>OX463225.1:74500036-75872536 GCA_949820135.1 Sylvilagus floridanus | reverse complement strand
ATGTTTATTTTGGTGCAAAGATTTTTTAAAATCTGGGCATAGTTTTTTTTTTTTTTCCATAATACATAAGTTCCATGAACTTTTTCTTACGTGTTGTCGAATGGCATTAGAAACAATGTTTAAGCCCACATTGCACTGGTGCCACATGAATGAACCTAGATGCTATCTATTATGTTGGTGCTCTATTTGCTGATTCGATAGGGTTTGCTTTTTTTTTTTTTTCCTTAGCTTTTGTTTCTTTTACTACTGGACTTGAAGGGTTTCTTGTACCATATTCATTGGCCATTTATATTTTTTCTCCTTTGAGTTTTTACTGCTTTCCAATGAGATCTACCCTGATGACTCTAGTTTAAAACTACAAACTGCCCTGGCCCTCCGCATTGCTGCTCTGCTTTATCCTTTTGCACATGGTAATTATATTTTATTTACGTATTTATTTATTGAAAATGCTTCCTCTCCAGCCAGGTTCTGGGAAGAGGAAGGGACTCAGATCACATCACAAACACAACTTCCTCCTTGGCTTAGCTAAGAGACAAGATAACTCTTGTTCTCTGGAGTTGCATCTCTTGCCTTTAGATGAAAGAGAGAATTGCTGGACCTGGATGTATATCCAAACTGAATGGAGAGTGGAAATGTATCTGAATTCCTATTTTTTAATTCACACTCAAATATACATATTAATATATATTCATGTATATATATTTTAACATTTTAATATTTCTGAGGGGCCGGCGCCGTGGCTCACTTGGTTAATCCTCCACCTGCGGCGCCAGCATCCCATATGGGCACCAGGTTCTGGTCCTGGCTGCTCCTCTTCCAGTCCAGCTTTTTGCTGTGGCCCGAGAGGGCAGTGGAGGATGGCCCAAGTGCTTGGGCTCTTGCACCCGCATGGGAGACCAGGAAGAAGCTCCTGGCTCCTGGCTTCAGATCGGCACAGCTCCGGCCATTGCGGCCATTTGGGGAGTGAACCAGCGGAAAAAGGAAGACCTTTCTCTCTGTCTGTCTCTCACTGTCTGTAACTCTGTCAAATAAATAAATAAAATATTTTTAAAAAATTTCTGAAATTCGTATATGTTTTCAGGGAGGATATGTTTTATCTTCAGTTTGTATATTAAATACACTTGGCCTGCTTTCCTGAAAAGCTGTTATTAAGTTCATTATTCTTATGCAGTTGATTATACTTTGATGTTTAGAAATATGAAAATGAAGACTAGCACTACTAAAAGTGTTTAGATCACAATTCTAGATCTCTTGAAATATTGTTACAGTTGACCC
The DNA here is from genome assembly GCA_949820135.1 of Sylvilagus floridanus. Lineage (NCBI taxonomy): Eukaryota > Metazoa > Chordata > Mammalia > Lagomorpha > Leporidae > Sylvilagus > Sylvilagus floridanus. The sequence goes on along the minus strand of OX463225.1, from coordinate 75,871,261 downwards.
CAGGCTCCCCGGTTCTCTCAGGTGGTTCTTGGTGTTTGCCTCCCACTCGCCAGGACTGGAATTAAAACCTCTCCTAGGGAAAAAAAAAAGAAATATTGTTACAGTAAGAACATCATGTGCATAGATTTCTCAAAGAAGCATAGTAGAGGCTGGTATGGCGGTGCAGTAGGTTAATCCTCCACCTGCGGCGCCGGCATCCCATATGGGCACCAGTTCTAGTCCCGGTTGCTCCTCTTCCAGTCCAGCTCTCTGCTATGGCCTGGGAAAGAAGTGGAAGATGGTTCAAGTCCTTGGGCCCCTGCACCCGTGTGGGAGACCCGGGAGAAGCTCCTGGTCTCTGGCTTGGGATCGGCTCAACTCCAGCTGTTGTAGCCAGCTGGGGAGTGAACCAATGGATGGAAGATCTTTCTCTCTGTCTCTCCCTCTCTCTATCTGTAACTCTACCTCTCAAATAAAATAAAGAAAGAAAAAAAAGCATAGTAACAATCTTATCCTGGATATTTAGTTGCTCTTATTATTTATTACAGAAAAAAATCATCAATAAATACTTATAGAGTGCCTACTGTGTTAGTCACTGTTTTAGATACTTAGGATACATTAGACAATGGCTAGTTTGGCAAATATTTTCTGCCAAGGGACAGATAATAGACATTTTAGGCTTTTCCAGCAAATAGATAAAATTGCGGATATTAGTTACTTCTACAACAAGAAAGAAAACAAATTTCCACAATGTTCTTATTTACAAAATTCATAATAAAATGTTCATAATCAGTTTTAAAGTTATTTGCTCTGTCATCAAAGTTAATTGCAAATGTTTATTGCTTAATACTGATCAGCAATGAGATTTTACCTAACTTCATCATTAAAAATGTCCTTTTATGCAGATACTGCTTAATACTACATTTATCTTTTATCATATGCCTTTTTTAAAGATCTATTTATTTATTTGAGTTACACAGAGAGAGAAGGAGAGGCAGAGAGAGAGAGAGAGGTCTTTGATCCGCTGGTTCACTCCTCAATTGGCTGCAACAGCTGGAGCTACACAGATCCAAAGCAAGGAGCAAGGAGTTTCTTCTGGCTATCCCACATGGGTACAGGGGCCCAAGGACTTGGGCCATCTTCTACTGCTTTCCTAGGCCATAGCAGAGAGCGGGATTGGAAGTGGAGCAGCCAGGACTCGAACCAGCACCCGTATGGGATGCGGGCACTGTAGGCAGCAGCTTTACCTGCTACACAACAGCACCGGCCCCAGAACATATACTTTTAATTGAGCCTTTTTATTGTTTAGAAAGTACTTAAAGATTTGGTTTCTTGTCTTGGTATCTGCCTTTTCCATGTTATTACGTTGCAAGTTATCATTCCTAATTGAGAGCTGGGCACAAGCTTTTTAACTACACAGTTAAATGGACTTTGAAATAAGGAAATTCTCTATGTACTTCCACTGAGGTCTGAAAAGTGCTGCTGAAATTATACTTGTAGCTAATAACATATAACTGCCACAAATTTGTGTTGGAATGGCTTTCTTCTTGTTTTAATTTTTGTCAACATGGGAAGTGTATAAAGCTTAAAATAATTTGGAATTCATTTAGCTGTGGTCAAAATGCTTTCACAGCAAAATAATTTTCACATATAAGTGCTGCCTTGCCTTGCAATTTCAGACTGAATTCATTAATAACCATTATTGAGGCTGTAGTAAAACCTCATTTCCAAAGTTATTCATGTCTGAAATTAGTGAATGAGGGTGGCTATTCTGGTTTTAAAAAATTTCAATCCTATTCCTGAGCTAAATAACTACAACTTTTTAAAAAAATATTTATTTATTTGAAAGGCAGAGTTACAAGAAAGCAGAGGCAGAGACAGAGAGAGAGGGCTTCCATCCACTAGTTCACTCCCCAAACGGCTGCAACAGCCAGGGCAGGGCCAGGCAGAAGCTAGGAGCCAGGAGTTTCTTCTGGGTCTCCCATGTGGGTGCAGGGGTCCAAAACCTTGAGCCATCCTCCTCTGCTTTCCTAGGTGCATTAGCGAAGAGCTTTATCTGAAGTGGAGCATCCAAGACTTGAACCCTCACACATATGGGATGCCAGCACTGCAGGCAGTGACTTAACTCACCACACTATAATTCCAGCCCCAACAGTAAAACTTTAGTACTGCTAAAACACCAAACTGATTTATAACTGGGAAAGTCAGGATGTTCAATTTCTATTTCTGACATGAACTCACAGAATTGACAATGGTTAAGTCAGTGAAAATGAAGGGAGTTCACACTGATTTAATGACCCACGGCTGTAGTGTCATTGCAAAATAGATCCAAATTGAGTCAACTCTATCTTCATGGTATCTGCTTCACCACACATACCTTTATCACCACCACATGTAACACATCTTAGCTGATTCTATTTCAGATTGTACTGAATTAGTATATTCCCAACAGAATACACTGAATTAGTGTATTCTGAAAATGTTCTCACCTGTAGTTATTCCATGCCAGCTATCCACAGCAGCTAAATCTTCAATCATTTCAAGTTTGTATTTGAAATAAACAACAATTGGACAGTATCAATGATATCTGATCCTCATCAAAGAAAACCATTCAAAATCACTTGCCTTGGTTTTTTTTTTAAATGTTATTATTTTCAAGTATCAATTAGCTTGCATTTTTTAAAAAGATTTATTTATTTATTTGAAAGTCAGAGTTACACAGAAAGAAGAGAGGCAGAGAGAGAGAGAGAGAGAGAGAGAGAGAGAGAGAGAGAGAGAAGAGAGAGAGAGAGGTCTTCCATCTGATGGTTTACTCCCCAATTGGCTGCAACAACCAGAGCTGTGCCAATCTGAAGCCAGGAGCCAGGAGCTTCTTCTGAATCTCCCACGTGGGTGCAGGGCCCAAAGATTTGGGCTATCTTCTATTGCTTCCCGAGGCCATAGCTGAGAGCTGAATCGGAAGTGGAGCAGCCGGGACTTGAACCGGCACCCATATGCAGGCAGCAACTTTACCGGTTATGCCATAGTGCTGGCCCCACTTTTGGTTTTTAAAGTTTATTGATTTATGTATGTATTTAATTGAAATATAGAGTGACAGGCCGGCGCCGTGGCTCAACAGGCTAATCCTCCGCCTTGTGGCGCCGGCACACCGGGTTCTAGTCCCGGTTGGGGCGCCGGATTCTGTCCCGGTTGCCCCTCTTCCAGGCCAGCCCTCTGCTGTGGCCCAGGAGTGCAGTGGAGGATGGCCCAAGTGCTTGGGCCCTGCACCCCATGGGAGACCAGGAAAAAGTACCTAGCACCTGGCTCCTGCCATCGGATGAGCGCGGATGTCCGCGGCAGCCATTGGAGGGTGAACCAACGGCAAAGGAAGACCTTTCTCTCTGTCTCTCTCTCTCACTATCCACTCTGCCTGTCAAAAAAAAAAAAAAAAAAAAAGAAATATAGAGTGACAGAGGGAGGGAGAGAGAGAGAGGGAGAAGGAGAGGGAGAAGGAGAGGGAGAGGGAGAGGGAGAGAGGGAGAGAGAGAGAGAGAGAGAGAGAGAGAGAGAGAGATCTTCCATCTGTTGTTTCACTCCCCAAATGCCCACAATAGCCAGGGCTGGGCCATGCCAAAGCCAGATCTAGGAGCTCCATCTGGGTCATCATTTGCTGTCTCCCAGGGACATAAGCAGGAAGCTGGATCTGACATGGAGGCAGGACTGAAACCTCAGCACTCCAATATGGGGTGTGGATGTCCCAATGAGCTGTTAACCTGCTGAGTCACAGTGCCCTCCTCTGCCTTAATATTTTAAATTGCTATTGATGTTGGTCCCAATGTCCCTAAGTTTTTGAGTGATTTTTATTGCTGAAAAGCTATTAGTCTTAAATAAGTTCATTTTGTCTGATCTCATTGTTTCAGCAAACTCAGTCAATACATTTAATTAACTCAACATTGTCAAAAAACTCTTCTCACTTGGCTAACAAATGAGCCCTTTGGAAACTTCGCTTTGTTACAGTCTCATTTTCACTTTAAATTTTATAATTTTTCTGAACATTGCTTTCCCATGAGTTAAGAATCTGATGAGTTCTTAGTCTGATAACATTAGCATACATTATATTCTCTCAGCACAGTTGCAGTGTCATTACATAATAAAAGCAATGCTTTGATATCTAATACAATAAACGAAAATCTACATTCCACTATTCCTTAAGAATGCAATGATCAGGGTCTACTTTTTTCTTCTCTTCTTGTTTTGTCAGGATGGTTAGCCACAGGAAATTAAAAAAAAAATTTGTAAATGTCGCTATCTGTTGAAACACATGTCACTTGAAACATTGTCATTTTGTAACTGCAATTGAAAGCACATGGCTACAACTCAGCAGCGATGCCACACAGTGACAGCCACGAAGGCACTGTCACAACTACACAGCTCTCGTTTTAGTGTAAAAGTAGTCATAGAGAGTATGCAAATGAATGAGAATGGTCATGTTTCTACAAAACTTTCATTATAAACCCTGAGATTCAATTTCATGTAACTTTTGCATGCCCCAAAATATTTGAGAGAGAAGTGGGTTTGACCAGGCATGGAGTAGTCCTGCTAGCTGCTGGGTGGGCCTCGGAGGGCATGACTGGCAGTCCCAGCGCGGGGAGGCAGGTGGGCTGGTAGGTAGTCAAAATGAAGAAAAGAGAAATATCTTTAAGAGGCTACAAAATCCTTCTTTCTCCCCAAAGCTACCATTAGCAAGATCAAAGCGCCAAATCCCACTGCAGAGTTCCCAGTTTTATCGCAGGAATAGCAAGGAAGCCCCGATTCTGCCCTTCTGAGTATTGGTTTATCCTGAGAACAGGAAAAAGTTACTCGTCACGACTTTCTGACGGCTTTTTGTTTTATCATGAGCAAGCACGACAGGATAGACAGGATTACAAACCCGGCCTTTGGATGGGTTTTGTCCTCAACCTCTGATTAACTGTTAACTGCTGTTCTGGTTTTTTTTTAACCTCCCAAAAATTATGCTTAACTGTCAGTTTCTCAGGTCCGCCTCTCGTGGAGCGCCCCCTCCTGGCTGCTGTGGCAGGTTTCTGACCTGAATGAATCTTGCTCTACTCATTGTCTTGTCCGAAAGGAAATTCTTCTCTCACATGAGACAAGAACCAAGGTTGCCTTTATTCACCTCCATTTTACCTGTAACACCAATCTCATCACAGCAAACTCAGGTTCAAGTTTGATCCTGCATGTAAGTGTTGGAAATCCAGTTGGAGATAGATAGATGATAGAGATAGAGATAGAGATAGAGATAGAGATAGAGATAGAGATAGAGATAGATAGATGATAGAGATAGAGATGTGTGTGTGTGTGCGAGAGAGAGAGAGAGAGAGAGAGAGAGAGAGAGAGAGAGAGAGAGAAATCTGCTGGTTCACTCTCCAAATGACTACAACAGACAGGGTTGGGCTAGGCCAAGGTTAAGAGCCAGGAATTCAGTCAGACCTGTTGCCTCCCAGCATGTGCATTTGGCAGGAAGCTGAAGTCCAGAGTGGAGTCGGGACTCCAACTCAGGCACTCCAATGTGGGATGCAGGTTCTTCGCCAATGAGCTCCTTTATAAATGTTATTTAGGGCAAATTCAAGCTTCTCCATATTGTCATTGTCACAGAATTGCATTTCATGAGTTTTTCTGAGAGGGACAAAGGTTGGCATGCAGGGCGGGTGCAGTGCACGGGAATGTGATAAGGGAGAACTGGTGGAAAGAACACCACCCCGGAAAGTGAGGTGCTGTGGAGAAATGACCCACTGCAGCAGCTCCAGAGGCGCCTGGAGTTCATGGTGATGTCCGTGAACGTAACTCTGAATCTCACATACCTGTGGATTGAAGACCACCCAGGGCCTGCTGGTGGAGGTCAAGTGGGCTCCAGAACTGCACAGCTGTCCACCTACAGATTGAAGACTCTCCCTCTGCCTCGAATGCACAGGAGACTACTTGGAAGGAGTTGTCTAAAGCTTTTGTCCCCTGGGGGTCTGCAGAGTGCAGTCTGCTTGACCCTGGATGGGGTGAGATGTCAGCCATGAGGTCCCCCAAACCAGGGGGCATTTGGGTTGCGTCAAGTATTTGCTTTCTGGAAGCTGCCTGTCCATGTCCCCCTCCTGGGGGAGCTTTTCCTAACAAGGTGAAGTGAGAAGCATGGGGAGGGCAGTGCTGAGGGCAGGAAGGACAAGAGAACCGGGGCAGGTCTGCCTCCCAACTGCCTACCTCTTGCTCTGCTTACCTGTCCTGGGGAGGGGAGGAGGCTCTCCTCACACAGTGACATTGTTTGCCGTTCCCAAAGGCTAAGGGTGAATCCTCAGAAAGATCCTTAGCGGTGTGTAACTCATTCTGTTGAGCCTCGTTGGCTTCTCTCTCCAAGACAAGCTACTACTACCTGATCTCTTTGTTCCTAGCAGAGTTCTCTTTCCCACCCGTCAGCAGCTGAGGTTAGGGAGCTCCGGAGAGGAGCTTCTCAAAGCAGCCTGCAGCAGGAGGGCTGTCCCTGCCTGGCACGGTGGCCTCAGCGCTGTTCCCAGGGGCTGTGTGTCTGAACTGGTTCTGGCTCGGTGCTCATACCACAGCCTGCAAGACTGGTCCCTGGATGCAGGGGGGAGTGAGAAAGCTGCTTATCATCCTCTGCACCAGGGGAAAAGGTTCCATCCTGATGTGAAAATTCTCACTTCCGCTCAGTTATTGAAATAAACAGGGCAAAAACAGGGTTTTAAGAGAAACCTCACTTCTATGGTCTCTTTCTACTTCAAGGCCATTGCATATCCACGTTGTCCAATCTCTAAATGTTTGTGGTTCCTTTGGTTTTTAAATATTTTTATTTACTTATTTATATGTGTGTGTGTGTGTGTGTGTGTGTGTGTGAGAGAGAGAGAGAGAGAGAGAGAGAGAGAGAGAGAGAGAGAAATATACCGTCCATCAGCTGGTTCATTCCCCAAATGGTTCACAGCCCACAATAGCCAGGACAGGGTCAGGCTGAAACCAGCAGCCAAGAACTCAGTCCCATTCTCCTACATGGGTGGCAGGGACCCAGCCACTTGAGCTGTCACCTGCTGCCTCCCAGGGTGCTCATTAGCAGGAAGCTACTGCTGAGGGCAGAGCTGGGATCAAACCCAGGTACTCTCATAGGGCTATGAGTGTCCCAACTGCCAGGCCAAACTCCAGCTCCTTTTTGTGGTTCTTGTCACATTTGAAGGGCCTATCTTTTCCTGCCCATGTGTACTCCACCCCGATCCCTGGCCCTGAGAAACTCAAGTGTGAAAAGCCACAGGATAGGTGCCCTTGAGGTTGTTTGACTTCTGGGGGTCAGTTTGCTCTTCAAGAATATATGAGGGAGCCTGTTCTCCTACATTTGAGTGTAGACTTCATAAATGGCCAAAATTTGACCAAAGGAAAATGAATCAAGACATAAAGCATGTGGCTTAATGGAAAACCTTACTGGCTGTTCAGGACAGAGTGAGATGCCCATTCTCACGTGCAGGGTGTTGGGGTCTTACAGCCTGCTTCTTCCTTGGAAGCCAGCACAGGGCTTGGTCTCTGACACCATAAGGAAGGCTGCAGCCTGCAGCCCAGAAAGTGTTTAGCATCAAACTGGCCAAACAACCTGTACAAAGGCTCTGGTCAGAACATTTCAACAAGCCATCCCCTAGAGAGAGTTCTGAGAAATGTGGAGACAATTTTAAGTGACTCATCCACCATAGAAGCAGCCTATTAAGTTGTCTATTTTTGAAATTCACTCTATAAAACTTTCAAATGGTTTCTAAATGCATTTTCAGCTCTGTTATGGCCCGTGAAAGCATCATTAAAAAGAAAATGAGTGTAAATGCATAAAGAATAATGGGCTCATCCTCCCACTACGAAAGAATGTTTGACATTGTCTATCCCTCTCTCTGCGTCCCCTGTGTGGAGACATCCACACCCTGGGACAAGCCCAGTGGTGGAAGGACTGGTTGGTGTTAAGCCTTATGGGGTTGTGCATTCTGGTCCTGACTGTCATGGCCAAGCTGTGTTCTTTTGGGCAAGTTTCCAACCTCTCTGAGCCTTGGTTTATTCAACTGTGGAAAGGGTGCGTCCAGTTGAAAGCCTTTGGCTGGCGAGTGCGACATTGTGGCTGTAGGGTGAGGATTGGCTAGGTCAGTGCTGAGCCACGGCCCCTCTCCCAGGCTGCCCATCTTGTCAGGGTGGAGGCTTTACCGTTGATGCTGGAGAAGGAAATGTAGGGAGGTAGAATGCTTCCAAGGTTAGAAAATTGGCAAATGCAGTTTCAAGACCAAGTCTCCCGTCTTCGAGTGCATTGGATGCCCACCGCAGGCGCAGAAGCATCACCTTTGGGCACTGCTATTGTTCCCTTTTGGCGCTGAATGAACTGAGCTTAGCTGAGGTTGGTTAGTTCACACCCAAGCCCGCAGTTGTTAAGCAGCCCAACAAGAACCCAGCCTGAGATGCCGAGGCCTGCAGCCCCTCCCTCGCCCACTGACTCCATAAAAAGACAAATCAGACAGCCAGCCAGGGCCACACCAGTCTCCTCCACAGCACCCAGCTGCGCCGGCTTTCACTTCCTGGGGCCTGTGTTTGCACGCTGGTGGAACTTCCGGGTCGGGGGGAGGGGAAGCTCAGCCCTGCTGCGCGCTCGCAGAGGCCAGTTTGGTCCACCACCCATGGCTGAGCAGTGTGGTCGCTCCAGACTGCACTCCACCACATAAGGGAATGACAGCTGGAGGATGTTACCTTGTATCACCACTCTGCTCCACACCATCACTTCAGGGGCCGGCATTGTGGCGCTGCAGGTTAAGCCACTGTCTGAGGAGTTGGTATCCCACACTGACACTGGTTCAAGTCCCGGCTGCTCCACTTCTGATCTAATGCACCTGGGAATGCAACAGGTATTTGTGTATGGGCGCCTGCACCCACATGGCAGACCTGGATGAAGTTCCAGGCTCTTAGATTGGCCTGCAGGTAGAAGATTTCTCTCTCTCTGTCTCTCCCTCTTTCTTTCTAAATCCACCTTTCAAATCAATCAATAAATAACTCTTACAAAAAAAAAAAAATCATCACCTCCACACTGGGGTCCTCTCCTCTCTGCAGAAGAGCGAGGGAGGGAGGAGAGCCCCAGATGACACCAGAAACTGAAGTAGATGTAGCCTCCCAAAACAATGATTGGATCCCAAGTCTAACCACAGCAACTGCAGAGTTTCCATACAGAAGGGTCTTGCCTAGGGGTCCCAGTCTAGATGGGAGGAAAGTGGAGGTGTGTGTGGGGGGGTGGGCTTGTCTCTAAGATGTGTCTGTTTTCATCCAGCCTGCATGCTGGTGACAGTGGTGAGCGAGCAGGGTCCTTATAAGAAAAAGTGTGAGTAGGGGCCAGCGCTGTGGTGCAGTAGGTTAATTCTCCACCTGCAGCACTGGCATCCCATATGGGCTCCAGTTCTAGTCCCGGCAGCTCCTCTTCCAGTCCAGCTCTCTGCTGTGGCCTGGGAAGGCAGTGGAGGATGGCCCAAGTGCTTGGGTCCCTGCACCCACGTGGGAGACCCAGAAGAAGCTCCTGGCTCCTGGCTTCGGATTGGCCATTTGGGGAGTGAACGAGCAGAAGAAAGACTTTTGTCTCTGTCTCTCCCTCTCACTGTTTGTAACTCTACCTCTCAAATAAATAAATAAAATCTTAAAAAAATGTTAGTATGGAGGACAAAGAGGCAAAGAGAGTGGCCCAATGGACTCTGCCAGGAAAAGGAGAAAGGGACGAAAGCTCTGAGGAATATTCCAGCATGCCAGAGGGAACCCACAGGCTGCAGAGGAGGCAAGAGACCTACGCATGCTGACTCAGACAGCAGCAGGCGTGTGGGGCTGCGCTCCAGCGCGTGGCAAAACAGTCCGCGTCTTGTGGTTAGTTTAGATGAACACTGAGCGGCAGGCATTTGGCCTGGTGGTTAGACGCTGCTTAGGACACCCTGCCCTACACTGGAGTGCTGAAGTTCAATTCCCAGCTCCAGCTCCTGACTCCCGCTTCCTGCTAACACAAACCTGGGAGGCAGCAGTGATGGCTCAAGTAATCAGGTTCCTGCCATGCATATGGGAGACCCGGATTGAGCTCCTGCTTCCTTTTCCATCCCCCTCCATTCCCACTACCCCGCACACATACCCCTCTCATCACTGCCGGCATTTGGAGAATGACAGGAACGCTCTCTGTCTCAAATACATTTAAAAATACTTTAACATTAAGATCAACTTTCCTCCCCAGGGCAACTGGCTACCCTACACTTCCCCTCAGCAAAGGAGTAAGTTTAGCTTACGTGACTTGCAGCTGAGGAGGAAAAGGCAAGCTTCCTGAGGCACTAGAATAACTCGTGCATGAAGGCAGGAGGCCGCAGGGCCCACTGTTAAGGGCAGGGAGCCTCTCTCGCTGTCACCGGCCTTCTGCTGAGGTCCCCTCAACACTGCGCCTGGCTCCTCCGACAGCGTTGCTCAGTTGGTTTAAATACTGCATTTGCCTCCTGTTATCTATAATGACTGTGTATAGAAAAAAGCATTAGAAGAAAAGAAACACCTCTGAAATCCGGTAATGTGCTTATCTCTGAATGATGAGATGAAAGGCATGTATTGTCTTCTTTATGCTTTTCTGTGTATTTCCAATCATTGTACAATGACTAAGCATTACTTTGGAGAATTGAAAAATATAATTATTTAAAACAAAACAAACCAAAAACCACGGCCGCGAGCGCTTAGCCCAGTGACTACGACTGCACTGTCCCCCATCGGCGTTTGGGTTCGCGTTCTGCCTTTAGCTTCTGACCAGACAGCATCGGTGACGGCTCAAGTGCCTGGGCTCCTGCCAGCCTGTGGGAGCCCGGGCTGCATCCTGCCCTGGCCCGCCCCCGCCACTGCAAGCACGTGTGGAGAGAACCGGGCGCTCCCATCCCATTGTCGTTATCTGTCTCTCAAATACAATTCTTAAAAAGTCAAAAACAAAAACACCAAAGGAAGGTAATGTGGATGGAGAAGCAGGAAGGTGGGAATGAAAACAAAAACTCTATCTCAGAAAGCCAGGGCATGGTGCTGTGGCATTGTAACCTAAGCCTGCGCCTATGGGCCGGAATTCTCACACGGGCACCGGTTCATGTCCTGGAAGCTCCACTTCCGACCCAGCTCTCTGCTATAGCCTGGGAAAGCAATAGAAGATGGCCCAAGTGCCTGGGCCCCTGCACTCACATGGGAGACCCGAAAAAAGCCCTTAGCTCCTGGCTTTGGATCAGCGCAGCTCTGGCCGTTATGGCCATTTGGGGACTGAACCCGCGGGTGGAAGATCTCTGTCTCTCTCTGTCTCTGTCTCTGTCTCTCTCTCTGTAATTCTGCCTCTCAAATAAATAGATAAAATCTAAAACAAAACAAAACCCAACAGTTGGCTTAACCAACCACTAGTTTCCTTTTGTTTGGGACTGGCAAATCTGACTCCGGCCAGAAGAGGGCGCCCAAGGGACGGCGCCGCTGTGTCCTCACTCTGGCTGATTTGATGCCAGGGACTGCGATTTTCGGTGTTGTTTCCAGTAAACCCTCTCAGGGTCCGGATAGCCAGCGTGGTGGTGAATGCGCCCTGTGTGAGAGGTCACCACAAAGCACACCAAACACCGGAGTCAGGGAGAAGGTTGATCGTCGGGTAGGGGAGACCCGACAGGCTGCCTCCCCGTGCACAGAGAACAGCAGAGAACAGGTCTTAGATAGCTTTGCAGAGGTAAGGAAGCGGGAGCAGCGAATCCCGTTAGGTGGCTGGGCCCTCTGGTCACTTGACTTCAGGTAAGCCAGGGTGGGCTCAGGAAGGCAGTTCCATTTTACTAACAATGTGCCCAGAGAAGCAGCATGCGGTGCAGTAAGAGGCAGAAGCAAAGACCCGCACACCTGAGCCCTGCTGCCTCCCAGGGCTGGCACAGCTCCCTACCTCGGGGAGACCTGAATGGGAAACCTGCAGCCAAGAGTACCCCGAGGCAGACCCTGAAACCTCCGAGCCCCCTGCTCAAGCCTCCGGTGCCTGATGCTCACCGCCTATTAGTTCGGGAATACAGCTGTGCTCCGGGTTCAGCTGCCACTTGCAGGAAGCTGCATCCCATAGCCAAGTGCTGGTTCCAGCCCTGGCAGCTCCAGCTCCCATCCAACTCCCTGCTAGTTCCCCTGGGAAAGCAACGGAGGATGGCCTGAGTGCTTGGGACTCTGCCACACACATGGCAGGCATGAGTGGAGTTCCTGGTTCTTGGCTTCAGTCTGGCCCAGCCTTGGATGTCTCAGCCATTTGAGGAGTGAACCAGCAGATGGAAGATCTCTTTCTCTCCTTCTCAAACTCTGCTTTTTAAATGAATAAATCTTTAAAAATAAAAATAAAAAAGAAGGTAGCCAAAGTTCTTAGTCCTTGGCAGCAGCTAGAGTGGTTGGTAATACTTCCTCCTTTAAGGGTCTCCTGATTCCACCTGAAAAGTTTCAGTGTTTATCATACTTTCCCTTTTACTATTCACAATATATGTGATAATACACGATTGTGGAAAATGCAACACTGTCTGTGTATTAAAAAAGCAGTCTCCTTTTGCCACCTTCTTACCAATTCCTTTTTCCATAGATGAGTACTAGTAATAAATTCTTAAATGTATTAGTATCCACATGTATATTGTGTGGATATCTGTATGTATGCTTGTCCAGCCAGCCAGCCAGCCAGCCAGCCATATGTCCCTGGAAGAAATTAATCCAAGTGTTAGCAGAGGGGACTGAGTATTTGGCACAGCAGTTGAGGTACCACTTAGGTTGCATACATGTCGTATTGGAGTGTCTGGATTCAAGTGACACCTGTGCTCCCGATTCCAGCTTCCTGCCAAGGCACACCATGATGATGGCTCAAGTGAGTGGGTCCCTGCCAACCATGTGGGAGAACAGGATGGAGATCCTTGCTCTTGACTGTCAGAAAGCAGTTGCGGAGTGAACTAACAACAGAAGGGCGATCTCTCCCTGTCTCTCTCTGCCTTTCAAATAACTCAGATAACTTAAAAAATACTTGACAGTGGTAACTTCTAAGTGATAGAATAGTGAGTGATTATTGCTTCCTTAATTTCTGCAGTGAAAATTGTGTGTGTGTGTGTGTGTGTTGTGTGTCAGGGGAGAAGTGTTGCTATTTTCAAAACTCAACTCCTCTGAAGGTTGTCCTCATTTCTACACACACAGACTGACTCCAGGTGGCAGCTCTGAGTCTTCCTGTCTTGCTTGGGGAAGTCATTTCCGCTTCACCAAAAAGCCCTTTGGGTCTGCTAATCACACAGCCGGAGGTTTGAGTTTCCCTGGTTGGTGATTATAATGGACTCGGCTACTGCCTGTCATTTTATCCACTCCAGGAGCAATCAGAACATGTCCTGCTGGCTTCTGAGAAATAACGATTTAGACCTGCAAGAAAGGGCACTCTTGTTGGTTCTTAAAATGCAATTTTGGAAACTTTCCTCTGATTTTGGAGGCCAGAGAACTCAAGTTCCAATTTATACCTTGTTTTCACCAACTTGGAATCCTTTTCCCTGTGGGGGTTAGGTGGAGATTACATGCCTCTTTCTTGCCTTCCCAAGAGAGAAGGGTTTGTGGCTGGATTGTCAGCACACAGAACCCTAAACCGAGCTGGGTGTGGCATTTGTGAGGGGCTCATAGGCAAAGCCTAAAAGTCTCCACGGCCCTGCTGCCTTTCTGGGCAGTCTGGTATGACTTTTGTTCTTGTCAGTGGTTTCTTTAAAACAAATGTGGTCAAAGCAGGTTAAAGCCCTGGCCTGCAATGCCGACATCCCATATGAGTGCCAGTTTGTGTCCCAGTTCCTCCACTTCCAATCAAGCTCCCCGGTAATGTGCCTGGGAAAGCAATGGCGAATGGCCCAAGTGCTTGTGTTAGGTAGGAAGTCAGATATGAGCTTATGTATGTGTGTGACAAAGGCCTAAAGTGTTGACATCTAGGTCTAGCATATGCATCTCAAAGTCATCCTAGTAACCTTCCAGGGGCAGCCCAGGATTTTCATTTTGCCCTGCCCCTTCTACCTGATAACCTGCCAGGTGGGGGTCCCCGCCCCTTCTGCCCAGTATCTGCACTTCAAATATCCTGTTCAGGACCCTGATCCTCCAGGGGATCCTGCCCATCCTTCCTCTAACTGGGACCAGACCAGCCAGGCTTCCCTCTGTCTGATAACTTCAGGGGGAAAACTCAGATAGGAATTTTTCTATTTACATTCAAGAAGTCCTTTGTTCAAAGAGGAACAGAGGTGGAGAGGCAAGACCCATCCCCTTAAAAACCCCCAGCCTCAACCAGACTGTGCACTCAGCCCTTTGCCTCTATGCTGAGCTGCCCGCCTGGCCTGCCCAGGTGTATTCTCTCCACTCAACCATGTAACCTCGCTCTCCCCCAGTCTGAGCAACTGGGCACTCTCTCTCAGGTTCTGTCTGGAGAGGTGCACATCCAATCTTATGGATGTCTTTACCCTATAAACCTTGCTATTTGCTTTCCACTTACTCTCTGTCTCACACCGGAATTCTTTCTTGCGCGAAGAACCCTAGCATTCACCGGTAACACTTGGGCTCCTGCACCCACATGGAGACCTGGAAGAAGCTCCTAGCTCCTAGCTCCTAGCTCCTGGCTTCAGCCTGGCCTAGCCCCAGCAGTTTTGGTCATTTGGGGTTGAACCAGAGGATGGTAGATCTCTCTCTCTCTCTCTCTCTCTCTCTCTCTCTAGCTCTGCCTTTCAAATAAATAAATAAATCTTAAAAAGGGTTGTAGAGGCAGGATACTCCTTTTTAGGCACTTCTCCAGTTCTTTCTGAAGAACACATCAACTGCAGATTTGGGATAAACCTGAGCTTGGGTTGTATTTTAGAACTGAAACAGTGAAACACAACAACAGTGGCGCTGTGGTCTATACCTCAGTTTAGGGTACTCTCTAGTGCTGAAGTGTCCACAGGCTCAGAGAAAATAAACAGAATGCCTAGATTTCTGGCAGGGCAGCCCCAGATAAAGCCAGGTTATTGTAACTAATTCCTCAAAGCACAGGTGACACACACCAAGCCTGAAGAACTCCCAGGGAGCCATGACCTCACCTAATGAGCAAGGTCAGGGGCTAGAAACCAAGCATCTGGGGAGTAGAATTTCAAACGACTGGATGGAGATTTCAAAACAGCTGTTCTAAAGAGACTCAATGAACTTCGAGTGTAATACAGAGAGGTGGAAATCATTAAATCAGAGAGAAATCCTTCACCTGGAAAGTACACTAAGTGAAACTTAGAATGCAATAGAAGGCATCAATAGCAGAACTAATGAAACAGAAAAAAATCAGAGAGCTCAATGACAGGCTATCTGCAAATACACCATTGGAGAAAAAGATACAAGAATGAAGAATGAAGAAAGCCTGCGGGAATTTTGAGACAGCATGAAAAGAGCAAATATCTGAGCTTTTGAGGTTCAAGAGAGACTTGGCAATGACAAAGGGGTAGAAAGCATATGCAAAAAGAAAACTGCTCAAACCTTGAGAAAGCTCCAACTATCCAGGTGCAGGAAGGTCAAAGGCGACCATGAGATTCACCCCCAATCAAGTCAACCCCAAGACATATTGCAATCAAGCTCTCCAAAGATGCTAATAAAAACTGTCTAATTTAGGTGGTTTATGGCTATTTTATCTTATTTTTAAAAATATTTATTTATTTATTTAAAAGGCAGAGTTACAGAGGGAGAGACAGACAGAAAGAGTCTTCCACTGGCTAGATCATTCTTCAAATAGCCACCACAGCCAGGGCTGGGCCAGGCTGAAGCCAGGAGCCAGGAACTTCTCTGAGGCTTCCTGCATGGATGGCAGGGGCATACACACTTGGGCCACCCTCTGCTGCTTTCCCAGGGAACTGAATTGGAAGCAGAGCAGCTTGGACTCCGACTGTTGCTCACAGGGGTTGCTAACGTTTCAGGTAGCAGCTTAAATAACAGCACCACAACCCTAGCCTCTGATATTCATTTTGATTTTAGTGTGTTTTTGTTTATGTTGAGCTTGGAGCTGTAAAATTTTCTAGATAAATGAAGGTCCTATTACTTGGATTCTTGTCAAAAGCACTCTGCTAGTGATCACCCAAGGAACTTTGATATCATTTTGATATCACATCGTTTGACTAAGTCTTTTCCAAATTATAATCATTGAATTTCAAGAAAGCCATGCTTTGAAGATTGATTTTACTAGCCAACAACTTAAAAATGAAAAGAGGGGGGAGGGGTGTGGCAGGACTGCAAGCATCAGTTGAAATGAAAGTGGTGCTATATAGAAACAGGTTTTTAAAAACCTTCCCTAGAATTAAAGCAGGTACTAGGACGAACAATCAACTCCTGAATTCTTGAAAGCAATCATAACGGCATTAAATCTCCCGGAAGCTGAAAGCGGCTTGTAGGAGGGCTCCTCGGACTGGTCAGCTCCTCTCGCTTGAGTCTCAACCTGCTGACGTTGTCCAGCCCCCAGGCCTGGCAGGATAATAAGAAGGCGGCTCCTGGATAAGGGTAGCAGGAGTTTTCCTGGGCACATGCTCTACTGTATTGCAGAGTAGAAAAGGAAATCTCAACTTTAATGTGACTTTTTCTAAACTTGAATTTAGTTGGTTTCAAAGCATTTTTTCATGGGGCCAGTGCTGTGGTGCAGTGGGTTAAGCCTCTGCCTACAGTGTCAGTGTGCCATGTGGGCATCTGTTTAAGTCCCAGCTGCTCCACTTCCCATCCAGCTCCCTGCTAATGCGCCTGGGAAAGCAGCAGAAAATGGCCTAAGTGCTTGGGCCCCTGTGTCCACATGGGAGACCCAGAAAAAGTTCCTGGCTCCTGGCTTTGGTCTGGCCCAGCCTTGGCCATTGTGGCTGTTTGGGGAGTGAATCAATGGATGGAAAATCTTAATAGTTCTCCTTTAGTGGTTTTATTTTGTCTTGAAATAGAAAGATTGACCCAGATCCTGGATGCTGGTAAACGGGTGCATTTGTAGCCTCAACTTCCTTAAACTGCAGTTCTTAAAGAACCTCCCATTAGAACAGACTTTGAAGAGGCGTCACACAACATTGGTGTTTGGCCAGGCTTCATCTTTGACTCTGCTCCTTCATTCTTTTCGGGCCAATCCTTTCCAACTTTGTGGCTGCAGCTGCCATTTAGAACCATACAACTCTGAATTGATAGAGTTCTGATTTCTCTCCAACA
Source organism: Sylvilagus floridanus (assembly GCA_949820135.1). Classification (NCBI taxonomy): domain Eukaryota; kingdom Metazoa; phylum Chordata; class Mammalia; order Lagomorpha; family Leporidae; genus Sylvilagus; species Sylvilagus floridanus. The sequence goes on along the minus strand of OX463225.1, from coordinate 75,854,074 downwards.
CCCCCGGTGCATTTTCCTCTGCTTTCTGAACATGTACCAAATAGGTGTCTTCAACCTGACATATCCAAACTAGCCATATTCTCCCTACCACTGGTAGCTGTTATGCCCTCCGGGTTCCTTTCTCCATTTGGTTTAGCAGCATTGTCATTTGCCAAATTGCTCCAGCTGGAAATCTTGGCATCGTTCTAAGCCCCATGCTCTTCCTCCACCCCCCATTTCCTGTCTGTCACCAAGGCCTGTTCTCTTCTACCCTAAGCAACCTCACCCTTCCATCCTCTTAGCTCCACGCCATGGTTCAGGATCTCGGCACTTCTCATGTGACTGGAACCCCTGCTTTCTAACTAGTCCCTGGGCCACAGCAGCAGCAGCACCCATCCTCATAGTTGTCAGAGCCAGGGCTGGAACATATAGCTCAGTTCACCTTTCTCTGCTGCTTAAACCCATCTGACACTTCCCCATTGCTTGGGGGAGAAAGCCCAAACTCTGGTCATGTCACATCAAGTCCTTCCCCACCAACGTTGGCTTCCATCATCCCAGCTTTCTGCTCTGACACTCTCCTCCGTACATCCTATGGCTGCCTATGGTCCAGTTTGCCTAGTTTGCAATGTCTCCTTCCTGGTTAAAACAACAATGATCATTACGGCATCTCCTAGTCTCTCTTGCAGTTAGAGGTGGAATAGTGAGTGTAAACGGAAGTATCATGTGGGAGTGTCCAAGGACATTTTCAAGAGGAAGCACGCACATGTCCTTTGCCTCTTTTCTTTTGCTTCATTCTCTGTCCGATGGTTCAGAATGCAAATGTTGCCATCTTGGACCTGGAAGAGGAGGCTCGCACACAGAGGAAGGTGGAGCACCAGGCTGGAAAGTGTTCTGCACAGGGACCTCCACAGCCTGACTACCTGCCTCTGGAATCGGCTGTGAGAAATAAACTTCTGGCTTGGTTTGCCACTATTATTTTGAGTCTCTGTCCCTTGACACTAAGCCAAATTCTAACTTCTCAGAAGTCAGTACCAGGTAGGGGAGGCTGCAGGATGCTCCACACTTATCTTTGTTGTTGTTATTTTGCAGAGGAATTCAAGAAGGCAGCCAACCCCAGACTCTTGGAATTCTTCACTCTCTCCATAAAGGCTTATTACCATAGCCACTTGGCCTTCCAGAATTTTGACTACTTTTTTTGCCCAAGTGACTGCTAGTGATTATGTACATAACTTGTGCCATTGCAGACTTCACACTGGGAGGCCTTGCAAAGTATACCTGATTGGCAGGATCATACCTAGAGCCATAGCTTCAAGCATTCTGTCCATGTAGCTTTAGTTCAGGTTTTGTAGAGCAGGCACACAGCCTGGGACTGGATGCTGAGTTAGTCTCCCTGGGTGTCTGGCACACAGTCCTCAATGCAGCCTCCTGGGACAATTCGTCCTTCTGCAGACTTGTCAATACAATGGTCCCTCATGACGTCATGCCTGTGTTTCCTTCTGCCCTCAATCTCATCTCTCTCCCTTTCTCCCTTCTCTACTTTGAGTTTATGCTCCTCTTGTAAGATCCATCACACATGTCATCCTCTAACAGAGCAAATGTGTCCTGCCTGTTGCTGGATCTCACAGCACTTTGAGTATCCCTTGGTAATTGTCATTAGGTGAACCACAATTATTGGCTTCTAGATCTTTCTTTGCTGCTAAAATGTGACCTTTCTGAAGACAGGATTATAAGCAACTGTGACTCCTATTTCTGTCCTGTTTATATTCTCAGTCAAGAATAGGGCAGTCATTGAAGAAGGGTTTGTTGAACTAGTGAATAATGGATAATGGCTCCGAACAAGTCTCTCTCTCTTCTCCCAGACTGGAGGGTTAAGAGTGTAGACTCCAGAGGCGGATCTTTGGTGCATTAATTCAGCACTTGGGATGCCAGCCTTCTGTATCAGAGTACCTCAGTTTGAGTCCTGTCTCATCTTCCAATCCAGTTTCCTGCTAATGAGTACCCTGGGAGACAGTAGTGATAGCTTAAGTAACTGGGTCCCCATGTGGGAGACCTGGATTGAGTTCTTGGCTCTGTGTCATTGTGCATCTGCATCCATAATGAAATAGCAACTTATTTTTCACATTTTCTTTCATTGCCTAACCCCACTCCAAAAGAATTCATAAAGGTTGCTGAAAATGTCACAACAGACATGAATGTTTAAGCCTCCAAGTCTTTATTAACCTTTCTGTTTCAAAATAGCTTATGGGAAACCCATCTGTGATGGGAATGTATTACTGTTCCTAACTTAGCCAACACAATCCGACTTGTCTAAACTGATGAGGCTAAAACACAGTTGAGACTCACATAGAGTCTAAGTCCTAGAGATTTATTTACATCTTACATTTTCCTGGTCTCTCTGCTACTTAGAAACATAACTATCCACCTTTGTATCAATTACTATAATGAAGTGTCCATGAATTATCCATTTTTGTTTCTATATTTTTAATGTTTTTTTAAATGAGATGAGATATAAATGGGGCTTGCTGTGCACTGTGGACATAAATAAAGCTTTCTCTTAAAGGTTGCTCATTCAAGGGTTCTAGACAAACCTGGAGCATCCATTGGATCAGGTTCCAGTTCTTTGATATAAAACAGGGACGGGTTTATTTCCCGAACTGGCAGTTTTCTGAGGGCTGGTAATAGCCAGAGATCCCACACTTCTGTTTTCAACTTTTCGTTTTTCTCCTGGAACATTTATAAGCCTGCTCTGGATCCTCGGTGGCATGCAGTGTTTCACAGACAGCATCCAACAGAGAGGAAGCTGTAATACATCCAAAATAAATGTCTGCCTGAGGCAGGGACTTTCATAATGTCCATGTGTCAGAAGATCTAAGTTTAGAGAAACTAGACAGAGGGGACCATGTCCAGTTTTGCTTTCTTTTAAATGTTTTCTTTCCACTTTGTTCCTGCCTTGACTTTGCAGAATCCACAGCTTTCTCAGCTGTTCATATTCTTCCCTGGAAGCTGATGGCTGTGCTGGCAGCCCAGCTCCCTGTTCCTGTGAAATCTGAACACAACGTGGAAAGGTTGCAAACATGATGCCTCTGAAAATATGAATGCTATCATCGACTTATTCCAAGAAACCCCCCACCTGCTGCACACGACCATTAGAAAAACAGCAGAACCAGCCCCAGGCTTGCTGATTTTCCCTGCAGATGCTGTGTGGGATGCTCAAATGACATAAAAATTGCTTTCTCTCTTCTTGTCTGCAGTTGGCATTTCTGGACTTTGCCTACCAGACATGCCATCCTAGAAGACCAAAAGTGTAGCTGAGTGATTATAAGCAAGCCCAGGAACCTCAGGCCTTGCTAAGAAATGCCTGTTAATACTATGGGGGCTGCATAAATGAACAGCTTCCCAATTTGTACTCAATGGGCTTCAGGTCTAGGTCTCCTCAGCACTTTCCATGGATTAGTACCCAGAGAGCCTGGCATCCAGTGTCTGTGTTCCTTAATCAGTGCTGTCCTGGGTCCATCAGTGGTTTTCAGCTGTGCCCTACAAGGGTAGACATTGTGGTGCAGCAGGAGAACCCACTGCTTGGGATATCCAAGAGCTTAGTTCAAGTCTTGGCTCTTCCACTTCCGATCCAGCTTCCTGATAATGTATTTGTGAAGTACTGGAAGATGACCCAACTATTTGGACCCCTACCACACATGTAAGAGGCCTGGATGGTTTTCCAAGCCCCTGGCTTCTGCCTAGCCTAGCCTTGGTTGTTGTGGCCATTTGAAAAGTGAACCAGTAGATGGAGGATCTCTCTCTCTCTCTCTCTCTCTCTCTCTCTGTGTCTCTCTCATTCTGCCTTTCATGTAAACAAATATTTTAAAAGCAAACAGAAAAATGATCCTACCTAGTCTGAGATGGTCTCTCTTAGGATTCCTGGTGGGGAAGAGTATATGGGTAAAGATGCAAAAATTGAAGCATCTCTTCTAAATTGAACAGCGTGTTTTTTTGTTTTTTAATTGATTTTGCACATTAACTTTTCACAATTTTATCAGAATGTAAATGCTACCTTCTTTAAATACAGTGATAGGTCACAAGGCAAATGGATAAGGATTCTGCTGGGTTCCTGAATATCGTTACATCTGACCTGGGACCCTGTTCTGTGTAGGCACCTTACACATGCATATGTGGATCAGTGGATCAAGGAGGCACTGATTTTCTGAACTCCATTCCCAGATGGGAACATTAAGGACTGCGTTTCCTTTCCTGTGAATTTTATCAAAAGAAAATGGAAAAGAACTCAACACAGATTTTTCATTAAGCATTTAACACAGCAGTAATGGAACTGGACTGAAGGAGATTTTTATGCCTGTGATTTGGAGCTTTTTGTGTGTGGGAGGAACAAGTGATCACCTTCTAGCCCTGGAAGTTCTGTTTTGCCCAGCGTCATCAGGCACTGTCATTGCCTGTTCCATATTGTGAGAATAATCTAAGCTCGCATGGGTTGTGGAGTCAGTTCCTTGATGGGGCATATAAAAGGGTCATCCATTGCATTTCCAAGTGCTATGGAAGCAATAGCCATGCCTTTGGGTTGCTTGCGCTAGTAGGAAGTCTGTGAGAGGGACGGCTTCCTTTATAGATGAATGAACTCTGCAGAGGCAAGCGCCCTGGTCACTGAGGTTGTAACTGACTGCCATCTTCAATGAGCTAGACAAGGCTGCTGTTTCCTGGCTGAGGCATCACTCAGGACAGGGGAGCAGCCGGGATCAGGAGATTTTCCTTTGCAGTTCTGCCACTTATTAGCTGTGTGACTAAGAACATTTTTTTTTTTGACAGGCAGAATTAGACAATGAGAGAGAGAGAGGGAGAGAAAGGTCTTCCTTCTGTTGGTTCACCCCATGGCTGCTACAGCTGGTGCTGCGCCGATCTGAAGCCAGGAGCCAGGTGCTTCCTCCTGGTCTCCCATGTGGGTGCAGGACCCAAGCACTTGGGCCATCTTCCACTGCACTCCCGGGCCACAGCAGAGAGCTGGACTGGAAGAGGGGCAACCGGGACAGAATCCAGCGCCCCGACCGGGACTAGAACCTGGGGTGCAGGTGCTGCAGGCGGAGGATTAGCCTAGTGAGCCACGGCGCCAGCCGACTATGAACATCTTGACTTTCAGTCTCAGGCTTGTCATATTTAAACAGGAGGCATAATAACTACATGATAAGGTTCTAAGAAACAAACATCTTAAATATCCTAAATTGAGCACAGATGATTGCTGTAAGGTCAGCCATTTATTCATATTTTCTCATCTAGGTTGGGTTTGTGGTCCAGTGAATTATTGAATTAGTCATTTTTCCTCATTGCTGTGGTTTGAATGTTTGTGCTTCCTCCAAAGCTTATGTTGAAACTTACTCTCCAATGTGCAGTACTAAGAGGTAGGGTATTTAGGAAGTCATTTGGTCATGAGAGCTCCTCCTTCATGAATGGGGTTAAGATGCTTATCAAGGGCCGGCGCTGCGGCTCACTAGGCTAATCCTCCGGTGCCTGTGGCGCCAGCACCCTGCGTTCTAGTCCCAGTCGGGGCGCTGATTCTGTCCCAGTTGCCCCTCTTCCAGGCCAGCTGTCTGCTGTGGCCCGGGAGTGCAGTGGAGGATGACCCAAGTGTTTGGGCCCTGCACCCACATGGGAGACCAGGAGAGGCACCTGGCTCCTGGCTTCGGATCAGCGCAGTGTGCCTGCTGCAACGCACCGGCCGTAGCGGCCACTAGGGGGGTGAGCCAATGGAAAAAGGAAGACCTCTCTCTCTGTCTCTCTCTAACTCTGCCTGTCAAAAAAATTTTAAAAATAAAAATAAAAAACATAAAAGATGCTTATCAAGGAGGCCCTAGGCAGGGCTCAGCCCCTTTTGCCCTTTGGCTTTCTGCAACAATATAGCACCAAGGCACCATCCTGGAGGCAGAAACAGGCCCACATCAGACGCGGGCCATGGTGGCGCTTTGATCGTGCACTTCTCAGCCTCCACAGCTGTAAGAAATAAGTTTCTATTGTTTATAAATTACCTAGTTTCTGGTATTTTGTTATAGCAACACAAACACACCAAAATATGAGGTTTAAACACAGAAACCACAGCATTTTAATGATAAAAAAAGGAAATATGGCAGCATAATTTTCTTTATATATCTGGGGTACAGTTTGTGTTACCTGAATTGGATCACTAAGCATGCTTTGCAGTGACAGAAAGTGAATTAGGAGCACACTGAGTTCCCTGTGGAGGCTCCTGGGAATTGGAAATCAGAGAGGATTTAGAGCCCAACTGCTATGGCTTTGAATCCTGATGCTATTCTATTCTAAGTCGTGTAATATCATGTTCTTATATGTCTTTTTTTTTAAGATTTTATTTATTTGACAGGTAGAGTTACAGAAAGCGAGAGGGAGACACAGAGAGAAAGGTCTTCCTTCCGCTGGGTCACTCCCCAAATGGCTGTGCAAATCCGAAGCCAGTAGCCAGGAGCTTCTTCCCGGTGTCCCACATGGGTACAGAGGCCAAGGCCTTGGGCCATCTTTTACTGCCTTTCCAGGCCATAGCAGAGAGCTGGTTTGGAAGAGGAGCAGCTGGGACTAAAACCGGCGCCCATAAGGGATTCTGGTGCTGCAGGCAGAGGATTAACCTACTGCACCATGGCGCCGGTCCCATCTTATATGTCTTCCAATTAACAACTTTCTGGCTACTTAACACTTTTCTCAGCTCCCCTATAACTTCTCTGAGTACAGGGACTTAGTCTTTTAAGTTGATGTTTACCAACCCAACACCAGCTGTTCACCCAAAACCTAGTATACAGTGTGCACTCAACAAACTTTCCTGAATGGATAAATGAAGAAGTGAATGATGTGTGGCTTGTAAAATGAGACTAAGTCCTACTTCCTTTGCAGTTTATAGTGAGGATTAATGATAGAAGATGGGTATGATGAATAAATATGCATTTTTAAAGATTCATTTTATTTATTTGAAAAGCAAAGTGACACAGAGAAACGGAGAAACAGAGAAATCTTCCATCTACTGGTTCACTCTCCAAATGACCACAATGGCCAGGCTGAAGCCAGGAGCTAACACAGTCCAGGTCTCCCACATGGGTGGCAGGAGCCCAAGCACTTGGACCATCCTCTTTTGCTTTCCCAGCCACACCAGCAGGGAGCTGGATCAGTAGTGGAGCAGCCAGGACTTGAACCGATGCCCATACAGGATGCACGTGTCGCAGGCAGGGCCCATCCCAGCGCGCAACATCAGCCCCCAAATATACATTTTGCTTTCTTCTCCATTACCTAGCCAATGTAACTCCTTGAATCTCATTTCCTATCAGGCATTCACTGAATGCCATGCAAATAAATAATGAAGCTAACATATTTGATTTCCATATGTAGAAATATCTAGGTATACCCTGTCATATCCTTAAAGAATTTGGCCAGATGTCAATGCAACTAATAAAAATGAAAAACATTGAAATACAGGTATGGGCTATCTGTGATTACATTGGTGATGGAATGTCATCATGTGATACTATAGCAATGAAGACATTTAATTGCTTTTCTCCATTTTAAAAAACAGCCAATTGGATGCCTTACCAAATATAGGTGAGCCTAACTAGTATGGAATCCATGATGTTGTATAAAAATAGCTACTTTGGTTCTGCTCACTTACAGATCTACCTTTGAGATCTTAGATGATATTGGGAGGCAGTTTGAAGATAAGATTCAATGCAGGTAAGGCTACACTAAGGTTATGTTGCTGCATCAGGGATTCTTGTAATGGATCATGATGGGCTAAATGAACCGAATTCTACAAGTAAAGTTTCATGGCGATGAACCCATTGGCAATGGAAGCAGGTTTGTTCTTCTTTGTGAGCTACCACTTGCTAAGACTGATGATTCACTTTTTTTTTTTTTTTATTTGACAGGTAGAGTTACAGACAGTGAGAGAGAGAAACAGAGAAAGGTCTTCCTTCTGCTGGTGCTGCACTGATCCGAAGCGAGGAGCCAGGTGCTTCTTCCTGGTCTCCCATGTGTGTTCAGGCGCCCAAGCACTTGGGCCATCCTCCACTGCTTTCCCAGGCCACAGCAGAGAGCTGGACTGGAAGAGGAGCAACCGGGATTAGAACCTGGTGCCCATATGCGATGCCGGCTCTGCAGGCGGAGGATTAACCAAGAGAGTAATGGCTCCAGCTCTTTATGATTCACTTCTACAAACAGCTATAGTGAGTCCAAGAGCACTTCAAATATTCAGAGAATATGCATATTATTAAAAAAAACTGGGTGCATTTCAAAATGTTTTGCACCAAAATAAACTTTTATTTTACTTTCATTTTCAATGAGCTTGTTTTCTTTAAAGATATATTTGTTTATTTAAAAGGCAGAGCAAGAGAGAAAGAAGACAAGACAGAGGAAGAGATCTTGCATCCGCTGGTTCACTCCCAGATGGCTGCCACAGCCAGGTCAGAGCCAGGATGAAGCCAGGAGCCAGGAACTCTATCTGGTTTTTTCACGGGGGATAGCAGGGGCCCATGCACATGAGCTGGGAGCTAGATTGGAAGCGGAGCAGCCAGGACTTGGTGTGTAATTCCGTGGCAGCTTAACCCACTGCACCACAAAGCCAGCCCTCCTATATGAACTTTTTGAAGTACCTTGGTACAACAGAGGGAATAGCTTCTCATCAGGCACTCGAAAAACATCATAGGGTGGGGCCATCACTGTGGCATAGCTAGTAAAGCTACCTCCTGCAGTGCCGGTATCTCATATGGACACTGGTTTGAGTCGCAGCTGCTCCACTGCACTTCCAATCCAACTCCCTGCGAATGTGCCTGAGAAGGCAGCAGAGGATGGTCCAAGTCCTTGGGCCCCTGTACCCATGTGGCAGACCAGGAAGAAGCTCCTGGCTCCTGGCTTAGGATTGGACCAGCTGCATCCATTGTGGACATGTGGGGAATGAACCAGCTGATGGAAGATTCTCTCTCTCTCTCTCTCTCTCTCTCTCTCTCTCTCTCTCTCTCTCTCCCCCTGTGCCTCTGCCTCTGCCTCCTTGAAATTCTGTCTTTTAAATAAATAAATAATTTAAAAAAATCACAGGAATCAGGGCAATCCATAATTCCATTTTAAAGTGGTTTTAAAATGAGAGTTCAAATCTAAGTGGACAGAATATACTTTTTCTAGCTGACTTTCTGAAATCACGCTGTATTCCAAAGGACACTCTGTGTCTATGGAGATAAATTATGCTCTGCTTTGTTTTTTGGAGGTTTTGAGGCTACAATTATTTCTAAATTCTCGCGAGGTGAAGTAGACAGTTCAGGTGTAGAGCTGTGATAGCCAGCCTTTCCCTTACTCACTAATTGCATAACGTCCTTCCATGCTGCTCCTGTATCAAGATTGCTGAGCGCCTGGCTGAGAGCCAGGGGCATCTCCTGTGGGCTCCTGATCTGGGAACCACGTTAGAAATGGAACTGAGCCCATTTTTTTTTTTTTGACAGGCAGAGTGGACAGTGAGAGAGACAGAGAGAAAGGTCTTCCTTTTCCCTTGGTTCACCCCCACAATGGCCGCTCCAGCAGCGCGCTGCGGCTGGCACACCACGCTGATCCGATGGCAGGAGCCAGGTGCTTCTCCTGGTCTCCCATGGGGTGCAGGGCCCAAGCACTTGGGCCATCCTCCACTGCACTCCCGGGCCACAGCAGAGAGCTAGACTGGAAGAGGGGCAACCGGGACAGAATCCGGCGCCCCGACCAGGACTAGAATCTGGGGTGTCGCAGACGGAGGATTAGCCTAGTGAGCCGCGGCGCCGGCCAAACCTTTTATGAATGTCGACAGTGAACTCTCACTGGTTTTGCATGGGTATCTTCCTGAAACACTCTGAAACCATCAGTTTCAAAATCTATTCGAGAATTTTGTGAGATGTGTGTTCTGCTAGATTCCCCAGATTTTACCTTTTATAGCTTAAGCATTTGTGTGATATCCGCCGCCTCCGACACATTTCCTGCCCCTCCTCGTTTCTCAGTATCTTACATAGTGACTCAGTTGTCCTTTATGCGACTAAGTTGCTTTGCAGATGACCTTGAGCAAAGGGGCCAAAGAACGCCCAGATGTGGCACATGTAGCCAAACAGGCCCACCAGCTGTCACACCTATTTGTGTTTGTCTTCATCAAGAGTACGCGTCCTATTGCCAGCTCAGGTGGCTCCATGAGTGCATTTGTTAATCAAATACCTGCACTTACTCAAGGTTGGTGGCACAGCCTGTGTGTGTCATAGCGTCTATGGCCTGTGGCCTTATTTGACACCTGAGCAACTAGTTTCTGGGGCTGCAGCGAGGATGTCATTAGCATGGTGGATGACAAGTGCTTCTGTGGGCTAATTTATCTTGCTGCGGCTCTAGCCCGAACTCTGGCTGGCACACTGAAAACAAACTGAGGTAACCCTGCGAAGTTCTACAGGCCACTCCATGTGATTGGGCCTGTTTCTCATCCCACAAAATGTTCAAAAAGAAAACATATGGGGACTGGCTTATTTTACTAAGCATAATGATCTCCAATTGCATCCATTTTGTTGTGAAAGACATTCTTTTTTTTTTTTTTTTTTTTTTACAGGCAGAGTGGACAGTGAGAGAGAGAGACAGAGAGAAAGGTCTTCCTTTTGCCGTTGGTTCACCCTCCAATGGCCGCCGCGGCTGGCGCGCTGCGGCCGGCGCACCGCGCTTGTCCGATGGCAGGAGCCAGGAGCCAGGTGCTTTTCCTGGTCTCCCCATGGGGTGCAGGGCCCAAGCACCTGGGCCATCCTCCACTGCACTCCCGGGCCACAGCAGAGGGCTGGCCTGGAAGAGGGGCAACCGGGACAGAATCCGGAGCCCAGACCGGGACTAGAACCCGGTGTGCCAGCGCCGCAAGGCGGAGGATTAGCCTGTTGCCTTTTGTTTTTTTTTTAATGGGCTGAGTAGGATTTCATTGTGTATATATACCATTTTTTTGTTTTTTCTGATTTATGGTAACTAATATATATAGAAAAAAAAAGCAATGAGTGAAATTGACATTTTTGAGGTGAGATTTGATTATTGTTTATAGCCCTTGTTTACATTCCTGAGGAACAGTGGTTTATCTATTTACTACTTCTTGAATTCTTTATTTAGTGGAGGGTTAAGCTTGTGATTATAAAGTAAATTGAAGTATGTCATTCCAAAAATTAAAAGAAAAATAAGAAAGGAAGAGGAACGATGGGAATGAGAGAGGGAGGGTAGGGTGGGAAGTACCATTATGTTCTTAAAACTGTATATATGGGGGCTGGCACTGTGGCACAGTGGGTAAAGCTGCCACCTGCGATGCCAACATCCCATATAGGCGCTGGTTCAAGTCACTGGTTCGAGTCCCAGCCTCTCCACTTCTGATCCAACTCCCTGCTAATGTTCCTGGGGAAACAGCTGAAGATGGCCCAAGTCCTTGGGCCCTGACACCCACGTGGAAGAACTCGAAGCAGCGTCTGGCTCCTGGCTTTGCACTGGCCCAGCTTCAGCTATGAGGCCATTTAGGGAATGACCCAGTGGATGAAAGATCATTCTTTCTCTCTCTCTGTCCTTCAACTAAATAAATAAATAAATCTTTCTTCTTTTTAAAAAAAAACCTGTATATATGAAATACATGAAATTTCTTACCTTTATATAAATAAAAATGTTTAAAAAGCATAATTTTTAAAAAAAATTTTTAAAAAGCATATTTTTTTGGTTCTGAGATCAGAACAAAAAAGAAAGAAGGAAAGAAAGAAAACATTAGCTAGATCCATGACAGCAGACCAGTTTCCCATGTGAGCCACTTCAGCCAGTTTTGGTCACCGCAGTGTGGTTGGGTACCCAGGGGATGAGGGCCGTACTGCACCATTCAGCCTGCGGGGGTCCGCGGTCAGCTTCCATGCCCCTGAGGCCTCTCTTAGGAGCCAGCCTGGACTATCAAATTGCAGCACGGTGGTGTGTGATACTGCTGCCTACCGCAAGTTCTGTATGAACAGGAAATACCCTTTTCTGTGCTGGGTGTGCAGTAGTGCATTTGTTGAACAACCTGTTGGGGATTGTGCAATTTAGGAGGTGGGTGGAAGAGGATACGCCCCACTATGAAGACTCGAGTCCTTTGCTGGAGGAGGCATAGCCCCTGAGGCAGCCGTGAAGCACCACACCACCGACAGCCAAGATGCACCTAGCAGTGGGAACCACCGTCGCCAGCACCAACGACCCAAACAGCAGTAGCATGAGAACCTGGCTGCTGTGAGCACCACGCTCATTCCAAAACCTCCAAGGGCCTCCAGGTAACCTTCCCCTGCCGGGTCTAGAAGGACTGTCACTTAGACGCCAGTATCAGAGCTTGAGTTCCTCCCTCCTGTTTCTCCTTTGACCTTGGCAGCTGCGTCTGGCCATCACTCTCCAGAGGGGACCTAAAGCCCTCCATCAAACCTCTAATCGCTCCCTTTGTAAGGCTGGGGAATAGGCAATCATCCTTGTCTGACGCACGATAGTTCCAGTCAAAATGGTCTTCTTCATGGTTCTCAGTGGAGCACAACGAAGTCTTAGCAACATGCGCACTGCCCCATGCCCAGACCCTTCAGGAGTCAGAGCTGCTATACAAGATTTTAAATCTTTCTAGTCTTGTGAGTCTCCTCCTCCCTCTCCTCCTTCTCTTTTTGTTTTATGACTTGGATTTGAGCCTGGCCTCCAATCTAGAGGAATCTCCTCCCCCTGATAGCATGGGTGGGGGCCTTTTGAGAGAGCTCATCAATTTCCATTTCATCTCTAAAGTCACGCTGTTCTGGGGGTTGGCCCTGCTCTCTACTTCCTTGTCCTCTTGTCGCCTCCTTGTCCTCTTGTCACCTTGTGACCTCTTGTCACCTTTTGGACACAGCTTCCCTTGGTTGGGTTTCCATTCATTGGGCCTGAGTCATTGGAAACTACTGAAACTATTTTATGGTTTTCACCACAAAGTGCGGCATCTCACTGTAGCTTCTCTACCTACTGCACCCCACCCAGCATTCCAGGAAACCATGGGGATATTTGAGTCTTCTCTGGGGGACGCTTTCTCCACTTGAAGAATTCCAATGCAGTCCAGGTAGGGACTGTGTCATCTATATCCCCTGGAGTGGGGTGAGATAGCCGGTATGATGACTTCTACCTAAAGAGCAGCTATGGTCTCATGAATGGTTTTCCAGGGGGGATCTTACTCTTAGAGAACCTGGCAAACTGCCTCCATGTTCCCTGCCTCCCAGATCCATAGCCTCCCAGGCTTATTTCTATCTGGTTCAGTGGGGGCAAAAACACCTGTGGGAAGGGCCCAGTGATTTGCTTCCCCAGACGGTACCCCACCGTGGGAGACAGCTGGGTTTGCAAAGCCCCTCATGCAAAGGGTGCACCAGTGAAGCCAGGGGGACTCTCTGCCTCTGCTTCTGTCTGTCTGTCAACTTCCATATTTTATTCTTGAGAAGAGCCTTGTTTCAACAGTTCCGTTCTCAGCAATGTCAACAGTGGTTCTTCGCTGAATGAAACCAGGTCTCCCCTGGAGCTTCCTAGCCTCCAGCCCTGGTGGAGCTTCTGGCAGAGACCCTCGATTCCCCTCAGGCATGAGGCCCTGGGACACTTTGGCAGCTGGCAATTGGCGTGAGGCCACAAACACAGCCAGGACCCAGCATACAGCTTCCCTGCTCTTGTTAGGGCCCACCTCACCTGTCCACCCTCATTACTGCCCCAGCTCTTCCCTGTGGATAGAGAGACTATTTGCATCCATCCCACTTATCTCTGTGTGGCCATGTCTGTGACACTGTCACCCTGGGAGCCAGCATCACCTGGGGGTGGCTGTGCCCACAAACCCTTGCACCTCCATTATGCCATGGTCTATTTTGTTGGTGACCCTGCTCACTATCCAGTGAGTGATGTCTATTACCACCTCCAGGGGAGGAGGTGCACTTTGTGGAGGAGGACAAAGGACAAAACAAGTGTGCCCATTACCAGAAGCCCAACCCCTGCATGACTTACAGGTGATGGGATTGCCAAGAAAGCCATGGCAGTGACTGGAACGACACTGATGTAGAGAACGCAGCGAGCAATTAAAGCTTCAGCAGCGAGTGTTGGTCCTCCATGAGCTGCAGGTGAAGGAGCCGATTCCTCACCCATCAGGAAAACACAGAGCTGTGGCGTGGGCAAGGTGCCGCATGACAGCATATGACACACACTGCAGCAAAACAAGGAAGTACAAATCAGATCTAGAACGGGGAGGGCAAGTCACAGACTAGGAAATAGGCCAGTGTACACTGTAAGGCTCCTTTTCCAACCACATAAGGGAAAGTCCCAGGCCCAAGGCACAGCCTCCACCAATTGTGCAAGTATCAGCAGGCTGCACCTGCCACTTCTCAGAGCCTCTCTGTCTCTGCCCAGCTGTGCTGGTCAAAGTGCTGAGCCTTGCTGACTTCTATGCCCTCATCTAGAACACAGGAGAAAGAAACAATAGGTTTCTTACAGGTTGTAAGTATTAAAGAAGATAAGGCGGGACCAGTGCTGAGGCATAGCGGGTAAAGCTACCGTCTGCAGTGCAGGCATCCCATATAGATGCCGGTTCGAGTCCTGGCTGCTCCACTTCCGATCCAGCTCTCTGCTATGGCCTTGGGAAAGCAGTAGAGGATGGCCCAAGTCCTTGTTCCCCTGCACCCACATGGGAGACCCAGAGGAAGCTCCTGGCTTCGATCGACATAGTTCCAGCTGTTGCAGCAATCTATGGAGTGAACCAGCATATGGAAGACCTCTCTCTCTCTCTCTCTCTCTGTCTCTCTGTCTTTGCCTCTCTGTAACTCTGACTTTCAAATAAATAAATAAATCTTAAAAAAAAAAAAGACAAGCAATATTGAGGGAAAACGCCTAGCACAAAGTAAACATTTGAGAAGAGGCAAGGGACTGAACCTCAGCCTGCCACGGTGCCATGTTCCCAGAGATGTTAATTTATTCCACAAGTATTTATTGAGTGCATTCCATGTATCAGAGTAGTATAAGAACTACAAATTCAAGGGCCAGCATTGTGGCATAGCAGGTAAAGCCACCACCTGCAGTGAGGGCATCCAATATGGGCGCTGGTTCAAGACCCGGCTGCTCCACTTCCCATCCAGCTCTCTGCTATGGCCTGGGAAAGCAGAAGACAATGATCCAAGTTCCTGGGCCCCTGCACCCTCGTGGGAGGTCAGGAAGAAGCTCCTGGATCCTGCCTTTGGATCAGCATAGCTCTGGCCGTTGCAGCCATCTGGGGAGGGAACCAGTGGATGGAAGACTACTCTCTCTCTCTCTCTCTGCCTCTCTGTAACTCTTCCTTTCAAATAAATAAATAAATCTTTAAAAAATAAGATAATTCTGGATACTTTGAGGGGGTAAGGTGTCTAAATAGGAGGCCACAATAGTTGGCCCAAAGAGAGATCTTAGTTGTTTGGATTGGTGGTAGAGGAGGAGATGAAAAATTCTGAGGCTGATGATTGAGATAGGTGTGTAAGAGAGAGAGAGACAGGGTTTTGGCTGGAAAATAGCACAAAATAAGATTAATAGAGAAAGGTTATGCATAGATGATCACTTGTGATGTGTTCTTTCTCAGAAAGAATAGAGGCTTAGGAGGAAGAAGGCTTAATGAAAAATATGTGTAAACAGAGTATAAAATAGAGCGATGAGGAGGAAGGGCAGAGTGATGCCTCGCCTTGCTCCCTAAACCCCATCTCCTCGCCTCCTTTCTTTACCAATGCCTCACCTCCTTTGGGATCCCCTGGACCTGCTGAAGCTGGGCTATGGCAAATTGTTTTTTAATCACTTTGATCAAAAATCTTTCCAAATGTTATCGACTAATAATAAATATACTTGATATTTAAACACAATGATATGCAACTTTTGTGTAATTTTAGAGATACCATCTATTAATAAAATTAATTTATTTAATTATAAACCAGAATTTACATAATACTGAATATATACAAAATACCCTATTCGCTATGTGTGATATAATAAATGATATTCCAGTAATAAGAGTGGTGACAATATTACTGTGTGTCAGTATACCAAGTATTTTACATGTACCTTCTTTTTTCATATGGCTCTCATAACATCCCATGATAATGACAGCACTGTCATCTGTATTTCAAAGAAGAGGAAACAAATTTCAGGGAGTTAAACAACATTCTCATGGTCAAATTGGGCAGAAGTGAGAGTTGAGAGTTTCGACTACTAGTTTCTCTGTTCATCATCATCATCATAAATACTAATTTTACCTATGACATAAAAGCAAAATCAAGAGGTGGACATTTAGATATTTAGGTTAAAATGCTGGTCAACATTGACCATGTCCCATATTGGAGGGCCTCTGTTTCATTCCCAGCTCCTGTTTCTGGCTCCAGCTTCCCGCTAATACAGACCGTGGGTGGCAGTAGTAACGTCTCACCTAACGGGGTCCCTGTCATCCACATGGGAGCCTGGATGGAATTCCTAGCTCCCAGCCCAGGCCAGCCCTGGCCATTGCCAGCATTTGGGAAGTGAACCAACAAACAGGCATTTTCTTTCTCTCTCTTTCTCTCTGTCCTCTCCTGTCTGCTTCTCAAATACATATATAAATTAGGGAAAAACAAAACAAAACAAAACCAAGCTTGGCAAACATAAGAACCATTTATCTCTAAAGAAAAATAAGACCATGACTGAAATTTGGACTGGAGCTGGCAGGAAAATTCCATCCCAGTCTGTATCCTTTTCCTCCTGGAAAATGCTAAGATCTTCTGGAAAGAGCCAGCTTACTAGCAAGATGTGGGCTCCTAACACAGGATCAAACTCAACCCAGGCGCAGCACCAGCAGTGCCACAGCAGAGGTCAGAGTGTGGGCATCCCCTGTAAGAACACCCATAGCAACCCAAGGAAAAGGCCTGGGCAGCCTCAGCTTCAGCCACAGGAGCAGCAGAGAGAGCAAAAATAAACATTCGTGGAAGAACACAGAAAGTAAAAAGGCCCAACAGAGGGAGTGATTTGGGGCACATGAGCAGCAGGAGTGCCAAGAGCAACAAAAGCAGTGGGAGCATTCGAGGGGACACAAGAACCTCACTGGCAGTGCGGACGGAGCCAAGTGAGCCCTGGCAGCACACCCCAGCAATGGCAGCGGTATGAGAGCCAGGAGGTAAAGCTGACTCCCTGCTGTCTTCACAAAGCCAAGGGCTACAGCAGGTTGTAATTATCCCACTAGGCTTCTGGATTGTCCTCAGAAATCTATTTGGAACATACTAGATAGATACTAAATTGGAATCATGATTATTTCTTGGACGTGTTTTAATGAGATAATGCATATTATGATGCATTGTGAATAGTAATATGATGATTAAAAATCATTATTGTAGGGCATATTGAATTAATAATTACCAAGGGGCCCATGGTGGCCCATCAGGTTAAGCCACCACCTGCCAACACTAGCATCCCATACGAACATTGATTTCATTCTTGGCTTCTTGTAAACTTGATAATGTGCCTGGGAAATCAGCAGAGGATGGCACAAGTGTTTGGGATCCTGTCACCTGGCTTTGGCCTGGCCCGACCCCAGTCATTGTGGCCATTTGAGCAGTGAACCAGCAGATGGAAAATCTCTTTCTCTCACTCTCCTTGCCTCTCTGTAACTCTGCCTTTCAAGTAAATCAATATATAAATATTTGTAAAAAGAATTATTATGCTATGGCTATTAAAGACATAAAACTTAGAATAGTATTACTGCTAATTAAAAGTGTCGAATATTTTTATTCATTCCAAAGATGCTTTTGGTGATGACCCTTGTTAATTTGAAATGTAACTTAAATTTGATTTTTAATTCTGTGCCTAATCATGATATAGTATAGTACTTACTTTGCAAGGATGGTCAACTGGACTATACCAGCTAGATCTGTACCAAGTGAGGCTAATCATTCTGTATATAATTTCACTGCTTTGTTTTGCTCAGTCTCTCTGCTTTTCAAGTTGAGTCTGCCTGCCTCATGCCTGCCTTTAAATGTCTATTTCTCATTGCATCCTACTTTAGATAATTTTTTTGGTATATGGCATTTAGTGAGGTTTCAGTTTTGAGTGTATAGTGTATACTAGTTTTTAAAATAAAGTATAAAATTTTTACATATTTGAGAAGGAGGCAGAGAGAGAGAGAGAGAGAAAGAGAGAGAGTTGTTTCACTCCTTAAATGCCCACATCAAACAGATGCTGAAGTTAGGAGACAGGGACTCAATCCAAGTCTGCCATGTGGGTGGTAGGAATCCCATTGCCTGAGTTATCACCACTGCCTCCCAAGGTCTGCATTTCAGGAAGCCGGTACCAGGAGCCAGAACTGGGGACTGAACCCAGGTACTTGATGCAAAATGCAGCATTCTGAACTGTTTCTTAAACACTAGGCCAAATGCCTACCCCAAGTAAACATTTTTAAAATTATGCTTTATTTGTGATATCTCGGATTCAGTTTCTCCACTTTAAATTACAACAACACAGAGTACTATTTCATCAAAAGGTACTACAATTGATTTATTTTCTTTGGTTGGAAGATTCCACCAGAGACCTCCGAATTAAAATTCAGATCATCCCACAAACACAAAGCAGGTCTTATTCCTCAAGTGAATTCAAATTCTTTGATGAACACATCTTCTACTGATGAAGAAAACAAGCTTTAGCTGTGATCACCCATGCACTAAAGATGAGATTTAAGGAATACTGAATCAGAGCCATTGTTGCTTATTTCTTGTTCTTGCCAGAAAAACTATTTTTTTACATTGGGAAGGATAAGAGGGCTAAAAAAAAACAAAACAAAAAAACTACTGGCAAAGATTAAATAACTTATTTAACTTTTAATTTTAAATTATGGAAAATAAGAACTTGAACATTTGTTTTGAAACAAAGTTACTATGACAAAACATTGAAAAGTATGTGTATGGCTGCAGACAAGCAAACCATAAACTAGAAAAACAAATTGCTAAAGGCTCGATTACATTGCCAGCAAAGCCTAGCTATTTTCAAGGAGTGTGTATTCATTCTAAGCAAGAGACTGCACTCCCAATCCTTTAAAACTAAAGCCCCCCATACAATGTTTGCACAAACTGTGTCAAAGGAATATTTGCAGACTATAAGGTATATTTCTATATATGTTGAAGATATTTTGTGTCCTATTATCTTCTTAAAAATTATGTTGTTTCAGGATTCACAAGGATGAAAGGTATGAAGAGCAAGGAGAGTAACAAAAGCCATGGTAGGAGCCGTAGCTGCTGCGTCACCATACCTGGAACTCAACACCAACAGCAGGGGCCACCCCCACAGCAGCCTCCTTGGCCACGGTGTTAAATGTAGCTTTTTTGTATAAAATTAATATTTATAATAAGAAATATTAGAATACACATTTTCTTTTTTTTTTTTTTTTTGACAGGCAGAGTGGACAGTGAGAGAGAGACAGAGAGAAAGGTCTTCCTTTGCCGTTGGTTCACCCTCCAATGGCTGCCGCGGCTAGCGCGCTTGGCCAGCGCACCGCGCTGATCCGATGGCAGGAGCCAGGTGCTTCTCCTGGTCTCCCATGGGGTGCAGGGCCCAAGCACTTGGGCCATCCTCCACTGCACTCCCGGGCCACAGTAGAGAGCTGGCCTGGAAGAGGGGCAACCGGGACAGAATCCGGTGCCCCGACTGGGACTAGAACCCGGTGTGCCGGCGCCGCAAGGCGGAGGATTAACCTGTTGAGCCACGGCGCCGGCCCGAATACACATTTTATACTTAAACTTTATTCTTCATTATAGAGCTCAGCATGCTGGTGGACCATGACAACATGGTCTCCTAGGAAGAGCTTCTGAGTTTGGCATTAAACTTTTTTATTATGGAAAAACATTAGAAGTATTGTCATCACCATTGTGAATACTAGTTGCCATTAGAGGGAGGAGCAGAGGCAGAGAGAAAGAGAGAGATCTTCCATCCACTAGTTTACTCCCTAAATGGCTGCAATGGCCAGGGCTGGGCCAATCTGAAGCCAGGAGCCAGGAGCTTCATCCTGCTCTCCCATGTGGGTACAAGAATCTAAGCACTTGGGACACCTTCCACTACTTTTCAAGACTCATTAATATGGAGTTGGATCACAAGTGGACCAGCTGGGTCTCGAACCGGTGCTCATACAGGATGTCACTGCCACAGCTTTATCCGCTTTGCCACAGCACCAGCCACTATAGCTATCATTATTGTAGTTGTCTGCTTATAAAAATATATAATAGTCTTTCCTTGTCTTTGTCCTTTTTTAAAAGAAACAAAGATCCAACTTTCTTTACAGATGACTGCAAAAATGCATGGTATCTGTGGAAATTTTGATGCTGACAAAAAAATCAGACTTCCAAATGTCTGGAGGATCCCTTGTTGAAGATGCAGTGAGCTCTGTTTGGCAATGCATGCTAACGAATAATTCCTGTAAGTCAGATATGAAAGGAAATGCATCTTATTCAGCCTTGAATTGCCAATATCCCAAATGCTTACTTTTGTACTAAAATAGCAAACTAAATTTCTTTTAAAATCCCACTGAAAACATCGATGTAATATCAGCTGAAGAGACCCACACCTACTTAGCAGAGTTAGAGTGGACAGCAGAGTGGCCACTGCCCCAATCCTGGCCTTGGCCTTGCTGATTGATGCATCAACTTGACTTCCTCAGTTTCCCCAAATTATAAGCCTCCGAAAGACTGACTCCTGCAAACTGAATCCGGAAATGAATGTGCAACCTAGAATGCTAATTTCTTTGTCTTTCCTCCGTTCAATAATCAGAGCAGTCAAGTGATTTCCTAGAGGCATATAGGTAGTAAAGATAGAGATGTGAGTGTAGAATTCAGGTCTTCTGACTGAGTGAAATCAGAGGTGCTGAAAGGGCAGCACCAATGCCGATGGGATCATGGTGGTGATCAGGACCTAAGAACCAGAATGTTACTAGTAGCAAATGCTACCTCTCTGTAAATTGAAGTCTGATTACTTGATCTGCCCCCTGACTTACAGAGATATATGTTTTGGGCTCTGGGAGCATGTAGAACATGTTGAAGCTCAACAGTTATTTTAGGCCACCAGTATACTGTCTTGTGCACAGTATTTACATGCAAATTTTCTTAATAAATTTTCTACCTCCATGGTCAGTGTCATCATTAACTTCATTGTCATTATATTTTAAGTCTACCAAAATACAGGAGAGTCTTATGTTCTGGATCTTAATCCTTGTGGAAGAAATTGCCATTTCAAGGTTTCCTGTACCTGGATACTGTTATGGGTTGAACTATGTCACCCATACCCCCTCAAAGTCATATGTTGAATTCCTAGCCTCTAACATTAATGAGAACATGAAGTTATTTGGAGATAGGGTCTTTATCAAGTTAAAATGAAGTAATATAGATGGACTGTATTCCAATATCACTGGTATCTTGTAAAAAGGGAAAAATCCAAAGACAGACACACACATAGGGAGAACACCAGGAAGAATAACCATCTATCAGCCACAGGGAGAGGCCTGGAGCAGATCTTTTCCTTTCAGCCCAGAGAAGGAACCAGCCTGGCCGACACATTGATTTTGGACTTCCTGCCTCCAGGACTGTTGTGCCATGTTATGGCCCTAGCAAACTAACACTCATCCAGATACCAAATGAAATGTTATGAGAATCTTCCCAGTGTGTGGGTTTGGTGAAAGAGAGACAGCAACTCCTGGGCTCCAGAGAGAAGGCTTCCACCTGCTTCTCAGTTCAGCTAGCTTTGTCACATCAACAAAGAAGCCTGGCCCCACAGCCAGTCTCAGTCTCTGCTGGTTGTCATTGGTTGGCAGCTGGCAAGTGGACGCCTTTTATTGTTGCCATGGCAACAATAGCCACTTTAACGTATTATATTCTCAGGTTGTCATCTTGTTTCCTACACCGCTATAACTGGAGTACATGAAGTCACATTGTCTCTGAGTCTTTGCTTTCAGGAAGGACTGACTCAAATAAGATATAATTTCAAGAGATGAATGTGAAGTCATGGCCAAATAAGTTTACTGTATGGGTAAAAGGTGAGAGAGAGCTGGTTGAACAATACTTCCCAACAGTCATAGCAAGAGGCTTGAGGGTTTTGTTGATCATGAATTTATCATGAGCCAACAGGGATATGTTGCCCATAAAGCTAAGACACTGTGAGTGCCTGGAAAGTATTAAGGCATGCAGCTCACTGGAGATAAAACTGCTGTATTCTGCCTTGGCTGGACCATGCCTGCCCAGATAAGTTTCACACCAAATCCTTCCAACAAATCCAAAAGTGTGATGGTAAGAAGTCTGAAAACTGTGTTATACCAGAAGTGGTGCCAAGAACCACAAAGAGCACTTCAAGATGGGGAAATAAATGTGGTTTCCTATCAGAAATGGTATTTCAAGGTAAGCTTTTCAAATCTACGAAAAGCATAAGTATGTGATCTTCTGAGACAGCTGGAATGAGATCTTTATTCTGATAATATTTTGGTTCTGGGAAAGGAATTTACATCATTTAAATTTGTATTGGTGTTTGGGGGTTTGAAATAAATTTAAACTCATATGCTATGATTAGCATTTTAATTGTTATTATTTTATGAGGTCTATGGTGTTTAATTTCCTTTATAGCCATAAAGATAATGTTTATTCCTACTGATGTTTAAACAGAAGAATTCCCAAAGATACAAATAACTTTGAAAATGTTATTTTCTTCTAAGAGCCACTAGTGTTGAAGAGCAGAATAATCCAGACCACACATCTGAGTGTTTGATAGAAACTGTTTATGCTTACACATAGTGTTCCTGGAGGAAAAGGCAGTGGCCTACATAAAGTCAGACTTCATTTAAGTCCATAGGACTACATTTGTTTTATCTTTATTTAAATTTATTTTTTCCTGGGAAATCACAAAACATACTTATCTAGATAGTTGGTAGTATGAAAATAATATTGTCCCATCTATTTTATGGTTTTTCTAACATCTTGTTTTGAGACTCGGAAAAAAATTCCCTTATGTGTGTCAATTCAATAAATGTTGAATTTTTAAAAGAAAATGTGAGTTCTTTAAATTTTACAAACATAAGCACTTACCAAGCACTTGGTTTATGATGAGCTTGGTGGAAGTACTGAGCTCATGGCTATAGATCACTTCGGCATCCCAATAGGCTCCTGAAATGGGCAGATAAATGACAGGTGCAAAGGCCACCTGGTTCTCCTAGCTCCCTGGCCATCTATCCCAGAAGCTAGGCTTCATAATTCTCATTTTAGTTCTATCTTGGGCTGTAGAACTGGTGTCACCTATCACCTATGTGTGGAGGCCAGGAAATTCTTAATGTCTGGGCTGGTACTGTGGCATAGTGGGTAAAGCCGCTGTCTACTGTGCCAGCAGCTCATATGGTCGCTGGTTCAAGTCCCAGCTGCTCCACTTCTGCTAATGTGTCTGGGAAAGCAGCCACAGATGACCCAAGAGTTTGAGCCTCAGAACCCACTTGGGAAACCCTGATGAAGCTCCTGACTCTTGGCTTCAGATCAGCCTGGTTCTGGCCTTTGTGACTATTTGGGGAGTGAACCAATAGATGGGAGATTCTCTCTCTCTGTCTCTGTCTCTCTCTCTAACTCTGCCTTTCATATAAAATGAAAACAAATCTTTAAAGATAAAAAAAAAGGTCTTGATGTCACAAGCACTGAATGGCTGTGGGACTTTGTAGGTTCTCCCTCTGCTCTCGGATCTGGCCCACTGCTGCCTAGCCCTGCTTCTGTCCCAGTGTGAATCACGCATGCCCACCCTGACAAGACTGCTCCACGTGCTCGTCAGTAGGTAGCACCCCTACCCTGCGCTCCTGGGCTCACTGGAGGAATCAGGGTATTAGCATTTTAATTGTTTAATTTTAATTCCCATATGCTGATGGGAGCAGGCAGAGGAAGCTGTGTGCACACATGCCACAGGGCCTTCCCCACCCCTTTGCTCGTGCTCAAATTTATGACCCTCCACCCAGGAGAATTTCAGCACAGGTTTAAGAGGCTGCCTGATTCACCGGCTGAAGGAACAAACTAAGTCACTCTCTTTTTCATGTTTGTTTATTTTTAACTTTTTAAAAAATGATTTATTTTATTTATTTGAAAGACCGAGTTAGAGAGAGAAAGAGAGAGAGAGAGAATATCTAGCACCCACTGGTTCATTCCCAAGATGGCCACAATGGCCAGGGCTGGGCCAGGCCAAACCCAGGACCCAGGAGTTTCTTCTGGGTCTCCCACATGGGTACAGGGGCTCAGGTACTTGGGCCATCTTCCACTGCTTTCCCAGGCACATTAGCAGGGAGCTGGGTTGGAAGTGGAGCAGCCAGGATTTGAATTGGCACCCTCATGGGATGCTGGTATCACAGGTGGTGGCTTTAACCACCATGCCACAGTGCTGGCTCCTCTTTTTCATATTTAATAGTTACCAAGTGTTTAACACATGCAAAAAGATAATATAGCTTTAAGTTATGACAGACAACAATGGAGAAAATGCCATAAACTGAATACCCAGCTTTATTAAGATGAATATTATCCATAGCTTTAAGTTCCTCCATGTTCTGCTTGCTGTGGATCCCATTACCTGAACCCTCAGCCCTCACCCAGAAATCACTATCATCTTTGCCTGTCCTCCCCTTGCTTTCCTTTATGGTTTTATCCATATGTAAGTATCTGTTACTTGCAGAAAGTTTGGAACTCTGTAAATATGGTATCATGGCTTATATTCTTCTACAATTTGTTTTTTTTTTTTTCCAGTCATGGTTCTAAGATTCATTCATATTAATGCCCATGGCTTTGGCTTATTCCTTTTCATTGTTGCACAGGATCCCATTGTAGGGATAAAACACATTGCATCTTTGCTTATATTGATGGACATTTGTTTTTTTTTTTTTTTTTTGCTAACACATGCAATGGTTCTGTCAGGTAAAGGGCTTTGATGCACATTCCTAGGGCTAAATAGTGTAGACTTGAAATAGGATTTACTACGGGGAAAGTTTACAATTAGAGATGTAGTAGAGCACGCACGTTTTTCTAAACACTCATTACATTCAACCACAGTTTAGGTTGACCAGAAGTAACTTGCATATACCACGGCCAAAATTCAAGTAGAATGGGAACTGCTACTCTGTGTGGTGTATATTCAAAAACAGGAAGCAGGGACATTATATAATGATTCAGGAACAGAAACTTTGGGGTCTATATCAAAGGAGCTTTACTAAAAGGGGGAAACCTCCAGAATTCAGCAAATGAGAGCAGCAGACTCAATTCAGATCTGCTGGGCCAGCTCTCTCCCACACCAATAAAAGCAGAGGCAATGAGCCTCCTGTATCATCTGACCCTCTCCTCCATTCATGAACATACTCTTCTACATCTGCTAAGAACAGCTGTGCTGAAAGTTCTCTAGTCTAGTAGTGCACTTGCTGAGTCCAGGATGTGTGAATTGATAAGTTAATGACAACTCATTTTCCAAAGTGGTGGTCCCAATTTATACCCTACCAATAATATGGGTTCTAACTGCACATGGTGGGTTTTCTTTTAGTTATTCTACATACACTTAGAAAAGCTTGTTAGGTTCCTTGTGTTCCTGATGGAATTATGAATGAAATTGCTATAAATCTATAGATCAATTGGGAGACAGCATTATAAATTAACAATTTTTTCTGTCATTCTTTCTCTTCCTAATTTACAAATTGTTTTTATAGTAAATGAGTAGTGACTTTAAATGGGAGACTCTGTTTCTACAGTGGCATACATATTCATTCATTCCTGTTAGGCAGAATTACTGGTTCATAGAGGATGTGTATCTTAAACTTTAGTAGCTAATGTCGTACTGTTTTCCAAAATGATTACACTACTTCACTCTGTAACATCAGTCACATATGGAAATTTCCTTTGTCAACACCTGCTAGTATCAGTCTTTCTAATTTTAGCTATTCCAATGGATATATAGCAGTGTCCCATTACAATTTTGGTCTGTATCTCCCCGGTTACCAAGAAGACTTAGCATCTTCCCCAAGCTTTTTAATTGGCCCATAGCTTTTTATAGATCCTCCTGTGAGCTCCCGAATGGTTGGGAAACACCACGTAACTAAATAGGGAAAGGTTTTACAAAAGTGGTGAAGTGACAAACAAAACAAAAAACCCTGTACTTAAGAAAAATCATGAAAACACTAATTATGGTAGAATCTTTGAAATTATATGTCAAAGTGCCGGCATTGTGGCTTAGCAGGTAAAGCCTGTGATGTTGGCATTCCATATGGACACCAGTTCAAGTCCCAGCTGCTCCATTTCAGATCCAGCTCCCTGCTATGGCCTGGGAAAGCAGCAGAGGATGGCCCAAGTGCTTGGGTCCCTGCACCCACATGGGAGACCAGGATGAAACTCCTGGCTTCTGCCTGACCCAGCCCTGGCTTTTATAGCCATCTGAGGAGTGAGCCAGCACATGGAATATTTCTGTTTCTTGCTTTCTGTGTAACTCTGACTTTTAAATAAATAAATAAGTCTTAAAAAAAATTAAATGCCACAGTCCACCTGCATCACAGTTGCCAGGGGGCTCTTCATATTCAC
Organism: Sylvilagus floridanus; assembly: GCA_949820135.1. NCBI lineage: Eukaryota > Metazoa > Chordata > Mammalia > Lagomorpha > Leporidae > Sylvilagus > Sylvilagus floridanus. The sequence continues at coordinate 75,827,522 of OX463225.1, read as the reverse complement.
ACTCCTGTGCCATTTAGACCTAGCAAAAGAAACTCTCCCAGGATTTTGCAGTTCAAGAAGATTTGCAGGTGATTCTTTTCCAGACTGAAGTCTGCAAAGCTTCAAATTGCTGTACAGATTAGAGAAGGGAAAGGAAACAAGATGATTACAACAGACCACATGAACAATCAGAGCAAGTTAGTGGCATTCTCAACATCTGAACGCACTTTTTATTTAACTACTAGTAACTAGACTACTTATAGGTTTCAGAAGCAACTTCTTTTCAAGGTGTTTTTTTTTTTCATTGCTTATACAATTAAAAACTTTATAGAAAATGTAAAAATACAGCTTGGGGCTGTGTGACACTTCTCTAATTGCTAGCTCCAGACAGATCTGTATGTGTCCTTGTAGGGATTTTCATTCTACGAAACAGTTCAAGGCAAGGCTAGATATTTTGCTTTGTTCATATCCAGAAGGAGGTAGATTCACAAGTTGAATTCAGTAGTTAAAGTACTTAATTGACAGTCACAGTTGTTTAAATCTTATTCTAAGATGCTGAGAGAGTCAGAAGAATAAAAGGGTAAGGAGTCAAAAGGAAACATATGAGCATTAGAGGGTATTTCAAACAGTTTGTGGAAAATAGGATGAAAAGATTATTTTTGGTGCAACTCTGAAAGAACTTCTTAGAAAACAATTGCTTTGGGGCTGATGCTGTGGCTCACAGGTTTAAGCCATCATCCGCAGTGCCAACATCCCATATGGGCACCAGTTCAAGTCCTGGCTGCTCCACTTCCAACCCAGCTCCCTGCTAATGTGCCTGGGAAAGCAGTGGAAGATGGCCTAAGGGCTTGAGTTCCTGCACCCACATGGGAGACCTGGAGGAGGCTCCTGGTTCCGGGCTTCAGCCTGGCCCAGCCCTGGCCATTGCAACCATGTAGGGGAGTGAACCAGTAGGTAGAATCAATCTCTCTCTCTCTCTCTCTCTCTCTCTCTCTCTCTCTCTTCTCTTCCTCTCTCTAACTTTTTCAAATAAATGAATATTTTACAAAAAGATCTGTCTTTCTCTCTATACTTTCAGATAATGAAAAAGGAAAGAATTGCATTGCTTTAAAAATTATATTTATTATAAAAAAACAGAATATTTTCTTACCTATTACCGACTGATGGACACTGAAATTGTTCCCAATTTTCGCAACTACAGCTAATGTTGAACGAGCATGCCATGTATGTCTCCATGTTTCTGTAACTGTCTACTTAGAGCAAGGTATTTAGACAAAAAAAAAATTGGAGGGTGAAGGTCAAAAAGCATGGAATTTTAAACTGAAATAGTGATTTCCAGAAAAATTATACCAATTTATACTCCTACCAAAAAAGTATGTGGTGTTACTTTTACCTATAGCTGCAATAAGTTTTATTAGCATTTAATGTTTGTCAGTATCTTTATTGGTCCACATAAAAGGCAAAAGAAATGCTACCTTATCTTTTTTTTTTTAATATTTATTTATTTTAAAGGCAGAGTTATAGAGAGAGAGACAGGGAGAGATAAAGATCTACCACCCACTGGTTCACTCCTCAAATGGCTACAACAGCTGGGTCTGGCCCAAGCAAAAACCAGAGGCCTGGAACTCTATGGGCCAATCCAAAGCCAGGATCCAGGAGCTTCTTCTGGGTCACCCATGTAGGTGCAGGGGCCCAAATACTTGGGCCATCCATCTGCTGCTTTTCCAGGCACATTAGCAGGGAGTAGCATCAGAAGTGGAGCAGTTGGGACTGGAACTGGCACCCATATTGGATGCCAGTGCTGCAGGTGGCAGCTTAACCCTCTAAGCCACCGCACAGGCCACAGCCTATCTTTAGTTGCATGTCTTCGATTTGTAATAAGGTTGAATGTTTTTCCCTATTTATTCTGTTCTTTTCTGATTTGCATATTATATCTGTCACCTATTTTTCTTTTGTGACATTTATCTTCTTATTGATTTCCAAGTGTTTTTAATGACCTCTAGTTGACATTGGTTGTCAAATGTTTGTCCTAGCTTATTATTTGGTCTTCGTGGTGTGTAAATATGGGTTAAATAGGATCTGTTTTTCAGCCTTTCAAAGGACATTTTTTCCCAGTACACTTAGTGAGGGGAGCATTTGTACATGTAGAGACTTTAGGCAAATTTTCAAAAATAAATATGAAAACCTCAGAGAAGCATGTAAAAGTGGAGACTCAGGATAAGGTTTCAGCTCAGACACCTTGTAGTCAGACCTTCCTCAACGTGCGTACAACAGGATCTGAATTGCTGCAGTTAAAGCACTTGCATCTGGCAACTTAAGAAGATGTTACAGGATGTTTTTTTGCCTCTCGTCGTTAATCCTTCAGAATGTGCAAAAATAAAAGGAGGTGGCAATGTGCAAAAGGCATTTGAAGTCCGAAGATAGCAAGCATTTTTTGTGAACATTTTGAAGACCCCTGGGAGGCATGGATTTCTTCTGTGCCTCTCCAAGGGGAGTGAACTCTCGGAAGCTAGTGCTTGGTTCACACCTTGAATCTCTTCCCCTGTACTGACTTTGCTTTGTGTTTTTCTGTTGTGACAGATCTTAGCTGTGAGCATGCATACAGCTGAGTGCTATGTGTTCCTCTAATGTATCACTAAATTTGGGGATGATCTTAAGGGCCAACACAGATAGACCTGAGTTTTCTTCTGTATTATGGAATATAATGTTTAAGTTATTCATTTTTATTAAGAGTATTTATTAGAGAGAGTGAGAGAGAGAGAGAGATCTTCCATTTGCTGGTTTACTCCGCAAATGGCTGCAAGGGCCAGAGTGGAGCCAATCTGAAGCCAGGGGCCAGAAGCTTCTTCCAGGTCTCCCACATGGGTGCATAGGCCTCAGGACTTGGGCCATCTTCCACTGCTTTCCCAGCCACAGCAGAGAGCTGGATTGAGAGTGGAACAGCCAGCACTCGAACTGACGTCTGTGTGGGATGCCGGCACTGCAGGTGAGGGTTTATCCTCTACACCACAGTGCTTCCTTCTCTGTCTTTTTACTGGAGTTTAAATATAGGGCAGGTCGACTTCTGGCTTTGGGAATGCGTCTTAACTACTCGGCTTGCTGACAATATGACCCTGGGAGGCAGCAGGCGATGGCTCAAGGGGTTGTGTTTCTGCCATCCCTATGGAGTTCCGGGCTCCTGGTTTCAGCCTAGCCCAGCCCTGGCTACTAGGAGTACTTGGGATTTGAGTCAATGGACAGAAGCTCACTCTCAGTTCCTTTATCTTTCGAATAAATAAATAATAAGTATGGGAGGAAGTGGAATTGGATGCTTGTATTCAAACAGCCATCTTAATTCAAAAAGGACAAGATATCCGGATGTTAAAAATCTCTTGGCCACTCCAACCATCTTGTTCAGCCGTGCCTTCCAAAGACACCCTGGCCTCCCATTTTGGGGGCTCCCTCCCCCATTATGAGTACACAAGCCACCAGAGAGACCCGACGGGTTACCAACACCAGGGAGAGCCAACTACCAGCTGGGCAGGGGATTTCCGTTGGACGCCTGCTTGGCGTCCAGCACTGGCTCATTCCTGGGACACGTGCCGGGCGGCCCTTGACCCGTCCTGGCTCCCAGCCAGGCCCTGTCCGCACCTCCCACGCCCGCCCCGCCCCGCCCCGCGCGGCCCACGCAGCAAGTCGAGCCGAGCCGGGCAGGAAGAGCCCACTTCAGTGGCGCGGCGATCTGCAGGCATGGCCGGTCCGCCTCTGCCGCTGCCGCTGCCGCCGCCGCTGCTGCTGCTGCTGCTGCCGCTGCTGGCGCCTGTCCCCGCGGCCGGGAACCACTGCCCGTGCCGGGAGCCCGCGCTCTGCCTCCCGATCCGCCAGCGCCCCGACTTCGAGGTCAGCCCCTCTCCTCTGGGTCCGGTCCTCGAGGCCCTGGAGCCCTGAAAAGCTAGGGTGTGGGGGCCGAAACCAACTTGGCCTACTTGTCAGGGCCAGTTCCTCCGACTGGGGAAACGCGGGCTCCGAGGCGCCGACGGCCTCCTCCTGGGTGTCACTCGCATTCCGAGCCCCGTGGGCCTCCGGCAGCCGGCCCAGCTCGTCACCCCGCTCCGCCCCTCTGGCGGCGCGCTGGGTGCCAGGAGCGAGGAAGCTGGTAAGCCCGCGCCTGGCTTCCCGCAGAATCCGCGCTCCAACGGCGGGCAGGCAGGAGGGCGTTGCATACCTTCACTTTGTCACGCTGCTAGAGCCGCTCGAGAAGAGGGGTAAAAACAGGCCTGCCGGTAAAGGTTGCCTCTACTCAAAGTGTTGCGAGGCTTCTGGCAGCTTCAGCGGAACACCTGCTGGGAGGTCATACTGCAATCGCCTGCCTGCCCGGCGCTTGGACGGCTGCGGCAGGAACTGTAGGTCAGCGAGGGTGAATGCTCAGGAGACTGATCCGAGGTTCTTGTCAGACGTGAGACAAAGTACCGACGAGCCAGGTAGCGAGGTTTAATGCAGCAGGGCATCTGCGGGGACCGATGGGCGCCTCTCCTGGAGGAATCTGGGCATGCCCATCCAGACTGAGGAAAGTGGAGCGAATACACCGGACAGGCCCGGCGGGCATCTCTCAGCCAGACTGCGGGCTGAGAGCTGAGCATACACCTGGTAACCAGGCGGGCGTCTCAGCAAAGGGCTCAGAGTGCAATCCGCATTTAGACCGGGACTTACCGGGGAATTGGGTCCGCTTCTCCTGCTAGTTCTCCTTCCCTCACCCTCTTCTGGACAAAAGGGTTTGCTGGGTGTGAAACTGGTCAAATTCCTCCCAAGATTTACTGCGAGATGTTATCAGCCTGTGTCTCCCCCCCTCCTTGGCGCTGGGCAGAGAGGATCCTCCTGGGGTGTCTTCCTTGGGGGGAACCATCTATGCAGTACTGGGGTGAGGGCAGGACTTCGCAGTGTAAAATGCTGGGCCGCTTGCCAGGTGTGCTCCAAGGCTGCTAGAGGCTGCTGCCTTCCTGTCCAGGGGCTTTGCTCTCCTTAGCCCCCTCTCTCACACTGAGGCTGCTTTCTATCTTCCTGTCTAGTGGTATACAGAACATTTCTGTTGTAGAGATAGAAACAGTTCCTAGTTCTTAATCTAACAGGTTAATTTTGAAGTAGGGGCATTTAAAATTAAATTTTAAAAAGTAGGTATACATTGCTTAGGAAAATAGAAGTGGTGAAAGTTTATGGAGAACCTAACGCTGTGTTAAAAGGAAAACTTCAAACGAAATTGAACAGGGCTTAAGAGCAAAGTGTAATCCATAAATTGGCAGCATGTAATCATAAGAGATTCAGAGAAAGTTTTTTTTAAAGATTTATTTCATTTACCCAAAAGACAGAGTTAGAGAGAGAGGTAGAAGACAGAGAGAGGTTTTCCATCTGCTGGTTCACTCCCCAGTTGGCTGTAATGGCCAGAGCTGCACCGATCCAAAGCCAGGAGCTTCTTCTGAGTCTCCCACTTGGATGCAGGGGCCCAAGGACATGGGCCATCTTCTACTGCTTTCCCAGGCCATAGCAGAGAGCTGGATCGGAAGAGGAGCAGCCAGGACTAGAACCGGAGCCCATATGGGATGCCAGTGCTCCACGCCAGGGCTTTAATCCACTGTGCTACAGTGCCAGCCCCGAGAAATTTTCTTTAGCGACTAGGTCTGCCTTATTGGGGTATGATCTGGTGTAAAGTCCCTACTTGGAGGTTCGTAAGGTTTTTGATTGGTTCTCCTTATGTTTTGTTTTACCGTTTACATTGGGCTGTATTTCGCCTAAGTCGTCATACAAGATGTGAGCTGTTTAACAGCCTCTCAATTAAAATCGTTTTGATATTTTGAAAGATTTATTGCAGAACTCAATACTTAGTGGGTAAGGCATTGTTGTGGACATTTTGGAAACCAGTTATATAAAGAAACAGAATTATGCTTATGTGTATGTTCATAATAAATGGTCTTTTTTTCTACCTGTCTTGTCTATATTTTTCAAACAAACTTTTTTCCATATATATTTTCAATTGATTCATATATCTTTTTTAAAGGATTTCTGTTGTATCAGAGGCTCTCAATTTGTTTTAAAAAATTATCAATTAAAACAGGGGAGGAGGTTTGATAAAAATGAGTCTAAAGAATGAGTCATTCGGTTTTGCATTCTGTAATTTTTTTATTTCACCAGCCGTTACTTAGTGGAAAAATGAGTTATGCATAGTTAACTCTGAGAAACCAGAAAAAAATTCATGAAATTAAGAAGTGTCTTAACTTTTATAGCTAATGCCCCTTCCCTATCCATTCTCTTCACAGTCACCCAGTGATCTACTTTTTATAATATAATCTGATCTCCACTCCTGCTTAAAACTCCAGTGGCTTCCCATTGATCTCTGGCTAAAATATAAAACCCTCAGAGGCCTATAGACAGCTACTTGATCTTGTCACCACTCACCTTACTAGTTTTATCCAGCTCCACACTCTCATACTTTTAGGTTTCTGTGCTACATGTAGCCGGTTACATTGACCTTTTAGTTCCATCACCTCAAAATTCTCCTGAGGTGTAGGACCTTGGACCTTTTCATTCCTTCTGCCAAGAATGCTCTTTTGTCCATAGGTAGCCTTCATCCTTCATTCCACAGATCTCCCTAAAACGTGTGGTCCACAGGGAAGTTTTCTGGCTGCACCTGGATCATAGGTCTCCTTTGCATGCTGTCATGGCCCCCGGCACCATCCTAAGTACTACTGTAATTTACTAATTAACTCCCAAGCAGGCCAGGCCTCTCTTGTTAACCTCTGTGTTCCTAGTGCCTAACAACGTAATCTCCCTATAACTTACTGAAACTTAATTAATTAATATATTGGGATAAAATTTAAATGATCATTGAGACTTGTGAACTTCTAGAATTATCTGTCAGAAGAAAGACTGGAAAACATAATATCAGCTGCCTTAGAATATGAGTAGTAGTCTTAGCAGTTTCACCAAAAACCACATGTAGTAATTCACTATCTGTGGCTCCATCTGCAAAGCCAGAGACCTGAGTATTATCAGACTCCTCCCAGTCTCTTGCCTTGTCATTCAGTGAGTCGCACAGTACTGTTAGTTTGCTGCAGGATCTCCTAGTTCTATCGGGGCCCCTCTGTTGTACTCACTGTATGCTCTCAGTGTCCACCATGGCATGTGGCTTGTATGGTCCGCATGAGTTCTTGGTTGAAGTGATGACGTGTATCCCTATTGCTCTGGCAGGTCTTTGTATTTCATGTTGGACAGGAAACTTGGAAATCTTATGATTGGACACAGATTACAACTGTGGCAGTTTTTGGAAGATATGACTCAGAACTTATGTGCCATGCTCATTCAAAAGGAGCCAGGGTAGTGCTAAAAGGTATGTTTTTATTGTCCAGTCAGTTGACACACTTATCTGTATCATTTGCTATAGTCCTGACTTCCTAAAATATTTCCTTTTTGTCTTTTTTTATCCTACTATTAATTATAAACATTGTTAAATTAATTTATAGAGGCCACTGTTGTGGTGTAGCAGGTTAAGCCTCCACCTGTGACACTGGCATCCCATATGGGCACTGATTCAAGTCCCGGCTGCTCCACTTCCAATCCAATTCCCTGCTAATGGCCTGGGAATAAAGCTGAGGATGGCCCAAGTGCTTGGGCTCCTGCACCCACATGGGAGAGACCTGGAAGAAAGTCCTGGCTTCAGCCTGGCCCAGGTCTGGCCATTGCAGCCATTTGGGGAGTGAACCAGTGGATGGAAGCTCTCTCTCTCTCTCTCTCTCTCTCTCTGTCTCTGTGCGTGTGTGTGTCTCCTCCTCTCTCTGTAACTCTGCCTTTCAAATAAATAATAAATCTTTTAAAACTATTTTAAAAATTCATTTATAAATAGATTTTTAAAAAGAATTATATAAACCAGTGTGTAATCTGGAGCAAAACAGTATTGTTAATTAGCATGACAGGGGCCGTCAATGTGGCTTAGTAGGTTGAGCCTCTGCTTGTGACACCAGCATCCCATATGGGTGCCAGTTCAAGACCCAACTGCTCCACTTTTGATCCAGCTCACTGCTCAAGTGCCTGGGAAAGCAGTGGAGGATGGCCCAAGTACATGGGCCCCTGTACCCACATGGGAGACCCGAAGGAGGTTCTGGCTCTGGTCTGGCTCAGCCCTAGCTATTGTGGCCATATACAGAGTGAACCAGCAGATAGAAGATTTCTCTGTCTCTCTCCCTCTCTCTGACTCTCCTCTTCACTATAACTCTGCCTTTCAAATAAATAAAAAAATTTTTAATAAAATTAAAAAATAATTATCATAACATTTAGTCATAATCCACAATTTCTGCTGCTAATTTGAAAAAGGTTTTACCAATTATTATATAATGATTATTGTGGAGATTAATGAGTAATGAGTATTTGTTATTTTGGTATATTATTTTTCCATCTGGAAAACTTCAATTAGGGGCTTAGAATTCCAAAATAGTAAAGTGTCTTAAAGACATCTTGATATCTTTGGAAATCAGTTTGTGAATAAATGTCATTAAACTGAAAAGTATGTATGTATAAAAGATGTTTCCTTTTTCCATAGGAGATGTATCTTTAAAGAAGATAACTGATCCAACTTTCAGAGCATCCTGGATAGCTGAAAAACTGAATTTGGCCAAAGTACAGCATATGGATGGAATTAATATAGACATAGAGCAAGAAGTTACATGTTCATCTCCAGAATATGATGCATTAACTGCTTTAGTCAAAGAAACCACAGACGCATTCCATCATGAAATTGAGGGATCACAGGTAAAAACTCATTTTTGGGGAAATCTCATACTTTCCCTATCAAATTGTACTCATGAGGAGTCCTAAAAAAAGAGTCCATTCCTGTGTATATGCATCTGCACAAACACATTAATGCAATCTTAGTGTTGTAGAGATAGAATGGGAAAGAATTTCAGCACTTATTTAGTAAAAAAAAAAATTCTGATGTTCTTATTTAAGGAATTTTAAGACACTGAATCTGTTTGCCATTCTCATCAAAACAACACACGTGGATTGCCCCACTATTTGCCTTGCAGTAGGGTTACTAGCATTAGATAGGTAATGGGAGCAGCAAGAATCAGGGAGTGCCTACCTGGCTTCCACCCATGCAGGACTGAAGCAGCTCTTGCCTAAGCATACAACTAGTGAGCATACAACTAGTGCTGGGGAAGTGTCTCACTTGCTCTTTAGTCTGAATTTCTTTCTTTCTTTTTTTTTTTTTTTTTGACAGAGTTAGACAGTGAGAGAGAGAGACAGAGACAGAGACAGAGACAGAGAGAAAGGTCTTCATTCCATTGGTTCACGCCCCAAATGGCCACTGGCAAGCGCTGCGCCAATCGGAAGCCAGGAGCCAGGTGCTTCCTCCTGGTCTCTCATGCGGGTGCAGGGCCCCAAGGACTTGGGCCATCCTCCACTGCCCTCCCGGGCCACAGCAGAGAGCTGGACTGGAAGAGAAGCAAACGGGACAGAATACGGCGCCCCGACTGGGACTAGAACCCGGGGTGCCGGTGCTGCAGGCGGAGGATTAGCCAAGTGAGCCACCGCGCCAGCCTATAGTCTGAATTTCTTGCAGAGGACCCAAGGCCTGATAGGACTCAAGGGCTAAATCCACAGAAATCTTCAGAGTGACGACAGTAGGCCATGTGCTTTTCCATGGCCATAATGAGCATGAGTAGAGCAGATCACAACCCAGGGCATCTTGCCAGGTAATGTGTAGGTACCAAAGGATAGTGTGACTCCAGATCAGATTCTCAGACCTGGGCACATGGTAAGATAACAACGGGTCTTAAAAAATAGAGTAAATACATGCATGTTTGCATCTGTAAAAACACATGCCTATACCAGGTAATCCCTTCGATTTTTTAAAGTTCAGTTTATTTATTTTAATTAATTAATTAAAGGCAAAGTGCCTATCCACTGGTTCACTTCCCAAATATTCACAACAAGCAGTGCTGGGCCAGGCCAAAACCAGAAGTCTTGAACTTCACCTGGGTTTCCCACATGGGTAGCAGGAACCCATCACCTGCTGCCTCCCAGGGGGCCACATTGGTAGGACAGTGGATCAGAAGCAGATCAGACACTTGAATGTGGGTACTCTGATATGGAACGTGGGTGTCCCTAGTGGCGTCTTAATCACTGTAGCACAATACCGTCTCCTGAGAAATTATTATTCAGAGGTTTTGAGTGATCCCAGAACCCATAATTTTATAAAAGTTTCACAGTTGATTATAGTTAAGCATTACTGGTCTAGACAATAAGTTTTTTTTTTTTTTTTTTGAAGAAAGAGACCAGCTCCTTGATGTGAAACACACTATTTAAAATCCATTTACTTAGTGAATGAATGATCTTTTAAATTTTAAATTAAGGGGCTGGCACTGTGGCTCATGGGTTAAGCTGCAGTCTGCAGTGCTGGCATCCCATACAGGGCCTGGTTTTGAGCCAGGTGGAAGCCAGGACCTTCTTCAGGGCCTCCCACATGGGTGCAAGTACTTGGACCATCTTCCACTGCTTTCCTAGGCCCATTAGTAGAGAGCTGAATCAGAAGTGGGGCAGTCAGGACTTGAACCAGTACCTATATGAGACGCTAGTGTTGCAGGCAGCAGCGTAACCTGCTACACAACAATGCTGGCCCCCAGTCACAGATTTTTAGAAAATATTTTTGATCTCCAGTTGGTTGAATGCAAGGATATATGATCCATGGATATAGAGGGCTGACTGTACTTACAATGTAGAGCCTTTGAATGACCTGGGAGCATTCACTTAAAATCTCCCAAGATTGATCCACTGGGCCTGGAATACAGCCTGAGAACTGCATCTTTGTCAAGTGCTGTTGATGATTCTGTTGGTTGTTATGCATTTGAGAATCATTGGTAAAATAATAGCTGATGTGAGGACTGACATCTCTATCGTTTTATGCAAGTAAGGAAGTTTTGTCACTAGGGAAACTTCAGGTGAGTACTATGTAGATGAGGAGTAACAAGTTCCTGGCATGCAGGCCATAATACCCTCCTCACCAACTTTGGTTTCAGAAATTGTTGTTTCATTCTCTAGCTAGTTGTTACTAATAGCTTAAGATTGGTGTGTGCCAATAACTATTTGCTAGTCTTGATTAAGCTATAATGAAAAGCCAGGATGAAGACTGAGGAAAACCTTTATGTAGGAGTATCTATTTCCATGTTTGAAGGACATGTAGAGTGGCTGGGGCTACTATGCCAAGTTCCTGTTAAATGAATTAAATGGAGGTACAACTGTACAGAAAGGCCAGATTGTGGAAGATCTAGCGTATCAGGCTGAGGGGTATGCCATTTTATTCTGTTTATAATGGGTTACATATGTAGAACAGTGTTTTGGGATATTATTTTGTAATAGTATGTAAAACTATAGGAGAAAGGAAGACTCATAAGAACTAATTTATCAGTTCAAAAATGAGAGATTTATGGTTTGGATTGGGATGATGACATAACCCTAACACATTCAGCAGGCGTTAAAATAAATTTCTTTTGAATTAATGGATTATTGGAAAGGAAGAAGCAGAGCTAACTGTGGGAGGTCACTCAAAGGAAAAAGTGAGACTGGATTTGGAGTGTGAGAAAAGAGTCAAAAAATGGCCAAAAGATTCTTAAACTGGTGACCAGAAAAGAATAAAAAAATAAAACAAAACTAAGAAAGGACTAAAATAGGGAGAATAGAAGGGGAAATGAGTTTTGGGGAAAAGATGATGATTTACGTTTATGAAATTGTGCTCATAAAAGTAAAGAGCTAAACATGCCTTTGAAGAGTTCTTTTCCTTTCTTAGTTTCCTAAGTGAGAAAACAGTCAGAAGCTTAAAGTGACTTCACAGTGATACAGCCATGGTTATCACACAGCCAAGACTAGAAGCCACATCTTTTGATTTCTGAATCTAATTATATCTTTTCAGAAATATGAGGTAAACTATGACAGAAAATTCAGGTGGTAGTTCTCTTAATACTCAAGGGAAAGGTAAAGACTTTCAAAATAGATTTGAAATTTCCATACTTAGATGTACTTATTTATTTTCTCAATTCCTATCATGTAGTTCCCATTTTGAAACAGGAGGCAGTGACAAAATGGGGTCCAATTTTACTTCATAACCTATTTTGTTGGAAAGCCAGTCCTTGTAAAGCTGAGCTTCTTTTAGTATTAATGTTAATATTCAAAAACTTGAGAGAGAAATGAGAAAATCCTAAAAAGAGCTTTGGTAGGATAAATTGGTCAAAATATAAAAACTTTATCTCTAGTATTTCAATTTTTTTAAAAAGATTTATTTATTTATTGAAAGGAAGAGTTAAAGAGAGAGCAAGAACGAGGAATGGGGGAGGGAGGAGACAGAGGGAAGAGAGAGAAGAGAATCATTGGTAAAATAATAGCTGATGTAGTTCACTCCCACGTGGCTGCCAGTGGCAAGGGCTGGGTCAGGCTAAAGACAGGGGCTTCATCTAGTTCTCTCAACATGGGTTCAGGGACCCAAGTGGTCATCTTTCATTGCTTTCTCAGGTACACTGGCAGTGAGCTGGATCTGGAGTGGGGCGGTAGGAACTGGCAACCACATGGGATGCCTGTGTCACAGGTGGTGGCAACTTAATCAGTTATGCCACAATGCCAGCCCCATCAACTTTTGTAATGATTAATTATTAGGTGTTATTGAGTGTCTAGTTAAGGAGAAAAAACCTCTAATGAAGTTTTAGAATATTTGTATACATAAATAAAGCTGGTTAATATTTGGCTAAAGCAATAAACAATTTAAAGAGTCTCTCAGCATTCAAAATGAAAGACAATACATCACTAAGTTTTATTTGAATATTTCAATAAAAGATCATTTTAAATGATTTGTTTACCATTTTGAGTTGATTATAACTGTGGGCCATAAAACACCACTCTAATGTACTATTGGGCCAAAGCTACCAATTAACGTAATTGTGCATCAGAAGCTTGAACTCACAACCCAGTCTGCTTGTGTCATCAGGTGACCTATTTTGCCCCCCACACTATCTTTAATAAGTATTGTATTTAAATTCTTTTAGGGTTCCTTTACTCTCCAGTTACTCAGCTTCCCCCTCTCCCATTGTCATTAAACAGGCTTCTTTGAATCAGTTGAGCTACCAGCTGATTGAAACCATTTGGGTATCAAGCTGCTCTGCTATAGAGTGCCCTGGTCCTAGTCATTGTATGTCCAAACATATGTCTGGGCCAGTTGAATGTAGCAAAAAAAATATATTTCTTAGTACTGTTGTAGCTCTGTATATGTAAAACTCAACATTTATATACTTTAAGTAGTTCTTTTTTTCTTGGGTAGCATGAGGTAAGAGAATATAGAATAAAAAAATGATATAATCTAGACATTTGATCATGTTACACAAAACAATTTGTGTTTTTCTCACAGGTCACCTTTGATGTAGCTTGGTCTCCAAAGAATATAGACAGAAGGTGCTATAATTATACTGGAATTGCAGATGCTTGTGACTTTCTCTTTGTGATGTCTTACGATGAACAAAGTCAGGTCTGGTCAGAATGTATCGCAGCAGCCAATGCTCCCTTCAATCAGACATTAACTGGTAAGAAGCCACAAAGTGATCATTTATTAGTAATATTAATTCCAGAATCTCAAACATTAAGATATCTTAAGGTATTTCTAAGTTATTTGTATACCCTTTCCATTTGTAAAGCTTGTTTGAAACATGTAAAAGTCACTCAATTTGGAGGGTTATTTAATGTTTACAGAATGTTTCTAAATTTGCCCTTAATTCATATAACAATGTTATGGGATTGATATATTACCATTAACCTTCTATTATAGATGAGATGAAAAGAGCTCATGGTTGCATATCTAGTAAGTATTATATAGTTGGGACTTAAACAGGTATTCTAACTTAAGTCCAACTTTTGTCATGAAATTACATGAAGAAGATAGTTGCTTATCTAGAACTTGATAGGATATTTTTGTTGAAATAATCTGTTAAATAATAGTAAAGATAATTTTGGTATGGGCACCTCCTATATTTGGGATTGACTTTATCTTATTTAACATTATTACTTATAATATATTAAAATTATATTCCTATTATAATTAAGACTACTTCTGACCTATCAGGTTATAGTATCTCTATTACCCTCTCCAAGAATGGTTTGTATCCTTTAGTCAGTTGAATAAAAGATTGCTTGCTATCTTTTGGACTCAACTGAAATCTTCTGGATACTTGGTACTGATTACTTGTTGACTGATTTGCAAATAAAATTTTTTCCTCTTTCACGTAAAGGTAAAAATCTTAGAACCCAGTCTCATTTAATCATATCATGATGGTGGGCCAGAATAGGCTGATCATAAATATCTATTATTTAAATATGAAAATTAAATTTCATTCTGTTAAAATTATAAAGAACTTAATTCAGTGTTCTCCAACTGTGTTTCATGGAAGAGATGATATTATGTTTTATCATAATATTATTATCAACTATGTTTTGGAAATAAAGCATACCCTATCCCTCTTTTAGATGTTTATCAGTACATAGTGATATTAAAGGGTCTGAAAATGCAATTAAATGTATTTAACTCAACATTCTAGATAACCTGTGAGTATCTCTTTGTAAGAAAATATATTTTACAGTATTGGGTAAGGAAAGGATTGATAGTACCAAAATTTATTTTTCTCTTTCTTTCCTCCAACTACAGATTGTCTACTATAGAATAAGAGGGGGGACATTTCCCATCCCTAGCCATTACTGAGATCCTTATAGGATATTGTAAACACAGAACACTTTTGCTTTCTGAGACCATCAATGTCAAAAGTTTAAGATTTATACAATTTTGTTAATGCTTTTTAGATATATTACATCTTAGCAGTTAATAGATAACAATTAGCATGTTTTCCTGAAATGTGTCATTCTTAGATTTTGTAGATTTTTCCTTCAATATGATCTTAATTATTTCAAAAATTTTATCCAGAAAGAAACAGCTAAGAAAGGAAGATATGGGTTTATAGTTTTTAAGGAATTACTTTTATTATGTTATGTTTGAGAAACTTTTAGTACTTTGCATAAATGTACTTGTTTTTACATATCTAGATTCTGAGTGTTGCATGGCTTTTATGAACACATTAGCAGACACACAAAGAGAAACAAATATGCTTATTCTGTCTTACTGACTAGGATATAAAGACTACATAAAGATGGGCATTAACCCTAAGAAACTTGTAATGGGTGTTCCCTGGTATGGTTATGATTACACCTGCCTGAATCTATCTGAGGTAAGAATAGGTCATTTGTTATCTCATTTTTTCTTGAATATACAATATTTTATAACTTCTTTTGTTTCATTATAAATATACAAACTTTAGAATTTCTGAAATATACTTTGAGACCAATAATTATGTATTTTAAATTATCTGATCTCATGGCAGC
This sequence comes from Sylvilagus floridanus, assembly GCA_949820135.1. Lineage (NCBI taxonomy): Eukaryota > Metazoa > Chordata > Mammalia > Lagomorpha > Leporidae > Sylvilagus > Sylvilagus floridanus. The sequence goes on along the minus strand of OX463225.1, from coordinate 75,812,117 downwards.
TTTTGATTGTGATACAATTTCATCTAATTATTAAATTTATTTAAACTTTTATTCTATAAAGTCAGGTTTTTTACTAAAAGCAATTATTTTATTACCAGTTTTTGTTTATTTTTCTGATTTGACTCCTAGGATTTGCTTAATCGATCCTCTATAACAAGAACATTTTTGCATTTCCAGAGTCATGTGTGCACCATTGCAAAAGTCCCTTTCCGGGGGGCGCCCTGCAGTGATGCTGCAGGACACCAGGTGCCCTATAAAGTGATTATGAAGGAGATACATAGTTCTATTTCTGGAAGCCAATGGGATGAAGATCAGCAAGCTCCTTATTATAACTATAAAGTAAGACTTTCTACATGTTATGATCCTTATATTAGTTTTATAATTATATATTTTTATAATTATATATTTGATAGTAATAATTTCTGTCAGTTTTATTTCAGGGAAAAACATTGAGACATGAGTAAACTTGTCTTTGAATCTGTGTGTAATCAGGAACTTTAGTTCTCTGGTGAGCCATTCAAGTTATCCTAATAGTACAAACTACTCTGCTGGGGCCACTTGCCATTTTAAATGATACTATAAAAGCATGCATATCACCAACAGGATTTCCTTAATAGTTGACAGTTTTGGTATGGCTGACTGTTGCTTTTGGCCCAAAATAGGTTACAAGCCATAAAAGCCTTCCAATCAAAGCAGCCTGAAGATTCTGAGGAGAGAAATGAAGCTGAGAACGGGAGAAGTATTGCCATGTGCTTTCCAATGGAACAACATGATCATTTCAAATCTCTTTAATAATTAAAACAAACTATGCCTAATGTTAAGAATTAGAGACAGAGATGCCAGTGTTGTTGCACAGCAGGTTAAGTTGCCAGTTGTGATACTAGCATCCCACAGGAGCACTGGTTTAAATCCCAACTGTTCACTCTGCTCCAGCTCCCTGCTAATGCACCTGGGAAAAGCAATGGGAGATGACCCAAGTACTTGGGCCCCTGCCACCCATGTAGGAGACCTAGATGGAGTTCCAGGCTCCTGGCTTCAGCTTGACCAAGGAAGGCCCAGTTGTTGCAGTCATTTGGGGAGTAATCCAGATGGAAGATCTCTCTCTCTCTCTCTAACTCTGCCTTTCAAATACATAAATGATTTTTAAAAAAATTATAAACAGAAAATTATTACAAAACAAAACCTGAAGAGTACAGTAAATTAACTAACTACTTGTCAAGTAGTGTTTAATAAACAGGAGTTGCTATACCAAACAGGCAAAGAAAAGTTAAGCTTTTCATAATTTACCTTTAAAAACTTTCATATCTCAAAAATCTTCAAATAATCTTTTCTTTTTAATTGGACAGAGAGACACAGAGGCAGAGACAGAGCTCTCATTTACTGGTTCACTTCCTAAATGTCTGGCTTGGGTTTGGCCAAGCTGAAGCTGGGAGCTGGAAGCTTAATTGAGGTCTCCTATGTGGATGGCAGGGATCCAGCTATTTGCTATCTCCCAGTGTGTGCAATTAGCAGGAAGTTGGAACTGGGATTAGAGGTAGGATTTGAACCCAAGAAGTCCAATATGGAATATGGGGCATCCCAAGTGTTTCTTGCTAAGCCAAATATCTGCCCCAAAGAACAAATAATCTTTGAGTTTACTTTAGATTGTTAGGTTAAAAAGGTTGTGAAATGCTATGATGTGAGTTCAGATCATTATCTAATACCCATTTATGAAAAATGACCACACATTCCTTATATATAAAAAATTATAATTGATAAACATGTATACAGCTTTTCAGTTACATAGAAAACTCTAGTGTAGAGCTTTCTGAACTTTAGAATTAAAAATATATACTTATTAGCATAAATTCTGCCTTCCTACATAGTCTTGGCAATAGTAGCTTCATCTTGAACTCAATATTCTGGAAGGCACATATGCCCAAACCATGCCTAAATCAATCTACAAATATGTCATTTTTCACCCTTTGATCCTTCACTATTTTGATCCATTTGACTTTCTTGACAATGTCAAAAAGGCTCTGGCGCTGTGGCATAGTGGGTAAAGCCGCTGCCTGCAATGCCGGCATTCCATATAGGCACCAGTTCGAGTCCTGGGTACTCCACTTCCGATCCAGCTCTCTGCTATGGCCCAGGAAAGCAGCAGAGGATGGCCCAGGTGGCTGCACCCATGTGGGAGACCAGAGGAAGCTCCTGGATCCTGGCTTTGGATCAGCCCAGCTCTGGCTGTTGGCAGCCATCTGGGGAGTTAACCAGAAGAAGGAGGACCTCTCACTCTAACTCTGTCTGTCTCTGCTTCTCTGTAACTCTGTCTTTCAAATAAATCAATAAATCTTTTTAAGAAAAAGGCTCAAAGTACTAGATAGAATGACAACAGAAATCAAAGATGTATGGAGTACATTTTTGAGTTTGCCCCTGAGACTTCAAAAATCTTTTATATTTAGGTACAGGTTCTTCTGGTTGCCTTTCAACTGTGAATCACAACTGATATGAGACCATGCTTGGCTTTGTCTAGTTCTAAAAAATGGTAAAGAATAGAACCCAAAATACAGGATGGGATGTTTACATGTAATGAGTCTATTATACTTAAATATGCCACAGCTTATCTTTTTTTTTTTTTTTTTTGACAGGCAGAGTTAGACAGTGAGAGAGAGAGAGAGAAAGGTCTTCCTTCCGTTGGTTCACCCCCTAAATGGCCGCTATGGCCGGTGCACTGTGCTGATCCGAAGCCAGGAGCCAGGTGCTTCCTCCTGGTCTCCCATGCGGGTGCAGGGCCCAAGCACTTAGGCCATCCTCCACTGCCCTCCAGGGCCACAGCAGAGAACTGGATTGGAAGAGGAGCAACTGGAACAGAATACAGCGCCCCAACCGGGACTAGAACCTGGAGTGCTGGCACAGTAGGCAGAGGATTAGCCTAGTGAGCCGAGGTGCTGGCCGACTATTGTCCTTTAAAGAAATCATCTTAGGAAACTATTACAATTCCAGGAGAATGCTGCCGTAAATAAAAATATCACTAGCATTCATTGTTAGTTGCCTTTAAGAAATATCCTAGATATATGTAAAAATTGGCAAATTATTTTTAGTTATAGATCTTTCTATTTTTACCTCCTATCTTTTTTCCTTTCCATTACCCTTTTGCCTAAATCTGATCCTATCCTTTTCCTTTATCCTTATCCAATAACTCAAGTGCCTCCTAAGAGAGACTGATAGTATAAGGCAGAGGCATCAGAGGCATCACCTAGTTGAAGAGCTATGCAGAGTGGAACATAAGCATATCCAGAATCTAATTTGTGGTTCTTAATCAGGTATGCGTTAAACCGCTCATACAGTCCAGACCTAATAGGCTCTTAGAATCAACTTTGCAATACCTATAAAAGGGACACTTTCCTTCTCTGTTATTACCTTTTGATTTGACCGATTCATCACAAAATCATCTGTCCAGCTCCTAGCTATGCACATTTCCAGGAACTGTAGGGAATACAAAAATGTGTGTTAGCTAGTTTTAGAACAGTGATTCTTCTTAACTTTGGCTGCATATCAGAATTACCTAATGGAACATTAAAAGAGCAAACCAAAACACTCTAAATGTCATAACATCAACCCTGGACAATTTTGATTCAGTAAGGTTTGGTGTGAAGTGAGTACCAGATATCTTTACTTTCTAAATCTCTATAAGTGATTCAGATTTTCATCTTGGCTGATAATCATTAGGTCAGAGTAAGGAAAGAATCTCAGGACATGAGAAGGACCTTAAAGAGCAGATTTTAGGAGATTAATTTGTGTAATCTTTAATATTCTTACAAGTGCCATAAACAATATCTAGAAGGCATCATATATGGAACCATGATATAATAGAATGGGAAAGTATTACACCCTAAGTTTCATTATTTCATTGTATATTGTTTGAATTCTTGGATTTAAGAATTTTTCCCTCTTATTGTACTGAATACTTCTAATTTCCATTCTAATTTATTTGTATAGGATCTTTCTGGCCAAATACATCAAGTGTGGTATGATAACCCTCGCAGCATTTCCTTGAAGGCAGAACACATACCACAGTATGGCTTACGCGGTATTGGCATGTGGAATGCAGACTGTCTTGACTACTCTGGAGGTGCTGTAGCCAAACAGCAAACTGAAGAAATGTGGAAAGCCCTAAAGCCAAAACCAGCACAGAGATGAACAGCTTGTGTCAAACTATTAACAATTTAGAAAAACGATCTATATAAATAGTTTCTTGAAGAGATAAAAAATGTATTCCTTTTTGTTATGTTTCTATATACTTTTCTTATTAATATACTGAGAAAAAAAACAGATAAAGAATAAAGAAATTATTTGATTTGAAAAATACAAATTTCTAGGGCTGGCAATGTGGCATAGTGGGTAAAGCCTGTGACACTGGCATCCCATATGGGCGTTAGTTCGAGTCGTGGCTACTCCACTTTTGATCCACAGCTTTCTGCTAATACAGGTGGAAGAGCAGCAGAGGATGGATGAAGTCCCTGGGCCCCCACACCCATGTGGGAGACATGAAAGAAGCTCCTGGCTCTGTTGTGGACATCTGTGGCATGAACCAGCAGATGAGAGATCTCTCTCTGTCTCCCTTTCTCTGTAATTCTGACTTTTAAATAAATAAATAAATCTTAAAAAAAAAAGAAGAAGAAAGTTCTATCTTTAGCATCCAGGAAATAAAGGGAAGAAACAAGTCAGCTTACTGTGTTAAACAGTCCTCTGTTCCAATACTATAATGTAATTAAAAAAAATTCCTTTTAAAATGTTATACTAATCTCCCCCACCATTGATATTAAAATATACATTTATAAATCAATGTTGGTTTTAAAAACATATAATTTGAAATGTAAATTGTTTTCTTGAGATTTTTTAAAAACCTAGCTCTTGAGAAACAGTTTATGCTGTGCTTATTTTTTTCTGTAGATCTTAAATTTAAAATATAGAATATACATGCCTCCTCTTTATCAAGGTGGTGAAAATAATTTTTCCAGTTCCTGACACTATATGGAATGTACACATGTTCTCTGAGGTCCTTGGAATAGATTCATTTAAACCTCCAAACATGTGAATGAGAGAAAAACAATAATGCAAAGAATTAAATGTACCCACAAAATGTAAGAACAAAGCTTGGTAATATTTTGAATTAGTAAGTTAGGGCTGCCTGATATTTTCTAACTAGATTATTTTTATGAGGTTTATCTGTAAAATATTTTTCAATAGGAATAACTTGGTTTTATTAACTATCATGTATACCTCTAATTACTCATATCCATTTATGGACATCTATAATTTACTTATTGGATAATTTTCTTTTTCTATATTTGCATTTTATTTTTAACTATTTAAAGACATCTTACCTTTTTAAAGATTAATTTTATGAAGAGAAATTTTCTAAATGTTATGAAGAATCTGTTCTCTTTGTCAAGGCAGTTAAGGACAACACTGTTTTTCACTTGTATTAGTTCTTCTAAACATACAGATTAAAAATGTGCATCCTTGAACTCTAGATTTACATAAACCTTGCCTTCCCTAAACATTCTCCCCCACCCCAACTAGAATAAATTGATGATTCAACTATCTGTTATGAAATTACATTTCCTATTTACATAATTGTTTATAACAGTAATGAACTATTTCCAAAATACATATGGAATCATTTTGTAGTTTTAAAATAACTTTATATATTTAAATGTTTTATATATATATTTCTATTTCTGAAAAATGAATCCTGAAATAAATAAATATACTAATCGCTTTCATTGGATATAAATTCAATATTTCTATTCTACCTCCAGATTACGTTAGATTATGATAAAATAACAAACTAAGTGTATTTTCATGCAAATATATCGATCTTTGTTAATACATTTTTCTTTGTAATTGGATTTTTCAGTTATATTTCTTCTTAAATTTTAAGATTAAAAGTGAAAAGCGGAATGGGCATTTGGTGCAGCAGTTGTCACTTGGGACATCTTCATTCCATGTGGGAATGCATGAGCTCCAGTCCTGACTGTACTTGAGATTCCAGCCTCCTCCTAATATGTTCTCTGAATGCAGCATGTGATGGCTCAAATACTTGGATCCCTTCCATCCACATGGGAGTCTTGGGTTGAGCTCCTGACTCCTGGCCTCAGCTTGGCCAGCCCTACTTTTTGCAGGTATTTGTGTAGTAAACCAGCAGATGGGAGATCTCTGTCTGCTTCACTGCTTTTCAATAAAATAAATTTAAAATTTTTAAGATGAAAGCAATTATAAAACATAGTACTGTAAAATAGTAGGTAATAGACTTGCAATCTTCAAAAAACAAATAGCAACCATTCTGCTTTATGTTACAATTAGTATTTCCAGAAATTGTTTGTAATATGTTAAAAATGAAGAAAGATAAGCCTTATAATTTATATAGAATATTACCAAAGAGAACAATAAATAAATCTTCTCAAATAAAAATTTAAATTTTTTAACAAATAAAAATTTTGAATTAACATACCTAATTGTGATTGTAAAGATGGATTATTTTTTTTCTGTGCCAGTTCAGCTTTCAATGTTCGTAAATCTGAAACTGCTTGTTTTCTCATCTATAAAAACAATTACCTTTTAAAAATGAACTCCATTTTACCTTCTTAAAAGAGCACCATAATATTCATGTAGTTTTAAAAATAACTACTTTAACCATTATTTGCCTTCAGTGATTCCATAAGATTAATAAATATGTAGGTCATAAATTCTGCTTAATTAGCATGCTTATCTACATGTTATGGGATAATTTCCTTTATAGTGTAAGGCTACTTCAAAAAGATTGTGGAAAAATGAAATTAAAATATATTTATTGTGGCACAAAAAATCTTGAGATTCATGTATAGTTTTTTCATAATAGACTTTTCATTAACTTTTTGAAGACTCTCTGTATGCACAGATTCAATTCCATCTTCCACAAACTTTTTGAAGTGCCCTTTTATATAGGGATAATATAATTGAACTGTCCTACAAACCAGACAGAACAAATTTTATTTTTTGCTTGAGCTTCAAAATTTGCTGTTTTTAATATGTACAGAAATTAGTAAACAAAAAACCAAAACTCAGAAATTCAAAAACAATATTAACTCTTAGCACTTAGTAACTGAACAGATATTTAAGAAACATAAGCACTCTTCTAGTGTATTTACTCCTTTGGATTTTTTTCAAAAATTTCATCTGAAGCAGATATTCATGGATTCCCATTTTATAGCTGAGGAAACTTGAGACCCAAAGAGGCTAAGTAACATGCTTAGGGTTTAAAACTAGCAAATGATGCAGTCAGGATCCAAACCCAATCTACCTGGTACCAGAACCCTTGTTGTTCCAATTACTAAGAACCAATAGCATTAGCACCGTCTGGGAACTTGGCAAGAATGAAGAGTCTCTGGTACCCAGACCTCCTGAATATTTTTTAACAGGATTCCCCAGATATCAATTAAACTTTCAGAAAACCTTAGTTCTGAATCTGAGATAGGACTGTTTTGGATAGTTAAATCAGAAACTAATAAATACTTATTATAATGTCTCTTATATGCCAATCACATAAGAGATCAAACACAAGATTTTCCCCTCTCATTTTATAAGCTGAAGACTTTGTTCTCTCTTTTTAGATTTTAAACTTGCCAGTGCTAAGCCAGGGTGTAGCCTCAAAAATACTGCTAGTGAAAAGAATCTAGAATCATTACTATTCAATATAGTAGCTGGTTCTATATATATTAAATCTACATTAACTAAAGTTAAATAAAATTTAAAATTTGGTTCCTACATCGCACAGGCTCAGTATCTGTAGGTGGCTAGTGGCCACTATGTTAGATAGTTTACACATGAAATATTTGTATAATCACAAAAAGTGCTAGTGGACAATCCTAATTCTAGAAAGGGATCATTACTCTGTGTCATAAAGCTTTTTCTGATAAAGAATGAATTGAGAGCATTCACATAATTTCTTATTTTCCTGTTCTATGAGTTTATTTGTATGAAAATATGTAATCCTCTTCTATTTTCTGTTTAAAAAGAGCTTTTCAAGACTTCTTTATTTCAGAAAGTATTCATGTGATGTGATAATTATACACAATTCTTATCAGATCTTATGCGCAAAACGCTCCACTGAGCATCTACTATATAAAAGCTCCTAAGGGAGAAACAAAGTTAACTAAGGTGTAAGTCTCTGCCTTGAAAGAAACTTAACATGTAATAGAAGGTCCATGATTCATATTAAAAATAAACAGCATATAAATAGTAAGTGTGTATAGATAATATACATTTTATATATATGTATCTATCTATCTATCTATCTATCTATCTAAAACTAGCAAGAATAATTACCAAATAGAGGGGGGAAAATTAAATGAGAGTTAAAAGGAGAGTTCAGTGGTTTGTCAGACTTATTTATAAATGACAGGAATATAGGCAAATTACCTCTTTTAAAATAGCTTTTGAGACCATAATGACTCACAAGGCCATTTTACCTTTAATTCTTCTTAGTGAAAATTTGCTAAAATTTGTTACAACATGCATCTTTTCACAGGGTTTACTTCCTGCACTTTTTTTTCTCATGCTCGTTGTTGTTAAGGCTGTAGTATTAAGACAGGCATTCCTGCCTACCTTTATAGTATCAACATCCAAGTTAAGACACTGAAATATTTTATTTCAAGACAAATGTTATAAATAAGATGAGGAAAATTTTAAACTACCTTAACTTCTATTATGAGTTTCATTTTGTCAGTATCCAATTTTCTCTTAAGTTGGTCAATTGCATGCTGTACCTCAGTGATCTGGATTATAAGGTAATTCTGTTTGAGATATATAAAGATGTATTTATTTAGTCTATACATTTTATACAAGATATACTGCTTTGCAAACATAATTATGAAGTGATAACAAATATTAAAAGACAAATCATGAAAACGACCTATTCCATAAAATAAACATTACTTTGGAATAAATTCCTATTCCGATTACTGTTAATTTCCTTAATTTTGTGAATTATTTCTCTTCTGCCTAATACCATTATTCATATTCTACTTAAAACAAAACTTGTAAAAGCTACCATTACATTAACACTATAAAGCCAACAACTATTGCTATAAAAGAAATAAGTAGGGGCCGGCGCCATGGTGCATTAGGGTTAATCCTCTGCCTATGGCACCGGCATCCGAAATGGGTGCTGGGTTCTAGTCCCGGTTGCTCTTCTTCCAGTCCAGCTCTCTGCTGTGGCCTGGGATAGCAGTAGAAGATGGCCCAAGTGCTTGGGCCCCAGCACCCGCATGGGAGACCAGGAAGAAGCACCTAGCTCCTGGCTTTGGATCAGCGCAGCACTAACCATTGCAGCCATTTGGGGAGTGAACCAATGGAAGGAAGACCTTTCTCTCTGTCTCTCTCACTGTCTGTAACTCTACCTGTCAAATAAATAAAATCTTTAAAAAAAAAGAAATAAGTGAGGTTTAAGATACTAGCAAAACTTTAGAAATTGGCATATGAATGGGGCTGGTGTTGTGGCACAGTGGGTTAAACCACTGCCCTCAACAATGGCATCCCATATGAGCACCAGTCTCAAGTTTCAGCTACTCCAGTTCTAATCCAGCTCCCTTCTAATGTTCCAGGGAAAATAGTGGAAGATAGCACAAGTACTTGGGTCTGTGCCACCTACGTGGGAGACCTGGATGGTGTTCTGGGCTCCTGGCTTCAGCCTGGCCCAGCCCTGACCATAGTGGCTATTTGGGGAGTAAAACAGCAGACGGAAGATCTCTCTTTCTTTGTTTCTGTCTCTCCCTCTTTCTGTAACTCTTTCAAATAACAATAAAATAAATCTTTTTTTAAAAAAGGCATATAGGGCTGGTACTGTGGCAAAGCAGCTTAAGCAGCTACCTGCAATGCAGCATTCCATATGAGCAATGGTTCCAGTCCGTGGCTGCTCTGCTTATGAGCCAGCTCCCTGCTAATGTGCCTGGTAAGGTAATGGAAGATGGTCTAAATGCTTTGGCCCCTGCCACTCATGTGGGAGACCTGGATGGAGTTCTAGGCTCCTGGTTTCAACCTGGCTCAGCCCTGCTGTTGTGGCCATTTGAGGAATGTAACTCTGAATTTCAAATGAATAAATCTTAAGAAAAAGCAAAAAACTGTTGTTAAAAAAAGAAATTGGCATAATGGCTTGTTAGCTAAGTCAGATTAAAAGTATTTAAAAATATTTAGTAATGAAACACTACATTTTTTAATACAAACAAATCTAATAAATTATGAAGACTTTTGTCCAGAGAAGTTTAATTAGGTACAATCTCAATTAAAGAAGTTTATGTAAGAACTTTAAACTACATTTATAAAAAATTCTTATCCTGGGCCACGCCGTGGCTCAATAGGCTAATCCTCTGCCTTGCGGCGCCAGCACACCGGGTCCTAGTCCCGGTTGCCCCCTTCCAGGCCAGCTCTCTGCTGTGGCCAGGGAGTACAGTGGAGAATGGCTCAAGTGCTTGGGCCCTGCACCCCATGGGAGACCAGGAGAAGCACCTGGCTCCTGGCATTGGATCAGCGCAGTACGCCAGCTGCAGAGCGCTGGCCGCGGCAGCCATTGGAGGGTGAACCAACGGCAAAGGAAGACCTTTCTCTCTGTCTCTCTCTCTCTCTCTATCACTGTCCACTCTGCCTGTCAAAAAATAAATAAATAAATAAAAATTTAAAAATTCTTATCCTGAACTTAATAAAAGAATTAAGTATCAGCTATGCCCTTATAAAAAAGATCATTAGTATTTTTTAAAAACTGATTTATACTGATTTTTTTTAAAAAAAGATTTATTTATTTTGAAAGAGTTACAGAGAGAAAAGGTGAGACAGAGAGGTCTTCCATCCACTGGTTGACTCCCCAAATGGTTGCAACGGCCAGGGCTGGGCCAGACTAAAGCCAAGAGCCAGGAACAACTTCTGGGTCTCCCACATGTGTTCAAGGGCCCCAGGACTTGGGCCATTTTCTGCTGCTTTCCCAGGCACATCAGCAGGGAGCTGGATCAGAAGTGGAGCAGATGGGACTCAAACCAGGACCCATAGGGGATGCTGGCACTGCAGGCTGGGCTTAACAGCTACACCACAGCTCCAACCTCAAGGATCATTAGTACTGACAAACCATTACTTAAGCCTATTTGGAGTTTATATTAAATTAGCTAAAATAGGCCGGCGCCACGGCTCAATAGGCTAATCCTCCGCCTGTGGAGCGGCACACCAGGTTCTAGTCCTGGTTGGGGTGCCAGATTCTGTCACAGTTGCCCCTCTTCCAGGCCAGCTCTCTTCTATGGCCCAGGAGTGCAGTGGAAGATGGCCCAAGTGCTTGGGCCCTGCACCTCATGGGAGACCAGGATAAGCACCTGGCTCCTGCCTTCAGATCAGCGTGGTGCGCCAGCCACAGCGGCCATTGGAGGGTGAACCAACAGTAAAGGAAGACCTTTCTCCCTGACTCTCTCACTATCCAATCTGCCTGTCAAAAAATAATTAAAAAATTAAATTATCTAAAATAGTAAGCTTTTAATATTTCATCATGTCTAAAGTTAAATATTTGCTCTTCATCATAATTATCTTTAAAATCTTTTTTGGGTGAGGTCAATCCAACAAATATCAAGTTATTAAATGGCCTCTAGAATTTTATCTGTTGTTTAATTATATAGAATTAATAATAAACTTCATGCTTCTGATCTAAGTCAAGATTATCTCAAGAAAAAGTGAACTGATCAAAATTTCCTATTCTCTTTACACTCTCAATAACTGTAGTGGACTGCTGGCCTCCTACTCTATTTTTTTTTTTTAAATTTATTTGACTGGTAGAGTTACAGTGAGAGAGAGACAGAGAGAAAGGTCTTCCTTCCGTTGGTTCATTCCCCAAATGGCCACTACGATCCGAAGCCAGGAGCCAGGTGCTTCTTCCTGGTCTCCCATGCGAGTGCAGAGGCCCAAACACTTAGGCCATCCTCTACTGGCCCCCAGGCCACAGCAGAGAGCTGGAGTGGAAGAGGAGCAACCGGGACTAGAACCCGGCACCCATATGGGATGCTGGTGCTACAGGCGGAGGATTAACCAAGTGAGCCACGGCACCGGCCCCATCTCCTACTCTATTTCATCAGGTATTCATCTTTCCTTTAGTCAGGAAACGTGGCCCCATCCACACTTAAGAGGTAGATGCTGATCAGTCTAAATCAGTTGGTACATAGCATTCCTTGGTAACTATTAATGATCTCAGGATGGGCCTGGTTGATCCACCACTAAGCTAAAGAGAAAGATTTGGGGTCGGCGCCGTAAATCCTCCACCTGCAGCACCAGCGTCCCATATGGGCACCAGTTCTAGTCCCAGTTGCTCCTCTTCCAGTCCAGCTCTCTGCTGTGGCCCGGGAGGGCAGTGGAGGATGGTCCAGCTGCTTGGGCCCCTGCAACAGCATGGGAAACCAGGAGGAAGCACCTGGCTCCTGGCTTCAGATCAGTGCAGCGCCAGCTGTGGCAGCCATCTGGGGAGTAAACCAACAGACGGAAGAGCTTTCTCTCTGTCTCTCTCACTGTCTGTAACTCTACCTGTCAAATAAATGAAATAAAATAATTTAAAAAGAGGAAGATTTATATATTCCATTATTCAGGGAGTAGCTTCCATCTTGTTTTTGAGATACGTAGCCCTACTTGGCCTTTAGCAACTCAGTTGCTATTTATTAGAAAAAGAAGTCACAGGCTGGCGCCACGGCTCACTAGGCTAACCCTGCACCTTGCGGCACTGGCACGCCAGGTTCTAGTCCCGGTCGGGGCACCGGATTCTGTCCCGGTTGCCCCTCTTCCAGGCCAGCTCTCTGCTGTGGCCCGGGAGTGCAGTGGAGGATGGCCTAAGTGCTTGGGCCCTGCACCCCATGGGAGACCAGGAGAAGCACCTGACTCCTGGCATTGGATCAGCACGGTACGCCGGCTGCAGAGCGCTGGCCGCGGCAGCCATTGGAGGGTGAACCAACGGCAAAGGAAGACCTTTCTCTCTGTCTCTCTCTCTCACTGTCCACTCTGCCTGTCAAAAAAAAAAAAAAAAGAAGAAGAAGAAGAAGTCTTCCAATGAAGCCAACACTAAAAATAATGAGGTAACATTAGAAGCACCTAGGTTTTTAAGGATATCATTATTAAGCAGCTGACTGTATCTCCTCATCAACCATCCTCCCATTCCATGAGGTCATGAATTCTGTTGAAGCAAGCTGAAGTCCAAGTTTCATTATCTGCAGCCTAAAACCTCTAAATAAATACTGACAATTATAACACATGCATTCTGAATAGAATAATTGTACAGGGACATATTTGGTAATACTTTAGAGTCTGTAATGTTTGCCAGATTTTTTGGTCTCATCTTGATCTCCCTGGCTTCAAGTTGCATCATCAATTTTTTATAGTAAAGTTCCAAATCTTCTCGAAGTTTTGTTAAGACCTCCTCCAATGATGCTGTAACTTTCTTAGTTTCAAGGTATTTTTTCTTCCAACTATCACAGGCTACAAAAAAAAGCAAAGGCTAGTTTTAATATGGTTAAAGGATTAAATTTTTCAGCTTGCAAACAGATAATGTGTATTTAAATCATTTTCCTCCCCTTCTCTTCTCCCTCCCTTATATTCTGAGGACATTAGAGCTAAGAGAGAAATATTTGTTGGACAGAAAAAGAGATTGTCTAGTAATACAGTAAAAAAGTGATACATTCAGAGGTCACAAACACGTTTTCCTTTAAACATGTGATCAAGTCTGAAGTCTTTGTTAAAAAAAAATACTTTGGTGGGCATTTAGTCATGAAGGTGGCAGTTAAGATGCCTGTGTTTGATTCTGGTTCTGCTCCTGATTCCAGTTTCCTGCTAATGTAGATTCTGGGAGGCAGTGGCTGGTGGCTTAAGTAATTGAGTTTCTGCCACCCACATAGGAGACCTGGATTAGGTTCCTGGCTCCTGGTTTTGGTCCTGGTCTAGCCCTTTGCTGGTATTTGTGGAGTGAACCAGCAGATGGAATCACCTTCTCTGTCTCTCTTTCTCAAAAACAAAATTAAATATAAACAAAAACCAAACTAGCTAAAATTAAATTTTAAAATATTATATTTAAAACTATTATATATATTAAAAACTATATTTATTTTATTTTTGCATAGTCTTTTTGTAATAATTATCTATATAATTAAAACTGCACAAGTAGAAGACATTATATATTTTAAAAGATTGTTCTGGGGCCAGCGCTGTGGCGTAGTATGTAATCCTCTGCCTGTGGTGCTAATATCCCATATATCACCGGTTTGAGTCCCAGCTGCTCCACTTCTGATCCAGCTCTCTGCTATGGCCTGGGAAAGCAGTGGAAGATGGCCCAAGTCCTTGGGCTCCTGCACCTGTGTGGGAGACCTGGAAGAGGCTCCTGACTCGTGGCTTCGGATCAGCACAGCTCTGGCCATTGTGGCCACCTGAGGAGTGTATCAGTGGATGGAAGACCACCTCCGCCCCTGCCTCTGTCTCTGTAACTCTGCCTTTCAAATAAATAAATCTTTAAAAAAAAATTGTTCTGTTTTTAGCTCTCATAATCAATGTTTTGTGAAATCTGCTGATTCATTATTTATCAAAATTATTCCAAATATTTTCCCCAAATTCTATAATATGTCAGAGTTTCTTAATTCTGGAACCCTTGTTTGATAATAGAAATTAAAGGCATCCAGTTTAGGAAATTACTTTGACACCAGATTCTAAGTAAAAATGTAAAACAGACTATAAACTATATGCTATTTTACTAGAATATACTATGCATGTTTCTTTCAGAATATCATGGGAATGAATACCCCAAATCTGAAAGTTCTACATTATAAGGTGATCTGATGAAAATTATATGGTCGTATGGAACTTCAGCTCTAGATTTTAACTATTTATTTCCCCCATGCTCTCTTATGCAATTCCTCAGCAACTTCTGGTACTACAGCCTAAATACTTTTTTTTTTTTTTTTGATAGGCAGAGTTAGACAGTGAGAGAGACAGAGAGAAAGGTCTTCCTTCCATTGGTTCACTCCCCAAATGGCCGCCACGGCCAGTGCTACGCCGATCCGAAGCCAGGAGCCAGGTGCTTCCTCCTGGTCTCCCATGTGGGTGCAGGGGCCCAAGCAGCTGGACCATCCTCCACTGCCCTCCCGGGCCACAGCAGAGAGCTGGAGTGGAAGAGGAGCAACCGGGACTAGAACCCGGTGCCCATATGGGATGCTGGCGCCACAGGCAGAGGATTTATCAAGTGAGCCACGGCGCCAGCCCCAAGCCTAAATGCTTTCAACATACGATATATTCTACCTTCTTCAGTGCTGTCTCCAGTCAATCCCTCTCATCTTTTATAAAATAAAGAAAAAAATTGTCTTGCTTTTCTAACTGGTATCTCTGCATCCACCATTGCCCCTCTATATGCTATTCCATACAGTAGTCACTTCTGAAATTTCTGAAATATTTCTCAAATCATGTCAATCCTTAGCTTAAAATCCTGCAATGGCTTCCACCATATTTAGAATAAAATCCTAACTCCTTGACTTGGCCTGTGTGTTCCTGATCTACCTTTCTGATTTTATCTCCTACATTCCTCTGTATTTATCACGCTTCAGCCATACTGGCTTTATTTCAGGCCCTTAGTACTCTAAAGGTCAGTCTATCGCCAGATCCTGATCATTAGAGACCCCTCTGTTCAGACTGCTTTATATCATTCTACTTACCTGTCTCCTTATTAATATGATTGTAATGGTATCTCCTTAGAGAAGCCTGCCCTGCCCCATTACTCTTTACTCTGCTCTTCTTAGTTGTCGTCTCACTCTGATCAGTAACTGATACAGTCTTATTTGTTTCTTGTCTGTCTCTTCCCACTGGAAACCAGCTCCCTATATGTCTTGTTCATTGCTGCATCCTCAGCAACTGAAACAATGTCTGGCACAGAGTAGGCTCAATAAATATTTCATGGCTAATACATGCTTTCTATCTTGAACCACTCCTGTTAAAATAGAAAGTGACTCATCATTCCCATCTTATAAACAGAAAGAGTGAGGCACAAGAAGGAGAAATAACCTGCGTAAGTAAAAGACTTATTTGGTATTAGAATCCAGGCCTTGAGATTTCTACTTCACTGTTCCAATTTGTCTGATAAAATCACTCTTTTAACATTACCACAAGGCTGGCCACTGCCACCATTTCTAAGATAACATTTTAACAATATAAGGCAAAATACCTAGAAATATCTCCTGACATCGTCTATAACCTTCAGTCAGCACAAAAACAATAATTTTGCTGTAAACTGAGAATCCTAAAACTAGTTAAATGCTGTATATTCCTTTTATCCTCATAATCCTAATATACAACCCAAAATGCTGGCCTCTCAAATAATTTAAATCTCTCAAACCATTATTCTATACTTTCTTCATCCTGGCTCATTTTTCCATTTCCACCAGTCTTAACAACTCAGTTTCCAATCATATTGCAAGAAGACTTAACTTTTCCTAATTTCCCTCATTCATTCACTTTAGTAAGGCAGACACGCACACGCCAGGAAAACCAAACACCTAGGGGAGTCCTGGGGACTCACTGAAGGCTTCTATAAGTGCTATCTAAGCTGACAGCCAGGTGAATTAAAAGGAAGAGGGTAGGATGAAGTACATGTCGAAGGGAAAAGAATGCCTGAAGGCCTGGAGTCAAGAAGCATACTCAACACTTTTCCTGAAGCCCTCTCTTCATCTCTTAATCTAATTTAGGTGTTCTTTCTTTGTATTCCCAGCCATAGAGTTGTATGATTCCTCTATCATAACATTCATTGGGATCTATAATTGTTTTAAGTAAATTAATTACTTTTATTTATTTGAGAGAGAGAGAGACAAAGGTAGTGAGAGAGAGTTTTCTTACTCTGTTGGTTCATTCCCCCAAAGCCTACAACAGCCAGATTGGCCAAGGCCTGAGCAGTCCTGAGGAGCCTTAATGGGTGGCAGGGACCCATGTACTTAAACTATCACCCACTGCCTCCCAGGGTGAACATCTACAGGAAGTTGGAATCAGAAGTGGATCTAGGACTTGAACATTAAGATAGCAAATATTAATTATAACTGTATTAATATTCCAAAATTAATTCTGCAAAACTTCAGAAGTATGTAATAAACTATACCATGATAGCGCTTCAATTTGTTCTGTTCAAATAGCTTTTCAACTTTTTTTAATAGTACTTCTCTAATTCTTTCCAGATGTCTTCTTTCTTCCTTTACTTGTTTCATTTGCTCAATAATCTTCTCTCCTAAAGAGATTATAACCCACATTCATTAATATCTAAAAGCACAAAGGGTTCATATTTTAAAAGATGGAGTGTAAAACTTAAGTGTCTAAAAGGACAAGAATAAAATTTGCCCCAAACTCGTATTTTTCTTGCTGCATTTACCAATATGGAAAATGTAGAGGAGTAATTTCATCTTCAAAGAGTGATACACAGGAGATTTATAAAATAGTACATTTTTTGCATTTACATATATGATTATAAACTAGGTAAAGCTCAGATAGTTATGCTTATGCTTTTTTTGGTTTAATTATTTTGGCAATTCATCTTGGATCCAAAGTTACTGCACTTACATTTTCCATGGAAAATTAGAGTGTATTTTTAAAATGAAATATTAGTGACTACACAATGCAGTAGTCAACATAAAATTAATATCAGTTTTCAATACAGAAAAAGATATGAGTGTACTTTAAAAAGTTTGTTGAAATGGAATTAAAGATAAATTCATTTTAGTACCAGAAATTTTTTAAACCATGCAGTTTTTGTACAATACTACTTCTCATGAACTTTTTGAATACCTCTTGCCTATAATAAATTTCAACATTGTAAGTGTACAATTCAGTGACATTAAGTACATTCACACTGTTGCACAATCATCACCACCATATATCTCCAGAACTTTTTAATCTTCCCATCCTGAAACTCTGTATGTTAAAATAATGACTATCCAGTGACATACTTTACTTTACAGAATCATCTGTACTTAAAGTGTGACAATACTTACTCTCAATCTGTAAAAAAGAGGGATCAGTTATTTCTGAAGAAAGAACAGGATGACAAGGAAGTGAAGGAAAATCAGTAAGATCTGGTAGGGTGATACACTCTTTTTCACCTGTCTGTAAGAAAACATGAAAATCACGTCTTTTTTTCACGTCTCTGTATTTGATGATACATATGAGCAATGCATTATTTTACTTATAGGGAAATGAACTCCCAAATATGTATTTATAGCTACAGATTCTCTCTCATGCTCCAGACTTTCCACTCCACCATAACTTGGACATTATATTATTTTCTTTTCAAACATAATTTCCTGACAAGATTTCTGGTCTCAGTCACTTGTTATAACTTTTCAAAGTTTTCTAGGGTAACTACTGATTTTTTTCATGTTTAGTCAATTGTGATAACTTACAGTTGTTTAGAAAACTGATTATTTTATCACTTTCAAAATTCTAGCAGTTTTACATTTTATTCTCATATATTATCTTACCTGTGTTTGTGTTTATATTGCCTTAATCTTTTCTAATGTTTGTGTTTTTATTATTTAACAAATCTTTTCTCTAATTTACATATTTTGTCCATTTGAAAGACAGAGAGGCAGAGAGAGAGATAAAGAGAGGGACAAAGAGAGAGAGAGAGAGAGAGATCTATCTCCTGGTTCATTTCCCAAGTGCTAGCAAATTACCAGGAACTCAATCCAGGTCCCCCGAGTGGATGCCAGGGACTCAACTACCTGTTTTATCACCTGCTGCCTCCCATAGTGTGCATTAGCAGGATACTGGAGTGGAGAGCAGAGCTGGGACCATGGGAGAACTGGATTGTGGGAGGGACGTGAGGAAGCAAGGGGGGAAAAAAAGAAGGGAGGGAGACAGGAAGGGAGTGAGGGATAAAGGAAGGGAGGGAGAGAGGGAAGGAGGGAAACTGCATTTCACTATAGCAACAGAAGAGGGTGCTCCTGCTCTAAGAAATACCAAAACACTCCATATTTCTCAACAACAAAAACATTAAGTAAACACAAAGTCTATAAAATAATCAAGCATCCACACAGTTATTTATGAATAAAATCTCAACTCTGAGAGCTGAAAACAAGACAAAACAGAATTAACAATGATCCCAAAATAGATTAAATTATGCAAGCATTTGTAGATATTATCAAACACCATAAAATAGACATTTAAAAGCTTGAATGAAAATGTAAAACAGAGGCCAGCATTGTGGTGTAGTGGATCAAGCCACCGCCTGTGATGCCAGTATCCCATATGGGTGCCGGTTTGAGTCCTGGCTACTTCACCGCCAGCCCAGCTCCCTGCTGCTATATGCCTAGAAAAGCAGCAAAGGATATCCCAAGTGCTTGGGCCCCTGCACCCACTTGGGAGACTTGGAAGAAGCTTCTGGCTCCTGCCAGGCCCAACCCTTGATGTTGCAGTCATTTGAGGAGTGAGCCAGCAGATGGAAGACTTGTCTTTCTTTCTTTATCTTTCTCTCTGTAATTCTTTCAATTATATAAAGAAATAGATATTCAAAAAAGAATGGAAAAACAAGTGGATGATGTGAAATCTAACTTGGCCAAATACAAGAAAGAAATTAAGAAAAAAACAAAAATGTCTCAAAATTGAGTAAATTCGCAAGTATCCAAGAGGGAACAGACACGACCAAAAATACAGTAAAGATAACAAAGAGGAGAAATAAAAGGAGCCAAGAAAAGGAAACATAAAGAAAATAATAAAATGGCACAGAAAGAACATGATACAAAAGGTAAAGAAGATCTAAGATAAATTGTGGTCCTTGTAAAAAGATCTATTTAAAGTTATAATTTTAAAAACATTATTGAAATAAAGTAAATCTTGGGGTTGGAGTTGTGGCGTAGCAGGTAAAGCTGGCATCCCATATAGGCGCTTGCCTTGTTCTGGCTGCTCCAATTCCCACTCAGCTTCCTAATGGCCTATGGAAAGCAGACTCTCCATTCCACTATACCTTGCACATTATATAATGCACCCCTGCTCACATGAGATACCGGGATGAAGCTCCTGGCTCAGGTCTGACCCAGTGTTGGTCATTGCAGCCATCTGGGGAGGGAACCAGTAGGTGGAAGATCTCTCTTT
The DNA here is from genome assembly GCA_949820135.1 of Sylvilagus floridanus. Classification (NCBI taxonomy): domain Eukaryota; kingdom Metazoa; phylum Chordata; class Mammalia; order Lagomorpha; family Leporidae; genus Sylvilagus; species Sylvilagus floridanus. Next base: position 75,791,978 of record OX463225.1, on the reverse strand, counting down.
CTATCTACAATTCTGACTTTCAAAATAAATAACTTTAAAAGGAGAGAGAGAGAGAGAGAGAGAGAGAGAAAAGAAGAAAGAATGAAAACAAGCCCTGAGCCAGCGCCGCGGCTCACTAGGCTAATCCTCCACCTTGTGGCGCCAGCACACCGGGTTCTAGTCCTGGTCAGGGTGCCGGATTCTGTCCTGGTTGCCCCTCTTCCAGGCCAGCTCTCTGCTGTGGCCAGGGAGTGCAGTGGAGGATGGCCCAAGTGCTTGGGCCCTGCACCCCATGGGAGACTAGGAGAAGCACCTGGCTCCTGCCATTGGATCAGCGCTGTGCACTGGCTGCCCACTCTGCCTGTCAAAAAGAAAAAAAAAAAAAAAAGAAAAAAAAAAAAAGAAGAAGAAAGAAGAAGATAAGCCCTGAGTTTTATACTGAAAAAGGCCCACTATGTACCTAGAAAAAAAAAAAAAAAAAGACCTAGAATTCTCAACTGAGAGATAGCCAGGTAAATATAGTGAAGAAATCCTCTGGCTTTCCAGGCAAAAAAATACCCAAATCAGCTTACAAAGAAAAGAGATCAGGTTGGTATCACACTTCTAAATAATAATATATAAATCAAGAAATCATAGAGTGACATTTTAAGAAGACTCAAGGGAACTGAGCCAAGGATTTTACAGTCAATCAAATTATCCCTTAATTAGCAAGGTTCAAGAGAAGGGGATCAGCATTCCTTCACTATAAAGGGCCAGAGAGTAAACAGATATGCACAGGCCACATATGGTCTCAGCCATACAGTCTTCCTTTCATCTTTGTCATCATTCTCTAAAAATGTAAAAACACTCATAGCTAGCAAGCCTTATTAAAGAGGCTGTATGCCTTAGTTTGCTCATTCCTGCTCCAGAGAGTTTTAAATGTGCTGGAACTAAAGCAATAATGTACTCAGGAGCTTTTCCTACTACAAGTTGTAGTTCAACCAAGACATGATGGAAAAATTTTGATTGCCCTAAATATAAGATAGAAGACAGAGCACAATTTTCAATAGAACAAATCAAAACCAAAGCATAATTTTTAAATATATTTAGTCAAACACTTTTGATACTTTCCTCCTTTTGATACTCCTTGAATTATTTTCTTAATTTATTTTGCAAACTGCTCATTTTAAAAATTTACTTATTTATTTGAAAGGCAGAGTTACAGAGAGAGAGAGAGAGATCTTTCAGGTTCACTCCACAGATGGTCGCAACAGCCACAGCTAGGACAGGCTGAAGCGGGGAGCCAGGAGATTCATTTGGGTCTCCCGCATGAGTACAAGGGCCCCTTGGGTCATCCTCTGCTGCTTTCCTAGGTTCATTAGAAGGGAGTTGGGTGGAAAGTGGAGCAGCTGGGACATGAACTAGCACCCATATAGGATACTCATGTTGCAGAAGGCAGATTAACCCTCTGTACCACAACACTGGCCTCTCCAAAGCATAATTTTTTAAAAAAGAAAACAAAAGACCAAGAACACTGGCACAAATGTATTATTAGAAAAGTAAACACTACAATAAAGATACAAAACTTCCTAAATAGCAGATAGAAAAAAAGCATAGTAAAAGATACACAGTAACTGTAACAACAAATAAAATGACAAATCTAAGACGAAACATATCAGTCCCATCAATAATGTAAATGGAAACATTCATCTCTTCAATAAAAAAGATTTTTCAACTGGGTCACAAAGCAAAACCTGACTTTAGGCTGTACATAAAATACATTCCTAAAATGAAATGATTCAGAAAAGCTGACAAAAAGGAGTAAGCTGATGAAAGGAGCTACACCAACTAAACAAGAAAAAAGAAACTCTAGTGTCTTGATATGCAAATAGGAAGAATTGAGGCCAAAAAATTATTGCACTAAGGGAGCCAAAGAAGGATACTTCGTAATGCAAATGCAGTAATATTCACACAAAAACAACTTTAGGCTAAATAATACAGATAAACCTACCTAAGAAAGCACAGAAGATATAAGGATAAATAGTAACACACTAATCAAAGGAGATTTTAACCTAACTGTTCTAAATCTAAAACATAGAAAGAGAATGTGGAAAGAGTTAAATAGGGGTATGGGATATTGAAACAATGTATTCACCAAGGTAGACAACAGATAAATCATAAAGTGGGAGAAGATAATTGCAACACCCAGAAGCATCAAAGGACTATCTCCCAGAATGTATTAAATATCCCTACTTAATCAGAAATAAATGGCAGATAACCCAATAGACATACTTGAACAACTAATTTCTAAGACTATAAAAGTGTGATCAATAAAATATGAAAGCATGATGAACTTCGTGGATAATCACAGTGAAACAATGTTAAGCAGCCAGCAGACTGCCACCAGTTTTAAAGTGTGAAGGCAGCATGTTTTATTGAGCATGTAGAAAAACAGGAAATCTCTTGGATTCCTAGGGGGAGTGTTCATTTGTACAAGCATCTTAGAACACAATTTAACGTAACTTAATTAAACAACAGATAGCCATTTTCAAAAACTCTAGACATAGTACATTCCTCTCCTGTTTGTGTGCACTGTTCGTAAGAGGTAAAGGTTAGAAATGATACAAATATCCATCAACAACTGAACAACAAATCTGCTGGAGATTTCATGCCTTTGAGGCAGAACCCAAGGGCCATGAGTGGTGATTCACAGACTCCATTAGCTTGTAACCATGGAAAAGGTAATGTAACTTTCTGTGTTTTAGTTTCCTCATCTGAGGAAGAGGAGAACAGTACCTCCTCAGAGTGTTGTGGAATTAAATGAGATAACATATGTGAAGCACCTAGGATACAGATTGGCTCAATGCATGCTATCTAATTGCTTGCTGCTTTATTATGATGATGATAGATATTTATTTCAGTGGTTCAAAGCATGAACTCTGGAGCCAGTTCAGACCATTAGGATCAAATTCCAGCTCAGGTATCTTCCACCTATAAGTATGACCTGGGTAGTTTTTTCACCTTTAAATGAGGATGATAACCATACCTGCCTTATAAGCTTTTTGTGAGGATTAAATGAATCAATATGTGTAAAATACTTAAAACAGTGCCTGGCAGTTGTTGTTTATTATTGGTATCATTAAAACCAATTCATCTTACAAATATTTTACAAATTCTTAAAATTTCTCTATTATTTCTAAGAACACACTGGATGGTGCTGACATTGTGGCATAGTGGGATAAGCTGCCACCTGGCATCCTATGAGTACTGATTCTTACCTGGCTGCTCCACTTCCAATCCAGCTCCCTGCTAACGTGCCTGAGAAAGCAGCAGCAGATGCCCCAAGTACTTAGAACCCTGAACCCACATGGGAGACTCAAATGGAGTTCCAGCCTCCTGGCTTCAGCATGGCCCAACCCTGGCCAGCCCTCTGCAGAGTGAACCAGCAGATCAAAGATCTCTTTTCCACGCGCGCTCTATCTCTCTCTCTCTGTATCTCTGCCTTTCTTTTCTTTTTCTTTCTTTTTTTTCTTTTTTGACAGGCAGAGTGGACAGTGAGAGAGAGAGACAGAGAGAAAGGTCTTCCTTTGCCGTTGGTTCACCCTCCAATGGCCGCCGTGGCTGGCACGCTGCGGCCAGCGCACCGTGCTGATCCTTCTCCTGGTCTCCCACGCGGGTGCAGGGCCCAAGGACTTGGGCCATCCTCCACTGCCCTCCCGGGCCACAGCAGAGAGCTGGACTGGAAGAGGGGCAACCAGGACAGAATCCGGTGCCCCGACCAGGCCTAGAACCCTGTGTGCCACCGCTGCAAGGCGGAGGATTAGTCTATTGAGCCGTGACACCGGCCTGTATCTCTGCCTTTCAAAATCTTTTTTTTAAAAAAAAAATTAGAGGCCAGCACGCTCAAGTCCCAATTACTCCACTTCTGATCCAGCTCCCTACTAATGTACTTGGGAAAGCAGCAGAAGAGGGCTTTGGGCCCCTGCACCCATATGGGAGACCCTGATGAAGTGTCTGAATCCTGGCTTTGACCTGGCCCAGCCTTGGCTGATGTGGTCATTTGGGGAGTGAACCAGCAGATGGAAGTGCTCTCTCTCTCTCTCTCTCTCTTTGTAACACTTTCAAATAAATAAATCTTTAAAAAAAAAATTCATACTGGGGCTGGCACTGTGGTGTACTAGGCTAAGCCTCTACCTGCAGCATTGGCATCCCATATGGGCATTGGTTCATATCTCAGCTGCTCCTCTTCTGCTTTGGCCTAGGAAAGCAGTGGAAGATGAAGATGGCTCAAGTGCTTGTGCCCCTGTACCCACATGGAAGACCCAGAAGAAGCTCCTGGTTCCTGGCTTCAGATCAGCCAGGCTCCAGCTGCTGTGGCCATTCAGGGAGTGAACTAGTGGATGGAAGACCTTTCTCTGTCTCTCCCTCTGTCTGTAACTCTACCTCTCAAATAAATAAATAAAATCTTAGAAAAAATTCATACTAAGAAACCATTCTTTTAAAAAATACATTTATTTATTTTGACAAGCAGAGTTACAGAGAGAAGGACATAAAGAGACATAGATAGTGGTCTTCCATCCACTGGTTCACTCTGCAAATGGCTGCAATGGCTGGGGCTGGGCTGTACATATTTGTGGAGTGCCGTGTGGTATTTCCATATATGTAAGAATGTGTGATGATCAAACCAGGGTAATCAGCATATGCATCATCTCAAACACTAGATGTTAAGAACATTAAAAACTTTCTTCTATGTGGAAATATATAATAGATTATTGCTAATGATAGTCACTCTACTGTGCCATGCAACATTAGAATATATCCCTCCCTTCTGCTTGGTGGTATCCAATTACCAACTGAATTTTACAGATGAAGAAGCTGAGTAGCCTGCCCAGGTCATACATACAGCTGGAAGGTACTAGAGCTGGAATTTGATCCTAATGGTCTAGACTGGCTCCACTGCCCTCTCCACTACCTTCCCATTCACTGGTAATCATTATTTTACTCTATTTCTATAAGATCAACCCATTTACTTTCTACGTGTGACTGAGAAAAAGTGGAATTTGTTGTCTGTGGCTGGCATATTTCATTTCACATGACATTCTCCAGTCTCATCCATATTGTGACATGTGACAGGATTCCTCTGTGTGTGTGTATGTGGCTAAACAGTATTCTATTGAGCACTTACACCACAGTTTCTTTATCCATTCATCCACTCATGGACACTTTAGTTGAGTCTATATCTTGGTTACTATGAGAAGTGGTGCAGTGAACACAGTGGGTGCCGATGTCTTTTCTACAGGCTGATTGCCTTGCCTTTGGCCATGTACCCAGTAATCGAGGTCCTGGATCAGTAGTTCTGTTTTTTCATGTTTTAAAGAACCTCCATACTGTTCTTCATAATGCTATACTACTTTACATTCCCATCAACACTGTTGGGGTTTGCTTGCTTGCTTTCTTTCTTTCTTTCTTTCTTTCTTTCTTTCTTTCTTTCTTTCTTTCTGTCTCTCTCTCTCTCTCTCTTAAAAAACTTTTTATATAGAAACTGTCAACATTTTTGAAAACTGAAACAAACAACATAATGAACTCTTATGAGTCCATAACCCAGTTTCAGTAATTATCACCACATGGCTAATTCTGTTTCATGTATGCCCTAGCCTAGTCAGCTGGGTCTTTTTCTTTCTTTTTTTTTTTTTTTTTGGTTGGTGTTTAATGGATATTTTTATTTTTTGTTTTTGCTTTTGGTTTTTAAAATTTTTTTATTTTTAATTAGTTTTTAATACATTCAGTATAGTTTGTACATACAATTCTAAGAATATAACTATTTCCTTCCTCCCTCCTCCCCCCTTTCTATTTTACTTTGAGATAACATATTTCAAATTTAAATTACAGTAAAATAATTAATGCCTCACCATAATAAGTGTAACAAGTAAAAAGCAAAAAAAAAAAAAAACCCTTAGTTTAGTGGGAATACAGACAATGGTTATAAACAATAACTGAATGCAAACATGACCATTTTACCCATATAGAGTTAATTTTAAAATAATCACAGATCATTAAAACTATAGTAGGATAACATTCTGAACCATTGGTTTGATAAAGGTATAAAACAAGTTTTACAAAACCATATTTGCAGCAATACTGATACACCCAAGCATTTCTTTCTTTTTTTTTTTTTTAATTTTAGCTCCCACATATAAGAGAGAACATGCAGTGTTTGTCTGTCTGTGTCTGGTTTATTTCACTTAACATGATGTCCTCCAGTTGCATCCATTTTGATGCAAATGGTAGAATTTCATTCTTTTTTATATCTGAATAATGTTCCATTGTGTATATATCCCTCATTTTCTCTATCCATGCATCTGATGATAAACACATTGGTTGATTCCAAATTTTGGCTATTATCAACAGTGCTGCTTTAAACATGGTGGTGCTGGTATCTCTTTGATACATTGCATTCAAATTTTTGCAGCACATACCTAGCAGTGGGATTGCTGGATCAGCAAATCAAATACAAGTCTATTTCTAATGTTTTAAGAAATCTCCACATTTTTTTTTTTCACAGTGGCTGCACTACTTTACATTTCCACCAACAGTGTATAAGTGTTCCCCTTTCTCCACATCTTCACCAGCATTTGTTACTGTCTTTTGCATTTTAGCCATTCTGACAGGGGTGAGCTAGTATCTCATTGTAGTTTTGATTTGCGTTTCCCTGATGGCTACTGATGTTGAGCATTTTTTCATATATTAGTTGGTCATCTGTATTTCTTTGGAGAACTATTGAGGTCCTTCGCCCAATTTTAATTGGATTGTTTTTCTGTTGTTGAATTTTTACGTTGCTTGTTTTTCTGTTGTTGAATTTTTACGTTGCTGATATTTGAAGCGTTAACATCTTGAAACTACTGCTATTCAAATTAGTTAACTTAGTGAAGATCGCACAACTAACCACTAGCATACCTCTTCTTACTGTGCTAATCTGTCCTAAAGAGTTGAGCCAATCAAATACAAGTATCAATGTACAAGTCAGCTGTTAAAAGTGCCATTTAAATGAAGATTAGTGTACCTTAATACTAGTAATAAAATTTGAGAGGAGAATCAAAAAGTGTTAGTGTGTAATATATTCCCCTTCATATTTGGGCATATTGTCTACTGTCACAAAAGCAGAGATAATGACTGAACTACCATTGGCAATAATGATTTTAGAATATATTACAAGGGAACTTAGGTATTTTAATTTTATTTCAACTTTTATATATTATTTTGCCATGTCACATTTATAAAAACTAACCTGATTGTCCTGTCTTCTGATAGCTGCATCGTCTTCATTTTTCCAAATAAACTGACTTAAAGAGAGTGACAGATATGAAAGTCACATTAAAACACAATTCCATGAAATTAGCTTTTCATAATTTAACTATTTTATTTGGTGGTCTATTGGGCACAAATACAAAATTATTCTTTTTAAGTAAGCCTGATAACATTATCATATTTTCTTTCAAAATCATTAATGATCAGCAGAAATTACATTTAACACAACTAACAAAATCATATTTCATTATAGTACTACCAAATTCAAATCATAGTCCAATTTCTATGGCAGGAAAAAATAACCAGAAGTTTTAGAAAGTATTTTCCTTATAGATCTTTTGTGAATGATAACTGTCTATTAAAATTCATCTTAACTTCAAAAGACTCTACAAAATTCTCAGTACTATAATTTTGAATGAAATGATACCAGTGTAAAATTTAAGCATATTGATTAGTTTACCTATAACCAAGAATCCAAGAGAGGATAAATTTGTTCTAACAAAGGCAAATAAACAGAAACATTTCTCTGTGATCAGGTTGCCTCTGATAACAAAAAGATTACAATAGAAATACATATAAGAAATTATTACTCATTATATTCAAGAGGAATGTTCATCTGTAACAGTAAAGATAGAATCAAAGAAATTTTAGCTTAAAAATCACTAATCTCACTCATGTATTTGTTCTGATTAGAACTCCTCATAATAGTACTCTGGATACCTCACTCTTTCTTACAGTTTAGAGTATAACATGTGGAATCAGCATCTATACTAATTACCTTTTTTTATTGCTACAATAATCATTATCTGAATCTTCCAATGATTCTGGCAACTCAGAATTTCCAATTTGATTTTTTGCAGAGTGGCTTTCTTTTCGAACGGCTTTTTCCCCAGGTGATGTTGATATTCATCCATGGCAGATAAAGTTCAGAATATTAAGAAAATACTAAAATAAAATTTTGTTTTTATATGTATACATTATAATCTTGTCCTATATATGTTTCAGAATCTCCATGAACTTTACAGATGCAAAACAATAATTCCCAAAGTGAATTTCATGAAACATTAGCTCTTGTGAAAAGAATATTCTTTGGTCAATTCAGGTTGAGAGGCATTTAATTAAGCAACACTAAACAGGAACATAACACCCTAAACACCCATCCACACACATACTCTTATTGCAGGATTTCTCCATCTCAATGTACAAAATGAATCTGAAAGGAGGTAAGATGGATTTTTCTTAAATTTTGTTCTCTTCAGAAACTTTTTATCAAAAGCCTCTTTTGAAATAGTGCTCTAAGGAACCTCTGGAAAATACTGAGCATAAACTGTCATTTATTATTGTGAAATAACATTTTCATTTATAAAATGTCCTTTCACTTTAACAGAATTTCTTTATATGTCATAAAAATATTAACATTATTGTTGTACATTATCTGTTAATGTAGGTTTTTTTCCCCCATGGAGAAAAAAACTTAGAAACAAATGAGTCAAACTAATATTTGAAAAGTCATTTCACAAGAACTGCCACAATAATTGTAAGATGAAGCGCTTATTGGCTTAATTTTAGTTTGGCTGCTACCATTTATTTCCCAACTGGCATAAAGACAGCAGACAGAATTTTCTAAGAGATCTATTCAATGCAAAATGAAAAATATATGGAAATAACAGCCATTTAAAAGCTAATAGTAAAATACTACTTCTCCTACTCACCCCCAAAAAGAATTACCACTGCAAAACTCAATAAATTCTGAGTTAATTTTGATAGGTATATAGAATATGTATCTGTTGTGCCTAGGAACAGCTTAGAACAGGATGAACTGCTCCCTGCAACACCTGTGCAATATAATAACAAAATAAAAGCAAATCTATTTACTTTAGAAAAAAGTAATACAATGGTATGAGAGCTATAATTTTTATAGATACATAATCTATTAGATAGGTAGGTTCACAGAAAAGGGAGTGATAACTGTGAAATTAAGTTTTGAACTGCAAGCTGTTTTCATAGCAAAGACGACAGAGGAATGTAAGCAAAGAGACAGGCATGTATAACACACATGGTACTAATAACGTATGCAGCATTTGTATTAACAGTGAACATTTTGGTATGTTCAGTGTTGTAAATCAAGAGCTGAAGGCCTCGCATTGACATAGCAGGTACAACTTTAGGTAAGTCATTTCTCTAATTTCAGCTTTCTTATCTCTGAAATAGCATCGAGTAAGTAAAACACCCAACACAATACCCAATCCTTAGAAGTCTCTTGATGACATGCTCTGATTTCTGTCCCACTAGCACTCTCCTAGTTCAGCTTTTATATACCCTTTCAGTCCTATTACCTAAGATTTTTTTTGTTTTTTTCTACAACTAAAATCCAATCATGCCACTCTTATTAAAGCCTTCAAAATGGCTTTCCAATGCCTACTAAATTCCTTAGCTTTATAAATAAGGCTCTTGCAATTTAAATCTCTACCTACCTTTCCAGAAATACCAGTTCATGATACTTTTCACTCCTCTTGCTACCTACATAATCTAATAATAGTGCATTAATAATAGCTAAAAATTACCAAACCAACTAGCACATTAAGTCAATCCTGGAGACTCCATTCATAACATGACCTACATGAAGAAAACCTTTTGGGGGTAGGCAATGAATAACCTGCATGGTCATACATTGCAACTTTGGCTTGGAAGTCAGAGGAGGAGGATTTTTTATGCCATGTTAAGAAGCTCGGGCTTCAAGTAGTAATCACAGTCTTTCAAAGCTTTTTAAGCAGGGTGATAATTTAATTTGTAAGAAAGATGATGATGAGAGGCAAGTGTCTGGTACAGTATTGAGACACCACTTGGGATGCCTGCATCCCACATTGGAATGCCTGGGTTTGAGACCCCACTCTGCTTCTGATTTCAGCTTCTGGCTAGTGTACATCCTGTAAAGCACTGTAAAGGAGAGGTTGTAAAGGAGATTGAAAGCAAGAAGACTTGACAAGATGTTTTTTAGGTTTTTTTACCTTAAGAATCTATTCAATCTAAAATAATTTCAAAGATTAATGTCTGGGGGCTTGCATTGCAGCATAGTGGGTAAAGCCACTGCCAGTGGTGCCAGCATCCCATATGGGTGCTGGTTCAAGTCCCGGATGCTCCAGTTCCCCAGCTGCCTCCTAAAGGCCCAGGAAAGCTGCTGAAGATGGTCCAAGTGTTTGGACCCCTGCCACCCATGTGGGAGACTAGATGAAGTTCAGGCTTTGGCCTGGCCCTACCCTGGCTGTTGTGGCCATCTTGGGGGTGAACCAGTGGATGGAATATCTCTCTCCATCTCCCTCTGTAACTCTGACTTTCAAATAAATAATAAATAAATCTTTAAAAAATAAATCTTAAAGGAATAATAAAACAAAAAAAAGTCAAGAAGGTCTACTGGTTGGAGGTTCACAGTGGAGTCAAACACTACATGTGTTAAAGTTCATGGTGGATATTTAGCACAATGATTAAGACAGTACCTGGGATGCCAGCATTCCCTATCAGACTGCCTAGGTCCAATTCTTGACATCCCTCTCCATTCCAGCTTTCTGCTATTGTGCACCCTAGGAGGCAGCAGGTGGGGTTCAAGTACTTAGATTTCTGCCATCCATGTGGGCAACCCAGACTGATTTCCAGGGTCCCAGCTTTGGCCTATTGTGGGCATTTAGGGAATGAACCAGCAGATGGAAGATTTCTCTCTCTCTTTCAAATAAAATTAGAATAAAAATTTTAACGTGTTAAAGTTGAGGTGTGTCATAAATGAAGAGATATGTTGCACAGGCCTGTGGGAAAGAACAGCAGATAATGGATGGGATATTCATTTAAATTGGTAAAAATGGAGAAAGTATTGCAGGTTGATTACCCCTTATCTAAAATTCTGGGAATACAAGTGTTTCAGATTTGGCAGTTTTTTGGATTTGGGCATGTTTGCATGGATTAGGGATGCTCAAATTGTAGTTTTGTCCTTCTTTAATGTGTTTCCAAGAAATAAACCTTGCATATCTCACCAGTCATGATTTTCCAAAGAGGAAGATGACTCAAATATGAGAGAAAAATGAATAGTGTAAACTTAGGATTGAATAGGCAGAATAAATAGGAAGAAATATGAAGGAATGATCTGTTAAAATAGACTAATGAAATATTTGCAAATAAATTCATTTTTCTTGTGGCACAGCAGGTTAAGCTGCTGCTTACAATGCTGGCTTCCGGTATCAAGTACTGGCTACTCTGCTTCCTATGCAGCTTCTTGCTAATGAGCCTGGGAAGGCAGCCAGAAATGATCCAGGTACTTAGGGCCATAACACCCCTGTGAAAGACAGGAATGGAGTTCCTGGTTCTTGGCTTTGACTTGGCTCAGACTCAGCTGTTGTGGCCACTTAGGGAGTGAACCATTGGGATGAGACTCTCTTTCTCTGTTGCTCTTTCAAATAAATCAATCTTAAAAAAGAAAGCTAGAGGACCTTTATTAATAATAGACTAAGTAACCTTCAAAGTGAAGACTATTATCAGAGGTAAGAAATATTACATAACATAGGAGTAAAGTCATCAGGATACAATAATTATAAATATGTGTGCACCAAAAACAGAGCTTCAAAATTTGTAAAGCAAATACAGATATTTGCAGATATCACAAACCAAATGTCAGTATTAGACTAGGTAAATGGATTACAATGGAATGGTATAAAAATGCAGTTAAAGTAGTATTACATGTGACAACACTGATGAATGCAATACATCTTATATCTATGTACCTATCCATTTATCTATAAATATATGACATTTAAAACAAAACAAAGCCATATTTTTAAATGATATAAAGGAGGGTTGTGAAAGTATAAAGAAAAATAAGAAAAAAATTTTCACAGAAAGTAACATATTAGTTATCCTTATTGGGGAAGGAGAAGAATGTGGCCAGAGGAAAAAAAATGAAATTAGAAAGTCTTCTAGTGAAATGAACACTATGAGAAACAGTGACTTGATCAGCCCTTGCCCTGACTGTTGATGAACAACTTAATACTTTATCCCTTTTACTATTTTTTTTCCTACTTAATACTATTGGTTGAACTCTGTAATTAACACACAATTATTCTTAGGTGTTTAAATTTAACTGAAAAGTTATCCCTGTTAAATTTAAGAGTGGGAATAAGAGAGAGAGATGTACAATTTGGGACATGCTCAATTGGACTTGCCCCAAATGGTAGAGTTAGAAACATACCAGGGGATTCCAATTCAATCCCATCAAGGTGGCATGTACCAATGCCATCTCACTGGCCCAAGTGATCAATTGCAGTTCACAATTGATCATACTGATAGGTCCAAGAGTCAAAGAGATCACATAAACAAGACTAGTGTCTGCTAATACTGATAGAATTAAGGAAAGAACGATCCAACATGGGAATCGGGGTACACAGCAGACTCATAGAATGGCAGATGTCCTAAACAGCACGCACTCTGGCCTCAGAATCAGCCCTTAGGGCATTCGGATATGGCTGAAGAGCCCATGAGAGTATTTCAGGCATGGAAAGCCAAGACACTCTGGTAAAAACAAACAAACAAACAAACAAAAAACCCTAAATGAAAGATCTCTGTGAGTGAGATCCCAGCGGAAAAAACAGGTCATCAAAGAAGGCAGTACCTTTCTCTGAAGGGAGGAGAGAACTTCCACTTTGACTATGACCTTGTCTAATAAGATCAGAGTCAGCAAACTCAAAAGGCTTCCATAGCCTTGGCAACTCATGACAAGAGCCTGGGGTGACTAATGATGCCATAAACAAGAGTGTCAATTTGTTAAATCAACAACAGGAGTCACTGTGCACTTACTCCTCATGCAGGATCTCTGTCCTTAATGTGTTGTACAATGTGAATTAATGCTATAACTAGTACTCAAACATATTTTACACTCTGTGTTTCTGTGTGGGTGCAAACTGTTGAAACGCTTTACTTAATATATACTAAATTGATTTTCTGTATATAAAGATAATTGAAAATGAATCTTGATGTGAATGGGAGGGGAGAGGGAGCGGGAGAAGGGAGGGTTGCAGGTGGGAGGGAAGTTATTGGGGGGGAAGCCATTGTAATCCATAAGCTGTACTTTGGAAATTTATATTCTTTAAATAAAAGTTTAAAAAAATCATGGGAAAAAAAATAAAGTCTTCTAAGAAGAACAGGTAACAAAACTATACTACCTTTTAAGCTGCGATTAAACTTCTAAAAAAGTAATAGGGCAAATGAATGAAGCTGCATTTAGAACAGTGTTGTTCTTAGCACTATTCATAATAGCAAATAAATTAATACAGGTTAGGGAAACAAAATACGACACAAAGGAATTCTATAATGATGAAATCTGTAATTATTGATATGAAGTATCTGTGATGTGGTTTTTTTAAAGGGTAATTTCTCTCTCTCTTTTTAAAGATCTATTTATGTATTTGAAAGGCAGAGTTACGGGAGAAAAAGAGAGGCAGAGAGAAACATCTTCCATCCTCTGATTCACCCCCAAATGTTCACAAAAGCCAGAGCTGGGGGAGGCCAAAATCAAGAGCCTGGAACTCCATCTGGGCCTGGTACTTATGCCATCTTCTGCTGCTTTCCCAGGCACATTAGCAGGAGGTAGTACAGAAGTGTAGCAGGCACAATTCGAACCAGAACTCATATAGGATGATGGCATCATAGGTGACAGCTTAATCCACTGTGCCACATGTTGGCCCCAAAATAAAAGAATTTTTTTTTAAAAAAAGATTTGTTTATTTTTATTTTAAAGTCAGAGATGCAAAGAGAGAGGGAAGGACCGAGAAAGAGAGATCCTCTATCCACTGGTTCACTCCCCAGATGGCTGCAATGGCCAGAGCTGGGCCGGGCCAGGAGCTTCTTCTGGGTCTCCCATATAGGTGGGAGGGTTCCAAACACCTGTTACATCTTCTGCTGCTTTACCCATGCCATTAGCAAGGAGCTGGATCAGAAGTGTAGCATCTGGGACACAAACCAGTGCCCATGTGAGATGCCAGCATCACAGGTGGCAGCTTTGGCTGCTATGCTACAATGCTGACCACAAAATAAAAGCCCTTTTAAAGGAGTTTGTATGAGCTCTTATTTTTGAAAAACTGAAAAACACATATTACGTATAAGAACTGAAAAAGAATAACCAGAAGGATATATGTCAAAACACTAATAGAAGCTGTTTCTGGGTGGTGGAATTATTGTTAATCTTTATTTTTTCCCTATATTCATTGAGTTTAAAGTAGAACTATAATTTATACTTACTAATGAGACTATAGTGGTTTCCCACTTAAAGAGTTTTTTTTTTTTTTTGAGTAAGAACCAAGAAATTAGTTTCATTTTAAAACTACATTTTCATGGAATTCACAGAGTTTAAAACTCTGCCAAAGTTGTGTGTGTGTGTTTTTTGTTTGTTTCTTTAGACTGAGATTTTGTGCTAACAGTATAGTTCAGGGATTTGGCCAATAGCCCAGCATGTGAAATATGACACTACTCGTTACTTTATTTAGGGCAACCATCCATCTCATTAGCCACTTGATCTAGTACTTTTCAGGTATATTGAGATTCCACTCAGCAATTTTGTTTCCCAGGTGTTTTTTCTCCCATCCCCATTTACCCTTCACATGACTATCATGACTGGAAAACCGAATCATGTCAAGACAAAGAAGGTGAAGACTTGCTGAGCATCTCAGTGGTGTTAAGTAAAAAGTAGTGAATATTAATGTGCCTACGACTAAAGACAGTGCTAAGTTTGGAAAATCACTGGGAATAGCCTCGATGTAGAATGTGAGAAACATAACTAGTTAGGAACTAGCATATTTGACAGGTATAACAGACTCTGTCATTAGTTTTGAGTGGGTTCATTTCATTTATAGATGTTTAAAGTGTTATGAAAATCTTTAAAAAGTATATGGAAAATTCCTGTTTTAAAACAAAATTTTGCAGGGAGTTCAAATTTTTTGTCACCAAAACAAATTTATTTTTTAAGCGTATCTTACCATTAACTTTTTGAAGTATAATTAAATATCTGTTTTTCCTCAGTTTATTTCCTTATGCAATGATTTAAAAGTTTAACTTATTTTTATTGGTTCTTAGAGAGTCATGTCTTTTTATATATTTATCAATTTAATTTAGATATAATTTTAATTACCTATTTTTAAGAATAAAACTAATACTAAATTGATAAGCTGATTTATAATCAGATAAAAATTTAAAAATTCTTTGAAATACACACATCTCCCAATATTAAAGTTGTTTTTCCTTGGTTTAACACCATTTTCTTCTATATGATTCCCTGGCCTCTGAATAATACCAGAGTTTTATGTGGTAAACACTTCATTTCTCTTCCTCTGTACCCTTAATTTTAACTGAAACTTTTTTATTATAAAATAAGTAAAGGTGATAAAGTGCTATAACTATTTTGATTTTGTTTCTATTTTAAGTATTTAAATTGTTTTTTATATTACCTGGAAAAAGTTTATTTTTAAAAACCTCTAAATGGAACTGTGCTTTCCTTTTCTCCTGCCTATACTCTGGGTTTGCCCAGAATTTCCTCACAGACCTCACGGTAAAATGTGTTATAATAATCTTTCCTTATATTAGTAAAATTCACCTTCTTGCTGATTCTTGTTAAGAAGTTCTTTCAGAATGTTTTCTAACAAGCTGGGATCTCTTCCAGATTCTTCTTCTGACAAAGTTACACTAACTGGTCTGTGAACTGTCCCATCAACCTCAGCAACATCATTATAACTCTGCTGCCCATCTAAAGTAACTGTTGACGCTGAATATACATTTCCTAAATGGTCCATTACAGGAAGCAAATATAATTCTGGTTGAAGAGCCTAAAACATACAGGAAATTTTAAAAATTAGTTTTAAATAAAAAAATAGCTTGCATTTGAAAATTAGCATAAGTTTACAATGTCAGATTACATACATATGGAGGAGCAAAGGATTTGAGTTTCAGTTCTGATTCTTGTTTTTCCTTTACCTAGAAATAAATAAGTGAGAAAAAAATTAAAACCTTGGTAACATTTTCCCAATTTTTACCTCCACTTTTTTGCAGCAGGCACATTTTTGTGCCATATAAGTCAAATTTAAAAGCTTAGAACTATGGCTAGATTCCCTGCATCAACATAATAGAAATTCTATGTCTTCTACTAGTAATCATTATAGATAACACTTGCATGGATCCACTACATGCCCGGCACTATTTTAAGTATTTCACATGTATCAGCTAAGTCTTATAACTTCATGCCATCAGTACTAACATCAACTACAGTTTACAAACAAGGAGAATGAGGCAAAGACAACTACTTACCTCAGATTGTTTACCCAGAGAGTCTTCACGTTGAGATTCCAAGACAGGTGATCTGACTCTAGGGTTCAACCTTGTAAACTTTATTTCCTACCCATTAATCTCATGAAGTTCATTTGTTATTTATTTATTTAAACAAAGACTGAGGGAATACTATGTCTTAGGCAGTGTTCTACGTGGTAGAAATAAGGCTAAGTCCCTGCCCTTGGGAGCTTACATTCTACTGTGGAGAGAAGACCTTAAATAAAGAAATAAACATGATTTAGGATTGTGAGATGTAATTTTTGAAACTAAAACAGGTGACACAACAGAGAGTAAATTGGAGAAATAACTAGATAGTCAAGGAAGGGCTTTTTGAAAAGGTGATACATGATCTAAGACCTACATTAAGAAAAGCAACAACCTGCTATCCAAACATCAAAGGGAAGTGATTTGCCAGGAAGCTACAAGGACCATATATAAGAAATGAAAACCAAAGGAAAATTTTTGTAGCTGAAGTGTAGGATCTAGAAAAACATGACAACAGATTAAATCTAGAGGTAAACAAAGTTCATTGTCCTGCTAAGAGCCATTTGGATATTTATAACATTATTCATGGACCCTATAAAATTATCAATTTAAAAACTAGCCTCTTACAGATTTACTGAATTTCAAGTCCCACCTGCAGTTGCCTTAGAAGGGCTGGACTAAACCATTTTGCAGACTTTATATAGCCTGAGGGCCCGACCTTCCCCAACCTGCCCTAGACCCTCCTTACCCTTCTTCCAGCCTCCAAGTTGGAATCTCTGCCTTTTTTCTCTTCCCACTGCAATCCATCCTCCTCAGTGAGGTCCAATTAATTTTACCAAGAGCTCTTATCATGTTACTTTTTTGCTTAAGAAACTCTGAAGTTTCAGAAAAATTTCCAAACTATTAATTTGGCATTAAAATCCTTCAATAATTTGTCCTCCACTATTCCCTTCATGCAGCCAATGCTCCATTAAAAAATTGCAACATTTATTCTTTCTTTGGTGCCTGCTTTTCTACTTTTGTGTTCATTCTATTTTTGTTTTTATTTATTTTAAAGACATATTTATTTATTTGAAAGTCAGAGTTACAGAGAGGAAGAGACAGGGAGAAAGAGAGAAAGAGAAATCTTCCATCTGCTGGTTCACGCTTCAAACGGTTGTTAATAGTCAGGGCTGGGGCCGGCACTGCGGCTCACTTGGCTAATCCTCTGCCTGTGGCACCGGCACCCCGGGGGTTCTAGTCCTGGTTGCAGTGCCGGATTCTGTCCCGGTTGCTCCTCTTCTAGTCCAGTTCTCTGCTGTGGCCCGGGAAGGCAGTGGAGGATGGCCCGAGTGCTTGGGCCCCGCACCGGCATGGGAAACCAGGAGGAAGCATCTGGCTCCTGGCTTCAGATCAGCGCAACACGCCGGCCGTAGTGACCATTTGGGGGGTGAACCAATGGAAGGAAGACCTTTCTCTCTGTCTCTCTCTCTCACTGTCTAACTCTGCCTGTCAAAAAAAAAAAATAATAATAGGGCTGGGACAAGCTGAAGCCAGGAGCCAGGAGCCTCATCTAGGTCTCCCATGTGGGTGCAGGGCAAAAGGACTTGGGCTGTGTTCCACTGCTTTCCCAGGCACTTTAGCAGGGATCTGGATCAGAGGTGGAGCAGCCAGGACTCCAACTGGCACCAAGATGGGATGCCAGCACTGCAGATGCAGACGGCAGCTTAACTTGCTGCACAATAGCACTAGCCCTGCTCATTCTATTTTTGCTGCTCAGAACATTTTTCCCATGAACAACTATATACCAACAAATTAGAAGATCTAGAAGAGATGGATAAATTTCAGAGAATATATAACCTACCAAAATTAAACCTTGAGGGTAGAGAAAACCTGAATAGACAGTAATAAGCAATGAAACTAAATTAGTAATAAAAAGTCTCTCAACAATGGGAAGCCCATGACCAGCTGAATTTTAACAAACTTTTAAATAAGAGCTCACATCAACGCTTCTCAAATTATTCCAAAATACTAAAAGCGTGAGCAATCTTCCAAACTGTGTGAGGCCAGCATTATCTGATACCAAAACAAGACAAGGACTCAACAACAAAAAACTATAGACTAACGTTCCTGATGAACATAGATGCAAAATTTGCATCTATGCAATAAAATAAATGCAATAAAATGCTAGTAAATTGAATCCTATAGCACATTCAAAAGATTATATATTACCAACAAGTGGGATTTATACCATGGATGTAAGGATTGTCCAACAAATGCAAATCAATATGTATAATATCATTATATAAAATATGTATAAATATCATAATATGAAAACATCAACAAAATGAAGGATAAAAGTCAGATGATATATCAATAGGTATAGAAAAACATTAATAAAAGTCAACATCCCTTCGTGGTAAAAACCTTCAAGAAATTAGGTACAGAAGGAATGTATTCCAAAACAATATGGGCTAGGGATGACAAATTCATAGCTTATGACATACAGAATGAGAAAAAAACTGAAGTCATTTTGTTTAACATCAGTTAACAAGACAAGGATGTCCATTTTCACTCAATATATTATTGGAAGTCTCAGCCTTAGAAATTAGGCAAGAGGAAGAAATATGAGGGCATCCAAATCAGAAAGGCATAGATTGAACTATCCCTGTTTGCAGCTGACATGATTTTATATATCGAAAGATCAAAAGACTCCACCAAAAAACTGTTAGAACCAATAAACTAATTCAATAAGGGTGTAGGATATAAAAGCAGCAAATGAAATCAGTAGTTTTAAAAATCATCAATAAGGAAATTGCTAAAAAAAGAAATCAAAAGGACAATTCCACTCACAACACCTACAACAAAAATCTAAGACTATATTTAACCAAGGAAGTGAATGGTCTATCTCTACAATGAAAATTACAAGACATTGATGAAAGAAAGTATAGTGGACACATGAAAAATGAGTGGATTGGAAGAATTAATATTCTTAAAATGTCAATACTCCCCAAAGCAATTTACAAATTTATGCAATTCCTATCAAAGTGGCACTCATCATAGAAACAGAAAAATCATAAAATTCATATGAAAGCACAAAAGACCTTGCAGAGCCAAACTAATCCTTAGCAAAAAGAAAAAAGCTAGGGTGCAATACAATACCTGACTTCAAAATATACTACAAAACTACAGTAACAAAAACAGCAGAGTATCAGCATTAAGCAGATACATACACCAATGGAAAGAAATACCCAGAAATAAAAAAAAATAATAATAAATAATAAGTAAACCCACATTTGAATCCACACATTTAGAATTAATTTATTTTTGACAACAGCAGAAAGTACATACATGGGAGAAAGGAAAGTTTCCCAATAAATGGTGCTGGGAAAAATAAGCAGAAGAAAAAAAAAACTAGATCCCTCTCTTACCATATGAAAAAATCAACTCAAAATGCATTAAAGACCAAAAATTTGATTCGAAGGTACTTGGTATTCTGGTAGCTATTATGAATCAGATTGCTCTTAGAAGTTCTTTCTCAGCTATGGCATTATCTGTGTATTCAATGGCTGTTGAGTTTTGTGTATTGATTTTATATCATGCTGTTTTACCAAACTCTTATATGAGATCTAATAGTCTCTTAGTGGAGTCTTTTGCATGCCCTATATATAGATTCATGTCATCTGCAAATAGGGATAATTTGACTTCCTCTTTCCCGATTTCTATCCTTTGATTTCTTTTTCTTGCCTAATGGCTCTGGCAAAAATTTCCAGGACTATATTGAAAGGCGATGGTGAGAGTGGGCATCCTTGTCTGGTTCCAGATTTCAATGGGAATGCTTCCAACTTTTCCCCCATTCAATAAGATATTGCCTTGATTGTGTTGAGGAATGTTCCTTCTATACCCAATTTGCTTAGAGTTTTCATAATGAGAGGGTATGGTATTTTATCAGATGCTTTCTCTGCATCTATTGATTTAATCATATGTTTTTGTTCTTCAGTTTGTTGATGTGCTAAATCACATTGGTTGATTTGCAAATGTGAACCATCCTTACATACCAGGGATCAATCCCACTTGGTTTGGGTACACGATCTTTCTGATGTGTTGTTGAATTCAATTGGCTAGAATTTTGTTGAGTATTTTTGCGTCCATGTTCATCAGGGAAATTGGTCTGTAGTTCTCTTTCTCAGTTGCATCTATTTCAGGTTTAGGAATTAAGGTGATGCTGGCTTCATAGAAAGAATTTGGGAGGAGTCCCTCCCTTTCAATTGTTTTGAATAACTTGAGAAAAATTAGTTAGTTCTTCTTTAAATGACTGATAGAATTCAGCAGCAAAGCCATCAGGTCTTGGGCTTTTATTTGTTGGGAGGGTCTTTATTACTGATTCAATCTCAGTCTTAGTTATGGGTCTGTTTAGGTTTCTGTGTCTTCATGCCTCAATTTAGGTAGGTTGTATGTGTCCAGGAATCTATCTATTTCTTCTAGTTTTCCCAGTTTGTTGGCATACATATCTTTGTAGTAATTTCTGATGACTCTTTTTATTTCTGTGGTGTCTGTTGTTACATTTTCTATTTAACCTAATTATATTAATTTGGGTCTTCTCTCTCCTCTTTTTGGTTGGGTCAACTTCTAGGGAAAATCCTTAAATAGTTTATTTTCAGTAGTATGTATAATGTTTTTCTCTATGTAAAACTAGAAAAAGAATTGTATATGGATCCCGTCCTTAAAGACTATTCAGTGTAATGCTGAAGATAAAATTTTAAAAATGACTGTTTTAAATACCATATTTTGCATATTTAAAAAAGCAAAACCAGATTACTTCCAGCACAGGAAGTGGGAAGGCAAAGAACTTTGAGGAAGGAAACAATCAATTTGAATGTTGATAGATCAATATTTGGGGGCTGGCATGTGAAAAACCTGATTAAGCCACTACTTGCAATGCTGGCATCCTATATTAGAGTGCCAATTCCAGTACTGGCTGCTCTGCTTCAGTCAGCTCCCTGCTAATGCACCTGTGAAGGCATCGTATGATGGCTCAAGTACTTGGGCCTCTGCCACTGGCTTGGAAGACCAGGATGGATTTCCTGCCTTCTGGCTTCGGCGTGCCCCTACCCCAGTTGTTGTGGCCATTTGGAAAGTGAAGCAGTAAATGGAATGTTTTTCTTTCTTGGTCTCTCTCACTATGACTTTCAACTAAATAAATAAATCTTCTTTAAATGACAAAGATAAATATTTTATTTTTTGCAAAGATGAAGGATGAGAAAAGCTATTTTTGGGAGTAGGTGGGGAGTTAAATTTTATTTTAATTTTAATAGTACATAGTTATGTGGTACAGAGTAGCATCTGAACACATGTACACAATGTGTAATGCTTACACCAGAGCAATAAACACATCCATTACCCCAGGAATACATCATTTCCCCATATTGGGAACATTCAAACCCCACCCCACAGCCTCCACCATCAACAACTTTGAAATACTCAACCAATTCCCTCCAACCATAGCTGTCTTCCTGTGCATAATGTCCTCCACTTCCATCCATGTTGTTGCAAATTACAGAATTCCACTCTTTTTATGGCTGAATATAATTGCATTGTGTGTATATATATATGTGTGCATGTGTGTGTGTTTATATATATATATATATATATATATATATCTTTATTTATCCATCAGTGAACACATAAATTGATCCATATCTTGGCCATTGTGAATAGTGCTGGTCCCTTCAACATATGGATTTCATTTTCTCTGAACTTATATCAAGTAATGCTGGATTATATAGTAGTTCTATTTCTAGTTTTCTGAGGAAATCCATTCAAAATGGATTAAAGACCTAAATCTGTGACCTGATACCATCAAATTATTAGAGAGCATTAGGGAAACCTTGCAAGACACTGGCACAGACAAAGAGTTCTTGGGAAAGATTCAAGAGGTACAGGCAATAAAAGCCAAAATTAACAAATGGGATTACATCAAACTGAGAAGCTTCTATATTGCAAAAAGAAACAGTCAGGAAAGTGAAGAGGTAACCAACAGACTGAGAGAAATTATTTGCAAACTATTCAACTGATAAAGGATTAATAACTAGAATATATAAAGAGATCACAAAACTCAATGAAACAATGAAACAAACAACCCAGTGAAGAAATGGGCAAATGACTTACATAGACATTTTTAAAAAGTGGAAATCCAAATGGCCAACAGACGCATGAAAAAAATGCTCAGAATCACTAGCCATCAGGAAAATGCAAATCAAAACCATAATGAGGTTTCACCTCACTCCAGTTAGAATGGCTTTCATACAGAAATCAACAAACAACTAATGCTGGCGAAGATGTCGGGGAAAAGGGACCCTAATTCACTGTTAGTGAGAATGTAAATTGGTAAAGCCACTATAAAAGACAGTATGGAGATATCACAGAAATCTGAATATAGATCTACCATATGACCCAGTCATCCCACTCCTGGGAATTTACCCAAGGGAAATGAAATCAGCATATGAAAGAGCCATCTGCACCCCCATGTTTATTGCACCTCAATTCACAATAGCTAAGACATGGAATCAACCCAAATGTCCATCAACGGAAGACTGGATAAAGAAATTATGGGATATGAAAACTATGGAATACTACACAGCAATAAAAAATGAAATCCAGGCGTTTACAACAAAATGGATGAATCTGGAAAACATTCTTAGTGAAATAAGCCACTCCCAAAGGGACAAATATCATATGTTCTCCCTGACCTGTGATAACTAATAGAACACCTAAAAGGCAATCTGCAGAAGTGAAATTGACACTTAGAGAAACAATGACTTGAACAGCCTTTGTCTTGACTGTTGAGGAACAGTTTTTTTTTATACTAATTGTTGAACTCTTTACTTAACATAGAACTAAACATATATGTATAAAGTCAACTGAAAATAGATCTCAGTAAAAAATAAGAATGGGAATAAGAGGGAGGAGGAAGAAGGGTAAGAATATGGATGGGAGGGTGAGCATGATAGGAAGAATTACCATGTTATTAAAGTTGTAATTATGAAGTGTTTGAAGTTTATAACTGTAAAGCTATATAGTTCTGCATACATTCTTATGGACTTACTTATAAGGGTACAGTTTAAAAACTTACCATGGGGCCCCAAATCCCCTTAGGCTGGGTGGTAAAAATATCATCTTAAGTGTTAAGTGATCATATGGATAGGATTGCATGTCTGGTAATAATAATAGATAGAATTAAAAAGGAGCAAATGCTCCAACATGGGAAGAAGTCCATACAGCATACTCAAAGAATGAGAATCACTTTAAGTAGCACTCTGACCTCAGAATCAGCCCTTAAAGCATTCTGGTCTGGCTGAAAAGCCCATAAGATCATTTCAGGTATGGAAAGCCAAGATGTTTTGCAAAAAATGTCCTACATGAAGGACCTCAGTGGGTGAGACTCCCGTGGAAAGAAGTGATCATCAAAGAAGGAGGAACTTTTCTCTGAAGGGAGGAGAGAATTTCCACTTTGCGTATGGCCTTATCTAAATACTGATGGAGTCAGTGGATTCAAAAGGCTTCCAAAGCTTAGGCAACTCATGTTAAGAGCCTCAGGTGAACACTGACATCATAAGTTACAGTGTTGTTAAATTAACAAGAGTCACTGTGCACTAACTTCCCACGCAGGACCTCTGTCCTCTTAAGAGTTGCATTGTAATTATGTCTAAGTGCTTGCAAAAGGTGTATCATTCTTGGGTGCTTCTTTAAAGTTAATTAAGTTTCTTAGAAAAAAAAAAAGAACTGGGCCGGCACTGTGGCTCACTTGGCTAATCCTCCGCCTGCAGCGCCAGCACCCCAGATTCTAGTCCCAGTTGGGGCGCCGGGTACTAGTCCCGGTTGCTCCTCTTCCAGTCCAGCTCTCTGCTGTGACCTAGGAGGGCAGCGGAAGATGGCCTAAGTGCTTGGGTCTCTGCACCCGCATGAGAGACCGGGAGGAAACACCTGGCTCCTGGCTTCGGATAGGTGCAGCGCTGGCCATAGCAGCCATTAGGGTAGTGAACCAACGGAAGGAAGACCTTTCTCTCTGTCTCTCTCTCACTTCACTGTCTATAACTCTACCTAATAAAAATTTTTAAAAAAAATTTAAAAAAAAGAAAAAAAAGTAAAATTAACTTCAAGATGCAATGACTTTGAACAGCCCTTGTCTCGACTGTGGAGGAACATTTTTTTGTTACTGTTGTTTTCATGCAAATTGTTGAACTCTTAGTATAGAGTTGGTCTTCTGTGTATAAAGGTAATTAAAAATGGATCTTAGTGGAGAATGGGACTGGGGGTGGGGGAGGAGGGCGGGAATGGTAGAAGAATCACTATATTCCTTAAGTTGTACTTATGAAATGCATGAAGTTTGTATTCCTTAAAAAAAAAGGTTTCTTTGGAAAAACCAACCAAAAAAAAGAAGTTAACCTTAATTACCTTCAAGGTCCCTGTAAACGTGGGATTCTGTGATTGGTATTTAAATTAAAAAAATTGTTTGAGAGGTAGAATTACAGTCCAATAGATGGAGAGACAGAGAGAAAAGTTCTTCCATCCACTGATTCAGTGTCCAATTGGTCACAATGGCTGGAGCTCGGCTGATTTGAAGCCAGGAGCCAGGAGCTTCTTCAGGGTCTCCTAGGTGGGTGCAGGGGCCCAAGAACTCGGGCCATCTTCCACCACTTTTCCAGGCCATAGCAGAGAGCTCAATCAGAAGAGGAGAAGCCAGGTCAGGAACTGGTGCCCATATGGGATGCCAGTGTCACAGGCAGAAGCTTAGCCTACTGTGCCACAGCGCAGTGATTGGTATTTTATGTTAACGTATCATTGGAAAGAACAAAAAGTATGAAAATTGTTTCTATTCCACCCAGTGTGAGGAAAATTAATTTAATGATGAGAAAATTATTTGGCTTATAAAATAGAGCCTTAATGACAAAGCTTTTTCAAGGTCAATTGCTATTAAAGAATTCTACATAGCAAATATGGTAGTACTTTGGGGAAAATGCCTATTTTTGTCCTTTTCATTTATTTTTATTTATTCAATAAACATTTAAATACTTCTATTGCAAAGCACTGATTATAAATACAATGGTGAATAAAATAAAATGCTTGTCCAAAAGGAACTATAACCTAATCATAGTTATATGTTAGTAAATAATCACATAAATAAACACATAGCAATGATATAATCTACTAACTAGAGTGGAATAAGAACAGATTGTAATTTAAAAAGCTTAAATACAGAAAATATTTATTAAATAAATAAACCTTACATAGATATGAGAAACTGGGGCTGGCACTATGGCATAGTGGGTAGAGCTGCCATCTGCAGTGCTGGCATCCCATATGGGCGTCAGTTTGAGTCCTCAATGTTCTACTTCCAATCCAGCTCAGTGCTAATGATCCTTGGAAAGCAGCAGAAGATAGCCCAAGTCCTGGTTCTCTGCATCCACGTGGGAAATCCAGATTAAGCTCCTGGCTCCTCACTTCAGCCTAGTCCAGCCCTGAGCATTATGGCCATTTGGGAAATGAACCAGTGAATGGAAGATCTCTCTCTCTCTCTCTCTCTCTCTCTCTCTCTCTCTCTCTCTGTAACTCTGCTTTTCAAATAAATAAAACAAATTTTTTTTTAAAAAAAAAGGATATGAGAAAACAGAAAATTTAGGTTCTGATGGCATGCTGGATTGGAACTTTCAGTCAAAAAACTATCTCCTTGGAAGATCCTATTGCTAAATCATAAGAAACTACCAACAGAAGTATTCAACATATACTAATTGACACAAAAATTATGTTGGAACCACATAATTTTTACACCAAATGAAGCAAGCAATGAGAATCCTATTTTCTCCAGGAGACAATCATTTAAATTTAAAAATATCTATTACTTACATGATCACTTTTATAATTTATTTATTTATTTGAGAGGGGAAGACAGAAAGAGCGCCAAGGATTCTTGAAGCTAGGAACTCACTACAGGTTTCCCATAGGGGTAGCAGGAACTCAATTACTTGAGCCATCACTGCTGCTTCCAGGGTCTGCCTTGGTAGAAAGCTGGAATCAAGAGTGGAGCCAGGACTGTATCTAGACACTGATATGGGATGCAGGTATCCCAACAGGTAGGCCAAACATCTGCTCCTCATCATATTTTAAATGTTTGCCTTCCCTTCGCAAGGAAATTGACACAAAAACCTCCTTCCCTCAGAATTTTAATGCCTGACGACATGCCATTCAGATCCATCTTTCTTGATCCTTGATGATATTTCCATTTAATTACGAGTAAGATTACATATCTACAGCATGTTAAGGGGCTGAGTTGTCAAGCATTTAAGATTTAAATATAATTTGATAAGGTAAGCTTTTCTTTAATCAGAAAGAAAAACATAAGAAAACTCACCACAGCTAAATTATTTCCAATGCATTTCAGAAATAAAAATTTTTCTGCAACAGCATCTTCACCAAGGAACTCACCAAGACGTTCCCTCAGGGCTTGTAAAGTAAGGTGAGGAGATACTCTGAAATATCATAAAATTGCCTTACAATGTAAAACTTGATAGATTTTTTTGGATATTCTAACATTTCAGTAACATTAGCCAGCTATCTCAAACATGAATACTGATAAAATTTATCAGACATAGCTTACTGTGTTTGCATATTGCTTTGTAATTTGTAGATCTTTAGTCAAATATTTTTTAAGATAGATGATTAAGTTTGTCTTTTAAAATTATACAAATGGTGGCAAGCATTGTGATGTAGCAGGTTAGGCCTCTGCCTGAGATACCAGCAGCCCACATGGGCACTGGCTTGAGCCCCAGTTGCTCTTCTTCCTATCCAGTTCCCTATAAATGCATCTGAGAGAGCAGTGGAAGTAGCGCAGATGCTTGGGCCTCTCCACCCACGTGGAAGATCAGACGAAGCTACTGGCTCCTGGCTTCGGCCTGGCCCAGCCTGGGCCATTGCAGCCATTTGGGGAGTGAACCAGTGGGTGAAAGATCTCTCTCTCCCCACGTCTCTCCATCTTTCAAATACATTTTTAAAGAATCTTTAAAAAATATACAAATGAAATTTATAAAAGTTATCCTTGTACTGAAATGGAAAATAATTTTGTCTACTTTGTTAATCTTCCTCCAAATGCTATTGTCAAAAGAAAATTTTGCTATGGAATACATGTCCTTTTATATAGAGATATAATAAACAATAATGTAGCCACATATATTTATATTTGTTTTGAATGTTTGACAGGAGTAGCTACTACTTAAAAATTCCCATAATGACTCCTGGTGTTCAACTGTGGTTAGTGGGCAGTACCTGAATCAAGATGCTGCAGTATTTTCTGGCTCTTATAAGACTGTCCAGAGCACTGCCCAGACTACAGGTACGCTTCAGACACATATTTTGAAAATAAAGTTCCAGAGAAACAAAACGCTGTTTCAGGAGAGTAATGGAATTCCAATTCATCTGAAGGGTAGGAAAGGCAATGGCCTCCTGTACAGAGTTTCCATGGTTCTGACAGTGGTGAACATCATATGCCATTCATCAGCTGGCTATGTCTTCATTTCCCAAAAGGATTTACTTCAGTCATCCTAGTAATCACTTGGTTCAATTTCATTCAGCTCTCTATGGGCCAATAATCTGATAACTGAGCTCTTCTTCAGGGATCAATATTTATTGATTTGTACTAACTGCCATCAATAAAGCTGCTATTACCATGAAAAAATAGTCTCCCATGATCAAATTTTGTCAGCTTCTGCTTGTTTGTTCATAAGGGATATTTCATTCCTCAATGTCTAAAATTTAACATTATTACTAATGCTATTGTTCTATGTTCTTGTTTTTCTAGGGACCTAATGGGAATGTTAGAGAACTGATTGAAAACTTAATATGTGCTACTGTTTCAAGGCATGGAATATTAGAGAATTAATTTATTTAATAAATATTTATTGAATATCTACTATATATCAGATATTTTTCTTTGTAAAAAAACTTAGTCATTTGAACATCAGGGTGACACACACACACACACACACACACAAGCACACACACACATACAATCTTGATGTCCACAATGGCCAGGGCTGGGCCTGGCTGAGGCCAGGAGACAGGAGATTCATCTGGGTCTCCCATGTGGGCGGCAGGGGCACAAACACTTGAGCCATCTTCTGCTGCTTTTCTCAGGCCATTAGCAGGGAGCTGGATCAGAAATGGAGCAGCCAGGACACCAATGTGTGTCCACATGGGATGCCAGCAGCCTTTTGCACTATGCCACACTGCCAGTCCCCAGACATTGTTTCAAGGGATGGACACGTGGCAATCAACAAACAGACAAAAGTCTCTGCCCTCAAAAACTTATAATCTATTAGTTGGACAGAAAATTAATAGCAAAAGATATAATTCATAAGACAATGCTAAGTACCATACAGAAAAATAAAACAGAAGAGAGAAAGGGACAACAGCTGTTATTTATTTTTATTTGAAAAGTAGAGCAATAGAGTGAGTTAGAGAGATCTTCCATCCCTGGGTTCACACCTTGAATGCCAGAAACAGCCAGGGCCAGGCCAGGCTGAAGCCAGAAACCAGGAATTTCATCTAGGTCTCCCAGGTGGGTGGCAGGGACTCAAGTAGTTGAGCCATCATCTTCAGTCTCCTAAGTTACACATTAGCAAGAAGGTGGATTAGAAGTAGAGGTGGGACTCCATCACAGACACAGAAATGGCATGTGGGCATTCCAGTGGCAGCTTAACCTGCCGTGCCATAACACCCACCCCTGAAATACAGTGATTGGAAAATATCTACACAAAAACATAATATTTGAGTAAAGACATGGAGGAGATAATAGACCATACCATAAGGGCATAGAATGCTTTCTAGATAATAGGAACAGCAAGTACAAAGTACAAGGGTCCTGAGTTAGGGCCATGTCTGAAGTGGTCCAGAACAAAAAGAAGGCTGTTGTCCAAAAAAGCAATGTGGAAGATTAGGAAAAGAGGGGCACTCAAGAAAAGTAACAACTGGGGCCGGTGCTGTGGCGTAGTGGGCTAAGCCTCTGCCTGTGGCACCAGCATGCTATACGGGCGCCAGTTCTAGACCTGGCTGCTCCACTTCCAATCCAGCTCTCTGCTGTGGCCTGGAAAAGCAGTGGGAGATGGCCCAAGTCCTTGGGCCCTGCACCCATGTAGGAGACCCAGAGGAAGCTCCAGGATCCTGGCTTCGGATCAGTGCAGCTCCAGCCGTTGTAGCCAACTGGGGAGTGAACCAGTGGATGGAAGACCCCCCCCTCTCTCTTTTAAAATATTTATTTATTTGAAAGTCAGAGATATACAGAGAGAGGCAGAGAGAGAGAGGTCTTCATTCCCATATGGGATGTCAATGCTGCAGGTGGCAGCTCTATCTGCCACAGTGCCAGCCCCATAAATATATCTTTAAAAAAAAAAGGCTATTCTATGAAAAAAAAAGAAAGGTAACAACTGACAGTCAAATCATGTAATTTTGTGTGTGCTTTCTGTGAATATGAAAATACACACATACATCCATATAACTACATAGTACACACATAAATGTATATATATATATATATATATATATATGTTGCTTAAATTTTCAAACAATTAAAAGAAAAAGGCATTGTGGGTATGATGCTTTATTATTCACAGCTCTTCAACAGGATTTTAATTTCAGATAATTTCTCTCTTAATACTCTATGTGCATAACCATAGTAATACACAGTTTTTATACTGTTTTCTATGTGTCAGTCTTATGGCCAAGTGACATCTGTGGTTAAAGAACTTTTTAACTTAACGGTTCATAGCATTATTTATTGAAAGCATTAAGTTTTGGAAATAATCTATTCTATGGACAAGATATTTTTTAATTTGTAATTTTTTTAATTTCCAGAAAGCATTTTTTCTGACACAGTTACATGACTAAAAATACTTGCCTTATAAATCCAGCTGAAATGAATTTGTTAACAACTTGTATTGAAATGGTATTTAACTTATAGTTCCATGATCCTTCAGGGACATAAAAAACATGAAGTTCCACCAGCTGAATAAATTGAGAAGAACATCAGTTAAAATTTAAAGCATTAAAAAATCAATTGAGGTACTACAGAATTTTAAGTTTAAAAATCACAATGGAAATATACATGGAATATGTGCATCCATCAGGACAAAGAAAAAGAAAATGAACTCAGATTTGTTCTTGACTACTTCACACTTGGAGCACATTTTCCCTTAGGTTCCCTTAGGAACATGTCATAGCTGTGGCTCTTAGATTACCCCCAACATTTTTGACATATGGTGTTCTTTCTGTGGTGTGCAAAAAGAATGCTAGAGTGCAAAGACCAGTTTTCTTATCACTAATTTTTACCCCTACCCCTTCCCCACCTACTCAGTTCCATTGGGGTGACTTGTGCGATCCTTACCCTATGCATCTACTAGGGCTGTGATGACTGCTAGCTCTCAGCACCTGCAAAAGGGTTAATACTGTGGTTTGGGGGAACATATTTACTCCCCAGAATCCCAGGAACCCCTATTCCTGACCAGTAATGGGGAAAGAAATGTTTGTTCTTACATAGGATATGTCTGTCTCAACTTTTCTGTCAATGTTTTATTCTGAACTTAATTAGAATTCTTCTATATCTTTTGAATATGAACTATTATTAATATCAGTAATCTATATAAGAGATAAATATGGTTCTTGAATAGAAGGCTTTATTCAAATTGTTTTTGTAAAAGTAAATTATCCCTATACTTTTGAGGATGGATTACTAATCAACAATTTAAAATGTTTGTACAGACAAGATAATGACATTGATCACATGGTCATTTTGTACTCCAGAGCATTTAAATGAATATTCCCTAGCTATGCTAGTAAGATTATGCAAAATCACAAGAAGTTTGAAATAAATATGATCGTATCTTTATTGAAATGTATGAATATTTTACAGCATGAAGTATTTCTTGAACTAAACATTCATACATGTTTCTAAAAATGCATTTTAATAGTTCATTGTAGTAAAGCTCACAATATTATTTAAGATTAAATACTGTATTTATACAAAACTCTAATATTTATTATACTCTTAGTTTCCTGGATTTACTGGAAATAACACAATAACATTTTCATTAAGATCATAAACCACTTAAAAAATACATTAAGAGGCTGGTGTTGTGGCATAGCAGGTAAATTTGCTGCCTGTGATGCTGGCGTCCCATACGGGTACCAGTTTGAGTCTCTACTGCTCCACGCTTTACTTCCCATCCAGCTCCCTGCCCATGAGTCTGAGAAAGCAGTAGAAGATGGCCCAACTGTTTGGGCCCCTGCACCCACATGGTAGAGTAGGATGATGCTCCTGGCTCCTGGCTTTGGATTGGCCCAGCTCCTGACATTGTGGCCATTTAGGGAGTGAACCAGTGATTGGAAGACCTCTCTGTCTCTCCTTCTCTATCTCTCTAACTCTTCCTTTCAAATAAATAAATAAATCTTTAAAAAAATTAAAAGATATACATATATATTTTTGTATTTTCCTTTTGTCTTAAGCTTTAAAATGGCTAACCAGAACACTGTTTGATCCTGTCTTTATTTTAATTATTAATATCTGTTCATAATAAATTCTTTGCATTAATTTTAATTTTAAAAAATATTTCATTACAATAGTCATCTTGATTATTGAACTTTTTGGTGCTCCCTTAAATTTAGCAGCACTGGCAAGTATCTCTTATGCCTGAGACCTGTTCTGTGCTTGGGAGGGATATAGAAAATATAAGCAACAAATATAAAACAATAGCTTATATAGCACATTAGAAAGATTAATTAGTAGGAAAATAGAATAATGGTAGAGTAGACTGGAAATAAAGGGATTGAGACAGTTTTAGTTTTAAATAGAATAGTTAGGGTAGGTATCATGGAAGAGATGAGATCTTAGTAAAGACTTACGGGAGAGTAGGAATCAGCCAAGTGAAGATCCAGAGGGAAAGGGTCCCAGTAAAAGCTAAAGCACAATCCTTAAATTGAGAACATGCTAGTAAGACTGAAGCAGAGAGACTGGGGGAAAAGTAGTAAGAGAAAAATAAATAAAGAAAAATAAGGAAGTGGAGGGGGAACAAATTACATAGGGCCTCTTGGCCATTCTAAAGCCTTACAAAATGGATAGGCAAGGCAGGGTTTTAACAGAAGCAAGACAAGATCTGACTTCCTTTTACATTTTCACTTGTTTAATATGAAAACTTTTAAACATAAATACAAATAAAAAAGAAAAATCCTATGGATGTCAAATATCAATTATTTTAAGTTAACATTTTACCATATTTTCTCTCTCTCTCTTACTTCTAAGTAAATCAGCCAACGTGATAATATACTCCTAAATATTTTGGCATCCATCTTCTAAAAGTAAGGATTCCCATGAGATAATCACAATCTAATTTTTATGTTAAAAAATTTAGGGCTGGCATCGTGGCTCACTTGGTTAATCCTCCACCTTGTGGCGCCGGCATCCCATATGGGCGCTGGGTTCTAGTCTCAGCTGCTCCTCTTCCACTCCAGCTCTCTGCTGTGGCCTAGGAGTGCAGTGGAGGATGGCCCAAGTGCTTATGCCCCTGCACCCACATGGGAGACCGGGAGTAAGCACCTGGCTCCTGGCTTCGGATTGGCGCAGCGCCATTTGGGGAGTGAATCAACGGATGGAAGACCTTTCTCTCTGTCTCGCACTGTCTATAACTCTGTTAAATAAAGAAAAAAATTAATTCAAGGTCAGCATCGTGGTATAGCAGGTAAAGCCTCCATCTGTGGCACTGGCATCCTGTGGTGCCCACCAGGTGCTCCACTTCTGATCCAGCTCCCTGCTAATGGCTTAAAAAGCAGAGAAAGATGGCCCAAGTGCTTGGGTTCCTGCCAACATGTAGGAGACCCAAATGAAGCTCCTGGCTTTGGCCTGGGCTGTTGTTGCCATCCGGGGAGTGAACTAGCAGATGGAAGATCTCTCTCTCTCTCTGTCTCTCCCTTTCTGTAACTTTGCCTTTTCAAATAAATCAATCCATATTCAGGTTTTCCCAATTGTCTTCAAAATGCTTTCCCAATACATAATTCAGTTAAGGACCAGGCATTGCATTTGGTGAGATCCCAGTGGAAAGAATGGGCCATCAAAGAAAGAGGTACCTTTCTCTGAAGGGAGGAGAGAACTTACACTTTGACTATGACCTTGTCTAAATAAGATCAGAGTCAGTGAACTCAAAAGGCTTCCATAGCCTTGACAACTCATGACAAGAGCCTGGGGTGACTAATGATGCCATAAACAAGAGTGTTAATTTGTTAAGTCAACCACAGGAGTCACTGTGCACTTACTCCTCATGCAGGATCTCTGTCCTTAATGTGTTGTACAATGTGAATTAATGCTATAACTAGTACTCAAACATATTTTACACTCTGTGTTTCTGTGTGGGTGCAAACTGTTGAAATCTTTACTTAATATATACTAAATTGATCTTCTGTATATAAAGATAATTGAAAATGAATCTTGATGCAAATGGAATGGGAGGGGGAGCGGGAGATGGAAGGGTTGTGGGTAGGAGGGAAGTTATGGGGGGGGAAGCCATTGCAATCAATAAGCTGTACTTTGGAAATTTATATTTATTAAATAAAAGTTAAAAAAATAAAATCTTAATCTTGAAGAGTTTTTTTTTTTAAGTTTTATTTATTTATTTGAAAAGCAGAGTTACAGAGGCAAAGGCAGAGAAAGAGAGAGAGAGATCTTCCATCTGCTGGTTTACTTCCCAAATGGCCACAAGCTGGATCAGAGCTGGTTCAATCTGGAGACAAGAGCCTGGAGCTCTTCTGGGTCTCCTACATGGTGCAGGGGCCCAAGGACTTGAGCCATCTTCCACTGCTTCCCCAGGCCATGAGAAAAAAAAAAAAAAAAACAAAAAACAGAGAGCTGTATTGGAAGTGGAGCATCCAGGACTAGAACTGTTACCTTCATGGGATGCTGGCATTAAAGGTGACTAAGCCACAGTGCCAGGCCCCCTAACCCTGTTTTTTACATCTTTATGGCATCGGTTTTTAAAGATATTGGGCCAGTTGTCTTATGGAATGTTCTAGATTCTGAATTTACTTTATTATCTCTAGCAAGGGTCAGGAAACATCCAACCCAAGGGCTATCTAAGGCCTGAGAAAGCATTTGGTTTGGCCCTGCAAAGGCAACCACAGTCAGTACTCAAAATTCAATACACTTATAGCAGACTAATTTTTAAACTGATAATTTTGTGTGACCTGTGAGTGATGTTAAAATATCCAAATAGCCCTTAGCAGAAAAAAATGTGTTCTCTACCCTGCATAATTAATCATTTAAGTTGTTTTACAGCCCCCTCTATCTCCTGTAATGAGTTAGTTATACAGCCTCCATATGACACAGGTTAAAAAATATTTTATCAATGAGTGGTGCCCTGTATATTATATTATATTACATGAGAACATAGATGCTTTACTTTCAAATGCCCATAAATACCTGGATTAAGGGGATGCTAGCCAGAACAGGGAAACTGTCCTGAAGCTATTGGGAGTAACTGAAGTGTAAGATGATGGTGGCTCAGAACAATGTGCTAGCAGTTGAAGTGATAAGTAGCCAGATTTTTTTTTTATTTTTTATTTTTATTTATTTATTTTTTTTATATAAAGCTTTTATTTAAAGAATATAAATTTCCAAAGAACAGCTTATGGATCACAATGGCTCCCCCCCACACAACCTCCCTCCCTCCCCCTACCCTCCCCTCTCCCGCTCCCTCCCCCCCAAGTAGCCAGATTTTATATATATGATGAAGCCACTGGAAGTGGAATTTGAGAGAATAGTCAAGTATGCAAGAATAATCAAGCAATGACTTCAAGGCATTTGGCTTCAGATACTGAAAGGGCAGATATGTCACTACCTCAAGTGGGGAAAGCCATGGGTAATCAGGTTTCTAGGAGGGGAAAAAGATCCAGTTTCTGATATGTTGAGATATCTATTAATGATCCAATTGGAGATATCAAGGAGTTAGTTGAAGGGGTATTTCAAAATTTATAGAAAACATATATTGTGAAAAAATTATGCATGGATTCCCAAGAACCTTTGCATCAAAATAAACATATCTTTAAATTCCATTTTTCCAAAAACTTCTTGAAGTATTCTCATTTGTACATGTAGAAGACTGGGCTTGGGATATAAACTTGGAAACCTATAGCATAACAATTGTATTTAAATCTATTAGGCTAGATGAGAACATCAAGGAACGAGGCATACAGAAAAGAAAATAAAGAATACTCATGGGGCCAGTGTTGCGGCCATGTGGGTAAAGCTGCTGCTTGCAATGCCAGCATCCCATATAGGCGCTGGCTTGTGTACCGGCTGCTCCACTTCTGATCCAGCTCCCTGCTAATGGCCTGGAGAGAGCAGCAGGCCATTATGTACCCTTATAGGAGACCTGGAAAAAGCTCCTGGATCCTGGCTTGGGTCTGGCCCAGCTCTGGCCACTGTGGCCATTTGGGGAGTGAGCCAGTGGATAGAAGGTCTCTGCCTCTCTCTCTCTCTCTCTCTGTAATTCTGATTTTCCAAATAAATAAATAAATTTTAAAAATAAAAAAATACTCTATATTAAGATATCAGGTAGAAGACAAAATGAATATCCAGGGAGGTATGATGAAAACCAAGATAATGTGCATGCTAGAAGCCAACTGAAGAAATTATTTAAAGGAAGGGAGTGATTAATGGTGTCAACAGGTGTGCAAGGACAGAGTAAGTATGTTTATGATAAGAACTGACCAACAGATCTTATAATGAAGAGATGAATTTACCAAGAGTTGATTTGTGAAAAGCAAAAGCTTGTCTATGATTGGTTTAAGAGAAAATGGGAAGAAGATACTGGGGGTTTGAGAAGGTATGAGATGCTTTTCTAGAAGAGTGAATCAGTGAGTGGCAGACAGTATAATTGCCTACCTGAGATTCATTGTCATGAGTTTAAAGTGAGAACAGGACTTATGCTAGTATATTTTCTCTAGCCATGTTCAGCTGCTCAAGAGTGTACATAGAATAGGCGGGAAAATGGACTAAATAGGGTTATTGTTTTGCCAAAGGGAGCAGTGACACAAGAGAGGGTCAAAGGAGTCAAAAATACGTGCAAAGGAGTGACTGGTGTATGCAGGATATCACCAGTTGGGGGAGGGTTAAAAAAAAGTGATAGGATCAATACACTGGATGCTCAAATACAGTATGAGCAGTAGAGGAAGTAAGCTAGAGACACAAGAAGTATAATTAGATAATGGGACACAAAAAATTGGGATCACAATAAAGTCGACTCCTAATATTTATTATAATTTACATTTTAGCTTCGTCAAAACTTTTTAAAAAACAATTACTTTTTCTGATCTTAGTATAAAAATATTTTCTTACCTCTGATGAGGAAGGTCGACTTAGATTGAGTGACATCTTTACCAGTGTCTGAACGGGATAGTTATCAGCTGAAATTTTGGGATTTTTTTCTCTTTCTTCATTTAAATGGTATCAAACAAAAGTTAAAATAGACTTTTGGCTTTTTTAGGTAGCATTCCATTCATTTCTGGTCTCTGATTTGTTCAAAAAGTAAAAAAAAAAGAAAGGACAAAAGATTTACAATAGACTCAAAATGAAAACAGGAATGTTTATATTGTTATTATTATTATAATTTTAAAATAATACACTGATAAATAGAGCTGGTAACTGCCATGAAATGAATACAAACTCTATAAAGTCCCAAATTTACAATGGTATGAAAGTGATGTTCCACAGAAATCTTAAATTTTGAATTTTGATTTTTTTCCTGGGCTGGTAACATGAGACACTATATTTTCTTCACCAGGCAATCATGTGATTACAAAGTTAAACAATCAATGCTCTATTAAGGTTTCATGTTCAAGAAATTAGATGTAATACATGCAATTTCAACTTACAATATTTTTAACTTAGGACAGGTTTATCTGGACATAACCCCATCATAAGTTCAGGAGCATCTGTATAACCAAGTAAACTGATGAATTTTAACAGACTTGTGATCAGTACATATTTTGCTATTATAAACAATTCATTTTTCCTTGGCCAAAAATAGTTTAAATAGCATTTTACATAAAGAAGAAACATACTTTTTGAAGTGGAAAGAATTAATTACACAAATACTTATTAAAAACTTAAGATTCAAATATTAGTTAGTAGACATTGAAGCAAAAATAATGTGCAAAGAGAAGTTAGTGAAGGAGTATCACAGCCATGAAGCAAGCCCATGTTATGGAAAGCTCTATTAGTAAACAGATAGAAAAAGAGATAAAGAATATCATGAATGACTAAGTGAACTGGCTGTGAAGCAAACCAGGAAGATAACATAGCCGATTCATGTTTATAGCTAAGCACTAGACAGAAGTCAAGAATTCTTGCTACTGAGCTCCTGCGCCTTGGATTCACTTCCAGTTTGGCCCATCAGCGCCAATAGTTTCCCTTTTAGGATTTCCATGGAATATCTATCTATGCTACTGCTGTATGTTAATCTTTACAATAATCTCCCCCATTGTTTGAGTTAATCTGAGGAACTCTTTTCTATTAAAATCAAAAGAGCCTAATTAAAAGTTTAGGCATGTTTAGAATTTGTGATTGATCCCAACAAACTCACATTTCACATATTAACTTGTAACATACAGTATTTGTGGTTTCGAATTCTTAAGCTGTTAATAACCAACAAATCAACAAAATAATGCCAACAATTTAAACAAAAGGAAACTCACAGCTTGATAATAAGACAAAATGACGGCCGGCCCAGTGGCTCAATAGGCTAATCCTCAGCCTGCGGCACCGGCACACCGGGTTCTAGTTCCGGTCCAGGTACCAGATTCTGTCCCGGTTGCTCCTCTTCCAGTCCAGCTCTCTGCTGTGGCCCGGGAGTGCAGTGGAGGATGGCCCAAGTGCTTGGGCCCTGCACCCACATGGGAGACCAGGAGAAGCACCTGGCTCCTGGCTTTGGATCAGCGCAATGCGCTGGCCGCAGCGCACAAGTCCCAGCGGCCATTGGAGGGTGAACCAATGGTAAAGCAATGGTAAAGGAAGACCTTTCTCTCTGTCTCTCTTTCTCTGTCACTGTCCACTCTGCCTGTCAAAAAAAAAAAAAAATCTAAAAAAAAGACAAAATGACTATGGAGTTTCAGTTTTCTTTCCCATTCACTGTATAATTTTGCTTTACAGTGTTCCTTGTCAGGAATGGAAAATCAACTTTACCTTATTCCCATCAAGTGGTACTGGCTATCTAAAAGTAGGCTGCTAAAAAGGATCTCAATGCCACAGTTGGCCTCAGGAGAAAAGTATACAGAAATTATCATAGTCAACTCTGAGTTTGAGAAGGAGTAACTCCTGGTAGATATATCAACTAACTGCCATCTCTGATCTAGTCTCTACTTTCAAAACAATTAGCTATCATCTTTGTCCTTTTCCAAAATGATTTTGGAAGTCAGTAGCAGAGCTGAAAATCTAGTTTACTAATTTCTTTTTTTTAAAGATTTTTCTAATTTATTTTCCTTGAAAGTCAGAGTTACACAGAGGGAGAAGGAAAGGCAGAGAGAGGTCTTCCATCTGATGGTTCACTCCCCAGATGGCTGCAATGGCCAGAGCTGTGCTGATCCAAAGCCAGGAGCCAGGAGCTTCTTCTGGGTCTCCCACCCGGGTGCAGGGGCCCAAGGACTTGAACCATCTTCCACTGCTATCCCAGGCCAAAGCAGAGAGCTGGAACAGAAAAGGAGCAGCCGGGACTCGAACTGGAGCCCATATTGGATGCCAGGGCTTCAGTTTACTAATTTCTAATACCTACCTGTTGCCTAGAAACCAAGATTCTGGTGACCTTTATTTCCTGATCAGACAATAGGTTCTACAAAGAGATGCTCAAAGGACTTTAAAAAGTTCTAAATAAAAATTAAAATTGTAACTCTTACATGGCCTATGTTTAAACATACCAATACAACAGAATTTCACACTAGGTAATCAAGTGGATTGGCATCCAGAAAATCAGATTTCTAGTTCTGTGTAACCTATGAGACCACTGATTGGTCTAAATTAATCTGTAAAGTAAAACGACTTGGATTCTTTAAGATCCTTTGCAGCTCAAACTCTTTTATTACTTGATTGCTCAAGCAATGCAAAAAGTGATAGGGAAACTCTTAACTAGAAAAAACAATCAGAATATAGTCAAGCTTGTGACAGATGATAAGAGTATTTCTTTTTTTTTTTTCTTTTTTTGATAGGCAGAGTGGACAGTGAGAGAGAGAGAGACAGAGAGAAAGGTCTTCCTTTTCCGTTGGTTCACCCCTCAATGGCCGCTGCGGCTGGCGCAACACACTGATCCGAAGCCAGGAGCCAGGGGCTTCTCCTGGTCTCCCATGTGGGTGCAGGGCCCAAGCACTTGGACCATCCTCCCACTGCCCTCCTGGGCCACAGCAGAGAGCCAGACTGGAAGAGGAGCAACTGGGACAGAATCTGGTGCCCCGATCGGGACTAGAACCCAGGGGGCCGACACTGCAGGCGGAGGATTAGCCTATTGAGCCGCAGCGCTGGCCCGGGAGTATTTCTTGACACAATTCCTAATTCTTAAATCATCTAGGCATAAGGTCTATCTGATCAGGATAAATCCAGATTGGAGTCAGTGTTGCTGTGTAGCAGGTTAAACTGCTGCCTGTAATGCCAGCATCTTTTATGAGAGCAGTTAGAGTCCCCGCTGCTCTGCTTCCAATTCAGCTCTCTGTTAACGTGCCTGGGATGGCAGAAGATGGGCCAAGGACTTGGGTTCCTGCCACCCATGTGAGAAACCCAGATGAAGCTCGTGGCTTTCAACCTGGCCCAACCTGGCCATTGCAGCCATTTAGGGAGTGAACCAGCAGAAAGATCTCTCCTTCTCTCTGTAACTGCCTTAAAAAAAAAAAAATCCAGGTTTTATCCATTTCCTGAGTTCTGCTCTATCTAGTTCATGGTTAATCAATCTTTAAATAAAGTTCTAAACCATTTAAAAGGTTACCTGTTTTAGGTAAACAGATTAAAATGCCTGTGAAGGTACTCCAAAGCCCTTAAGCAATTATAATCCTTACATTTATAGAACCAATTGAGGAATGAAGTTTATTTTCTGGGGCTGGTGGCGTAACAGGTAAAACTGCTGCCTGTAGTGCCAGCAACCCATATGGGTGCCAGTTCGAGTCCCAGCTGCTACACTTCCAATCCAGCTCTCTGCTATGGCCTGGGAAAGCAGAAGATGGCCCAACTTCTTGGGCCCCTGCACCCACATGGGAGACCTAGAACAAGTTCCTGGCTCCTGGCTTCGGATCAGCGCAGCTCCAGCCATTGCAGCCAATTGGGGAGTGAACGGGCAGATAGAAGACCTCTCCTCTCTCTGTGTAACTCTTTCAAATAAATAAATAAATCTTTAAGAAAAAGTTTATTTTACATACAGATTCTAGTATAGACAAAATAGCTTACTTGGATTTTGGATTTTCTCAGGATATGCACAGCATTTTAGAGTGGGAGAGGTCTCTTAGAGTAACAGAAGAATACAGAATTATCTATGTCAGAAAAGGAATTATAAGGGGCCAGCCCTGTGGCATAGCAGGTAAAGCCACCACCTCCGGTGCTGGTATCCCTTATGGGTGCTGGTTTGAGTCCTGGCTATTGTACTTCTGATCCAACTCTCTGCTATGGCCTGGGAAAGCAGTAGAAGATAGCTCAAATCTTTGGGTCCTTGCACCCATGTGGGAGACCTGGAAGAAGCTCCAAGGTCCTGGCTTCAGATTGGCCCAGTTCTTGCTGTTATGGCCAATTGGGGGGTGAACCAGCAGATGGATGCCCCCCCACCTCTGCCTCTCTGTAACTCTGCCTTTCAAATAAATAAATCTTTTTTTTAAAAAGGAATTATAAAATGCATTCTCTTTTTCCTATATTCCTTCAAGTTCTTTTGGGTAAAGTTTTTATAACCATACAATAGAAACAGGACACTTAACCAAATTTCTGTTTACCTAACTACAAAAATTTGTTTCTGTTTTCAAAGCAATAGAGATATTTTCTTGCCTAGCATTGTACATTACAATGATTCTTTTTGAAAATGGTATTTCAATGTCTGGTTAGAGAGTCTCAAAGCTTATATTCCAAAAATAGATAAGATTGAAAATGATTCAGTTTCAAGTACACTCAGGGTTGAATATAGAATGCAAAATCTTGTCTCATTCTTCTTGATTATAAGTACTAGTCAATACGATTTTAACACAAAATGAAAGTTACCATGAATTTATAAGCAGAAGTAGAAAGAATACTACCCCCGCATCTCTTTCTCTAGGAAAGGAATATGAAGTTTTT
This sequence comes from Sylvilagus floridanus, assembly GCA_949820135.1. NCBI lineage: Eukaryota > Metazoa > Chordata > Mammalia > Lagomorpha > Leporidae > Sylvilagus > Sylvilagus floridanus. The sequence goes on along the minus strand of OX463225.1, from coordinate 75,750,022 downwards.
GAATCATACACATGTCTGGTGATGAAAGACTGCTCATATACTTCTCCATGTACCTTTTCAGAAGCCTTTCAAAAGAGACAACAGATAAAAATCTCTATCATTTTTTTTTTTTTTTTGGACAGGCAGTGTTAGACAGTGAGAGAGAGAGAGAGACAGAGAGAAAGGTCTTCTTTTTTCCTTTGGTTCACCCCCCAAGTGGCCGCCACAATCGGCACGTTGCGGCTAGCGCACTGCACTGATCTGACGCCAGGAGCCAGGTGCTTCCTCCTGGTCTCCCACGCGGATGCAGGGCCCAACCACTTGGGCCATCCTCCCACTGCCCTCCCGGGCCACAGCAGAGAGCTGGACTGGAAGAGGAGCAACTGGGACAGAATCTGGTGCCCCAACCAGGACTAGAACCTGGGATGCCGGCGCTGCAGGCGGAGGATTAGCCTACTGAGCCATGGCGCCAGCCTCTATCACTTTTTTGTGACCAGAACTATGTTAATGAGATGAAGGGTAATACAGGAAGGTAACAAACTATTGTAATTTTTAAAAATAATGGGTTATAACATTTCACTGAAAATTGGTTATAGCATCTATAGACATTGAGCTATATTGAGCAAAAAATACAACAAAGTCTTAAGACCCCTTTACTATATACCTTTTAACCTTTTGCTGTTTCCTATAACCAAATTTCCTTAGTTCTTTCTATATTCAAGTTTAAAAATTAATTAATACTCCAGTTGCAGGGATCCAGCTTGACTTCACCATAGCTATCTTCGTGGTACTTGTCATCTTGCCCTTTAGGTAATCCTGAGTCTTCCCAAATACTGAGATAAATTTGCTGAGATAACCTGTTGTTCATATCTGATGCCTGTACATTAGTATTTCTTGACAAAGCCCAGGTATACTCATTAGCCATAGGCCATTTTTTTTTCTATAGAATCTTTTTCCTCGGGGCCAGCACTGTGATACAGCAGGTTAACACCCTGGTCTGAAGCGCTGGCATCCCATATGGGTGCCGGTTCAGGGCCCGGTTGCTCCACTTCCAGTCCAGCTCTGCTGTGGCCTGGGAGGGCAGTGGGAGGATGGCCCAGGTCCTTGGGCCCCTGCACCACTGGATAGAAGACTCTCTCTGCTTCTCTTTTCTCTGTGTAACTCTGACTTTCAAATAGATAGATAAATCTTAAAAAAAAAAAAAAAACTCTCTACCGATAAATCTTTTAAAAAGAAATCCTTTTCCTCCTGACTCATACTGTTAGTATTCACTGTTTTGTGGCCACCCAAGACCACATGTTCATTTTTAAGTTCCTAACCAATTTATTCTGTATAACCCTGGATATGTGTGTCTCTTTCTTTGGTCTCAACGCCCTTTCAATTAAAGAACTTATGCTCCCTGAGTGAACAAGGTGAAGAGGTGCAGGTAAATTTAAATGACAATGCTGTGCTGATAGAACACAAAATGACATACTTCTTAGTTTTTTTGTGATTCACTGTTATAAAGATTCTGTTGGTAACAAATTGTTTTTACAACAGAGCTTTCTTCAATCAACTGAAATGTGAACTTACATGTCAGTATAGTTGCTAAAATCTTTAAAATATTTTAGACCATTGTAAACAAAGAACACTTCCTTTTTTTAAAAAAATTGTAACTTCAACATGCTGAAACGGAAGTGAACTACATGTTCTTTTTTCCTATCCTAAATCAAATCCTTTATTAGACACATACTACAAAAACCAAGATAATATCTGGTTTTTGAGACAGAAACTGTTTTTCACTTCCTCAATGCAGTAGTTTAAAAAAAAAAGAAAAAAATATTTTCTGCTTCAGCCCACATAAATAGGCTTTACTTATTCTCCAATATTCTTGCCCACCAAACAGATTGGATCATATATTCCTTGAAATCATTTCCATCCCAAGGTTCTTAAAATTGGACACTGAGTACACATATATGTGTTTAACCTAACAAATCTATAAATATGAATGAGATTTCAGTGGTGTTGCACAGTCAACAAAGCACCAAAGAAATAATTTAAAATACCACCAGGGAAAAGAGAGAAACATTATTTGTTGATATGTCTTTCATCTTCTTTACAGAAATCATTTCATATCATTCTCAATAGCAATCTCAGCAAGTAAGCTTCATTATTTCATTTGGAAGAGAGGAAACCGGCTCAGGGATGGTCTAGCGGCTTGTCCAAGGATACTGTAGTTTAGTGGTAGAGCCTGAATTCAAGCCTGTCTCTTTCCCTCCCTCCCTTTCTTCCTTTAAAGATTTGAAAGTCAGAGTTACAGAGAGAAGGTGAGATAGAGCCATCTCCCATCTGGTTCACTCCTCAGATGGCCACAAGGGCTGGGCTGAGTCAGACCAAAGCCAAGAGCAGCATCTTCCTGGTCTCAGATGGGCAACAGGGCCCAAGCACCTGGGCCATCTTCTGCTGCTTTTTCTAGGCCATTAACAGGGAGCTGGATGGGAAGTAGTGCCCATGTAGGATGCCGGCCTGGCAGGTAACAGCTTTACCCTCTATTCCACAACTCTGGCCCCCAGCCCTTTTTTCTAAACTCTGTCATTACATTCATTATATGAATTAAGTAGAGTATTAAACTTAACATTACATTTGTGAACTGAAATAGACTATTTGGTATATACATTTTGTTGACCTGGAGTAAACGGTATGTGCTCTCCTCACTATACAAAACTAAAATTAACTATGATGAAATTATTTAGCTTACTGAAAAATATCAGTATCTTCAAAGATAGCCTGCCTAACAGAGCTCTGGAACACTGGGCTCCTGAGCTGGTGGCATCACGAGCTGTTTCCAGGGTCAAAGACGCACTGGCTAAGCCTATTTTGTTTAGTTAACGCCTATTGCTCTTTGTCTCCTGAAAACTCCTTTGGGGATCAGTTTCCAGCAGGAGATAATGATTTTTTTTAAAAGATTTATTTATTCTTTTCAAAGTCAGCGATTCACAGAGAGAGGGAAAGACAGTGTGATCTTCCATCCATTGGTACACTCCCAGATGGCTGCATGGGCCAGGTGGGGCCAGGAGCCAAGAGCTTCGTCCAGATTTCTTATGTGGGTGGCATGGGCCCAGGCACTCTGGCTATCCTCCTCGGCTTTCTTAGGCACATCAGCAGGAAGCTGGATCGGAAGTGGAGCAGCAGGGACTCTCACTGGCATCGGCTTGCAGGCAGCGGCTTAATCTGGTAGGCCAGAACGCTGGCCCAGGAGGTAATAAATTACAACCGGAATACAGCAGAGCAAACTTTCCCGAAACGCAAAAAGTACAAGAAGGGTTCGTTTCCCAAGTGAAATGGCTAACAGAGCAGACGGTTTCATCTTGGGCCACTCTCTCTTCCAGAACCGGGAGGTGACAAAAGTCAAACCGCGAGGCGATCCTTTTCTCCAGCCAATCACAGGCCCCGCTCCCGGCCCGCCCGGCTCCCCTCGGTCGTTTGGGGCTTCGGGCGGAGTTGGGGGGTGTCCAACGGCCGAGGACGCCCATTGGACACAGGGCTCCTGGAAGACCGCCTGGAGCGCGGGTGGCTCGCGCCGCGCACACTGAACGCCTAAGCCTGTCGTATTTAAGCCTTCTCCCCCTTCCTTCCCTCAGCCTCCACCGAAAACTCCAGGAGGGAAGCGGGACTCCCTCGTCAGCCCGCCACCAGGCCTCTTAGGGACTCCCGCAAACTTCTGAGTCCGTCACATGGCCTCTTCGGAGCCCTTCTCGGGCCTCGGCGGCTAACGACGAGCTCTCTCCTTACCTCTCCCAAATCAGCCTCTCCGGAGAGGGGAGGAGCGGAGGCTGGGCGTCCGGCAGCGCCCTGCAGCCGCCGCCACCGCGCCCACCGGCCGCTCCACCCCTTCCCCTGCCCTTCCCCCCGGCTCGCGCTCCCGCTCGGGCCGGAGCCGGGGCGGCGGGCGGCGCGCATGCGTGCCGAGGGTGGAGTCGCCAGGCACAGAACCGGAAACTTAGACACAAAGTTCGGAGCCCCGCCCCCGGCAGCCCGCCGTCTGGCCCCGCGGACTCTCCGACCCTCCGACCCGTGACGGACGCTTCGGCCCCCCTGTCTCGCGTGTGCCATGTCTGGTTCCTCCAGCGTCGCCGCTATGAAGAAAGTGGTTCAGCAGCTCCGGCTGGAGGCCGGCCTCAACCGAGTGAAGGTGAGCGGGGGCGGGGGTGGGGGAGGGGAAGGCTGCGGCGGGTGGGCTCCGGCGTCCGGGCGGGCTGGAGCGGGCGCCACCCGCGCGGGCTCTCGGTTCTGGGGGGCACCGCGCTGGGCCGCGTCGGTCAGCCAGCCGCCGGCTTCGGAAGTTGCCGCGCGGGTTGGGGAACCGATCAGTCCGCCCTTCCGCCCCAGGACTTTCAGTGCGGGCTGGCCCCCCGGCTGAAGCGCACCCCGCGTCCCGGGGCCGCCTGCGTCCGCGCTGGCCCGACGTCGGCCTCTCTGAGCGCCGCCCGCACCGTCCCTCCCTTCCCTTCCCTCTCCTCTGCCTCAGCCTCCGCTGTTTCTTGTCATCGGACAGGGTATTTTCCAACTTATGATTCACAGCAGACTTAAGATTCAGATCTTTGCCACACCTCCTTGGCTTAGTGATAGATTCTTACCTCCAGATCACCTCGTTTTGTTGAACACGTACGTGTAAACGAATTCTTGCGTAACTGTGGATTAAAGAAGTGTGTTTGTGTTCAGAAAGTTCCCAGAGACTGAGGTTACTGCCGTGCCCGGCACAGCCTCCAACAAAGCGTGCCTTTCATACCTCTTTGGCCAGCGGGCCGGGATCTGACCGCCCGAGAGAGATGGAGGGAGGGCCGGTGCTGGTCTTAGGTATTTTGGCGGCTGGTTGGCCGTGGCTTTGTCTTTCGGGAAAGGCTTTTTGTCTGTGTTGGCAGGGCAGCTTGATATTCAAGCACTATTCCAAATATTTTCCGATTTAAAAAATCCTAGATAAATTGGCTTGTTTCTGATGCAATTAGGTTACAATAGGAAAGACTTCCTTGTAATTAAAAAAAAAAAAAAAAGAAGATTGTAGACCATAAACCCTGTTAGGAGTAGGCACTTTCCAAGATGATTTGACTTTGTACGCATCGAACTACTCTAGTCTTTGTTTCTTCCTGACATTTCTTACTTTTTTTTGGAGAGGGTCTCCCGTTTAGCTTCCTTGACTGTCAGGATATGTGACCGACATGGTTTACTTATTTGTGGCTATTCCTGGAGAGAAGGGAAATTTCTGTCGGTCTTAATGTGGGATGCCCCCTGACCTGATAGCCATTAAGTGTGGTAGACAAAACTGCTGTTTGGTATCCATTTCTCTAATCTCTCAAATTCTCAGTGGCTTATGGTCATCATTTTTGGTCAGATTTAGCTCTGACATTTGAAATCGTTTGTTTCTTAAATAACTATTATATTGTCATCAGGTATGCCTTTATGACAGATTGAAGTGGGCTAGTAAAGGAAAGCAGGTGGCAGGGAGAGAGGGAGTCGCAAAAAAACAAACAAGGCTGGTGAAAATAATTCTAAGTAGGGGTACTTAGATGAGATGAAGTTAGTCAACTCCGCAAGCTGTAACCTTGAAAACTCTGGTTGCTGCCCCCATCTCCCTAGTCAGATGCTACCTTGTACACAGAATTTTTCAGTGGCTTCTGGTTGGGATCATTAAAGCCACCACAAGTGATTTGGTTTTGGAGTTCTCCATTTTTGTGTGGCATTAGGGCTGCAGCAAAGAGGAGAGGGCATCCCCCTTGGGATTTCAGATGAGCTTTTCTTTAGACACACTAGGTTCCATTTCTCATTGTTAATTTATGACTGTGCTAGGTGTTTTTCTGTAAGCTTACTCTGTTTAAACCTTTTTATTTGAGCACACTTGGTTAAAATAAAATCCCAAGTGCCAGACACATCTCTCATAGGCAGGGCAGAGCACTTTCCAGAGTGAAAGGGGGCACCAGTAATTATTTTATGGTTTTAGCTTCCTGGAAGATGACTGTTAGAGTGCCTCAGGAGCCAGCAGCTTGACCAGTTGAAGTCTTTGTCAAAGCTTTCCCCAGAACTTGGAATACTGTTTCTTACTTTGTTGTTGTTATTAGTTCCCTATCTTCCTAAACCTTAATTCAAGACTTAACATTTTAATCATTCATGTTCTACATCTCAGTGGTTCAGTACATTGTTTTGGTCTTAGTGAACTATCAACTGTTTAGAATTACAAAACTGTAGAATGAAAGGTGAAAAGCAAACCTCAGTTTAACTTCTGGGCAGCCTGCCTTTAAGAAACCGTATTTGCCTTTAAGTGTGATTGACCAGTATTCATGTGTGTATGCAGTGCCACCAAAACCAGGACCTAAAGAGTTTGTATGGCTCAACTTTTTTTTTAATTCTACATTTCTTTATACAAATAGCAGATGTTTCAGTGAATGAGTGCATGCCCGTCTTAGTGCATGCCTGTTTCAGATTAATACAAAAAGGAGAGTATGGGTCTTACCAATTAATATACTGAATGTATTCTTACAGTGTTGGGTTTTCTGTATTCTATGTTATGATCATTCACAGTAGCATTTTTCCAGTAATATTGCTTTTAAGAGAAAGTAATTGTTAGAATGTTAATGTTCTTAATGCTTTTAATGTAAAAAAAAGATGTTTAGAACCTGCAGACTTGCATTTGAAATGCTGGTTATTAAGTAAGTAAGTAAAATGTGCTGTGATTTGTAAGCAAAAAGAAAACATAGTTTAAACCAATCTTATTTACAATAGTGCTGTATTATAAAAACTCATATTTACTGTTAGTCTTTAATTAGTATATAACATTCTCTTTTGAGGCAGGAGAAGTGCGGTTTTTTCCAAGCATTTACAAAGATCTTTGAAAAACCTTCATTAAAACCTGGCACTTTCCCCTCTTTGTTATGTGTAGGTTTCTCAGGCAGCTGCAGACTTGAAACAGTTTTGTCTGCAGAATGCTCAACACGACCCACTGCTGACTGGAGTATCTTCAAGTACAAATCCCTTCAGACCCCAGAAAGTCTGTTCCTTTTTGTAGGAATCCTTCAGAGGTAAGTTTACTTAAAAAAAAAAAAAAAAAGCAAAACAGTGTAGGGTAAGTAGTCAAGTCTCTTGGCACTCTAAGTTAACAGACTTTTTCTGTTTTGTAAGGAAAGTGAGGATTGATGAAACTTGGTATTTCAGTAGTCAAAAACAGTTTTTTAATCATTAAAAGAATTAAAGAGAGTATTTAATAATAGCATTCCTAAAACACAGTTTCAGTACTGAGACAAGCCATGTGCTATTTTTTTATAGTATTGCCCTAAAATGGCATATAAATTTTGGAGTCCCCAAAGGATAGTTTAATTTTTTTGTATGTAACAAATAATTTAGACAGTTTTTAAAATACCTGCAATGTTTATAGGGATGATTTTTAAGGAACTAACAATTAATTTGGATTAAATCTGATATTTCTGCTCTAATAGAACTCAGCTGTTTGGCTAATACAGAATTGAGAATTGGGAACGCAAAAGAAAATCAGGAGTAGAATAGGCCATCATGGTTCAGGCATTTGGAATATAGAGTTAAGAGTTTTACTTTTTCTCATTTGTTGGACAAAGGTAAAATGAGATAAATGAAGTATTTGAGTTCATGGTGGCGAATAGGTAGTGGACTGGACTTCAGAGGATTAAGAAACTAATGACTTGCTAGCTTTAGTGTATTACTAAGGCATGTTCCTATATGTTAATTTGTACCTTCCAGGTCAGATGCCCTGTATGCAAAACATGTTTGTCCAAATGAGATATGACCAAAAACCTGCTTTGAATAATTTAAGGATATAATCTTTCATAAATCCTTATTATGAGTTGTAGAAAGAGGAATTAAAAGATAATTTTTGGTGCAGAAATTCTTTCTTGAATACATGGAGTTTTTTCATAATACACATTCTCCCTGAACCATTTTAAGACCCCCTTCATTTGTATGGATTTCAAAATTACACTTTTAATTCCATTTTTTGTATGTGCTTTTTTGAAGTGTTCTTGGAGTGCATATTCACTAGTGTTGACCCATGAATAGCAAAATTAAGCTACTGCTTTAAAAAAGACTTAAGGCTGGCACTAAGGCCTAACAGGTTAAGCCTCATTCTGCATTGTTGGCATCAAATATGGGCTCCGGTTCAGGTCCCAGCTGCTCCGAATGGCCTGGGAAAGCAACAGAAGATGGCCCAGGTCCTTGAGCCCCTGTACCCACATGGGAAACCTAGGAGCAGCTCCTGGCTTCTAGGCCAGCCCCAGCTGTTGCTGCCATTTAGGGAGTGAACCAGTCGACCAAAGATCTCTTGCTTCTCCCGCTCTCTCTCTCTGTAACTCTGCCTTTCAAATATATCCTTTACCAGCGGTTTGACTTAAAAAGTTCAGGAAGCTGCTTGCTTTTACTTTTTTTAAAGATTCAGTTATTTATTTGAAAGGCAGAGTTAGAGAGAGGCAGAAGGGGAGAGAGAGAGGTCTTCCATCCACTGGTTCACTCCCCAGGTGGCCACAAGGGCCAGAGCTGCACTGATCCGAAGCCAGGTACTTCTTCCAGGTCTCCCATTCGGGTGCAAGGGCCCAAGGGCTTGAGCCATCTTCTGCTGCTTTCTCAGGCCATAATAGAGAGCTGGATCAGAAGTGGAACAGTCAGGATTCAAACCAGTGCCCACATGGGATGCCAGGACTGCAGGTGGCAGCTTTACCCACTATGCCACAGTGCTGGCACCAGGAAGCTGCTTTCTAAAACATCTTGTTACATGGTTGTGTACTCCCCAGTAAAGCTTTGTGGACTTGGGCATGTACAGGAAGTTATAGAATGAAATACACTGGCCCATAGTTAATTCTTTCTGGCAGTTTTTGGAAACTTTGTATTTTTACAGATTGTTTTTAACCTCAGGTCTTATTGTATTTGCCTTACAAAAGTGCAAAGTAAAGTGGTTTATTTTCGTTTGACACAAAATACTGTTAAGAAGCCTGGGCAGCTGTCAGTGTTATTCTTTCTTTAAATAACTTGGTCAAGTTTACAAATATGGTTTGGATAATAATACATATTTCAAAGTAAAACAATGGATATTATTCCATTATCTCTGCAGTGTAACAAAAAAGCTTTGTGGCTATTATGATTTGAAGAAGTTTGGGTCAAGGACAGAATATTTGAATATAGAAGTATTGCTTCTTAAACTTGAACTTATCTGCCAACCACCTTGTAACACAATTTAGATTTCATTAGGTCTGAAGTATGGCCATAGAACTTGAATTTCTTAAAGCGCCTACGTTATACATCTGATATCTACTGTCCTAGGCATGTATATAGGATATACATAGAGTTTTCATACTTGTAATACTTTGGGGATTTCATACTTGTAAATGTAGCTTTTTGTAATTAAAAATAAGATGGTACAAGAAAAATAGAAATTACCATCATGTAGCACACTTAGAAATATCACTGTTAACAGAATTACATTTTCTTATATTTTTATTTTTTTAAAAAAGATTTATCTGAAAGGCACAGTTAGAAAGCTAGAAAGAGGGAGGGAGAGAGAAACAGAAAGAGGTCTTCCGTCTGCTCGTTCACTCCTCAAATAGCCACAATGGCCTGAGATGGGCCAGTTCAAAGCCAGGAGCTTTTTCTGGGTCTCCCATGTGGGTACAGGGGCTCAAGGACTTGGGCCATCTTCTGTTGCTTTCCCAGGCATATTAGTGGGAAACTGGATCAGAAGCAGAGCAGCTAGGACTTGAACCAGTGCCCACATGGGATGCTGTTGCAGGAGGTGGCTAAACCCATTGTGCCATGGTGCTGGCCCACATTTCTTTATAATATTTTTACTTTTAAAGAGTAAGGGTTTATGGAGTTTTTCATTCTGCTTTATAAAAACATTTAAAAACTTCCTATTTCATGAAACATTTTTCGTAAAGTTCTAGTAGTTGTATCAGTTGTACTTCATTGACTATTGAAGATTTGTTTCCAAATTTGAAGCTACAGTGAGATGAAGGTCTATGCAGTGTCTTCAAAGTTTATGGAAAATAAGTATTATGAAAAACCAATATGGATTAATTTTTGGCATCAAACATACCCCTTTAAAAAAATGTATCTTTGTGGGGATGGTGCTGTCGCATAGCAGTTAAATTCATGGCCTATGACACCTGCATCCCATAAGGGTGCTGGTCTGAGTCCTGGATGCTCCATTTCCAATGTGCCTGGGAAAGCAGTGGAGGATGGCCCAAGTGTTTAGGCCCCTACACCAATGTGGGAGACCAGAAGAAGGTCCTGGCCCTGGGCCCTGGTCTTTGTAGCCTTTTGGGAGAGTGAACCAGGAGACGGAAGATCTCTCTCAGTAAATTCTGCCTATCAAATAAATAGAGAGAGACAGGCAGACAGACAGATCCTGTATCTGCTGCTTTGTTTCCCAAAATGCCTGGAGCAGCTGGGGCTTGGCCAGTCCAAAGCCAGGACCCCAGAACTCAGTCCAGGTCTCTCATGTGGGTGGTAGGGACACAAGTACTTGAGGCATCACTGCTGTCTCACAGGGTGCCCATTAGCAGGAAGCTGCAAATAGAAGAGGTGCTGAATCTTGAATCCAGACACTGTATATAGGATGTAGACATTTCAGGCAGTGTCTTGACAGCTGTGCCAAGTGCCCACCCTCATAAGTTCATCTTTGAATTCCCTTTTCCATGAACTTTTTGATGTGTCTTTGTATTCTTGTGTTTATGCTTTACTCCTAGAAATGGGTCAAGTTGATGAATAAGGAGTGAATATTTAGAAATACAATACTTGATCACCACTGCCCGTATTCCTTGGTCTTCCATCAGCTTTGTCTCAGCCCTTGCCCAACAAACCTTAGTTGTCCATTTGCTGTTATTCTAAGTGAGGCTAAATACTTGTGGTTTTGTACCAGAGTATTTTGTATCTCATGAACATTGCATCTAACCATTCTGAATTAAACACTTTTAACTTATTTAAAGGAAATAAAAGTTAATACTTTTTGCCTTCCTTCTCTAGAGAAAACCTACTCTGAAGTTGGTATTTTTTTACTACATATACTTTCTGTATTTTATAGTTTGAAGTCATAATTTATTTGGTAATGAATAGCTTAATTTTTTATTGTTGGTATATTAACCATATAGATTGGCCATTTTAATAGCTGTATGTATCACATATAAATGTTAGTTGTTAGTTTATCCATTCTTCTGAGTTACATTTAGGCTGTTTCCCATTCTGTGCTATTAAAAGCACTACTGTAAACTCCTGTACTCCTTGTAAAGTCCTGTACATGCTTTTTCTATGTACATTTGTTTAGGTAAATAGAAGTATTGTTGCATCTTTTACTTAACTAGATACTGCCAAATTGCTCTCCTAAATATTCTAGCCTATTTTCCTACTGTTCAGATTTTTCTTGATTTAAAAGATTTTTGTATTAACTTTTTGAATTTGATAGAGTATATTTTGGCAGTAATCTCAGCAAGTTAATCTGTAAGTCGGTTTATAAAATGGAGAGTAGCTATGAAAATTAAGATGAAATTACATTTTACTGCCTACTACAGGACAGGTGTTTTCCATCCTAATGCTCATTTAAAAAAAAAAAAAATCCTGTTTTGTTTTTTAAACTACTGATAGGGCACAGCTTAATGAAGTTGAAAGTCCTTTATGAATTGACATTTAAGTGAATTCCATGAAAGCAGTACAGATAGTCCTTGAGTTAAATTAAGGTTACATCCGTCCCAAGTTGAAAATGCGTTTAATACACCTAACCTCTACTGGACATTATAGTTCAGCAACACAATATAGAGTAGTGTTATTGTGTGACTGCCTGGAGGTTTTACACCACTAGTCCAGAAAAAGATGAAGAAGATTCAAAACTTGAAGTATGGTTTGTATGGAACATTATCACTTTGATATCATAAGTCGGGATTGTACTGTCTTGCACAGATGTGCCATATTCAGAAAAGTATTAAAAGACATGAACAATTTGTGAGAAACTGCAATTAGAAAGACAGGATTACTCATGAAAAGTTTTTTAGAAACCATGCTCTTTGCTATTTTACCCTAATTCATCTTTTCCCCCCTACCTATTTCAGGGTTCCTGAACCACTTCTCATTAACCGGTGAATATTCATTCATTCAAGAGAGCTAAATTTGAAGCCTGTACAAAAGCTTCCCTTAACACGTGCCATAATATACAAACTTCTACTTTTGTCAGTCCTAACATCTACCTCTCTGAATTTTCATGAATTTCTATTTCACAAGGGTAATTATTTTATATACACTGGCAGCAGCATACAATAAAATTCTTAATATAAACGTGTTGTCGTTTATTAATCTGTCTTAAACATCTTGGGGTTTTTTGTATTTGCTCCACCAACATTTAGAAACTTGATATGCTGTGAATTTGTAGACTACCAGGAAATTAAATGTAAGTTTCAAACCTTTACTATTTTTATGTCAGGATGAGGTTTTTTTAAATTCTGCAGTTTCTACTCATGAATTTATTTCAGTGCAAAAATGTTTTGGCTCTTCATCTTTATGATTAATTTTATAACAAATATCTTTTTATTTTTTTAAAGATTTATCTATTTATCTGAAAGACAGAGAGAGAGGTCTTCCATCCACTGGTTCACTCCCCAGTTAGCCACAATGGCCGAAGCTGCACCAGGAGCCAGGAGCCTCCTCTGAGTCTCCCGTGGGTGGAGGGGCCAAGGACTTGGGCCATCCTCCACTGCTATCCCAGGCCATAGCAGAGAGCTGGATCAGAAGAGGAGCAGCCGGGAGTAGAACCAGCGCCCAAATGGGATGCTTTAGGCTAGGGCTTTAACCCACTGTGCCACAGCACCCATGTAACAAATATTTCAGATGAACTCCTTTTAGGGGTATTACTGATTGTACCTAAAAATAAGTTACTTTGTAACACATGGCTTTGTTAACAAGAACAGTTAGAGACTGAAATAATTTCATTAGCAAAAGTAAAGAACTGAAATCCCTCAAGTACTATGTGTAATGAGCTACAAAGAAAAGATTAGCTTCAGTTTTTGAAACTTTCCTTCAAATCCTGATCAATCATTTTGCTTTAAATCTTCTACCCTTCTGAAAGGTTTAAAGAATGTTAAAATATTCCAGAAACCTTATCTCCAGTTTCAAACTATGTGCCAGATACTGGATCCAAGATTAATCTAGCATAGTATCCATCAACCACTTTATCTCCAGCCCATGTGCTCTTTGAAAATGCAAATGAAAGTTAAATTTAGATTTAATTCAATCTGACTCATGGCTATTATGAAACAAAAGGTTTATTAAACCTAAATGATCACTTTAAACTGTCACCAAAATGACTTATATTTACTATATAAACAATGGCAGTCCAGGGTTCTTGGTCATTTTTGTCCAGACATGAAAGGGAATTTTTGAAATCAGTAAATGCCATTTTGAAAAGGGTATTCCATCAGAAATAATTTACCAAGTTCAAGATAGGCCTGTTCAGCAAAATCCAAGTTATCCCCTCAGTACTTTACAAATGAAATTTTCTTCTACTTGTGTCCATTTCTCGGGGCTGAAAATTAAAAGGAAAAAATGAACTACTCAGATAACACAATAAAAATTAACTTTCCTTAGATCTTCATAAGTAACACTAGTTCTGAAAAACATTTGAGTTTGTGACCCTAAATATTCTACTTCAGGACTAATATAAAAAGTTCTGTCAGTTGTTATTCCATGTGTAAGTACATAATTATAAATAAATACTACTTTATGGGATGCTGACCTTGCAAGCAGAAACTTTACCTGCTAGGCCACAATGCTAGCCCCAAAAATGTACTTAAGTGAACTACACACCAGATAGAAAACATTCTCTAATGATATTTACATTTAAGGTGATAATCTGTAGTCTTGTGTAAAGTCTTGCAATAATTCTCAGGAATACTTAAAATGAACCAGATACCAAAGCAGATCTGTTCTTTCTAGCTAATGGGGCAGTATTTCAGTAGTATAAATTAAAACATGAACACTCAAAGTTTAAAGCACCTGGTTGTCTTCTCATTCCATACTTTTGAAATGATTTTTTAAACACTAAGGGCATACCTTATGGACCCATTCATATTCTCCATATTTAGAATCAAAGGTTCCTTTCTGAAGAGATCTTAATTTTAAGGTAAAACGTGGTCCAAGTTCCTGAATTCCTGCTTTCTTTTCACTCTTGAATATGTATCTTTAAAGACAAAAGAAATTAAAACTAGAAATTAGTCTCAATGAACCCGATTGTCATTTCTTTAATATTACAAGTATTTCTTCTCTTCAGTATTTTTCACAATATATTAGAAACCTGTATGTTAGAAAGTTTTCACATTGAAAACAAAGTTCATGATGGAAGTCAACATCCAAGTTAAAAATACCTTCCTCACCTGTGAAATCTGAAGAAGATATAATCCCGCTGATTATGGAATGTAGCAACTTGCCTTCCAATAAACTGAGGATTATGGGGAAAGAGAGAAGCAAACATACGACCGATAGAATGACCTAGCCGTGTTGTAAAATTATTCAGAATTATTTCAGGTCTGTGTTCTGTGGGGTCCTTGCCTCTTCTCTAGAAAAAATACAATAATGAATTAGGCTAATTAGCAAATAACACATCTCAATGCAATTTCAAGTATTGGAATTTACATAATTTTTTTTAATATTTGTGAATGGCAAGCTACCACAGATTTACCAAATTGATTGATAAAGATGGATCAGTTACTTTAATAGGCTATGGACAGAACAGGAAAGTCTAGAAAACCAACATGTTTTGTGGTATTGACTATTCCTATCCACCACAACCTTAATCCATAATCCCACAAGAAAACTGTCAGTAAATAAAAACTGCTTTGACTAGGAAAACAAGTGGCTATTATTAAAATCAATTAGGTCTGCATGACAATCAAATACCTTGTGAACAGTGCTAAAGAAGGAACACATAAAACTCACCTTAATTTCTTTACGAAGACGAACACTGCTCATTTTAAAATGAGCAGTTGGACCATTTGGCAAGTGACTCAAAATCAGCCCATCTGTTTATGAAAGTTAAGAAACACATTAAAGTTTAACTCGTGTTTATGTAGTGGCAGGCATTTGTTGCAGTGGTTATGATGCCACTTAGGACTCCGGTATCCCATGATGGAGAGCCTGGGTTCAAGTCCTGACTCTGCTTCAGATCCAGCTTCCTGCTAATGCACACCCTGGGAGGCAGCAGGTGATGGCTGAAGTATTTGGGTTCCTGCCATCCATGTGAGAGTCTGAGTTCCTGGCTCCTCTCTTTGGACTGGCCCAGACTAAACTGTTGTAAGCATTTTAGGGAGTCAATCAGTAGAATGGGAGATCCCCCCCCCCCCCCTGCTTTTCAGATAGGTAAAAAAATTTAACTGATCCTCTATCAGCAAATCAGTATCTCTATCCTCAAATAAGTAGCTAAGTGAATAGCTGGATGCATGCATTCCACTGGGTTAAGTATTCCTACCATACCAAACAGAAAACATGTAACATAAATCTTTTAAGAAAACAGATTAGTCCTTTTTTTTCTTTTTACAATGTAATGCATAACTAATAGAGTATCTGAGTTTTCAAAGTAGATGAAAAGGCTATTTAATGACCACTACTCAACCAGGGCTAGGAAAGGATGAGATCCTAGAATGATGTAACATTGTCAATACAGGTTTATCTCCATGTTCAGAAGACTTCCAGCCCTACAAATACCACCTTCATGTTTGTATGGTTAGGGTATGCTTTAAATATTGCCCCAAGGGGCTGGAGTCATAGTGCAGCAGAGAAAGCCATGACCTGGCTGCTCTACTTCCAATCTGGCTCCCTGCTAATGGCCTGGGAAAAAAGGCAATGGAAGATGGCTCAAGTGCCTAGGCCCCTGCTACCCACATGGGAGACCTGGAAGAAGCTCCTGGCTCATGGCTTCAGCCATTGCGGCCATCTGGAGATTGAAGTAGGGGGTGGAAACTCTCTCATTTCTCCCTCTCTCTGACTTTCAAATAAATAAATCTTTAAAAAAATACATATCATTCCAAGAGCAGACTCCTAAATGCTCCTGAAATCAAGATTATTAACAGTTCTGAAAAGATAAGCTCTTAGAATTACTGTGCCATAAATTATAATCTACTGATTAATTACCATTTACTACTATGATCAGATAATTAGGCTAAAATAAATACAGGATACCTACCAACAGTCATCAAGTTTCACTGCCCAAAAGCTCTCAAAATTCTGGCTGCAGCAAACGAAGATTATTGCCTAAACTGCTCAAACTTCACAACATGCAACACCTTTATTTTCTCAATGAATAACTTAAGGCTCTTATTTTACAGCACTATAAGCAGGCAGAACTGATAGCAGTAGACTCAGTTTTCAATTTATAGCATGCTTTTCTAGATTAAGAAAAATTTTCCAACATCTGATTCAGGAACAGCATTAATGTTGCTCAGAATGAAAACTGTTTCTCAAGTTTATATGAACATAATCTGTTTTACAAAACAGATGGAGATCTTCAACTTCTCCATCTCTCACTAAATCTTAACTGCTTTTCTTTTCACAAGTTCTCTTTTCACCCTTCAGTTTCCTTTTTACCCTTACCATTAGAGTCTTTGTTGAAGGCCTATGGATTTTTCCATCTAAATTATTTAAACAGTATACTGATTGGTCCTACTTTCTCTCTCACCATTTCAAGTATATCATCTACAAGAGGCTGTAAATCAAATCTGGAGTCAGGCCTTGGTTCTGTAAGTAATCAGCTATGGGATTTGGCTGTTATATCTGTACCATGGATTCTCATGTGCTAAGTGAAAAACTAGATTCTTTCCATTGTCTTGCCACAGATTCACCCATACTAAGACATAAGTATGGTTTTCTTGGGTACAATCTACTATTCTAACCTGTTTTTTTTTTTTTTTTTAACCCTGTGGCCCCCAAAGCTGTTTTACGGATATTCACAATTTCATGTACTGTATATGTTAGTATCATGCATTTTTTGCTCAAGCTATTTCAAATACTTGTATTACTTATCTGTTAAGGCTCACTTAAAATTCCACCTCATTTTACTCAGAATTAGGGTTCTAATTAAATCTGTTAGGTTAATTAGCATAACATTTATCACTTAAATTTGATTCACAATTATGACGATCCCTTTCTTAGCTGATCTGTTCACTTTTGGAAATAGATCTGTTTCTTACAGATATTAGTGCTTACCACATGGCAGATTACCATTCTTCCCCTTTTTAAAGATTTTCCCCAGATTCATCTTAATGAAGTAAGCCGAGACAATCTCTATCACTTGCACATGTGAAAATCATAAAATACTCACAGGACTAGGAGATATAAAAGTCATTTCTTCTAACCAAAATCAAGGCTTGACTCCTTCCTGCAACATTCACATTAAGTTGTGGTTTGTGTCGAAAGCAAAGCACAAATCCCAAATATATCAGTTTCTATATAACTTGCTTTCCTGAGTACTCCCATTGTACAAGCTTTATTTATGTTATTGCTAATCCCTAACCAATCACACAGAATGGGAATCATGCCGTCTATTAATAATGAGGAAAAGTTGCCTACTTAACCCTACAAGAGACCCAATATGATAAATAGCAAACTATTAATACATTTTAACTAAAAAAATACACTCTTAGAAAGAAAAGACAGTCTAGCTGAAAGAAATAGATGGTGTAAGTGAAATTTGTTTATGTATATAACGCTTCAGAGAAAACAAAGATTAAAAAGTTTCATTGATGAGTGGTTGCTTAGCAGAGAGTTTCTGGCAACCTTAAAATGATGGTTTAACTGCCAAAAATGAAAACAGACCCTACAACTTTATTGGGGGGATTTAAAAAATAGCAGCAGCTACCTTAATAATACATCTTTTCTGAAATACAGTATTCAAATGATTTTAGTTGCTTTGGTACTTAACACTGACTAAACTTTTGGCGATAAACATACTATTACAAAGTTGATTTTTGTCTGTTTCAGTTTCTAGAAAGTTACAGGTACAAGTGGATAAAGTAATACATTCAAGCTACATAGAACACAATAAAAGCCATAAGTTATTTTTTTTAAAAAAATAGGTTTTTAAGCCATTAATTTAAGCTCAGAATTCACTGATATTTTAATAACTCATTTAATTGGTCATCTTTAGAGTTATGAATTCACAGTAAACCACCACCAACAACAAAAATAAACCTAGATATCTCTTATGTGATTTCTTATTTCAAAACAGAAATAAATACTTTTGAGTTTAAATGACACATTCAACTCAGATCTGAGACTCACAGAAAAAGTTTCAGATTGTCACTGGCCGCTGAAACACTACCAATCAGCGTAAATCCCTACCTCAAAAGCAATCCTGATACCACCTCTGACAATATAATATCTAGCCATACTAAAATACACGCAGATCCCTAAGTGGGTCTGCCCTTTCAAGTCTCTATCTTTCCAAACAGTTCTCCCACTGCCCGAGCACCCTTAATCTGCATTATTAAACTCTCACCCTTATCTTCCTGAACCCAGTTAAGAGCTTCTCCCTCTCCCTGATATCCTAAAGTGTTGTTTTACCAGACACAGGATTTCTACTATGTCCTACATTTTTCTCTTTGTTTAAGCCATACTATATTTTTATTTATTTTATTTATTTTTATTGTTTTACAGGCAGAGTGGACAGTGAGAGAGAGAGAGAGAGACAGAGAGAAAGGTCTTCCTTTACCATTGGTTCACCCTCCAATGGCCGCCGCGGCCGGCATACCGCGCTGATCCAAAGGCAGGAGCCAGGTGCTTCTCCTGGTCTCCCATGGGGTGCAGGGCCCAATGACCTGGGCTATCCTCCACTGCACTCCTGGGCCACAGCAGAGAGCTGGCCTCGAAGAGGGTCAACCAGGACAGAATCCGGCGCCCCGACCGGGACTAGAACCCGGTGTGCCGGCACCGCAAGGCGGAGGATTAGCCTAGTGCGCCGTGGTGCCGGCCCGAAAGTTTCTTGAATGGAGCATATAACTGATAAATGGTGAATAAAAAGGAAAAATCGATTTCAAGAGTCTTAGAGATATATAATGTCACCTTCAGAATTAATGTCCTCAAGAAACCTTGACCTGATTGTTGAGAGACAGTTAACTATTTTTACTTTTTACTGTGTATATCCAATGGTTTTGTTTTGTTGGTTGTTTTTCTTTTCTCTTTTTCCTCTGTTTTCTTCCCCTCTCATCTACCTCTCACTGTGGGCTGAACTCTCTATGTAACACAGAGTTAATTATATGTATTTTAAAGCAATTGGAAAAAAATATCAGCTAAAAAAAAAGGGGGAGGGAATAAGAGATGGAGGAGGTAGTCTAAAACTGTAAAAAAAGTATAGTTCTGCATACAAGCATATAGACTCACCTCTAACAGTACAGCCTAAGAACTAATCATGGGGCTCCAAACCCATAAGAACCGGTGGTATAAACACCATCTTCAATGTTACAATGATAAACTTAAGTGTTAAAGGCAACAGACAGACCAGTCTAAGTTTATAAGGGACGACATAAATAACATCAAATAAATTTTTTAAAAAAGTAAAAATAATAGAATTAAAAAGGAAGGAGGGGCCAACATGGGAAGCAGTCCACACAGTAGACTCCTAGAATGACTTTCGCAGTAAATAACACTCTGACCTCAGAATCAACCCATAAGGCTTCCTGGCCAGGCTGAAAGGCCTGCAAGAGCATCTCAGGCATGGAAAGACAAGACTCTGCAGGAAAAAAAAAACAACCCTACACGGAGATCTCTGCGAGATCTCAGAGGAAAGAAAGGGTCATCAAAGATGAGACACTCTTCTATGAAGGGAGAGAACATCCTCTTTGCTTATGGCTGAGTCCAAATAACAATGGAGTCTATGGTCACAAAAAGCCTCCATACCCCTGGCAGCTCACGACAAGCATCGGGTGATCACTGGCGTCATAACACAAGTGTCAACTGTTAAAGGAACAGCAGCAATGTGTACTTGCTCCCCAGGTAGGACCTCTGTCCCTACTGAATTGCAATATAAGAATCGACTGCAAATTCTCTCCCCAAACTGTACCTATATATTGGGTATGGGGGCAAACTGTTGAACTCTATGATTAGCAGAGATTGTCCTCTATATATAAAGTCATACTAAAAATGGTCCATAATGAAAAAGGAGATGGGAGAGGGAATGGAAGGTGGGAAGGGAGCAGGGTGGGGGGCATGAGGCAAAGAACCACTGTATTCCTAAAGTTGTGTCTATGTAAAAATGCATTAAATAAAAAAAAAGTCCTAAAAGTTAGAGGGACCATTTCCTTATTCTTAATATATGTAACCATTAGGTCACTCCCCAAATGCTCACAAATAGCTGAGGTTAGCCTGGGCTGGAGCCAGGAACCATGAACACAATCCATATGTCGCATGAGGGTGGCAGGAACCCAATTACTTTTGAGCCATCCCCAGTGCCTCCCAGGGTCTGCATTGGTAAGAAGCTGGAGTTAGAAATCAAACCACGTACCCGGATATGATACATGAGCATCTTAACTGCTAGGCTAAATGCCTGCTCTTTAAAATACATTTTTAAAGGGAGTGAGGGAAGGTACAGAAATGTCTCCTTAATGAAAAAAGGAAAACTTCTTTAATATTACAATAATAATAAAAAGGATACTTGGTGTTTTACGATCTTCATTAATAACAATCAGATCTGTGAAATCTCTTGAAATGCACTGTGGAATAATTTTTTTCAGAGCCAGTCCTCTTCTGTAATAAACATGTGAGTTTGGTATAACTGTGGAGAGCTGTTCACAAAGTTTTACTGTTCTCTGTAAAACAAAGCAACAAAAATTCTCAAGAGACAGAATAAAATCTTACATGGTATTAATATTCATTGTGAAAGAAACAATGATGATTATAAGCCAGTGCTATTTCTGAAAGCAAGTTGGGAAAGAATGAAATCTTACAATATTTCATCTTTTACCAAAGGCTGATTTTCCCAAAGCAGTGGTTCTCAACCAGGGTTGATTTTGCTGTACCAATGGACATATAACAATGCCCTAAAGACAGTTTTGGTGGTTATGATTGGTGGCAGATGGTTGGTAATAGGTAGAGGCCAGGCATGCTGATAAACATCCTATAATGAAGAGGATAGCTCACTCTAACAAAGAATTATTTAGCCCAAAATGTTAATAGTGCTGAGGTTGAGAAAGCCTATCTAGAAGAATCATGGTTAGTTTATCTATATCATATCACCAGTACATTTAGCTTATTCAATTCCATTCTATAAGGCAGTTAAATAATTAACTCTTCTGAGCAGAATACTTTAAACTGTAGAACTAATGTAAGAAAATTAAGAACTTAAGAGCTACACTAATCAATTTGTTTACCCCATGAGGTCTATCTGATGTTGTGATGAGAATCTTGGGAGAAGTTTGTCTGTTGAAGTAAGAAGCAAATTCATCTGTAGCTTCATCATAAGCAACCTAAGAACAGAGATGAGAGATAATTTTACAACAAATACTTTACTAGATTTTTATCTTTTCTTTCTTTCAAGATTTATTTATTTATTTGAAAGTCAGAGTAACACAGGAGGAGGGAGGGAGAGAGGGAGAAAGTGAGAAAGTGAGAGAGTGAGAGAGAGAGAGAGAGACAGAGGTCTTCCATCTCATGGTTCACTCCCCAATTGGCCGCAATGGCTGGAGCTGCGCCAATCCGAAGCCAGGAGCCAAGAGCTCCCTCCGGATCTCCCACGCGGGTGCAGGGGCCCAAGTACTTGGACCATCTTCTACTGCTTTCCCAGGCCAAAGCAGAGAGCTGGATCAGAAGTAGAGCAGCCAGGTCTTGAACCAGCACTTCAGGCCAGGATGTTAACCCACTGTGCCACAGCACTGTCCCCCAGATTTTTATCTTTATAATTTATTTTAAAAGCAGAGTAAGAGGGGCCAGCACCGTGGTGCAGCAGGTTAAAGCCCTGGCCTTCAGTGCCGGCATCCCATATGGGCACTGGCTCAAGTCCCAGCTGCTCTACTTCTGATCCAGTTTCCTGTTAATGGCCTGGGAAAGCAGCAGAGATGGCCCAAGTACTTGGGCCCCTGCACTCAAGTGGGAGGCCTGCAAGAAGCTCCTGTCTACAGATTGGCTCAGCTCCAGCTGTTGCAGCCATTTAGGGAGTGTAGCAGCGACATGGAAGACCTCACTCTGCCTCTACCTCTCTATATAACTCTTTCAAATAAATAAAATAAATTTTTAAAGACAAAAAAAAAAAAAAAAACCAGTTAAGAGAGAAAGATCTCTCATCTGTTGATTCACTTCCCAAATGCCCATGAAAGTCAGGCTGGGCCAGGCCAAAGCCAGAACTCAAATTAGGGTCTCCCTATGGGAGGAAGGAACACAACTCCTTGAGCCACCACCTGCTACCTCAAACCCAGGTGCTCTGATATAGAACATGAGCATTCCATGTGATGTGTTAACCATCAAGCCAAATGTCTCCCACTGGTCCAGAATTTTAAACGATTCTGACACTGACTACCTAGCTGGTAGGGCATTTACAAAAGGACTGGTATTAATGGCAACATGAATAGGTTGGATGATTTCCCATCTGCAGGATACAAGTATAAAACCAGACAATGTCAGATACTTCTAGAGTACAGTCATATGCTGAATCATGGTGCTCCGGTCAACTATGGACTATATAAGTAAGTGATCCTCTAAGATACAAAGGAGTTGAAAAACTAATACAGTGAGGCTGAAGCACAATGTTGGTATAAACAAACTAAGGCTTTGGCAGTTGTATAAAAGTATAACACATATAATTATGTATAGTATGTAATACTTGAAAAGAAACGACTGTCACTGGTTTATATATTTACTACAGACAGAGTGTACTTATTAGGAAATAAAGCTTACAGGGCAAGCATGCTGTGTTATGTAGCAGTAGCCACCTGTCTCATGTTTATTGTAGTCTTTTGTTTGCATCATTTTCTCTCGTGCTTATTTAATCTAAAGTTGTTTATCATGGCTCTGGAAGAAATCGACTACACCACTTTTATATATCTGTAGCCTAGGTGCATTGTAGGCTCCATCTATGTCTATATAAGCAACCTAAAGATGTTTGTACAATGATGAAATCAGCTAAGGACTCATTTCTCATAATGTATTCCTTTTGTTAAGTGATGCATGACTGTACATGTAGAGGGAGTCCCAAAGGGGCAGATATAGCTGAAGAAATAATGGCTGGAAATATCCCAAACCTGATGAAAAATATTAGCATACAAGTCCAAGAGCTCAATAAATCCCAAGGAGGATGAAAAGAACAATACCTAAACATCAGAACCAAACTGCTAATAGTTAAAAGCTGAAACAGTTCTGAAATAACATATAGGGAAACACTGATAATTAGTGGAAATAAATGGTTAAAATGCAGTGGAACTGTATGTTCAAAGTACTAAAAGGAAAAAAGGACAATTAAGAATTTTATATCTTGCAAAATTATCCTTTAAAAATGAAGGCACGGCCGGCTCAATAGGTTAATCCTCCACCTTGCGGTGCTGGCACACCGGGTTCTAGTCCCGGTTGCCCCTCTTCCAGGCAGCTCTCTGCTGTGGCCCAGGAGTGCAGTGGAGGATGGCCCAAGTGCTTGGGCCCTGCACCCCATGGGAGACCAGAAGAACCTGGCTCCTGCCATAGGATCAGTGCGGTGCACTGGCCGCAGCGCACCAGCTGCGGCGGCCATTGGAGGGTGAACCAACGGCAAAGGAAGACCTTTCTCTGTCTCTCTCTCTCACTGTCCACTCTGTCAAAATAAATAAATAAATAAAATAAAAAAAAAAAAATGAAGGCACAGGAAGGCAGGCATTATGGTACAGGGGTTTAAACCATTTCTTGGAACTCCCTTATCCCATATCAAAAGCACAGGCTTGAGTCCCGGCTACTCTACTTCTGATCCAGTTTCCTGTAAATGCATAATGGAAAGCAGCAGATCATGGTTCATGTGCTTGGGCCCCTGTGGAAAACCCATATGGAAAACCCACATGGAGTTGCAGACTCCAAGGTTTTGGCCTGGCACAACCCTAGCTATTGCAGGCATTTGGGGAGTGAACCAGCAGATGCAAGATCTCTTTATTGCTTTGCCTTTCAAGTATATGAAAAAAAAATTGGGGGGGCCAGCATTGAGGTACAGTGGGTAAAGCCATGACCCACAATGCTGGCATCCCATATGTATAACAGTTTGTGTCCCAGTTGCTCCAGTTCTGATCCAGCTCCCTGCTAATGCCTTAGGTAAAGCAATGGAAGACGGCCCAAGTGCTGGATGTTGTGGCCACCTGGGGAGTGAACCAATGGATCAACTATCTCTTTCTGACTCTCAATATCTCTCCACAACTCTTTCAAGATAAATAAATAAATCCTTAAAAAAAATTTTTTTAAATGAAGATAAAAGAAGCATACTTTCACATAAACAAAAACTGAGATAGTAGTTGCTATTAAATCTGCTATAAAAACAAAGACGAAACCAAGTTCTATAAGCTGAAAGAAAATGACATCAGACAGCAACTGAGATCCGGAAGATGGAAAGAAGAAAATTGTTAATTGTAAATAGGTGGATAAATATAACACTATATGTACATGTACATAATTCTTCATTTCTTTTAAAAAAACATGAGGTTGTTTAAGCAGAAATTATAACACTAAGTTTATAGCACACAAAAATGTAGTGTATATGATAATAAGACAAAGGTAGAGGAACAAAACTGTATTAGTACAAACCTGCCATATTTACCAGAACTGTGTCAGTATTTTTTTTTAAGTTAATTGTGATACAGATGCAATCTGCAATTCCTAGAGTGACCAAGAATTCAATTGTAGCTTCAACAATGAAGAATAAAAATGGCATACTAAAAAATATTTAATACCAAGGATATCAGTCCAGGAGAAACAGGAAAAATAGATACAAGACATTTTGAGATCAAAGCAAAATGGTAGACGTATATCAATAACCAACTTAAAATGTTTGTCAGACTTAATAAAAAAGCAAGATCTAACCAGATGGTATCTGTAGGGGATATAACCTAAGTACAAAGATGTGAATTGGGGGTGGGCATTGTGGCATTGCAGGCTAAGCCACCCCTAAGACTGGGATGCTGCATTTGACATGAAAGTACCTAGGGGATGAGGAATTTGGGTTCCTGCCATCCACATGGGAGCCCAGAAGGAGTTCCTGACTCCTGACTTCAGACTAGTCCAGCTTTAGCTGTTGTGGGCATTGGTGGAGTAAACCAGAGAATGAAGATCAATCTCTCTCTCTTCCCCCCTCTCCCTTACAAATAAATAAATAAATCTTACAAAGATGTAAGTTAACAGTAAAAGCATTTTTAATAAAGGATGTACCAGCCGGCGCTGTGGCTCAATAGGCTAATCCTCCACCTTGCGGCGCCGGCACACCGGGTTCTAGTCCCGGTCGGGGCACCAGATTCTGTCCCGGTTGACCCTCTTCCAGGCCAGCCCTCTTCTGTGGCCAGGGAGTGCAGTGGAGGATGGCCCAGGTCATTGGGCCCTGCACCCCATGGGAGACCAGGAGAAGCATCTGGCTCCTGCCTTTGGATCAGTGCGGTGTGCCAGCTGCAGCACACTGGCCGCGGCAGCCATTGGAGGGTGAACCAATGGCAAAAGGAAGACCTTTCTCTCTGTCTCTCTCTCTCACTGTCCACTCTGCCTGTCAAAAAAATTTAAAAAAAAAAAAAAAAAAAAAGGATGTACCACGTAGTCAGTAATGAGAGTTTAAGGAGCTACATGGACATTAAACAAAATAGACATTTAAAAAAAGAAATACTGCTAGACACGGAATTCTACTTATGGAATAAATACATGGAATTTATATTGAGTTAAAGGTAAATACATCCAGAAGATGTACTTATAATTATGTGTACATAAAGTTAGAATTATAAAAGTATATGTACCCAACAAAAGAATCCTCAAATATGTGAAGCAAAAACTGAAAGGAATAGAACAATCCAGCTAGTTATCTCAATTCTTCTTGCTCAACAACTAATAGAACTTGATAACAACTTAGAAAGAATATACAAGATGTGAACAATACTATCAACCAACTCAAACCAACTCTGACATTCATAACAACACATTCCAGCAGAAAACATGTTTTGAAATAGTTCTCTTATACGTAATAATCCATCCTCAAAACAGAAAAATACATCCTTTCAAAAGCTACACAGACCTTCTCAGAATAAACAATAGAACAAAAACAATGTCTTGGAAAGGACTTAAACAAAGTGCTCTACGTTCCACAATTAAGTCAGAAAGTGATGGTAAGAAAAATCTGGAAAGTCCTCAGACATTGGCAGTTAAGCAATGCACTGAATAATGAGCCAGCCAGCCAGAGTGTATTGTTCACTGATGGATGTCAAATCCCTAAAACATTATCTTAATGCTTAAAATATTCAATACTTAGGCAATCAAAAAATATTTGCTAGATAGACTGAATGAATTAACACTGGGTTGTACGAGGATGTATGTTAAAAAAAACACTGATAGTACCATTGTTTAAAAGCAAACTAAGAAACATTACCAAACCAAGTTTCCTTTAGAAAAAATTTGAAAATATACAAAGTTTTTTTTTTTTTTTCTCACTGCACTGTTACAAACTTTTAAAGAGAGAAAGCATGCAAAGGGAAAATTATTTTGAAACCAAGAGTTTTATGAAGACATCAAAAAATCATCAACTGTTACCCTTAAGTTATCAAAATGTCTAACAAATACTATAAAAATCTATGGTATGAGAAATTCTTTTAAAACCTTAAAGTTTATCTACACATAAAATACATTTCCAGAGAGATAAGTATTTACCACATTTTTCCTATAGCATTATTGAGAATTTCAATTATGAAATAATCTATACCAAACAAAAAGATACACCGACATCACATCTGAATCAGTCCATTATACAACCTTTCCAGCCAACACTTTAAATATCAACAATATCAACATATAATCTATCCAGTGTGATCATTCCAACTCATTTAAGACTTTTAACATTACCTCTTCATCATTAGGGTCTACTATGGTTTCATCATACACGCGCTGGTTGTCAATGGTCTTGGGTACAGGCTTTGGTGGAGCCTAAATACAAGAGAAAAGAAATCTAAAAGAATCTATAAGAACAGAAATCCATCCATAGGACACACAATCTGTTTCTCATTTCAACCCACTGCTACTGCTTACATTGATCCTAATAATATTAAATAAGAGGCTTTTTAATCTGGGCAGAAGAATACATCCACTGGAAGAATGACTAACTTTGAGTTTGGCAAAAGTAGCAGAGAGAAGAAAGAGAAATCAAGATAATCATCCACTAAGGAGAAAAATAACAAACATTTAAAAAGAAGAAGAAAAAATATAATGGAAATAGCAGAATCACTATTCATAATATAAATAAATAGCAAACAGCACATCAGTAATGACTGGAATACTGTTACAATCAGCAATCATACAGACCCAACCTGCATAAATGAACTATTAAGGAGCAGGAAAACAGAACTGTAAGAATACAGTATGTAACTTGAAAGAGAGGTATACTAGTAGAGAAATGGAAAAAATATGAACTGATAACCATTTGGGATTTTTTTTATTACACTATGAAACAAATATTAAGTTTTAAGTAATTTCTTAAAGGACATAGCTCAAGGAAGTCATCCTTCAGTCCAAAAAATAAGAATGGTGATATTTTCAAATGGTGATCAACATGTTCATTTGCTGTAACTGCTCAGAGTTTCTGTATGAATATATAGTCTTTATTTCCTCTCCTCAAACACACTAATTCTTATTTGGTTCCTTGTATTAACAAATGTGAATTGGGGAGTTGAACATTTTTAAAATTTGCAAGTGTAGACTGTAACCTGGGAGTAACTACTAACAAAACGTAACAAAATGAAAATTACTTAGCTACACAATAAATAATATTTATTTAGTAGTTCTTTTAGAAGTTTTCAACAGAAAGAGTTCACTTAATACCACAAAAACAGCCAAGTCTTTTCTTGATGTTTTCTCCACTTCACTTTGCCATAATCCATCCAGGTCTCACTCTGCTCCTCCTCCCATTCTCATTCTTCTCAGGTTCATATTATCTGTGTCAGCTCTCATTCTTACTAAGCTCATTCTACTACAGATGAAGCTCTGTCCTGTCTTTCCCCTGACAAAGAGCCTTTGCTTTAAGTTACAAAAACTGAAACATTAGGCCTAAACTGGGAAGATTCCCCTTTCCCAAAGCTAGGGAGTGGTGCTTTTTCCTTTCAAAAATATCACATGTGAAATGCCACCACTGTGCTTATTGTTCAGATACAGAAATGCGTTAGTACAAATATAAAACAGTGCATAGGAAAAATCACTTCCTATTAGTGGGTATGTCTGGAGGGGAAAGTAATCAGGAAAAACTGACAAGGGCATCCCAATGTTATTTGCTAATGTATTATTTCTTAAGCTGAGTAAAAAATATAAAGGGAGTTGTTACATAATTTTTATAACTTTTTATACATGTGAAATATTTCATAAATTTTAGAAGTCACTGCAAATACAATTAGGAAGTATTTCTTAATGTAAAACAGAAAGCAGATGGCAAAAAATTTATTTACCTTATCACCAAGAGCCTCTCTCTGTTTTTTAAGTTTTTTCTTAGCTGCCAACTTTTCCTAAAAGGTTGAAAACAAAATATTGAAAAACCACCAGTTATATCACATACACACCAAAACTACCAACTAGTAATGCTATGTGTATTTAAATTAGGTAATCTTTGATATAATAACATAGCCACCTGGACAAAGATTTTATACCTAAACGGTAAGCCAAACATGTTGGTCCATAAAATATGAGATCTTGCACCTTAACAAAATCTAAATTGGTAAGTTTCAGCATTTAAAATTTCACTAGCATTAGCTCTTAACATAAAGCAAGTTAAAGAAAATGTAAACCAGCACAGTTGTTTTGTTTCACCAAGCTGCTTGTTTTTCTGTAAGACGCTAAAAAGATGGGTTTCAGGTTTCCGAAAAAGCCAACGCTAGTTATCCACATACCAAATCTGTTTTTAATATCAGTAAGAACTTGCAATGTTGGTTATGATTATTTGTACTGTAGAGTATCTTCTGGAGATTTCTAAACAGAATGCTAGACATTCTTGCTGTCTCTAGCGTCTCCTGACCCTCAACCCATCAAGCCAGATTAGAAATCACAGTGTCAAGTCTTCTAAGACATCCCGCATCCTGGTAGGGTCAGATGCCCCTTGTATGTACTCCGTTAGCACCTACACACTTAGCGGTGAGTAGAATCAGTCCAGGGCCCCTACAGTCCAGTGAAGGAGGGCAGGCAAATATAAAGGATATTGTGTGTGAACTTCCATCGTACTCAATGATGAGTAAATGCCTTCCTCTCGTTGAGATTTAACCAGAATTGAGCACTGTGACTTCGGGCAAGTCAGTTTAAACATTTCCACTTTTCAGTTTATCCTTAACCTCCCAGAATAATATGAGGGAAAGGTTGCAGAGAACAAATCCAACCACCAGCCCAGCCCACATTACTAATTTAATCAAGGACTGTTCGGACTTGCTATGTACTGTCTACATCAAGATTCTCAAAATTCCCCAACGTCGTGTAGAGTGGCAAAGCGGGGGACCGAGACGTCAAGAGCGGGTACTCTCCACTAGGAGAGCAGGACTGCCGGCTTTCCTTGCGCGGCGAGGCCGCCACGGAAGGGAAAACTCCACCCCGAGGCTCAAGCGCTGAGCAAGCAGTTCCCAAAGTCCAGCGAGAGCGCCATGACACGAGAGCTGGAGGCACCCTTCCGGACAACCCTTCGGGCGCAACTGGTACCCGCGCGGGCCCCCCGGGAAGACGCGAAGACGCCGGTACGCTCCCCGCCTCCGTCCCGACCACGCGCACGCGCCCCGGCCGCTTCCGCCCGTCGCCTACCTTGCGCTGCTGCTGCTTCCACCGCGTGAACATTAAGTGTCGCCGCTGTTTGTTCTTAATCTCGGAAATGCTGAATCCTGGGGGAAACGCAGCCGCTTTCGGGGGCTGAACCCCGCTTTCTGTCGCCTCATCCCCAGCGACTGCAGCCTCCTGCGGTTCTTCGGTAACGGCTTTCCTTTTCAGATTTTTCTTCCCTCCACTGCCGGTCTTATCCGCGGCCTTCGCCATTTTCTTTGGTTCTTTGCGTCGGCACGGAAACGGAAGTAGTATTTCTTTAAGCCCCGCCTTAAGGTTTACTTCCGGTGTCGTAAACTTGAGAGGGAAAAAAAAAAAGCCTTAGTGAGGTTTAGCTATTTTAGAAGATTGTAAAACCCAGGGTTGAAGGACTTTTAGGTGACTTGCCCAGCTGTCAACAGCGAGATGCTCAGTGTGCGGACTCGTTTAGTGAGCGTCCGTTGTGTGCCAACTCTTCGAAATAATGTAACAAGAATCTTTGCCCTACTTCGCTGACCTTTTATTGGAAAGAAAGAAAATGAGTGCACAAGTTCTGCGGGGGAGCTATTGGGTAAAACAGTATGGAAAAAAACAGAATAAAAAGATGAGAGGGCAGAGTGACACATTGCAGCTTTAAGTAGAATTCTCAGAGTAAGCATCATTGAAAAAGTTACGAGTGAAGGAGGTAATGGATTAACTGGGGGAAGAGCTGTTAATGCAAGCAAAGCTGATTATCTAGGAAAAAAGTCTAGGCCAGGGACCCATGTAGGGCCTGTTCAAGAAACACCATGGAGGGGCCCCATTTGGCATAGAAATTCAGACACTGAGACAGACAGACAGACACACACACACACACACACACCCATATTGGAGTGTTTGGGTTTGAGCTCTGGCACCACCAGACTCCAGCTTCCTGCTAATGTGCTCTCTGGGAAGCCTCAGATGATGGCTTGGCTCAGAAGTTATCCGAATTTGGAGGGTGAGCCAGAGAAATGGGGGATCTCTCTGCCTTTCAGATAAATAAAAGGTAAAAAGGAGAAACATGAGTGCCCTAGAGTCCTGGCTGCTCCACTTCTGATACAGCTCTCTGCTGATGTCTGGCAAAGTGGTAGAAGGTGGCCCAAGTATTTAGGCCCCTGCTACTTATGTGGAAAACGCACATGAAGCTCCTGGCTCCATGCTTTGGCCTGGCTCAGCCCCAGCTGTTGCATCCACTAGGGGAGTGAACCAGCAGATGACAATTTCTCAGTCTTTCCCTCTCTGTCAATCTACCTTTCAAATAAATAAATATTTAAAAATTCAGGATTTCAGGGGCCGGCGCTGTGGCTCACTTGGTTAATCCTCTGCCTGTGGCGCCAGCATCCCATGTGGGTGCAAGTTCTAGTCCCAGCTGCTCCTCTTCCAGTCCATCTCTCTTCTGTGGCCTGGGATAGCAGTGGAGGATGGCCCAAGTGCTTGGGCCCCTGCACCTGCATGGGAGACCAGGAGGAAGCACCTTGCTCCTGGCTTCGGATTGGCACAGTGTGCTAGCTGTAGTGGCCATTTAGGGGGTGAACAACGGAAGGCAGACCTTTCTGTCTCTCTCTCTCTCTCACTGTCTATAACTCTGTCAAATAAATAAATAAATAAATTCAGGATTTCAATTTTGGAAATAGCAAGATGATGTTGTCCAGTAATCCATTGGTATGAATTGTTCTGCAGCAAGAAAGGGAGGTGTGAACTAATGATAAAAATTTGAGAGTTGTTGGCATATAAATATTTCAAAGCATTAGAGTAGTTATAGATGAACTGAAAAAAGAGATGGGGGCCAAGGATTAAACCACAGAACAGTAAGATTTGAAAACCTGGCAAGAAAAGTTTGACTCAAAACAGGAGAATAGGAAGCAGCAAGCGTTGTGGTATAGAAGATTAAACTGCCCTTGAGGTGTCTGCATCGCAAATCAGAGTGATGGTTTGAGCCCCAGCTGCTCCCATTCCAATCCAGCTCACTGGCAATGTGCCTGGGAAGCAGCAGACAATGACTCAAGTATTTGAGTCCTTGCCAACCATGTGGAATATCTGTCTGGAATTTCTGGCTTAGGCTCCTGGCTTCAGTCTTGCTCAATCCTAACTGTTGCAGCCATTTGAGGAATGAATCATGGATTGGAAGATGAAGAATGAACCAGTGAATGAAGATCTCTCTCATTCTCTCTCTCCCTCTCTCTCTGTAACTTCAACTTTTAGATATATATAAATAAATAAATATCTTTTTTTAAAAAAGATTATTCGAAAGGCAGAATTGGGGAGAGGGGCTAGAATTAGTCTTCCGTCTATTGGGTCACTACCCAGATGGCCTCAATGACCGGGGCTGGGCCAGGCCAAAGCCAGGAGCCTGGAACTCCATTTGGTTCTCCCATGAGTTTAGGGACCTTCTGCTTCCTTCTCAAGCACAAAACCACGGAGCTGGATCTGAAATAGAACAGCCAGGACTCGAACCCACGCTCACATGGGGTGCTGGTGTCACAGGCTGTGGCTTAACTCATGTGCCACAGTGCACTCCCTGCCTCCCATTAAAAAAGAAGACTGAGAAAATTGAGAGTAAAGGATCATGGAATTCAAGTGAGAAATTGGTTCTCTGCCTCTGCCTTCTCTCTGTAACTCTGACTTTTAAATAAGTAAATTTTTCTTTAAAAAAAGAAAGGGGTTCCCCATTGTTTAAATTTGCTGTATCCATTTTAATTTTATGAAAATTCCCTCCAAACAGACAAAAGAGCTCCTTTTGGTTTACTGTTAGGACAGTTTTCTTGATATGCTTGAATTTTAAGTTGTAAATCCCATTGTCTGCAATGAGCATTTTAATAATCTGGTGTTTTCGTGGTCATACTTCATTTTTTACCCATTCAAGTTCTTTTTAACAAAAACCGAGTATTAAAACTATCAAAACTAAATCTTTCATCAAATCCTGCTATTAAGCTACAAGTCTAAAATTACAGTTAAAAAGCTAAAACCATAATGTTTAGATTTGACATTGGATTTGAATTATACAATAAAAATGATGCTGAGCTTTAAAATCACTGACGTGGGTTTGGCTGAATAAAGCGTAAATTTCAGGTGTAATTTATTTTCAGGAGAATAATCAAAAAGAAGAGAAGAAGGAGGAGGGGCAGGAGGAAGAGACAGAACTTCATCTGTAAAATACAAGCTGAAAAATATTTTGGATGTGTCTTCTAGACTCAATAGTCCATCTCCCTAAATATATCTTTTCTTCATAAGAACACAAAATCCTGAAAGACTGAAGTAACTGTTTTAATTTTATTCAGTGGTGCCATACAAATGAGACCATAAGCTGAGACTTCTTCTAATTCCTTCATGCCTTACTCTTAATAGTTGTATGAGTTGAAAGGGTGTCTATGGCCAGAATACAATCCTTATTCTGAAGAAGTCACAAAAACATTTCAATTCAATGAATATGTATTTAATGCTACAGATTAAATAAGTCAAAGTGGTAGAAGTCAAAGTGGTAGATATGGTGGAAGCAGTGAATCAGTTCTGTGTTCAGATCTTGACTCATTAAAAAAAAATTTTTTTTGACAGGCAGAGTGGACAGTGAGAGAAAGAGAGAGAAAGGCCTTCCTTTTTCCATTGGTTAACCCTTCAATGGCTGCTGCGGCCAGTGCACCACGCTGATCCGAAGCCAGGAGCCAGGTGCTTATCCTGGTCTCCCATGGGGTGCAGGGCCCCAAGCACTTGGGCCATCCTCCACTGCACTTCTGGGCCATAGCAGAGAGCTGGCCTGGAAGAGGGGCAACCAGGACAGAATCCGGTGCCCCGACCGGGACTAGAACCCGGTGTGCCGGCGCCGCAAGGTGGAGGATTAGCCTAGTGAGCCGCAGCGCTGACCGACTCATTTAAATTTTATAAAATATCAGTTCCATCACATTATCTCTGTGATATGATATCTGTAAACTGAGGTCTCAATTTCTGCATCTGCAAACTGGGGCCAGTTATTCTACCACATATTTCTATAGGAAGGAGTAGAGATTGTGTACATTAAAGAATCAAATACGTTTAATAATATTTATAAATTTTGCTTTTTCTAGGTATCAGAGACTGCTAAGCAGTGTGGAAGAAAAAAACATCATGTTTGTCCTTCAATAGTGTGTAGTTTAGAAGAAGATGAAATTCTAGAGTGTCAAATGATAAATAGAGATTAGGGTAGGGTGTGCGACCAAGTGTATTTCAGATTTTTGCTTTTTCTTACTAATTGCTTTATTGCCCATTTTTATTCTCAGGGCCCAGTCTCAATGTACTAATTCCAATTTTTATTTTTTTTAAGATTTTATTTATTTATTTGAGAGGTAGAGTTATAGACAGTGAGAAGGAGAGACAGAGAGAAAGGTCTTCCTTCCCTTGATCTACTCCCCAAATGGCTGAAGCTGTGCCAATCCGAAGCCAGGAGCCAAGAGCCAGGAGCTTCTTCCCGGTCTCCCACATGGGTGCCAGGGACCAAGGACTTTGGCCATGTTTACTGTTTTCCCAGGCCACAGCAGAGAGCTGGATTGGAAGAGGAGCAGCCGGGACTAGAACTGGCACCCATATGGGATGCCAGTGCCACAGGCTGAGGATTAACCTACTGCACCATGGTGCCAGCCCCAATATAATTGCTATTTTTAAATAAAATGATTTAATTTTTTGTTTATTGTTTTGATTCAGACATTTGGGGGACCCTAGAATATCACTGTTAGACACCAGATGAATTCAAGGATCAAATCAAGATTCAGTTTAGAAAATTTTCTGTTGTTGGAACTGTGGCATAGCATCCCACATAGGCACCAGTTCGAGTCCTGGCTGCTCCACTTCCAATCCAGCTCTCTGCTATGGCCTGGGAAAGCAGTGGAAAATGGCCCAGTCCTTGGGCCCCTGTACCCATGTGGGAGACCGGAAGAAGCTCCTGGCTTCAGAACAGTGCAGCTCTGGCTGTTGCAGCCAATTGGGGGGTGAACCAGCAAATGGAAGATCTCTCTCTCTCTCTCTCTGCCTCTCCTTCTGTCTCTGTGTAACTGACTTTCAAATAAATAAATCTTTTTTTAAGAAAAAGAAAATTTGCTCTATTATTTTACAATCTGACTTCAGCTCTGTACATCTTAGAAACCATTCCAAAGGCACAAAAATATGAATTTATTGAATGAGAATGAGGAAGCATCAGTTTTAGATTAACACATTCCTTATCTACAATGGTATAGCTCTTTGATAAACATAAAATAAAATAAAATAAAATAAAATAAGTAAATAAAATAATGAATTATGCCATTCAGTATAGGAACATTGATAATGACAATATAACTATTAAAAATGGGGGATGGGGTGCCGGCGTTGTGGCTTAATAGATAAATCCAATGCCTGCAGTGCCGGCATCCCATATGGGCACCAGCTGGAGTCCTGGCTGCTCCACTTCCAATCCAGCTCTCTGCTAAGGCTTGGGAAAGCAGTGAAAGATGGTTCTTGTCCTTGGGATCCTGTACCTGGCTGGGAGACCCAGAGGAAGCTCCTAGCTTCGGATCAGTTCAGCTCTGGTCATTGGAGCCATCTGGGGAGTGAACCAGCGGATGGAAGACCTCTCTCTCTCTCTCACTGCCCCTGCCTCTCTGTAACTCTGCCTTTCAAATAAACAAATCTTAAAACTCAATAAATAAAAACCCCAAAACAATATAACCATTACAAAACTGACCTTTCATCTATTGACGTTGTAGTACTATCCAAGTGTTTTTTGGCATTTGAACTACTTATTCTAAGGAATTTTGAGAATTCTTTTTTTCTTTGTACCTTACCTTATCTTAGTGACTAATGAAGTTTGTTTTCCAGACTTTACTGACCCTGGAAGGCTGTTGAAATGTTTTTACAGGAATTCAGAGTGTCAGTTGGACTCCCACAATGTCAGTTCTCCTTTCAAACACACAGACCAGTGAAACAGAATAGAGTCCATACTCTATACATATAGAGTCATGTTATCTTCAAGAAGGATGCCAATCAGGTAGCTAATGGAGAAGTTAGTCTCTTTAATAAGTAGTGATGGGAAAACTGCAAATCCATATACAAAAGAATGAAATCAGGTTCTTATACTAAATATCAATCCAAGATGGATTAAAGATTAAATGTAAGACTGAAATTTTAAAATACTCAGAAAAAACATAGTGAAAAGGATTCCTGACATTGGTCTTGACAGTGGTTTTTTGGATATGATTCTAAAAACTCAGGTAACAAGCTAGCCTTCCCAGGCCATAAGAAGAGAGCTAGATAGGAAGAGGAGCAGCTGAGATTCCAACTACCAGCTATATGGGATGTCAGCGCCACAGGTGGAGGCTTAACGTACTATGCCACAGTGCCGGCACCAGCGCACTGGTCTCGATCCATTAGTTTCTTCTGATACGTTTAAGCAGACCATTTAGAAAATTGCTTCTCTGCTGTTTAGGGTAAGCTTCCCTAACTGGTAGATTTAGTAACAAAATAAGCCTTTTTCTATGCGTTGTCATAGAAAAAGTTGAGTCCATACTAAGTGATACCAAAAGATTTATTGCAACAAGATGCTGTCATGGAGATACAATAAAAAATACTCCAGTAATGATAGTAAAACTTTGTGTAGTAAGTACCTTCCTGTAAATAGAACAGAGATTAATGAGTGTCTACAAAATCATGTTTACTTTTAGTTAATGTTATAAATATGGCACTGTAGCATGCTCAGGTGGTTCCTGCACACTCAATTCATTTTCATTCAAGTCACAGTAATCTAACACTGAGTAGTTACGTTGCCCAGAAATTATATTGATTTTTGATCTCTGCAGTGAAATAATATTTTCCCTATTAAATGCAATATGCTGGCCGGTGCCTCGGCTCAATAGGCAGGCACACCGGGTTCTAGTCCCTGTCAGGGCGCCGGATTCTGTCCCGGTTGCCCCTCTTCCAGGCCAGCTCTCTGCTGTGGCCTGGGAGTGCAGTGGAGGATGGCCCAAGTCCTTGGGGCCCTGCACCCCATGGGAGACCAGGATAAGCACCTGGCTCCTGGCTTCGGATCAGTGCAGTGTGCCGGCCACAGCGTGCCGGCCGTGGCGGCCATTGGAGGGTGAACCAATGGCAAAAGGAAGACCTTTGTCTCTGTTTCTCTCTCACACTGTCCACTCTGCCTGTCCAAAAAATAAAAAAAAAATTAAAAAATAATAAATGCAATATGCTAACCAGATTTAAATCCTGGAACAGAAAAAAAAATAGAAAATGGATAAAATCTGAATAAAGCCCAAGTTTTGTTTGATAGTAATGTACAAATATTTGTTCTTAGTTTTGAAAAGCATACTATGGCAATGTAAGATGTAAACATTAGGGGAAAGTGGGTGAGAGGGTATAGGAGCTGTCAATTATTTTTTCAGCATTTCTGTAAATATGACTATTCTAAAATTTAAATTTTCTATTACAAAATCTTTCTGATTCTTTACTTAATAAATCCTCACAGTATTTCCAGTTGAAAGATAAAAAAAAAAAATTGCTGTATACCAACTCAGGCTGCCTGTTTGTAGGTAGATCTACAGTTGTTTAATTTGTTTTGTTGTGATGCCTATAAAGTAGTATCAGTCACAAAACACATTTGCTAAAAATACAAGCTAGACAATTAAAACAGGGAAGGTACTTCCTTTAATCTCCATTCTTTGTGCTTTTATGTATAGAGTTTCTGCTCCAACACTTTGCACTTGGTGATATATTGTTTTAATAATAATCCCTAAGTCATTTCATAGGTGACTGTTCCCATCCACCCCCGCCCTCCTCCACTGCACTTAATGCAGTTTGCTGCAGGAAACAGGCATTCACAGAGCTCAGATCTCTGCCTAACTGACTCACTCAATGTGCTACCTGTAATTATATTTTAAAATTTAATCAGGGCTGTTCTAGAAACTCAAGGGGATAAAGTCAAAATCAACTATTCAAGGTAGGTTCGCATAATTGTCTAGAGTGAATAGACTTCATCAAAACTTGTCAAAATGCAGAATTTGTCAGTGGAAACCAGAACATCGAAAATTCAAATCACCTCTATGAAATATACTCAAGACTGAAGTTGAACAGTTCATGGTGAAGTTAAAATTTCTAGAATAAATTCTGAGCTGAACATACTAAGTTATTGGTCTCAATTCTTTCAAGTTTTTTTTTAAATGTAATTAAAAATCAAATACATATGTTCTTGCTGTAGCTATTGCTGTTTTGGGAAATTCTGAAAAAGACTCATAATAAAAAGAACCATGTAGCATCCTGATCTTCTATGTGAACTAAAGTCAAAGCTCCTTAAAGATATCAACATTTATGATACATTTAATATTGTAGATTCTCAAAGTGTTTCTAACACATCATCTCAGTCTTTCTAAAGTTCCTATAAAATACATGCAATGCAGAAATTATTGTCATTTTTCCAGGGGAAAATGAAAATTTAAAGAGATTAAAAATATCACCCAGATTAAACTAGCAAATTATGTCTTTTGCTATTGTTCCTTCAATTAATCATGTGGCATGTCCTTAAGTCTGCATTACTTAAATTATTCAGTGAACAAAACCCTGTATATTTGCATGTAACTAGTTTTATTTCCTTTAGTGTGCAGTGAATGCTCAGAGAGAAAGCACTACCTAGGTAAAGTGGTGCAGTGGGTTGACCCCCTGGCCTGAAGCGCCAGCATCCTATATGGGCGCAGGTTCGAGACCCAGCTGCCCCTTTTCAGATCCAGCTCTGTGCTATGGCCTGGGAAAGCAGTACAGGATGGCCCAAGTCCTTGGGCCCCTGCATCCTCGTGGAAGACTGGGAATGCAGCTCCGACTGTTGCAGCCATCGGGAGTGAACCAGCAGATGGAAGACTTCTCTCTCTCTCTCTCTCTCTCTCTCTCTGCCTCTCTTCTCTCTCTGTAACTAAACTCTGTAAATAAATCTTTAAAAAAAAAAAAAAAGTAGAGGGGGGCCGGTGCCGTGGCTCACTCGATTAATCCTCCACCTTTAGTGCCAGCATCCCATATAGGCGCCATATAGGTGCCGGTTCTAGTCCTGGTTGCTCCTCTTCCAGTCCAGCTCTCTGCTGTGGCGCAAGAGGGCAGCAGAGGATGGCCCAAGTGCTTGGGCCCCTGCACCCATATGGCATAGCTCTGGCCTTATTGGCCATTTAGGGAGTGAATCAATGGAAGGAAGATCTTTCTCTCAGTCTCTCTCTCTTTCTCACTGTCTATAACTCTACCTGTCAAAATAAATAAAATAAAAAATAAAAACAAGCAGATGCATGAATTTTGGGACAGTGAATGTAAAAGCAGCTTTTGTTTTTTATTAACTAATTCTTTTTTTTAAAAAAAAAGATTTTATTTATTTATTTGAGAGGTACAGTTACACACACAGAGAGAGAGAGAGAGAGAGAGAGAGAGAACAAAAAGGTCTTCCAGCTGTTTCACTCCAAAACTGGCCACAACCACCAGAGCTGCGCAGATTCAAAGCCAGGAGCCAGGAGCTTTCTTCTGGGCCTCCCTTTTGGGTGCAAGGGCCCAAGCAGTTAGACAATCTTCTGCTTTCCCAGGCCATAGCAGAGAGCTGTAGGAAGAGGAGCAGCCGGGACTAGAACCAGTGTCCATATGGGATGCCGGCGCTGCAGGTAGAGGGTAGCCAACTATGCTATAGCAACAGCCCCTTTTACTAACTATTTCAATTCATGTCCTCTATTATGGAATGACAGACCTTTATATCATTGTGGTGAAATGAATTTAAAGAAAGAGATAAATATTTGATTTATCATTTCTCATTTCTGTTATTACACCAGGGAGACTTACTTCAGGCATTCCCAGTTACAGAAAGTGGGCATTATCTTTATGGCTTTCTGAGGTGCGGTAATAAGCAAAATTATTTGGTTGACACAATTAAATAATGTTGGTTAGAGGCTAGGAGAACCACTGATTTTTATTCCAAATTTCTGTTTCAGAAGTAAAAGTTATCAAATACCTGAATAAGATTTTACATCCAAATCACTCATACGGAAGTTTAGTATTGGAGCTAGTACAAGGAGGTTTGTCTTTTAAACTGCTGGAAAACCACCTTCTAGCCTTCTACAGAATAAAGATGTGCTCTAATGGACTCTATACATCTGATAAATGATGCAACCTGTTTTTCCACTTCAAATGTTATCTCAAACCTAACATAAATATTTCTGCATTTGTTGTGAAACTGACATCTAACATAGGGATGTCATAAGGTTTGTTGTTCTAGATGAGGAGATATGCTGTGTCATCTTTTCCGGATGCATGCTCCATTATCATATCCCACATTTAAATAAGGACCGTAGTATTGCTCCCCAGGCATCTTCATTAAAAACCGAGGTCTCCCTAAACCTGGGATAGTTTAATGATTATAACACATTTTGCATATAAATTATCAAGTAAGATTATTCCAGTATTCACTTATTTATTCATACCACAAGGATTTCTAAGCACTACAACCAGATGGGGACTTTGTAAGGAAGCCAAATAATACAACATAACATAAGGTCCCTCTCTGCAAGGAACTTAAAATCTAATGAAGAAACCAAGACTTACAAACATAAAATCTTGGATATCAAGCCAAGCACTATCTCTTTATTGATGGCTACTGTGCTTGATACCAAAAATATAAAGGTAAGTAAAACACTCAAGCCCTTTAAGCTTAATGGAGAAGATCAGCGCTTAACTAATGGTTACATAATTATATATAATTATTATAATGGATGTTATGAAGCAGTATGCTGTGCCCCAGAGTGTGCAATAAGGGGCCCATCTGCCTAGATGGGGAAGGCTTTCCTGAGGAAGTGACTTATGGGCTGGGATGTGGGGAGAGAGGGATGGGAAAGGGTGTTTGGGCAGGGGTATAGCATATGGTGTGCCGGAGGCCCTGAGACATCAGTATGAATGTAGGGCAGAGAGAGGGGAGGTAGGCCGGTGGGACGAAAGTCACTGTTTGGGGCAGTGGTAAGCATGTGGGAGTTTATCTAGGTTTATTAATGATAAGGCCATTAAAGGATTTAAGAAGGGGTATGATATGATCAGATCTGTGTTTTGAAAGTGTGGCAAGAGCTGAGAGTACTAGATGTAGAGGGATATCCCTGTGATTGATTGCATAACCAAGTGATTGAAGAAACTGAGCTCACTGGAGTATAAACATGAAAAGATTCTGCATTTGTTGCTGACCAGTGTCTTCAAATGTTGCTGATAAATTCCCCTCAAATTCCTTAAGATCTCCAGCAGATTTTCATAAATTCCAGATGACTTTTTGTTATTTTCCATTTTATTTTTATTTATTCATTTTTATCATTTACTTCTAAAATATTTTAAGTAACTCAGAGAAGTATAAAGAAGACATCCATAAGCATACATAGATTTAGCACTTTTTAACATTTTGACACATTCACTTTATATGTAAGCATTACATATATAAATGCAATATTATTTTTTGAAAGCAGAAGTGGGGGCCGTCGCTGTGGCATAGCAGATAAAGCCACTGTCTGCAGTGCCGGCATCCCATATGGGTGCCTGTTCAAGTCCCAGCTGCTCCACTTCTGATCCAACATCTCTGCTGTGGCCTGGGAAAGCAGTAGAAGATGGCCCAAGTCCTTGGCTCCCTGCACCAGCTTGGGAGACCCAGAAGAAACTCCTGGATCCTGGCTTCAGATTGGCTCAGTTCCAGCCATTGCGGCCATCTGGGGAGTGAACCATTGGATGGAAGACACCTCTCTCTTCTGTGTAACTCTGACTTTCAAATGAATAAATAAATCTTTAAAAAAAAAAGCAGAGGTGGGTC
This sequence comes from Sylvilagus floridanus, assembly GCA_949820135.1. NCBI lineage: Eukaryota > Metazoa > Chordata > Mammalia > Lagomorpha > Leporidae > Sylvilagus > Sylvilagus floridanus. The sequence continues at coordinate 75,708,279 of OX463225.1, read as the reverse complement.
TATTAATATCATATAATGTGAAAGTCATGACAAAGATGATGAAATAAAGAAAAAGGTATATTATTATTTTTACAGGGGATATAATTTAGTGAAGATAGCATATATAAATATCTCTATACCAAATAATGTGGTATACATGCATCATCTACATATGTATAAACTTCTACATGTGAGAGGTAACATGTGGTTTTTACCTTTATGTGTTGATTTATTTCATTTAACATGAATGATCTTCAATTCCACTCATTTTTGGCCAAGATTCTATTCTTTATTGGTGACTGAATAATATTCCATTGTGTATAAATAATACATTTTCTTTATCCATTTTGATCCATTGATGAATATATAGGTTGATTCCATATCTTTGCTATTGTGAATTGGGCTGCAATAAACATAGGAGTGCAGGTACCTACTTTGTATGCTGACTTAGTTTCCTCTGGGTGTATTACTAGAGGTGAAATAGCTGGGCCATATAATAGATCTCTTTTTAGTTTCTTGAAGACTCTCCATACTGTTTTTCATAATGGCTGTACTGATTTGCATTCCCATCAGCAGAGTATTAGGAGTTCTTTTTCTCCACAACCTTGCCAGAATTAGTTCTTTTTAAAGGTTTTGATAAAAGCACTTCTAATTGGAATGAGCTGTTACCTCATTGTGGTTTTACTTTGCATTTCCCTAATGGTTAGTGATGCTGAGAATTTTTTCATGTGTTTGTTGGCCATTTATATTTCTTCTTTTAAAAGACGCCTATCTATTCAAAGGGCTGGTGCTGTGGCCATATGGGCACCAGTTTGAGTCCTGACTACCCCACTTCCTTCCAGCTCTCTGCTAATGCACGTGGGAAAGCAGCAGAGGAGGATAGCCCAAGTGCTTGGGCCCCTGCACCCATGTGAGAGATCCTGACTTCAGTCTGGCCCAGCCCTGGCTATTTCAGCCATTCGGGGAGTGAACCAGCGGATGGACAATCTCTCTGTGTCTCCTTCTCTCTCTCTGTAACTCTGCTTTTCAAATAAATAAATAAACCTTACCAAAAAAAAAAAAAAAAAAAGGAAGATGTCTGTTCAGATCTTTTGCCCATTTTTTTTTTTTAAGATTTTTATTTATTTATTTGAGAGGTAGAGTTACAGATGGTGAGAGGGAGAGACAGAGAGAAAGGTCTTCCTTCCATTGGTTCACTCCCCAAATGGCTGCACTGATCCAAAGCCAGGAGCCAGGAACTTCTTCCAGGTCTCCCACATGGGTGTAGAGGCCCAAGCACTTGGGCCATCTTCTACTGTTATCTCAGGTCACAGCAGAGAGCTGGATCGGAAGAGGAGCAGTCGGGACCAGAACTGGCACCCATATGGGATACCAGTGCCTCAGGTGGAGGATTAACCCACTGCGCCACTGGGCTGGCCCCTTGCCCATTTCTTAACTAGAATGATTGTTTTATTGTTGTTGATATTTTCTGTTACTTAAAAGTCCAATCTGGTCTAATCCAATCTTACACAAATTTAAACTGTTCCCGGGGCTGCTGCTGTGTGGTAGTAGGCTAAGACTCCACCTGTGACGCTGGCATCCCATATGGGCATTCATTTGTGTCCCAGCTTCTCCTCTTCTGATCCAGCTCTCTGCTATGGCCTGAGAAAGCAGTGGAAAATGGCTTATATGCTTGTGCCCCTGAACCCGTGTGGGAGACCTGGAAGAAGCTCCTGGCTCCTGGAGTCAGATCTGACCAGCTCCAGCCATTACAGCCATTTGGGGAGTGAACCTGCTGATGGAAGACCTTTCTTTCTGTCTCTCTCTCTCTCTTTCTATAGCTCTACCTCTCAAACAGGTAAACAAAATCTTTAAATAGTTTGTTCCCACACCTTCTCTCCAATGTCTTTCCATCCCAATTATGTGTCAAGGGTTGAGGGACATCTCTGGAAGTGGGTTTGACAGATGATGTGTGTTTTGTTGTTCATCTCTACTGTAGGCTTTCTTTTGTTCCCTGCCTGGTGAGGCCTGAGTGAAGGGCTTGGGAAAAGTTGAAAATATCTCCCCCTTTTTTGGAGCTGTGGCCAGTATCCTCTGTGGGTAGGCATCCACATGGTGTTTCTATCTGCCAAGAAGCAATGCAAGGGGCTCTGCACAGGTCTTGGATGTGGACGAGGCCACTTCTGCTGACACCTTCCTTTATAATGTACCTTACAGCCTTTTGGCTTTGGGGCCTGCTCACTTGGTGGATAGCCCTTTTGGGCAGGTACTGGAAATTTGCCTGAAACTTGACTTCTGTGAATGCAAGCATTTTCCTACCTCAATTGATGCCACTTCTCACTTTTCCCCAAATCTTGCTTTTTCTCTTGCTCAAGTTAATACCAAGAGCAGATTAGTAAGTCCACTTCCTCCATGGATGTTCAATCCAGTAATGAGATGCTTGTATCTCTTTCTTACAGATATTTCTTGTCTTTACAATTGATTTGATTAGGTTCTGTAACTTGACTTGCAGGAAGGGAAAGAATCACATTACATAGCCCCAGGGTTATTTTCATGTTCCTCTCGTCCGTATATGATGTAGTTATAGAAAACACAGGATGGAGAAAGAGAGGTGAGAGACTGATGTTTGGAGGAGCAAAGTCAGTTCTGCTGCCTCTTGGTAAAAATCCATTAGCTCTTTTCAGATGATGGGAGTTCCTTGACGTCTAATGTCTTCAGCTTTGGAGCATGGGTAGCAATGCTGAGAACACAGAGAGTGAGCAGATTATCATCCTGCAGTATTAAATAAAGGAGGTGAGAGAAGAAAGTCAAGGATGATTCCATATCTCTGACCTAGAAAATGGGTGGATGGCAAGATAAGGACAAGTCAAGAGGACCAGGTTTTTAGGATAGGGGGAAAACCATGCCTTCAGGAACTGAACACACAGAGAAAGGCAGCTGGGTGGGACCCGGAGCACAGAAGCAGAAATTGACCTTAAATAGGAAAAAGGAAAGCAAGAAAGGCTTGGTGTAATTTTAGGTAGATGTGTAGATTTCAGTTTGTGTGAATTAATGGAGTTTCTGACTTGTTTGTTTGGTAAGGTGAGTTTATAGGAAAATATTGCAGTTACATGAGAAACAATATTCATTATTACTGTCTTGTCTTCAACCTAGAAGTTTTTGAGTACAAATTTAATTTATTTGATTGAAAACATTTTGTTGAGACAACATGTTTGTTTCATACACAAGGCCTTCCATGTATTGTCTCACACATTTTGAAATAGAAGTTTTTTTTTTTTGTGGTAGCTTTTCTCAGTTTATTCATTAATACACATTCTAATAAAAGCTAAACCTTAAGAGACTAGGAAGAAGGCAAGGTGTTTCGTGAGCTCATTTGTATAAAGACATGGTGAATCCTAAAATCACTTTCGTTTGACCTTGGACTTCAGGGCCAGCACTTATTTTCATTTTTACCATAAAAAGTAATATTTTCAGTCAATTTATAATAAGAGAAAAGTATAGAAATGACTAGATTTCCAAACATATCCCATAGAAATACAGTGACAATTTGAAACCTTCAAATAAGATTATAACACACCTTATCATAGAATATTTACTGAGGGACCAGTGTTGGGGTGTAGTAGGTTTAAGCTGCTGCCTGCAACATTGACATCCCACATGAGCATCGTTTCGAGTCTTGGTTGCACCATTTCTGATTCAGTTCCTCGCTAATGTGCCTGGGAAAGCAGCAGAAGATGGCACAAGAGGTTGGGTCCCTACTACCTACATGGGAGATCTGCACAGATTTCCAGGATCCTGGCCTGGCCCAGCTGTTGTGGCCATTTTGAGGAGTGAACCAGCAGATAGATAGATCTCTCTCTCTCTCTCTCTCTCTCTCTCTCTCTCTCTCCCCCTTTCAAATAAACAAATAAGTCTTAAAAAAATAAGACCAGCATGCTCAGAAAACAAGGAAAACCAGTTTTTGTTTGGCAGCTACTTGCACTGGACTTAGAAGATCAGAGTTGAAAGGTTTAAATTTCCTTTAACAGGAATCAATTTCTGGGAAATTAGCTGGGATTCTCTGATACATGACTGATTAGCAAACTTTGTAGCTTTGATTATATACAATAGGACTGACTGAAAATATAAATATTGACTCATGAATTAACTTTATTCATCAATTAATTCTAATGATCCAAGCCAGGTAAGATGTTTTTCTTTTTTCACAATATTTGAGATTTAAATTTTTTAAAATTTTACATCTTAATTAGTTTTTAACAGATTTAGTGTGGTTTGTAGGTACAATTCTAAGAACATAATGATATTCCTTTCCTCTCTCCCTTTCTCTCCCTACCAACTTCCTTTCTTCTCCCTTTCCTTCTGTCTTTTCTGGTTTTTGAGATAACATATTTTAAATTTATATTACATTAAAAAGGCTTAATATTTCACTGAATAAGTTTAACAAGTAAAAAGCAAAAAGACCTTATTTTAGTGGGAATATATACATTTCACCCATGTATAGTAAATTTTGAAGTAAATACAGATCATTAAAACTAAAGTAGTATAACATTATTAACCATTGGTTTGAAAAAGGTATTAAACAAAGTTTTATAAAACTGTATTTGCAGCAATACTAACACACACAGACACTTATTTCTTTTTTCTTTTTGAAAAATTTTAGTTTCCACATATATAGGAGAACATATGGCATTTGTCTTTCTAAGTCTAGCTTATTTCACTCAACACGATGTGCTCCAGTGTTGTTCATTTTGCTGCAAATGGTAGAATTTCATTCTTTTTTAATAGCTGAATAATATTCCATTATGTGCATATGCCACATTTTCTTTTTAAAATTTTTTTTAAAGATTTTATTTATTTATTTGACAGGTTGAGTTATAGACAGTGAGAAGGAGAGAGAGAGAGAAAGGTCTTCCTTCCTTTGTTTCACCCCCCCAAATGGCCGCTACAGTTGGCGCACTGCGCCGATCCGAAGCCAGGAGCCAGGTGCTTCCTCCTGGTCTCCCTTTTGGGTGCAGGGGCCCAAGCATGTTCTACTGCCTTCCTGGGTCCCAGCAGAGAGCTGGACTGGAAGAGGAGCAGCTGGGACTAGTACTGGCGCCCATCTGGGATGCCAGCACTGCGGGCGGAGGATTAACCTACTGCACCATGGTGCCCGCCCACCCACCCCCCCTTTTTTTTTAAAGATTTTATTTATTTATTTGAAAGGTAGAGTTACAGACAGTGAGAGGGACAGAGAGAAAGGTCAAATTTTTAAAAATTTTATTTTATTTAAGGTAAATAAATTCCGTGTATTTCATACACACAGATTTAGGAACATAGTGACAGCCCCCACCCAACCCTTCCTGCTGCCCATGCTCCCACCCTTCTTCCTCCTTCCTCTCGTATTCTCTCTCTTAATTTTTATGGTCAACTTTCAGTTTACTTTATCAGTTGCATACTTTGTAAATATATTCTAACATTCTGTTTGTTGCTTTTTCACTTTGCTGAGTATTTTCTTTTTTTTGGAGGGCAGGAGCTTCTCAGCTTAGTTTAGTCTCATTTTTCAATTTTGGCTTTGATTGCCTGTGCTTCTGGGGTCTTTTCTCTTTTTTTAATTATTATTTTTGACAGGCAGAGTGGACAGTGAGAGAGAGAGACAGAGAGAAAGGTCTTCCTTTTGCCATTGGTTCACCATCCAAAGGCTGCCACAGCCAGCGTGCTGCGGCCGGCCCATCACGCTGATCCGAAGCCAGGAGCCAGGTGCTTCTCCTGGTCTCCCATGGGGTGCAGGGCCCAAGCACCTGGGCCATCCTCCACTGCACTCCTGGGCCACAGCAGAGAGCTGGCCTGGAAGAGGGGCAACCAGGACAGAATCCGGCGCCCCGACCGGAACTAGAACCTGGTGTGCCGGTGCCGCTAGGTGGAAGATTAGCCTAGTGAGCCATGGCGCTGGCCCTCTGGGGTCTTGTCTTGTCTTGTTTTTTCTTTTCTTTTCTTTTCTTTTCTTTTCTTTTCTTTTCTTTTCTTTTCTTTTCTTTTCTTTTTTAACTTTTATTTAATGAATATAAATTTCCAAAGTACAGCTTATGGATTACAATGGCTCCCCCCCTCCATAACTTCCCTCCCACCAGCAACCCTCCCCTTTCCTGCACTCTCTTCCCTTCCATTCACATCAAGATTCATTTTCAATTCTCTTTATATACAGAAGATCAGTTTAATATATATTAAGTAAAGATTTCAATAGTTTTCACCCATATAGAAAAAGTGAAAAATCTGTTTGAGTACTAGTTATAGCATTACTTCACATTGTACAACACATTAAGGACAGAGATCCCACATGAGGAGTAAGTACACAGTGACTCCTGTGGTTGACTTAACAAATTGACACTCTTGTGTATGGCATCAGTAATCACCCTAGGCTCTTGTCATGAGTTGCCAAGGCTATGGAAGCCTTTTGAGTTCACTGACTCTGATCATATTTAGACAAGGTCATAGTCAAAGTGGAAGTTCTCTCCTCCCTTCAGAGAAAGGTACCTCCTTCTTTGATGACCTGTTCTTTCCACTGGGATCTCTCTCGCAGAGATCTTTCATTTAGGTTTTTTTGCCAGAGTGTCTTGGCTTTCCATGCCTGAAATACTCTCATGGGCTTTTCAGCCGGATATGAATTCCTTAAGGTCTGATTGTGAGGCCAAAGTCTGTTTAGGACATCTGCCATTCTATGAGTCTGCTGTGTATCCTACTTCCCATGTTGGATCGTTCTCTCCCTTTTTTATTCTATTGGTTAGTATTTTCAGACACTAGTCTTGTTTATGTGATCCCTTTGACTCTTAGTCCTATCATTATGATCAATTGTGAACTGCAATTGATCACTTGGACTAGTGAGATGGCATTGGTACATGCCACCTTGATGGGATTGAATTGGAATCCTCTGGTATGTTTCTAACTCTACCATTTGGGGCAAGTCAGCTTGAGCATGTCCCAAATTGTACATCTCCTCCCTCTCTTATTCCCACTCTTATATACAGGGATCACTTTTCAGTTAAGTTTCAACACTTAAGAATAACTATATATTAATTACAGAATTCAACCAATAGTATTAAGTAGAACAAACAAAAAAAAAATACTAGGAGGGATAAAGTATTAAGTTGTTCATCAACAGTCAGGGCAAGGGATGATCAAGTCACCATTTCTCATAGTGTCCACTTCACTTCATGCTTCTGCATGTGGAAATCCAGGTTTCCCAGCACCGTTTATTGAATAGACTGTCCTTGATATTCCAATTTATTAGCATATAGCTCTTGTAATAATATCTGATAATTCTTTTTATTTCTGTGATATTTATTGTTACATTTCCTTTTTCATCTCTTGTTTTATTAATTTTTTTGTTCTCCCTCTCTCTATGTCTCTCTCTTTTTTGTTTAGTTGCATCAGTGGCATATAAATTTTGTTTCTTTTTTCAAAAATATGGTTTTAATTTCATTGATCTTTTGTATTTTTTTGTTTCAATTTTGTCTATTTCTTCTGTAATTTGATTATTTCTTTCCACTTCTAATTTTGAGTTTGGGGGTTGTTGTTTTTCTTTTTTTTTTTTTTTTTTTTTACAGGCAGAGTGGACAGTGAGAGAGAGAGACAGAGAGAAAGGTCTTCCTTTTGCCGTTGGTTCACCCTCCAATGGCCGCCGCGGTCGGCGCGCTGCGGCCGGCGCACCGCGCTCGTCCGATGGCAGGAGCCAGGAGCCAGGTGCTTTTCCTGGTCTCCCCATGGGGTGCAGGGCCCAAGCACCTGGGCCATCCTCCACTGTACTCCCTGGCTACAGCAGAGGGCTGGCCTGGAAGAGGGGCAACCGGGACAGAATCCGGTGCCCCGACCGGGACTAGAACCCGGTGTGCCGGCGCCGCAAGGCGGAGGATTAGCCTGTTGAGCCAGGGGGTTGTTGTTTTTCTAGGTCCTTGAGATGCATTGATAGTTCATTCATTTGATGTTTCCCAATTTCTTACTTTTATAGCATTTTCCAATATTTTTTTTTTGACAGGCAGAGTGGACAGTGAGAGAGAGAGACAGACAGAAAGGTCTTCCTTTGCCGTTGGTTCACCCTCCAATGGCCGCCGCGGCCGGCGCGCTGCGGCCAGCGCACTGTGCTCATCCGATGGCAGGAGCCAGGTGCTAGGTGCTTTTTCCTGGTCTCCCATGGGGTGCAGGGCCCAAGCACTTGAGCCATCCTCCACTGCACTCCGGGGCCACAGCAGAGAGCTGGCCTGGAAGAGGGGCAACTGGGACAGAATCCGGCGCCCCAACCGGGACTAGAACCTGGTGTGCCGGCGCCGCTAGGCAGAGGATTAGCCTGTTTAGCCACGGCCCCAGCCCCCAATATTTTTTAAATGCTGCCTTCTGCCCAGACCAAGAGACAATCCCATTCCTTTTGTGTTCATGAAAAATTATGTAATTTCTCTGAACTTAGTTGAGGGGTCTTGACAAAGTACATAGGAAATGTATATTATTTTAAAAAAGAAAGCAATGATGGACTTCATGTTTTTGGACCAAAATGAATTCATACAAACTTGATATAACATGTGTGAATAGGATTTGGCCTGAAGCACACTAATCCTGTTAAAATTGATGAAGAACAATATTCAATTTATGTTGACACTTTAGTGAAAGAATGGTGAAATCATTTATACTTTACAAAATGTTTATAGGGCTAATTCCTCCAATAAATCATTAGTTTACAAATGGATAAAGCATTTTAAGAAAAGACAAGGTGATGTTGACAAAAAAACCTGATGTAGTAGAACGTGGACATGAATTTGTGAATGGAAAATTAGTCTTTTCATACTCCAAAAGAGGAGGACCAGCAGTTAACAACAGGAACAATAGAAAACCCCATTAAATTCCTTTTGGTTCAGTTAACACAATTCTGACTGAAAAACTAGAGTGGAGCAAACTTTTTGCTTGATGGGTACCAAAACTGTTATGCCCAGATCAGCTGCAGACAAGAGCAGACCTTTCAATAGAAACTGTAAACAAGTGGGATCAGGATCGTGAAGTACTTCTTCGAAGAATTGGAACAGGAGATAAAATGTGATTTTACAGGGCCAGTGCTGTGGCATAGCTGGTAAAGCTGCCAGCAATCCTACATGGGCGCCAGTTCAGGTCCTGGCTGCTCCACTACTGATAATTGCCCGCATAAAGCAGTAGAAGATGGTCCTAGTACTTGGGCCCCTGCACCCATGTGGGAGACCCAGACGAAGCTCCAGGCTCCTGGCTTCAGATTGGCCCAGTTCTGGTAGTTGTGGCCATTTGGGGAGTGAACCAGTGGATGGAAGACCTCTCTCTCTCTCTCTCTACCTCCCAAATACATAAATAAATCTTTAAAAAAATGTGACTTTACCATCACAATCCTGAAAATAAAGCACAATCAAAGCAATGGCTACCCAGAAGTGGAAGTGGTTCAGTGAAGGCAAAAGCAGAACACTGCTCAAGAATAAAGATCATGGCAAGACTTTTTCAGCAGACTCAAGGCATTTTGCTTCTTGACTTTCTTGAGGGATAAAGAACCATAAGATCTTACTAGGAAAGTGCTTTGAGAAAGTGAGCCCAGATATTTAGCTGAACAATGTCTTGGAAACTTCATCAGACTGTTCTCTGGTACAACAATGTTCCTGTTCATTCTTTTCCTCAAACAATAACCATTCCACTTTCAAACAAGGGAATCTTATGAGAGCTTGGATATGAAATCATTAGGCATCCACGTTAAAGTCCTCGTTTATTCCTTCAGACTTCTTTTTGTTATCTAATCTTAAAATTTTTAAAGAGCCCTTGGTTTTCTTTAGTTAATGATGTGAAAAGAAAAAAGAATGCATTGATGTGGTTCAATTCCTGGACCCTCAGTTCTTTAGCTATGGATTAAATTGCTAACATCATCACTTCCAAAAATGTTTTGAAACTGATGGAATTTATGCTGAGAAATGAAGTTTACATTGTATCCTTTAATTCCATTTTCCCATGAACTTTTCCATGAACTCGTATTTGATTATTCCCTAGTTACTAAGGTTTTTTTAAAAAAGAATTATTTATCTATTTGAAAGGCATAGTTACAGAGAAGCAGAGGCAGAGAGAGAGAGAGAGAGAGAGAGAGAGAGAGAGAGGTCTTCCATCCACTGGTCCACTCCCCAGATGACTGCAACAACCAGAGCTATACTGATCCGAAGCCAGGAGCCAGAGTTCTTCTGGATCTCCCAGCGGATGCAGGGGCCCAAGGACTTGGGCCATCTTCTAGGCCATAGCAGAGAGCTGGATCGGAGCAGCTGGAACTTGAACAGGAGCCCATATGGGATGCTGGCACTGCAGTCAGCGGCTCCACCCGCTACGGCACAGTGTCAGCCTCAAGATTTTTTGTGAAAGAAGTATGTTCAAGTGTTGCTGGGAGATCTGGATTTGTGTTTATCCTGTTTTTTTCCATTCATTTATACATTGTTTAAGGGTCATGCTCTATCGCAATGGTTTTGATGTGTTTCTATATCCTGCAAATCACTCTGGCAAAAAACCTGGATCCTACTATATTGGAAACAAATAAATCCCTACTTACATGCATTCTTTTTATTATAATCTCATTTTACTTCTCATTTACTGTATTATGGTTATGAAACAAAAATTGCAGTAATTTGGCAGAGGGAACATTTTATTGCAATAATAATAGCAGCTAACTTTTGTTTATAACTTTTTACATGCCAAGCAATGTTCTAAGTGCTTTACATCTATGACTAATTTACAGCTCTCAACAATGCTTTGGGTTCTATTATGGGCCCTATTTTTATAGAATGAGAATCTAAGGCACAGAGGGATTAAATGTCTTGTCCAGAGAGTCCTGACCAGAGCCAAGATCCACATCAGGAAACCTGACCCTTAAGCTCACATTCTTACTAACCATGGTATAAATTATTTACTGTATGAAACCAATTAGTAATTAAGCATATGATTATATTTTAGAGTATAAGTTTTACCACTAGAGAACTGACATCAAGATAAATAAAAATTTACAAAATAGTATACATTGGGAATACCTCATCTGAAAATATGAAATGCAAATTACTCCAAAGTCCAAAATATTTTGAACACCATGATATGACAAGTAGACCTTGGGTGATGGGTTGCAGTCAAAACAGAAGTGCACTATAAATATTGTATAAAATTACCTTAAGACTATGTGTAAAAGGTGCATATGAAGCAAAATAATTTTGTGTTTAGACTCCTCAACATATCTCATTATGTATATTCAAATGTTACAAAATACTTTCAGGCTTAAGCATTTCAGATAAGAAATATGCAGCCTCTACTGGTAAATAAGGAATGCAGAAAATAGCACATTAAGCCTGGAAGTGGACATGAGGACTAAGGCAGTGACTATTTAGGGATTCTAAGGAAAACTTGTGTCCAGTCTAGACTTGTTTCTCCCAACCGATGGCCTGTATTCCTCTGTTGAGAACTATGCTTTAGCAAACATCCTACCTAAGTCCTTACTACCCCTTCTGCTTATGTTTTCAAGAAGAATAGACTCCAAAGGAATGATGATATCTCATTGGAAAGCTCAGTAGTTCATTCAGTCATTCAGCATCCACTTATTCAGAACCTGCCCCTAACAGCTCAGAGATCTTCAGGGAAGACAAATATATAAACAAACATCACAACACAGAAAATACTTTAAAAATAGAGATGAGCAAATTAACAGTAGGGATATCAAGAAGAAGAAAAGTGGTTGGAGAAGTAGTATTAGAGAGAAGAGAGTACCTGAGAGACATCTTTAAAAAGGAGCTATTTGAATTGGGTAAGTGAATTCTCCAAGTAGACAAGAAATAGGGGAGAATAATACAAGCAGAGGGTGTGGCATGTGAAAAGACTCATGGATATGAAATGGGACAATGTATTCAAGAAACTGCAAGTACTGAAATGTTATGGGCACACTGGTGCAGGGAAGGAAGGGACATGAAGATGAAGCTGGGTGAGTAGGCAGGTCTAGAAGAATATGTAGAAATTTGGAGCTTTATTGGAGGGAATGGTGAGCCACTGAAGAGTTGTAAGTGGAAGAGAGACAGTGAATTCAGTGTTGAGATAAACTGAATTCCACTTCTTTCGATTGATTATCACATTGAATTGAGATAACCCAATTGATTATCACAGATCTGAAGCCAGAAAGCAGGAGCTTCATCCAGGTCTCCCACATAGGTGCAGGGGCCCAAGGACTTGGGCCATCTTCCAGTGCCTTCTCAGGCTATTAGCAGGGAGCTGGATCAGAAGTGGAGCAGCTGGGACATGAGCCAGAGCCCACATGGGATGCTGGAACTGCAGGCAGAGGCTTAACCAACTGCTCCACAGCACCAGCCCTAGGAGCATTATTTAATGCCTTCCCAGTATCTGTTTTTCTATTCCTTTTTTGGGTAATAACAGCTGATTTTCCTTGAGGGAATTACCTGTACCACAATGCCACAGTCTCCTAAAACAATTGAAAAACTATGTTACTCTCTTTGGCTGAAGATCGGTCAAGAGATCTGAGCAAGTCTCTTCCAACTCCTCCAGGAATTTATATTTTATTAGAAGTACTCAGGGGTGGGAAAACATTGCATTTGATCCACTTGGCATCAGCACCCTGAGGGAATGGCCCTGTACTTACTTTTACCTAGGTTACCAAAGTTTCCTAGTTCTCCTGTTTCTGAAGCTAGGTATTCCCAGATCGCTTTTGGTTCCTGACTTTTTCCATAACCCTCCAGTAAATTCCATTTTTTGTTTAAGTAACAAATTCAGCTCAAACCAGCTGCAGTATTCTTCTGAGCTAAGGACTTAATTTACACATCACCTGGGGGATGACTTGCTTACTTTTACCTGCTAAGATTAGCAGAAATGTTGAACAACAGTTGTACTCCTACCAGCCTAGACACAGCATGTAGCTCTTTGTTCCCTGGATCTTGCTACTGCACCATGGTGCTGGCAAGAAACAAGGTCAAGTCTGCATTGCTCTCAGGAACTAGAAACCTTCCTTACTGTCGTTGTCTTTCTCCCTCAGTCACCAACCTGTAATGGGAGGAATCTCTTCTTATGAAAGTCTTTTCCACTTTACATTTATGGCCAAGACACTTTTTCTATGTTTAGAATGAAAACTTACCCCCTTCCCCAAAAATGTTCTCCCAAGTCCTTGGAAGAACAACAAAAAAAGACATGTAGGCCTCTTCTGCTTTCCATCTTGCCCCAAAAGTACTCAGAGAGCATAAACTGCATCTGTGTGTTTGAATTGGGGGTAGGTTGAAGACAGAAAAAAAAAGAAGGGCACAGAGGAGAAAATGAAAATAAGTTAATATTTCAAAATACCCTAGAAGGGGCAGGCATTTGGCTGAGTGGTTGATGCCTCTCAGGATGGCCACATGCCATAATGGAGTGCCTCTGTTCCAGTTCCAGCTTCCTACTAATGCACACCATGGGAGGCAGCAGATAATGACACAAGTATTTGTGGCTCAACACTTGGGAGACCGGGATTGAGTTCTTGACATCTGGCTGTAGTCTAGCCTAGTCTCAGCAGTTGCAGGCATTTGAGGAATGAAACAGAGAACAGGATCTCTCTCATAAAAAGGCAAAATGCTCCAGTAGTTTGCTAATGTAAACAATGGTACTTTTCAGCATATCATTTTTTATCCTTTTTTGATTTGTTTATTCTGTTTTTGTTTGTATTTCACTCAGAAACTATTCATTACTGTGTGCACTGGGTTGTTTTCCAGGTTACATAATGGCTTCTTTTAGTAATTCTAATGTAAGTAATGGTGTGTCTGTGTCCAAAGATGAACAATCTGCATGAATTTTCCGAATTATTCAAAAGAGCTGCTGGAAACCACACTTCCCATCAGGATGTCTATGACACAGTTTATCTGTCTGTAAGACTGGCTTTTGGGTCACTGGCAAGGGTTGTCATTTACTCGTCTTTTTCATGCTCACCTTCTGACTGCTGACTTGCAAAGCTTTCTGTATGATTTTATGTAATTTCAAATCCAGATGGTGGGATGTATGGGGGTGCAGCAAATGACTGAGTGCTCTAACAGGTTCCTTGGCTGGCGTTTCTTACATCTCCATCTCTGCCACATTCGGCAATGACTGTCACCATGCTAAATAGATGCTCTGATAGAACCAGGGCTCAAGAGAGACAAAATACTCTCCTAATCCTGATCACACTCCCATGCTCCATCTCACATGGTTTCCTTTTTTGTCACAAGAAACTTACTTAGAGTTTTATAGCATACAGAAAACTGAGGCAAAAAGAAAGGGAGAAAGCAGGACAGGAAACTGGAGAGAAGGCTGAAAAGGTAAACAAGAAGGAAGGAAAAATGTCCTCGCAATAGTCTGAAAATATTCAAACGCAAAGAAATGGAATTAGTCAAGGACAACAAACTACTCAGAGTGTCACTTATGCCTGCTTCTTTTATGCATCTGTGTCTCGTCCTCTCACCACGCCCCCTGTTCTTTTCCCCTTCCCCACGCCTTTCGGATCCGGGTCGTTTCAGTTGCATGTGTCCTGTGAGTGGCTATTCCACAGAAGTCATAACAGTCTTGAATGTGTTTTTTCAATACCCATTTTCAGTGATTACCTCTTTTTACTTGGGTTCCTTCAGCTGCTTCCACCTGCTTTCTCATGACTAAGTAATGAAGTCAGGTCTCTTCCAAGGGACTCCCTGAGAGGATGAACAGAGGTAGAAATCAAGATTTGAAGCCACTTCTCAACCGCTACCCTTGGGACAGGACTAGTTTGTATTCTGGGCCTCATTGAACCATTATCTACTTTTGTTTATGATATTTCTTTTTACGTGTGTGTCCTTGGTAGTGTTTGAAATTTTCTGTCTGGCTTCAGCTCTTGTTTTTGCTCATGAATGGAGCTGATATTAATATAAATGGTAGGTTGCCGGAAAGCAATAGCAAAGAAAAACTAGTTCATTCTTTTTGTTACAGGGTTGTCTTCTATGGAAGGCCACATTGAGATGAAGGCAGCATTATTTGTGCTAACAAATGCGCTTGCTGTTCTGGTCCTTCTTTCTTTTACTTCCGGAGATAATAATAAATTCGTTTCTTCTTTCATCCAGTCAGCTTAGAAGGGAAGCTTGAAAGGTGGCTTCATCCAACGTTAGCATTTCTTTCTTTGGAGGCCTTGCTTTAATAATTACCCAAGCTTTGATGTCCATGTTTCCATATTTGTTGCTATTCCTTGATGCTATAGTTGATTTCCCTCATAATCTTTTACTTCCCTCATAATCTTTCCTTCCCAGAGGCAAAGGACATGCTCTGTACCTGACTGCATTATGAAACACCTGGGTTTGTCTGACCCACCCCTGCACAGGCTGCACCACCCACAGCATGAAAATGAAGTTGCCACCGACTGGAGGTCACCAATTCTCCTTTGGGTCCAGATGAACTTAAACCAGTATGGAACCCCCACGGCCAGGCTCTCAAGAGTCACCTCCGAACCTCCTTGAAGTAAGTTTTCAGCCATGTTATTAATTTTTTAGTGTTGGACGTGTAGATGCCACTTCATTGGGTCTTTAAAATTTTGATGCTATGCAGGGAAGCATGATGTCTCCAAAGCAGGACTTCAGGGAAGGAGGGTGATCATTAGCAGGCTTCTTTTCTGATTTGTAAGAGCCTCTTTCTCTTTTGATGATATTTTGCACCCTGTGCCGTAGGAATTATCTCTATTCTGTTTTGTAGCAGGCTGGCCCAAGGGAAAAGGGGAATGAAGGGGAATGGAGGTCAAGGATTAATTAATAAAATGTACAAATTTTGTCTTGGGTTTTATATGGCTCAAGGCTCATTATAATGTAACTTGTCTGAGTCCCTCAGATTACCCCACGGTGTTTGTTATTCATTCAAACATTGATTCAGCTGAGCACTTTGGAAATAGAGAGGGAGAGATTTCAACCAGAAGGTGAACTCTATGAGTACTGCTTCATCTCACTGCTCCCCCCACCCCCCCCAGCTCTCAGAATAGTGTCTGGCACATAGGTGGCAGTCCATAAATATTTGTGGGTGAGTGAACGTTAGCGTGGACTTTGAAAAAGATTTTACGCAGCTCACTTGGCTAATCCTCTGCCTGAGGCGCTGGCACCCCGAGTTCTAGTCCTGGTTGGGGCGCCAGATTCTGTCCCGGTTGCCCCTCTTCCAGTCCAGCTCTCTGCTGTAGCCTGGGAGTGCAGTGGAGGATGGCCCAGGTCCTTAGGCCCTGTACCTGCATGGGAGACCAGGAGGAAGCACCTGGCTCCTGGCTTCAGATCAGCACAGCGCTGGCAATAGCAGCCATTTGTGGGGTGAACCAACGGAAAAGGAAAACTTTCTCTCTGTCTCTCTGTCTCTCTCTCTGTCTCTCTCTCTCACTGTCTAACTCTGCCTGTCCAAAAAAAAAAAAAAAAGAAATGAAAAAGATTGTACTTATTTATTTGAGAGGCAGAGTTACAGACAGAGAGGGAGAGACAGAGAGAATGGTTTTTCATCTGCTGGGTCACTCCTCAGATGGCTGCAACAGCTGGAGCCAGGAACTAGAAGCTTCTTCTGGTCTCCCATGTAAGTGCAGGGGCCCAAGCACTTGGACATCCTTCACTGCCTTCCCAGGCCATAAGCAGAGAGCTGGATCAAGAGAGGAGCAGCTGGGGCACGTACTAGCACCTATATGAGATGCTGGTGCTACAGGCAGAGGCTAAGCCTACGATACCACAGTGCTGGCCTCTCGTGTGGATTTTTAAAAAGAGAAATTCATTTTAGAGTAAGAGGTAAATTCTGTTTGTTGGGTATACAATTGTGAATATAATAAAGTCTGTTATTTAAAAAAGACCCTGGGAAGACTTGAAACATCCAAGTGTCAGAGAGATTTGTTACTTTACATTCAGAGTAGACTTTTTTTTTTTTTAATGCTTAACTTTTTTGAAAGGCAGACAGAGAGAGAGAGAGAGAGAGAGAGAGAGGGAGAGAGAGGTCTTCCATCTGCTGCTTTACTCCCCAGATGATTGCAACAGCCAAGGCTGAACCAGGCTGAAGCGAGGAGCCAGGGGCTTCTTACAGGTCTCCCACATGGATGCAGGGGCCCAAACAATTGGGCTGTCCTCTGATGCTTTCCCAGGAGCATTAACAGGGAGCTGGATAAGAAGTGGAACAGCTGGGACTCAAACTGGTACCCTTATGGGATGCTGGCATTGCAGGAGGTGGCTTAATCCGCTATGCCACAGTGCCAGCCCCATGGGAAGATATTTTACATTCCAGATTGGTTTTGCTCCAAAGGAGGGATGTGGTTAATTTCATTTTCTCATTTTCACTCTTGTTTGGAAATTAAAGAAACTGATTCATAAAAACAATGATTGATTTCATTTGTTAGTCTTGCTGTGTCTGTTTTGTGCTTATCTGTAAAGATTTCCAAGGCATTGGCTGAGTGGTCATATTAAACTCAGCTCAACACAGAGGTTGTGAGCAGAGGCAGCCCTTGGGGTGGCTGGTCTGTGTACCGTTGCTCAGAGCTCCGCAGGCCATGCCAAACTGCCCCTTATTAGAGTTTCTGTGTTGAATTTTGTGCTTGCTACGCCTTGATTTCTGTGTCCTTCTCACCACCAGCAGTAAAGCGATGAGGGAATTAATGTTGGGGATGTTGATGGAGTACTTGACTGCTGCCTTCTGTCACCCCGCTTTCCTGTCTACCCAGATCAAAGCCTCTGCCCTCCTTTGCTCCTCCACTGGCAAAGTCAAAGTGGGCGCCAAGTGCAGAGGTGGCTAGGTGCACTCCCTAGGTAGTAAGGGCACCGTCACCTTCCTTTTATAACCCCAGGAGCCATGGCTTCAGAGTGACTTTTTGGATGTGGTGCTGTGTCTGCAGCAGTGAGACCAGAAATTCTGTCTGAGGTTTTGGCCATTGAATGCTACACTATAAAAACCATGTAACACAGACTAATACTTTCATGTTGCAGTTGAAGTGTTATGAGATTTCATTTTATAAGAACCTAAATTCAACACATAAATCTCTCTCAGGACATCCAGGCTTTGTTGTCCCCCTCTCCCCCCCCAATAACTCAGTCTGAGTTCATCCAAGGAGAGCATTTCCAAACAAGCTGACTGTGTGTTCTAGTAGGAAAAACAACCTGATTGTAAATCAGGACTCAGTTCCAGATTGGACTTGGTTGCTAGCTAGTATCTTATCCAGAGTGAGTCCTTACAGAGCAGGGAATTAAGTGGGCACAGAAAAATCAAGTTTCTTGCCCTGAGCACACAAAATAGTCAGTGGCAGAAACCTGACATTTTTGCCATCAGCTGTGAATTTTTTGTCTGAAAAATTTCTCTCATTAATTTTTGGTGACAATGATGGGTATAAAGGAAGCAAAAAGTTTCATAAAATAGTGTAATTCTTATTTCTACCAAGACAGCCTATGATAGTCCTTGTGTATCTTGTAGCAAAATGTTGGTGTGTCATGCAGAGATACAGATTGGTTGCTTTAGGATTAAACACTGGAACTCCTGGAGAAGAAGACCATTTTTTTAAAGAAACGTGTGCCTTCTTTTAAGGTTTCCTTCTAACTTCACTTTTAAAACACTGAGTGTTCAAATCGTAAAAAGGAAGACAGAAAAATATATTCAAGCAAGCAAGCATCAGTTCTAGTCGAGACTTTACATGGGTTTTGAGAACCTAATGGACACGTAACAATAAATGTGAATATGGTCGCTCTCAGTTCCATACGTACACTGTCTCCTTGCTTAGGACTGTGTGTTGTCCCAGTAGGAACTCTCTTCCTTTGGGAGGCTAGGCTCTTTCTGGCTTCCTTATGTCTTTGAACAGTGTGTGTCACCATTCACCTAGGTACTCACGTTTCCAACCTTAGTCATCTGTGACTCCTCCTCTTTCCTTGATATATTGAAATGGTCACTAAACTCCATAGGTTACTCCTTTACAATATAACTGACATCCATTTTACTTCTTCATTCCTGTCATTTTTCACCCATGTCACAAAAGTCCTATTTTGTGAGTGGTTAAGAACATGGATTTGGAGTTATGTAGAGCTGGATTTGAGTCTAAGCTTTGTCAGTTACTGCTAATATTAATCTCTCTGACCCTTAGTTATTTTATCTGCAAAAAAAGAAATAATAATTGTATTGGTCAAAGAGCAGTGAGAATTAAATAAAAGAATGTGTGTAAAATACTCAATAAAGTGTCTAGCATATATTAAGTGTTCGACACATAATAGGAATGACTGTTCCTCCCCTATCCTACTTCTTGTTCTCAAGTTAATTCTCCTAAAGCTGACTCTGATGCTTTCTCTTCCTTAACATCCTAAGAGAAGAATCATCACAGAATGGTTACAAGTTGAGTTCTGTAGCTGGGTTGCCTGGGTTACACATACTAGCTATATGACCTTGAATTCTCTACCTCAGTTTTCCTTTTCTTTTTTAAAATTTGACAGGCAGAGTTAGACAGTGAGAGAGAGAGAGACAGAGAGAAAGGTCTTCCTTCCATTGGTTCACCCCCCCAAATGGTCGCTACAGCCAGCGCACCGCGCCGATCCGAAGCCAGGAGCCAGGTGCTTCCTCCTGGTCTCCCATGCGGGTGCAGGGCCCAAGCACTTGGGCCATCCTCCACTGCCCTCCTGGGTCACAGCAGAGAGCTGGACTGGAAAAGGGGCAACCAAGACTAGAACCCAGCACCCATATGGGATGCTGGCGCAGATGGAGGATTAACCAAGTGAGCCACGGCACTGGCCCAACCTAGTTTTCTTAACTGTATAATAGGGATAAGAGGATCTGCCTCAAAGGATTATCATGTGGTTCTTATTATTTAGAACTAATAGTTAATATTTTTCTATAGTTTTCTTTTAAAAAAATTTATTTATTTGAAAGGGAGTGGGGAGGAGAGACAGAAACAAAGAGAGAGAGAGAGAGAGAGAGAGAGAGAGAGAGAGATCTCCACCTGCTGGTTCACTCTCCAAATGCCTGCAATAGCTAAGGCTCAGTCAGGCTGAAGCCAGGATTCCTAAACCCAACTTGAGATTCCTACATGGGTAGAGGAACCCACATAATTGAGCCATCACTTGTTGCCTCCAAGGGTGCACATTATCAGGAAGCAGAGCTGGGACTCAAGCCCAGGTGCTTTGACATGTTATGCAGACATTTCAAGCCATTTCTTAACCACTGTTCCAAATGTCTGCCCCTAATAGTTAATATTTTAAGACGTTCAGAATAGAGCTTTGCATAAATAAGCCAATGTTAGTCTTTTATAAATAGATTAAAGCCTACACTGGCTTCTTATTTTTGCTGTCTTAAAAATATGCTTAGTTCTTCTCTGTACTCATTCCTGTAGTCTTGCTGTTTCTTCTGGCTGTACTGTAGAGTGGGTTAGTGGAAAGAGTCCTTCTACCCCAGGGAGAATTTGGGTTTTACATATATGGCAGCTTTGATTTATTATTAGTAGGTGCCTGGAGATCTGTGTTGCCAAAATTCTGAGGCTTTTTGTGATTTTAGTGGAAAAGATTGGCTACTTGTTCTTCCCCTGGGTCCTGGAAGGCAAAGCAGAGACACAGTTTTATATTTTCCCATAATAAAGAAGAAGCCACAATGTTTTCATAACAAAACACAGTACAAGTCA
This sequence comes from Sylvilagus floridanus, assembly GCA_949820135.1. NCBI lineage: Eukaryota > Metazoa > Chordata > Mammalia > Lagomorpha > Leporidae > Sylvilagus > Sylvilagus floridanus. The sequence goes on along the minus strand of OX463225.1, from coordinate 75,687,710 downwards.
GGGCACAGAATACTGAAGGCTAAAGAAAAGGATATTTCATGACTCTTTATAAAAAGACAAATAGCATTCCTCTACGTGCTTTACATACTCGTTGTCATTTATTCTTCCCCAAGCCAGTCAGTACACTACACTTATTGTCCTTGTTTCCTTTTACAGATGAGGATGCAAAGGTAGTAGAGGTTAAATAATTTGCAGAAGTCATGCAAGTAATAAATGGTAGAGGTGGGAGTTGACACTTGGGCAGCTTCACTCCAACATTGACTTTTGGACCACTATGCCAAGCATGATTTGAGTGATAGAAGTCCTTGGGTTACTTTGTAAGTAAGTTTAGAGGCCTCAGTGCAAGGAAACATTTGTTTCATCATCACTTTCAGGTAATTAATTCTTTTTTTGACAAGCAGAGTTAGACAGTGAGAGAGAGAGACAGAAACAGAGAGAAAGGTCTTCCTTCTGTTGTTTCACCCCCCAAATGGCCACTACGGCTGGCGCGCTGCGGCGATCCGAAGCCAGGAGCCAGGTCCTTCCCCCTGCTCTCCCATGTGGGTGCAGGGCCCAAGCACCTGGGCCATCCTCCACTGCCTTCCTGGGCCACAGCAGAGAGCTGGACTGGAAGAGGAGCAACCAGGACAGAATCCGGTGCCCCAACTAGGACTCGAACCCGGGGTGCTGGCATCGCAGGTGGAAGATTAGCCTATTGAGCCGAAGCGCCAGCCTGTGGTAATTACTTCTAGAAGGGCCACATCACTATTCAAATATATATCTCTATGACAGCTTGGCCTAATCCATAAATTGCTTATGTCCCAAGCACTTTACTCAGCCACTTCCTTCAGCATTTCTGGAACCTGAGGGTTAGTGGTGGTGGGTGTGAAAGGGGCTCTAAGCCTCCACTCCTACTAACACCAGGAAAGCCTTGCTTTATGAATTTAAAAATTGGATTTTTAAATAAGATTTATTTTGAAGAAAGATCCCTACCTTTAAAAAGTGCTTGAAAAACCACTGACCTAGGGAAATAAATAGACAGCACATTTTAAGGACAACTCACATTAAATATTCTTTCTGGTCAGTGAGCTGCCAATGTAACTTTGGCAGCAGAGTGTTCAAAATTATATCTGCAAGAAACTGGAGTGCAAATAATGTTTCCATTATGATCAGAAACACACTCACTAACAATGGCATGAAGGTGACGATAATATTCTCAAACAAAAACTTGAGCACCCAACTTGGACTCACATAATAGTCACTAGAAAGTTCAAAGACTCATTCCTTCAACTTTAGACATTTAAATGCTGAAACAAAAAGAATCAGGTGTTCTGTAAGCTCTCATTTCCTTGTCTTTGTTGTTACTCAAGAAAACATGGTTAAGCTTTCTTATTCATGTATTATAGAACACAAATATATCTGGCTTTAAAGGACTTTTTGGTATTTTGGATTTTCAATCTTTTTGAAAAATATACTGCTTTTTAATAACAAATCATGCTTAGATTATACTGATAACTGAAAAGTTTGGTGACATCTACTTTTCTTTAAATTCAAATACACGTCGACATTGATGTCTCACTGAAGGTTGTTAGTAAAATGGTGCCGTCTTACTTGTGGCACCATCTATGCCCTGGCCCCTGTCACCACATTGCACAGTAGGCTTTGGTCCTAAGCCCCATGGCCCAACCACTGGTGTCAGCTCCACCCCCTTCCTAATGGGATTCGCTGCTCCACTTTGCTGCCCGCCCCCCTGCAAAGGTTTAACAGGACCTGTTCCTGAACAAGTGGCTTTCTCTCTTACACTTTCCTTCTTTCTCTCTCTTTCCTTCTTTACTCCTTCAATTTGGTCTGTTGGGTTTTCCCCACCAATACACCCTTTCCCTTACTCTTGTGTTTGGTGTGCTTTGTGGTGGCCTTACAAAGGTGGCAAACTTTAGTCAGGCTCCAGAACCTTCTGCTAGGCCCATTGATGCACTTTCTTAATCCACTTTTAGCAAAGAACTCTGCTAAATCAATTTAGTGAGAATCGCTTCATCCTTAACGCCCAATCATCTGAGATAGCTGATCAGACTTTCACCTCTACTGCCCCCTACATGATGCCTGATCACCAGGCCTGTCTTCAGAAAAATTCCATTAGAGTGGCTTAGCTAAAATGCTCCTTTCCTCTGGTGTTTCTTCTCAGTGATTTTCTGTGCACCAAACCTCAACCCAATCCTTAGCCATAAATTCTTATTTGTTCTTCCTGTCTTCAGAATTGACCACAATCTCTCTCTTCCACTGCGTGACCCATTGTAGTGGTCCCTATACCTATCTCAATTGTCTGAATAAAGTCTTCTTTACTGGACTTTTTATTTATTTATTTATTTATTTATTTGACAGGCAGAGTGGACAGTGAGAGAGAGAGACAGAGAGAAAGGTCTTCCTTTGCCGTTGGTTCACCCTCCAATGGCCGCCACGGCCCACACGCTGTGGCCGGCGCACCACGCTGATCCAAAGGCAGGAGCTAGGTGCTTCTCCTGGTCTCCCATGGGGTGCAGGGCCCAAGCACTTGGGCCATCCTCCGCTGCACTCCTGGGCCACAGCAGAGAGCTGGCCTGGAAGAGGGGCAACCGGGACAGAATCCAGCACCCCGACTGGCACTAGAACCTGGTGTGCCGGCTCCCCAGGCAAAGGATTAGCCTATTGAGCCACAGCGCTGGCCTCTTTACTGGACTTTAGCAAGTATCACTGAATAATTTTTTTCTTTAACATGGGTAGAACTGAAAAGAATGTGACACCACAATTGGAAGAATGCTTCTCAGATTTGCTTGTAGGAATCCCAAGAGGGCTCTACTCATATCTAGTTCTTCTGCAGAACCAACTTCTGAAATGTAAGTTACTGAATCACCCAGGTTCCTGGATTTGCCTTCGGAAGTGTGTGTTAAAAATATATTATCTGGCCGGCGCCGAGGCTCACTAGGCTAATCCTCCACCTTGCGGCACTGGCACACCGGGTTCTAGTCCCGGTCGGGGCGCCAGATTCTGTCCCGGTTGCCCCTCTTCCAGGCCAGCTCTCTGCTATGGCCCAGGAGTGCAGTGGAGGATGGCCCAAGTGCTTGGGCCCTGCACCCCATGGGAGACCAGGAGAAGCACCTGGCTCCTGCCTTCAGATCAGTGCAGTGCGCCGGCTGTGGTGGCCATTGGAGGGTGAACCAACGGCAAAGGAAGACCTTTCTCTCTGTCTCTCTCTCTCACTGTCCACTCTGCCTGTCAAAAAAAAAAAAAAAAAAGAAAAGAAAAATATATTATCTATCTTCAAAAAAGGTACAAATTCTATTAGTAAACAGGGGCATCAGAGGAAGTCGGACTGTGGTGCTAGGCATTCAGAACTTGGAGCCAGTAGCTTGTTTGGCCTTGGGATGTATTGTGTAGTAGCAGACTTCCCCATGCTAATTATGATCCGCCTCAGGCAGGTGGCACTTGAAATGACTTGACTTTGGGGAGCACTCACTACCTGAGGATAGGCTGAGTGGGTTTGGATGAATGCTAATAGCAGGAGAAAGCCAACTGGGGTTAACATTCCATGTGGAGAGTCTGCCCAGTAGTAATCCACAGAGGGAATAATTGAGAATTGATTTTGTAAGCAAAACTCATTACTGTTGTCGATTTGCGACTTTGTCGTGTTGTAACTCTCGTGTCGGCAGTATACCTCATGAATACTTTTATCACTATGAGGAGTGAGTTAGTAAGACATTGATAGCAAGAGAAGGAGAATCCGCAGGCCTCACCATTGGCACCCCTGGCCAAGTTCTGGACTCCTGCAGACTCCATCTAAAAAGTGAAGTAAAGACTTGGACTTCCGCTGAGACAAGTTTAGCACTTCAAACCTTGTCGAATTTAAATGGTGATAAGAAACTAGCCACTTTTTTACATTTCAAATTACCTTTTAAAAAGTGTTCTTGAAGGGGTCATCTAAGAAGGAGGTACCTTTCTCTGAAGGGAGGAAAGAACTTCCACTTTGACTATGGTCTTGTCTAAATAAGATCGGAGTTGGTGAACTCAAGAGGCTTCCATAGCCTTGGCAGCTCATGACAAGAGCCTTGGGTGATTACTGACGTCATAAAAAGACCGTCAATTGTTAAATCAACAACAGGAGTCACTGTGCACCTGCTTCCCATGTAGGATCTCTGTCCTTAATGTGTTGTACTATGCAAATTAACAATAAAACTACTACTCAAACTGTACTCTATACTTTGTGTGTCTGTGTGGGTGCAGTCTGTTGAAATCTTTACTTAGCATATACTAAGTGGATCTTCTGTATATAAAGATAATTGAAAATGAATCTTGATGAAGAATGGGATGGGAGAGGGAGTGGGAGATGGGATGGTTGCAGGTGGGGCGGAGGTTAGGGGAGGAAAAGCCGCTACAATTAAAAAGTTGTACTTTGGAAATTTATATTTATTAAATAAAAGTTTAAAAAAAAGTGTTCTTGAAAGAAAATCTTGGGAATTTCCTATGGAAGGCAAAAACCTGACCTGAAGCAAGGCTGCATTCTCAGGAACACTCAAAGCAGAACACCTTCCAGTGGAGTTCGGTCAAGGCAGCAGTGTTGGATTTCCTGCGACATCAATTTTTGGGCAATGAGATAATGAGTTTTGGAGAAGTTGCACCAGCAGTCATGTGGAGAAATTATGCTTTTTTTTTTTCTTTTGCTGTAGTGGTTTTGGGTATGATGATGATTTATACCTGTGACTTAGCTAAGGAAGCAGAATCTTTAGTTTTTCTGCACAACACTGCCTCCTTGTGTAATAGGAATTATTTTCTCGTCCATTAGCATGTAGCGTATATATTCATATTTGTATATTTACTATTTGAATAAAGTGGCTTCAACAATGCAGCACAGGTGGGGATCTCTGTGAGGAAAAGCCCTGGTGCTTGTGTTAGTAAATTTCCATTGATAAGCCCAACTGTGTTTTAATGCATGCACTGTTTGTTTGCCCAGTTTGACATTATCTGTGTTTTTTGCTCTTATTCTTTATTCTTCTTGCTGTCTCTTTAACTTGGTGGAAAGAAGCAGAGAAAATGTATAGAAAGAAAAGCACTACTTTTGCTACTTACTATGTCATCTTGAATGGTTTCCTGGGAGAGAAGAAAGAAACCTTTGAAAAAGGAAAAATCTGCTAATCAGATGATTCAGTACTTAAAGATGGGCTAATTTCATCAAAAGCAATTTGCCTAAAGTAGTGAGGCTTAAAGAATTTAAGTTACATATTTTCTTACCCTTTTCTGACTTATTCTTGGGTCAGGAAATTGGTGCTGTCCATTCATTCACTATTGTATCTGGGTGCATTTGTTAGGTCCCAGGCACTTTTGAAGGCCTGGAGAAGAAAACAAACACTCTGTCCTCTAAGCTTGTTTTCTAGTTAAGGGTGGGGCAGGGCAGATAAGACATTTGTTAAATTGTGATAAGTGCTAAGGAGAAAAAACAGGGAAGTGGGGGAGGAATAGTACAACATTAGATAGGGTAGCTGCAAAGGCCTCATTGAGGAGGTAGAATATGTGAGTGAGGGTTGTACAGCAGCAAAGAGCAAGCGCCAAGAAGACACAGGAGAAAAAGGTTCGCATTAACAGGAAGCTGGAATCAGGAGCAGGTCTAGGACTCAAACCCAGGCAGTCCAACACGGAATATCGCCGTCCATCTCAACCTGCTACCTCCCTAGCACATTTAACAATTTTCTTTTTGAAATGCAGAGAGACAGAGGGAGATCTTGCATCCATTGGTTCACTCCCCAAACCCCTGCAATAGCCTGGCTGAAACCGGAGTCTGCAGTTGCACACAGGTCTCCCATGTGGGTGGTAAGGAACCAAGTATTTGAGCGATCATCTGCTGCCTCCCAGGATTGACCACGTTCTTGCATACAAATTGCAGCAGAGACGTGAAGACTACAGTCCTGTGGAAGATGTTGTGCTAACAAAAAGTGGGAGCTCTCAAAGACACCCCTGGGTACCCACCCCATCCCAACACTCTATCAGGTGCTGAAGGGAAGAAAAGCCTTGACTTCATACTCACAAACACGTTTCAATATCTGTGCATTCAGCTCATACTTACTGAATACCTACTACGTCAGCTGCTGTGATGGGACATGAGCCATTCACAAACCAAAAGAGAAGAGCCCAGTGAACGCATGACTCGTCCTCGATTTATACTTTTCCACTCATACCAACTTTACTCCTGTCTTCAGACGTCATCCAAAAACCCCTGCACAGATAGGAAATGGCGTCTTTTCTATGTTGGCCACAGTTCCGCTTGTCACCGTCTTCTCTCTTCCTCGGGCTTAGGATAGTCAAGTACTTCTTTTCCGCCTTCCTCCGCACCCCCTAATCTGTTCCCAAAGCTCTGAAAGACGGACCTCATCGTGTCTGAGCACACACGCTGCTTCTCTCTCATTAGCCAAACCTGTTTTCTTGATACAAGCCGGGTACTCAAGCCTCTGAGGAATATCTCTGTCAATTCCAGGAAGGATTATCACCTGAGCCGCCTTCATTATGTTTCCCTGGAGACTAGAAATACTTCACGCTTTCTGTTGAATCTGGACTTAGGACGGGTCTTGGGTAGAATGGAATTTTCCTAAGCACTCCAAAGCCTCGTTCAAGGTTCTTCTCCCTTGCAGGTCTTCTGGGCTCTCCAGTAGCCCCTTGACTGCTTGTGGTCTTCCCAGGGTCACTTGATAGCTCTCTTCCTACTAAGAAGACTTTATGCTTCTCGGGGGCGCATTTCCTCCTTCAGCATCTGGAATCTTCCAAGAGAGATTTTATTTAAACAAATGGATGTTTGGGAATTTCCCCAAACCATAGAAAATTGCAGTGTTCCACCTATAGGGCAGCTGCTTCACAAAATTATAATTATAGCATGTTTTGGTAACTAGGAATAACCTTAGGGTTTATCTGCTGTTTTTTGTTTTTGTTTTTGAATCATCAGGATCTCTCCTGAAAAGAAACCTTACTTGGAAACCCAGTTTATAGAACAAATAAGAGCAGAACAGTGCTAGATGATGGGCCAGTGAGTCCCTACCACCCTCTCACATCTCACCCCTGAATTCCCAGGGTGGCCAGGAGACACCACAGAAGCATCACTCCATGGAAGACCTCTCAAATCTGCTTGATTTGCTAGATGTTTTGCTAGAGTTTCACTTTATATACTGCCTCCTGCCCCTTACAGGGCTGGCTGATCTCTGTCTTCATGAACTTGAGACTACTACCCACCTTCCCCAGCGTTTGGTGGGTGAGGTGCCAGCCCCTGGCAGTCCCAGGCTTAACAACACTTTGCAGCAGTGAGTGTCATGAAACTGAGTTTTATTGATGACAGTCCTTGAAGATAGTCCCAAAGCCTATAGACAAGTGCTAAGTTTTCTCTTATTACAACACGACACTCTCAAAATCTTTAGCAAAAATAGAGACTTGTGAAAATGTTCTCCTTTCCAGTGACTGTGGTGAGAAAGCACTTCCCTATGAGTTTGCAAAGACACAAAACATTTCTCATTCTCACTTCAGCTTTTGACCAGCAGACTCCAGCTGAATTTCCCTTCGGATCACTTGTCTCTGTCCTCCGGGGCATCTTGATTCATTTTCATTTCTTTAATGGTAGCAGAGGAAGGACTGGCAGGAGGCTGACGGTTGTGAGAGTTTTTGGAAAGGTGCATGTTAAAGAACAGATTGTGTCATTTTCATGGCCCACATGACAATTGAGGACAGATGATGATAACCAGGGAGGCCTGATGCAGGAAACTTAATTTAGCTTAGGATCCAATTATAAAACAAAATTTCATGTTAAATGGTGGGGGAAGAGAAAGGGAACAATGGGAGGGCTCCTATGCATTTTGCAATGGACAGCAGATCTTGCCACCTGATAAGATCACACCCCTAGGAGGCAATGGGATACAGAGGAAAGAGGAAAGCACATAGGCTTTCAAGTCCATCCTTCTTTTTTTGTCTTTAATTTATGCTCTATTCCCTTCTTTCTGTCCTTCCTATGTTGACAATATTTTTAGGCTCCTAAAATATGCTTGGCACTGTTAGCTGCTGGGGACACAAAGCCGAATTACACAGTAGGAAGCTGCCAGGCTGGGGAGCATTTGCAGTCCATCTTTGTCATGGACCAGCAACTGACTTTGGGTAAATCACTTATTCTCTCCGAGCTTCCGTTTCACCTCTTATGAAACAGGAGTAATACTAACTTCTCTCAGTGTGGCAGCAACACAGGAGAGTTAAATGAGATAATACATGCAAATAACTCCCACCTCCTGCCAGGTGCATAGTTGAGGCTTAATAAATGAGGGTCTATTGCAGATCGCTGTCCTTACAGTGATTATAACCTGATCGTTAGGTTCCTCTTCCTCATTCTTTAGGGTGTTGGCATCTGGCTCTTAGTTCTCCCTGCCTCAGAGAGCCTCTTCAACCAAGAATTGCTCCAGCCCAGAAAACCTGAATCCTCAAAGTCCCTAACAGACACCAGCTTCTCTACTTTGACCTCCCTCTCCCCTATACTGGCTTTGCAGTCCCAGCAGCCTCTCTGGTCCCTGGATTCCAGCTTAGTTCTCTGAACGGTTAGCCCCACTCTCTACCCTCAAACTCATCTTTATGCTCCTCGCCAACTTCATTTCCTTCCGTGTCTTTGCTGCAGACCACAGCCAAACGTTCACTGCTGCAGGCTCCCCAGAACATCGCCCTCAGCCATTGCTTGGCTCGGCATCCTGCAGCTGTGAATGCACCCAGTGGCTACGACATCCTGCAGCTGTGAATGCACCCAGTGGCTTTCTCTTCTCCTGTCTTTGGTTGACTTGTTGCTGCTGGAGAAACCCCTCAGCCATGCCGGTGCTCACCTCCTTCAGTGTCGTCATGCTTCTGTTTCTACCCTTCCAGTCCCTGCATGATGGCTTTTACAAATGCTTACATCATTCTTCCTTTTCTCCTATAGCATCTACTCTAGCATAAAACCTTGGCCAGTCTCCTTGCCCTCACCTCCACACTGAGCTTCTGGAATCAGCTCCCTTCATGTAGAAGTCAAGCGCACAGCCTTCCCTGCTTCCACCTGCCTAGTGAAGCAAGTGAATTGCTACTCTTTTCAAGATTCAGCCTGTGAGGCCAGCGCCGTGGCTCACTAGGCTAATCCTCCACCTTGCAGCGCTGACATACTGGGTTCTAGTCCCGGTCGGGGCACTGGATTCTGTCCCGGTTGCCCCTCTTCCAGGCCAGCTCTCTGCTGTGGCCAGGGAGTGCAGTGGAGGATGGCCCAAGTGCTTGGGCCCTGCACCCCATGGGAGACCAGGAGAAGCACCTGGCTCCTGCCTTCAGATCAGTGCAATGCGCCGGCTATGACAGCCATTGGAGGGTGAACCAATGGCAAAAGAAGACCTTTCTCTCTGTCTCTCTCTCTCACTGTCCACTCTGCAGTCAAAAAAAAAAAAAAATTTAGCCTGTGCTCTTGATTCTTTCTTCCTGCCCAGTTTCTCTTGAACTTGGGCTAACTGTTGCTTCTCTCATGTTTCTCCCCTTTCAACGGCTCATTGTTAACCCTCACACATGTTCAACCAGTTGATCTTAAGAAAGTTTATTTTGCTCCAATTTCTCTTCCGGGCGCCACCTTGTTCTCTCTTCTACTTCACTGCCAAATTTCTTGATCACTCTTATTTCTCACCTATCATTGAAATTGTCACTGAATTTGCACTGTCATCCTCACTGCTAGACCGAAACATTTTTGGGGACACCAGGGACCTCCTCAGTAACAAAGCCAATGGTTCCTTCCAGTTCTCATCTTCCTTGACCTCTCTTTGGCTTTTGACACAGTTGACTTCTTCCTTCTTTAAATTCTCTTCTCTTTTGGTTTCAGTCTGACAGTTCTCTTAGTTTTTCTCCACAGTCCCCAAGCATCCTGTGTCAGTTTCCATTAAAAGTTCATCATCTGCCTACTTCGTAAATATTCGTAATGTCTCTCAATGTTCAGCCCTCTTCTCCTCATTTTCTACATTCTATCTTTAGGATGATCTCACTCATCCCCATGATACTGATGGTTTTAAATCTGCAGCTCCATGCCCCAACCTCTCTCCTGCACTCTGCTCCCTGTGGCAATACCTAATTGGCTAGGTTGCAGGCATCTCACATTCAGCAAGGCTCACCAGCCCTCCATAACCCAGCCAAGCCACTGCCAACGGCTTTAATGTCAGATGTATTCAGTAATTCCCACAGTGAAAGGAGCGAAGACCTTGATAGGATTTTCTCTTTTTCTCTCTGTCCTTCGTTACAAGCAACTGGTAATTAGCAAACATCACTACTTAATATTATTATAAGCAATTTCCTGCCCCCAGCCTTTCAAAAATTAGAACGGCGTCCAAAGAGCTTAAATGATCAAGGTGAAAAAATGTCTTAAGCATTAGGCTCATGCTGAGTTAAAAGAGAGAAATTATTAAAATAGCTCCCAGCAATAAGAAGCCTGGTACCTGTGTGAATTTGCCTTGTGTCTCATCACATGTAGCGGAAAGAAAACTTCTTGTATTAAAAAATAAGTTTCTGATCGCCTTGGAATACACTTTTGCAGCTAATGTCCACAGCTATTTGTTAAAGATGTCTGACTGCCTTATTTGTTTTGTTTCACCTGAAAAAAAAGGCAAAACAAAGCAAATAAGCAAAAAAACCACTGCCTGGGCTTCTTGGTCAGCAGGGGGAGCACTATTACCTTGCTGGGGAAAATTTTCACCAAGGCAACTGTATTTTAATATAGACCACATCCTAGCAACCAGGAGGAAAAGAAAATGAGACAATCGATACATTTGCTCCCTCCTGGTTGCAATATTTAAAAATAGCTTGATTTTTTTTTGCCTTTGTAATTGAAAAGTGTTTTCTCAGGAAGGAATTACCCGCTGTCTTTTCATCTTTGCGTCCTTCCTTTCAATCACTTGCTAATTAGGGAGAGAAGCTTTTAATCCCGGATGTGGTGTCTAAAATGGGTCAGGAAGCTGGTGTCACGGCCCCTGGTCCTTATTCGAGGTCGCGTCTGTCTGACACGGAAGCGAAGGCACTGCTTGGCCCCTTTTACTTAAGCTGCTCAGCCCTGCGAGAGAAGTCAGTCCAAGTGGATTTCTGTCGAAAATGACCTTCTATGTGAGTGAATTGATTCGAGGAGATGGAAACAGGGATACGGTGTCCTTCTCAGACGGCTGGACCGGAGCCTGGCAGGCCAGGGGGCCCGGGCTTGAGGGGGAAGCGCGCGGAGGCTGGGCTGTCAACCGGATTCCTTCTCGGATCTTGAACAAAACGTGTCGTTTAACTCTGGAGCCATGGCCTCTTTTCTTAGGAACATCGCGCTTTTACGAAGAGAAAATGATCAAATGGATTCGAAAACACTCCGAAAACTCGGAAAATATCTATACAATAACTTACACTAAAGGCTTAGCTTGGCTCATACATACGGGTTCAAAATGGTGCCACACAAGGGATCTTGGAAAACCTTTGGGGAAAATGTGTGTTATGAAAAAAATGCATCGATTTCAAAGGCCTTTTTTGCACAGAAATACACTTTAATTTCATTTTCCATGAACTTTTGAAAGTACCCTCATAATACCCTATATATAAAGAGAGTGTACATAGCTAAGTAGGTAAACTTACATTCATATAAGATACATATATCTGAGAGAAATCTATACACAAATGGGAGATCTACAGGTGAATGAAATTATTTCTGAATTATACTGTTTATAGTAATTACTGTACTCACTGAGAACAATAATAGCTCAAAGGCAGAACTAATAAAGAATCCAATACTCTTGATAGGCGTTTACTTCCTAAAATTCTTATTTGATGAGGAGGACTTGAAATCACTTATTTTCCAAACACATTTTCTAAGAGAAGGATTAGAGAAGATGTTCGAACAGGAGCCCATTCTCCATGCCTATCCTTATCTAACAAACACACTGAATAAACACTCTGCCGCTTCACTTTCCCTCATGTCATTTATACCCTGAATGGAAGCATAGCATTACAATATTTTTATAAGCACTTTAAGAGAAATAGAAGAATAAAGGGAAATCTAGTTTGTCATCAAACTATATATATATATATATATATATATATATATATATGTATATACACACATACACACACACACAAAATTCAGTGTCTAAAGTGGCTGTTTTTTTTCCCCAAAACATCTTTCTCTTTTTCCAAGTGACAATGAATAATTTAAGATATTTCATTATGGTTTTAATTGTTTTAAAGTAATTAATTTTTTAGATTTTTAAAATTTTTATTTATTTTTTGACAGGCAGAATTAGAGAGAGAGAGACAGAGAGAAAGGTCTTCCTTTTCCATTGGTTCACCCCCCAAAATGGCTGCTAAGGCTGGCACTATGCCGATCCGAAGCCAGGAGCCAGGTGCTTCTTCCTGGTCTCCCATTCGTGTGCAGGGCCCAAGCACTTGGGCCATCTTCCACTGCCTTCCCGGGCCACAGCAGAGAGCTGGACTGGAAGAGGAGCAACTGTGACAGAATCTGGCACCCCAACCGGGACTAGAACCCGGGGTGCCGGCACCGCAGGTGGAGGAATAACTTCCATTATAAAGTGCAATTTAACATATTTGATCTCTGATGAACTCAGAGACTGTTAGTGAGGTGGGTGCTAATGAAGTCAAAATAAGAAGTTTAGTTCCTGTGAGGTTCAGGCTTCCTTGTTACTATGGCCACAGATACAGCTCTAAGCCTGGGTAATTATTCATCTTACAAATTATTATTGCTGTTTAGATCTGAGACAAGGAATTAAATGTCACCTAAATAAAGTGAAATAATCTTCATCAATAACAGGTAATCAAGTTTCTTACCCTTCTTCTATTAGGTTATAAAGTAGGGTATTCCATGTATTTTAATTAAATCCTACAGGAAACTGATATTATACCAGACAAAAAGCTGAAATGCTGTGAAAAGTATCCTGGACAGAAAATTGGACACACTGTGTTTAATTCCCAACTCTTTTCTTTATCAGCTTTGTATAGTTTGACAAGTCACTTAACCTTTCCCAGCCTAGATCCCCTGTGGGAGTGGAGAGAGAAATACCTATCTCCCAGCTTATTGTAGGGATTAAATGAGTTAATACATATAAAGTACTTAGCATAGTGCTTGGCACATAGTAAGTACTCAATAAGCAGTAGCTATCTTTAGCCTCATCATTATAATTCTTATGTAAGAGGTATTGTTAGAATTAAATGAATACTGAATACACACCACCTTTTTTCTTAGATTGTAGATACTCCGTATACTATTGAGCACTAGACTCATGTAGAATTTTACATGTCACTAGGAGGAAATGGTTTCTGTAAATCATTTAGAAAAGTTTAAAGTTGATTTAAATTAATCTAAAATTCACATGGCAATATCATGCACATACTGATATAAGGATTTTTCAAAGATATTTATTTTATTTATTTGAAAGAGTTACAGAGAGAGAGAGAGAGAGAGACAGAGACAGAGACAGAGAGAGAAATCTTCCATCTGTTGTTTCACTCTCCAAATGGCTATAATGGCCAGGGCTGGGCCAGGCCAAAGCCAGGAGTCAGGAGTTTCTTCCAGGTCTCCCATGTGGGTACAGATGCCCAAGAACTTGGACCAGATTCTGCTGCTTTCCCAGGTGCATAAGTAGGGAGCTGGATTGAAAGTGGAGCAGCCGGGACTTGAACTGGCTCCCGTATGAAAAGTTAGCGTTGCAGGCATTGGCTTTACCTGCTACATCATAATACTGCACCCCCCATTAAAATTCTTATGTAAGAGGTATTATTATAATTAAATGAATACTGAAGATGAACTGCCTTCTATCTTGCATTGAAGCTATTTTGTATACCATTAAGCATTATGTTCATGTTAAATTTTAACATGTCACCATGAGGGAGTACTTCCTTTTATATCATGCAAAGAAATACAAATTTGATTTAATTAAATTAATTAATGATTTATTTAAAACTCACATGATAAGTTGTTACATATCATACACAAGTGGATATTCATATATCATTCATATACCACTTCTGGATAAGATGGAGTAAGTAGTCCAGGGATGCCAACACTTCCAGTGCTACAACTGGAGTAGCCTGGAAAAATGGCATATTTTAAAGGCATCAAGTTTCTGCAGAAGTAGTGAGGATTAGATGAACTAAAATTCCAGAGGGTAAATTTTCCAAGGCGAGCTGACACTATTTGGTATTTTGTCCGGAGGTCATTTGCTGATTGAAAAGTTTGTTAGACAGGCAGTCTCTGCTGGAGTAAAGAAAAATCAGTAATTCTTGCCCAGTTTTAAGACAGGGTGACACATAAGAAGGAGAACATTCACACCCATGGTGGATTTTCCCCATCACACATTCGTGGAGTTTAGATACTGCGCAGAAGGCTATGGAGCTAAGGCGAAAGCTCGTGGAGAGGGCTCTGTGCCCCTAGTTCTGGCGCGCTTAGGAAGCAGCCTGCGGGAGCCCATCTGCATGGTGAAGTAACACAGTCTGAGAGCTGGACTGGAATGTGTGAAAGGCAAAGCTGGATTTCCTGGAACTTTAGGGCTCAGAAGGTGAAGACTCCTAGGCTCACACTCATAAACCCAGAAGGACCATATCCTATGAACAGAGGCACATCAGAGGTAGAGCAAGTCTTAACAAACTGCAACCCAAGCCCAGCACACCTCTGTTCCTCGAAATCACCAACCAACATCCTATCTTCTCTGCCTAACAGAGCAAAGGTTGAGGCCTCTTTGGTAGCAGGTAGTGTTTGGAATCTTCATGATCTTTTTTTTCACATCCAATGTCTTGCATACAATACAAAATTAATAGGCCTGTGACAAGGCGATAAGATATGGTCAAAAATCAAGAGAAATGGTAGATACTACACACAGACACAGGGAAGATCTAGATATTAGTCAGCATCTAAGAACTTAAAGATAATTCAGACTATCCAGTGGAAGCCAACAAAAGAACCAATAATTCTACCAATAATTCTAATACAGGGTAATTACTTATGATTGAGCTATGGTTTGTATAGGAATATCCTTAACAGAGAGAAATTTCCCCTTTTCTCTCCTCTTTATTGGGGGTTGGGGAGCAGCTTGTTTCTCTACTCTCTAGGAAGCATATACCCCGGACACATATTATCCCATAGTTAGAAGACAGAGTAGGAGGAAAGTAGTCTGTGGACTATACACCAGGAACAGGGCCTTGTGGATCATGAGCGAGAATAAATCTCCAAGAATTCTGGAAATGTGATGGTGAGGAAAATCATGTCAGGCCGTCAAATCCGGAATACTGCAGAGGGGCAGGCATTGAGCACAGTGGCTAAGATGCTGTGTGAGATCCCTAAATCCTGGATTGGAGTGCTTGTGTTTGAGTCCCAGCTCCATTTCTGACTCCAGCTTCCTGCTCATGAATATCCTGGGAGGCAGCTGATGATGGCTCAAGTCCTTGGGTCCCTATCACCCGTGTAGGAGAACCAGATTGAATTCCAGCTTCCTGACTCTTGCTTCACCCAGCGATTGCAGGCAATTTGGAGAGTGACTCAGTGGTGAGAAGATCTCTCTCTGTCTCTCTGTCTCTGTCTCTCTCTCTGTGTCTCTGACTCTCCTTTTCACTTTGTAATTCTGCCTTTCAAATAAAATAAATTAATTAAAGAATTTTCAACAAGTGATTTAAAAAAAATTTTACCTATGACTTTTTTTTTTTTTGACAGGCAGAGTGGACAGTGAGAGAGAGAGAGAGACAGAGAAAAAGGTCTTCCTTTGCTGTTGGTTCACTCTCCAATGGCCGCCGCGGCCGGCGCGCTGCTGCCTGTGCACCGCGCTCATCGATGGCAGGAGCCAGGTGCCAGGTGCTTTTCCTGGTCTCCCATGGGGTGCAGGGCCCAAGCACTTGGGCCATCCTCCACTGCACTCCCAGGCCACAGCAGAGAGCTGGCCTGGAAGAGGGGCAACCAGGACAGAATCCAGCACCCCAACCGGGACTAGAACCCGGTGTGCTGGCACCGTAAGGCGGAGGATTAGCCTGTTGAGCCACGGCGCCGACCAAGGACTTTGTTTTCTTAAACAACATATTCTGACCATGATTTGACTTTTCCCGGATGACTCGCTTTGGACATCCTTCATCGTCCAAGGCTATAAAGGCCACCATGTCCCCAGGAGTGGCTGAGGTCTGCAGGGCTGTGAGCCCAGTGCTAAGTGGCCCAGACAGCTTTGCTTTTGGAAACCTTGTGCTTTCCTACCCTGTGATTTGTTACTGTCCTGCTGTGGTCGTTGTGTCCTGACTGCCTTATGACTCACGTGTTGCCCTCACGTTGTATCAGCCTGTTGGAGGAGGGCCATCCCCAAAATGTAGGCAAAGCCAGGGGGCAGGGGGACAGTTTGCTGAGCCTCTCCAGTGGCTTTTGCAGAGCCATGACCCAAGGGCCTTCCTGCTTCCAAATCCCTGCTGGGCCAAGGAGGAGGCTGAGGCTAGCCGTAAGTCTGACTTCTTGGGAGTAGGCACACAACTGGCAAGCCCTGCCGCTGGGGCCAGCCCCTCCTGGGCCCCCAGAGTCCTTCTTACAAAGTTGTATGGACCTCAGTCATCAGGAGGCTCCAGTTAAATCCTCATCTGCAGCTGGTCCTGAGCTACTGCTAGAAATGAATTGTAAACCCCAGTGATTTTGTTTTTATTTTTCTGCCAATGGACCAAATTATTATTATTGTTGTTGTTGTTATTGTTATTATTTAAAGATTTACTTGTTTATTTGAAAGCCAAACTTACAGAGAAAAGAGATTTTCCTTCTGCTGGTTCATTTCCCAGATGGCCACAATGGCAGAGGCTGGGCCAGGCCAAACCCAGGAGCCAGGAGCTTCATCTGGCTCTCCCACGTGGGTGCAGGGGACCAAGCACTTGGGCCATCTTTCGCTGCTTTTCCCAGGCCATAATCAGGGAGCTAGATCAGAAGTAGAGTGGCTGGGACACAACCACTGCCCTTGTGGAATGCCAGCGCTGGCTTTACCAGTTATGCCACAAGGCTGGTCCTGGGCCAAATGATTTGATCCCTGGTAAAAGTGGCTTGATTTTACAGCTTGTTTCTCTACTCTCTAGGAAGCATGTACCCCGGACACATATTATCCCATAGTTAGAAGCTTTGTCTACCCCCTGGAGGAACTATCACTTCGTTCCTGCCTGCGTGGCCACCTGCACACGCATTCACACGGGTGCCCAGAGAGCAGGGGCAGGAGGCAGGTGGGCTACTGCTTTCCTTGCTGCCAGGCCCTCAGGCTGATGGCTCTGCTTACTGCTGGGGCAATTTGTCTTTGCATCCTCTGGCCCTTTCTTATTTCTTATTTCTTGAGTAGATAAGAGGGATCAGGCTCTTAGACATTCAGGATTACAAGCCTCCAAATGGATGGCTCTGCCTCTGGAAGAAGTGATCAGAATGTTCTGTCATCTTTAAAGTGCCTGGCAAAACTCCAGAGGCAGAGGGTTATCCCAGTTTCAGAGACAGATGTGCTGGAGTCAAGAGCATTGCTAGGAGCCTTCCTCCTGACAGTCAGCTGTCATTGCATTACCAAAGGCAAACATTGCCATACGATGATTATGTAGCAAGACCCTGCCTATGAAGTGTATGATGGCTGTTAGGTCTTTAAGAATGAGGGCCTGGAGGTTGCAAAAGTCTAAATAGCGTACTCTTCCTCCCCAGAGCAATCTTCCCCCTTGGGTGTTAGAAAATAAGCTTTGTGGGCGCAGTAAAATCCACTTTCAGGTAACATAGTGGAAAACTGAAATACAATTACTTACATTCAGTTAAAATTGATCCTTTGTATAAACACACACATTTATACAGATGTATAGGAAACCATTTGGAAAAGGTATGTAAGACTATTAAGAATAATTTTGTATGGGTGATGACATAAGTGCATTGAAAAGTAATTAATTCAGTTATTGTTTATAGCCATTGTCTATATTCCCACTAAATGAGGATCTTTTTGCTTTTAAACTTGTTAAACTTCTTATTCAATGAGCATTAAGCCTTTTTACTGTAATGTAAATTTAAAATACATTATCTCAAAAACTAAAAAAAGAAAGGGAGAAGAAAGCAGGGTGGGAGTGAAAGAGAGGGAGGGAGGGAGGGAGGGAAGACTGTTATGTTCTTAGAATTGTATCTACAAAATGCACGGAATATTAAAAACTAATTAAAAATTTGAAAATTGATATCAAAATTAAAAAGGTAAATTAAATGCAAAAAGAAAAGTCATTAATTGACTTTATAGAGGTATAATTCACACACAATAAAATGCATATGTTTTAAGTCAAAAGTTCAATGAATTTTGACAATATGTACAAATATATAGCCACCAATACAATCAAGACATTAAACATTTGTATCTCTCCAAAGTTTTTTGTGCTCCTTTTAATCAATTCCATCTTCCCCAGCCCCAATCATTGCTCTTTTTTGAAGTATTTTGAATGTTCTACATTTTGCTTATTTGTGTTTTATAACATTTTTCAATTACTATATATTTTTATTTAAAAATTTGAAAGTAATTTTAAAACTTAAAAATAGGAAAGAAGTGAAAATTGATAAGATAGCATGACGTATAATAGAGCTAATTAATATATTCAACATATTTATTTATTTCTCCAGTCATTGGACTGGCCCAAGGCTATCAGACTAAACCTACCTCCAAAGCCAGCCTTCCCAGCCCTTCCTGAATCAGTCACTCCCACAGATTAAAACAATCTTTTCACTGAAAATAGAAAGAAAAGTGATGGCCCTTTTTTCATAAGGTTTTAGAAATATGATATTGATATTGATTTATTATTTAGGGCAAACAATCATTTAAGTCACTCCTTTTCCTTCAATTCTGTTTTAAAGTTCTCCTGATCGTTCAGTGGTAACTGGATATAGTAGAAGTTTTACTCAGCCCAAGATTGCCTTCTGGGGAGAGCTGTCCTGCCAAACCACTGGAAACTTCCTGATCCCACAGGAAATGAAGAAAAACTGGTGAATGACAGAGATAGGATCTTGGGATTAGATTAGGATGCTGCAGATCTCACAAGCTGGTGGCTTCCCTGTCTACAAAGGTTGTGAAGAAGATCCTGGACGAGGCACTGGGTACACAAAGTACTTCTATGAAAGCCAAAACAAACGATCAAATATTTATTGAACACCTGCCTGCCTCGTATCCAGATACAAAGTCCTCCTTTGTAGGAAACCACCAGGCATACCTCCTGTGATACAGCCTGACAAGAACACACTGGCATCTTGCTGTCCTCATCCTAACAGGGAAGGGATACCATACAGGCAGCCTGCTTACTCTGTGTAAGAATGTGGCACATATTACTTTTCTTACTAGTCTCCATTTTACAGATGAGAAGGTCAAGACTTGGAAGGCATAAGTCATGTGAGGTTGCCTCGCTGGAAAGGGGCAGAACTGGAATGTTAACCTCTAAAATCCTGCTCTTCTGGCCCCCTGCTGGGGTGCAGCAGTGCCCTTTAGCCTGCGTGTTCATGTCGCATCAGGAACGTCTGTCCTAAAAGGGTTCAAAAAGGACTCTCATGGATGTTTGTAAGGCTTATTATGCTCTGGCTGTTCTGGGAGAGTATTGCATTCATTTCCTCTTCATTCCTCCACTGTGAGATAAAGTAAAAAAAAAAAAAATGAATGGCTTTTGCTTGTCTGCTATGGAGAAAAAGGTTTCTTGGTGGAACTGGGTGTAGTACACACAGAATGTATGCTTTCCTTCCACCTGGGATGAACACGATCAACTGCTCTAGTGAATATGTGTTGTTCCCACGGTTTAAAGGGAAGGGAGAGGAAGGCTTCACGTGCCAGGCACTGAACTCTTTTCCAGCCCTGCACTTATTCCCACTGTTAAGGTTCTTGTTTTTCAGTTTAGCAGCTGGTTTTGAGAGGTTAAACAGCGTCACACCCTGGTAATTACCACAGGTCCACAGAGCCAGGGTTTGCACCCAGGTGGGTGCCAGAACTGTGTCCCCAGCAGGGTGCCCTTGGCGTGGCATACTTAACAGATTCTCTTGAATGTATTTATCAGCTCCTCAAAGAGCTTCACAAACATTGTGAGGAAACAACAGCAAAACCTCAGGCAATAGGGCAGGGTTACAAGGAAGGGTGGAGTGGGGTTAGGGACAGCCCGGGTGGGTCGGGTTTTGAACTCTGTTACTGCCTTGGGCATGACACTATTGTTGATGCTTGTAGAGGGAGTTACATGGCACAGGCCACTGCCTACTGAACACTACTGTGTGGATTCTGAAAGCCTTTTCTTTTTTTTAATTTATTTTTTGGACAGGCAGAGTGGACAGTGAGAGAGAGAGAGAGAGAGAGAGAGAGACAGAGAGAAAGGTCTTCCTCTGCTGTTGGTTCACTCTCCAATGGCCGCCGCGGCTGGCACGCTGCGGCCAGCGCACCATGCTGATCCGAAGCCAGGAGCCAGGTGCTTATCCTGGTCTCCCATGGGGTGCAGGGCCCAAGCACTTGGGCCATCCTCCACTGCACTCCGGGGCCATAGCAGAGAGCTGGCCTGGAAGAGGGGCAACCGGGACAGAATCCGGTGCCCCGACCAGGACTAGAACCCGGTGTGCCAGCATCGCAGGCTGAGGATTAGCCTGTTGAGCCACGGCGCCGGCCGTCTGAAAACCTTTTCTAAAAAGAAGTGTCAGGAAGAGTGGAAAGAATGGGACTGGGGGATGGCCTTTTAAAAAAAAGTAATTAGAAAAAGACATTCTTTTGACCAATTGAGGTTTTTTTCTTTTTAGATGAGATTTGTTTACTTATTTGAGAGGCAGAGTTACAGAGAGAGAGAAAACAGAAAGGTCTTCTCTGCTGGTTCACTCTTCAAATGGTTAAATGGCCAGAGCTGGGCCAATTTGAAGCCAGGAACCAGGAGTTTCTTCCAGGTCTCCCACATGGGTGCAGGGGCCCAAGCACTTGAGTCATCTTCTACTGCTTTCCCAGGTGCATTAGCAGAGAGCTGCATGGGAAGCAGAGCAGGTGAACTCCAACTGGTGTCGTTAGGATGCCAGCATCACAGGCTGAGGCTTAACCACAGCACCAGCCCCTGACATTCAGTTTTTAAATGATTAATTGGAAAATGCTGGTGAGGTGGTTACAAAGTCATTTTAATCCACTTACGGTACTACCTCATACAGGCTCAATCTGGTTCCATCAGGTTACAACTGGTCTGTATGGAGCATGACTGTTCAGATCACAGGCATATAGGTCACGGAAGCTGTTTGTTTACGATGAGGACATTTTTTCTTCTGATTATCATCAGTCAGCTACCTGCAGGGCACTAGTGACAAAGGAATCCAAGTCAGTGAGCATGCGCAAATCCACTGCCATTCTTATATGAAGGTTTTCACACATCTTGCCAATCAATAATATGCTCTTTTTATGGTACCCAAGCAAGTATTCATTGAGCATCTATAATATGTTGGGTTCCTGTTATGGGAGTAACTATATGTAGTAGATATTATTAATTTAGTCATAAAATCCAGACAGTGTTTTATGAATGTCTCTCATATTGACCCTTTCCTGTTTCATTAATTAACCATCTTAGGTCAAGACCTCATCATTTCACACCAGGATAATTCTAAGAGCCTCCTAAAATGGAATGGAATAATGAAGAATGAGCTGTTTAGAGCTGAAAGGATATCATTTGGTTCAAGTCAATCACAGGGCTTGGAAAGACTTTACACTGTCACCTCTCGCAGTATGCATCTATGATTTTTGAGACTACCCAGGGGTTGTCCACTGGGTTTAATTCATTGCCTGGCTTTAATGTCCGATCTGGCATTGTGACCCCTCCCCACCTTCCCAAGTCTCATTCTTCTGTTACCAAAAGCACATCCACTCCTTCAAGCCCAGCTGCTTACCGTTGTTCCCTGCTGGTGTGTACTCAGATCTCCTTTGAGGCTCTGCCAGTGCTGTTCTTTCCTTCAAGAACACCTGTCCTCTGTTACAATTAAATTCCATCTGTTCTTGAACACCTCTCAATCCTCACCTCTTCACCGGAGGTTTCCTGATTGTTCCAATTTTCATTAATCATCCTTCTTTGATGGGTTTGAACCCATAGTACACTTGTAATGCATCCCACAATTAAATGCTTGATTATAGATTTTCAGGCCTGAAAAGGACTTCAAGATCATCTTCAGTCTATGCATGAATCCCTTCTACCACAGCGCTCCCAAAGAGCTTTTGCATTGCACTCAAA
This sequence comes from Sylvilagus floridanus, assembly GCA_949820135.1. Taxonomy (NCBI): domain Eukaryota; kingdom Metazoa; phylum Chordata; class Mammalia; order Lagomorpha; family Leporidae; genus Sylvilagus; species Sylvilagus floridanus. The sequence continues at coordinate 75,665,501 of OX463225.1, read as the reverse complement.
CACTAGCCTAGAGAGATCTTACCATCTTTAATATTCATTCATTCATTCAGCTGATATTTGCTGAACCCCTAATGTTCCAGATATTATACTAGGGGCTGGGAATTTACCAGTGAACAAGATACAAACATCCATGTATCCTCATAAAATATAATATCAAATAGTGGTAAATACTGAAAGAAAATAAAAATGTTTTGTGTTAGAGAGTGACTGGAAATGCTAATTTAGATAAACAAGAAAGGTCTCATAAAAATGCTTAAATTAAGGTGTTAATGACAGGAAGGGGCCAGACATGTGCACATCTCTGAGAAATATTTTCAGACAGCAGGAATATTAGGTGCTTGACTTTGAGGTAAGGTTGAACTTGGACTTAAGGAACAGGTAGGATGCAGTGGTTCAAGTGTAGTGAGTAGGTGGGAGAGACATGGAAGATGCAGCTGGAGAGGGAGCCTGGGACAGATACTATGGAGTTCAGAGTCCATGGTGAGAGGTTTGGACAACCCAACTTGTGTTTAATTGCAGCTAAACCTGGTTCACTCTATTTTTCATTCCTTTACCCTTGCTCTGCTTCTAGACATCAGATATGAGAATACTTCAAAAGTTTATGGAAAAGTGAAATAAAATGTTTACATGGATACAAAAAATTTATGAAATCTATTAATACTTGTAGAACAAGTGTAGGTCCTCTTCCACAGGGCAGTCTTTTATGTGTTTGAAGATACATGCTATGTCCCTAATGAGCCTATTCAAGGATAAACATTTCCATTTCTTTATCTTATTCCTTCTACTGTTTGAGGAGCCATCACCATCCTGGCTACTTTATTCTCCCCCACCCCAATTCCATTTCATTCCTGTAATCTACATAAAGGTGATGCCTAGACTGAATTCGTCACTATTTCTAACATATATTCTGTTCATATAACTCAAGATTGGATTTGCTTCTTTTTTCAGACAGCCACTGTTTAGTTATATTGAGTTTTCTGCTCGAAACTCTACTGTATCATTTTGTACATTATCTGCTACTAAACTGTTTTCTGTTTAACCTTTATCTCTGTCATGATCATTGTGTTTTGTTTGTACATTATCTGCTGCTAAACTGGTTTTCCCTTTAACCTATATCTCTCAGATGATCATTGTGTTTTGTTTCGATTCAAAGGAAAAACATTGCCTTTATCCTTATTATATGCAACATTATTTGATTTAAGCCATTTTGTCAGCCTTTCAAGATCCCTTGGGGTGCAAATTTCATCATCTATGGCTCTGCTGTTCCTCTTACCTACATGTCATATACAAATTTAATAAATGTATTTAGCAAATACTAACCAAGGTCATCTAAAAATGTTTTTGGAAAGAGGGCTAAGGACAGGGTCAACTGTAAGATTTGTAAGGGCATAAGGGCAGAGGCTATCTGTTTTGTTGTTTGTCACTCCTTCTGGTCATTACCATGCCTGGTACAGGGTACGTTTGATAGAGTCAACTGGAAAAAGTATTTGGGCTCCTTCATGTCCCACTGAGAATTTCCTTTCAAACTGACACAAAGTCACTGTTATAATACTCTGCACAATGCCTAAATTCATTGAACTACACTCTTTTTACCCAATGTTATCATCTTGGCCATAAAGATATCAAGAAAGGCATTTGTTGTGTTGCTGCCTGAGAATACTGTTCCTACTACTATTTTATGATCCACCAGTCCTGTAAGTCTTGTCAGAAAAGAAAAATTAAGTATTTAGAGATTCCTGATTCATAGACCACCTGCTTTGTGTGTGTACCTGTGCATTGTCTAGTGATTGTTTTTCAAGCTGTTATAATCAAATTTGTTCAAAATCCACTGAAGCAGCATATTGTGCTGAGGATTGAATTTGACATCGCACTTTGATTCAGCTTTGAAAATTAAAATAGTGTTTGTTATTTCCATGTTTCCTCAAAATCATTGCTCTTGCAGTTTTCACCATCATTTATTAGACCTGAAAACAGGATCTCATTGTAAGAAACCCTGTGCTTCTTAAAATTGGTTTGCAGATGTCTTGATTTAGCTCTCTCTACCCATTTTTTGTCTTCTTACTTTGAATATCATTCACCTCCAACAAGAAGAAATAAATTAGTGACTTTTGTCACAAATTACTATTAGCTCTAATATAATCCCCATCCAAATATAAGGATAAAACATTTTTTTAACAACCTTAGCATTTTGTGTGATCAATAGCATTGACGTTTTCGCCTTGTTATTATTGCTATGTGTAAAGGTTGGTGTCATTATTGTGTTCTTCCTTGTTTGTTGACCTTTTTCTTCCATAACTGGTATAAACAGGTTGTACATGTTCATGAGAAAGCAGGCTGTGTAGTTACATTGCTTTCTCTAGAGCCATTATCCCAGTCTTCCACAAGGTGACATCACATAGTCAGAATTTCGTTTTCACCTTTTGAGCTGCATTCCCTTTTTGAGCCTCCTGCCACTAGGTCATATTTTGTTTTGTAGCTCAATCTCAGTCTTTTTGAAATTTGGACTATCTTGAGCTTTATTTTGTTTTTAAAATAAAATATCCTATTAACAATAATTATGCATATGTATGGGGTACAGTGTGACTTTTTGTGCTCATAAAAGTAAAATTGAATAATTTTCAACACTTTCCCATGTTTGTCTCATATGGAGATATTACAAATGTACACATATATACTTTTTTCTTGAAAACAGAGATATTAATATCACATAATGTGGAATTCATGATAATGATCATAATGTGAGAAAAGAAAGGTATATTGTATGTAGATGGTATAATTTAGTGAAGACAATACTTACAACTATCTATATTCTGGCTAATATGACTTTCCCACAATTTTTATACTCTATATATTAGCTTCCTCAATTAAGAGAACACATGTGATATTTGACTTCCTGTGTCTGGCTTATTTCACTTAGCATAATGATTGCCAACTCCATTCATGTTTTTCCAAATGTCAGCAGTTCATTTCTTTTATCACTGAGTAGTATTCCATCATGCATATAAAACATATTTTTTGTATCTAGTCATCAGCTGAGGTACTTCTATGTTGGTTCCATAATCTTGCTATTGTGAGGTGGGCTGCTATAAACATGGAGGTGTAGGTTTCTCTTACATATGCTAACTTCACTTCCTTTGGATGTATAGCCAGAAGTGGGATAGCTGGGTCATGTGGTAGATCCATTTTTAGTTTTTTGAGGACTCTCCAGACTGTTTTCCATAATTATTATACCAACTACATTCCCATCAACAGTGCATTGTGCTTCCCTTTTCTCCATAACCTTGCCAGCATGTTATATTTTGATTTTTGAATAATAGCTAATCTAATTGGAGCGAGGTGACACCTTATTGTGCTTTTATTTACATTTTCCTGATGAGTAGTATCTGTCAGCCATTTGTATTTTTGCCTTTGAATGTCCTTTGCCCAGTTCTTACCTGGATTGTTTATTTTGTTGTTGTTGGGTTTCTTGAACTCCTTACTTTTTAAAAAAGATTTCTTTCTTTATTTAAGAGAGTTACTGACAGAGAGAAGCAGAGATGGAGAGAAAGGTCTTCCATCCACTGGTTCACTGCATAAAAGGTCGCAGTGGCTGGAGCTGGGCCAATCAGAAGCCAGGAGCCAGGAGCTTCATCTAGGTCTCCCACATGGGTGCAGGGGCCCAAACACTTGGACCATCTTCTGCTGCTTTCCCAGGCCATAGCAGAGAGCTGGATCAGAAGTAGAGCAGCCAGGATTCGAACCAGTACCCATATGGGATGCTGGCCCCTCCTTGATCCATTTTGAGTTGATTTTTATACAAGATGTAAGATAGCCTGCTTCAGACTTAAGTGTGTGAAAATCCAATTTTCCCAGCATCATTTGTTGAAAAGACTGTCCTTTCTCCATGGAATTGTTTTTAGCATGTTTATCAAAGATTAGTTGATTGTAGATGTGTGAATTTATTTCTGGCGTTTTTATTCTGTCCACTGGTCTGCATGTCTATTTTTATGCCAGTGCCATGTTATTTTGGTTTGTAATATTTCTGTAATGTTCCTTAAAATCTGGTATTGTGATGCTTCCAGCTTTGTTTTTATTGTTGAAGATTGTGTTGGCTATTTGGAGTCTTCTGCATATCCATGGGAGTTTTTGGATTTTTTTTCCTAGTTCTATGAAGAACGTCCTTAGAATTTTGTTGAGTATTGCATCGAATCTATACATTTATTTGGGCTCTACAAACATTTTGACAATATTAAATCTTTCACTCTGTGAACATTGAATAGTTTTTCATTTTTTCTGTCTTCTATTTGTTTCATTAAGGTTTTTAATTTTCATTGTAGAGATTTTTCACATCCTTGGTTAAATTTATCCTAAGGAACTTAAATTATTACTTAGTCATTATGAATGAGATTATTTTTATAAGTTCCTTCCCAGCCAGATCATTGTTGGTGTATAAGAAAGCTATTAACTTTTTTTGTTTTGATTTTGTATCCTGCAACTTTGCTGAGTTCTCATCAGGTCTAATAGTCTCTTGGTGGAGTCTTTGGATTCCCCTATATATAGAATCATGTCATCTGCAAACAGGGATTGTTTGACTTCCTTCTTTCCAATTTGCATCCTCTTGATTTCTCTCTGCTTTTCTTTTCTTTTCTTTTCTTTTCTTTTCTTTTCTTTTCTTTTCTTTTCTTTTCTTTTCTTTTCTTTTCTTTTCTTTTCTTTTCTTTTCTTTTCTTTTCTCTTCCTTCCTTCTTTCTCCCTCTCCCTTCTCCCTTCTCCCTTCTCCCTTCTCCCTTCTCCCTTCTCCCTTCTCCCTTCTCCCTTCTCCCTTCTCCCTTCTCTTCTCTTCTCTTCTCTTCTCTTCTCTTCTCTTCTCTTCTCTTCTCTTCTCTTCTCTTTTCTTTTCTTTTCTTTTCTTTTCTTTTCTTTTCTTTTCTTTTCTTTTCTTTTCTTTTCCCTGATGGCTCTAGCTAAAACTTCCAGAAAAACCAGTGAAAGTGGTGAGAGTGTCTGGCTCCAGATCTCTGTTGAAATGCTCCCAGCTTTTCCCTATTAAATATATAGTTTCCAGTCAAATGCAATCTTTTTTTTTTAAAGATTTATTTATTTATTTGAATGTCAGAGTTACACAGAGAGAGGAGAGGCAGAGAGAGAGAGAGATATCTTCCATCCACTGGTTCACTCCTCAACCGGCTGCAATGGCCACAGATGCGCTGTTCCGAAGCCAGGAGCCAGAAGCTTCCTCTGGGTCTCCCAAGTGGGTGCAGGGGCCCAAGGATTTGGGCCATCTTCTACTGCTTTCTCAGGCCACAGCAGAGAGCTGGATCGGAAGAGGAGCAGCCAGGACTAGAACCAACACCCATATGGGATGCAGGTGCTTCAGGCCAGGGCTTTAACCTGCTGGGCCAGAGCGCTGGCCCCAACATTACTTATTTTTAAAACATTCTTTTGTGTTTTCTCGTTGGGTGAGTAGGATTCAAATTCAAAATCTACCAGAATTATTTTTTTTTTTTGCAAAGTTTTATATATGTATTTATTTGCAACACAGAACATCAGTGAAAGGGGGAGAGAGAGGGATGCCATCTACTGGTTCACTCCCCAGATAGCTGCAGTAGCCAGGGCTGGGCGAGGCCAAAGCTAGCAGCCAGGAACTCCATCCTGGTCTCCTACATGGGTGGCAGGGACCCAAGTATTTGGGCTAACTTCTACTGCCTTCCCAAGTTCTTGAGATGGGAATCAGAGCAGCTGCAATTGGAGCCGGTGTTCTGATACAGGGTGTAGGTGTTCCAAGTGGCTGCTTAGCCTGCTGCACTATAGCACTGACCCCCAGTGCTACCAATTTTTTTTTAAAGATTTTATTTATTTATTTGACAGGTAGAGCTACAGACAGAGGATGAGAGACAAAAAGGTCTTTTATCTACTGGTTCATTTCCTAAATAGCCACAACGGCCAGAGCTGAGCTGATCTGAAGCCAGGAGCCAGGAGCTTCTTTCAGGTCTCCAACATGGGTGCAGGAGCCCAAGCACTTGGGCCATCTTCTGCAGCTTTCCCAGGCCATAACAGAGAGCTGGCTCGGAAGAGGAGTACCTGGGACATGAGCCAGTGCCTCTATGGGATGCCGGCACTGCAGGTGGAGGCTTAGCCTACTACACTAAGCACAAGCCTCAGCTTGCCTGAATTTTTCAATGTCAGTCAAGCACTTGGCCCTTCACTGCATGCTTGAGCATACCGAAATATGAAAAAAAGCCAGGGTCTGGAGAATTTTGATGAATTGCCCAAAGTCATATAATTAGTAGGTAGCAACTACAAGGACATAAAGAAGAGCATAGGAGAAATGTGACCAAAGACATGGAAGTACAGAAGTAATGCTTTTTCTTAAAAAAAAAAAAAAGAAAGAAGTGGAGAGGGAAGTCTTTGTGAAGGGGATGAATTTTAATCTATGAGCTGTCCAGGCAAGCCGCATCCATGTACAATGGGAATTGACTAATCTAGAAAACATTTCATTCCCTCTATTCTCATCTTATTTATTTATAAAAGTTTATAATGTGTTTATGGTATATAAATGTAAAGTAGATAAATCACCACTGATTGGAAAATAAAATAGCAAACCCAATAAATGTGTTTTATCTGATGGTGGGTGGATTATTGTTTGTAGTTTATAAAGAATGGTTCTAATGGAAGAAGGCCTAATAGCAATGCTTTCAATGATAGTACTCATGTATGTATCCTTCCAACAAGTTTAATTACAGTTCTCATGATATAAAACTAATCCTTGAAATGCTTGATAAATCTGCTGATTCTGGCTACAAATGAATCCTCCACTTCGGAGAGCTTGGTGTGGGCTCCGATTTAGGTCTCCAATGCATGTCCAGTGATTTTTGGTGCTCTTTTGGGAAACACACCATTTGGAATGATCCTGGTAAGAACTGAAGTAAGATCTTCGCGATATCTTAATTGCCCTGATGTTGTAGACATGGTAAGGAAGGGAGCAGTTTGAAGGAAGCTCTTGCCTTTTTCGCTGCCAGGTTTCTGTTAGCAAGTGTGTCTTCAAATGTTGAGCCATCCAGGCTGCAAAAATGTCTAGGGTTTAGAAGGAGAAAAACAGTGAGGATGGTATTTACACTGAGAGAAATCGGGGAATATATCCTCAGGAATATATGTGTGTGTCACTTGTGCAATAATAACAGTGTAATTGATAGTTGATGGGAGACCATTTGTGCTTGCTAAATTGATATGAAAATAACATTATTGTTATCATTACGATGATGACACTGGTGTCTACAAATGTCTTCTGTTCCATACAACCAAGGGAGCAATGTGTACTTTTGCCCTGGAAAGAATAAGCCTGGAGAAGAAATCATTTCATTTGGGGATTCTATGGCTCTGAAAAAGGGGCTAGTTCCTGGGGGTCTTAGGAAGCCATACTAAAATGGATTACATTTAGATTTTTCTAAAATAAGTGGGGGAATTTTTAAGGGTATGTTAGTAAGGAATTAACAGAAACTAATTGATGATCATAAACATTAGTTGAGAGGGAATGTGCAGGATGAATTGGTAGGGAAGAGATACAGAGGAGAGAAGCAAAATACAATGTCACTGAGACAATAAAAACAGGGATGATCTTAGCTCTCGCAAAGAATCTGGTGATAAGGTAAATGTCAGAGTCACTAAAGATCTGGGGTTGACTGAAAAATAAGAGGTCTAGAATGTGTGGGCAAGTGTAGAGAGTACTAGAAAAGGAATAGAATTGTGAAGGATGATGAAGAGATGAGCTTAGCTTGCTGGCTCTGATGTGGTTGTACCACCTCTGCACAGCAGTATTCCATTTGCTGTGGAATTCATCAGTCAATGCAGAGGTCTACAGTAGATCCAGAATCAGGGATCACCTGACACCTCATTGGAATTGGCCAGCTTGGGTATGCAGAGTGAGATCAGAAAAGATAGAGGATCATATGGCAACCCCATCACCTAAAGAGTAGTCACAAGAGGATGACCTGCAAAAGAGAATGAAAAGAAGGGGAAAAGAGACTAGGAGATTGTATATGCCTCAAAATCAGACAAGGGAAGGGTTTCAGAAAGGAAAGAGTTTCAACAGTGCCGAATTCTACAGAGATTTTTTAAAGGAATTTATTTGAGAGGAAGAGAGAGCCAGAGCCAGAGCCAGAGAGAGGTAAGAGACAGAGCTCTCATATGCTGTTCTCCACCTAAATGCAAATAATGGCTGAGATTTGAACTTGGACATGGGTGGCAGAAATTCAACTACTTGAGCTATCACTAATTCCTCCCAGAGTCTGCACTAATAGGAAGCTGGACTCAGGAGCTTGGACTAGGGTTTAAATCCAGACACTCTGATAGGGGATGCAGACATCCCATGCATCCCAATGCAAAGGCTATTTCTATCCTATTAATTTTGGGATCTTTAGTGCTTAACATAGAACTTGGAAAATAGTGGCCATTCAGTAAATCTTATTAGATAGGTAGAGGAACAAAGGAGTAAATAAGCAAAGAAGACAAGAGGTCATCTAAGGTAGTCATTGGTGACTGGGGAGAGACTGGAGTGGCCACAGACAGAAGCAAGATAGCAATGAAGGAGCACTGAGCAAATGAAGGCCCTAGCAAGGTTTTTAAAAAGAACTTTTAGGAAAAAAAGAAAAACAGAGACATAGGGGCTTTAGAATTGAGGGAACGGTGAGTCATACTTCTATGCAGGAATCTGCAGATTGGCAGATTTGAAGCACAAGAGGAAGAATAGATCAAGCAGAGGCGCAAAGGGGGCACATGGCTATTGTGGTGACAACAAGTAAAAAGGAGTGAGAACAGGTCAGAATGTTGATGGGGAGGGGTAAGACTACTGCAGACATGCCTCCCTGGTGATCTGTGTTCTCTCTGTGAGTGAGGGGACCCTTGGAACCATAAACAATTTGAGAGTGGAGGAAGGCTTCAAATTACTGCCCATGGGATGGAAGGAGAGAAGTGGCAGGGGCCGCAGGCCCAGCAGGGGCTCAGCCTGTGAGTTGTCACTGACTTAGGGCTCTGTGGTTGTGAGATACTTCTCTAGCTGGATCAGCAATGCCGCTATTCAGATGGAAAAGACAAATGTTTGAATGGATCCTTGACTGCCCTCTTCCCTTTCATTCCTATTTGCTCTCTTCTTTGCTACTGATCTTCCCCCAAACAATTAGAACATTTCCTTTAAGCAATCCATAGTGAGTCCAACAGCAGGGTTATGTAGCACATTGTCTGGGGATGGTCTTTCATACCGTCCACGAAAGAATCAGACTTTGCAAAATGGAGGAAACTGTGTCCCTGGGCTGACTGCAGTGTGGCGACATGGCGGACAGGACTCTCCGGGGAGCTGGCCATGGTGCAGAGCCGGGCCATGAGGCTGAGCTCCTGGAGAAAGGTGGCTGGGATGGAACAGCTATAGATGTTTGGATTGCACACCAGGAGCTGAGAAGCTGAATCAAGAAAGATAAAGAAATTTTGAGAATTTAGACACAAATGGAAATGCCTGTTGATATTATATGTCATGTTGTGGTTTAAAAAACAAAACGAAAGAAAAAACTCAAACACATTTGAGACCGTACCCAACCCCTATAATGTAAAGGCAGGACCAAGCCTTTCATCTGTCTCCCTTAGTGCAAGGTGTCCTTGCCTGCCTTTATCAAGAGGAATTCTCTGGATTGAAAGAGTTGTACAGCTGGTCCTACAAGGTTCTAATCGCCAGACTCAAGAAACCATTTCCCTCTCCAGCAAGGCTTTGTTAGCCAGTATTGTCCAGAGGGGTTTGTTTAGGGGAATTCCAGGTGCAGGAAGGGAAGTTCCAGGTCTGAAACCACTTACGTAACCTGCAGACCACTGAAGCCCACCTGGCCACCGTAAAATTCCCTACAGAGCACAGCATCACTGACCAATCAAAGGAAGGTGATGAGCACCAATGATCAACCAGGAACTTGGACATGAGCTGAACATGCTCCTCTTAGCCCCGTTTACAATCTATAGGAAGCTTCACTTCTAACCCTAACCTTCCCAGGGGAGCCTAGGAATTAAGCAAACGCTGCCCAGATCATGCTCTGCACTTTGAAATAAATACCCACTTTATGGCAATGATGTCAGTGATTGACTTCGTGCCTGTTGGGTGGGTGGACCCAGCTTTTGGGGTTCTATAGCAATACTTCCAACTAGGTTGATCTGTTGGTTGGCAACGCTTTCTTTAAAAAGGTAGCCTTTAAGTTACTTTTGGTTAAAATAACCGGCACCCAAGGAGTACCTCCTACTTTCTAGACTGTTCTGTGAGTTTTACTTGAATTTACTCATTTAATCTTCCTAAAACCTTTGATTAGGTAAATTCTATTATCATTGTCCTTATTTTATAGATGAATTAAATGAGACTTTATGTGATAACATGCAATGTTATAAAACCTGTAACTGATGTAGTTGATAACCAAAACCAGGTAATCTGGCCTTGGAAGTCATATTTTTTCTCCAATATTTGCATATAGAAAAGTACAGCACTCCTTGCACTGATCATCTAGCATCAAGAATCATCACTATCAGTTTGTACACCTATCTATTCTATGCTGTTCTGCTCTCCAATTATTTGATGAATTCAACTGGTTAGATTAGAGCTGGACTTAGGTAAGAGGCTCAGTGTCCTTCCCAAAAGGTAGAAATTTGATGAGAAACATTTTCTAAACCTCTAGACAAGTCACTCTTCAATGACTGCAGCAAATGACTCAGTAAAAGGTAATTGACTAAACAGTGTTCCCACTTTCCCTCCTTCTCCACCATAGTTTGCTAAGTCTACGTATTTTGGGTTTTTTCTTTTAAATTTGAAGATCATCTAACAAGAAGGTGTTATATTGTCAGTGTACACAACATGTGGTCTGCAAAATTTAAAAAATGAAAAACAAGATTTAGCGCATATTTAAAAATCTGCATTTCTCTCTCTTTTTTTTCTTTCTCTCTCTCTCTTCCTCCTTCTCTCTCCCACTCCTCCTTCTACTCCTTCTACTTTCTTGTGAAAAACACCAAGATTTCTAATTATTAGACCTGTATTCTTGTAGCACCACAATACCGTGAAGTGGAGGCCTTTATACAGAGCTAAGGAGGGGTCAACAGCCTAGTTTTTCACTCTCCCCGCTTTGCATGCAACATCTGTCTAGGTCGCTTGTTTGGGTACCTCCCTGGCCCAGGAATACATTTACAACTATTGCCCCTGATCCACTTCCATGGGTGCCCCAGGACCTGAAGCCCAGTAATGAGCCTGCCCAGTGTCTCACCATGGCAAAGCCCTTGGTAGCTGTTAGTGGGTCTATGAATAGATTAACAAATGAAGGGACATCTTTGTTTTACAATTCAGAGCCCTTCCTGGAGCTTGCTTTCTCTTTTTTCACACCCCCTAGTGTTACCTATGGCTTCATACTGGCGGTACTTGAAAGTTATGCAGATGCCGCTCTGTCCATTGCGTCTCCCTGTGGATGGATAAGCATAGCCTTCTTCTGGAATCGGAGGAAACCGAGGAATAGAATGAATCAGCCAGAATCCCTGGACTCTGTCCCACAGCAGTAAGCCTACCAAAGATATATTCCATGCAGACACATCAGAAAGACAACGCTCCTTTTAAAACAGGGTTCAAAGCTGCAACAGGCAAGTCTGTTTATGCCTTGGGGTAATGTTTGATTAAGCTAATAATCATGAGGACCATGCTCACATTTTAAAGATTTCAAAAACAATTCAGACACATAGCGTGTTGCTCCATTACTGATAATAAGTCACCACAAGATGGAAGCCAGGGCAGCCACCCTGTGAAGAGTTAAGAGGAATTTCATGTTGAAACTACAAGGAAAATTTGTTTTGGCAGAATGCAAATTTGCTAAATTGGAATTTGACCTTGTAAAGCTATCCAGTCACCTGGCAAGCTTCAGATAGTGTCTACTGCTAAGCAGCTAAGCCAGTTTCAAAAACTGGCTTAAAACAGAGTTAAAAAAGAAAATATGAAATGAAGAAATGTGCTTGCAGTATTTTGTTTTAAGAAACTGGTGTTCATTTATTGCCAGAAGAGTCGTTCAGTTCTACAAGCCTGATAAAAGAGGCAATGAGGGGAAAAAAGGAAGCCTTGCTAAATCTTCCTACTCAATTACATTTCGCAAAAACCTCCAGAGCAAAACAACATGAAAGCCAGAAAGGAGAAAAATAAAAAGATTTACATCATTTTGTGACATGGGAAAAAATGCCTGTCCAGCAGGCACCTACAACTCTTTCTGTGTTTGTAGATCTTGCAGGATAGATTTGGTATGGTAACTGGACTTTCCAGTTTGCATTTAACCATGCAAATTAGTGAATGTAAGTCAATGCATTCATGTTTGCCTTCACATTAGACTGGAAACCAAATGCGTGCTAGCTATTTCTTTTTCAAACAGCAACTTCTCAGAGTTGCTCTTTAGGTTCAAGGCCTATGGTGAAGGGGAAAATGTTGAAAGTTGTGTTGCTTATCAGCTGGATGACCTTCAGGTGCTCTCCTCCGCTCAGCTGACAGTCACACTTTGCTGAAATCCTAACCTTCTGGATTGAATGTCGCAGCATGATCCAGCATCTGTTGGCAACAGAACCAACCTGCCCCTCTCCCCGACTTGACATTAGGACTCTAGCATTTTTCCAAACCCTTGTAGCAGCTAATAAAGGGGAATAGGAGTAATGGTTGGAGGTTGCTAGATCAAAGACTGGAGAATGTGGCATGTTATCAGAATTGTTGGATTCCACCTAAGTAGGGCCATCCAAAGTTCTTAAGGCTCATGGCTTTCGACAGCCACTGCAGATCGTATTCTAAATCAGAGATTGCAAACTGGCAGTCCATGGGCCATAACCAGTACATTTTGCTAGACTTGCAGAGTGTTTTTAAACCTTTAAGCTTCTTGCCAACATGTAAAAACTGGAGCAGTTTTCCATAAATACTAATTTTCAACATTTCCTGAGAAATTGCATCCCTATAAGGCAAGTGAGAAATAACTGCCCCCTTTCAAGTGAGTGTGTATCCTGTAGTCACCTGCTACTTCCATCCACTTCACCTGCTGACATTACCGGCCTGTCCCCAAAGGCATTTGCGTTTAGGACCTTATGGGGAAAATATATTGCCACAGAAGGTTATTCATGAGTGTGAAGTCGAAAAAATGTTCAAAAATAGCCATTATACTTGTTTCATAAAGTGTTTTTAAGAAACATTTTTAGAAAAAGTAGAAAGATCAAGTATAGTTATTTAATAGGTTATTAGGATTACAGATTTTTTTGTTTACTTACATTTTGAAATTTTCTCTAATGCATATATATACTGCATTATGTATAAATGCATAATGATCAGTTAATATAATAAGAATTACTATATAATAATATATAACATAATCTACAATAGCAAAATTGCTATTCTATAAAACAATTTAAAAGTGCTTTTTTAAAAAAAAAGTTTACACTAAGAAGTGTGACTTTTACTCAATGTAAATAGCAAATCAATCTGGGGCCGATGTTGTGGCGTAGTGGGTAAAGACGCTGCCTGCAGTACCGGCATTCCATAGTGGCGCCAGTTAGAGTTTCAGCTGCTCACTCCAATCCAGCTCTTTTCAAGACTTGGGGAAGCAGTGGAAGATAGCTCAAGTGTTTTGGTCCCTGCACCTGCATGGGAAACCCAAAAGAGGCTCCTGGCTCCTGGTTCCTGGCTTTGGATTGGCCCAGCTCTGGCTGTTGCGGCCATTTGGGGAGTGAGCCAAAAGATGGAGGATCTCTCTCTCTCTCTCTCTCTGCCTCTGACTCTCTGTAAATCTGCCTTTCTAATAAATAAATAAATAAATAAATATTTAAAAAATAGTAAATCAGTCTGACTACACACACTGCACATATACACATACATGTACATACAAATAAACTTGCTGTGTGTGTATGTGTATGTATGTTTGAATATTCTCAATAGTCAGTAGTTTGATTTGTGCTCTAAAGCATATACATGTGTGTATATATGTATATATATATATATATAGAGAGAGAGAGAGAGAGAGAGAGAGAGAAATAAAATGGGGTTCCTGAGAAAGGGATTTCCAAGTTATATTCTGTGATATAGAAATCATATTTTTATTTGTCAAAACAAAGCATTAAGAAGAAAAGCTATCTTTTTGGTATGAGACTATTCAAGATGAAATGTTTAAGAAAATGTTGGTTTTCATTAGGAAAGAGAAACTAAGAGCCTCTGTCATACCTTTGGTGTGTCCGTACTTTCTGCTGTAATTCACAGATTTAGGGACTCCATCATTGTATATCAGATAGGCTGTACGGTTACTCTGCAGGAATATATTAGGGTTACAATGGCATAAGTCTTCCACTCTCAAATGCTCACAACATTTCTACCAGCTACTCAGCTTGCAATAGAGAACTTTCATTAATACACATGAGAAGTCATCCGTTCTCCTGATGGGCAGCTTCCCCATTGATATGAACTCTATCACACGCATAACAGGAGGAAAGGAAGTCCATTCCCAACCATGCATGGCTTCAGCTCATGTGACAGGGCCCCCATGAATTGTGGATCTGTGGTGAAGGTAGTCTTCCTTTTTTTCTTGATTATTTTGGAACCATGTTTCTGATAAAGAAGCCAGTGTGTGATAAAACAGTACTGAATTATTTGTCCAGGAAACGAGGTCGAAACAATCAAGCAGGGATTACACCTGTTTTTTTCTCCATTGCTATTACAGGCACAGTGTAGAACTGGCTGGCAGGAGCTGATTCCCTCTGCCCACTTGGTGCTTCACTGCTTGGTCATAGCTTTGTATTTAATCAGGGTTTCTCATTAGCTGCTCCCCCTTGCCTCCGGAAATTGGATGATTTTTCTGCGATCAGTTTCTCAGTGTCATTTCATTTTTCTAACTTGATATTCCTGCTTGGAAAAGGTGGTGAAATTTAATGTGTGATATTGAATCTCCTCTGGTAAAGTAAAATACAAGTCCATTTTGCAAAGAGTTAGCCAAATCTTTGAGTCAAAATAAAGCTACTATTTTGATAGTGTCTGTTGGTCGTATTTTGGAAATTTACTTAAATTTGTTCTCGGTGGTTCCATTTCATTTGTGTCATGATGCAGTGACTTTTCTTGAAGCCAGTAATGTTGATATAAAAAAAAAAAAAACCTCAGTGACATAATAAAAACAGGAAAGGACAGCCCTTTCCTTAAAGAAAAAACAGCCCTTTTCTTATCTCTCAGAAAAAAACTAATAATTGAGTCATTCACAGTCACTTATTTGACATAATTTTAAAATGTACAATGCAGTCTGTGTAGCACTATGGGTATCATTTGCTTTCTCACCTTCATTTCCCTTTATTGACTATAGCTACACAATGGCATGTGTGTCATTCTTCTCTAGAGAACTCGCACAGTTATCTATGAGCTACCAGAGCTGTTCGTAGTAATGAGACCATTTGTGTGCCTTCAGGGTGCAATGTGGAGGGACTCCGAGAAGATCTGGTGAGGAAGTTTATGTTTCTAATAGATAGTGCTTATTATTCCAACCAGGACTATAACAGCCAACTAAGGCTGGATGTGCTGTAGGCCTGGTAGGAAGAGAATTTATTGGTAAAGGAGAAAGATCATGCATCTTAAGAACAGGGAGTGGGGCTGGTGCTGTGGCATACCAGGTTAAGCTTTCGCCTGCCCGCCGACATCCCATGTGGGTGCCAAGTTGGTGTCCTGGCTGTTCCTCTTCTGATCCAGCTCTCTGCCTATGGCCTGGGAAGGCAGTGGAGGATGGCCCAAAGTGCTTGGGCCCCTGCACCCACATGGAAAACCCAGCGAAGGCTGAGTGGAAGACCTTTCTCTCTGTCTCTCCCTCTCTCTGTAGCTCTATCTCTCAAGTAAATAAATAAAATCTTTTTTTCATCTTTTTTTTTTTTTTTTTAAGAATAGGGAGATGCAGGTGTGTGCCTTGGACCTTGGTATTCCTTTAACACATATGGTGAGCATTGTTTTGACTGTTGAGTGTTGAACAAGAAGGGTACAGCCTGTGCCCCTCAGTCTAACAGTGACTATACTCACGTGGGTGTGGTATATAGTACACATAGTTTGAGAACTGTTATTATGAGGGCGTATGGAAGGCTCTTATTTGCAAAGGCAAAAGAAAGGAAATAATTCCAAATGACACCAAGCTATTGAACTTGGTCACCTTGACATTTAGATTTAAAACTAGTTGGTCTGATCTTGCATTCCACCCTGTTAGGTGTTTGATTGCAGGCCAGGGGATGGGGGAGTTAGGGCAGTGCTGCCGTTTCTGGTGCACAGTTTAGCTTCCAAATAACTCTGTCTCACCTGGATATCGCTCACTGGTGTTGCTTGCTTCTTTGTCTCCTCCCCAATAAGACATGGAAACCTGTCCCTTTCCTGTCATTTTCTTCCCACAACCAACCAGTCAGGGCATTGTGTGTGAGTGGACTTCACTGAACGTAAGAAACATTTAATGGTTTTATGTCACCACTATAGGGTCAGGAGAGATCCCCACTACCTGCCACCCTCCACTCCCAACCCCCAAGCTCTAATGTGGGTCTTTGGCTTGATTAGGAACTCAGCTAATTCAAGAGTTGATTGAGAAAAGCACATTTTATTAAATTTACATGTACATGGAGATCTTCCTCAAAGAGTAAAGTCTGAAGAAATAACCAAAGTCTGATGCCTTTATACTTTTTAGACAACAAACTGTCAATTTGTGAAGGAATGACAGAAAAAAGTGGCTCTCTGGTCTGGGGCAGAACATTTTAAGGACCTTACTAAGCATATACTGGGGAGGGAGTATTGAAGATAGTGGAAGAGAAGGCTCATTGTAGGCCTGGTTACTGAGCTCTGGGGATCAAGGCTATTTTCTGGTCTTGCTATATGAAGGACATTCCTTCCCAAAGAATCTTTACAGCTTGTTGCATTTAGGAAATAATGATAGGCCAAGTGACCATTTCTGAAGTACAGTTCCTGGAAGAATTTTACTATGAAATAATCAATATGCCAATTTGGCGTATTTTGTCAGGGCGTAGCCTTAACTCCTTCACCATGATGTCCCACTCCAATTTCCCTCTGTTTTCTTGCAGGTTTTTTTTTTTTATTCCTTCCACCTTTTTGTATTTTGCAGAGTAGTTTAATTCTTTCTCCTTCCTAGGCTCTGGAGCGGACTCGGCGCCTACAAAGATCATTATTGTATTCTGTCAAAGTAAGAACTGTCTACTCCAGCCAAGGTAAAGGGCAGAGGCTTTCCAATGTCACTGTTCCTCTTCCCTTCCTCTCAGTCCCTGTGATGGAGAAGACAACAACACAGCATTTATCTTCTTATCCATGGGCTATGCTCCTGATCCCCACTGTAGCCTTAGAAGGCAGAAGAAGCTATAGGCAATTTTTTATTTTACATACTAGTATGTTTATTTGAAACAGGGTTGCATATAGTTGAGACTAAATATTTTTTAAAGATTATTTATTTGAAAATCAGAGTTACGAGAAAGAGAGAGAGAGAGAGAGATTTTCCATCCGCTGATTTACTCCTTAAATGGCCTCAATATGCAGGTTTGGGCCATGCCAAAGCCGGGAGCCAGGAGCTTTATCTTGGTTTCCTATGTGGGTGCAGGGGCCCAAGTACTTGGGTCATCCTCTGCTGTTTTCCTAGGTGCATTAGCAGGGAGTTGGATTGAAAGTGGTGCAGCCAAGACTCAATTGGCACCCATATGAGATGCTGGCATCACAAGTGGAGGGTTTACCTGCTACACCACAATGGTGGACCCAAGATGAAATAATTTTTAAAAGCACCTAGAACAGTGCTTGGCACGTGACATGCACTCATAAGGCTACCAACCAGTCTTAATTTTGTAACTTGTCTCTGAAGTCTGGTCTTAATGACTGATGAATAAAATGACTACTACTACACACAGTGACAGCTCCCTACACATTTTGCATAAATAGTCAGACTCACATGTCCAGTTGTGCTAGAGGCCAAAACAGTATTGTGGGCATTAAATTGATCAACATGTGCAAAAGTCAAGCACAGAGCCCATCATATTGTAGGAATGGAATCATTTTATAGATTTGCTTCTCTGTAAATTATTGTTAGGACATGCATACAAAAGTGTAATTGGAAACTGGTTACTGGTTGATTTTCCTAGTCACCCTTGTTTGGAAAGGAGTATCTTGTCACTGAACAACAGATGGCTCCTGGAATATTGGGAAGCTGCCAGCAGGCTTACATAACTAGCTCTCTTTGGCTGGTTAGTTCACTGCCTGATGAAGTCCAGATAGCAGGATTAATCTCCATTCAGGCAAGTTAGTTCAAGAACCCTGAGTAGATGTCTAGTTGTCAACCTATCATTTTGAAAATAATTAATTAAAAGGAATACCTTATTCTTGTATCAACACTGTGGCACAGACAACCCATAACTCAGGGCCTACTGGTCATAGATCCACGCTGCCTGGCAGCAGGAGAGGGCTCACCCCCACTATGACTTTTAGGTGGATAGGTTAGCAAGCACTGAGTGGATTGGCAGAAGGGTTGACAGCCAGAAGACTTGAATATACAATTAGTTCACACTTTACCTAGTGATATCACTGGATGTGATGCCAAGCGGACCAACAATTTGGCATCGCTGTAGAGTATGATGACTTTCCCAAGCTATCAGTCAGACTGAATCAGACAGTTGTCCTAGGCTAAGTCTGAGCTAGATTACTTCAAGTTACTGGGACTGGAAGATGTGCAGATAAAATAAGTTTCCATAGCTGTTCTGGAAGCCTTGAATTCTGTTTTAAGTATTTTATGAATCAAATGAATGATGAAGTATCCCATACCTCAGAGGCATTGGCTTCATATAGCTGCTGCAGTGTTCTTCCCAGGACACTCTTGGTGCTGTTCATGAGTTGCTTACTTCTCCTCCAGCTTCTAATGGTAGAGTCTAGGTACAGGTATTCTAATCCCGTCTCTCCATCTTCCTTGTCTTGCCTTTTAGGTAACTTATAAAAGGTAAACCTAAAAAAGAAAATGATTGCTAATCACTAACATCTGTTGACTGCTTTCCTGGTGGCTGTCATGTCAAACTCTTAAAGGCACCTCTACTTCATGTTTCACAGAAGACCTCTAAGGGAAAGGGTTTGCTCAATCTGTCTTTCTCTTTCTCCACCCTGAAGGGAAAGTATATATACATAGACAATGGCTTTCTTTGCTGCTTCCACAGTCCAGGAGGCTACAGTGGGGAGAGGCCATGGTCCAGCCCTAAACTGGAGAAACCTAGATGCTCTTTGTCTGGAAGTGCTCTTTGCAACTGGTTGGCTGAGTTGGGATTTAGGTTTGGGCTTCAGAGTACATGGGGGCACCCTGAACCTTGGGCTTACGTCATGTTCTTCAGCTCCGTTTATTAGAATGCAAAGCAGTGATGATTCAAGGCCAGGAACAGCTAACTAGGCCTTTTCTTTCCGTCACTAGTGTTTCCAGTATGTATAGCTACTTTGGATGGCACTTGGAGCACAGGCGGGTAGGCATGTATAGCATTGTTGTTCCTGGATCACGTCACCCAGAGGTTCTCAGTGTGCTCTTTTCACGCTTTGAGCTAGCTTGTTCTTTCTTTGTGGAAGCTGCCCTGTGCATTGTAGGACTCCTGGCCTCCACCGATTAGATGCCAGTAGTTTCCCTGAGTGTTTGATGATGGAAAATGTTCCCAGACAGTGTCAAAAGTCTTCCCAGTTAGGAACCATTGTCTTAGCCAATACTTACTAATTGCATGTTTCATCATTAACCTGTGAATGCTCAGTCAACCCCATAATATCACACATGCACTATCACCACGTAACAGATACCCCTGAGAGCGTCACACTCTCCACGGGGGTCTGCTCAGGGACACACTCCTGTTTCAGCCGACTCTCTCCTGCCCTGCTTTTGCTTTCTTCTTCACGTGTGGCAGGAAACGTGAAATTCTCCGGGGTTAACTCGATGGCCTCCGCTGTTTAACTTTCTCAGTAACTTGTAACAGCTGGGCCACAAGTTGCTTATATTCTCTCCTGCAGATATTGCTGAGTAACGTGTCTGTTGCAATGTGACAAAAATAAATTTGACATGTCTATCACAATCTGGTGGTCCAACTCTGAAGGGGCCGTTGGACTGTCAGTGTGCATTTTTAGGCGTTTTCCCTGAGTGACTGTCTCCAAGAATACACTGGAAATTCCTGAATCCTTTCCTAGCTCAGGCTTCTCTTAGAGGTTCAGATAAACCTAAACACAAAGGTGTCTCAGAAACCTCTAACTCCATATTTTGAAACAAATTTTATATTTTGCTCTAAATCTGCCCATCCCACACTCTTAGAGAACATATATTCATGCAGTCCCTCCCAGAAGCCAGAAACTTAAAAGTCATCATTCTCTTTTCCCTTCCTCCCACTCTCAGCAACTCACCCATCTCCAAGCCTTCTTTGTGTCCTCTCCTCTCCGTGTCCACAATCACTTCTTTAACTCTGGTTCACACCTCTCCCCACCTGCAATGCTGCAAACGTTCCATTGGTCTCTAAGCCAGTGGGCTTCCAAAGATGCAAATCTCACCATCCCGTGTTCCTTCAGGAGCTCTGTCCATGTCATATCCAAACCCTGCGCTTAGCACAGGAAGCCCTTCCTGACTTAGCCCTCACCAACCTCTGTGGCTTCACCCGCTGCCACTTCCCCAAGTTCCCCCAGAGCGCCAGCATTACCAAACTGCTTGCAACTCCACACTTGCCATGTTGCTCCTGGCCTCTGTATACTTTCTCATTTCTCTTCCACTGCCTTGAGATACCCTTGGGTCTCCATTCATTTTCTAGCTGCTTCTTGACTGCTCTTAAAATGTGGCTCAAAAAGTATTTCCTTAGAGAAGCCTTCTGGGTTCTATACCCCTCACTACTCCCCCTATTCCTCACCACATAACTGAGCTACTTCAGGGCAGGAACCATGTTTTATTCACATTCATGCATTTTCAAAGCTCAGCACAGAGCCTGGCATTAAGTTGCGAAAAGAAGAAGTAAGGTTGTACATAGCCAAATACCAAACATAACGGCAAACCCAAACACCAAAGCAAGAGTGAAAAATTGAGCAAAGTTTAGAAAACCCGTGACTATAATGCGACCCTGGGTTTAGAGTCTCGGATATTGCACAAGAGGCCGGTGACCTCCCACTCGCTCCAGCACCTGCGTGTGCTGCCAACCAAACCAAAGGTAATCAAACAGGGCCGCGGATGGCCACGGCTTCCTGCTCAGTCCCACAAGGAGACGTGCGTGCTCCAGTTTTAGCAAATGTCACGTGCTTTTTCTCCTTGGTGAGTCTCTGAAAGGATGTTGGCAGAGTTCTGTCAGGAAAAGCCACAGCGGAAATGGAGGGAACTGCCAACTGACGGAAGCTGGCAGCTCCGTCCACTTCCGTAGCTACCAGCCTTGCCCTGCTCAGAGCAGTGAGTCCGGCCGGAGAGGGGCTACCCAGTTCTTTCTTGGGGGGCAAGCTCATTCATTCAGCACCCTACCCTTGCCTGGAAAATTGGCCCATTTGCACACGAACTTCCTTTCTTTGTGAAGAGAGGAAACAGGGTGGAAATTCTGCTTAGGATTAGCGCGGTGTGCCCAGCCTTGCCTCTCCTTACCTACCAGTCCACAGCGCCACCTTCTTCATTTCTGCACGCGATGGTTGCTGCCTCCAGGAGCCCAAAGAGGCCCAGGAAGAGCAAAGCGAGGGTTGTCCTGGGAAATCTCATTGTCATTTTCTGTCACCTGTGTCCCAGGCCGCAGTAGGAAACTTTGCCCGCAGGTTGCGGACTCTGAGGGGCAAGTCTCTCTCAGGCTGCGCCGGCTGTGACGCTGGGTGCGTTGCCTCTGCCGTTTGCTGGTCAGGCGTTTTCGGAATGGGACGAATCCCGTGTAGATGTGTGATTCTGTCACAACGTGTCAGCGTGACTCCTGATGCCTTTGTGCTGAATTGTTGACTTCTTTGCAGAGGAAGCAAAAAAAAAGTTCCAGAGAGGAAACAAAGGGAGATGGAGTTAGCTCTTTGGAGTGAATATTGTGTAGTGTGAAGTTCAGTGAGCAGAGGAGCTCCGTGTAGATAGGCTGATGTTGAACTCATTAGAATTCATGGTTCTTCCCTCCCGACTGACTCTTTGTGGTTGAGCAAATGCGCGTGGTTCACACTTTAAATGGAAATGAACTTATGTCTTAGTAGTCATTAGGATCCGTCACTTATAATACTCTTTATATTAAGGAAATAGTTGCTAAATGGTATTTCAAAGAGCTGCTTCAAAGTTAAAGCAAAGTGAATTGCATTTTTCCAGAAATATTTACATATCCTCCCCACCTCTCTGGGTTTAGCCACTCAGAGTGGTGCTTTCCTTAAAAAAGGGCTTAGTGTCCAATTGGCTGCTGTACAATCAGGTCAACATATTGATTGTCCACTTTTCAGGTTAAATAAAGAGTGTTATAAAAATCCATTTTCCACAAACTACTCTTTCTTATGCTTGAAACTGAGTCTGAAGTTGAAAGCCCAGGGAAATGGACCATCGGCATGGCAACTATACAAAGGTGAGACCAATCTCTTTTTGGAAGAGAGAAGGGCAGACAAATTTATGAAAAGAATGTTTTTAAGAAGATTTATTTATTTATTTGAAAGTCAGAATTACACTGAGAGAGGAGAGAGAGAGAGAGATCTTCCATCCACTGGTTCACTCCCCAGGTGGCTGCCATTCTTCCAAGTCTCCCATGTGGGTGGCAGGGGCCCTCGCACTGGAACCAGTTTCTGTGCTTTCTCAGGCATATTAGCAGTGAGCTAGATTGGAAGTGGAGCAGTTGGAACTTGAACTGGCACCCATATGAGATGCCAGCATTGTAAAGGGTGGATTAACCTACCACCCCACAGCGCTAGTCCCTGTATAGAATTTTTAAAAATGCGTGATGTCTGATTAGATAATAAAAGATAAAATATGATATAGTAAATATATGATATAATAAATAAATGTTGATGGCTTTTAAAAATTTTTAATTATATGTATTTATGGTATACAGTGTGATAATTCTTTGTGTATTCAATATGCTACCAAATTGGATTAGTTAACATTTCCTTAAGTATTCTTTAAATAAATAAACTGTTAATATCTTTAAATTTTTATTTATTTGAAAGGGAAGGGGGGGAGAGGGGAGGGGAGAGAGAGAGAGAGAGAGAGAGAGAGAGAGAGATTTCCTATCTCTTGGTTTACTCCCAAAATGCCTGCCAATGGCCAGGCCCAAACCAAGGACTGGAAACAGTCCAGGTCTCCCTCTTGGGTGACAGAGACCCAACAACTTGAGTCATCATCAGTTGCTTACCAGGGTGTGCATTAAAAGAAGCCTGAATCTGGAGCAGAGCCAGGACTTGAACCCAGGCACTCATATATGGAATGGGGGAGTCCCAAGGCAAGTCTTAACTGCTATGTTAAATGCCTGCCCATAATTAAGTATGAAAAATAATTTTTTTGATTAAGAATGATTGTCCTGATGGCTTTTCCCTCTGATTATGGATCCTGGTTACATTCATTTCGTGGACCCTTGGATATTAGATCACCTCTGTGCACAAGCTTGAAGATTTTTTAGTTCATAGTAAGGGGGAGTGGCTTGTGGCCGCCTTTCTCCTAAGGCAGAGTTTTGTAAGGAGACTGGACTACCTGCTCACCTTACCTGTGGTGCCTGAAACAAGGGGCAAAATTCTGAGCCTTATGCAAACCTGCTGACTCAAAATCCTTCCAGCTGGACTCAGGAACCTACTTTTTTTTTTTTTTGACAGGCAGAGTGGACAGTGAGAGAGAGACAGAGAGAAAGGTCTTCCTTTGCCAATGGCCGCTGCGGCCAGCGTGCTGCGGCCGGTGCACCACGCTGATCTGAAGCCAGGAGCCAGGTGCTTCCTCCTGGTCTCCCATGTGGGTGTAGGGGCCCAAGCACTTGGGCCATCCTCCACTGCACTCCCTGGCCACAGCAGAGAGCTGGCCTGGAAGAGGGGCAACCAGGACAGAATCTGGTGCCCTGACCAGGACTAGAACCTCGTGTGCCGGTGCCGCAAGGCGGAGGATTAGCCTAGTGAGCCGTGGCGCCGGCCTCTTTTTTTTTTTTTTAAATTAATTTATTTATTTGAAAGTCAGAGTTACACAGAGAGAGGAGAGGCAGAGAGAGAGAGAGACAGAAATCTTCTGTTCGATGGTTTACTCCCCAGATGGCCGCAATGGCTAGAGCTGAGCTGATCCGAAGCCAGGAGTCAGAAGCTTCTTCTGGGTCTCCCATGTGGGTGCAGGGGCCCAAGGACTTGGGCCATCTTCTGCTTTCCCAGGCCACAGTAGAGAGCTGGATCAGAAGAGGAGCAGCCGAGACTAGAACCAGTGCCCATATGGGATGCCCACGCTTCAGGCCAGGGCGTTAACCCACTTGCTACAGCACCGGCCCCAGGAGTCTACTTTTCATAGCTTATTGGAGATGCTGGTACATAATATATCTTGAAAGTCACTGCTCTGAGGCCAAGACTATGCTATCTCTGGTAGATCCATAGCTTTAGTCTACAAGAAGCAGAGCAAATAG
Organism: Sylvilagus floridanus; assembly: GCA_949820135.1. Lineage (NCBI taxonomy): Eukaryota > Metazoa > Chordata > Mammalia > Lagomorpha > Leporidae > Sylvilagus > Sylvilagus floridanus. The sequence goes on along the minus strand of OX463225.1, from coordinate 75,640,943 downwards.
GCTAAACCAAGAAATATTTTTCTTACCATTCCTCCATAGATATCATTTTGTTTTATTTATGCTGTTATACTGTTTAGAAAAACCTATTTCCAAACTCCAAACTTTTTGTCAATTTCAAAAAAAAAAGAAAAGAAAAAATTTTTATGACATGGTTTACTTTTCTATATTAGAGTAAAATAGAACTAATATTTTTATGACAGTTTTTATTATTACAATGGTAACAACTAAACACACCAGGCGTAGGATTCATTGATCTATTCAGACAATATAAGTTACTTGTTTTCAGTTGTGTAGGCTAAAGAGAGTTGGCTGAATAGGGTTTAAGATAATTCCCATTTTCCTTTCTTCAATGAATGCTTAAACTAGTGCCTGGTACTAGTAAGTGATTCATAAATGTTAGCTAGGATCATTTTTAGGATAGCCTGACCCCTTCCTGTGAGGTGGGCTGGGGACCATCTGTATTAAGACAGCGTTTGTTAAATCTAATTTTATTTCAAGATCTGGAAAGATACTTTTAGATTGGATTCTTTTAGACATCACTTTCAATAAACTCTCTTATCATGTGTTGTTGGCTGACCTGATCATGCTGGTTGTCAGTCAACAAGCTTTCTTATACAATCATTGCTGTTGGCCACTGTTGCAGACTTTGAAGGGTCCCAGAACTCTCATCACTACTCCTAATCTTAAATTTCAGCCTGCTCCTTTTGAACTAAACACAGCAAAGCTAATGTTATGGGAAGAATCCTATGAATTCAGTGCATGAAGAAAATGCAAATTGAACAGGCTGTTTTTTTTTTCCCCTACAAGATCAACTGTTTTTGAAGCCTAGGTAGTAGATTATGGCTCCTTCACAACTCAACTTTAAAAATAGAAGAAAATGCTTTGATTGTAACTTGGGCAATTGACTTCTTCACTTGGTAATGCGTTTCTTATTTAATGGTTGAAAGTTGGTATTCATTTATCTAATGATTCTAGAAAATACATCTTGATCTTTTCAAATAGTGCCTCTTCCACATTCTCTGTACCTTTCTGGCTTAGTTTATGTCTCATAGATTTTAGTTCCTTGTGTGTCTGCATTCATCTTTGACTCTTTATTTGGATCTTCTAGTTGTTTAATTCCCTTTTTGGCAACACCAATCTAGTACTTAGTCTGTGTCTTTCAAATAGTTCTTTATAAGATTATTTTTCAAATTTTTGGTTTTGATTATAAATTGACAAATTAGAGTTGTATGTATCTGAATTCCTTTCTGGGTTATGTTTAATCTGTGTCTTCATCACTTATTAATGCATTTATAAAAGTTCTATTGATTTTATTCAACAGAGAACTTAGTCTCCTGTTTTTTGATTATTTTCTCAATCTTTTATTTCTGTAAAACTTTAAAATATGTTATTTTATGCTTTTGCATTTAACTAAAATATATGAAGTCCTTTTCAGGTAGAAATTTGCTACCTGATATTTTTACAACTGTTTCCTGTGTACTTTGCTATTGTACATACTTTTGATTTTTAGCTGTGAATTCATGTTCCTTGAAGCTTTAACCATGAGAATTATTTGATATCGATATGAAGTTGGATTTCTCTAGACCTTGTCTGTGCTGGCTTCAGCAAAATTCAATCATCTTTGGAGGGCTCCTGGGAGAGAATCTGCTAGTTTTACTTATTTATTGTAAATAGCTTTTTGGAGTATATTTACATACTGTAAAATTTATCCAACTTCACCTTTGTTTTTATTCAGACTTTCACAAGACTATTGATGGACTCAGTAGAATTCAGAATGTTACATACTAAAGGAAAAATTGATGTACTGGTGGGAGGAAGGGGAGAAGACTTGAATTATTTTGACAAAAAGGGATGAGACACACAAATGACTGGTATTTCTAGAATAAAGAACTGCTCATGAGAAATGTGGTTGAAGGAAAACATAAGTATCATGAGTAGAAGAGAACTAGATTTTTTTTTTTTATTTGACAGATAGAGTTAGACAGTGAAAGAGAGAGACAGAGAGAAAGGTCTTCCTTCCATTGGTTCACTCCCCAAATGGCCGCTATGGCCAGCGCTGAGCGGATCTGAAGCCAGGAGCCAGGTGCTTCCTCCTGGTCTCCCATGTGGGTGTAGGGGCCCAAGCACTTGGGCTATCCTCCACTGCCTTTCTGGGCCACAGCAGAGAGCTGGACTGGAGCAACCGGGACTAGAACTGGCGCCCATATGGGATGCCAGCATTGTAGGCGGAGGATTAACCAAGTGAGCCATGGTGCTGGCGAGAACTAGAAATTTGTATTTGGTTAGTTACTACTCATCTTCCAAAATGTCTTGAGAATGCCAGTCCTTCCCAGAAGCCATCCTTGGTCTCCAGTCTGGCTCAGATACCAATGCAACACCAGAACTCCTGGTGTTATTTTTTCAATCAGAACGATAACCACCATGTATTACTGGTTAACTGGTTATTTTTCTGAATCTTCCTCTAGAGAGCTGGGGTCAGAAAACTCTAGGCCAAACTGGTCCATTGCTTGTTTTTGTAAAAAAAAAAAGTTTTATTGGAACACAGCCACATCCACTCTTTCATGTATTATAGGCAATTGCCTTTCTGTTATAATGGCAGAGTCGAGTAGATGCAACAGAGACCCTATGGCCCGCGAAGCTGAAAATGTCAAAGAATTGATTATTTCCTGAGAGGGTTTGGTTCCAGTGTGTAATTTGCATGGGCAGAACAGGTTCTGCCTTGTTTATGGTTGTATTTGCAGCACATGTTACAGGGCTCATCACCTAGAAGGTTCCAGATAAAGTCAGGTGAATGTACGGCTTGAATACAGAAGGTTTCAGAGACTTCTATTTTGGACTGATGTGGAATTTAAAATGAATTAAAACTAGTAAGAGAAGTAACTAGAAGTAAGTGTATAGGGAATAAAACCTCATTATAAAGAATTTCACTGCAATGTTTGTAAGTCAGGGAGGCAGCTGGGTGCAGTGGGAAGACCCGAGTTACTTGCTGGGCCCTGCTGCTCACTAGTCATGTGCTTCCGCCCCAACAGTCTAACCCCATTGAGCTGCACTTCCTTTTCTAAGTGTGGGACTACGACTGCCACCTTCACAAAGCGTTCTCAGGGTTAGATGATCTCAGGTGCTCTCAGAGGGTAGGAAGTACATGGAAAGTGGTTCTTACGAAAAAACAATGCAGGAATCTCAAAATAGTTTTGCATCAAAATAAGCTCATGTTTTCATATATTTTCTACAAACTTTTTGAAGTATCCTTGCAAGTATACAGCCCTGGCATGTAACTCATGCAAATTAAATACTTGTTTCTTTCTTTTTACTTTTGTAACATTTTATTCCAGAATAGTTTTAAATTTTCAAACAAGGGTGAGCATTGTGGCACAATGAGTTTAGCTGATGCCCTGCAATGCTGGCATCCCATGTGGATGCTGGTTTGAGTCGCAGCTCCTCCACTTCTGATCCTGAATCCTTCTGATGCACCTGGAAAAGCAGTGGAGGATGTTTTAAGTCCTTGGGACCTGCTACCCACATGGGAGACCCTGATGAAGCTGCTGGCCCCTGGCTTTGGCCTGGTCCAGTGTTGGTTCTTCCATGATCTGGGGAGTGAAATAAAGGACAGAAGGTCTCTCTATATATGTCTGCCTCTCTCTCTGTAATGTTGCCTTTCAAATAAACAAAAATAATTTTTTCTTAAAAATTTTTTAAAGATTTATTCAGGTGTGTCTTCTGGGTCTCTTACTCGGGTCCTTGGGCCATCTTGTACTGCTTTCCTGGTCCATAGCAGAGAGCTGGATCGGAAGTGGAGCAGCCAGGACTTGAACCAGTGCCCATACAGGATGCTGGCACTGCAAATAGCAGTTCTACCTGCTATGATACAGCGCCGGCCCCTAAAAAATTTACAAAGCAAAAATTACCAGGTGGTAATACAAACAATTCCCATATATTGTTTTCCCCATTTTCCCTATTAAAAGCTCATATTAGTATCTTTGGCACAATTAATGAATTATGCGCAGCTTCTATTTATTTATGTATTTACTTATTTATTTATTTAGTACAGCTCCTTTTACCCATCCTGGGCTCTGGGATTCAACATTCTGTGTTCAGATTGAGTTTTTTTTTTTTTTTTTAATTTAGGTCCCACATATAAGGGGGGCATCTGATATTTGTCTTTCTATGTCTGGCTTATTTCATGTAACATGTTGGCCTCCAGTTTTATCCATTTTGCTGTAAATAATAGGATTTCATTCTTTCATTCTTTTTAAACAGTAGAATAGTATTCCATTGTATATTTATATCACAATTTCTTTATCCATTCATCTGCAGATGAACGCCTGGGTTGAATCCGTATCTTGGCTATAATGAACAGAGCTGCCATAGACATGGTGGGCCAGTATTTCTTTGATAAATGAGTTCATGTGTTTTGGATATATTCCCATTAGTGGGGACTGCTGGATCATAGGCAGTTCTTTCTCAGGTTTTTAAGAAATTTCCATATTATTTTCCACCATAGCTACACTAATTTACATCCCCACCAGTGCTGGTTCTTTCGAAATTTGGTGCCATTTCTTCCATGACAGTTATTACCTTTTCCTTGCAGGTAGACTAAAATTAGTCCTTTGTATGCTAGTTTTAAATGGCCACAAAGAAACCCACATTTCTCATGTTTTCATTGGTCCTTATCCAGAATCCCAAATGAGTTGCCCAGCTGTTGAAGATACGAAGCCGAACTGTTGTCTGGCCCCAAAGGACAATTGCTCTTTATTCTCCACCTGCTTCACAGCTTAATCATCCCCATCATAAACACAGAATCCATTTGAGCTTAGAATTCCCTCTAAATAAAAAAATGAGTGCAGTACTGGAAGTCGGGATGGTTTGGGTAGTGTCATCATCTTTGTGTTGCTTAAGTTCTGCCTAGTGTGCTGTCTGTTCAGTCTCTGCAGGATTTCTTTTGATACAACCAGCATATCTGTCAACTGTATGACTTGGGGTAGCTCAGTTAACACCTCTGAGCTGGTTCATTTTAAAATGGGAATTCTTTCTGCAAATTCACAGGACTACAGTCAGGAATAGATAAGGTAGATTCCAGTGAGTACAATGACATTTTTTTAAAAGATTTATTTTATTCATTTGAAAGAGTTACAGAGAAAGGTAGAGACACAGAGAGAGATCTATCCGCTGGTTCACTCCCCAGATGGTCGCAATGGCCAGAGCTGCACCGATCCAAAGCCAGGAGCCAAGAGCTTCTTCCGGGTCTCCTACATGGGTGCAGGGGCCCAAGGACGTGGGCCATATGGGATGCTAGCACTTCAGGCCAGGACTTTTACCCACTGTGCCACAGCACCAGCCCCATAAATGACATATAAATGTATGTTCCTGAAAGCATGGCCAATTCCCTTCTTCTGTTGGGATCAGAGTGCTTTCTTTTTTTTTTTTTTACAGGCAGAGTGGACAGTGAGAGAGAGAGACAGAGAGAAAGGTCTTCCTTTGCCGTTGGTTCACCCTCCAATGGCCGCCACGGTCGGCGCGCTGCGGCCGGCGCACCGCGCTCGTCCGATGGCAGGAGCCAGGAGCCAGGTGCTTCTCCTGGTCTCCCATGGGGTGCAGGGCCCAAGCACCTGGGCCATCCTCCACTGCACTCCCGGGCCACAGCAGAGGGCTGGCCTGGAAGAGGGGCAACCGGGACAGAATCCGGTGCCCCGACCGGGACTAGAACCCGGTGTGCCGGCGCCGCAAGGCGGAGGATTAGCCTGTTGAGCCACGGCGCCGGCCAGAGTGCTTTCTTTTTTTAAAAAAATTATGAAAAATTGATTTGTTTATTTAAGAGAGGGAGAGAGAGCTCTCATTCACTGACTCACTCCCCAAATGCCTGGGACACCTGAGGCTGGGCCAGAACTGAATTCAGGTATCCCACATCGGTTGTAGAACCCAGTTATTTGAGCCATTACCACTGTTCCCAGGATTTGCCATGGCAGGAATCTGGAGTCAGGATCCTTGAGCTGGGATTCAAACCCAGATGTCCCTAAATTGGAGGTGGACATCTTAACTGCTGTGCTAAATGCCTGCTCTCCAGGGTGCTTTCTTTTTATTTTTTAACGAGTGGAAGGGCCCACAATCAAAGGAGGTGTCAGAATGTGATGAGAAAAGGCATGCCATGTGGAGACATATGAATGGGCTCCCGTTCTTCCTCTGTCCCCTGGTAACTATTTGACCTTGGAAGATGATCTAATCCTATTGTCTTCTTTCCTTTGCCATATTTGGATTGTAATGCCTACTTCACAGGGTTCTTGTAAAGGATTAGAAAGAGCATGCAACTTTCATGACATGTACTTTACTCCCAATGCAAGGTTGCTGCTATTATTTTATTTTCAAGACTTACACATTAAGAAGCAGACATGTTTGATATATGCATTTCAGTAAAATTTGCTTCTAACTACATGTTTGGAGGACTCTGTCAATTCTTTTTTTTTTTTTTTTTAATGGATTCAGTTATTTATTTGAAAGTCAGAGAGAGAACCTTCCATCTGCTTGTTCACTCCCCAGATGGTTGCAACAGCCAATGCTGGGCCTGGCCAAAGCCAGGAACCAGGAACTCCTTCCAGGTTTCCCACATGGGTGGCAAAGGGGGCTAATGGCTTTTTGCAGACCATTAACAGGGAGCTAGATAAGAGTGGAGCAGCCAGGACATGAACCAGTATGCCACAATGCCAGCCTCATCTATCAATTCTTTATTGTGGATTTCTTGCTCCTCATCCTAGAAGGTCTTATGAACCTTGGTCTAGGGTCCTTGTACTAAACCTATAGCCACAGTGGAGAGACTGGCATTTGGTGATGCGTTTCTGTTTTTGGTAACTGGCAGAAGAACGAAAACAACTGAGCACCTGCCAATGGAGTCTTCATTAGGTAACCTTTCTTCCTACCATAATTATGCAGATGATTTGCACTGTTCTTGAGACATCTGTTTGACAAATCTCTTCAGAGTCACACTTTGAATGTAATGCGTTTCCCCGTTGATAGCAATAAGCCATTCTACAGGTAAAAGCAACATGACATTTTCCTACTGGATATCAATATTTTACCATCTAACATTTAATAAATCCTAGGCAGCCAAAAATAATAGGTTATTATTCATGTTTATTGGTATTATTAGTGTGTATGGTTAAGATCCACCAAAGTGATATTAATATTGTTCATAGGAGTGCTTGCCTCCTTGTGTTAATTCAGTATTTTTTTTGAAGTCTTTTTAAAAATTTTATCTTTTTCCTTTATTTATTTGAAAAGCAAAGAGATAGAAAAGAGAGAAACAGACAGAGGGTGAGATCTCCCATTCGTTGGTTCACTCCTCACATGCCTGCATCAGCTGGGACTTTGATGTGGGATGTGGGCATCCCAAGTGGAGTCTTCACCACTACACCAAATGCCTGTCTCTCTCTCTCAATTCATTTTGTTCACCAAGGCCCAAGGCAATAATCAGGCGAGGAGAAACCTGGTCACAGAATTAGAAGATTGTCTCCAGCACATTCCAAACACAGGAGGGTGGGCTGCCTTCATGCACAACTCTTCTTCCTGTCACAGAATGTTGCAACCGAATATTTACGCATATGGAGTGCGTCCTACATAGCTAGAATTTTTGTTTTTTTTCCTCAATTTTGGAGGGTAGAGATGATTCTTACAGAAACTCTTCTAAGACTTGAGGGAAAATTCCAGTTATTTAAAACTTTAAATCTATAGAAGTTTCACCTTACTTTGTCTAATATTTTCCAGTAGTTTCTCTCTAATTAAAATCTTTCTCTATAAACACATATTTGGTGAACACACACTTATATCAAATCAATATTTCTATTTAAGTATTAGAAAAATCTAAAATTACAAACAACAAACTTTGCCAGCACAGTAGATAAATTCAGTGGTTGTATTATAGCAATCTGAGATTAAAAAACACAGGATCACAGCTAAAACAGGACACTAGAATAAAGATTCTGTGTAAAAAAATAAGTGAAGGTGTGCTTGAGGTTTAAGTATTGGAAAGGTACCATAATTTATTTTTACTTCTGATAATATTTAATGACATAAAGGCTTGTGGGCAGTTCCATGGGAATTTTCATTTTCTGAAAATAATTTTGAGCACATAAGTGACTCAAACAAATCTTATTTCTTTTCCTTATAAGGTCCTTGTAGAGAAAATATAGACTGGTATAAGTGGGGTCTTCCTTTACTCCTCCACCTCATCCGTAATTTGAAAATGTGAACCTGAAGCTGGATTAATAGAGTAACATAGCTGAAGCAATGTTTTTCCTATTAAAATAGAAATGACCTACCCTTGTTTTCCTGAAATAATTTGCAACATGAAGGAGCTTGTTCCTTGGACAAATAATTCATGAGAATTTAGAAAGCATTGTTAAGTGCTGTGGGAATGTAAAGATTCACCTTCAACACAGCCACACTGGGGTTATTAAGATATACACACAAATAAGGATAATAAAGGAAGACAGTGACCTACATAGCTAATGCCTATGCATTTAAGCGCTTTGGATATTCAAGGGCGGGAGACTACATTTTTTCTTGAGAGGATCAGGAAAAGCTTTATAGAGGAAATCCAGTGTGGAAGGAGCTGTGGTATATGGGGAAAGGGCATTCTAGCCAGAGGGAAAGTGTATTGCTTGGTGGCTAAAGTCACAGAGAGACTTGACATCAAATCCTGGTCCTATGACAGAAGAAATACACTGATTTCTGCAGTGGTCCTTATATGTAAGTGGGGAAATTCATTTGGTATCTGGTACATGTAAGTATGAGTGTAATAGAGAAATCAACTAACAACAGATGCTGGTGAGGATGTGGGGGAAAAGGGACATTAATCCACTGTTGATGGGAATGCAAACTGGTAAAGCCACTATGGAAGTCAGTTTGGAGATTTCTCAGAAACCTGAATATAACCCTACCATACAACCCAACCCTCCCACTCCTTGGAATTTACCCAAAGGAAATTAAATTGGCAAATAAAATAGCTGTCTGCACCTCGATGTTTATTGCAGCTCAATTCATAATAGCTAAGACATGGAATCACCTAAATGCCCATCAACAAAAAACTAGATAAAGAAATTATGGAATATGTACTCTACAGAATACTATACAGCAGTAAAAAACAATTAAATGCGGTCATTTGCAACAAAATGGAGGAAGCTGGAACACATCATGCTGAGTGAAATAAGCCAGTCCCAAAGGGACAAATATCATATGTTCTCCCTGATCAGTGACAACTGAGCACTTAAAAGGAAACCTATTGAAGTGAAATGGACACTATGAGAAGCAATGACTTGATCAGCCCTTGACCTAACTGTCGAGGAACAACTTACTATTTTATTCATTTTAGTGCTTTTTTTTTCTACTTAATACCATTGCTTGAACTCTTTAATTAACACAGAATTATTCTTATTCATTTAAATTTAACTGAAAAGTGCTTCCTGTTAAATATAAGAGTGGGAATAAGAGAGGGACCTACCCCTAATGGTAGAGCTAGAAACATGCCAGGGGATTCCAATTCAATTCCATCAAGGTGGCATGTACCAATGCCATCTTGTTAAAGTGATAAATTTAAGTTTATACTTGATCAAAAAGATAGGATTAAGTGTCAAAGGAAATACATAAATAAGACCAGTGTCTGCAAATAATAATCAATAGAATTAAAAAGGAGAGAATGATCCTACATGGGAAGCAGGATACACAGCAGACTCATAGAATGGCAAAAGCCCTAACCAGCACTCTGGCCTCAGAATCAGCCCTTAAGGCATTCACATCTGGCTAAAAAGCCCATGAGAGTTTGGCATGGAAAGCCAAGACATTGTGGCAAAAAAAAATGACCTAAATGAAAGATCTCTGTGAGTGAGACCCCAGCGGAAAGAACAGGCCATCAAAGAAGGAGGTACCTTTCTCTGAGGGAGGAAAGAACTTCCACTTTGACTATGTCCTTGTCTAAATAAGATCAGAGTTGGCTAACTCAAGAGGCTTCCATAGCCTTGGCAGCTCATGACAACAGCCTCAGATGATTACTGATGTCATAAAAAAGACTGTCAATTGTTAAATCAACAGCAGGAGTCACTGTGCACTTACTCCCCATGTAGGATCTCTGCCCTTAATGTGTTGTACTATGAGAATTAATGGTAAAACTACTACTCAAACAGTATTCTATACTTTGTGTGTCTGTGTGGGTGCAGTCTGTTAAAATCTTTACTTAGTATGTACTAAGTTGATCTTCTGTATATAAAGAGAATTGAAAATGAATCTTGATGAAGAATGGGATGGGAGAGGAAGTGGGAGATGAGATGGTTGCGGGAGGAAAAGCTACTATAATTCAAAAGTTGCACTTTGGAAATTATATTTATTAAATAAAAGTTGAAAAGAAAAAAATTAAATAAAAAATTTAAAAATAAAAAAGTATGAGTGTAAGGCTGTGAATATAATTATTAAGAGGAAGCCTGGGTACATGCATTGAAGCTAGAAAGTACAGCCTATGGGTGAAGAGTATTAGCTTATATAAAGATTGCCCTCAGTGTGTATAAGCACCTAGAATTCATCTAAGTAGGTTTGGCAAAGGGGCTGAGATGCTGCTGGAGATGCCCTCTTCCCATACTGGAGTATCTGGGTTCGAGCCCTGATTGTGTTCCTGACTCTAGTTTCTTGCTGATGCACACCCTGAGGTGTTCAAATGGGTTGTGTCCCATGTGGGAGACCAGGATTAAGTTCCTGGCTGCTGTTTTCAGCCTGGCCTGCACCCAAGTGTTTTGGTCATTTAGGAAGTGAACCAGTGAATGGGGGTAATCTATCTCTCTCACTCTTGTTCTCGCTCTTTCTTTCTGTCTCTGTGTATGTCTCTCTGCCTCTTAAATAAATCAAATAAATTTTATAAAAATTTAAAAATGTGATTAATATTGACAAGAATTTTTTTTATCACTAGCATATCTGCAGCACGAAGCAATGTGTATCTGTATGACATCTACAGTTTTTCTTATCAAAAAGAGAAGCACGACTCTCCCCACACTTAGTGATGGAATTGATATCAAAATGTTCCAACCACCACATCTGGTCAAATTGGCAGGCCCGATAATGGCAATAGCAGACATTCACTGATACCATGTACTAGTCACTGTTCCAAGCGTTTGCCTTCAACTGCATGATGACAAGAAAAAAAATAGGTGTTATAATTATCCTATTTTACAGATCAGAAAGGAAAGGAGCAAAAAGATTAAGTACCTTGCATAGTGCCATGGAGCTAGCTGGGGATGGAGTCAGTTTAAACTCAGGCAGTCTGACTCTAGAGCCCACGTGCTCTTGACGTTTACAATGATGTTCCATTGCATACATGTGGCTGCATACTGACAACGACTAAGCTGTCTCCCTCCTGCTGTCTCATAGCTATTTCTTAGACCATGGCAAAGTCAGTCTAGCCAAAGTGACCCTAACAATTTGGCCTACAGTTGTACAGAACAATGGTTCTTAAACTTTTATGAGTCACGAACCAACCCCTTTGGAATATAATAAAATCTATGAGGATTCTCCCTAGAAAAATCCACCCTTTCATCCTCCCCCTAAACACAAGAGGCTCAAGTTACAACTGCCTGAAGTACACGGTCCTGCCTCACATGTCTCTACTGGACCATCTGAGGTTTAGGGACTCCAGGTTAAGAACCTCTTAGCCCCGTAGTGACAACCTAGTCACTTTCAATATGGCCCAGAAGCAAGAGGACACTCAATATCTCATTATAGAACTGAACATTCATGAGTCACTTCAAATCCTTGTGAGCTGTCTTCAACATTACTTGCAGACTGGTGATGGGTGATGATTCTTCAGCTCTTTATAGTACAAGAAACATATAGAAAAATGCTTTTCTTTTTTGGATAGAGCCAAGCAAAGATTTAAAGATGGATTCCTGCAAATATTTTGTGCACAGTCTATTACCCCAGGAAATTGAGTTTCCTTTTGTAACTGTTTCTCAAAGGACAAGCCTGAGGAAGGTCAAATTTGTTGGCATCGGTGATCATGACTTCAATTAGGTCAGTGGACTCGGGGTAGGCAGGTGGAAGCAGGCTGTGTACCAACAGTATCCCTTTGGTTTTATCACCCCAGCTCTGGAGAACACTCTGGGTGTGCATGTCTCTTGTCATGGGAAGACTCCTTGGATGGAAAATTTGACTCATAATTATTTATCAGTGACATTTATCAGCTAAGATTTATTGAGAAGCTACTATCTGCCAAATGCTTTTTTTTAAAAAAAATATTTTTCTCATGTACAATATTTTTCTCATGTAAAATATTTTTCTCATGTACAATATTTTTCTCTCATCCTGAGAGATGGACATTATTATTATTCCCATTTTGTAGATGGAGAAAGTTGCCTCCATTCAGCCCTAGCAGGTGGAGAACTAGGATTCCATCTGGGCTGCCTGACTCTAGAGCCCAAAGCCCCTTGCCCCTCTCAGTGTGCTGTCTCTGTCTCACCTCCCTCAAGCTGAGAGCAAGCTCTGTATTTTACTGGGCAGTTGTCTTAGACAAGGATCTCCGCACTGCATTTTGTGTTACATACAATGGTATGTTGATTTCTCTGAATGCAGCCCTGGGGGAGGACAGTCTGGCCTCTAGTCTGGGCCAGTATCTGTTGTCAGGGCCTCCTGAGAGGCATTTTTGGGTGTCCCATGTGGGACTGGTTCTATACTGTTCCAGGCACGGATGGTGAGGTCCTTTTTGCTCTGACTCATTTCTGGCTAACCTTCATTACTTGAGCTCTGCCCAAATGCCAAGCTTTGTCCACCAAGTGGGGCTCTTGCTAAGAAGCACTGACTTCCCTGGTACACGGCTCATGTGTAGCCCGGGGGCGCTGCGCTGTGCTGTGCTGGCGCGTGGTCTCCTTAGCGATGCAAGCACTTTCCTGCTGCACCATGGGCTGTCCACACTCAGCGCTGCTCTTCCTGGGCCATTGTTCTCTGGCAGCTGTGCCTAGGATCTCCAGGCCTAAGCTCCTTTCCCCATTTTCCCAGGAACAGGAACTTCCTGACAGGGATCTGAGCTGAAGTGGCTCTTCCTGTATTGCAGTCTTCTGTGTGTTTTCATGAACTATAGCGTGTCATCACACAGGCAGTGGAGGTGGCAGTGGCACCATCCATTCAGTCATGACACATCTCTATCTATTAAGTACCTATTTATGTTCCAGGCACTGTGCTGAGTGCTGCCGTTGCCATGGTGACCAAGATAGAACCTGGTCCATAGTTTACTGTTTTTGAGTGAGTCAGACACATGAACAGGTGATTGCAATACAATTTAGTGATGATTCTGATAAGATGATAACAAGTATTTTGAGAGCAGAGAAAAGGGGAGCCGGTCTCAGACTGGAAGGCCTGAGACACATTATCTAGGGAAGTGCCAGGTGAGTTCTGAAGGAGGGTGAGAAGTTACACTGCAAAAGAGGTTGGTGGTTGGGAAGCGAGGAGGAGAGTGTTCAGAAAGGAAGGAATAAGCAAGTCAGAGGCCTGCAGGCAGACGGAGCCTGGGCAGCCAGAATTAGCTCAGGATGGCTGAAACAAGGTTGAAAATAGGATGTGGCTAGATAAGAAGCTGGAGGGGAGAGCAGTTGGGGGGTGGGAAGGGTGGCTGTTGTCCAAGCATTTTCTGCACTATGGAGGCACCACTCGCTTTCACAGGCTGAACTGCTGCAGCCTGCATGCTGAGAGGTAGGGCCTGGGGCTGGAGAGTAACATTTATTGAGTCCGGCAGTGTGCTGGGGATGATGGGTGTGTTCAGAGCACCTTGGTCCTTGACCCCAGGGGCCCTGACCAACCAAATCCCTCCCTTCTTCTCTCGGTGGAATTCGTGTGGCTCAAGACCTGCTGGATTCTTCTTCCTGCACTGGCAGTGTTCTCCACCCTAAAACCAGGACCTGTGGTTAGAGCCCTCTGCTGCCTCTGCTGCCGCCCCTTCCAGAGTCAGGCTGGCCATGGCCATCATTGCTGGCATTGATCTTGCTGCTGTCTTGGCTACTTAAAGCCGAGCCAAGCCATTCATATTCAGAAGCAGGCCTACAGGGTAGAGGTATTATTGGCATTTGTACAAATTGAGAAAGTATGGCTCGGAGGCGTCAAATCACTTGTCACACATGCCATGAAGCTGTAAGTGGCAGGACTGACTATGGACCTGGTCTGATTCCACAACCATACAACTGCTCCAGTTTCTGTTTAGGATCCCTTGGGTCTGCTCTTCTGGTTTTCTTACGAACCCTTTTCTTGAATATTCATCTAGAAGGGTGTCTCAGACGCTTAACAGGACAGGTAGAAAAGACCTAATTCAGACACCTCAAGTAGCCAGGAAGTGTTAAAGAAGGGAAACAGACAGCCTCACCCAGCTCCATTCCCAAGTTTGTTTATTTGTTTGTTTTAGGTTTTATTTATTTATTTGAAGGGCAGAGTTACAGAAGCAAATACATACATATATATATGTATATATACATGTATATATATGTATATATATACATGTATATATACATATATATATGTATATATATATATACATGTATATATACATGTATATATATATATGTGAGAGAAAGAGAGAGTGAGTCTTCCATCCATTGGTTCACTCCTCAAATGGCTGCAATGGCAAAAGCGGGGTTAATACAAAGCAGGAGCCAGGCGCTTCTTCCAGGTCTCCCATGCAGGTGCAGGGGCCCAAGGACTTGGGCCATCCTCCACTGCTTTCCCAGGCCACAGCAGAGAACCGGGTCAGGATGCCCATATCCAATGCTAGCACTGCAGGTGGTGGCTTTACCTGCTATGTCACAGTACTGGCCCTAATTCCCAAGGTTTGAGACAGCCTCCCATCTCCCACTTTAAGATCATGGCCATAAGTTCCGATCTGGCCTGCTATTCTAAATTCCTCTCAGAGGATCTGGTGACTTTCTATGCGCTTGGATGTTTAGGCAGCCCTAACATTTAGGTAACATCCCGAGTGCTGTTTGCAGGTGAGTTTCCTTCTTTATCCTCATCCCCAGACCCTCCCTGTGTGCTGTTTTTGGTTCACTATTATTTTTATCACCTTCCTTCATTACCATTTTAATGTTCAGTTTCCATGCTCTCTCCTGCCTCTTCTCTCAAACACCAGCCAGGCCTGGGGACAAGTCTGGTGGCTTCTACCAGAGGAGATGCGTTTCTTAGCTAAAACTCCAGTGTCAGACACGGGTACTAATGAGTCAGGCACCAGCTTTTATGAAGTGTCTCTCTGCTAACAGCACAGCTCTGCCTGCAGCCAGATGGCCCCAGCACTGTGCTTCTGAAGGTAATCTGGGCTCTGTCACCAATTACTCTTCTTCCCTGCAGCCAGTAGAAAAGGCAGTGTTCAATTCACAGGGCGTTTTCTCCAGAATAGCATTCCCTACCAAAAGGGCATATCATTGTTTCCAGCTAACACAGTCAAGACATTTTATAGAAGAAAAGCAGTTTATAGGGTGAGCACTCTGCAGTTTGGAGGACTCCGAGCTGAGTGCAAATCCTGGTTCAGTCCTTTACTAGCTCTGTGGACTAAGGGAAACCACATCATCTCACATCAACTCTTTGAACCTCAGTTTCTCCCTCTGAAAAATGGGAATATTAGTCCACAGAGCTGTTACAAGGATTAGAGAAGCAAGATTTAAATAAAATAGAGCAGCCTGGTTTTGACCCAGGAGATTTTATTATTAGTTATAATTATTATCAAGGAAGCCACCTACATGTCTCTCTTCAGAAAGTCTGATACATTTTCACTTCTTGGGATTCTCTTTGCCTACACAAGGCCCCCTATTTCCTCAAATGGCAACTTGCGGATAGGATATTGCTCTCATAAATACACTGAATCTCACCTTTTGCATTACGTCATAAACAGTTGACAGTTTGCTCTCATTTAGCCACCTTCTGGAAGATGATTGTGGTATCATTGCAGAATGAGGATGTGGAGTTTGTCCGAACCAGCTATGGAAAGGATATGGTAAAAGTTCTCCATATTCAACGAGATGGAAAATACCACAGCATTAAAGAAGTGGCAACTTCCGTGCAGCTCACTCTGAGTTCCAAACAAGATTACGTGTATGGAGACAATTCAGACATCATCCCTACAGACACCATCAAGAACACGGTTCACGTCTTGGCAAAGTTCAAAGGGGTAGGTGTCAGTCTTCTTGGATGCCACCTGTCTTGGTGCAGAATTCACTATGCTATAGTATGGGCACGTGACTTGCTTATTTCCAGATTCTCTTACCTTTTAAGCTATTCTTACATTTAAATTATTTACAAAACTTTATTTCTTTTTTAAAAAAGATCTTTATTTATTTATTTTAGAAGTAGAATTACAGACAGTGAGAGGAGACAGAGAGAAAGGTCTTCCATCTGCTGGTTCACTCCCCAAATGGCCTCAAATAATGGGAGTTGGGCTGATCTGAAGCCAGGAGCCAGGAGCTTCTTCCAGGTCTCTTATGCAGGTACAGGGGCCCAAGTGCTTGGGCCATCTTCTACTGCTTTCCCAGGCCATAGCAGTGAGCTGGATTAGAGGAGCAGCCGAGACTAGAACTGACACCCATATGGGATGACGGTGGGTTCACCCACTGTGCCACAGTACCAGCCCCCAAAATTTTATTTCTAGACTAAAACCTTCAGACTTGCAGAGAAGTCTGCACCCCACTCTCATTTTTTTTTTAAGCTCGACTCTTGTTTTCACTTCTTGGCTTTCATCTCACTACCATCTTTCTTTTTTCTTTTTGTCTTTTTAATATTTTATTGCAGAATAGTTTTAAATTTATCAAACAAAAATTGCAAAATAGTAATAGAGTTTCCATATACCCTCACCCACCTCTCCTATTAATAGCATTTTATATTTGTCTATTTTGTCACAATTAATGAAACACCCCTACTTTTAAAATCCTAACTCCTTTTATCTCTCTCATCTCCCAGCCTCTAGAAATCAAGGTTCTGAGTTCAGAGCTTTTTAAAGCAACAATCTTTTACGCAGAGAATCTCACCTGACAAGTTTACATGATATCTCTTTTTAGGCTTATAGATGACTTATGGTCCTGATTTCAGAACCTAACGCATTTTTCTCACGCATTTTGTTGAGTCCTACCATTTAGTTTTCTTGTAGAATTAGGTGCACTCATGGAAGGAAGTACCATTGCTTTTCCTGTTATTACCACAGAGGAAAATCTCAATTATCAGATACATTTGAAAAATAATTATCAAAATCTATTTGTCCAAATTTTAATGTCTTCCTAACTTTCTCAACTCAGTTACCATTTGCTTTTCCTACATGCTAATCAACTGTGCTTTTGGATAGGACTTTGATCTGGTAAAAACTGGTATTTGAGCAATTCTATGCCCAGGTATTTTAGGTGTGAGTGAAGCTCTGCAGGGCCACCAGCAGACTTCAGGGCAATTTATCATACACACACACACACACACACAAATATATATATATATATATATATTATTTTCCAAGAAGCCTAAAAGGATAAGAAATGTACACTGGAAAGCTGCTTCTCCCTTGGTTTTACATGCATCCATAATGCATTAAATGAATGAACTAGTCAGAATACAATTTGTGTAGGGCCTATTTCTACCCTGGACCTCTCTTGCTAATCAGAATAGCCCAGCAAACATAGACAGGATGAAGGGGGAAAGAATCATTCTCTTAAAACATTTATTTGAAAATATGCCTGTCTTGCAATAGAGAAGAGGGCCAGGCAGCACAGATTCTTACATTTCTTTTTGTGTGTGACAGCTTTAAGACAAGTGATGGAATGAAACTACATGCTGAAAACAAGTTAAATTGATTCATTATAGGTAGAATGACCATGTAATTTCTTATCTGAGCCAGGACACTTTAAAGAATGAAATAGGATGCTATTAATAATTATTCTGATGGGGCTGGTATTGTGGCAGAGTGCATAAAGTTGCCACCTACAACAAGTCGGCATCCCTTATGGGCACTGGTTGAAGTCCTGGCTGCTCACTTCCAATCCAGCTCCCTGCTAACGCCCCTGGGAGAGCAGCAGAGGGTGACTCAAGTGTTTAGGCCCCTGCTACTCACGTGGCAGACCCAGATGAAGCCTCTGGCTCCTCTATTAACTACACTTGGAGTACTAGTGAAAAATTTGGGTTAGGACCAGTACATCTCTTGAGATTCTTTCCAATTCTGTGCTTCTCTCCTTCTGAAAAGCAATTGATCAAGAAAGAGAGCTCTGTAAATATTTAAAAATTAGTTTTAAATGGAGCAAGTATTTCTGGTTGCTAGCATTTTGTTTCTTTTTACAGATCAAAAGCATAGAAGTCTTTGCTATGAATATCTGTGAGCACTTCCTTTCTTCCTTTGACCACGTCGTCCGAGTTCACGTCTACGTGGAGGAAGTCCCTTGGAAGCGTTTGGAAAAGGTTATCTCACTTATTTATGCCCCAAGTTTAATGAAAGACATTGGGTTTATGGCGTATGCTGAAATTGTACTGAAAGCCAGTTTTTCCTAATTTTCAGAATGGAGTTCAGCATGTCCACGCATTTATTCATACTCCCACTGGAACGCACTTCTGTGAGGTTGAACAGAGGAGGAGTGGTAAGAAAATATTTTTCATGCTTTGAGTCTGCAAAAGGCACTTCCGAGTTTTTTTTTTCCTTTAAACAACTTGATTTATTAACATGGAGGAAACCATAGAGATTCTTAAGGCTTTTAAATTGTAAATGGGAATGAATACTGTGACTTTGAAGTACAGTAAAGAGTTATCTACATTTTGCCTTAGTATATAAAAATGAAATAATTAATTTTGTAACAAAACTTTGAGGGCTGAGAGGGACTGTTCCTTCCTATTACCTGATTTTGAGATGAGGTAAAAAGGCTCCAGCTAACAAAACTCTAAATCTCTGAACTTTCTGACCAATACATTTTGCATGATACCATGCTATAATTTTAGTAAGCTTTATAGGAAATACTTAGTAAGTAACAATCAAGTTTCTCAACATTTTATTTGCACAATAAAATCACTGATACTATTATAATTTCTATAAAATGAATGTCATTTAAAATAGCAATGCAAAAAAGTAATTTAAAATTTTTAAAAATAAAGAAGAATAGCAATGGCAATTATGCAATCTATTTATCAGGAAATTTTACTTACTATATTACTGCAATGTAGGCTTTTTTTTCTCTCTCTCTCTTTTTTTTCTTTAGCTCTCTACAGTAAGAATTTGAGATGACATCCAGTAAACATGGGGGAATATTCCAAGGTTCATAAAATATAAGGTCCCTTTCCATGCTGAATTCTGTTGGATAATGCCCTCTCCAGAAAGTTCTAGCATGATAGCTTCATTTAGTACTTTTCGCCATCTGTATTGAAGTCGAGACGCAGCTAGTACCTTCTTGGTGTCTGATTAACAGTTAAAATATATTGTTCTACAAGGAGAATGAATAGTTGCATTAAGCTTAAAAGCTGATTTTGTATCCCCTAAATGTGTAGCCATGTGATATCACTACCTGATCGAGCTTTTTGCTAGGTAAAATGAAAATAACTTCCTTCCTCCTTCTCTTCCATGTGACTTTGGAGGAAAGAGAAGAACACTTTTCTGATTCTTAGGTGGATGTTTTGCCACCCAAACCACACTGATTACGCTCATTAAATTAGAAACCCCAAACCAGCTCTGTCCAACTAAAAGATAACACAAGCCACATTTGTAGTTTAAAATGTTTCCAGTAGTCACATTAGAAAAGCAAAAATAAGTGAGGGAAATTAAATTTGATAATATGCATCATTTAACTCACTATATCCAAATATTTCAGTATATAATAAATATAAAAAATTATTAGTGGAATATTTTACATTTGTATACATTTTAAATGCTGTGTGTATTTTATATTCACAACACATTTCAGGTCAGGCTTGTCATATTTTAAGTGCTGAATAGCACCAGGGTGCTTGTGGCTACTATATTGATCAGCACAGCTCAACACGGGCTTTCAGTGACTTTGGTAATTCTTAGCACGTTCTTCATTCCACTTTTAGTTATGTAGGATAATAGCAAAGGCTCAAATTAGACTCCAGGAAACAGAATTTTTAAAATGAGAGCACTTATGAAAAATGCTTATATAATTCCTTCACATACTATTATTCAACAATTAGCTTTTGAGGACTTATTAGGTATATGAGGAGCTGTAGATAAAGAGATGAATAAGACATTCTATAACCCCGCGGAGTTAATAGTAGATGAATAACAGGAGATAGACTTTTAAACAGGTTTATTGCACTACGAGAAGGTAAAGACCACGTGGAGGGATCGGGCATGCTATGAAACCGAGAGGAGCAGAAAACTAACTCTTCCCATAGCTTGGCAGCCAGGAGGAAATATTTCAAGCGACTTTTGAAAAATACTTCTGAACATGCTTGGCATAGAAAGGGAAAAAGAATTGTAAGTAGAAGACACAGGGTCCATAGAGGTAGGATTCACGAAGGAACAGATGCAGGGAACTGAAATAGGTTGAGCGCCTGCCTCAGGCTGAGCTCCGTATGGTGCAAGTGGTTCACTCAATCGTCGAGAGAACAAAGCATTTGAGAAACAGCCACACGTTCAGTGGGTCTGAGCCCTGGAATGTCAGAAGTGGAGATGAGGATGGACGTGGCTGAGACTGGACACTGAAGGGCCTCCTGTGCCATGCTAGCAATTGTCCCGTCACTCACAGGTGGATTTGCACAGTGGTGCAGCCCAGAGGATTCAGAGTCAGAAGGAACTGGATTTGAGCTTGAGCTCCACTACTAACAATTTCTGTAATTGGAAGCAAGGGACTTACACTACTTCCATGAGTTTTCATTTGTAAATGAAATGCACCAGTTCTTCCTCTGTAGTTGTCCAGAGAAATAAAGGAGACAAATACTACAAGGATTCTATTGAGACACTTAACAGAGTACCTGGCACATAGGAAACATTCCTAAAGTTACAGCTGGAATGGCAATGGACAATGAGGCGAGGTCTTTAGTAATTAGGTGAGCAGATGAGTGTGTGTGTGTGTGTGTGTGTGTGTGCATGTGTGTGTTCATGCTTTTGCTCAGCAATCCTGACTAAGATTTGTTGAACAGTCTGGAGAAACAGGCCACGCTGAGACATTTGGAGCCTTGCTGCCCAGATGAAGACATGATGGTGTCTGGTTTAAGGCAGTGGAAGTTGAGGTGGAGAGACTGAGAGGTTGGCGGGGGGCGTTATGTGGGCATTTGCGAAGTGTAACCCATCGGTCTCAGTGGTTGAGTAGGCATGGAAGGATAGAGAGCAGAAGGGGTTCCAGGTGACCCTGAGGTGGGAGAGCCTGCAAATGACTGAGAATGCCCACAAAGAAGAAGTTTCCAGGGGGAAGTCAGTGCGTTTGGAATAACTGGACGGGGGTCTATTTGGAGACCATCATTAAACTGACGGTGGGTGAAGACGTAATAAGGAAGGAGACGATTCCAGAAAAACATAGAATGAGAGGAGGAAAGGTGAGCGTTCCAGGGGAAAATGCCTTAATTTCAGCTGTGGGCAGTTTAAGGAGAAAGAGACAGAAAAATGGTCAAGAGACAGAAGGATTGGGACAGTGGCATCATGGAAGCAGAATAAATTTTTTTTAAGGAACCAATGATGATTATCGAGGTAATAGGATGCATAACAAATAGTCTCCTGTGCAATATCTCAGCTCAAGAAGCTGACTTTTTCATGGGAGTCTGGTCTGTATTTGAGTGTCTAGGCGTTGTGTGTGTGAGTTGAGGGGTGGAGGTGAGGATACGGCTTTTCTCCATTCAGTTATGCAGGAGCCCAAGTTGATGGCATGCTTACAGTTTTAAGCCTTTGTTTTTGGATTCACCTTGAGAGTAGCTCCTCAGATAGCCAGCACAGGAAGAAAAACTTGGAGGAACAAAAAAAGGGACAAACCCCCACAAGACTAAGTACCAGACCTTCAAATAACACATAGCCCTTCTATTGGCGAGAACCCAACTGCACTGCAATGTGGGGCTGCCAAGTGTGGTCCAGCTGCGTATCCAGGAGGAAGAGGAAATTGATTTAGTTGCCCCCCTCTCCCTGCTCCCAGAGGGTTAAGAAGTTTGGATCAAAAGAAGACTTGCAGAGAAACTGTGCGGTTGACAAATAGGCTTCAATCAGTGACTTCCAACAGAGTGCTTTTGGCAGAGCTATGGAGGAGGAAGCAAAGTGACCAAGGACAGGGTTCTGCTGATCATGAAAAGAAAGCTGGCTTCTTTTTATACCCTTGTTCTTTCCAGGAACTACTGGGGCTTGAGATCAGCCTGAATTCTAATCACCTGGCTGCTGCAGAGTGGGAAAAACTAGCCACCACAATCAGGGTGAAGTGTTTTCTCTCTGCTGAAAGCTAAAAGCTTCAGGGGACTGAGATCATCATGGCAGGGTTCCCAGAAGCTCCAGCTTGACTCATCTAGAGTCCAGCGCCTCTGCAATGTCATGCAGGGCTGGCAGGGACCAGGGTAGAGGCAGAGACATCTGTTCCCTTAAGTGTGTGCAGCTATATGTGTGCATATGTGTATGAGTGTGTGTATCTTCCAGGGCTATGTCTACAAAGATGTTTGTATTGTCTCTCTTTGGAGAGCTGGGGCATAGACTCTTTTGGTAGAAAAGTTTAATTCTCAATTTTTTTTATTATCCAAGAACTATGACCACAGATATTATGATGTATGTCTGTTACAGTTAGTGTCATAAGAAATGTCCTGGTGTAGGCTTAATTGAAGAAAATCTCTCTCTCTCTCTCTCTCTCTCTCTCTCTCACACACACACACACACACACACACACACACATACACACACCAGTTCATGCAATGTGAAGGCTATTACTACAAACCCCTGAGCAGTGGATTTGGTAAGAAGTTGTCTACAATGATAAGACTTCTACCTCTTCAAACATAGGTCCTGGGATAGGCATTTGGCACAGTAGTTAAATGCTGTTTGGGATGCCTACAAGTGCCTGAGTTTGAGTTCTGACTCTGCTTTCCAATCCAGTTTCCTGCTGATGCAAACCCTGGGAGGCAGCAGGTGGTGAGCCAAATACTTGGATATTCCTAGCCATGTGGGAGACCTGGCTTGGGTTCCTGGCTGCTGGCTTTGGCCTGGCCCAGTCCTGGCTGTTGCAGGCATTTGGACAGTGAGTTAGTGAATGGGAGATTCTCTCTCTCTCTCTCTCTCTCTCTCTCCCTTGCCTTTCAAATAAATGAATAATTTAAAAAACATAGGTATTTAATTACACAGTCAGCTGTGGAGCTCCCAAAAAGGACTCTTGCCATCAGAATATGTAACTGAGTTTCTCCTCGTAGATTTGATTTATTCTCTCTTAACAACAGAACAAATGTGTATGGAAACCCTGATGAATCTTGAGCATCACTTGAAGTCTTTGGAATTGTTATAAAACTACCATTATGCTGTTTCTCCTAGTAGATCTTTTATTTATTTATTTATTTATTTATTTTTGACAAGCAGAGTGGATAGTGAGAGAGAGAGAGAGAGAGAGAGAGAAAGGTCTTCCTTTGCCGTTGGTTCACCCTCCAATGGCCGCCGCAGCCAGTGCGTTGTGGCTGGTGCACCACACTGATCCGAAGCCAGGAGCCAGGTGTTTATCCTGGTCTCCCATGGGGTGCAGGGCCCAAGCACTTGGGCCATCCTCCACTGCACTCCCGGGCCACAGCAGAGAGCTGGCCTGGAAGAGGGACAACCGGGACAGAATCGGTGCCCCGACCGGGACTAGAACCCGGTGTGCCGGTGCCGCAGGCGGAGGATTAGCCTAGTGAGCTGTGACCACGGCCCCTAGTAGATCTTTTAAAGCTACATTGTTGAGCTGTACCTTTAGCTGTTTCAAAATCTGCTGGTTCCATGGAAGAATCTGGAAGACAGAAAGAAACTTGTTCACTCAAAGGGATGAGGGCTGGTGTTGTGCTTGTGACTTCCCAAGCCCCAAGGTGAGAATTAGTCTGTGCATGTGTGAGGCCAGCTGTTGGCACAGATGTCATATGGTAACTGGATCTTCTGAACTCTTTCTCTGTTGAACTGCAAGCTTAGCTGAACCTTGATGCTATGGAGGTGGCTGCTACTAATTTGAACTAAATTGGTCCTAAACCTCTGTACTATTTGAATTACAGTGCACAGTTCTTTAAGCACCAAATTTCTCCTGAGCTGACATTCATTACAACAATTCAGCTAAGCCTGGGTAAAATAGAGGAATGGGCCTTGGAGATGAGACCTCAAGTATGAGACACTATCTTGTGGTGGCCAAAGAGAAAGCCCCCCACACCCACTGAAGGGAGGGCAGGTTGGATAGGAAGATGGTTTTAAGAAAGGGAGCTGTTGAAATAAGAGTCCCTGGAGGAGAACACATTTAGGAGGTGATGAGGTGAGCAAACAGAAGAGGTGAGACAGGGGAAGTGTAAGACCAAGAACAGAGATGGCCACAGCCAAGAAGGCTGTTGATGTCCTTTAGATATCAAGGTGTACCTCGGTTCCTTTATAAGAGAGGTTCTTGGTGGGCACCAGGTCCTTGACAGTCCCTGTGATCATCACCCAGTTGTACAAACGCCAGTTCACTTCCTTCCCTGTGTGTGATGTCATCTCCCCACACCCAGAACATTGCATGGAGGGAGGGAGGGAGCTTTTGCCTCCCTTGCATGAGCTACACTGACTCTCAAGGGTAAACGATATTTAATCGATCTTCATTTTTTTCTAGCACTGTACAAGCTTGAGATTTTCTACTAGAATGATTTAATATAGTTTTAAAATATCCTCCTTTTAGCTATTTGTGTCCTTTTTGAAGGTGTTAAATGTGGAAGCAATTATCCTCTTCATGACAAGATTTTTTTTTCTCTTGGCTCTGTAAAGCTTTGTACTTTGTGACACCTGATGCGTAGGTAAGAAATTGGGCTTATTTTCTATTAATTCACTGTAAGTTTTTCCCTTAGAGAGCTAAAGGGTAGGATGTATGCTTCTCTGAGAGATAAACCACAATCTGTTAAGTGTGTGGGAGGACACTAAAAGCTAGAAAAGATTATATTCTAGCACAGTAAAGTATGAAAAACCTTCCTTTTGCATTATTCCATAACCATGGCAGAAAACTCAGAAGAGGGGGGATGCTGATTAAGTGGTTTCATGGGAAGTAACCTGGAAAAGGACAGTCTCTTTGGTTGAATTACTTCTTGTTAGTCTAAATTGGAATCTTTGTTGTTGGGTGTGAGGTATTGTATTTTTAGTTGATGGGCCCATGAATTTGAAAGCTTCAGATTCTTACAAGTGTTCAGAGAGCTGGGATGCCGCCAACAGAGAAGATAAAATAAGCTCTCTGATTTCATCCAGCGTGTCTAACGCGTGCCAAGGAAAAAAATTTTTAGCATTCAAAGAGAATAGTTTGTATTGTTGTTCATAAAATGAGGGCACCAGAGTAGATGGTTTGCTTTCTGCCCAAACTGTGGCAACAGTTAATTGTGTTTATGAACATGAGACATTTTATTCTGTGTGAAACTGATGCCAGAACAAATTTTCTTTTCTTTTCTTTTTAAAGATTTATTTATCTATTTGAAAAAAAAAAGATACAGAGGGAGAGAGAGAGGGAGAGAGAGAGAGGTGGAGAGAGAGAGAGAAAGAGAGAGAGAGAGAGAGAGAGAGAGAATATCTTGATCTTCCATCCGCTGGTTCAATTTCCAAATGGCCACAACAGCCAGAGCTGGGCAGATCCAAAGCCAGGAGCCAGGAGCCAGGTGCCAGGAGCCAGGAGCCAGGAGCCAGGAGCTTCTTCCATGTGGATGCAGGGGCCCAAGCACTTGGGCCACCTTCCATTACTTTCCAAGGCACATTTGCAGGAGCTGGATTGGAAGAGAAGCAACAGGGACTCGAACTGGTACTCATGTGGGAAGCTGGCACTGCAGACAGCAGCTATGTCATAGCATCGGCCCCATGCCAGAACAAATTATATAAATGCAACCACTTTCTCCTTTTTCAGATTTGCATTTCTTTTTCAGATTATAGATAATCTAGATGTTTTTAAAGTGACCTAGCAGGACTGACACGCTCTTCAGGTCAATAAATCTCTCAGGGACAGAAGTGGAGAGGGAAGCTTATCACAACTCAAAGAACTTTTGTAAACCTTGGAAAATATTTCCAGGTGATTGAAGTGGATAAGAAAAGGTTAATTCTGCTAAAATCATACTAACTTTCATGGAGCATTTCCTCAAAGGCACCCATTCTCCCAAGTCCTTTATGTGTATTGTTTTAGATGTGTATCCACTCTAGTAAATAGGTGTGATGACCATTTCTACTCCACAAAAGTTAAGGTAGTGAGAGGTGAAGTAATTTCCCCAGAGGCCTAGTGCTCTTAAATGGAGGTGGGGGAAGCAGGGAAAACACTAGGGTTTGAAATAAAGAATCTGAGTCCCAAAGTTGTGGATTCAACCTCCATGCAACACTGCACCCAGGAATCCTTTTAAGATTCAGTCTGTTGGAAGAGCTGAAGTTCGAACTGCTCACATGGATGCTGATGATCAAAGCCAGCTACATGAAGAGTTGAAGTTTGCCTTCCTTCTCTTCCACCTTATTTTTAGTCCCATTCCAAAGTTTCTGCTAGTCATGTAAGTGTCACTCCTGATTACAAACTCATGTTTCATTTCTATAGGATTGTTTTCTGGAAGGGATTACTATTGGAAGTGGATTCTGATATTAACTCGAAAAGACTTAAGGAGTCAGTCCGTTGAGGGATCTCTGCATTTCAACAGAAAACTTTTATGGAATAATAAGTTTTCAAGATACTCGAAAGCCATTTCTTTTCTTTTCTTTTTGACAGGCAGAGTGGACAGAGAGAGAGAGAGAGACAGAGACAGAGAGAAAGGTCTTCCTTTGCCATTGGTTCATCCTCCAATGGCCGCCACGGCCGGAGTGCTGCAGCCAGCGCACCGTGCTGATCCGAAGCCAAGAGCTAGGTGCTTCTCCTGGTCTCCCATGGGTGCAGGGCCCAAGCACTTGGGCCATTCTCCACTGCACTCCTGGGCCACAGCAGAGAGCTGGCCTGGAAGAGGAGCAACCGGGATGGAATCCAGCGCCCTGACCGGGACTAGAACCAGGTGTGCCGGTGCCTCAAGGCGGAGGATTAGCCTATTGAGCCATGGTGCTGGCCTAGCCATTTCTTTTTCTTTTCTTTTCTTCTTCTTTTTTTTTTTTTAAAGATTTATTTATTTGAAAGTCAGAGTTACACACAGAGAGAAGGTGAGGCAGAGAGAGAGAGAGGTCTTCCATCTGCTGGTTCACTCCCTAACTGGCCACAACGGCCAGAGCTGCGCCCATCCGAAGCCAGGAGCTAGGAGCTTCTTCCGGGTCTCCCACGCAGGTGCAGGGGCCCAAGGACTTGGGCCATCTTCTACTGCTTTCCCAGGCCATAGCGGAGACCTTGATCGGAAGAGGAGCAGTCGGGACTTGAACCTGTGCCCATATGGGATGCCAGCACTGCAAGCGGCAGCTTTCCCCACAACACTATAGTACCAGCCCTGAAAGCCATTGCTAAAAGTGATGTATCAATCTCCATTTCAGACCAATGGGGACTGTACTGTCCAGGTTGGGGCCGCTGGTTGAGCCCCTCAAGTCACACTAAGGAGTGAAGGTAGCAGCCTTCTTGTCTCCTGAAAAGATCTCTTACAGCACAGAAATGGGGAAACGGTTAAAGGAAGGAAGAAATATTGCATAGATGGAGAATGATAGAAAACGGGGTAACAAAAGCATGGGCTCTCAATGTGATGCTGAATTTGAACTTCATGTATGCTAGTTTCTAGCCATCTGATTATAGGTAAATGCTTAAAAGTCAGATGCATAGAAAGCTTTGATGATTACATAAGACAGGGACTGAAAAGGCAGCAACCAAAGGCATGCCTCCAGACAGGAGGGTCTTAGCCAGCATCAACACCGTTGTCCTCTCCTCCACCACACTGAGTGAGAGCTGGGATCAGGAGGGGAAATGGGAAAGACTGATGGAGATGAACTGTTTAGAAGAGAAAGGTAGGAAATACGACATACCTATTCCTTGATGTGAATCACCCTTGTTACACTCATTCATTCATTCATTCATTCAACAAATACTGACTGCTTCTTGGATTTGAGACTAGACTCACTGCATTTAGAAATTCTAATTTTGAGGCACTAAATCCTTATGCATTTAGAATCTGATAAACCCAGCCAACTGGAGGCATTAAGGCACTGCTGATATTTTTCTCATGATCCTCCTTCAGATATAATTTCCAGTGAGAACTTCAGAAAATTAAGCAGTTATCATTTTCTGTTTAATCACATTGTCCTGGAACACTCTGCACAAAACTCCTTATTTAATCAGAACATATTTAATCAGGAGATCTCCCACTAACCAGTGGTGATTGCTCTTTCTGATATGTTCACACAGGCAACATAGAAAAATATCAAAATACAGTCATTATTTATGTTCTAAAACTCCCCGCCTCTTGAGTTAAGCACACCATTTGAAACCACATGTGTTGTAAACCATTGACTTTTCAGAGCTTTCCTGCATTTTAATTGAGGATCATGAGTCACATTCCTATTCTCCAATGAAGACCATACCTCTACCCCTTGAGTTTTAGACTAAACAGGTCAAAAGGGATAGCTATTAGACAGGGCTTGACTTAGAGACTGAAAAGAGGCAATAATTCTATCATCACACTTAGCTTTATGGGTTTGCCAAGTGCTCGCTGAAGGTCCCCTCATGGTACCAGCCTGCAACACACAAATAAGGATATGGTAATGTTAATTCCTGAATTTTCTTGGTCTTGTAGCTTTCTCACTACAAAGCTTCTAGACTTTCCCAACAGACATGCCCACCTCCTGACAGCCTCAAAGGGCTGTTTCTCACATGCTCAGGAAGAAGTTTGCACCCACTGGGTACACCTGCTGCCCCATTATCTCTGTCCAGCATTTGCCATGTCTGTTGTTTTCCACAGAGCATCACGCTGTTGGGCCCTCCCTGTGTGTCATTGGGTACCATGTTCTCTTCTGGCTTCATTCAGCTGCTGTAGTTAGAGTGTTCATATAGAAAGAGAATCTTGGCCCTTCCTAAGACTGTGCCCCACCTGTCACCTGAGTCTTCAGCTATAAGTGCTGGGCATGCAAGTAAACAGCTTCTTCAGATTAGGCCTGGCACCCTCCCCTGCCCTGTTAGCTCATGAGGATCAGCAGAGATAGAAAGAGACCTGGGTCATCCCCTCCACTGTTTCCAACTCCTCCTCCTCCCTGCAAATTACTCATGACCCAACTGCAACCCTTCTCCTTCGGTCAATAACCCCAAGCCTTCATGCGTCAACTGAGGCAGGCAGACTTGTGAGCCATGTGCCTCATCCTCCCAGTCTTTCTTTAGGTACATGGAGGTCCATGCTATTATCAGTTCATGACATTGTCTAATTCCATTGCCTTCATAACCACAGGAGAATAGAGATGCCATCGGGGTCTGGTGCTGACTGGAGTTGTCAGCCCCTGTGGATGACTGGCATGAGGACCACCCCTGTAGAGAGACCACAGCAGGAGAGAGAGGACTACTCTTGAGGACCTTATTAACCCATTTCAGCCAGATTGCCTGTGGAGTGAGGTAGCGTTCAGGCTTTCCAAGGTAACTTGGCTGAGACGCCCCTGCATACAGCTGGAGGAAGGCATTCGTTTCCGCCCTCCACACAGTATAGGAGTTTGTTCGCAGACTGCCAGTCTTCCTGGAGCAGGAGAGGCCAAAGCAGATGAAAGGACAGGTCCACCATCCTCTTGGCTCAGACCTCAGAAGACACAGGGAGACAGAAAATATGGGCAGGAAAATGGTTGTTTGTGTATGCACACCGTGCCATGTTTCCATGACTACGCTCCTCAGGGCAGGTGTCAGGAGGAGGCACTTTTGTCTACGACTTTATCCTCTCCTACCTTTCTGCTTTATACAGGACTTCCAGTCATTCATTCTGGAATCAAAGACCTCAAGGTCTTGAAAACGACCCAGTCTGGGTTTGAAGGATTCATTAAGGACCAGTTCACCACCCTCCCAGAGGTGAAGGACCGGTGCTTTGCCACCCAAGTGTACTGCAAGTGGCGCTACCAGCACAGCCAAGACGTGGACTTTGAGGCCACCTGGTATGAATGTGTGTAGGACCTGGTGCTGGGGCAGGTGGTGTCTTCCCTCTTCCCTGTGGCCAGAGTTCATGGAGTCCTAGATCTGAAAGGCAGGCAGAGCTGTTTCCTGCTCTCTAATCCTTTCTGTTTTTTTGACTTATTAAATCAGTGGTTCTCAGGTTTCATGTGCATCCAGATCACCAGAAGATTGTTCAAATGAAGACCATGTGGTTCATTCCCAGAGGCTTCTATATAGTAGGTCTTGGGTGGGGCCTGAGAATTTGCATTTGTTACAATTTCCCAGCTGATGCTAAGGCTGCTGGACCAGACTCTGAAGCGCACAGCATCAAGTGAAGAGAATATCTGGCTTTGTGGTGATGCAGAGTTAACCTAGGGGGACCAGCCTGCCCCAGTTTGCAAGTTTTCCTGGTTTGAACACCAAAAGTCTCATGTCATTGGAAATGCCATGGTCCCAGGAAAATTGACACTATCGGTCGGTCACTCTAGGCTAAACTCAGAATGATATGATTTTCATAGATGCGCTTTGTAAATGACAAATGCTTTAAAAATGTCAAGGTATTATTACTATTATTATATCTTTGACAAGGGATAATTAGGCCTCTGAACTCCCAGAGTTTGCCTTTTGACTGGCAATCTCATTCCTTTGCTGAAGTCTAATTGTTAGGAATTTTCACCCAATGATGAGCTGCAATCTGCCCTCCCCTCTCGGGGGCTCCCTCCCACTGGCACAGTTCTTCTCTCCTCCCTCTATTATGTGATAGGTTTTAAAATGCTTCTGGAATCTCACCTCATTCCTCTTTTTTCCTTTTATATTTCATATGTGCCCCATGGGAGCCTGCCATATTTATGG
Source organism: Sylvilagus floridanus (assembly GCA_949820135.1). Classification (NCBI taxonomy): domain Eukaryota; kingdom Metazoa; phylum Chordata; class Mammalia; order Lagomorpha; family Leporidae; genus Sylvilagus; species Sylvilagus floridanus. The sequence continues at coordinate 75,609,939 of OX463225.1, read as the reverse complement.
TGAGAAGGGTACAACATTGCACATGCCAGCATCAGGGTCATAGGCTGGGGCTCCCACTAAAGAAAGGCACTTGGAGTGGGTCACTTAACTTTTATTTATTTATTTTTAATTAGTTAATTTAAAATTTTCATTTTGTTTGACAGGCAGGAAGACAGAGAAACAGATAGATCTTTCATCTACTGATGCACTCCTTAAATAGCTGCAACAGCCACAGCTGGGCCAGACCAAAGCCAAAAGTCTGGAACTAAACCTGGTCTCACATGTGTATGTCGGAGACCCAGCTATTTGAACCATCCTCTGCTGCCTCCCAGGACCCCGTTGCTGGAAGCTGGATTGGAGGCAGAGTAGCTAGGACTTGAGAAACAGGCACTTTGATATGAGATGCAGTTGTCCAGGGTGTCATTGCTGCACCAAACACCCATTCCTCATTTAGATGTTAAGCTTAGTTTCCTCATCTCTAAACTGGGGAAACTGATAGTACCTACTTTATCTCTATCAAGAATTCAGTGACAGTCACAAACTGCCTAGCCCAGATTAGGCACAAAGTAAAACCCCTAATGTCACAATTCATGTAACCAGTCACACAGCTCAGTAAGATGCATTCAGCACTTGGGAGGCTTCTTCATCATGGCTTCCTGAAACATGGTAGGAGATGAAATACCCATTTGGTCCTGGTGCCAAAAGACAGCCCAGTGATATCCAATATTAAATGGTGTGTGTGTGTAAGGGAATGGCAAATGAGAGTGTGTGTGTGTGTGTGTGTGTGTTGACATTACAAAGTATTATTGTCTTTTAAAACCACCAATGAAATTGTTTTCTGGGGGGGAGAAAAGTGCTGTACTTCTTTGCTCTATAAAGTGTTCCTAAAATACCATCCCATGAGAGTCCTCAGTTCTCCTCTCTCTGTGTTTCAGGGACATTGTCCGGGACACTGTCCTAGAGAAATTTGCTGGGCCCTATGACAAAGGCGAGTACTCGCCCTCTGTCCAGAAGACCCTCTATGACATCCAGGTGCTCACCCTGAGCCGTGTGCCCCAGGTAGGTTGTGTCAGTTGCCATTATGAGGATTTAGAACACTTGCTGTGTCTCCTGTCAGCTCTGAGATAGAGTTGTGAGTTAAAATAAGAAAGTGGGAGACACATGAAACATGACATCTGTTGTTGTTCAAAAGCTTGTTATAGCAAGTGAGAAGAGAGCAAAAAATGGAAAAATCTGTCCAACCTGAAAATGCAGGCCACTGCTGTAGTTCTTTAGTTTTGTTGAAAATTCTTTAAGTCTCTTCAACCTGTCACTGATGTAAGCCTCGTGTTCAGGGTACTTGAATGCTTGGAGGGAAAGGTAATTAGATGGAGGGTCTGTATTTCAGGGGGAGCCAGACAAAGAAGGGAGGATCATAGATGTAGGCGAATTCATACACCCATTCACCCACCCATTCATTCAATTGTTGAATCATTGTTATGTCTCTGGTGGTACCCCAAGGATCCAAAGATCAACTAGACATGCCCCTACGCTCCAAGAGCTCCCAACTCAGTGCTCAACAACAATAGCAACAATTAAGTAAAATAACAACACAATAAAGAATAATTGCCCTGGATTTTCTGGAGGGAGATGTGTTTGGGTTGGTCCTTTAGGGACAATGGGAGTCAGGAGTCTGCTCTTAAGGAGGCAGAGCAAGGTAAGAACAAGTATGAAGACAGGGGGTAGAATGATGGGCTCACTACCTTTTAAGGATCTCCTTCATAGGATGCTCTAGCAGTGAGAATCTCTGTGTGTGCCTAGCAATGAGGCAGACACCAGTCAGGAGGGCTTTTGTAGTCTTATTTATAGAGCCTGTACTCTAAACTGAAAGTTCTTAGGGAGCCACTGAGGGGTTTAGGCAGAGTGTGGCATGACTAAATTTGTGCTCTAGAATAGTAGAATGGATTAAAAGGCAAGGAGACCTGTTAGAGTGGTATGTGCAGAAATGTGGCAATGGAGCATGGCCAAGTCTGGTGAGAATGAAGGGTGGAGCACCTCCCTTAGGCCTGGGCGAGGGGGACTCCCACGATGGCACAGCACTGTCAAAGCTCCCCTTTCAGGCCTTCTTCTGCCTGGGCCCCCTCCATGAGTAGGACCAAAGCAACAAACCCTTTAGGAGCCATAGTTCTCTCAGAACTTCCTGCCCAAGAGCCCTGAGCATACTTGCAGAACACGGGCTAAGCTCTTCCTGAGATCCATCCTGCGAAAGGCAGAGCGTGTTCTTGATGTGCACACCCGAGGACTGAGACTGGCAAAGGGCGGATGCTTGCAGAAGACATGGAAGGACTGGCTTGCAAGCAAGAGTGCCTACTCACATGAACCCGAGAGAGAGACAGTGCATGGGCCAGGTGCTGGGGATTGACTCTTCCCGTGCTGCCATGTCCTGGCATGGGACTCCAAAGAGTAACAGAATTTTAAATTAAAACCTGGCTTTCCAGGTTGCTATAAAGGTATATTTTTGTCAAGTTAGAAGAAAGAATATATTTCACTTAAAAGTTTTTTAGCTTAATTTATAACTTCAAAGTCTTTACAAATCTGGCACATGGCTCTCCAATTATAGTTTTACTCCAGGGCTTGTCGATGTTAAGGACATACTGGGAGAGGAGGGAATAGAAGGAAGAGGAATTCAGGATGATGATCGGCCGATACCTGCCAGCCAGTTGGATGCTGAAGAGGTCCCAGGTTTCTGACCCAAAGAACTCTTGTTTTTGCGAGAAGCACTGAGATGAGAAGAGAGAGCATAGCACCTGATAACAGGACTAGCAGGAGAGAACAAAGGAACATCAGAGGGTGTTTCAAACACAGAGCTGGGTCCTGAGTGTTGGGGTAGTGGATATGTAGGATGAGGGTGGGCAGAGAGACAAAGTGACAGATTTAGAGTTGCCCGATGTGATGCATACTGTTGTGGATTCCAGATAGAAGATATGGAAATCAGCCTGCCAAACATTCACTACTTTAACATAGACATGTCCAAAATGGGACTGATCAACAAGGAAGAGGTAAGAGACCTTAAAATATTTAAAGCGCATCTCAATCCCATCCCCTTTGTGCCTCTTTATAAACTGGGGTTGATAACATCACAGTTAACAGCTATTGCTTTGGGGAATATTTATTTATTTTATGCATATATCTATATATTTATGTGTTTACTTAACATTTTTAGAATAGCTTTAAATTTATAAAACAAAAATTGTAGGGTAGTAATATAAACAGTTCCTGTATACACTTCAGCCCATTTCCCATGTTAGCATCTCATATTAGTATCGTTGTCAGAATTAGCTTAATTCATTTATATTTATTTGAAAGGCTGAGTAATAGAGACAGAAAGACATGTCTCCTACCTGCTAGTTCAGTTCCTAAGTGCCTGCGACAGCCAGATTGGGCCAGGTTGAAGCCAGGAGTCAGGACATGAATCTAGGTTTCCTTTGTGGGTGGCAGAGCCATCAGCTGCTGCCTGGCCTAGGCATTAGCAGAAACCTGGAGTTGAGAGCAGAGCCAAGACTCAAACTCAGGAACTCGAATGTCGGGTATGAGCACCCCAAGTGGCATCTGAACCTCTGTGCCAAATGCCTGCCCCAGCTTTTGGGGATATCTGTAGCTGCCATTGATTAGAAGCCTCTTAGACCCTGGACCTTTCAAATGCCTGAGGCTGGAGTATCCTAGAAGTGGATGGATTTTTTTTTCTTTTTTTTGACAGGCAGAGTGGACAGTGAGAGAGAGAGTGACAGAGAGAAAGGTCTTCCTTTGCCGTTGGTTCACCCTCCAATGGCTGCCACGGACAGTGCGCTGCAGCCGGCGCACCACGCTCATCCGATGGCAGGAGCCAGGTGCTAGGTGCTTATCCTGGTCTCCCATGGGGTGCAGGGCCCAAGCACTTGGGCCATCCTCCACTGCACTCCCGGGCCACAGCAGAGGGCTGGCCTGGAAGAGGGACAACCGGGACAGAATCCAGCGCCCCGACCGGGACTAGAACCCGGTGTGCTGGCGCCGCAAGGCAGAGGATTAGCCTGTTGAGCCACGGCACCGGCCGGGATGGATTTTCATAGAGGAGAGTTGGGAGTAGCAGAGAGGAAAAGACAAAGAAAGAACAGAGTGTGCCTAACTGCTCCGAGAGTGACTTCTCTGGAAAGTGCCAGTGAGGCTGCGGCTTCCTTACTCTTCCATGACGAGGCAATAAAGAGGAAAAAAGGGATTCTCTTCGCATTTTTTCCCTCTTCTCAACCATTTGATTAAGTGGTCAATTTAGTAGCTCCCAACACACTCTGAGTAGATGAAAGGGTATTTGTGGTTTTTTTTTTTTTTTCTGTTTGTGTTTCTAGTTGCAATTATAGAAGGCAAGATGAGGAAATTGAGTTTTTGAAAGGAAACCTTTATTTTGGAAAAAGTGCTTGCTCTGACTTGTTTGTAGCCATAGCAGAAGGTTAAACCACTCAACGTGTCTGACGTGGCAGCCCGGAACCCTGATCCCTTGCCTGTTGTGGTCAGCTCCCGGGAACAAGCACAGTCTTTGCCCTTGGACTTTCAGCACGATAGTAGTCCTCCACTGCGTCCATCCTCCCACCGCCTTCTTGGATTGGCAGCACATGCTCTGGGTGGCTTCTCTGGTATAGGAGGGAGTGAGCAGAGAAGGGGCCACCTAGAGCATGGCTCTCCTGCTGCACAGTCACATCCTTTGGGGGAAAAGAGCTAGGGCTGGGGTCTCCAGAAGGTCTCCCGTTCTGGACCAGCTGCTCCAGGGGCCTCGTGACCATCCTGCAAATAATGCTGAAAGACAGTACTGAGATTTGCACCACTGTTGGTTGCAGGTGGAGCTTGGGGGTGGTGTTGGGAAACACAAGTCAAGCCTCGGAGCCTGGCAGAAGTGATCTAGAGCCCTGAGTTGCAGAGACGAGCAACCTCGGGCCCATACGCCGTTCATTCACTGAAACGATGGAAGCACTACTGTTTTCTTCAGGGGGAGGAAAGGGTAGTGGCCACCACAAGGCCGCGGACCAGAATGCAAGGCCTTTTAAAAATGATTAGCTTCCAAAGGATGGGACGTGAACCTGAAAGTGATCCTGGCCATATCCACCTGAAGCAAAATAAAAGAGCATGAAACAGAAAAAAGGTCAGCTACCATGACCAACGTGGTGCTTAGCTCAAGGACCCCAGGCAGAGGGAGGAGGGGGCTTGTCAGTGACCCCCAGACCTGCAGGGGTCCCTCCTGGAGGGCTTGCTGATCTGCCCCTCTAAGAGGTCAGACTTGCAGTTCCTACTGGGATCTGCCAGAGGCCTCCAGGCAGGAAGACCCGAGTTTCCTTAGGTCAGGGCTCCACATAAAGGCATCCGAAGGGTTGAACAAGCTCTCCCTGTGTCTGTGTCTGTGTCTGCGCTTTGGGGATGGCTGGGGCCAGTCTGGGGCCCTCACCCAGCAGGTGTGTATGAGGTAAAGGCAGAGGTGTGAGGTTGGATGCTATGACAACAGTAGAGAAGCAACAAATGACAAGGCAGAAAGACAGAGCTCCAGAGTGCAGCTGTCTGGGGCCATTTAGCGCTGAGCTAACAGCCCAGCAGTCCTCAGCTGATCCTGAGGGCATGGTGGCATTATAGCTTTGGACAGTGATGGATGGCCAAAGTGAATCATCAAGGAAAGGTCAAACTGTGTTCCAACACTCTAGTTAAAAAGCAGGGGTATGTAATGCATTTTAGAAGCATTTGTATCCTAATGGTCAAAATTTTTCAAAAACACTTTGCTTTTCTGTAAAAGCAAGTCATCTATCAAACTATCACTGCAGAAATAAGCCATTCTCATGTTTGAAATGACTTTACTCTGGGGGACACACATTTTCCTGGTTGATAAGTTGTTGTTTGCATTATTGTCTTAGTACTGACTCATATATAGGAGAGGGCTGTTTTAATGTGTCTGAAGTTACCAAGTGCTTTTTCTGCAGGTCTTGCTGCCGTTAGACAATCCATATGGCAAAATTACTGGTACCGTCAAGAGGAAGCTGTCTTCAAGGCTGTGACATTGTGGCCACCGGCAGGAGTCTACTCTGGGCTGAGGAGTTCCTTTATTCTGTTTTTGATACTGGAGATTGTAGCCATGCAAATTTTCAACCTGGAATATTGACTTACAGTGTTCATTTTCCTCTCACAGGAAATAATTTATTTTGTGAACATCTTGCTCAGCAAAGATTTTGTGGATTACCTTATTGGTAATAATAATGTGCATCATAGATACAGTTTGCTTGAAAAACTGAGCAGAATTAGAACAGTCATAAATCAATATTTCTTTTTAGTTGTCTTGTGCCTTTCTATCTTAGAGAAGCTTTAAATTTAATTCATTAAGAAAATCCTCATGAATTAATGGGGGTGTCTCATCAATTTGTGTACAAGTTAAAGCAGCAAGTATTATTTCATCCTACTGATGCTTCTGAGTCATGCAGAAAAGGAAATAAAAATCATATTGAAAAATGTCACAGTTGTGACTTCAATTGATTGAATATTTGAAATCCTAAAAATGCTTTAGCATATATGTCATTATTGTATTTTTACTCTAATTGTACTTTGTGATCTTTTTAAGGTGAGTTTTTTTCTCTTTTAAAACTTTTAGTTCCAGAATAGTTTTAAATTTACAAAATAAAACCTGTGGAGATGGAAGAATTTTTACCTACTCCTTCTTTTGTATCAATTTTGCAATTTTACAACACGTGGAGGATATTTAGTACACATTGGGGCACAAAAAAGAAGTGAAAATTGCTTTTCATTGAATAAGGAGCATTTTGGCACAAAGAGTCATATTTTGTAAATATCGTTAGTATACAGATGTAAAAATATCCATAAAGAAAGAAGATTAGAGAGGAGATACTTGAGAGAATATCAGCAATGATGTTTTCTGGATGATAGGGCTGGGTTTACATTTTTTACCAAATGGTTTTTGAATCTTACAAATATGAGCATTTATTGCTTTTATAATGAGAGAAATATTTTTAAAATGATTTGAAGGTACACACAGGTTTGAGGGGGTGATGACCTTTCTATAAACTGATGAATATTACCTGACAGACACCACAAAGCTTCATCGTTTACAGTGTTAGAAGCTCACCAGGGAAACCTATCCCTGTGAATATTCTAGATAACCTTTCTCACTTTTAAAATTTCCACATTTTTAAAGAAATGACGGCACCATTTTTAAGCAACGTGTCCATAGCCTTTGCTATTATTTGATATTTCTGCTTTGCTCACAGGACCGCTGACAATAACGTGGAGCAGGAACGTTAATGGGTTTGTGAGGTCAGCCACAAGCCCATTTACATCCCAGCTCCACATGATTATTAGATCTGTGACAAGTTTCCTCATCCATAAGATAATCTGGTGCTGGAAGTCATAGCGATGGGAATGTTTATAAAGTGCTCTTGCAGTATTTGTGCCTGACACATAGACATTTTCAGTATAAATATTCTTAGGTTGTACTTCACATCCTGACTTTTTCTCCTTTATTATTAGACCCACTAGAAGCCCTCACTGGCTCTGTGGGTCAAGGGAGAGTTGGAGGAATGAGAGCAGCAAACCCTACGAGACGCTGGAGGCCATTGCCAGCTCGTGCCTTCTTGGGAAGGCCCAGGATAAGAAAGGGGAAATAAGTTCCTAGGGAAAATTATCTGCTAATTTGAATATTCCTGCTACAAAATGTACTTCTACATCACATAACGTCCATGACCCAGTGCCTTGTACATTTTACTTATCTGCTAATAATGGCTGATTCTGTTCCAATTGGAATGTAGCCTGACTTTGCTAAAAATACAATCGCACACACACACACACACACACACACACACACAGAGAGAAACACATGCCTTTCTTACTTGCTGTTCTCTTGCTGGTTTTAGAAACACTATATATATATTTTTTTCTTCAGAGAAGAAGCCCATGTTAGAGCAGAGTCCTTAGACACCACATTCCAATTTGCACATCTATGCGTTTACATCTCCTGAACTCTCAGCATACCTCCTGCAATGCGTTGTAGACGCGTGATTGGATGCTCTATCCCAGGTGTATGCCAGAAAAGGCTGTGTGCAGTCTGTGGAACTGCCAAGGAGCAGGTTCCTGTTTTGTGCAGGATGATTTCTGTGGTTAGAAGTGTAAAATAAATGCCGAAAACCAGCTTTGGGTTTCACCTGCGCCTTTCAGCTCTGGCAGAGGGGCAGGCAGAGCTGAACCGTAAACACCTGTGAGATAGTTTGTAGCAAAACACGGTATAATTTTGCTAAGGAAGGCTCCAGGGATTCTGTCCCAACTTTCTGGGAAGCAGAGCTGCTCTCCCAACACTCTCCCTTCTCCTCTCCCCAAGCCCCTTCTGAAGAACTTCCATGGAGGAGAACTGCAGGCGACTCCAGGCCCGGGTACTGCTGGGAAGCAGTTTGCAGGGGGTGGATGGAGCAGGCTGGCATTTGGGGCCTGTGGTTTCGGCAGCCAGGGTTCTGGCTAAACCCTGTGCTGTAGTCTCTGGATTTCATCTTGTGACTTTTTGTAGTGTCAGATTCAGAAAATATATCCTGTTCCTTTTCCTTTATAGAGTCAGCTTAAGTGTGCACTAGTCCTTATTTTTCAAAGCTGTTTTTCTTGCCTGCTGTAATAAATTTTTTTAAAGATTTATGTATTTATTTGAGAGGCGGAGTTACAGACAGAGAGAGGGAGAGGGAGAGGAAAGCTTCCATCCTCTGGTCCACTCCCCAAATGGCCACAACAGCCAGAGCTGGGCCTATCTGGGGCCAGGAGCCGGGAGCTTCTTTTGAGTCTCCCATGCAGGTGCAGGGCCCCAAGCATTTGAGCCATCTTCTGCTGCTTTCCCATGCCGTAGCAGAGAGCTGGATCAGAAGAGAAGCAACTGGGGCTTGAACCAGTGCCCCTACAGGCGGAGGCTTAACCTAGTATGCCACAGCACTGCCCACAGCAGCGATTGTTTTTGAGACAGCATTTTACTTATTATTGATGCAGAATCCCCACCACCCTCCCCTTTTTCAATAACCCATGGCTTTTGCCCACAGAAATTTGTGGAAAAAAAAAAACTTTCTCCTGTCTGTTGACAGCACTTCCTTCCCTTCAAGGCCTGGAGCTGTGTGGAGTGTGTCCTGTCTTCCTCCTTACCAGCCCTGAGGAGTGAACCAATCCTGTCTTCCTCCTTACCAGCCCCGAGGAGTGAACCAAATCCCGTTTCCAAAGATGTAGATTTCAAACCTCCTAGGAGGGTGTGTTGGGTTCTTCCTGTTTCTAAATATTTCAAACTGCATCTCTTTGTGTTTTGGGGGATCTTTGTTCTCATTTCTCTTAGAGCCCAGCAGCTTCTTGCTCTTCCAGTTCCCAAACTCCCTCTCAGAAATGTTGTGTGTGTGTGTATGTGTGTGTGTGTGTGTGTGTGTGTGTATATATACAGAGAGAGAGAGAGAGAGAGAGAGAGAGAGAGAGAGAGACAGTGATCTTCCATCTTCTAGTTCATTCGCCAAGTGGCTGCAACAGCCATGACTGAGCCAGGCCAAAGTCAGGAGCCAGGAGCTTGTTTCTGGTCTCCCACGCAGGTGCAGGGGCCCAAACACTTGGGCCATCTTCTGCTGCTTTCCCAGATGCATTAGCAGGGAGCTGGATTGAAAGTGGAACAGCCAGGACTCGAATGCCCATGTGGGATGTTGGTGCTGCAGGTGGTGGCTTTACCCACCACATCGCAATGCTGGTCCCTCAGAAATTCTTAAAGTCTTTTCAAGCCTACTGTGGCCCTGCTCAGAATATGTCAGCTGAGGGGCTCCTCCCAGGAAAGAACCTCCTTCACGTCTTGCAGGTACCTCAACCCCTCCTCAGGAATGAGTTACATCTTATTCTTCAGGGACTTCAACAGAAAGTCCTATGAGGAGCCTATTGAACCAAATTCCAAGAAAGGTATACTCTCATCTTTACATGTGAAAAGAAGGAAGTATGTTTAGAGAAAAAAGGAGCCAGCTAAACCAGTTTCCTGAGGCTTTTGGGAGTGGGTGGGTATTCCCTCCTGTTTTGGAAACCAGGGTCATGCTCCCTCCCAGTGCTCTAGGAGAGATTCTGTTCTTGTATTTTCCAGCTTCTCACGCCTTCAGGGTTCTGTGACTCCTGGCTGCATCATTCAACCTCTGCCTCACGGTCACGTCACCTCCTCCTCGTCTGTCAGCCCTCCCCTGCGTGGCTCTGATAATGATGCTGATCACTGGATTTGGGGCTCACCTGGACAGCCCAGGGTAGTCTCCTTAACTCAAAACTTGTACCTTAACTGTGCAAAGACCTTCCCCCACCATAAGTTCACATTTGCAGATTCTGGCATTAGGTGGTGGACTCTGTTTTGGGGGCCACCACTCAGCCCACTATACCAAGTAAGGAAACAGTGGCCAGATCTTTAGCTACACGCAGGCCACTCTTCCCTTATGATCTGGGGAATGGTCACACGGGCTTGGATCCAGACGGTGCTGTTTCAGAGTGGGCTCCACCGCTGTCTAGCTGTGTGACCTTGACTGAGCAAGTTATACTCTCTAAGCTTCTGTTCTCTCACTCATGAAGCAGGGCACAGGGGAGCGGAGGATTAACTGAAATCAGACTCTTTTGGGTCACAAATGACAGAATGTCTATGAGTGGCTTAAGTGGAAAATACTCTTAAAGTTTAGGGCAGGACTTTCCCAGGTTTGTTCTGACGATTCAGTAAAGGCAGGATTCTGGCCCATTCTATCCTTCGCTCCTCTGCTACCCTTGGCATACAGTAACATCCCTTTTTCTCTGATCTGTGAGACCAGGAGTGTTTCTATGATGGAGATTCTAAAATGACACTTCGGAGCTGGGTCACCTGCTGGCTAGCTGTTGAGGAGCCCCTGGAATGTTGTAGTCACGCAGTTGTTACTGCTTTTCCCAGAGGTAAATGGGATGGGATGGGATGGGATGGGATGATAGGATACTGGAAGAAATGCATACACAAGCAGGACAATATCTCAGACTTCTGAGAGGTTTCAAAGAAACAGTTATTAAAAGGACCATGGATGTTGGATTGGTATTGCTGGGAACCATCAATATGATAAGAAGAAAATTAACAGCTAAGGATAATTAATAATCAATATAATTAATAATCAATTCAGAGGGCCAGCCTGGCAGCATATAAAGAGATTATACAACCAAGCGACATAAAAAGCTTAGAACTGAGCCTAAGACTTAATTACAAGAGTAGCAGAGCTCCAAGGGAAATTGAATTCTCAACTCTGACAGGTCCATCACACCAAGATCAGGCTCCTGATTGATGCACTTTAAATTGTGAGTCCTCAGCTTTGCCTGAATTCTCTGGTCATGCAGAACTGGCCTATTTATCCATGTTAAAAGCTAGCACTGTTCTTGAAGATGATGCAGACACTTCTACCTACAAAGACACAAAGGCTCCTGGGATCTATCCTCCTGGCCATCAGACCTACAAACATGGTAATGTCACATCATTAATAAACCAGAGACATGTTGTGTATGCTAATGGAAAAGGGACAACAGGCCAAAGTGGCAAAGGCCCAGCCAATATGTACAGTAACTGGAAGATTTTATGTGGATGCTACCGAAAACCCATCAAATTTTCAAATCAAGAATGAGAGGGGCTGGTGTCATGGCACAGCATGTTAGAGCCCTGACCTGAAGTACCTGCAACCCATATGGGCATCAATTTGATCCCCAGCTGCTGATTTGGGGAGAATCACTCCCTTATTTGTGACAAGGAAGGCTTCCAGCTTTGTATGGGGCCCAGAGCAGTAGAAATGTCTGAAGCAGGTCCAGACAGGGTACAAACATTCTTTCTGCATGGGCTGTAGGGGAACTCTATGCTGCTCAAGGTGACTCAGATGGGTAAAACTCTGTGAGGCTTAGGGCAAGACGCAATTGGAAAACTACAACATGGACTCCACGTGCTCTGGGGCAAGGCCATTGGAGTCCATGTTATCTACTGCAGATAATCAGTCATCAGTTGAAAAACAGGTCCTGGTGTATGACTGAGTCTCAGGAGACGAACATCTGTCCGTTGGGAATCTGTGGAATTTATGGCAGGAGTGGCTCATCATACGCCTGGTTCTCGTCATAAGCTGGCTAGCAGCGGTGTCTTGGAAGAGGGAAATAAGGGATCTTGGGATCAGGCCCAGGCAGGCATGGAGGGCACAGGAAAGTACATGAGCAGAAGGCCAAATCCCTATGTTATTCTCCACTGTTTCTCCAGCATCTTTCCTGCTTAGGATTGAAGGAAAAAAGTGGGTCTTAGCGTAGTTGTTAAGGGAAATTCTCCCAATGAGTATGGTCTTAGGAAATACACTGAAGTCATCTACTTGTGTGTGATGTGTCCCTGGGTAACAATCACACAAACTCATGGGCAGCGGCAAATGGCTTGGTTGGTCAGGCACCTGGAAAGAGAAAGTTTAAGAGATTGGGCAGAAGAAAGAGGCTTGTGAACAGACCCGTTGGCATGGATATAAATGAAATGGAAGATCATTGTTTTGCATATTACCATCTACAGAAGGGCATCAACCATGCAAGGAGCAAGAAATAATCAAGCAGACAGAATGTCCTGGCCAGTTGATGTCAGTTAGCCTCTGTTATCAGCAATCCCAGTGCTGGCGCAATGAACTCAGAATAGTCATTGTGGCAAGAGTTCAAACCATACAGAGGCCCCAAAGCATGGGATCCAGGTCTCCATTACTGACAATGGCTGCTAACAACCTTCCAGCAATAGAAATCAATCTGGAGTGAGTTCTTGCTATGGTACCAGTCTTTGAGTAGACTACCCAGCAAGTTGAATACATCATTCAGAAAGGGGCAGAGTTTCATCTGGACTAGAATGGGACAGCTGTTCGGCGAATGGGTTTGCCTTTCCTGGCCATAGGGACTCAGCAGGCACCATCATCAAAGGCCTACAGAATTCCATATAACTTTACTCTGACCCACTTTGAAGTAAAGAACTGTGACAATCTCTAAGTGACCCTAGGCTACATGATCCTATCATCCACTTACACCATCCCAGAGTTGTCAGCCTGAAAAGATGGGCTGTTCCCTTAGAGGCACAACTGAAGAGTCAGCTTGGAGCTGATACACTGTGAGGATGGGGTACATAGCATGCAGTGTATTCCCTAAACCCTGACTCCTGTATGGTGCTATGTCCCATCAAGGCTTGCCATCCATTCCATACTTATCATCACTACTAGGGCCCCATTTGGGAAATGTGTGTTTCCCCATCCCTTCAACTCTAGGGTCTGATTATGCAGAAGTTCTATTCCTAGGGAAACATCCACCAGGGGACACAGTGAGAGTGATTTAAACTTAAAGCAATAGAGTCACACAGTCATCAAATGACATTTCTCAAGGAAAACAGCTGTTCATAGTCCACTATAGAGAAAATCAAAATCAGACCAAAAATTTAGAATATTTGTTAAGAAGAAATGATGTATAGAATGTGACAGTGCTGTTGAGTTTTAACCAAACAGCACAGGGGAGCAGTGTCATGTAAGTCAGATCATTGTGGTCTTAGAAAATCACAGGAATTCCACACTGAGATTAATTTCTAGTTGGGCTTCTTTTACATGGGTGGCCATTGAAGCAAGAGAGGCTAAGAGACGTCTTTAAGGTCTCTGAGTCAGAAATGGATCTCAGATCTGAACCCAGGTCTTTGACTTCTGCTCCAGTATTTCTTTCCTCTTCCACGGTGTATTTATAACCCCAAAGTTTTCCTTTCTCACTGTGTGCATATTCAGCCAGTGTCAGCCAGTGTTAACTTACTCCTCGTTCTGTACACATTCCATATGGAAGGCTGATGAACAACCTACAGAAATGCTGGTGGCTGGGAGAGGTCATCTTTCTTTCTTTCTTTCTTTTTTTTTTTTTAAGATTTATTTGTTTGAAAGTCAGAGCTACAGAGAGAGAGAGACAGAGAGAGAGAGAGAGAGAGAGAGAGAGAGAGAGAGTCTGGTCTTCCATCTGCAGGTTCAGTCCCCAAATGGCCACGATGGCCAGAGCTGGGCTGATCTGAGGCTAGGATCCAGGAGCTTCCCCCAGGTCTCCCATGCAGGTGCAGGGGCCCAAAGACTTGGGCCATCTTCTATTGTTTTCCCAGGCCATAGCAGAGAGCTGGATTGTATTTGAAGCAGCTGGGACTCGAACTGGCACCCATAAGGGATGCTGGCATTGCAGGTGGTGGCTTTACCCGCTAGGCCACAGCGCCGGCCCTGCAAGAGGTCATCTTAGCATTTAAGATTCATTATAGGAATAAGCCCAGATAGTCAACTAAGCAGACTGGTATCAACATACTTGGCTCAAATTAAGGAATGCAGCTCTACTCCAATTTGTAACATTTTATTTCAGAATGTGTTTTGCTGTTTGTGATTGACCCTCACACACCTTCATTACAATCACAAAGGTAGCATGGGTCTTTCTTTCATTGGTCTTAAAACCATTTTGAATGCCACTGAATGCTCATTTTTGACTGGGGATAGGATAGACTTAGAACTCACCACTGCTTCCAACTTACTTCTCTACATATGTGGAGACCAAAACCAATTTATACCCATTTTGCCTAGCACATTTCCTTAAGTCAGCATAACAATTTTTTAAGACAATCAAATAACTCAATTTGCTTTTCATATTGGACTTGGTTTTGGTTCATATGAACATAGGAAGATACAGCACTTAGAACTACCCAATCTCCAAAGACCTAGGAATTAATTCTGTTTTTTTCATACTATTAGAATGCATCAAATGAATAGTATTTGGGTTCGGCATACATTTGTTAATTTTGACTGTACTTCGCTTGAATGGGGTGAGGTCATAGTAATAAAACCATATTTTTAATGTGCTTTTTAATGTAATACCAAGGACTGTATAATGTACTCTCATTCAATTTCCTATCAACCTTATGAGAGTGGTACTGTGGAGGGAATGCCAGCTCCTCCATAGCATTAATCCTCCCATTCTTATTTAATTGGACACTTGGCTGCCTAAAACAGTTCCCAACCTCCCTATTGCCAAATAACCAAGGTTTTGTTAAAAGGATGTCAGCAGGAGTGCTGTATGCAGTTTCTTATATTAGATTTAATTTCTTCTTCTTGGCTGGAGTACAGCTGTGATAACTGAATCCCACGCAGCCATCTTGGGCCACATAGGAAGCTATGTGTTGAGGATGATGGTGCAAAATGCAAAGAGAAAACTGGGACTCAACTATTATGGAGCAGGCATACCTACTCTGAACTGCTCGCCTTCAAACCTCATGTATTCACATACAATAGATAGAAAAATCTTGTTTAACTTATTGTTACTTGGGGTTTCAACTGAAATTAATCCTAAATTATACTCTTGAACTAAACTGTCCTAATTTAGATGTACTTTAATAGAAAATCACTGAATTCTAAAGGCAAATAAAATTCAATTTTAATATCTCTAATAATTTTTATATTTATTATACATTAAAATGATAATATTTTGGATATACTGGCTTATAATCATAGTATTTTTTTCTCCTGGTCCTCTTTATTTTTTGAATGTGACTATTAAGAACTTTTAAATGACATATTGTGGGGGCCGGCGCCGTGGCTCACTTGGTTAATCCTCCACCTGCGGCACTGGCATCCCATAGGGGTACCGGGTTCTAGTCCTGGTTGCTCCTCTTCCAGTCCAGCTCTCTGCTGTGGCCCGGGAGGGCAGTGGAGGATGGCCCAAGTGCTTGGGCCCTGTACCCGGATGGGAGACCAGGAGGAAGCACCTGGCTCCTGGCTTCAGATTGGCGCAGCGCCAGCCGCAGTGGCCATTTAGGGAGTGAACCAACGGAAGGAAGACCTTTCTCTCTGTCTCTCTCTCACTGTCTATACCTCTACCTGTCAAATTAAAAAAAAAAAAAAGACACATATGGCTCTCTGTGTGTCTCTACTGGACAGTGCTCAGCTAGCTCTCCTCTGCTCTCTTGTATTATGCACTGAGAAGAGAGGAAGTCCCTGAGGCTGACATGCAGCTTCCCCAAGTTCCCATGGCAAGTACATGGCAGGATGGATTCAAGCTCAGGCCTGACCGCAGCAACCCAGTGCTTTCACCCACTGCATGCAGTGTATCTTACCTGGTGTCACGGGCTCAGCTATGCAGAAGACAATACTGTGCCAAATACTGATTCTGGAGGCAGGAAGTGCTGGCCACTTGAAGAGTTTCACTGATTTCTCCTCAAAAGACGCTTATAATCTGATGAGTCCTATAGTATTATTTTCAAATTGCGTATTTCCCAGCACGAAAAGTTAAACGTCATCCATTTTAAAAAGGATATGAAACAATGTACTGAATGACTCCATTGTCTTTAATTCCAACGGAAGATATTTAACTTGGGATACTTTGCCTATTGATACATCCCACAGATGGCAAAAGTGGGGGCTCTAGGGGAAACACCTCCCTTGGTTACTTTTCCTTGCTTTTCTGGAATCTCGAGGCCTCTAACTCCACCACCTAAAGATGCCCCATGAGTGACGCCCTGTGTTTCCCTTTAGCTGCCTGCCTGGGCCGTGGCTTCCTCCACAGGCGACAAGGCCGTTCCGTGTAGCTCACACCTTCCCCGCTGACCATTCCCTCACTCCCCCGTGGTAAATGTGGTAGGCTGGTCCACGGACTTGCTCTGTGGAGATGGCCCCAGCACCCCTACTTTGCCTAAATTTTCCTGAAAGACCATGGGAGACAGAACAGCCGGACCTAACTGAGACAAAGAGACATCTTGACTCCAGTTTCGTTCTTTGGCTCCAGTGCTAGGCTAGACACAACTGTTTCCCACTTCCAAGTAATTTCAAGACTTAAGATTGCCACAGTCACTGAACGTACTTGGATCCGACTGTGTTCACCTCCTTCTGTCTATATACTTTGGCCAGAAATGGTACCCAGACTACTTAATTGCCTCTGGAGCTACAGCATGAAACTAACGAGCTGTTCATTAATGCCCCCGTTGTGCGCTCTCTCCTTCCTGGGGCTTCTGTTCCTGGTTTAGCAGCAGAATTAACAAGTTTTCTCCTAAGAGGCATATCTGTCCTGCAGCAGTCAGCTCTTTGAACGTTTAACTTCATCTTCCAAATCATTTCAGAAAACACTCAATGGCTCTGGGCCCAGACCTGACCCCTGCAGATCCCATTTGCAGGACCGTCAAAGGCAGATGAATCACCACCACTAAGTACTTTTTGTATTTGGCTTCCAAATGGGGGAGTGGTTGGGCAACTGTGGGTCATTAGACTTTTGCAAATTAAATTCCCCCAAAGATATATTTCACTAATACAATTGAAGGACAGTGTGTTCCTGACAGCATATGCTAATCCCAGAGGGACAGAAACCTATATATTCACGTAGCATATTGGTTGAGGACACCAATAGACTGCCCCCGATTGGCTTCTTTTTCTGCCTATTTATCATCATGTCCACTAAGAATTAAACACTGTTCAAACTGCTGTGCACTCCAATGCAATGTGCCATCTCATTTTCTTTTCAACTAAATCTCCTTGCTATCTCCCTATCTCCATTTCCTGAATTAACTTACTCTAAGGAGGCTGTGTTTTTTTTTTTTTTTCTTTTCTTCTCTAGCTCAAGGGTGGTGTAGGAGTGTTAAAAGTTAAAATGCCTCCAGAGTCCAGACAGTTAATGTGAAAGTGTGAAGTTGGCTTGTTGTGACAGGTAATGGAAGAGACTGTAGCAAATCGGAAATTTTGGTCTTACTTTAGAAGGTTGTAGATGGGCTGGCGCCGTGGCTCAACAGGCTAATCCTCCGCCTTGCAGCGCCGGCACACCGGGTTCTAGTCCCGGTTGGGGCGCCGGATTCTGTCCCGGTTGCCCCTCTTCCAGGCCAGCCCTCTGCTGTGGCCCAGGAGTGCAGTGGAGGATGGCCCAAGTGCTTGGGCCCTGCACCCCATGGGAGACCAGGAAAAGCACCTGGCTCCTGCCATCGGATGAGTGCGGTGCGCCGGCTACAGCGTGCTGACCGCGGCGGCCATTGGAGGGTGAACCAACGGCAAAGGAAGACCATTCTCTCTGTCTCTCTCTCTCACCGTCCACTCTGCCTGTCAAAAAAAAAAAAAAAAGAAGGGTGTAGATGTAATTTTGAACACACATGCAGAATGCACTGGCCAAAGGAAAACACCTTGGTTTGGGTTCACTGGAGAGTGGCCAGTTTGTGCCTTAGCCTTTACATCCATTCGTTCCATCTCATCTGTCGGGTTTGAATGTGGGGGTGACCAGCAGGGCTGGAGTGCAGTCATCGCCTTCAGTCCTTGTGATGCTGAAGTCCTCTCTGCCTGTGTGACGGAGAATGATCAAATTCAGCGTTAATCAGTTCTCACGTGAACCTTTGGTATAAAATAGACGGGCATCAGGGCGAGCCCATTCCCTCTCCTGTTCCTGAAGGGCTTTCCCACACAGCCTGTGTATTTGCTACTAGTCGCAGATTCAGTTCACATTAATAAAAATCCAGTGTGATCTGAAAAGGAATCCAGGTCTCTGGTGTTTACAGCTGTCTGGAGACAAAGGCTGCTTACCTGCTGAATTTCAAGTACTTCCAGCCACTCTCTCTGGCTATTTTGATCACATTTGCTCTCCCTCACCTCCACGGAGGAGGGATGCAAGCACCTTCAATCACTGCCAAAGCGCTCAGGCCTCTTGCCTGTCATAGGCCTTTGCACTGGGTGTAAGGAAGCAGACAACTTTAATTCGCTAATTTTGCCTGAAAGCTGCCGTCAGAAGCTGAGGCACGATTTTTTAGTGTTCTGCTTGCTCTGTAATTATTTGTCTTCGTATCTTCCTGACAAACATTTATAGCAAAGTCCAGGTCTGATGTGGATGAATCCAAGTTCAAAACTGGAAAAAATGCAGAGGAAGACATTTTCAATCTCATTTTCATTGAGTTTTTAGTGATCAGCTGGCAGTGGCAACAGTGTTCCTCAATAACTTCCCCCTTTTATCTGTATATAACGGGACTTCTGAATTTCAGATTGGTCGTGGGCTCCAAAAAAGAGAAATATTCCAAGCTTCTCTTGCAGCTTATGTATGGCAATGTGACAGAATTCTAGTCAGCAGTGTGTGGGTGTGTCTACAAGTAAATGAGAGGAAATAATTATATACAGTTTCTTCGGAGTGCCATTTTAGGAAGAAGGTCCGGCCCTCTCTGCTTTTCTCCTCCCTGATGGTTAGACTCCAGGTAGTGACGCTGAGAGCTGAAGTAGATATTCTGAGCTGTAAAATATTTGATTCTAGAAATGGATGTTATAATGTACAACAAATGTATGAGGGGGCAAAAAGACAGGAGGAGTCTGTGTCCTTAACGTGATGGAGGACCATATCAACCTTGCTCCACTATCTGGAGGCATCAATCTTGTTTACATTACCTGGGGTTGGGGGTGGGGGATTAGTTTGTATCACTCACAGCCAAACCTATCCCAAACCAATCTGGAGGCTACCAGCTAGATGCACAGAAACAGGGCTTTGACCCTTGTGCTGAGACCCCCCTCACTGCTTCTGCTATCCTTTTGAGGTAGAAGGGGATCAAACACCACCACTATTTTACTGCGGGAAATTTCTTCAGAAATTTAAAAAAAGATTGAGAGGCAGAAAGAAAAAGAGAGAGAGTGCCCATCCTCTGGTTCACTCCCCAAATGCCTGCAACAGCTAGGGGGCCAAAGCTAGAAAGCAGGAACTCAGTCCAGTTCCCCCATGTGGACGGCAGGGACTCAATGACTTGAGCCATCAACTGCTGAACCCAAGGCTCTACAGTAGCAGGAAGCTGGAGCCAGGAATCAAAGCCAGGTACTCTGATACGGGACATGGGGGTCCCAGCACTCTCTTAACGGCGGGGCCAAATGTCTGCCCTCAGAAAGGTTTGAATCAACTTCTTCATTCTACCCTCCTTCATACCGACTTGATGCCTCAACACCTTTCTTTTCCACTCAGGTCTCCAGCAGCTGCAGCTCTCATCTTTTGTCTCTGTCATTTTGCCTTTTATTCATTTTATGCTTGTTTGCCTTAAACTCTGGGAACATGGGGATAGCAATTGCCCCTTTTGTAACTACCTTTCCCACTTAACAGTAAAAAACAGCTTTACTAAAGTTTTAGACCCTCTGTAAATTCTACAGTTGGATTAATTTAGAATGTATTTTTGAACTTCACTCCCAATACCAATTCCCATATATTTTTTCAATTTCATCCTCAGGTTTTTCTAATATTTAGAGAAATTATCTCCACATAGGAATAAATTATGGTACTGTAAAATAAACACTATTGAGGTGGGTGCTCAGCAGAGTGGCTAAGTTGTTGCTTGGGATGCTTGGTTATTCCACTTCTGATCCAGCTTCCAGCTGCTGTGCATTCTAGGAGGCAGAGAACAATGGCTCGAATGCTTGGGTCTCTGACACTCATGTGAGACCCAAATGGAGTTCCAGGCTCCTGGCTTTGGCCTGGCCTACCCCTGGCTGTTGCGGGTACATGGTGGGGGTGAACCAGTGGACAGAAGATCTTACTGTCTCTGTCTCTCTGATTTTCAAATAAAGTGAAAAATACATAAAATATAAGAGAAGGACTCTTGACAAGGAGCAAGAAGGAAGAAAGCCCATCAACTCTTTGCAAAGTTTCATGTGGTATTAAAAGTCTTTTTCTAGAAAGAAGATCCAAACCTTTAGCAGATGTAAACCTAAATCAAGACTCCCACTGACCTGCAGCAAATCAAAATCTTTGGCTAAAACTGGTTGCTGGATTGGGGTTAAGAGGAAGACTGATGATTCAGTTTATAAATCCAGAACATAAATCCATTATACAGAGCTATGTAACTTTTTAAAATTTATTTGACAGATAGACAGTGAGGGAGACAGAGAGAAAGGTCTTCCTTCCATTGGTTCACCCCCGAAATGGCCACTACAGCCAGAGCTATGCCAATCCAAAGCCAGGAGCCAGGTGCTTCCTCTTGGTCTCCCTTGCGGGTGCAGGGCCCAAGCACTTGGGCCATCTTCCTCCCGGGCCACAGCAGAGAGTCGGACTGGAAGAGGAGCAACTGGGACTAGAACCTGGTGTCCATATGGGATGCTGGTGCTGCAGGCGGAGGATTGACCAAGTGAGCCATGGCGCCGACCCCGCTATGTAACTTCTGTATCTAAAGTTTTTTTTTTTTTCCTTTTTAAGGCTGAATTTTCTCCCTGTGGTTTTAAGAAGGCTCTACTCCTCCATCTAAATCAAAGATGCAACCAACTGAAAGGCTCAAAGATACAGGGAGGATAAACTGAAGCAATGCTTTATTGCAACCACAAAGCACCAACTCAACAAGGCATTGATACACAGAGATCGAACAAATGTCTCTTTGAACAGAGATGTAGCAAGCCCACTTTTTCAAGTTATTAAAAACAAGTACTCAAACCAGGAATCAAACAAAGCATAGAACAATTAAAAAATTACATCATCATGAAGGAATATATATATAAAAATATTCTGTACTAGTAACAAGGCTTTTGAGCTATAACTCTTGGCAAATTTCTTCAGAAACAAATTATAAATACAAACCATAAAGTAAAAAAAAATGCTTTCTCAGAAACAAAGAACTACGTTAAACAAATCTAAGCAGAAAATACCATTACCCCCTATGAAAGCTAGCTAAATATGGATGGATATCCCCAGGACACAAGAGTTTCTCTTTTCAGAGCTACAGTTCTGCTCCTGAAGGGGTCATGATGCACGTTCATTTCAAACACTGCAGCATATCCCAGTGAAACCTTAATAAGGTCAAGTGGAGGACCCTCTGTAAAAAAGGGTGTCGGCAATGCCATCCGAGTAGCACAAGCTCTAAGGAGCAGAATTCAAGGGGGACAGTAATCCCTGTCTCTTTCTCCCCCTCCCCATGTTTCTTGTTTTTAACGCTTCCTAAGTCGAACTAAAAGATACTCGTTTCATTTGATGTTTTAACAGGATTTTTTTTGGAGAAGAACTCTGAAGAAATGAAGAAAATCCTTATGGTTTCAAACCCTCTGCGGGGAGGGGTGTCTGATCATGTCAAAGATTATTCTATTTGATAAATTCCACAAGGAAAACTATCCTGGGAACATCTTGCCCTTGCTCCTCCTGGCTGAATTCGAGTCAGCCGATGGATTGCCTAGTCTATCCAATAGGATAACGTGTCATTTGGTTGAAATTCTTTACATATACACATGTATGCATTGTGTTTACAAAGTTTCATCACATGAAACTAAATTATGTCATTATGTATTTTTTGAGGTCTGAGACCCCAATTTACTGTACTATGAAGAGTTGTTCTTTAAATGCTTCGTCTGCAGAGGTTTTACATGATACTCGTAGATTTTCAGAGCAGGTCCCAGTTTTAGCTGAAGTCCTGTCAACACATCATTCCTTGTCATCAGTAGCAGGGATTTTCCATCAATTTCCTAGAATGGAAACAGAGGGTAAAGCCAACACATTAAATCCAACAACTCAAGGATAATGAAGAGAAAAGGAAGTTAGAAGGCAGAAGTCATGCCAATTGTCTGCAAGCTAAAAACATTACTTCTTTAGTAGTGCCAACACGGAGAAAAATGCAATCTCCTATTTTTATCTCCTATCTTTTACTTGTGTTTTGGGATTAAACACAATCCAGAACTGATCTTGTTTACAAGATCACATGTTAATACAGTCTCATGGAAAGGTTAATACAGTCTCATGCACCCCTAAGGATCAAAGATGTTTTCCACGTTAAAAAATATTAAAGTACAGAATTTTCTGGGTACTTAATTTCTAAAATAAAGATAAATTAGGATAGGCAGCGATTATCATTTTTATTTTATAGTCAAACTAAGGATCAAATGAGAAGTTAATCTACTTAAGGTTGAGAAATTTCAAAGGGTAACATAGGGTTTGAACTCTCATCTGCTTGCAGCCAAAGCTAATGTTCTTTTTATTAATCCCCCTTTGCTTCCCTTGACAGTGAGAATTGAGTATATGTTGTCTAGATGGTCCAGTGAGGACTAGAACCTTAGGCCTCCTGGAATCTTATTATTTGTAGCAATGGATATGAGATAAATGACGTACTCTCTTTAAAGGAAAACCTTTCAAAGGAAAATCATCCTGCCTCAACCCAAAAGTCAACCCCTCCATCCTGGGGGTGCCTGTTGCATTCCTCTCCATGGATCCTGGAGATTGAAATAAGGTAGCAAGGGCAAGGGCTCTGCCAGCCACAAATCCCACCCCAATCTGCTCAGAGTCCATTCCCCACACCCTCCAAGGTACACGATTATTTCTGCTTCACTCCAAGTATTTTGGAGACCACAAGGCTTTGGGGTGAAATAAAAATGGGTTTTCTCACAAAAGATGTGAGGACCCCAATTATTTAAGGTAGTCTGAAACTCCTAGAAGCACTGAGAAGCAGCAAATGCCACCTTATTTTTACTGTTGGTTATTGTGGGGTTGATGTCTCTTAAGACCCTGGGTTCCTTCTTTGAAGATGTGGGTTTAAGACATGAACCAACTGTGAAATATCACTGAATTTTTTTTACTGCCATGCTCTGTACTTCCCTCCCTAACTGACCGACAGACAAGGAGACACAACACAACACTGTGACTACTGGAACTGTGACCCCTCCTACATCATCCAGAGGCCTTTCTCCAAACTCTCAGGCACCTGGCCAGGCTGTGAAGAAAAGGTGCTTTGAATGCCTCAGCATGTGGGTGAAGAAGCTAGGGGCTAGGGGTTACGGAAACACCAAGTCCCTTCCTCCTGGCTCTCCTTGCTTGGTGCTGTGAGGATGCAGGGTTTCTGACAGGATGCTGTACAAAACTGCTCTTGCAAATGCCCTCTGAGCTAGGAGTCATCATCATTTCCACCATTCTCAACAGCACTGTGGTCCTCATTTCACTTGTCAACCACTTAACAGGGATGAGAGCAGAGCGAGCAACTGCTTCCAAGGAGTCTACACTGGTTTTTTTGTGTTTTGGAAATCTTTTGTCAACTGCTAGAAGCCAGAATGACTCATGTTAATTGTGAAAGACAATATTCAACACTACAGCATATAAAAGAGCCATTTATTGAGAGGACAAGAGTAGCAAATTATTTAAGGACTCAGGAACTGACTCACTAATTCCTTTTTTCCTCCTATTTTGGTGACAAGTGATCCAAAAGATTGATCCTCAGTGACACCTGCAAGTCTGGGAGTTGGCAGAGGAACTTTTGGCACCTGGACACTGCCAGCAGTGGTGCTGAAGCCGCTGTGAGGTCACCATAACCTGAGCTACAGATGACTTCAAAGCTCAGGCTCCATCCTGCGCTTTGAATACAGACTAGGCCACTTTACTGCATGGCCAAGGCCTCCCCACTTTGCTGTTCTTTGAACACACTTTACCCTCTACCTATTTTAAACAGGCATCAGGAAGAGATGACAATGCTTTGGTTTGATACAAGAAAACTTCCTACAATAAGTGAATTCTTGAAAACAAAACCAGAAAATCTTCATTGGCAAAACGTTCTTTTACAACTCAGCACTTCCATCAAAATCTAAGCGTGTCTGAAAAATGCTGAGGTTTTGATCTTAAGACAAAATGGAAAATCATGTTTCATGCTTCAATTTGATTTTCCCTTTGTTCAGTAGACACAGAACAGTCTACCTCAGACCAGGGTTGGTAAATGAAGTTTCCATCTGGAAATCCTCATTTTAAAAAATGTCAAAGCAGACACAGTTAATTCACACACACAACACTTTCTTCTTGACCATCACTATGGCAGTAGCTTACAATAAAGAGTAGAACACAGCATACCAAAGTGAGAGCTGCCAGGCAAACTGCAGTCTGCACGTGTCTCCACAGCTTGGCGTGTGGCTCTGTGGAAGGCACTGAACTCCTGAGAGCCTCAGTTTCTTCACTGGTAAAATGGAAACAAATCCCTTCTGCACTTGGTGGGGAGGGGGTTTGGCACTGGGTGCAGTGAGTTAAGCACCTGCATCCCATATCGGAGTCCTGACTATGCTTCTGATCCAACTCTCTGCTAAGGTGCCTGAGAGGCAGCAGATGATGGTTCAAGTGCTTGGGTCCCTACTACCCACATGGGAGGAGAATCCTGGCTCCCGGTCGAGCTCCAGTTATTGCAACCCCTTGGGGAGCAAATCAGTAGATGGAAGATGTCTTCCAGTCTATTTCTCTCTCTGCCTTTCACTTATACATATGTATATATAAATATATTATATCAAATATATAAATACATATTATATAAAATATATAATACAAATATATATTATAAAATATATTTTTATAAATATATACCTTATTTATTTATAAATAAACATATGTACTTTTTATAAAATATGGATAAATATATACATATATACATATATATTTCTTAAAAAGGAAATGATTGATAGAAAATACTTCGCACAGTACTTGCCATCCTGACATGTAGTGGGAAGTCATAGGCTTTGAAAGAAATGGGGTCTGTTCTGATTCCAAACCCACCTTCTGCTTCCTTTCTATAAGAGGAATGCCAGAGGGATGCAGGCATATTTCTGTTCAAGTTCAGAAAAAATTTTCTCAGATCGAAAAGTTCAGGTACCACATAAAATGATTTTTCTTACAAATATCTCACACAGAGGAAAGTTTCTTAAGAGAGTTAATAATTTGCTATATACGTTGCATAAAATGTTGTGATGCACATGATATCTATGCTTTGCCAGTCAGCAAGGTGTACTACAATGAGCCTGGGCCTGAAAACTGGAAGACATAGGTTCCAACACTGGAAGACACACGTTCCAACAAAGTCTCCTTCAGTAATTTTCCACAAGAAAAACTCCTCCAGAGCCCAGTCTTTTTATTAACATAAAGCAAGGGGTTGGAGCAAGACCAGCAAAGCAAACTAAACAAGTAACAAGACTTCACATATACATCATGATTAAAACCAAACAAAAGGATAATTCACATCTTGGGATCTCTGTTAATGGATAATCACTTGTTAGCTTCAGTGGAGACTTTACAGTGATTCTATGTTCGGATAAAAGTTGCTATTGGACAATAAAAGTCAAAATGTTTTCATACTTAACATGGTTCAGCAAGTACTCATGCCTTGCAGTGAGGGTTAGAGGTGATAGGGTTAAGTTCCCAATGAGGGGAAGAATGGGAATGAAAGGGGAGAGGGAGTAGGTAAGGGGGAAGGGTAGCGGGGGGGGGGGGTATGGGTGGGGAAGTCATTGCAATCCACAAGTTGTACCTTGGAAATTTATATTCTAAATAAGAAAAAAAATAAAAAAAATAAATAAAATAAAAAAAAATGAGGAAGATCCTTAGTTGTAACAGCTCAGTGGACAAGCACGTGCTTTGGAACCGGGCACTATTTCACTGCTTATTAGGTGGGCTCTGGGGCACGTGACTAAATCTCCATAAGCCTCGTTTCCTTATCTAGATGATGAGGGAAGAGTAGTTTTCAGTTCACTGCTGAAAGGACTTTTGAGATAACACATATGAAGCAGAATGTCTGACGTCCACTGCACTCAAAAACTGTTAAAACAGTACATATATATATAAATCTCAACCCACTTATTTCTCACTCTCTCTGCTAGCATTAATCTACACCTAGGCAACTCTTCAGATTGAATCTGACTATGCAAAGGTCCATGGGAAATTCCTGGGAAGAAAGGTGATGTGGGAAGAAAAGAAGCAAAGAGATCACGGAGAGAAAAAGAATAGCCACTGATGGTGAGTCAAGACAGGACAGGGACAAGGCTGAGGAGAAGTCAGTGGGATCTGTGATGTGGGGCCCTGCGACTGGCTGAGGACCATGCATGTGTGGTAGAGGGGAAAAACAGTCTATCTAGAACCAGAAGTCTCTGACTCGAAGGCCAAGCCTGCGGCTCACTTGTTTCTTATGTCCACCCCTGGCCCATTACTCTCCTCCTCTGAGAAACAACAGCTTTGGACTGAGCTGACCTCCATCCACTCCAGCTGTACACACTCTGATTCCAATTCTGTCTTCGAACTGACAAACCAGCCTCATGTGAAAGTCACCCTGTTACAGATCATAGCAACAGTTTCTTACCAGTGGGGTGGATGAATTGGATGAAATTCTCGTTCTCGCTCCACTTCAGTTGTCCCCCTCACATTTTTCAGCACTCTCTTTGTAACAACTCTTTCACCGTTCACTATCTGGCTGCAAGTGGTGACCAGTTTGAAGTTTCCCATTCCGATGCTTACAAAGGGTACAAATATCTCAGAGGTAGGGAGACTTGATCTGGGGGCCAGGGATACAAAAGTGGAGAATCCTGTGTCCAGTATGGGGGTCACATCAAAGATGGTGTAGTGGAATCTCCCAGGCCTACTCGCATGGCCAGTGGGAAGACTGTGTCCTGGTAGGAGGTTCTCATCCTCAACAACATTCTGAAAGACACGGTGTGGCCTCTCAAAGCATAGGTCTTCTTCCAAATGGCTTCTGTCTCTGCCATCTCTTCTATATACCCTCTTGGTGTGGTTCCTTCTGGACATGTCATAGCTGTTGCGCTTCCTGGCATCAGACAAGACCTCATAGGCCTCTGCTATTTGTTTGAATTTCTCCTCGGCTGCCGCCTTGTTTTCTGGGTTCTTGTCTGGATGTACCTGTAGAGCCAATTGGTGATAAGCCTTCTTGATATTGGAGGCGGAAGCATTCTGAGGTACCCCTAGTACTTTGTAGTAGTTCACCATGTTTCTTCAAACAGCCTTCCCCCACCAAGATACAGTTTATTTTCTTAAGAATTTCCATATAATGTTGGGAAGGAAGCTGGAGAGCTATTCAAGTTCACAGCCAGATCGTTTGAATCTTATCACATGGTTCTTAAGATGCTGTCTCTTCTGGGGGAGAAATTCCTCTTTGGTGTAGAGCTCTTCCATGTGCCCCAGCCCCACTCCTTGCTGTAGGCAGCTCATTGTGACTGGAGCAATTATGAGGTCAATATTCTCAGCCAATGACTCTCAGCTGATGCTGCTCTGCTCTCCTCCAATTGGTGGGAAATTTGGGGTAAATAATATACATATTGGGAGGGCTCCATCTTATTTAAAAATTAATACTGAGCACCTTTGTAACAGAGAAAAACTATAATGTAGCTTCAAAATGTTATTGGAAAATGGAATTAAAAGTATGAGTTTACTTTGGTACAGTTTTTTCATAATATGTAAAAATTCTTATTATGAAAAACTATGCAGATTTCAAAAAATGCTTGCACCAAAGTAAACATCTTTAATTCAATTTATACATCAGCTTTTAGAAATATTTTTTAAAGCTTTTTTATTTGAAAGAGTTACACACATAGAGAAGGAAAGGCAGAGAGAGAGAGAGAGAGAGAGAAAGATCTTCCATCCATTGGTTTACTCCCCAATTGGCCGCAATGGCTGGAGCTGCAATGATTCAAAGCCAGGAGCCAGGCACCTCCTCTGAGCCTCCCACGTGGGTGCAGGGTCCCAAGGACTTGGGCCATCTTGTACTGCTTTCCCAGGCCATAGCAGAGAGCTAGATAGGAAGTGGAGCAGCTGGGACTTGAACTGGCATCCATATGGGATGCTGGCACTGCAGGTGGCAGCTTTATCCGCTATGCCACAGTGCTGGCCCCAGAAATATTTATATTTATTTTCATTTTGTTTGAAAGAGAGAGGGAGAGAAATTAATCTTCCATCTACCAGTTCACTCCCCAAGTGATTGCAGCAGCTGGGGCTGGGCCAAGCTGAAGTTGGGAACTTGAAACTCAATCCCGGGTCTCCTGCTTTGGTGGCAGGGGCCCAGGTACTTCTAATATCACCTATTGCCTCCCAGGGGTGCATTAGCAGGAAGCTGGAATAGGAAGCTGAGCCAAGACTTGAACTACGCACTCCAAATATGGGATACAGGTGCTCCAAGTGGTTGGCCCTTCACGAACTTTTTGAAGTACTAATGAATTTGTTTGACTTGTATATATTTTTTTTAACCTCATTTATTAAAGTAACAGTCACAAGTCAAATGGGACTTGCACTTAAATTGGACCGAAAAGCCATTTTGGCTTACAGAGAGGGCTAATGCTTTCAGTGGCATCACGAGCAACTCTCTGCTGTTGGGTATTTGTGCTGGCACAAGGTGAATGGCAAAGGGGTTGCACTACAAAAAAAGATCTTGTACCCATTTCTGATGAAGGAAACAGAATGAAGCTCATTTCAGCAAATGAGGAAACTAGGTCACACAGACCAGGCAGATTTAAAAAGGATAGACTTAGGGAGTAGAATTAGAATTGATGATCTCCCATGTATTGTCACATAAGTCTTCTTCAAGTGATCCTTTAATGTCAGCTCTGTTTTTTTTAGCCCCAAATATTAAATTTTTAAAATTTCTGAGATAACCTTTAAAAATTTATATTATAGTTGAAAGCTTAATGCACCATTAAATGAAGAGTTCAACAAATTAAAAGTAAAAAGACCACAGTTCAGTAGAAATATAGGCAAGGGTTATAAACAATAATCCAATGAAAAGATGTCAATTTTACTTACACACAGTAAATTTTAAAATAATCACAGATCATTGAAACTACTATAGTATATCATTAATAATTTGACAAAGATATAAAACAAAGGTTGACAAAAGTTTGCAGCAAAACTGAAATGAGCATTTTTCATTCAATTTTTTTTTAAATTAGGTTTCTATATATGAGAGAGAGTATGAGGTATTTGTTTTCTATGTCTGACTTATTTCACTCAATATGATGTAATGTCAGTCCTTTTAAAATTTATCTCTGGACTTAAGAACTAAATTAAGTAGCAGCATCCAAACAGCAAAGGCTTAGAAAATATAGCTTTCAACCTCAGTTTAGCCAGAGCTGCTGGCTGCTCTTTTTCCAGAACACATGACTTCACACATCACAGACTTCCCTATATCTTGGTATGCTGACCTAAGTGCTGACCAGTGACGTGTGAAGGGATGATGCAAACCTCTTTCAGGCCTGGGCCATAAAAACCACCTATGTGGGCTCCTCCTTGCCTTTTTCCTTATACCAACTAGATGTCAATGTCCAGATGCTCTTAGACTCAGCCACTGGAAGACGACAGAGCCTCCAGCAGCCTGTGTCACATTCCCACATTCCTGGGATATTTCTGTGATCAAGAAATAAACTTCCACTATAATCAAGCCATTATATTTTGCTTCTGACATCAGCCTACTATAATATACCAACTGTATCTGCAACATCACCTTCTGTTTTAGAACCTTCTCCTTACCTGTCATCAACCAGTGGAATCCTACCTCTGCATCACTGAAGTCCAGTATTCTGTTCTATTTACCATTTCTCACTCCTACTAAACTCACTTTTTTATTTCAATTCTACTTTCTTCAAGGTTATGAGTCCCTTTCAGACTCAGGTTTTATGTCAGTCTGAACCATGGAGTTATTTTTACTAGGCCTCTAAAATAGCCCTTTTAAGCAATGTGCTTTCCACTGTGCCCATCCCACAAACATCCTCTCCAGGAAGGGTGACAACAGCTTCACATCAATGTCCAGATGGTCCAGCAATTCATCTTCTCTAACTCCTGTACCTACTGTAGCTGGAAAAACAATCATGAAACCATGAAGATGAAACATTGATATTTGTAGTGTACCAATCTAGGCTTGGTCAGTAGGATGTTTCAATAGCTCTTCGATTTATCTTTGGTCATCTTCCTCTACCATTTCCCTTGGTAGCCATTCTGAACCTTCACTGCTCTAGGTCCTTTCTAAATTTCTATCCAGCCCTGCCCATTCTAAGTAGAGGTGCTCATCTCCTATTTAGCAAAGGAAATTTCCCTAGTGTCCCTAAGGACACAGTGTTAGGTTTTGCCAGAGAAACAAAACCAATAGGATATTAGTTAGATAACATGGAACTGCAGGCTGGGAAACCAGGAATGCCAGAATGCGGGCAGAGTAATTCAGCCCAAGTCTGAAGGCCTCAGGATGGGTGAGTAGAGTGGGACTGACGGTGTAAGTCCTGGTAAGAGTCCAGCAATCCCAAGAACCAGAAGCACCCGTGTCCAAGAGCAGAAGAAAATGGGTATCCTTGCTCAGCAGAAGGAATTTCTCCACGTTTTTGTTTGATTTGCATTGTAATCAGATTGGATGACGTTCACCCACACTGGTGAGGGCAATCTTTTTTACTCAGTCTACTGATTTCAAATACTAATTTCCATAAACATCAACACAGACAGGTGGAGAAATATTGTTACCAGCTGTCTGGGTATCCCTTAGCTTGGTTGAGCTGACATAAAGTTAGCCATGACATAAGAGCAATCATATGTATATCTGCAGATTCTAATTTCTGCACACAACTTCACCTATGTCCCTAACCCAGAGGAAGACACCCCCTTACTGCTCAGTACTAATTCCTTCACATTCTTTTTCAAAAAGGAAACGCGTATCTTTATTGAGTAAACCAAATCACTATGTATAGTATGGCTGATATTACATGTCAAAATTTTTATTGTGGTAAAATTTACATAACATGAAATATATCATTTTAACCATTTAAAATATATAATAGCATTAATTATACTTATAATGTTGCATAAATATTTCGCTATTTCTAAAATTTTCCTATCACACCATGGGAACTCTATAGCCATTAATAATAAGTCCTTCTTCCCCTCAGTCCCCATAACATCTAATCTACTTTATGCCTATGAATTGACCTATTCTAGATATTTCATGAAAGGGGTATTATACAATACTTGCCTGGGCTATTTCAAATTACATAATGTTTCTGAGGCTCATCAATGTTGTAGCACATATCAGAATCTCATTCTTTTGTGTGGTTAAAATATATTCCACTGCATGTGTACATCACATTTTGTTATCCATTCATCTGTTCATGGACACCTGAGTTGCTTCCACATTTGGTAATTGTGATAATTATGTAATGACTATAGCACAAGTATATGTCTGTTATTAATTAATTAGTATTAATTAATATGTCTCTCTTATTAATTCTTTTGGGTGGAATTGCTGGGTCATAAAGTAATTCTGTGTTTAACTTTTTGAAGAACCTCTGAAGTGTTTTACAGTGGCTGAACCATTTTATATTTTTACCAAGAAGGAACAGATTTTAGTGTCACCATATTCTAACCCTTCAATATCCTTTCTAATAAAATATTTATTTATTTATTAACTTTGAAAGGCAGAGTAACAGGGGGTGGGGTGTGTGAGAGAGAGATCTCACTAGTTCACTCCCCAGATGGCTGCAACAGCAAGCACTGGGCCAGGCTGAAGCCAGGAGCCAGGAGTTTCTTCTGGTTCTCCCAGATGGGCGGCAGGGGCCCAGGTACTTGTGCCTTCACCTACTGTTTCCTAGGCCATTAGCAAGGAGCTGGATCAGAAGAGCAGCAGCCGGGCTATGAACTAGTGCCCATAGGGGATGCTGTCATTGCAGGCTTGCTTTACCCACTATGTCACAATGACAGCCCATCTATATTCTTTTCAATTTTTTTTATTTAAGGCATACAGATTTCTTTTTTTGGCATTAAGTAGTTAATTTTTTTTGAATTAACAGTGGGTTTTTTATTTTTATTTAATAAATGTGAATTTACAAAGTGCAACTTTTGTATTGTGGCCCCCCCAACCTCCCTCCCTCCCGCGGCCCTCCCCTCTCCCACTCCCTCTCCCATCCCGCCCTTTATCGAGTTTCATTTTCAATTACC
This sequence comes from Sylvilagus floridanus, assembly GCA_949820135.1. Classification (NCBI taxonomy): domain Eukaryota; kingdom Metazoa; phylum Chordata; class Mammalia; order Lagomorpha; family Leporidae; genus Sylvilagus; species Sylvilagus floridanus. The sequence goes on along the minus strand of OX463225.1, from coordinate 75,577,269 downwards.
TTCATATATATGAAGATCAACTTAGTATATACTAAGCAAGGATTTCAACAGGCTGCACTCACACAACCACACAAGGTATAGGGTATTGTTCAACTAGAAGTGTTGTTTTTAAGTTTCATAGTAAAACACATTAAGGACAGAGATCCTACATGGGGAGCATGTACCCAGTGACTCCCGTTGTTGATTTAACAATTGGCACTCTTATTTATGACGTCAGCAATCACCCGAGACTCTTGCTATGAGCTGTCTAGGCTATGGAAGCCCCTTGAGTTCACCGACTCTGAACTTGTTTAGTCAAGGCCGTATCACAGTGGAGGTTCCTTCCTCCCTTCAGAGAAAGGCGCCTCTCTCCTTGATGGCCTGTTCCTTCTGCTGGGGTCTTGTTCACCAAGATCTTTCATTTAGATTGTTTTTTGCCACCGTGTCATGGCTTTCCATGCCTGTGAGACTCTCATGGACTTTTTAGCCAGATCCGAATGTCCCAAGGGTTGATTCTGAGGCAGGAGTGCTGTTTTGGGCGTTTGCCATTCTGAGTCTGCTGTGTGTCCTGCTTCCCCCCAGGATCGTTCTCTCCCTTTTAATTCTATCCTTCATTATTTGCTTACATTGGTCTTATTTGTGAAATCTCTTCAACACATACCCTATCTTTTTGATCGGTTGTGTATTTATAATTATCACTTTACCAAGTACGCTGGTATTGGTACCTGCCTCCTTGGTAAGATTGAGTTGAAATCCCCTGGCACATTTCTAGCTCTACCATTGGAGGTAAGTCCGAGTGAGCACGTGCTGACCTATAAATCTCCCTCTCTTATTCCCACTCCTATGTTTAACAGAGATCACTTTTCTGTTAATTTTAAACGCCTAAGAATGATTGTGCATTGATTACAGAGTTCAACCAGTGGTCTATGTAGAACAAACAGAACAACAACAACAACAACAACACTAAAAGGAATAAAATAGTAAGTTGTTCCTCAACAGTCTAGACAAGAGCTGATCATGTCATTGGCTCTCATAGTGTCCATTTCACTTCAATGGGTATCATTTTAGATGCTCATTTAGTTGCCATTGATCAGGGAGAACACATGATATTTGTCCCTTTTGGACTGGCTTATTTCACTCAGCATGATGTTTTCCAGCTTCCTCCATTTTGTTGTAAATGCCCGGATTTCATTGTTTTTTTACTGCTGTATTGTGTTCCATAGAGTACATAACCCATAGTTTCTTTATTCAGTCATCTGTTGATGGACATTTAGGTTGATTCCATGTCTTAGCTATTGTGAATTGAGCTGCAACAAATATCGAGGTGCAAATAGCTCTTTTTTTCTCCCCTTTAATTCCATTTGGGTAAATTCCAAGGAGTGGGATGGCTGGGTCCTGTGGTAGTGCTATATTCAGGTTTCTGAGGACTCTCCAAAGTGTCTTCCATAGTGGCTTTACCAGTTTGCATTCCCACCAACAGTGGATTAGTGTCCCTTTTTCCCCACATCCTCATAAGGCATATAAATTTCATGTGTTTCATATATACAAATTTAGGAACATAGTGATACTTTCCACCCTAACCTCCCTCCTACCAAGTCTTCCATACTTCTTCCTCCTCCATGTCCTATTCCCATACTTTTTACAAAGATTGCAGTTTACTTTTTATTCATTAGATTAACACTATACTAAGTAAAAAGTTCAACAAATAGTATGAAGAAAAAAACACTGTTCCTCAACATTAGAGACAAGTGTTTTAAACAATCATTCACTCCAAAGATCACTCCTATATATTACATTTTAGGTACACTATTAGTCACCACAAATCATGGAAAACATATAGTATTTGTCTTTTTGAGACTGGCTTAATTCATTAAGTATAATGATTTCCAGTTGCAAGGATTTTGTTGCACCAGACAGGATTTCAATTTTTTTTCTTTATCTAGTAATCAGTTGATAGATATCAGGGTTGATTCTATATCTTAGCTATTGTGAATTTAGCTGCAATGAACGTGGGAGTACAAATAAATCTTTGATATGCTGATTTCATTTTGTTTGAGTAAATTCCCAAGACTAGGATTCCTGGGTTATATGGTAAATCTATTTTAATTTTCTGAGATATGTCCATACTGTCTACCACAATGGCTGTACCAGTTTACATTCCCAGCAACAGTGAATTAGAGTACCATTTCCCCCACATCCTCACCAGCATTTGTTTGTTGATTTATGTATGAGAGTTATTCTGACTAGGGTGAGGTGAAACCTCATTGTGGTTTTGATTTACATTTCTCTGATGGCTAGTGATCCTGAGCATTTTTTTATGTGTTTGTTGGCTGTCTGAATTTCTTCTCTTGAAAAATGCCTGTTCAAGTCCTTTGTCCATTTCTTAACTGGATTGTTTGTTTTGTTGTTGTTAAGTTTCTTGAGCTTTTTATAGATTCTGGATATTAATCCTTTATCAGTTTCATAGTTTGCAAATATTTTCCCCCTTTTTGTGAGTTGCCTCTTCACTTTCCTGGTGTTTCTTTTGTAGTGCAGAAGCTTCTCAGCTTGATATAATCCCATTTTTCAACTTGGGCTTTGATTGCCTTGCTTCTGGGTCTTTCCCAAGGTGTCTTTGTGTATGCCAATGTCTTGTGGAGTTTCCTGAATGTTTTCCTCTAGTAATTTGATGGTGTCAGGTCATAATATTTAGTAACTTGATCAATTTTGAGTGGATTTTTATATAAGGTAAGGATCTTAATTCATACTTCTGCATATGGTGATCCAATTTTTCCAGCACCATTTGTTGAAAGACTGTCTTTGCTCCAGGGATTGATTTTAGCTTCTTCTTCAAATATTAGTTGGTTGTAGATGTTTGGATTGATTTCTGGAATTTCTATTTGTTCCATTGGTCTACATGTATTTTTGTGCCAGTGCCAGGCTATTTTGATTATAACTGCCCTGTAGTATGTCTTCAAATCTGGTATTGTGATGCATCCAGCTTTGTTTTTATTGTATAAGATTGCTTTAGCTATTTGGGGATCTCTTGTGTTCTCATATTAATTTTAACATCATTTTTTCTAGATCTGAGAAGAATGTCATTAGTATTTTGATTGGGATCACATTGAATCTGTAAATGTCTTTTGGTGGTGTGACATTTTGATGATATTGATTCTTCCAATCCATGAGTATGGAATATCTTTCCATTTTTGTCTTCTTCCATTTCCTTATTAAATATTTTGTAATTTTTATTATGGAGATCTTTGACATACTTGGTTAAATTTATTTCAAGATATTTCATTTTTTCAGTAGCTATTGTGTGATCTTAGAAGTTCTTTCTCAGCCATGGCATTGTCTGTGTATACAAAAGCTATTGATTTTTATGTGTTAATTTTATATTCTGACATTTTAACCAAATTCTTTTACGAGTTCCAATAGTCTCTTAGTGGAGTGTTTTGGTTCCCCTATGTATATAATTCATGTCATCTGCAAATAGGGATGCACTGACGTCCTCCTTTCCAATCTGTATTCCTTTGATTTCTTTTTCTTTCCTAATGGCTCTGGCTAAGATTTCTAGGACTGTATTGAATAGCAATGGTGAGAGTGTGTATTCATGTCTGGTTCTGGATCTTAGTGGGAATTCTTCCAACTTTTCCATATTCAATAAAATGCTGGCTGTGGGTTTTGACATAAATTGCCTTGATTGTGTTGAGGAATGTTCCTTCTATACCCAATTTGCTTAAGGTTTTCATAATGAAAGGATGTTGTATTTTATCAAGTGCTTTCTCTGCATTTTTGAGATAACCATATAGCTTTTGTTCTTCAGTTTGTTAATGGGCTATATCACATTTATTGATTTATGTGAATTGAATTCTCCCTGCCTATCAGGGATAAATTCACCTTGGTCCGCATGAATGATCTTTCTGATGTGTGATGCTGACTTCATAGAAAGAGTTTGGGAGGATCCCCTCCTTTTCAATTCTTTTGAATAGCTTGAGAAGAAATAGAATTAACTTTTCTTTAATAGTCTGGTAGAATTCAGCAGTGAAATCATCCAATCCTGGGTTTTTCTTTGTTGGGAAGGTCTTTATTACTGATTCTATCTCCATCTTGGTTATTGGTCTGTTTAGGTTTTCTGGTCTTCATGACTCAATTTTGGTTAGATTGTATGTGTCCAGGAATCTATACATTTATTCTAGATTTTCCAATTTGTAGGCATATAGCTCTTTGTAGTAAATTTTGTTAGTTTTATTTCTGTGGTATATGTTGTTAATTTCCTTTGTCATCTCTGATTTTATTGATTTGAGTCATCTCATTTTATTGATTTGAGTATTGTACCTCTTTTTTTTTGGGTTATTTGGATCAATGGTATGTCAATTTTGTTTATCAAAAAACTAGCTATTGATTTCACTAATCTTTTATACTTTTTTGTTTCAATTTTGTTTATTTCTTCTCAATTTTAATTATTTCTTTCCTTCTACTAATTTTGGGTTTAGTTTATTATTGTTTTTCTAGGTCCTTGAGATGCACTGATAGCTCACTTATTTGGTGCATTTCAATTTACATAGGCACCAGCTGTATATGCCTCCCTCTTTACATTGCTTTTGCTGTATCCCGTAAGTTTTGGTATGTTGTATTATCACCTTCATTTGTCTCCAGAAATTTTTTGATTTCTCTTTTCTTTTGTGGCCTGCTGTTCATTCAGGAGCATGTTGCTAACTTTCCATGTGTTTGCATATGTTCTAGAAATTGTTGAGTTGTTAATTTCCAGATTCATTCCATTGTGGTCAGAAAACATGCATGGTATGATTTCAATTTTTTTAATTTGCTGAGACTTGCTTTATGGCCTAACACATGGTAATCCTAGAGAAAGTTCCATGCACTGATGAAAAGAATGTGTATTATGCATCTGTGGGATGAAAGTTTTTTTTTTTTAAGATTTTATTTATATATTTGAGAGGTAGAGTTACAGACAGTGAGAGGGAGAGACAGAAAGGTCTTTCTTCCATTGGTTCACTCCCCAAATGACTGCAATGGCCAGAACTGCACTGATCCAAAGCCAGGAGCCAGGTGCTTCTTCCCAGTCTCCCACATGGGTGCAGGAGCCCAAGCACATGCTTTCCCAGACCATAGCAGAGAGCTGGATTGGACGAGGAGCAGCCAGGGCTAGAACTGGCATCCATATGGGATGTGGGTGCCATAGGCAGAAGATTAACCTACTGCGCCACAGCACCAGCCCCAAGATGAAAGGTTTTGTAGGTATCAGTTCTGTTTGGTCTATAATGTTGATTAGTTCTATTATTCTTTTGTTGATTTTCAGTCTAGTTGATCTGTCCATTGATGAAAGTGGGGTGTTGAAGTCCACTGTTACTGCTGTAGTGGAGTCTATGTATCCCTTTAGATTCATTAGCATCTCTTAAATACCCAGGTGCTCTGTATTTGGGTGTGTATGCATTTATTACAGTCACATCTTCCTGTTGAATTGATCCCTTAATCATTAATACTGCCCTTCTTTGTCTGATTTCAGTTTTTGTGTTTAAGTCTATTTTGTCTGATATCAGGATGGCAACACCTGTTTGTTTCTGTGTTCTGTTAACATGGAATATCTTTTTCTATGCTTTTACTTTCACTCTGCATGTATCTTTGTTGGTGAGGTATGTTTCTTGTAGGTAGCAAATAGATGGGTCTTGTTTTTTAATCAATTCAGCCAGTCTGAATTGGAGAGTTTAGATGATTTACATTCAAGGTTTCAACTGATAAGTAATGACTTGGCCCTGGCATTTTTCCAGTAATATTTCTATTGTTTGAATTTCCTTTGTACTTTTACTGGAGACTTTCTGCCTCTGCATTCTTTCATAATGATGATTATCTTTTTATGTTGCTGTATGTAGCACATCCTTAAGCATCTTTTGTAAGGCTGGACAAGTGGTGACAAATTCTTTCAATTTCTGTGTGTTCAGGAAGTTCTTTATTTGAACTTCATTCATAAATGAGAGCTTAGCAGGGTACAGTATTCTGTGTTGACTGTTTTTTCTCTTAATACTTGAACTATCTTGCCATTCTCTCCTAGCTTATTTGGTTTCTGATGAGAAATCAGCTGTGAGTGTAACTGGAGATCCTCAGAAAGTAATCTGGTGTTTTTCTCATGCACATTTTATAATGTTTTTTATGCTTTATTGTGGAAAGTGTGACTACAATGTGTTGTGGTAAAGATCTATTCTGGTCATTTTTATTGGTTCTATGTGCTTCCTGTACTGTATGTCCCCTTCTTTTTACAAATTGGTGAAGTTTTCAGTATTTATTTCACTAAACAGACCTTTTAGTCCATTCTCTCTTTTTGTATGTTGGGTTGTTTAATTGTATCCCATAAATCTCCAAAGCTGTTTTTATTTTTTCTAATTTCTCATTTTTTTTCTGGTCTGACTGAAAAATTTCCAAAGATTTGTCTTCCAGCTCAGATATTCTTTCTTCTGCCTTAGCAAGTCTGTTTTTAAGGATTTCCACTGTATTTTTTTATTTGACATATTGAATTCTAATATTTCATTTCAATTTCTCTTCAAAATCTCAATTTCATGGGAGAATTTTTCATCCATGGATTTCTTTAACTCATGAATTTGCTTCTCATTGTTTCCAAATAATACTATGATTAATCTTCTGAATTATCTTTCAGGCATTTCATCAATCTCTCCATCTTCAAATTCTAATATTGAAGTGTTGTTGTGTTCCTTTGTGAGGGGGGGTCATGTTGTCCTTATTTTTTGAATTTCTGCTTTTATTTTTGGCATTTGGAAATCCTTGTTGGTTTTCTCCTCTGACTTCTTTTATCTTTGAACTATGCCTCTTTGGCTTAGTGGAGTGTCTATTCTTTCAGTGAATTCCCAGAGGCATATGCTGGGTGTGGCCATGGAGCTCTGTTCAGTGCGCCAGGATGGAGCAAATGTCCAGGGTGACATCCCAATTGTGCATGGTAGATCTCCTCTTGTTAGCAGGAAGGAAGGTATGATTACCTCTGTTGGTGTAATCACACCCTCATTCCTCTCTTCCAAGGTGACCAATGCCTAGGTGTTAGCCCACAGTGGGTACAATACTGATCCATAATGCCCCATGAGCCACACTAAGGATCTGTGCAGTTCCAACTCCAGGCAATCAGGGAGCTCTTTGTGTGTAGAAACACACATAGTAATTGTCCAGAAACCCAGCTATACCCTGCATCCTCTCATGCAGTCACAGAGCTCCCACAGTCTCAGCACACAAGACTCCCACCCTGAACAGGGTGCAGTGGATCTGCTCCATCCTGTTAGACTGTCCTGTCTATACAGAGGCAGAGATGTTCCCAGACCCAGCTGCCTGTGGGTGCTCCACCTAGACAGTTTGCGTTCCAGAGCCTGTAATATGTTGAGAGTCTCAGAGCACCTCACATGGGTGCCAGGCTCATGTCAATCTTCCCTGCCAGACTTAAAGTCAGTGGGGAACACATATTTTTTTTCATCTGGTAAAGTCCCTGGATTACACATGTGCACAAGAGCCTCTGGCTGCAACCCCTACTCATTTTACAGTGGTGCCCTCTCCTCACCACTTGCCAGGTGTGCAGAAAAACCTCTACAGTCATTACTGATGTCAGAATGGCTCCTTTTCCCTGCCTGTTGCTGGGTACACACACCCGAGCTGTTGCTGATGCTACTGCTTTTAAGATGGTGTCTTGTCCCTGCCAGTTACTGGGCATGTGCACAAGAGCAGCTACAGCTGTTACTTATATCTAAAATAGCATCTGCCTCCTCTCAGCCAGTTGCCCAGTACCATTGTGGAGGGGATGGGGAGAGAGAAACATGCCCCTTTTTCCACTGGATTAGCAGGTACCCTGTCCCCCTGGCAGACTACACTGACTCAAAGACAATGTAGTCTGCCAGGCTCTCCCTCTGGCCATACCACCAGTGGAACGGGCTGCTGCATTCTGATCTCACCTCTCTCCAAAGCTGGCACTTCATCTGGCTCTTGGCTGCTGGAACTGTGTGTTGGGTCTGTGCTCACTGCTGCATGTCCGCACTTTCCACACTGATCCACAGCATCCCTCTTTTTGCAGTTTTCTCTCCAACTCTCTCTTAAGAATGTACTTTCTCCACTTTTTTTTTTAACTGTTTTCCCTTAGCCTAAAGCAGTACACCTTTTCCCTATTCTGCCATCTTGGAATCTCTACTCTTGATCTCATTCCTCTCCCTAGTCCTAAGGAATTTGCTTCATTTTACTATCTCTGATTTCCAGCAATTTTAACTTTAGCTCTTTTGGCAGCCACTTTCCTCCGTGTAAATAAGTCTGGATGTCTCCTCTCTTAGAAAGGAGTCCTCTGGGCTGGCTTGCTGGTGCAACAGGTTAAGCCAAATCTGAGATACTGCATCCCATATGGGCACCAGTTTGAGTTCCAGCTACTCTCATTTCTGATCCAGCTCCCTGCTAACGGCTTAGAAAAAGCAGTGGGAGACTGGCCCAAGTCCTTGGGTTCCTGTATCCATGTGGGAGACCCAGACAATATCCCTGACTCCTGCTTTTGGCCTGCCCCGCCCTGGCCATCACAGCCATTTGGGGAATGAACCAATGGACAGAAGATCAATCTCTCTTTCTCTCCTTCTCTGTGCAACTCTGACAAATACATAAACAAATCTTTAAAAAAAAGTTCCCTCAAATTTACCTGACCCTCTAGCTACTGCCTCCACATGCCACAGTGCATTCCTCAATGTGGAGGAAAAGGTGCTCCATGTTCCTTCCCTCCAACTCCACTGAAATTCTACCGGCAAACTTCACAGTGCTCCCAAGACCTCATTCATCTTTTGAAGTATTTGACTTTGTTGATTATTTCATTTTTCTTTACACTATCCCTGTAATTGTTTTCTAAAAATCCTCTCATTACTTGTTCTCTTCCCTCACTTCCTGAGTGTTCTTCACCGGGTGACTTTCCTCTCCTAACAGCTAAAACCTTGGTCCTCAGCCTTTCCCTCCTCCCTTTGTAAATACCTCTCTTTCTCATCTTCTCCTATGACTGATAAACTCTCACATTGCCTTTTCTAGGCCTCATTCTTCCCTCAGCTGTCTGCTAGGTAGCTTCACTTAAGATGTCCTACAAGCCCTCAAATCTAATGTGCCACAAACTATGCTGCTTACATTCCTTTTAAAACTTACCTTCCATAGTTGATGGTGCCTTTTTACAACCACCCAATCTGGTAGTCATCACGCCTCTATCCTCTCTACCTGTGAGCACTGCGTTCAGTCCTGCAGCTATGGCAGAGAATAAGACTAGACAATGCTTCACTGTCTACTGGCAATGACTGTCTAAATTCATTTTACCTTCTTTCCCAGGCTTCTAATCTATCTTTTCTTTCCTATATCCAAGGGACTATTACAGCAGCTTTCCTGCCTTTCGTCTCCATGCCACTCTGTATAATGCTGCTGGACTGACCTTTCAAAACCACAAATATCATGACACGCCCCCTTTAGTATTCTTCAGAGGTCTCTCCTCTGCCAGGCAAACTAATCCCTCTGTTGTTTGGACCCCTGTTTACCTTTCAGCATTATTATCCCTTGGGATTCCCTGCTCCATCCATCCTTTTCCACATTACATGGTGTTCTTAACATAAACTGTTGTTTCACATCACCAGCTCTTTGTATGTGGTGTCCCACTCTGCCCAGAATCTTCTGTGCTTTCCTCAGATAGTTCTCATACTTGTAACGGTTTTAGATGATTTTATGAAAGTAAAATAATGCTCATAATAACAAATGTTATTTTACTTTAATAGCTAATGTCTATTTTAATGGGTGTTAGAAAAAGCTGTAACAACGTGAAAATCATTGCAGGAGTAAATAAGCCACAGAAGCACTGCACACCTGGATGACTTATAATGTCTTCTATCTATTCTAATTTCAAGTAAACGATTAAAACAATCATTTTAGTACTTTAATTTATACAAAGCTGCTCTATTTCAATAAAAATTTCAGATTCTTATCAGTTTGCTTTCAATTCTCTTAGCCACATTCTTGTTAGCATTATGCATTTGCTCATTTTAACTTATTAAAAATTTTATGGGCTAAAAGGACATATCTGCGAAGTCTGAGATGCCATTTCCCTGTTCATTTAGCTATAAAATATTTTAAGCATTTCAGTAGCCTTCAATTGTTAAGAAATATCAGGTGTCAAAGCAACTTGAATATTTTGGTGCTTGGTGTTATTAAATGCTGGTAAAGTAATGAAAGTTATTTCCAATTTGTGGGATTTTAATTAGTCTAATCCAGAGCTGAGTTTACCACAAAGTTAATGAAGCTTAGGTATTTTTTTTCCCCAATGGGGGCTCTCAGAATTATATAAACTTGAGCTACCTCACCACCCCCCTCCCCCCCATCATGGATTTGTCTGGTCTAATTAGAAGTATCCATTCAGAACCACTACAGTGGAATTTAGTGACTTAGGAACCATGCTCAGGGATGCTCTAATTGCCTCGCACTTTGCCACTGCATACTGAGGTAGTTAGTGTTATTTGGCAATTTGCAACATTAAGAAACTGGATTTATCTTTACTAATTCAGTGACTTTAAAAACTTATCAAAAGTTAGCAATAAGCCAACTGAAAAGAAACACTAATTTTTATGTTTCACATAAATGACTTAAACAACTGATCAGGCATTTCAAAGTAAAATATGTTCTTACTCATGTGACTTAGGGAAGGTAAGAGACAATAGAGTAAATTAATTTGCCATCTTGAATTGAACAATATGTTGTCATGATACACTGAGGGAAAAAATGATCTCAGAAATACGTATTGTTCTAGAGATAAGACCACTGAGGTCAGTCACTCGTAAGTTTGAGAAATTTGAACATTATGAGCTATATGACATTGATTGAATGGCAGCTAACTTCCGTCTTCTTCATATATATTCTGAGTATGTGAGTCAGATAAAGTCATAGAAATGAAGTAGCAGCACAGCAACAGGAAAGCTGTCTGTGTCTTGCAGTTACCATTCAGTGTGAGTGGTAACGTTACTGTGTTCCATTGCCAGAATTCTGTAACACCTCAACAGAGGTGGCTTTACCAAGAGAATGCTGCTCCCTTAGCCTTCAGTGTTTGACAAAGTAAACCTTACCCTAAATGTTCTCTCTGAGGAAGGTGGGGATACTTTGGAATGAGGTTAGTCAAAATGGTTTCCCTTAAAAACCAAAGCTCTTGGAGAGTGGAATTCCTGACACTGGAGTACCTTTGATTTTTGACAATCAAGCAATCCCTGTTCCTGGGCGAGTGCCATTTTTTAAAATCATCTAGTCACAAATGGCTTTTGTGCTCTATGCTATGCCCTGAAAGCATTATTCATGAGGGCCAGTTCCAAGATTACACTTTTTCGAGAAGGAATGTGAGCAATATTTTGTTTGTTTAAGTCAACACTCAATTTATGGAAGTCAGAGTTCTTGAAAGGCAAACTCTCCGTGGTCATCCAGTGCCCATGAGTCAAACAGGACAAAATAACCCGGGAGTCCTGACTCCACCCATGCCCTTCACTGCAGCCTGAAAGCTCTGCCCACAACAAGACACCTGCGGAAAATGCAACCATACAGTGGTGTTCATGGCAAAGAGAGACGGGGCTGACAGGGCTGTAATCACTGCCTTCTCTGGGAAGGGCCCCACTGCCTCCTGCTGCTATGCCAGTGAGCCCTTTGAGGCAGCACATTAATCCAGAAGGCTGGACTTCCTACAGTGAACAGCTGCAGCCCTAAGGACACAAACCACATTCCAATCCCAGGGGAAGCAACACTCCTGCTCACCAAGGGGGCTGGCTGGAACGGTAATGCAGCCTGACACACGCTACAGACACTGGGGTGCCCGGTGACTGGTGTCTTTTCGGTTGCTAGTTCTTTTAACTTGTAGTTGTAGCTCACAGGGAAGGCTCAAAAGAAGCTTTCTAGTAACTTGATGGAGATAACTGCAGTAGAAGGAAACTTAATTGAGGTAACTGTTATGTGGCAACAACATGTTTGCAAAGGGAAAAGGAGACAGGCAAAGTTCACCTGCTTAAGCCAGCTGTAGAGGAATCACAGGAATATGGGACATCATTCATACCATTCAGACAAATCTCACTCAATGGTCTGAGCCATACCCAAGGGAATGAGGTGCTAGAAAGTTGAATCTCAGTCTGGTTGCATGGAATGTACTATGAGACCTTACCATGGAGACACACTCTCCTGAAAGCCCTTTTAGTGGTAGACATGTGTGGCATCTGTCAGCATCTTAGTTCAGGCAGCTGTAACAAGACACTACAAGCTGGGTGGAATAAATGACAGAATTTATTTCTCACAGTTGTGGAGGCTTAAAGTTCATGATCAGGATGCCAGCATGGTCAACCTCTTTGTGCATCTCTCTTCCTGGCCTGCACATCATCGTCTTTTTGTTGTATCCTCACATGGCAGAGAAAAGCAATCTGTCTGGAGTCTCTTCATCTTCTTAGAAAGGTATAATCCCATTGTGGGGGATCCATCTTCATGACTTCATATAAATCTAATCACCTCCCAAAAGGCCCCACCCCTCAATACCATCACATTGGGGGTAAGCCTTTTAAAATAAAATTTGAGTGGAACACAGCATTCAGTCCACAACTATCATCCATGAAACAATAAACTCCTATGTCACTGGTAATTGTGCTCCTCTCTGTACTTTTCTCTTTTAGAGGTGATTTAGGGGATGCTCTCCATTCCTGGCCTGCTTCCATCAATTGGCAGAATAGAGCTATCCTGAAGGAGATTTATGAATGTGGCCATTCTTATTGTTTCTCAGCTGCTGTGACCTAGAGGATGGGTGACCAGCAGTCTGGAGGTGACCAGCATTCTTCCTATCAGTATGCATCTGGTTAAACACCAACTACTTGAGGTTCATTACCAGGAAGATCCTGGAAGTATGACGTTGGTGGCTGCTGAGCATGATACTGGAAGAGGAAGGTTAACACAGCACAGAACATGAGCTCTCAGTGCTTTGAAAATCACAGGAACTACTCACCTTACCAGCCTGGACTTGGCCAGTGACTCCCTCCTCACCCTCTACTTCCTTTTATGGAAAGGGTGAAAAAGAAGAGAATTGTTTTTCAGAGCATGAAAAATATCTGGATCACTTCTAGAGAATACTTCAGGAGACTCTTCCTGTAACCCAGTCAACCTTCCATGAGAATTAAATAATTTGAGTTTCTGGGCCATGCTCGTAAGACTTCAATCTTCTGGGGGATTCATTTCTCAGGCTCCTGAGTTGGCCCACCCAACACAGTAGAAAGATGATGCTCATTTCCCCACTGAAGGATTTCTCCGTGAATCCTCTCTTTTGCTGCTGCCAGAATGAGGTCAGAGTTGGCCAGTGTCAATTCTGAGGTCCTACCCTGAATCAGGAGGGCCAAGAGAGCACCCCACACCCCAACTTCCATCAGGATGTTGGCTTCAGAGGTGTCTTGGCAAAGGCTGAGAGAGAGAGGTTTTGGGGCAGCTGAGAATCTGGCCAGGAGACCTTTTAGCTAAGGCATTTTTTTGTTGTTGTTAACCTTTTTACAGTATTATTTAAATTTAATTTTAGAAGGGAGTACTCAACTGCAATGACACAAATGGACTGTGTATCATTAAAAACCAAACTAAAATACTTTCCAGCTAACCAGCTGCCTTCCAATTTCCAACCTGAGCTGTTATTTTGCATCATAATTTTATTATAAAATTTTCACCCATAAAGAAATGTTGTCAGAGTTTTATAGTGAACACTTTTATTCCTACTATCCATATTCTACACTTAATATTTTCTATACTTACTTGATCACATGTCTACCCATCTAGGGATCCCTCTATTTGTCTACCTATAATTCCTGGTACATTTTAAAATAGCAGTATACTTCCCTCCTAAATACTGCAGTTTGCATACTATCATTTAATACTTTTTCATATATATTTTTAGGTACAACTTATAGGCCACATAATTCACAAATCTGAATTATTTACATATGTCTGTGTATATGCAGTGACCAATGCATATAGCTGTAACTCACATCTTTGTCAAGCTACAGCCGGTACCACTACCTAGAAGCTTCCTCATATCCTTCCCAATCATTCCCTGCCCTTTCCCATCCAGAGGCAACCACTGTTCTGAATTTTGTCTATCATTGATTTGTTTTCCTCTTCTGAAAATTTACCATAATGGAATCATTCAGTATGAATTCTGTTCTGTAAGGCCTCTCCCACTCAGTCTTGTGTTTTTGAGACTTTTTCATAGTTGTATCAGTTGTTTATATATTTTTTAAATTTTTGTTATTGGGTAATATGCCATTGTTTGAATATACTAGTTTTTACATTCATTTTTCTATTCATGTATACTTACACTTCTGATTTTTGACTATTATTAAAAAGCTACTAAGAATAATTCTGTATAAATCCTTACAAACATATGTTTTCATTTCCCTTAGGCAAATACCCAGTAGTAAAATTGTTGGATCATGGGTAGCTGTATGAGTGTTTATTTTACACTCCTACCAACAATGAAGGAGAGTTCTGGTTGCTATACATCTTCATGAACATTTGGCATTATCAGTCTTTCTAATTTTAGTTCTTCAGGTGGGTGTAAGTAATTTAACATTCTATTTTGGAAGATTTTCCACACTAGCAAAGAATACATATGTATAAGGATCAAGTTGGAAGGAAATATTGGTGGAGAGAAATCTACAGACTGGTGTATGTGGTATTAGAAATGTTCACGCTATCCAAATTTAGGATATACAACCAATAGCTTGAGAGAATAAGCAAGGGCTTAAAGGAGGGATGTACAACATGCAGCTGGATTCATTTTCAGTTTATGACTCCTTCAGCTATATCATAACATTAGAAAAGTAAATTAAATGTTTGGAAAACTACAGCCTTGATTGTGTTTTGCTACAAAGCTAATATGGGGTGGACTACACATTCCCCCAGTATGCCTTATCATCATCAAAGCCCCTTGAGGATCAATCTTACACAGCAGGTCTAGCCCACAAAATGGAGCCATGAATCACCCAAAGTCAGAGGACCCTGCTCCTTTCTCCCTCTTCCAATACCAACTTTGGACCTGAGGGAAAGGAATTAACAGTCTTTGAACATCAACACTATGCCAGGGCCTTTCCTTGGTGTTTTGTACATATTGTCCTTTAATCCTCACAATAACGTCCCTATAAAGTTAAGCATTGCTAGCCTCACCTTACGGGTGTAAAAGCAAGACTCAGAGGGGTACAGTAACTTGGGTGAGGTCACATAGAGATAGAAAAACCAGAATTTGATGCTAAATCTTGTGCTTACTGCACTTCACCACCAACACCTAGACAGCAAACTCCAATTTATGGATTCAGCAGGTGCCAAGGACAGCAGCAGCAGGTATGGCATGTCTCCCACTCAAAGCTGACCCTTCCTTTTCGTCCCTGTTTCCTGCTTTCTGGTATACCTGCATTAAAGATAGGGCTGATGACCCGTACCCTGAGCACGATCAGTCATTCAGAAGACACTGATGTTAATGAGCTTTTGCCCTCCTCTCAGCAGCTCCACTGTGCCTCAGGACTGGCACTTCTCTCTTGCAGGAAGGAATCATTAGACTGTCTCCTTCCCTACTCAGTTTCTTAGATCCTGGCTGATCCCTCACTGCTCTTTGCTCCTCCTCCTCACTGCTTCCTCCCACTGTGGGCAAGGGAGGGGACTGTGTTCACAACATATCTCCAGACTGAGTTACCTGTTCCTGGAAAACATTAGCTTGTTCCTCAAATCCTGCTGTCCGGAAATAATTGACGACATCCATCACGGCCCAGTCTGCAGGATCAGGTGGTCTTCCATTTTCCACAGAACTGCAAAACACGAATCCAGACAGTCATCCTGCGGTGCATGCATAGGATGTGTCCAGAATAACTGCTTGACCTCCCAGCTCACAGGCCTTCTTCTCTTGGAGGCCCAGAGCTCAGTCCACCTCTTGCAGGGTCAGAATCACTCTTAGGTTTCTTGTGTCCAGAAGGCCATTACTCTCACTGGCTTAGTTACTGCTTTCCTAATGACTATGTAATCTCTAATATAATTTCCCATACTTTCTTTTCTAATTGTGATATTCAGAGTGGTCCAGTCATACACTTCAGTTAAGAACACCAGGTCCTTTACAAGGGGACCCAGTTTATCTCCCTCTTCCCATCGCCTACCACCTTCCTCATTCCCATCCCTAAATATCCAGGGATAAAGTCATTCTCTGACAGGTCACGCCCTTTCATGGATCCAGGCCTTGCACACTCTATCCCAGCCACTTACAATGCCCCCTTCAACTGCCTCTACTCCACAAAACCCCACCATTCCAAGCAGTTCAAAGGCTACCTAGCATTTCCCAGCTCAGACAGCTTTTTATCATAAGCTCCTTTCAGTTCTAGAGCTCCATTCAAAGTCCCCTTGTAGCCTCCTGTGCACTGGATTTTACCGATTACTGTATGGTTCCTCCCACTGGAGTGTAAAATGTGGGCTAGGGGTGCACATGTGAGCCCAGAACATTTCTCATTTTATTGTTGCTGGTGTGAAGCATATACTTAGGAACGCAATCAATGGTGTCCAATGAACACACAGGTGACAACTGAGCATCAGAGGCAGCCCTCCTCACTAGATTCAGAGGAGCATGAGCGGAGCAGAACAGAGAGTGCCAACGATCGGCAGTTCCTGTGACTTTGCCTCATTTCCACAGTTCAGGAGTATTTTCTTTTCCACCTCATCCAAGGTGAGTCTCCTGCTCTGAGTGTACATCTGATCACACTATTCCTCTGCTTAAAATCTCTCAAAAGCTTTCTGCTGTCCTTATGATAAACTATAAATAGCTTAACTTGACTTAGGAGGTCCTTTGGAACAAAACTCCCAACCTCTTCAGCTAGGAACAGCTTAAGGAGTGAAACAGACTTAGCTCTTATCCTTATGAGTCTTATAGTCCTGGGGGAGGACACTGATAAAGAATTATACAAATAAACACATTGCTGCAGGTCATGTTACTAGCAAGGACAGGTGCAATGTATCATGACAGTTTTAGGGGCAGGGGAAGCTTTCCTCTGTAAGTTTCTTTTGAGGTACAGCCTAAATAGCAGTCAAAAGTTAACCATATGAGGTCAGGTGAAGATTATTCCAGGCTGTGGAAAGTCTCCAACACCACACTCAGGATTTTGTATTTTTGCTAAGAGTAATACAAAGTTGTTAAACGGGCTTCGGTAAAGAGGATGATCAGATCAGGTTCACGTTTTAAAAAGGAGAGTATTAGAGAGGAGCTGAGGCAAAGAAGAGGTATCAATGAGAAGCTACTGCATCTATGCAGGAGATCACAGTAATTTGGACTATAGTAGTGCTATGGAAAAGCAGAGAAGTGTGTGGATTTAAAAGGAGTTTAACGGGGCTGGTGCTGTGGTGTAGTGGGTTAAGCTGCTGCCTGCAGTGTTGGCATCCCATATGGGCTGTAACCCTGCCTTTAAAAAAATAAATCTTAAAAAAATTATAAAAGTTTAACAAATAAATTAGTATGACTTAGCGGTGCTAGATACAGAAGAAACAGAAGTGTTATAGGGGAACTGAGTGGGTGGTGGTAACATCAGAGAGATGGTACCCCCAGGTTTAGTTAGATATGTTGAATTAGAGGCACCATTCACATCTAAGTGGAAACTTAGTGTGGAATTTGAGTCTGAAACTCAATGTGGAGGAGTGGGCTACAGACACACATTGCAGAGACAGAGGCATTTGGATGGTAACTGAAACCTTGAGAGGATGAAAAGAGAACTAGGCCTAGAACAAAGCTTGCAGAGATTGAACACTTACAAAAGTTGAAAAGACTGAAGTTACTTTTAGTGGAAATAAAGTATTTCCTGAAGGTTTTCAAACATCTAAAAATCAATAGACTAGCTGCTCAAAGCAGAAACTTGAGATATTTGAGTAAACAAACAAAAACCCAAAAAAATAACTTCTGTTCTAGTTAAAGAAAAGGGAGTCACTAATAAATGGCCCATGTGATCACCAATTTCTCAACAGTACTTTACCTAAAAACATTTAGGACTAGTGCTTACTGATGAGAAGTGTTTTCCTTTTGGGCTTAGAGACTGTCAATCTATAAGCACTGCATGACCGTAGACAGAAGAAGTCATGCACATGCACGACATGCACGCACACCCACCCTTCCTATCCTTTAACAGGCAATACACGTTGCAGGAAAAAACATTTTTCACCTTAGCATTGTCAAATATTAACCATGTATTTCAAATTTAAAATTTATTTGAGAAGTAGACAAAGAAAGGGAGAGAGAGAAACAAACAGACACACAGAAAGAGTTCCCATCCCCTGGTTCATTCCTAAAACATCCACAATAGCATGGACTAGAGCCAAGAATGCAATCTAGGTCTCATTCATGGGTAGCAGGAACCTAATTACTTAAGCCATCATCACTGCTTCCCAGGGTCTGCATTAGCAGGACACGAGAGTTTACAGCCAGAGCCAGAGCCAGGTATCATACTCAGGCACTCCAACATAGTGTGCAGACATCTTAACTGGTGTCTTCACTGACAGGCCAAATGCCTGCCCCTGTGTACTTTTAAATCACTGCTAAACATTTATAAAAATTATCCATGTGCTGAGATTTTCCATCTACACATGCATTCATGAGCTGACATTTGGGACCCTCTTCAAGGTACCATTTTCTTTCCCTCTCTTGCTGAAGGTGGCCTTGAAGAATGTTTGAAAAGGAGTTCATTGTTCTAACAGATCTTTTGAGTTTTCTAATCAGCTCACTTGTAGCACTAAGCAGTCCCATTGGACATACTTAAGGAGTCCCAGAAAACATCTAATTTTACTCTCTATGTGGTTGACTTCAATTAGTTGCCTTCCTTCACAAAAACGTAATTTTTTTGTGTGTGTGACAGGCAGAGTGGACAGTGAGAGAGAGAGACAGAGAGAAAGGTCTTCCTTTACCATTGGTTCACTCTCCAATGGCTGCTGCGGCCGGTGTGCTGCAGCCAGCGCACCGCACTGATCCGAAGCCAGGAGCCAGGTGCTTCTCCTGGTCTCCCATGCGGGTGCAGGGCCCAAGGACTTGGGCCATCCTCCACTGCACTACCTGGCCATAGCAGAGAGCTGGCCTGGAAGAGTGGAAACCAGGACATAATCCGGCGCCCCGATTGGGACTAGAACCTGGTGTGCCGGCACCGCAAGGCAGAGGATTAGCCTATTGAGCCGCGGCGCCGGCCAAAACAGTTATTCAATTTAATAATGAAGTATGTTATGTTGTGATTTTAGGACAGGAGGCTTTTCTGATGCTAATTCTGTTGGGAAAGAACATCATCACTTCCAGAAATCTGCAATATTACTTTAAAAGATTTGTTTTTGTTTGTTTGAAAGGCAGACTGAAGGGGAGAGAGGAGGTCAGATAAAGAAAGACGGAGAGACATCATACACCCTCTGGTTCACTCCCCTAAAGGCCACAAACAGTAGGGACAAGGCCAGGCTGAAGCCAGGAGCCTGAAACAGCACCCAAGTCTCCCAAGTGAGAGGGAGAGGACTTGGGCCATCACCTGGTGCTTTCCCAGATACATTAGCAGGCAGCTGGATTGGAAGCAGAGCAGCCCAGACCTGAATTGAACATCCCATCATGGGATACTGGAATTGAAAGCAGCAGCTTAACCTGCTGACATAATGCTAGCCTCATTTCTGCAAAATTCTGGGGTACTAGCAAAGATTTTGTAGAACTGCTGGCAGGACACCACGGTGAACTGGAGTAATGCATAACTAGCATCCTCTCATATGTAGGATGAGGAAATCCACCCAGAGGAAACAAGAGGTTGGAAACTAATCAATATATTTAGTGACTGATCTGTTTAAGGGTAACTTTACTAGCCTGCTCCCTTCTCCACCTAGGAAGCCCTAAATAATTTGGGAAAAGTCACATTAGACTACTCAAATTTTGAGAAACAAAACCTGCCTGTCTTCATCTGTGCAGCTCACTGGCAGCTACCACAGCCCTGGCTGGTGCGTAGCCCACACACAGTAAAGATCTGTTATATTCAGTGGACTGACAACCAGTCTACTATAAGCATTTCACCAAACTCCTTCAGAACTGGTTACTTTGGGCTGCTTTTGGGCTTGGAAAGGTTGAGAAACTCATTGAAAATTATATAGGAGGTAAAACAAGAATTGGATTCCCAAATTACTTGACTCCCAATCTATGCTTTTCTAACTATACTTATTGACTGATTCAACGACTATTTACTGCAAGCCTACGACGGTCTTCTATTATGCTACATGTAGGGTTACAGAGACAGAGAATGTAAGTCTCGGCCCTCAAGGAACTGGCAATCTGGGGAGGGAAAGCAGAACAGCTAACGCTAAATGCTAGAACCAAGGCGTGAACACAGTGCCACCGAGAATGCATGCAGTCAAGTGCCTGACTAGTTCTGCCTGACTTGAGACATGTAGATTTTCAATGGCAAGTTTAAAAAGCTTTGTTTCTCAAAACACCCTCTAAACTAGGCCCTGATGGGGAGATGGCTTGCAGAGACACATGTACTCAGGCACACGTCATCACTCCTAGATTGCTGATGTTAATATATGATGGGTGACTGCATTGGGTCCTTCCAATAGTTTCAGCAACACTTTTAAGGAGGAAGCTGGAAATGATCTAAAACAACATGAAGAGCAAGGGCGAGTTGAGTGGGTTGGGGAGATTGGGGAAGAAGCCAAGGCCAAATAGTATCTGACACTGGGACATTTTAGAGGAAAGAATTAAGGGGTATCTTTCCCTGCTGGGAAATAATATGTCTCCTCAAGGACTGAGACTTGTGGCCAAATAGACACTTAACCTTATTCTTTTATAAACTGAACAATTCTCTCCACATCTTTTCTTATAGTGTATACATATCAAATCCAGGAGGAATCTAAGTGACAATTTGAAATATCTCTCAAATGGTGATTCCCCTGCAGCTGCTAATTTTGCACTGATGGAATGAGATGGCAAATATAAAAGTGCCATTGTCATTTCATATTAACTATCATCCTAGCAAATGTTTCTTAGAACATATATTAAGATATATTAGTATTTTTCTAAGCACAAACTCTCATATATACATGTATTACCAAAATTTAGAAAGAAATGGAAGACAGAAACTGTTCCTTTTCAGTCTCTTCATGTAATAAAATCAATGTTTCCAATTAACCCAGTTTACCTTGTAGCCCTTGTGCAAATGATTAGATATATAATGTACTAATAAAAATCAAGTCATGTGCTGATAATTCACACTAGGAAATGATTATCTCTTCATTTAACAATCGCTTACATTCTAAATAAAGCTAGAGATAAAATCATGAAGACAGAAATTAAATAAATGTGTCACAAATAGGCAGATTAATTGAGGCCTTATTTTGAACTTATCCATGTTGGCACATCATCATTTTAAATGCTGGTACCAAAAGTCTATATTTTCCTTCATAGTATATAAAATCAGGTGGAAAATAGTTGACTTTCTTTATCTAAGTCTAGCACATGGACATTTTTGTAGTTCTGAAGGATCTTACAGATTCTAAGGGCTGATCAGGTCAAAAGGGTAGTCTGGACAAATACAATCTACATGTGACTTCACAACATCATTGTATTCATTGATTACATTTCTACTTCAAAGTTTGGCATAAAAGTTTATTTGAATGCTGGTTAACATCTTATGATGTCATATTTGCCATATCACTCCTTTTTTTTTTTTAAAGATTTATTTTATTTATTTGAAAGTCAGAGTTACACAGAGAGAAGAGAGGCAGAGAGAGAGAGAGAGAGAGAGAGAGAGGTATTCCAACTGCTGGTTCACTCCCCAGCTGGCCGCAACGGCCAGAGCTGCGCAGATCTGAAGCAAGGAGCCAGGAGCTTCTTTCAGGTCTCCCATGTGAGTGCAGGGGCCCAACGATTTGGGCCATCTTCTACTGATTTCCCAGGCCATAGCAGAGATCTGGATCAGAAGTGAAGCAGCCAGGACTTGAACTGGCAGCTTTACCTGCTACACCACAGTGCCAGCCCCATATTACTCCTTTTATAAAGTTAATTTTCTAAATGTCAAGTTATTTTTATGCATGGAAATGTACTTTTTTTTTTTTACTGCCTTGATCTCTATAACTTATTTTCAAAATTAGATTAACTTAATCTTTGCCCATGTCTTAAAACAGGCCTGGCTAACAGCAATTTAATTCTGATATTAATAAATTAATAATGATCTTTTTGCCTATGCCATATCTAAGAATAAAGACATTAAAGAGAAAGCATTGCTTTCTCTCTCTCCCTTCATACTAACAAGTAGTATCTGGCTAAAAGGCAGGCCTAAAAATAGAAGGGAAGATTCAAAGGTTTTTGACAAGGCATTTTTCATTTTTTAATGTTTGGACAAATAAGAGTTGATTGCATTTAGCTGCAGCATATCCAAGCTAAACTGCTTAAAAAGCAAATAATTCATCAAGGCTTCTGTGTATTCCAAACTCTTTATCCTAGTATTCCAAGACTTGATTTCCACATAGCTTTCTAGTTTATATGGAAACCCAACCGGGCTACATCCTAAACCTTACAGTTCCTATGACTTTGCCTATGTCAGTCACCTCTGTTCAACATCCAGGGATTAGAAATCCTACTCGATTCTTATCAGTTAAATGTCCCCATCCAACACCTTTAATCAATGCTTTAACACAGCCACTAACTAATTTTAACCTGCTTCCTATGAACCAGGAATGTGATACGCTTTGGAAACTCATTGCCTAATGAGATGGACAATCTCAAACCAGCTGAAGGATGAAGAGCCATGTTGTTCCCTGCCTTATTCCGAAAAGTGGTTCAGGAATAGGACAAATGAATAGATGGAGGACGGATGCAAAGTCGGCTTGGCAGTGTGAGTCACGCTGGGCCAGGCTGTGAGTTAGAAGCTTTGGAGCCCTGAGTCAGCAGCAGCCCCAGAAGCAAGTGCCTGTGACAACTGTGTCACCTTTGGGCATCATTTCTCACCTCTGTAATAGGTGTCTTCCCTCAGGCTGCTTGCTCTCCTCTGAAATCACACAGTAACTCATCCATGCCATATTTCTACCTGGGCATCTTCCTAACACCTCACCCCATCTTTCTGAAAACAAAGAATCCCACACAAACAGCTACTTTTCTTGCTGGTACATAACTTACAGTATAAATCAAAAACCGTGAACTAGTCTAAAGAAGGTCATTCTTTTCAAAATGTCTCAATGAATTTATTTTTTAATTTGCTGCTAGATACAAATCATGCCCCCAAAAGACACTTGAACATTTCAAAGCCTAATCACTAATAGTAAAGACAACAGCCTAGAGGCAGCTGGAAGAACCTTTACTCCCTGCTCTGAGTCACAGCACAGCAGTCACTATTCCAAAGGAGTAGCGTGTGGCTTTATTACTTCAACAAATTCGGCTTTCCTTCCTTCTAAGGGATCTAAGAAACAAGATGGAAACTATATAGAAAACAGTAACCTTTCAAGGCTGCTAATCCATCCAATACATAATGAATGTCTATAAATCTGCTGGCCGCAACTGGAACTGCTGTTGTTTTCATACTTAAAATAGGATATCTAAATATGGATAGATTTATCCATTTTATTTTTCTGAAGTATACAATTATATTTAAGAAAGTTATTTACAATACAAAAAATAGTACAAATAGACTCAACTCTTAATTCACATTATCATTCAATTGAAGGGACTATTTCTCATAAGAACATATAAAAGAAAAAAGACAGCTGTAAAATGTGAATTTAGGTTCTCTAAGAAAAATTAAACTGTACCAGTTACAAGTATGCTAACTAACTCCCACTATTATCTATATTCTAGAAATCACTCAGCAAAAAACAGTGGACTTGAGCATTGTAGGTATTTATAGGACACCTATACGATCTAACACAAAACATACGATCATACACAAAACATTCAAACCAACAACACCGAGTATATATTCTTCTCAATCAGACATAAAATGTTATCCAGGATAGATTACATTAGGTAACAAAACAATACCTAGCAAAGTTAAGAAGATCAAAATCATACCAAGCAGTTTTTTCAATAAAAACAGAATGAAATTAGGAATCAATAGCAGCAAAAAAAAATTGAAAATTTACAAATGTGGAACTTAAACAACAAACTTTTGAATAATCAATGGACCAAAGAAGAAATAAACATGGAAATTAGATAATATCTTCAGACAAATGAAAACGAAAACAAGACATACTAAAACTTAGGGGATGTAGCAAAAAGCAATACTAACAGAGAAGTTTACAGCAAACACTTATGATTAAAAAAAAAAAAAGAAAATTCTCAAATAAACCTAACTTTACACATCAAGGAACTGAAAAAGAGCACACTAACTGAAAGTCAGGAGAATGAAGGAAAAATAAAAATAAGAGAAGAACTAAATACAATACAGAATGGAAAAACAATAGGAAAAAATGAATAAAGTTATTTTTTAAAGACTTATTTATTTATTTGAAAGTAAGAATTACAGAGGGGAGGAGAGGGAGAGAGAGAAAGACAGAAAGATCCTCTATCCACTGGTTCACTCCCCAAATGCCACAATGGCTGGGACTGGGCCAGGCCAAAGCCAGGAGCCAGGAGCTTCTTCTGGGTCTCCCACGTGGGTGCAGGGGCCCAAGCACTTGGGCCATCTTCTGTTGCTTTTCTCAGGTCATTAGCTGGGAGTTGGATTGGAAGTGGAGCAGCTGGGACATGAACTGGTGCCCATATGGGATGCTGGCACCGCAGCCAGTGGTTTTACCCACTATGTCATAATGCTGGCCCCAAGAGCTTGTTTTATGAAAAGCTGAAAAAAAGTGATAGACTTCTAGCTCAAAAGGAAAAAAAAAAGCAAAAACCCAAAACCAGAAATAATGAAGAAAATTATAGTGGATGCTATAGAAATAAAGAGGACCATTACAGACTACTATAACCAGCAAACTGTATAATCTAGCAAAATGGGTCAATTCCTAAAAACATACAACCTACCAAGACTGAATCATGAAAATAAAGAGCCTGAACAGATGTATAACTAGTAAGGAGACCAAATAAGAAATTAAAAACTTCCCAGTACAGGGCAAACATTAAACTCTAGTTTAAGATGTCAGAATGCCCATGTCCCACATTTGAGTACTTGGGTTCGATCCCTGGCTCTGGATCCTGATTATAGCTTCTTGTTAATTGTAGAGCCTGGAAGGCAGCAGTGATAAGTAATTGGGTTCCTGCTACCCTCATCGAAGACCTGGATTGACTATTGAGCTCCCAGCTTCAGCCTGAACCACTCCTGGCCATTGTGGGCATTTGAGGAATGAACCAGTGGATGATAGCACACACGTTCCCTCTCTCCCCTATCCCTCTACCTCTTAAACAAATTAAAACAAAACAAAAACACAACACTTTCTAACAAAGGAAAACCTAGGACAAGGTAGCTTCATTGGAAAATTTTATTATACATTTAAGAAAGAATTAACAGTAATCCTTCTCAAACTCTTATCAAAAACTGAACAGAAAGGAACACTTCTGAACTCATTCTCTAAGGCCAGCATTATCCTAATGCCAAACCCAGAAAAAGATGCCACAAGAAAAGAAGACTACATGCCAATATCCCTGATGGACACAGCCACAAAAATCCTCAACAAAAACCTAGCAAATAAAATTTAACATTAAAAGTATCATATGCCAAGACCAAACAGTAGTTATTCTTGGAATACAAGAATAGTTCAACATATAAAAATCAATTCATGTGGTATACCACATTAACAAAATGAAGGATAAAAATCACATGGTCATCTTAAGAGACATAAGAAAGTATTTGACAAAATTCAACACTTTCCATGACAAAAACTCAGATCAAACTAGTAATAGAAAAAAATAACTTCAATGTGATAAAGGCCATATATGAAAAGGCTATAGAGCTAACATAATACTCCATGGTGAAAAACCAAAAAACTTTTCCATTAAGATCAGGAACAAGGCAAGAATGCCTACTCTTGCCACTTCTGTTCAATACAGTACTATAAGTCCTAGACAGAGCAAGAAAAAAATAAACGGCATTCAAATTAGAAAGGAGTGATATGATTTTATTTACACAGAAAACAGTAAAGATGCCACCAAAAGTTGTTAGAACTATTAAACTGCAGGATACAAATTAATACACAAAACCAGCTTTAGTTCTACATACTGATAATGAACTATCTGCAAAGAAATTAGGAAAAAACTCATTTATTTTTTATTTTTTATTTTTTTGACAGGCAGAGTGGACAGTGAGAGAGAGAGAGAGAGAGAGAGAGAGACAGAGAGAAAGGTCTTCCTCTGCCATTGGTTCACCCTCCAATGGCCGCCGTGGCCGGCACACCGCACTGATCCGGAGCCAGGAGCCAGGTGCTTCTCCTGGTCTCCCATGCGGGTGCAGGGCCCAAGCACATGGGCCATCCTCCACTGCACTCCTGGGCCATAGCAGAGAGCTGTCCTGGAAGAGGGGCAACTGGGACATAATCCGGTGCCCCGACCGGGACTAGAACCCGGTGTGCCAGCGCCACAAGGCGGAGGATTAGCCTGTTGAGCCACGGCGCCGGCAAAAACTCATTTATAATAGCATCAACCAAAGTAAAATAATTAGGAATAACATTAAACAAGAACATTGAAAAATAACAAAACACCAATGAAAGAAATTGAAGAAGACACAAACAAATGAAAAGACACCTCACTATATTTGGATTGGAAGACTTAAACAAATATTGTTTAAGTCAATGTGATCTCTATCAAAATTCCAAAGTTTTTTTTTTAACAGAAACAGAGAAAATTTCTAATATAGAACTAGAAAAGAACTCAAATAGCCCAGACAATATTGAAAAAGAATAAAGCTAGAACATCACATTTTCTGGTTTAAAAATATATTCTACAGCTACAGTAACTTAAACAGTATGGTACTGGGATAAAGACAGACATATAGAACATTGGGAAAGAATAGAAAGCCTGCAAATAAGTCATATAAAATCATTTATGGTCTAATGATCTTTGACAGGGTGTCAAGAATACACAATGGGGAATAGTTAGTCTCTTTGACAAATGGTGCTAGGAAAACCTGATATCCACACAGAAAAGAATTACATTGGACCTCTATCTTATATTATATACAACACAAAATGGATTAAAGACTTAAATATTAGACATGAAGCAATAAAATTCCTAGAAGAAAATATAGAGGAAAAATTTCAAGAGAGTGATTTCATGGATATGACACCAAACATACTAGCCATAAAACAAACAAAAAAGACAAATATAGACAAGTAGGACTATATAAAATGAAACAGCTTCTGCACAGCAAAGGAAATCATCAATAGAATGAAAAGACAAACTATAGAATGGGAGAAAAGTTTCAAACCTTGTATTTGATAAGTGGCTAAGTTGCGAAGCACAAAATGAACCCTTATAACTCAATAGCAAAAAAATTAACAACCTGGCTGGTGCCGCGGCTCATTAGGCTAATCCTCTGCCTGCAGCACCGCATCCCGGGTTCTAGTTCAGGTCGGGGCACCAGATTATGTCCCGGTTGCTCCTCTTCCAGGCCAGCTCTCTACTGTGGCCCCGGAAAGCAGTGGAGGATGGCCCAGGTGCTTGGGCCCTGCACCCCATGGGAGACCAGGAAAAAGCACCTAGCACCTGGCTCCTGCCATCGGATGAGCGCGGTGCGCCGGCCGCAGTGCGCCGGCCGCAGCAGCCATTGGAGGGTGAACCAACGGCAAAGGAAGACCCTTCTCTCTGTCTCTCTCTCTCTGTCCACTCTGCCTGTCAAAAAAAAAAAAAAAAATAGAAAGACTATATGATACCAGCCTTACTTCAGGGTATTCATCTAAAAGAACTGAAATCAGAATCTCAAAGATATCTTAGCACTCCCATTTTGTGACTGTACTAGTCACAACAGCCAACACGTGGAAACAACTTATTTATAAGTGGATTGTTAAAAAAAATGCAGACTACATACACAATGGAATATCACTCAACCTTAAAAATGGAGATTCTTTTATAGGCGACAATATGGATGAGTCCTTGAGAGCATTATGCTAAGTGAAATAAGCCTGTCACAGAAGTCAAAACTGAGAGGTATCCAAAATAATCAAACTCATTGAAGCAACAGTGGTTGGCAGTCTGGGAGAAGAGAAAGAGGAGCTGTTGCTAATCAAGTAGTATAAAATTTCACTGACATAGATTACTAAATTCTGGAGATCATGCTTATAGATAGTGACACTGTATTTGTATACTTAAAAATTTTTAAAGATGTCAATCTCATATTAAGTGTTCTTATATTGAAAAAAAAAAGAAACCACTTGGCACTAATTTATCCCATTATACATTATCCACAGAGGGTTACAAAATCATATTTTTATTACAAAGGTCATTTTTCAGGTTTTAATTATTGGCTCAGTTTGCTTCTTTCTTTCCATTTTCTTCTCCTGTCTGTTAAAAGGCATTTAATATTTAATCATTTAAAGTGTCTCTGAATTCTTATTTTAGTTCCCCTTATTTATTTTTATTTTTTGACAGGCAAAGTGGACAGTGAGAGAGAAGGAGACAGAGAGAAAGGTCTTCCTTTTTCCCTTGGTTCACCCCGCAATGGCCACTGCGGCTGGTGCACCACACTGATCCAAAGCCAGGAGCCAGGTGCTTCTCCTGGTCTCCCATGCGGGTGCAGGGCCCAAGCACTTAGGCCATCCTCCACTGCTTTCCGGGGCCACAGCAGAGAGCTGGCCTGGAAGAGGAGCAACCCGGACAGAATCCGGCGCCCCGACCAGGACTAGAACCCTGTGTGCTGGCATGCAAGGCGGAGGTTTAGCCTATTGAGCCACAGCACCAGCAGTTCCCCTTATTTTTAATATACAACCTTGACCATTGTGATCACTTCAGATTGCTGTTCCCTACAAAGAAGTGCATCCCAAGAACTATCTCATTACTGGATTTAGACTGAGTCACGGCATGACGATTGTAGGCACTGGATGGAACAGACTATGGAAAACAGTATGGAGATACCTCAAAAATCTGAATATAGACCTATCATATGACCCAGCCATCCCAAACCTGGGAATTTACCCAAAGGGAAATTAAATCAGTATGCAAAAGACCTATCTGCACCTCTATGTTTATTGCAGCTCAATTTACAATAGCTGAGACATGGAATCAACCTAAATGTTCATCAACCAAAGACTGGATAAAGAAATTGTGGAATATGTATACTATGGAATACTACACTGCAGTAAAAAATGATGAAATCTGGTCATTTGCAACAACATGGAGCAAGCTGGAAAACTTCATACTTAGTGAAATAACGCAATCCCAAGGAGACAAATATCATATGTTCTCCCTGATCTGGGAGAATTAATAGTGCTTCTAAAATGAAAGCTACAGAAGTGAAATTGACACTTTTAGAATCAATGACTTGAATAGTCCTTGACCTGACTGTTGAGGGACAGTTTATTATTGTTACTTTTTATTTTGTATTTCCTTTTTTTGTTTTCTTTCTTTTTCTTTTCTCTCTTCATAGTATATGTTGAAATCTTTATGTAACATAGAGTTAATCATAGGTATATTAAGTCAACTGGAAAAAGATCCCAGTAAAAAATAAGAGGGGGAATAAGAGGGAGGAGGTAGTATATAACTATAAAGCAGTATAGTTCTGCATACAGTCCTACAGACTGACTTCTAAGGGTACAGCCTAAAGACTTGTCATGGGACTCTAGACCCATTAAAATTGGTGGTATAAATGCCATCTTAACTGTTAAAATGATCATATTATATGTTAAAGTCAACATATAGATAGTTTTAAGTGTAAAAGTGATGATATAAATAACATCAAGTGCATGGTAATAATAATAGACAGATTAAAAGGAAGAAAAGTCCAATATGGGAAGTAGTCCACACAGCAGACTCCTAGAATGACATTTGCTGTAAATAACACTATGACCTCAGAATCAACGCTTAAGGCTTTCTGGTCCAGAAGAAAGGCCTATGGGAGTATTTCAGGCATGGAAAGCCAAGACTCTGGCAAAAAAATATCCTACAAGGAGGATCTCTGTGAGACCTCAGAGGAAAGAAAGGGTCATCAAAGAAGGATGTACTTTTCTCTGAAGGGAGGAGAGAACATCCACTTTGCTTATGGCCATGTCCATGGAATCTATGGTCACAAAAGGCCTCCACAGCCTTGGCATCCCATGGCAAGAGCCTTGGATGATCAGTGACATCATAAATAAGAGTGTTAATTGTTAAAGGAACAACAGAAGTCATTGTGCATTTCTTCCCCATGTATGGCCTCTGTCCTTAATGAGTTGTACTATGAGAATCGACGGCAAATCTTGTTCTCAAACTGTACTCTATATGATGTGTGGGGGGGGTGCAAACTGTTGAAATTTGTGCTTAATGTGGAGTTGGTCCTTTAAACTAAAAATGAACCATAATTAAGGAGATGGGAGAGGGAAAGGGAGGTGAGATGGGAGTCAGGATGGGAGGGTAGGTGGGTGGTTATGGAGGAAAGAACCTCTACATTCCTAAAGTTTTATCTATGAAAAAATACATTCATTAAATAAAAACTTTTAAAAAACAACAACAACAAAAAGGTGGATGGAAGAGACAGGAGTGGGAAGATGGAGAGAGGGGACTCAGGAACTACTGAGGGAGCTAGAGAAATTACCCCCTTGCTTTCAAAGAGCACACAACCAAGAATTACCAGTTATGTATATGATGCCACAAGAGGACAAGGTTAGGAGTAAGTGAACAAAAGCTGAAACCAGTAATCAGAGCACAATTAGTTCTATCAGTTTTCCAGTCCTCCTTCCCTAACCAGTCAGGCCAGGTTTCCAGGTAAGCAATCAAATACCTTGTGAGGTTATTCATTGAACTCCAGATGTGACTGGTTCCCTTACAGATGAAGATGTGACTGATATGGACTGCAGTATCTGTAAGTATGGTTGGGCTTCTGAAAGGAAGCAGTAGTAACCATTGTTTTATTATTGTTACATAAGAAATTATCTGATAATTCTATAATGATATCAGAGTTTTGAAATTCTAAAAGTACCAATACTATATTAGTAATAACTTCTAACTCTACCCTAATATTTTACTTCTACCGTCTACTTCTTCTCTAACTTACACAGGCAAAAATGATAATTTCTTTAACTTAATGTTTAGTTTAATTAGGTATACAGCCAGCTTTGTGTGTGTGTGTGTGTGTGTGTGTGTGTGAGAGAGAGAGAGAGAGAGAGAGAGAGAGGGGAAGGTATTTTAAAAGCTAGCATTATTTTAATGTTAGTTTAAAACATTACAACATTCATTACCAAGACAAAAAGTATGAGACAAATGAGAGGAATTAGCTCCCAAATTAAAAAAAAAAGTCTTTGTTTCATAATAAAACAACACACTGAACAGAAAGGCAGAATGTGTTAAGATAAACATGTACAAAAAAGATATGGCATTAATAAGAAATAGCTTGCTCTCAAAGACCTGGCTAAATTTTGTTACTGAGAACTTTCTATTGCAGCAGTTCCTGTGCTGAGGAGGGGCACACTGAGGGGGGTGGGTAGACAAACTGCGTCCTGTTGAAAAGCTGATGACTTATTGTAAGCATCTGTCACATGGGAATATCAGCTCCTCTTCCCATCTTAAGATGAAAGGGAAGGGAGTGGGGAGAAAGACTAGCTGATGAGAAAAAAAGGTGTAAGAACAAGTGAACGACAAAAAATATTGCTTTTGAATACTTGCCATTTGGACAGATAGGCATACAAATATAAAATAGTTAAGACTTTTTTTTTTAGAATTTAGTAGAAACTAACATAAATCAATGATAATAGTGTGTCTGTTCCACTGATAAGAGTATGTCATGGTTTAGATTAGAATTCATCTAAAATCTACACATCTGAAAACCACAGAGAATACTAAGACTCATTTGTTCAATACAAGGTTATTTACATGTGTGCTTTATATGTATATGTATGTTTATATATGCAGCCACACAGGCATATGTTGGGCATTGCCTAAAATCTCTATTACAATATGGCGCCTGGCGGTTGTTCCAAGGGCATGTCTATGGCCCTCTGTGGTTAAGCTACCTAAGATCAGACCACTGGTGGGGATAGGTCCGCTTTAGTTCCGGACACGTGGACACTGTGTGATCCCTATACTTTGCTTAAGATGCCCCTGTGCGTGGTCCACCTGTGCCTGCATGACCTTTTTGCCGATTGGCTCTCCTACTGTGCATGTCCTTCGTAAGCTTTATAAGCCTGTACACTTCTTCAATAAAGCATGTCCTGCTTCGACAGAACTCATGGGTGCTTGTGGTGTGTTCATCACCTGTGAACCTTACCTATCCGGTTCGCCTTGTTGGGGTGTACCTGTACTGTCCCTGCTGGCCAGGGGCTAGCATCAGGCTTGAGACTCCAACAGGCATATATTTGTACATTATTGTGTGACTATGCCATGCCTATGTATGGATACAAAGAATATATGATATGTTTTGAAACTGTGTAGGGGCATGCATTCTAATTTTTTTTTTTTTTAGAGAGAGACAGACAGAAAGGTCTTCCTTCTGTTGGTTCACCCCTCAAATGGCTGTTACGCCGGCACACTGCGCCGATCCGAAACCAGGAACCAGGTGGTTCCTCCTGGTCTCCCATGCAGGTGCAGGGCCCAAGGACTTGGGCCATCCTCCACTGCCTTCCTGGGCCACAGTAGAGAGCTGGACTGGAAGAGGAGCAACCGGGACAGAATCCAGCACCTCGACCGGGACTAGAACCTGGGGTGCTGGCGCTGCAGGCAGAGGATTAACCTAGTAAGCCGCGGCACCAGCCACATTCTAAATTATTAAGATAGCCTCCTATTATTTATTCTACTAGCTATTTTACTAGCTATTTTGAACCCGCAAGGAAAACTAAAAGCTATAATCTTGACAATAAGTACATCTATCTATATGGTTCAGGTGTTCAGCCCTGCCCTTCCCATCTGGGGTAATCCTCATCCTCAATCACATGTCCATTTAACCTTGCTCCTGGTGTACATGTACAGGAGTTTCTCTTGGGTATGTTCCTGTTATCAACATAGTAGCCACTGGTAACATGTGGCTATTGAGTGTTTAAAATTTGAATGAGCAGCTGAATTTTTAATTTTATCTAGTGCAAATAAAAACTTTAACTTGAAAAGGTATAAAATATCTTTCTTTAACACAACTTCATTACTTCATTACACTGTATTTCACTTTAGTTGTTCCATCCCATAGGATACTAATATTGAACTGAATTTTTCATATCAGGTTTATGTGTCCTCCCCAGTATTTCACATCATCTAGTTGGTATCAATAGATTGATTCAGTTCAAGTGACTTCTCCCTGTTTATTCAGGTAACACTGTAAAGTGTTTGCTCAATATTTTGAGGTCCTTTTGTAATTACCAATTAATGTAACTGGCAATTAAATTGAAATTATTGACATTCTTCTAATTTTCACATAATTAAATGTTTTAGTCAAACATAAGTATAAACAAATTTTAAAATTTAAAAAGGAGGCAGAATTGAGAAGAGACTCAGAAACTACTTCCAGAATAGAAAGGAAAAAGAGGGATAGGAAGAACATATGTTGGAAATTTCAAGATGAGTAGCAACTGCAATCTGTTGGAGCAAAGGGAAAAAATGCTATAAAAACTTGTAAACATGGTAAAGAACACAAAACGGGTACTTTAAGCAAATAAATACGTAGCAAATTTGTTAAGTTCCTTCTCAAAAGGCAAAAAGAACTGATGAAATTAGTTACCTGAAATCAAAATTAAATGTCCAACAAAACATTTTAAAGTGATTTAAGACAGAATCTGAGCTTATAATTTTGTCCAGTTATACAGTTTAGAATCTTATAGATGAAATAAACAATTTTCCAATGCACATATGGTTATTTCAGTTACCTAAGTTTTGTTTGAATATTATGAGAAAAGATTAAAAAGGCACTTCAGAAGAAGTGATAGATTTTTCCAATCAAGCCACCAAAGAATCACCTGAAGAATAAAATAGACCTAAGACCAACTGACTGAAAATCTGAAAAACCACAAGTATTTTTTAGTTTTAGATGAAAGTGTAACATAAAAGACATTGCCCAATTAACACTTGAGGTATGCTTTATCTTGAAAAACTTCCAAATTTGAAGAAATGTCAATTTACAGCCTGAGAGACTAAACCCATGGTTTAGATATTTTTAAATCTTTTACATTTGTCAAAGATGAATTTCAGATAGATTTTAAAAAGATTAAATTCTAGCCTGATGAACAGTTTTCAGCCATGTTCAGGTTTTAAAAAATGTGGGTTTATTGTAATTTCAAGAGCAAAGAACAATGTTTCTCCTATTATTTCACGCCACTGCTTGAAATCTAGGTTCAGTTTTCTGAAGATTCTTGAAAAGTATTATAAATACCACTGTTAAATTGTTCATTACATATTTACAAATGCACTAGATCAATGCCAGTTAATGGAACTGTTAGGTGAAATATAAAACTCTGGATGTAATGATTTATTTCTGACCAATTTAATGATCAATTTGCTAAACATATTGGGCAAGTCATGGAAAAGTTTTACTGTACTATTATGGCAAGTTGAATATTCTATGGATATAAGAATGCTTGCCAAATATGTAAGATTAAAGACAACAATGGCAGAGTAATTTATATTTTCTCACTGATTCCACATTGCATATCAATAAACTAAATTTGAAGTTCCAGTGAAAGTTAAAGCTGCTTTGTAACCTAATCAGATAGAAACTTTTATGTAGAAACTATAGCTCTTGCGAATACAATAGTTGTATTTTTCTAAGAACAAACTCCAAGAAAATTTGAATAATGATATATTGACACTGATACACTAACAGCGGCTCATCAGTTTACACATTAGTACTTTGAATTCAATTTTAACAACACTGCATTGATATGAGCATTAGTAAGTTTACCTAACTTGGACAGATGTAGTTTTGAAGTCAATAAGCTTTTGTTTACAAATAAGATTGAGATAAACCAGTTGTGTCAATGTGGACACAAATATTACAAGAAAATTTTTTTGAGTTCTTGATCCAGTTAATAGAAAACTTTTAAATATGTTTGGAATTATTTGAGTATCTCTTTCTACTTTTTTAACTTTTATTTTTATGGAATCTAACTGAAGATCAAGTATTCCCAAAGAAAATTTGTGTCCAAATGAAGATATATAGTAAGTGTAAAATACACCACAGATTTAGAAAATCTAGTATCAAAAAATGTAAAATATTTCATTAAAGTCTAACACTGGGGCTGACAGTGTAGCATAGTTGGTAAAGCCATCACCTTCAGCACCGGCATTCCATACGGGCACTGGTTCAAGTTCCAGCTGCTCCATTTCTGATCCAGCACCCTGCTGACGTGCCTGGGAAAGCAATGGAAGATAGCTCAAATTCTTGGGCCTCTGCACCCATATGGGAGACCTGCAAGAAGATCCTGGCTCCTGGCCATTTGGGGAGTGAACCAGTGGATGTCTCTCTCCATCTCTCCCTCTCTTTCTCTAATTCTGCCTTTCAAATAAATAAATAAATCTTTTTCTTTAAAAAAAAAGTCTTATATTGATTATATGTTAAACTAACATTTTTGAAATATTAAGTTAAATAAAATATGTTATTAAAATTTATGTCACTTGCTTAAATATAACTACTAGGAAAATTAGAAGTTACATGTATGACTCAGGTTTTATTTTAACAGGCAGAACTAATATACTTATATATCCAGAAATGGGATTGCTGAGTTATATTTGTTTGACACTAGAAAAAATATTTTCCAAAGTTGCTATAGCAATTTATACTCTCACCAAAACTATATCCTATAAATCCATATCTCCTGTAATAGTTGGTTCGTATTTTTAGAATGTTGCCTAGTGCATGGATATGTCACTGTGATCTGATTTGAATTTTCTTGGTCACTAATGATACTGAAAATGTGTTCAATTATTAATTAGCCATATATATTTCCTCTTCTATGGAATGTTTGCTCATGCTATGACCATTTAAAAAAAAGATGTATTTATTTATTTTGAAAGAGAGAGAGAGAGAGATCTTCCATCTGCTGGTTCACTCGCTAGATGGCCACAACAGCCAGCACTGGGCCAGGCCAAAGTCAGGAGTCAGGAGCTTCATCTGGGTCTCCCACATGGGTGGCAGGGGGCCATGCACTTGGGCCGTCTTCCACTGTTTTTTCCAGGGCATTAGCAGGGAGCTGGATTGGAAGTGGAGTCACAAACCAGCACCCATATGGGATGCCAGTGTCACGGGCAGCAGCATTACCCTCTATTGCCCCTGTGACCAGTTTTAATGGAGTTTTCTGTTTGTGCTTTTATTATTGCTTTGTTGATTATTACTGTTAAAGACCCTGAACATAAAATATAAAATCCAATTATTTTTTCCTTTCTGAATGAGTTCAAGTAGAATCTAAGCCCTGGTGATGGTCATACCAAAATCAGAGTGACTCATAAGATGCAGAATGAGAGAGATCTGGACAAACATCTACTTTAGACACCACAGTGGAATGCCTGAATGAAAGGAAGATGTTTGTTTAAAACTATCAAGCGTATTATCTCTTCACAGTTACTTAGGTCCACAAGTCTGACGAATCACAAGGCCTGAAAAGTTTCAATCATCTGCTCCTAGTCTTACAGAAACAACGTAAGAACACACAATGCAGCCCTGGAAAAAGCCTGCCCCCCAACTGCCTACAACCAGATCTATTTCAGTTTACAGAATGGGGTGAGGATATAGAAGTTGTAGGAGAAAACGAAAGAGTTACTTTTTGGAGTCAGAAGAGCTGGGTTCAGACCTGAGGTTTGCCACTTTATCATATAATTTTCAGTTATATTTCTATGCTCCCATTTACTTACTTGCAATATATTTACCATATCACATGTAGCAGTGATTAAATGAGATAATATTTGCAAGGACTGTTAACACAAGGCATGGCTCATAGTAGGCACTCTGGTGCTTTCTGTATTGGAAAATAAAGAATATCACTGCTATATCACTCAAATACATTCAAGTGCTTTCTTTTGATCCTCACAAATAAGATGAGAAACATTAAGTGATTTATTACATGTTCTCCTGCTAATTAAGAAACAAAAGTAAGGTGAAATCTAACCTCTGAGCCTAAGTCTTAATTAAAAGTCAAAAGATCTTTCCGTTGCAAGGCCATGCTTAATTCCCCCCTGTTCCAAAGTCTAGGCAGGAATGAATATTCCTTGTTTCCTAGGCAAGAATAATTTTCTCTCCCCACTAATAAAGTGGCTTTAGTTTTTAAAAGTACCAGACTCATAGAAAAGTTGCAAGAATAGTACAAAACTCCCATGTAAATGTCACTCAAATTCCCCCAAATGTTAATATCTTACCACATTTGCTTCATTCTTCCCCTCTTTCCCTTTCTCTTCTATGATCTATAAAGTAAGAGGCAAAAGATAGAAGACAGAGGAAACTCTCAATTGAAATATCTAAAACTTCATTGCCTTTTAGGAGCCATTTACAGAAGTGACCACTACAAATTAAAGGCCAATCTG
This sequence comes from Sylvilagus floridanus, assembly GCA_949820135.1. NCBI lineage: Eukaryota > Metazoa > Chordata > Mammalia > Lagomorpha > Leporidae > Sylvilagus > Sylvilagus floridanus. The sequence goes on along the minus strand of OX463225.1, from coordinate 75,539,690 downwards.
TTGCTACACTTTCCTTAGGTGGAGATTAGTTTACAGCAGTGGTTCTCAGCTGGGAATGGTTTTGTTCCTTAGGGAACATTCAGCAACATCTGGAGATGTTTCTGATTGTCTTAACTGGAGAGGAGTACCATTGCACCTGGTTGGAAAAGGCCAAGAACACCGGTAAACACCCTACAATGCTGTCAGCCCCTCCACAAAACAGCCTTCAGACCTTGCAGTTTAGGCTTTTGGGGATTCTGCATTAAAATTTATCTCTGCCCTGTTCAATGTGTGCCTCCTGTGGGCACGCAAATTAACTAGAACTTCTATTTCCAATAAAGATGGAGTAAAAGTTATCCTTCTGCTTAAAAACACTGGGGAAAAAAAAAAAAAACACCCAGACAAACCATAGGAAAATAGTGTCACTCAAAATGTTGGTCACAGGCAGTAAAGGATGGTGATTACTGAGAGATAGAAAACTAGAAAGGCAAAGCCTTTGCATTCACTGCCTGGAGGTTTTTAGGCTGTGTGCAGGGCAATTCTACAGAGGAAAGAGCTGCACAGTGGAAGAACTCTGGGTGTCTGCAGAGGGTTCCCTCCAGTGCTCAGCATGGTCTTCATTAGCACTGGCATGCAAGGAAACCACTTGAGTCTGGGGAAGAATGACCCAAACAGATTAGTGGGAACAATCTTTGAAGATCATGTAGGGGTAGATAAAGTGCTTTTCTCCACCTGCAGAGAGGAAAATCTCATAACTGAGGAGCATTGGTTACAGTACAAAGAAGGATCTTACCTCAGTAAAAGAAGAAAAATCAATACCTTAGACTAAATGCAGCTCTGGTCCTGCCTAACCAAACTTAAAAAGCAAAACTTGAAAGGAACAAACTCTTTCCAAGTAACCTAAGGCCCTTCTAGGATAAATATTGAGCATATTTATGAGAATACAAAAATATCCAGCATTCAACAAGATAAAAAATCACAATCTGGCATTCAATAAAAAATTAGCAAGCATGCAAAAAAGCAGGAAAATATAATACATAATGAGAAAAAAATCAGTCAATGGAAATTAAGAAATGTTATGAAAGATAGCATTAGTAGATAAGGACATTGAAACAACAGTTATTATGGCTATATTTTTTAAATGACTGTGTCAATAAAATTTTATTTACAAAAACAGGCAGTGAACCAGATTTGACTTGTGGGATATAGTTTGCTGATCCATGTGCTAACAATGGCTATATTTTAAGCTAGATGCATTGTGGCACAGTGGGTTAAGTTGTCGTCTAGGATACCAGCATCCCATATTGAAGTGCTAACTGAAATCCTGGCTGTCCCACTTCCAATCCAACTCGCAGCTAATGTGCCTAGAAAGGCAAGGGAAGACAGCTTAAATACTTGGACCCCTGCCACCAATGTGGGAGACTTGAGTGGAGTTCCAAGCTCCTGGCTTCAGCATGCCCCAGCCTCAGCCTTTGCAGCCACTTGGGGAATAAACCCAAGTGGAAGATGGAAGATCTCTTTCTCTCTCTTTCTCCCCCCACCCCTTTCTTTCTTTTTTTTTTTTTTTTAAGATTTATTTTATTTATTTAAAAGACAGAGTTAGAGAGAGAGGTCTTCCATCTGCTGGTTCACTCCCCAGCTGACCGCAAGGGCCGGAGCTGTGCTGATCCGAAGCCAGGAGCCAGGAGCTTCTTCCAGGTCTCTCACGTGGGTGTAGGGGCCCAAGGACTTGGGCCATCTTCCACTGCTATCTCAGGCCACAGCAGAGAGCTGGATCGGAAGAGGAACAACCAGGACTAGAACTGGTGCCCATATGGGATGCCGGCGCTTCAGGCCAGGGCCTTAACCAGCTGTGACACAGCACTGGCCCCTCTCTCTTTCAAATAAATAATTCTTTAAAAAAACAAGCTAGAGGAAATATTGAATATTTAAATAGTAACATTGAAGACATACATTTAAAACACTCAAGCTGAAATTCTAGAGATGAAAACTACAATTGTCTGAAATGAAAAATACAGATTTAATGAAAACTAGGCCTACACACAGATCTCAGAAACAAAACACAAATACTCATCACAGGAAACATAGAAAATCACACACTAAGTCTCATAACCAAATTGCTTCAAACATCAATCATAAAGAAAACATTTTAAGGTGACAGAAAAAAAAAAAAGCCCACATAGATACCAAAGAACAAGGATAAGAAAATGAAGATGAGGCACAAGTCAAGGATGCCTGTCTTCATCACTGTTGTCAGCTTCTTACTGGAGACTCGACTTAGTGCAGTAAGGAAAGAAAAAGAAATAAAATGCATTCAGATAGGGAAAATAGAGGTAAAACTGCCTTTATTCCCAAGATATAACTGTCCATATTTATAAAAAAATCTACAAAATGCCACGCAAGACTGTAAGCTACAGATCTACAGACAAAATTCAACTGCATTTCTATACATTAGCAATGAACAATTAGAAATTCAAATTTAAAAAGAAGTGCTACCTGTAATAGCATCACAAACATGATATCTGTCTAGGAATACATCTGACAAAAACTTGCAAGACTTGAACACTGAAAGCTGTACAAAATCACTGAGTGAAACTAAAGATTTAACTAAATGGAGAAATATACTGTGTTCATTTGTTGGAAGACAAATGTAGTGTAGAGGGTAAAGCTGCCACCTGAAATGCTGGCATCCCATATGGACACTGGTTCGACTCCCAGCTGCTCCACTTCCCATCCAGCTCTTTGTCTTGGCTAGGGAAAGCCCAAATGGACCAAGTCCTTGGGCCCCTGCACCTGCATGTGAGACCCAGAAGAGGCTCCTGGCTCCTGGTTTCAGACTGATGCAGCTCCCGCCATTGTGGCCAATTGGGGAGGGAACCAGCAGATGGAAGACCTCTCTCTCTGCCTCTCCTTCTCAATGTGTGTAACTCTTTCAAATAAATAAATAAATCTTTAAAAAAAAAGATTTAAAGTCTTTCCAAATTGAAATATGTCAATGCCAACTGAGATGCCATCATGTTTTTAATTTTTGGTGGAAAAAATGACTGATGACTGATGAGCTGATTCTAGAATCCATATGGAAAGCAAAGAGCCAAAAATAACCTTAAAAAGAAAATGTTAGATGGCAAACAGTTCCTGGTTTCAGGCTAGTTTTCAAAGCCACAATTATCAAAACGGTGTTGTGTTAGCATAACTGTATGCAAAACATCAATGGACCATAATAAAGTCTAAAAATAAATTCATACATATATGACTGATTATTTTCAACAAAGTTGTAACACGTTTGATCCAATGGTGCTGGAAAAATTGGATATCCATAGGTAAAACCAAACACCATTATCACCACAGCAAAAAAAAAAAAAAAAAAAAAAAAAAAACCCACAAACTTCAATCCTTACCTAACAAAAATTAACTGAAAAGTCATAGTGCTAAGAAAACCATTGCGACCTTGGGTTAGGCAAAATTTTCTTAGATATGACACCAAAAGCATTAACCATAAAAGAAAAAGTTGTTAAGTGGGACTTCATCAAAATTTAAAAACTTCTGCACTTTGAAGAACACTACAGAGAGAATGAAAAGATAAGCCACATGCAGAGGAATATATTCTCAACTCATCTATATGATAAAAGACTTGTATTCACAATATATTAAAAAAAAAAAACTCTACATGACAAACATGGAAAAAACTAACACAACAAAACTGAGAATAAAAGAGTTGAACAAGACTTTGGCTAAGAAGATGCAGGGATGATAAATAAGCATACAAAAAGATGTTCAATATTGCTAGTACAAAGAAAATGAAAATTAAAACCACATGAAATATAATGTCTAATATGAAAAGGTTGCTTGCACCAAATATGTGAGGACATGTAACGACTAGAGGACTGGAACACCGATGTAGGGAATGGAAATGGGACAACTAGTTTGAAAAATAGCTTGGCAGTTTCTTAAAAAATAAGCATGCACCTACCATTCAGCCCAGTCAATTCCATCCCTGAGTATTAATGGGGGAAAAAAAATGAAAGCATATGTCTACACAGAGACTTGCACATGACTATCACAGCAGCTTTAGTTGTAATGGCTAAAAAATGGAGACAATCCAAATGACTATCACCATGCAGATGCATAAACAGTAAACAAATTGTGGTATATTCCTTCCTACAATGGAAAATCACTCAGTAATAAAAAGTTATGAACTAAGTAATAACATAAGTAAATCTCAAATTAATTTTGCTAAGTGAAGGACACCAGACCACATATACATATACACGAGGGGCTTCAAAAAGTCATGAAATGCATAATAGCTTTTAATTTCATTTTCCATGATGTTTCTGAAGCTCTGTTTGTGTGTATAATACACACATAAGCATATATATATATATATATATATATATATAATTATGTGTCCACTTATATAAAAATTTAGAAAAAGCAGACTACAGTGACAGCACATCAATGGATGCTTAGGGATGTGCAGGCAGGAAAGGAGATGGAGAGATTATAAGCCATTATAAGCAAACTTGGGGGTGATGGATATATTCACTATCTTAATTGTGGCCACAATTACACAGGTATAACAAATATGTGAATTACCAAATTTTATACTCTAAACACATGCAATTTATTATACGGTCATTATACTACAATAAAGCTGTTCATTTTAAAATCGATTAAAGTAAAATTGGGGGCTGGTGTTTGTGGCACAGTGGGTAAAGCTGCTGCCTACAAGTTCCAGCATCCCATATGGGTGCTAGTTCAAGTTCCGGCTGCTTCACTTCCAATCAGCTCACTGCTAATGCATCTGGGAAAGTAGCAGAGGATGACCCAAGTCCTTGGCCCCTGCATCAACATGGGAGTCCCAGATTAAGCTCCTGGTTCCTGGTTTCATCCTGGCCAGCCCCAGCTGTTGTAGCCATTTGGGGAGTAAATCAGAGGATGGGAGATCTCTCTCTCTCTCTTTCTCTCTCTCTCTCTCTCTGCTTCTGCCTCTCCTTCTCTGACTTTGAAATACAAAATAAATAAACAAATGAATGAATAAATAGATAGATCTTAAAAACATTTAAGTAAAATTAACAGTTCAGTTTTTCAGTTACACTAGACACATTTCAAGTCCTTAATGGCTCACAGGCCTGTGGCTACCATTTTGGAAAATGCCAAGTACAGAACATTTCTATCACTGCAGAAGTACTGTCACACGGCACGGATGCAGCTCACATATAAACATCCATTTCTTCCATTCCTCTTACAACTACCTTTACCAAACTGCAAGAATGTGAGAAGGCAGCACCCTAAACCCTGCACCAAAGAACAAATGAAACTTCCAAACTGAAACCCTTTGAGAAAAAAAAAATCGCACTGACATATAAATCACCCAAGAATTTTAAAAACTTGATTTTATTAAGTCAATTTTAATGTAACTTTGCTGTGAAGCAAACTATACCTTCTATTCATGAACATATAGCACACTGTCTCATTTAAATATCACAGCTTCTACGGATTACATTTAATTAGTTTCTTCCAAAGCTCAAGTTTACAGCAAGTTTAAACTAAATGACACAGAAAAAAATGAAGCAGATAACACTCTCGTGGTACTTACTTTCTCCTTGTAATCACGTGATTATAGCTTAGCGATAACGCCTAAATAAGAATACACATTTCTTTAATATACTCACAGACTTCTTGGAAGTTGGCTTTTTGCTCTGTTTCAGAGTACTATGCTACGTAATGCAATAAAATTCTCTATTTAAAAGAACCAAGCATATAACTCTTATACAACAAATACGAATATTATCAGAGGTTTCAAATGTGATAACACGTTAAAATGGAACATCATGAAATGTTTCACATTTAACAAACAACTCATAACATCACAATAGGGAAGTTGTTAAAGTTAGTATTCCTACTGAAGCTTTTCCATTCCTTTACTATAGCTCTCAGTTTTGATAGTGAGAAGTGATTTTATTTTAAAAAAAAACCTCAAACTCCATTTTCTGTCCCCACCCTAGTAGCCTAAGGACTTGGAAGGCACAGGCTAGGTTGCTCTGAGTTTTTGTTTCAATAAACAGAATGCAGGGCTGAAATCTTCAGCCACCCTTGCTCCAAAGCCTGATAATGCTCACCTTTCAGGCACATTCTGATGTCTGAGTCATCAATGTCTTGGAAATGGAAGACAGAAAAAGGCAACTGGGTGGGGTTGGGGGGAGAAGTGAGGCTGGTGGCGAATGTAGACAAACCAAGACAACCCCCAAACTGTATTTTAGTAGCTAAACAAAAAGTACTAAAATAGAAACCAAGTCCCTCTGTGGTCTGCAGAGGCAGAACTCAGAAGCCAGCTTCACTTACTTTTTCACACCGACAGAGCCATTTTCCTTGTTTTCCATGTCAACAGATAGCATGGGAAGGCTGCAGGGTTCCTTTACTTCAGCAACTAATCAATAAGGGAGAAAAGCTTGTGTTTAATTCTTAGAAAGTGAGAGAAGAATAGATATTCTGAATCGGAAACATAATGGTCCCTTTTACAGCTTCACACCAGTTCACGTCTGTTTGTTTAAACCTCCAGTTCCCTCAGCGATTGGAGAGATGTGATTAAACCTAAAGGACTGGAGGAGACGGATTGGGGTGCTTTCATCTGTACTGGCACTGCCTGCCCTGACAATAAGCATTTGCAAATGAAACTGAATCCTCCTTCAAAACAAGTGCTGTGTGAACTGGCACAGCTTCCACCGGGTGCCAAGCTTGCACTTAAGACATTGCAACTCAGAATCGAGTCAAAGTAGAGAAAAACAATCCCAGCTCTCCTCCCCCTCCCACCACGGGCTGTGATTTTTTTTTTTCTTATTGTATTTTTTCCCCTACTTCTCCGGCTCCTGTATTTTTTTCATTGCAATGCAGAAGGGCACTTAAAGCTTTTGTCAGCAAGTATTCCCCTACCTCACATATTCACAAGCAAAGACTCCAAAACCCCATCTGTGAGATGGCCATGCTGTGTTAATGCAGGAAGGTCACAAACACGCCAGCTAGCCCTAGTATGGAAAGGTGGTGCTGTGTGTGTGTGTGTGTGTGTGTAAGTGAGCCTAGGCAGCTCATTAGATTTATGTAAAATCATCAAAATATTTAAGGAGATATAGTAGCATCCATCACTCTTTTTGTTTAGTAGGATGAGGAAAAAAAATTAAAATCCTGTGATAAAATAAAAGCCCTCTACAATCAATATGCAATTAGCAAGCTGAAAACGTTATGAAAAAACTGCTTTAAGATAAACAAACAAAACAAACAAAAACTAGTCCTGAAACGTGTTTGCTGTTATTCAGCTGAAGCCATAAACTAAAGACATTTTCTCTCAAATCACTTTATACTTCGGCACTCCTTCTCTAGGGATTACTCCGAAACGGCAAGTGCATCATTTAGTATATTCACAAGATTTTATCACTGTTAGAGAAGTAGATGATTAGCAAATAACACTGTTAAGTGTGGGCTAATTTTTACTCCTGAAACACACACACACACAAACTTCCAGTTGCTAAGCCACTTAAATCACTGCTAGAGAAAGCCAACATTTAATACACATATAGATATTAGCATCCGTTCACACTCCGTTACAGAGTAGACAGGAACAGAGTGCTGCTGCTCCACGCTACCAGAATGATTTCACATCAGTTGGAAACTGTTACACATTCACCATTTTCTAAGCATCTCAGAAAACAAAACAAAACAAAACAAAACACTCACATTGATACTCTGCAACATCACACTACGTTGCCTTATTATTATTACTATTCTTTCCCTTTTTTGTGGAAGAGTAAAAAGAAAACCTACCTATAAGCAACTAAAACATATCATTTTTTATAGGCTTATCAAGAACAGCCAAAGAAACCCCAATGTTTTCTTTCACAAAGTAGGCTGGCAAAGGAATTCAATAAGGAGGTACAATTTGACACAGTGAAATAAAACCAGGCTGGCTCGCAGCCAACATGACGTTAGGAATCACACACAAGCTGCACCAACTGCCTTCTGGTTCATGGCTGACTTTTTAAAGCTACAGTGTGCCCGTTCACTTTTGCTAACTACCTTCAGCACAATTAGTGGAAGAGAATGAATCACAAGTCTAAAACCGCAGAATTTTCAGTACACCTGTCTTGTACAAAGAAAAACAAGCTGTCTCAATAGCCTCTTATTATCTCCCTCCCCTTCATTGTTGCTGCATACGTCTCTGGTATTTTTCTGAGCATGAATGTCACGTTTCAAACTATTTCTTTTTCTCCCCTATGGGAAAAATACGAGAAAAAGAGAGACAGAAGGCAGTGCTTAGAGGCTATAAGCAGTGACCACTCAGAAGCTGCAGTTCTGTGTCACTCTTTTTCCCTAATAGAGCTTCGTGGACAAAGTTCCCAGGGCTGGCTTTTAAGTAATCTCTTTGTGAGAATAAGGAAAGCACTGCCCAGCAGCAAATCCTTTCACTTCACTATGCAGGAAGTAACATATTTCAGAGAGGATGCAAAATAGATGACCAGATCTCCTGAAAACACCCACATTCCTTCATTTTGGCATTCATCCTACCCAGTGAAGCCAGTCAAAATTCAAACTGAAACAAACAAAACATTACTCTACAAAACAAAAACAATTAGTTCTGGTAGGCTTAATTCTGTTTATCCCAGTTGCACATAACATATAATTCAGCCAACTTTTACAATCTATTGAGCACCTGGGACTGTATGAGTTACATATGAATAAGACGAAGGGTGCCAACTCCTAAATTCAGTGTCTCCCAACCACCACCCTAAATCAACAATTAAGGAAACTGGGAGGAGGTTAGGCAAGTTCTTTTCAATTGCCCTGGTCAACCTCAGCAACTGTGCTTGGCTGGGAACCACTGCTGGAGGAACAACATTCCTGCCCATTAACTGCTCTGGGCACACACTGAAAACACACAGAGGGGTCTCTCTTCACTGCAATAAATAAATAAAACCATTTGCACACTTCTAGGTCAAGGCAGCAACAAAACCAGTCAACATCGCACTGGGAATACAGGTCTCCCCAGGTTCCTAGAAAACCTTAACTGCCACTGCTGTAATGATGTGTAGATCTGGGGTAGAACTGAGCTGCAAGCCGCCTGCCCCTTCTTCTACTGTAATCTTGAAGGGCACTAGATTATACATAAGGAACCCAAATTCCAAAGTCCATTTCTTTTAACTTACTTCAAGAATGGTATCAGAAATGGACTTCCTGAACGATCACGGCTGGGAAGGACTTCAAGTGTTCTCTCTAACCATCTTTGCCATTGCCCCTAAACAACAATAACTCGGGGACCCATTCTAAGTGTTTGTAAATTGAGTGCCATGTTTTGAGCATAGGATGGACGTTCACCGCAGTGGATCAAAACCATGGCCCCTTAGGGGAATAAAGAGCTCTTTCACCAACAGATTCCATAAAGTGTTTGGACTTGATCTGAATTTTCTGAATTAATCTTCAACCAAATCCAAATGGAACGGGGGTGGGGGGAGCAAGGGGGACCTGGACTGTGGGTGCTCCGGGCAGAGGGAGGGGAAGGAGGAAGGAGGCATTGCTCAGAACAAATGCACATTCAGCTCACCATTTTCTCTCACCGAGCAACTGGGGCAAAGGGAAGGTAGTTCCACCCCACCACTCCTTAGACATCGCAGGAGGTGGGCTCCCGTGAAGCTTTGCCAAGCATTTCTTCCTACACAGAGAAGAGGATATCCCCTTCCACCTCGCCTGCTGTGATCAAAAGTTTGTGTTGAGCCAGTGTATGGTGTTGTAAATCACTCCCATTTTATAAAAAATGAGCCCCAAAGGCCTCTACATTATGACGACAGGAGGTTCCACTCTCCAGCTAGTTCTGACTTTGATAATAAGTTGCCATTTGTGAATACAAACACATACACCAGCACACTCACCCACTCCCTCCTCACCCAACGCAACCGGTCCACATGGAGCCTCTTCCCCGCGGGGCACAGAGCTGTGTGGGTGTCACGTGTGTGCTGTGAGTGGCTGTCGGTCGTGCAGTGAGACTGCCGTGTGAGGGGTGGGGAGCACAAGGCGCCCTGCGATCCTGCACAGGGTGGCAAGTGCAGCCTTGACCTGCAGACCTCAGCTTCAGCTCCCCGGAGGCGGGGAGGCGGGTCAGGAAGGGCGGGAGACGGTTGCCTTTGATTTTTTTTTTTTTTAAACATCGATGCGGCCCCGGGCAGCGCCGTCCCAGAGGAGCCGCCCGCCCCTGCCCGAACTCCGCGCACCCCGAAGGGCGTCTCGGGGAACGCGAGGGGTAGCCCGCAGTGGGCGGCGCCGCAACACTAGGGCAAAGTTTCCGGCCACGACTTTTCAGGAGAGAGAGTTTGTGCTCAGTTTGGGGGCGCCTGAGAGGGCCAGTCTCCCGAAGACCGAGCGTGGGGGCGTGGCGCTGGCAGGGCCGGCACAGCCACGCCGCCGTCCGGCCCGGGCACGCCTCGACCCCCAGCGCCCCTCCGGAGTGACAAGAGTCCACGCGACAAGCTGCAGGAGCACCGGACGCGCGGCAGAGACGAGGGCGGGCGGGGGCTTTCACGGTGCGCTCTTCTGTTTCCTTTCTTCCTGGCGAACGCAGAGCGCGAGCGCGCCCAAGCCCGGCCGCACCGCCCAGCACTTACCTCCCGCGCGGAGCTCGGCGGCAGCCACGCGCCCACCCTGAGCCGCCGCCGCCGCACGCGCGGGGCACGCCGGGAGTTGTAGTCCGCCCTGGCGGGGGGTTCGTGGGGAAGCGCGAGGCCGGCCGGCGGAGGTCGGGAGCTATGCTGGGGCCTTGGGACTGTGGGAGCACATTTCCAGGGAGCCGAGGGGAAGGGGTTTTCAGCTTAAGACTATTCTTCCGATCTTAACTCGCTCGTGACAACTCTAATGAAGTTTTCAGCTAAGTTTGGCAGTAATGATAAGCAGAGATTTCCTGGGTGGAACTCATAGATTTTAGCGCTGTGGTCTACCTTCCCTGGGCATGCACAGGGAGAGAAGGTGTTTGCACATTACGCTTACAGAGCGCTTTATAGCACTCTTGGCTTTGCAAAGCACTCTTAAGTGGTTCGTTATGTTAAAATGATCAAGCACTAATTGGGATTTAGGCAGAGCGAAGTTCACATTGCAGGGTGTGTTCTGTGTCTGTACCTGCTGAGATTGGAGCCACCCTGCCCTTTGCATTTCCCTAACCCAGCCCTTAGCTGGGAAGGGAGAGTGAGGAGGAGGGCTAGGAACAGACGTGGTGGACACAGTGTAAGAAGAGGAGCCGGTGGTCAGCGCTGTGGCTTAGCAGGTTGAGGCTCAGCCTGCAGCTCTGGATGCGGTTTGAGTCCCAGCTGCTCTACTTCCGATCCAGCTCCCTGCTAATCGCCTGGGAAAGCGGTGGAAGGTGGCGCAAGTACTTGGGCTCCTGCATGCAGGTGGGAGACCTGGAAGAAGCTCCTGGCTCCGGCTTGACCCAACCCTGGCTGTTGCTTGGGGAGTGAACCAGCTGATAGAATGCTAATGAGTAAGCTCTTAGAAAATAAGAAGATAAGTAAGACCAAAAGGGCAGATGGGATAAGGGTGGAGGCCCACAAAAATTGTGAAGAGGCTAGACGTACTATAGAAAGATGGTGTCAACTGCAAACGAAAGCAAAGCAAAAACAGAACTTTAGAATACAGAGATATGGAGTCCAGGTGGGTGGATGTGAATGAACAGGTGGACAGTTACAGATGTGGATTGGGACATTATGTGCAGAAAGAGAATTGTGAGTCGGTTACTTGGGAGAGGTAGTTGAAGGGCGGTTGGAGTGGGCCAGGAGCGATGAGGAAGCTGACAGTGACCCTAGGCTGGAACTGGTGAAGGAGGAGAGGGGATGCTGCAGGAGTGCCTGACACAGGAGCTGAGGGAGGGAAGGGGAGGTGGGATGAGCACACCAACAGGTCTCACACTACAGAGAGGTAGCTGATGAGAGCAGACGGGCCACTAAATTGTACATCCATAGCCTATCGGGAGAGAGATGGTGACAGGGATTGTTTGGAAATTTACCAGAGTGATTTTTCGTGCAGCAGCAAGGAGAAAGGCGGCACTGCTGGCAAAGACCTGATGGACAAGGTTGCGAGGCCTCTTCCATCGCCCAGACAGTCTTGCACGGCAAGACTTCTCCCACATCCCACTTCTCTGTCCCACTACTCATTCACCAGGGGAAAAACCTGTTTACAATTATCTGAGCCTAGAATCAATTTCACTTAGGAACATTTGTGTTTGTCACACAGTTTTAAGCTACAGTGAATTTTCCTAGGATGCAATAAACGGAGTAGTGATATGCTGGGTGGAATGTGAATTGTCAGTACAGTTCGTTTTGTAGCTGTGCATTTCTTGGTGATTCTACAGACGGACATAGCTACTTCATTGTGCCTTTTAGTTCAGAAATGCCTTAGCAGCTCCATAGTCAGTCGTTTTATTACATTATACATGACTTTACTTTTCCCTTTATATTACAGTTAACTCAGGGCTTTGATTTAATTTAAATGTAAATGTGTAGGTAGTTTAAAACTGTCACTTCACAATAGTAACTAGTATATTATTATATACAGTAGTAACCAGTATATTTGTTATGAAAAGGAGGAATTGGATTTGACAAGGTTGAGAACCACTTATTCGTCCAATGACTGTTTTGAGTCCCTCCTATTCTAGATAGTTGGCATAGATCAATATATAAAACACAAAGTATGTTGCCTGTATGGAGCTTATATTCTCATGTGGGTATGGGAGAGGCAGGCAATAAATATAAATATGTACAGTCATTAGTATATTGGAAAGTGGTGAGTGCTATGAAAAATAAAAGAGCTGAGTGGGAGCTGGGAGCCAAGGAGAGGATGGGTTGATAATGCTAAATACAGTGATCAGGGTAGACTTCACTGAGAAGTCACTCAAGGAAAGAGCTGGAGTTGGTAAGAGAATGGCTGTGGATTTCTGAAAGCAACACTTCTGCAGGCCAGCAGAAGTCTGTCTGAAAGGACGGCACTTGATTGGGTTGGAGAGAATGAGGAGGTGAGTACTAGGAGGACTAGGGGTAGCCCCTAGGCCAGGGACAGATGACCTAGGGCTTGTAGGCATCACAATGACTTTTGGCATTCACTCTGTGTGAAAAGTGGTTCGACTAGATATAGAATGGTTATTTTTGCCCTTCGGTATTGATTAACCGTTGATCTGTTTTATTTTAGCACCTTACATTGCTTGGAATATGTCTGAAATCTTTGTTTTTGAGGATGACCTTTTCCCTTCTGCCTAGATGAGCCGCGGCTCAATAGGCTAATCCTCCACCTGCGGCACCGGCACACCAGGTTCTAGTCCCGGTCAGGGCACCATTTCTGTTCCGGTTGCCCCTCTTCCAGGCCAGCTCTCTGCTGTGGCCCAGGAGTGCAGTGGAGGATGGCCCAAGTGCTTGGGTCCTACACCTGCATGGGAGACCAGGAGAAGCAGCTGGCTCCTGGCTTCAGATCAGTGTGGTGCACCGGCCGCGGCGGCCATTGGTGGGTGAACCAAGGGAAAAAGGAAGACCTTTCTCTCTGTCTCTTTCTCTCTCACTGTCCACTCTGCCTGTCAAAAAATAAAAAATAAAATAAAAAAAAAGAAAGCTTGTATGAAATTTTCTTAGAATATGGCAAACCATTGGCCAGCGCCACGGCTCACTAGGCTAATCCTCCACCTGTGGCGCCGGCACCCTGGGTTCTAGTCCTGCTGGATTCTGTCCTGGTTGCTCCTCTTCCATTCCAGTCTCTGCTGTGGCCCAGGAAGGCAGTGGAGGATGGCCCAAGTGCTTGGGCCCTGCACCCGCATGGGAGACCAGGAAGAAGTACCTGGCTCCTGGCTTTGGATTGGCGCAGCGCACTGGCCGCAGCAGCCATTTGAGGGGTGAACCAACAGAAGGAAGACCTTTCTCTCTCTCTCTCTCACTGTCTAACTCTGCCTATCAAAAAAATAAAATTAAAAAGAAAAGAATATTGCGAACCCTTTCAAAATGCAATTTTTAGCTGTGCTTTATTTCCTAAATTTCTATTACATAAATGTTTTGTTTCCATTTGTTCATTCACGTCCTCAATTCAGCAGTCTTTCATTCAGCAGTGCTCCACTTGCTGTGGGCTACATCTTTTCTCTTCTGATCACCTTCAACCCATGTTGTTTCCACTAAATTCTATGTGATTGTTTTTCATTCGCTTGCCCTCCGTTGCCCAGGTTTCTTCAGTTAAGTTCTACTCCTTGATGCTTTTGATGTGATTGTCAGTAATCTCATTGCTTCTCATTTCTTTCCCTGTTTTCCAGATTTCTTTTACTAGTCTAAGGGTCCCATGCTACTTTTCCCCCAGCTTTTGTTTTCTGAAGGAAGTCTCCCTGTTTACCTTATTGTTTGTATCAATCACTTGAAATGTTAACTGGAGGATGAATGTTGATGAGTTATAATCTACTTGTTATTTGTTGGGAGTGACTTGTAATGATATTAGGGACAATTTTAAAAACTGTTTAGCATCAGCATGAAAATAAAATTACTAGAGCAAAACTAAAAAATGCAGTTATATAGTTGTAACAATCTGCAAAATTATTAAAATGAACTTATTAATAAAATTTTAAGCTTTCTTCCCGGTATTTAAATCAAAAAGAAATGTAGACTGAGATATAATATATTGTTCTCATTGACTCTGAAAGAAAACCGATGAATTATTCAGGGAAAAGTTTCTGGAGCAATTAGGTCTTTTTTTCTTCTTTTAATTATTTATTTATTTATTTGAAAATCAGAGAGAGAGAGAGAGAGGGAGAGACAGAGATTGATCTTCCACCCATTGGTTCACTCCCAGCTGGCTACAAAGGTCATTCTTGGGCCAGGCTGAAGCCAGGAGCTTCTTCTGGGTCTCCCATGTGGGTGCAGGGACACAAGCACTTGGGCCATCTTCTGCTGCTTTCCCAGGTACATTAGCAAGGAGCTGGATCTGACATGGAGCAGCTGGGACATGAACCAGCATGCAGATTGGATGCCAGTGTCACAGGAGGTGACTTTACCCACTGTGCCATATTGCTGGCCTCTGGAGCATTTAGTTCTTAAAAAAAAATCAAATGGGGACAGGGTCTTAATGAAATTGATTAGTAAATGCAACAGTGGTATTCATCAAGTTATTTCTTATAGCACTGCTTAATGAAAGCTGCAAACATGGCACTGAAACAGACCAGAGAAAGCCAGCCCTCATGTTTCTAGGGCCGTATGATGCAAGCCCATTTGGAAGATAAAATCTGGAGGAAAGGTTAGTGTTATGGTTTGAATTGTGTCGCCCCCCACATCCCATACGTTTAAGTATTAATACTTTGAACCCCAGCAGGTGGACTTATTTTGAAATAAGATCATTGCAGGTGTAGTTAAGATAGGGTCACCCTGGAGTATGGGTTCGGGAGTTCTAGTTCAGTGTGACTGGTGTTCTTATTAAGAAAAGGAGACCCAGAGGTGAAAGCTGTAAGATGACAGGGATATACAGCAGGAAGATGGAGGACACACCTCAACATCCACTGCACAAGCTAAAGGAGCACTAGAGTGTGCTGGTGCTGTGGCGTAATGGATGCAATGCCAGCATCCCATATGGGCGCCGGTTTGAGTCTTGGCTGCTCCACTTCCAATCCAGCTCCCTGCTAACGCACCTGGGAAAACAGCAGAATATGGCCCTAGTGCTTGGGCTCCTACACCCATGTGGGAGACCTGGATGAAGCTCCTGGCTCCTGGCTTTGGCCTGGCACAGCCCTGATCTTGCTCTGGCTCTCTTCTTTCTCTGTAACTTTGACTGTAACTCTGACTTTCAAATAAATAAGATAATCTTAAAAAAAAAAAAAAAAGGAACACTAGGTGTTACAAGAAGCTGCAGGAGGAAAAGACAGATCCTCACCCAGAAGTTTCAGAGGGAGGGTGACTCTGGCATCACCTTGACTGTGGACTTCTGGCTTACAGACCGAGCAGAGAAGCTTCTGTTGTTTTAAGGCACCAGCTTGTAGTACTTGATCACAGCAGCTTTAGCAAACTAATACAGGTAAACGGCATTTCCTGCAACACTGTTTCACGAATGTTAGTTCTCTCAACCAAGACTTGGTATATGTTGGACAGCAGAAAAATTTGATAAGGGATTAAAGTAGTTTTAAGGGCTGATATTGAGAGTGGATCTGTATGCTTGAAACTAAAAACTTGCAAGTATTGGTAAGGCTGACATTCCTGTGAACACTGCAACACCTGAGATTCACACTTGGCATGCCAGCCATCAGACCGAATTGTCTGTTGAAATTACCCCTTGTCATTGAAAAGCCGTCTTTGGAATACAGGATACCTGCCCACATGTTCTCAATAGTGGGAGGATGTGTATACTCTATATAGATTTTCCAGAAATTTGTCTTCTTTCCTTCCCTTTTTTTTCCATTCAGAGATTTTTTTTATTCCCAGGCAGATAGTATTAAGAAGCAAAAGTTTGTGCAGTCTTATACCCTTATTCAAAGGTCAAACTTCTGAATATTCTCCAAAATATGGCAATATCTTTTATTTTAAAGATTTATTTTATTTATTTGAAAGAGTTACAGAGGTAGAGACAGAAAGAGAGGGAGGCTGGTGCTGTGGCATAGTGTGCTAAACCTCTGCCTGGGGCACCGGTGTCCCATATGGGGGCTGGTTCAGATCACAGCTGTACCACTTCTGATCCAGATTTCTGCAACAGCCTGAGAAAGCAGAAGATGGCCCAAGAGCTTGGGCCCCTGCTACTGCATGTTGACCCAGAAGAAGCTCCTGGCTCCTGGCTTTGGATTGGTGTAGCTCCAGCCATTGCAGCCATCTGGGTAGTGAACCAGAGAATAGAAGACCTCTCTCTCTGTCTCCCCCCCCCCCCCCCCGTAACTCCACCTATCAAATAAATAAATAAAATATTTTTAAAAATAAATACAGAAAGGAAAGCACTGAACCCTGTGAGTTAGAAATAATTATACAACCATCTATGGCCATACCAACCTGAATGTACCCAATCTCATCAGAAATAACCACACAACCTTTGACTGAAGTTTATAAATTTTGCAGCTGAAACATGACCAATTGGCAACAGTCCTAGTGTCAGGAGAAGGACACATTAACTAGCAGACACACAGTGATACTGGCTTACCTATTTTGTGGGTGTTTAGAATGGAGCTGGATCTGGTATCTCTGGGCAAGGAAGGACCCAGAGGTAGGTTCCTTATATCCTAAAGGTGTAAGCAATTTTAAATAATAAAAATACAAGTTTAAATATGGGGAGAAAACTTGTGGATGGAAGACTCTCTCTCTCTCTGCCTCTCCTCTCTCCGTGTAACTCTGACTTTCAAATAAATAAATAAATCTTAAAAAAAAAAAGAAAGCTTAGTGGAAGAATTAGCAGCAGAAAAGACTGCAGCTGAAGAGAGAATTGGAGAGTGAGGTACATGACTTGAAATATCTCCTACAGAGTACAGTGCAGGGAGATGCCTGTTGGAAAATGTGACTGAGAGGTGAAAAGCGATGGAGGAGAGAGTGAGAAGATTCAATAGGCCTCTAGCCAGAATTTCAAGTGGCAATAACACAGGAAAAAAAAAATTTGAAGAGACAATGAGTGAAGCATTTTTAGAATTGATAAAAGTTGG
Organism: Sylvilagus floridanus; assembly: GCA_949820135.1. Taxonomy (NCBI): domain Eukaryota; kingdom Metazoa; phylum Chordata; class Mammalia; order Lagomorpha; family Leporidae; genus Sylvilagus; species Sylvilagus floridanus. Next base: position 75,522,058 of record OX463225.1, on the reverse strand, counting down.
TAATCTCAGATTCCAAAACCCAAAGGATCTCTAGTAAGGTGAATTGAAACACAGATTCTCTCTCTCTCTCTCTCTCTCTCTCTCTCTCTCTCTCTTTCTCTCTCTCTCTCTCTCTCTCTCTCTCACACACACACACACACAATTCTAAACATGTTACAAAACTTTAGAATGACAGATAATATATTAAAATTAGCTAAAGATAAAATCAGATTACCAAAAAGGAATGACAAATAGATATCTTACTTTTTAAATTTTTTTATTTATTTGAATAAAAAGATATGGAAGAGAGACAGAAAGAGGAAGAGAGAAAGAGAAAGATATCTTTCATCCACTCGTTCTCTCCTCAAATGGCTGCAATGGCCAGGGCTGGGCCAGGCAGAAACCAGGAGCCAGGAGCTTCATCCAGGTCTTCCAGGTGGGTGCAGGGGCCTGAGCACTTGGGCCATCCTCCACTGCTTTTCCAGGTGCATTAGCAGGTGCCTGAACTGGAAGTGGAGCAGGTGAGACTCAAACTGGTACCCAAATGGGATGTCAGCACTGCAGATAGCAGCTTAAACTTCCGCACCCCAGCACCAGCACCAGATATCTGACTTCTTCGCAAACAAAATGAAAGACAAAAGATTGGGAAAATATTTCTAATGTATTGAAATATAGTAACTCTCAAATAGAATTATTTACCCATTAAAACTATTCATCAGAATAAGTTATGCTTTAGTAACTAACACTGAAATAACTGTGGCTTAATATAACAAATATTTATTTATCTCTCACACTGCACAAGCTATAATGAAGGGTTTTTTTTTTTAAAGATTTATTGTATTTATTTGAGAGGCATAGTTACAGACAGAGGGAGAGACAGAGAGAAAGGTCTTCCATCCACTGGTTCACTTCCCAAGTGGTCTCAACGCCTGGAGCTGCGCTGATCCGAAGCCAGAAGCCAGGAGCTTCCTCTGGTTCTCCAACGCGGGTGCAGGGGCCCAAGCACCTGAGCCATCCTCCACTACTTTTTCAGACCCATCAGCAGGGAGCTGGATTGGCAGTGGAGCAGCCAAGACTTAAAGCAGTGCCCATGTGGGATGCAGGCACTGCAGGCTGGGCTTTAACCCATTGTGCCACAGTGCCAGCCCCTATAATGGAGTTCTGTTCCACACAGTTACTCGGGGATTCAGGATTGGAGAAGCTCTACCTCTGTTGCTACATCACGCAGAGATACCAGACCCATAGGATCACTGCAGAAGGGAAAGAGGGACATACGGGATCACAGGTTCTAGCTGATTTTCTCTTCTAGTCATAATCTATTGGCCCGAAGAGCTACGTGGCTGCAAACCAATCACAAGAGAACTGGGAAAGATAGGTGATTGCATCGATAGTCAGTAATAACCAGTTCCTTTGTCACAACTGCTTTTCAAGCTAGGTATCAACTAGAGGCAGCTTGAATAAACACCAGGAAAGTTTAACATCAAAAAGTCTTCATAAAGGAACTTCCAAGCATCAGGAAGAAGGAAAACAACCCAAGAAGGAAAGTCTGAGATACAAACAGGAAGGCTGAGTAAAGTAATGGCAGACTGTTGGGTACATCTGAATAAACATTATGGTGAAAGGCAAACAAATAATAAAGTACAATTAGTGGAGTTAAAAATCATATTTTGGGCCGGCGCCGTGGCTCAACAGGCTAATCCTCCGCCTTGCGGCGCCAGCACACCGGGTTCTAGTGCCGGTTGGGGCCCCGGATTCTGTCCCGGTTGCCCCTCTTCCAGGCCAGCCCTCTGCTGTGGCCCGGGAGTGCAGTGGAGGATGGCGCAAGTGCTTGGGCCCTGCACCCCATGGGAGACCAGGATAAGCATCTAGCACCTGGCTCTTGCCATCGGATGAGCGAGGTGCGCCGGCCGCAGCGCGCCGACCGTGGCAGCCATTGGAGGGTGAACCAACGGCAAAGGAAGACCTTTCTCTCTGTCTCTCTCTCTCACTGTCCACTCTGCCTGTCAAAAAAAAAAAAAATCATATTTTGAGGGCAGTGTTGTAGCACAGTGGGTTAAGCCACTGTTTGCCAGGCTGACATCCCTTGGAGTGCTGGTTCCAGTCCCGGCAGCTCTGGCTGTGATCCAGCTCCCTGTAAATGCGCCTGAGAAGTCAGCGGCTGATGGGCTAAATGGTTAGACCCCTGCCACCTAAATGGAGTTGCTAGCTCCTGACTTCAGCCTGGTCCAGCCTGGCTATTCTGGCCATTTGGAACCAGCTGATAGAAAATCTCTTTCTCTCCTTCCTTGTAAATCAATAAATAAATCTTTTAAAAAGAACATTAAAAATAATATTTTGTAAAGTGGAAGTGATAGTAAGAGGTAAGATATTCTTAGTTCCTTGCATATTTGGGGGCATTATTAAGATGTTAACTGTAGGGTCCAGTTATGCTGTGGTGTAACTAGTTAAGCCCTTCTGTAGCGACAGCATTCCACAAGGGCATTGGTTTGAGTCCCAGCTGCTCCACTTCAGATCCAGCACGCTGCTAATGCACCTGGAAAAGCAGATGGCCCAACTGCTTGGGCCCTGCACCCACGTGGGAGACCTGGAAGAAGCTCCTGGCTTCTGGCTTCGGTCTGGCCTGGCTCTGGCCATTGCAACCATTTGGGGAGTGAACCAGTGGATGGAAGATCTCTCTCTGACTTTCCCTCTTTCTCTCTGTGACTCTGCCTTTCAAAGAAATAAATAATATATTTTTAAAAAAAATCAATGTGGCTCACCAAATTATGGACTAATAAAGAATAAACATATGCTCATCTGAATAGTTGCAAATAAATCACTCTATAAAACTTAACACTTATTAAAATAAGCAAACAAGTAAGCAAACAAAAATTCTTAGCTATCTAGGACAGAAATTAACTTCCATAAGTTGATAAAGAATTTATTTACCAAAATCTCATGAAAATTATATGCATTGATGAAAGTTAGTAGCATTCCTTTAAAAATCAGTAAGAAGTCAAGGATGCGGGGCTGGTGCAGTGGCACACTTGGTTAATCCTCCACCTTATGCACTGGCATCCCATAAGGACACCGGGTTCTAGTCCCGGCTGCTCCTCTTCCAGTCTAGCTCTCTGCTGTGGCCCAGGAGGGCAGTGGAGGATGGCCCAGGTGCTTGGGTCCCTGCACCCGCTTGGGAGACCAGGAAAGAAGCACCTGGCTCCTGGCTCCTGGCTTTGGATTGGCGTAGCTCCAGCCGTGGTGACCATTTGGGGAGTGAACCAAGTGAAGAAAGACCTTTCTCTCTCTCTCTCTCTCTCAGTCTGTAACTCTGTCAAATAAACAAATAAAAATCTTAAAAAAAAAATAGAAGTCAAGGATGCCTGCTAATGCTAATACTTCTAGCTAACAGATACTGGAAAACCTAGTCACACAATAAGAAAAGAAAAAAATTAACAAGTTTAAGAGAAACATTGCCATTATTTAATTATTTATAGATGAAGTGATTATACACACACAGAAGCCAGAAATCTATGGATGATTATTAAAATAATAGAATTTAGTGGACACAGATCAATATCAATTGCATGTCTACTCACCAACTAAAAAGTAAAAATTTGGGGTGGGCATTTGGTGCAGCAGTGAAGATACTCCCACATATCCGGATTGTCTGGAATGAAGTCTGGTCTCTGCTCTTGATTCCAGCTTCCTGCTAATACACACACAGGAGGAAGCAGGTGGTGGTTCAAGTGGTTGAGCCCCTGCCACCCAGGTGGGAGACCCAGATTGAGTCCTTGTTTTCAGTCTGGTTGTGTTTTGCAATGCATGTGTGTGTGGTATGGCATATGCCACTTTGTACATACCACTCATATCAAAGAAATGTGAAGAGGAGGAAGGAGAAGGGGAAGGAAGCAGGTAAGTCTGCCCAGAATGTAGCTTCATGTTATGGCTCTTAAAATAATTAAGTGAGCTCTTTTTGGCATTCCAATCAATACTGAAGCTCAAGCAAGTACTGAAAATGCAATGCTTGCAAAAACTCCTCAACTAGGAGTTAACTACATGCCCATATGGGTTAACTGACTGCTGCTTCCTGTCCATAGAGCCAAAGGCAAGAAGTCAATAAAAAAATGATTATCTTATGGAGAATGGCTCAGAGGCTGAACGGCCTTCCTCACACCAACTCCACTACTAATACCGGTCAATGGTACTGGGTATTGAGTGATTGCTCTCCAGGGATGCTGCTGAACACATACAGTCCTCAAAGCAACCCTTTGAGGTTGATACTATTATTACTTCCAATTTACAAAGGGACACACTGAGGCATACAATGATTGAATACCCAGTCCAAGATCACCCAACTTGGAAGTGGCAGTCTCGATTTTCTTGATTTGAACCTGAACTATCTAAGTCCCAAACCTATGCTATTATGCTTCACTCTACACTATATCATTGTTCTCTAACTGTGTTGTAAATAAGATCTGCACTGAGGCACTAGTTTGCCATCTAGTTCTTCTGACACAGTTGGTCTTAAGTAGGTCTTCAAATGATCCCTGGAATTCACGTTGTCAGTAGGTACCTTAGTCGCTCACTTGGCTTCTGTCCAGTTTATCCCTCCCACAAATCTAATCATGTTCCTTTTCTGCTTACAGTTCTTCATGCTTCTCAAGTTCAAGCATTGACTCAAGTTAAAATTTTTTAGATTAGCACACAAGGTTCTTCATGCTCTGACCCCTGATATCCCTTTAGTGTCACATCTGCCCATTTTCCTAAACTCACACACTCGTAGGTACTTTCTTCCAAAAACCATACATAATAGCATTTCACACCTGCACGCCACAATACTTGTTGCCTTTTTCTTACCCAGAAATGCTCTGCCTACCTGATTCACTTAGCTAACTCCTACCAATACTTCAACAGAAACAGAGGCAGAGAGAGAGGGTGAGAGAGAGAGAGAGAGAGAGAAGGGGAGAAGAGAGAGAGAGAGAGAGAGAGAGAAGAGATAGGGGAGGGTGGGGGGAGAGAGAGAGTCTTCCATTCACTGGTTCACTCTCCAAATGGCCACACAGGCCGGAGCTGGGCCCATCTGAAGCCAGGAGCCTGGAGCTTCTTGCAGGTCTCCCATGTGAATGTGGGGCCTCAAGGACTTAGGCTATCTTCCCCTGATTTCCCAGGCCATAAGAGAGAATTGGATTAGAAGTGGAACAGCTGGGACTTGAACCAGTGCCTATATGGAGGCTGGCGCAGCAGCTCAATAGGCTAATCCTCCACCTTGCAGAGCCGGCACACCAGGTTCTAGTCCCGGTTGGGGCGCTGGATTCTGTCCCGGTTACCCCTCTTCCAGGCCAGCTCTCTGCTGTGGCCCGGGAGTGCAGTGGAGGATGGCCCAAGTGCTTGGGCCCTGCACCCCATGGGAGACCAGGAGAAGCACCTGGCTCCTGCCTTCGGATCAACGCGCTGCGCCGGCCACAGCGCGCTGGCTGCAGCGGCCATTGGAGAGTGAACCAACTGCAAAGGAAGACCTTTCTCTCTGTCTCTCTCTTTCACTGTGCACTCTGCCTGTCCAAAAAAAAAAAAAAAAAAAATTAAAAAAAAATAAAAATATATGGAATGCTGGCATTGCAGTTGGCTCTTTTACCCGCTATGCCACAGTGCTAGCCTCTATATCTTTCCTTGATACTGACTGAAGAGCCTTCCCTCCTTCTGAAATAACCATATTTTCTTATATTGTGATGCTAATTGCAGTATACTATAACCTTCGGTGTACTCAAATGTCTCCTCAAATGTCTAGTAGTCTTTAATAATACTGATGTGTTACTGATTGAGCCGTTTTAAGTACTTGCTAACAATATTTTAAATTCTAACCACAACTTCCTAAAGCACCTGTCTTCAGCTATACTTTAAAGTTGAGGCTTACAGAGTAAGGCAATGGATCCATGGTCATTGCCATTGTAATGACAACACTATTCTCACACCTGGTTCTGTTGCTTTATTTGACATTTGCCAGAATCTGGCACCATATCTAACACTTCCTGATAAGATGGATGTTGATGAATCGTTGTGCTGGCTTGAAATAAATCCTAGTTTAGAAGAAAATAAATCAGCCAAATTTGAAGTCAAATCAAGCAGACTCTCTGCCTCTATTGAGCTACTGCGACAGGAAAGTTCCTAAATAGCCGCGCATCCTGGGAGGTGGTAAGCGTGGCAAGTGGGCTGCCTGGGCGGGGAACTTTGGCACTGGAAGCTGCAGATCAATGAGGGGAACCGAAAGAGTCTCAACTCAGAGGCAGAGTGCCTGTTGGTACAAGTTTTCTTTGCAGAAGAACTATGTGGTCATGCAGTATTTATCTTAGTTCCTCAGATGGGAAGATAGTGATTTGCTATCTCTGTGTACAGCTGTGAGCAGAGAGATTGATGTGGGAATCTGGTCTCAGTGCCAGTGTGTGTGCACTGCCTGCCTTTTGGTTTGTGTCCAGGGCTGCTGTTTTCTGAAAATAGAATCTTATACTGCCTGTGATTCAATCCCTTTTCATCTCATGTTCTCTCTGGCTCGTAAGTTTTAAAAGAATCAACCCATCTCTGATTGCTTGCTGCATGCCATTTTCCCCAAAATTGGTGAAATTTGCAAGTTATTACCAAGAGGTTTATATAAACTTTTTTGAAAAAACAGAGACAGAGTGAGCAAGTGGGCGAGGGTGGGGGAGAAAGAGACAGGAAGGGAGGGAGATAGGAAGAGAAAGAGAGAGAGAAAAAAAGAGAGAGAGGATCACTCTTCTATCCACTGTTCACTCCCTTGCAATAGGTAGAATTGGGCCTGGCTGAAACTAGGTAATTGAAACAGAGACCCAAGTTCTTGAGCCATTACCTTCTACCTTCCACGATGTACATTAGCTGGAAGTTCAAATCAGGAGTAGAGCTAAGACTTGAACAAAGGGAGCCTGATAGGGAATGCAGGCATCCCAAGTGGTGTCTAGCACCAAAGCCCTGCTCCTATTACCCAGCATGTAAGCTTCCTTTTGTTAATTACTGGAAGTTAGTGTAATGTGAATCAGAGAAAAAAATATATTTCCTATGCTGTCTCTTTGATCATTTACAAAATCATGTAAATGTCTTCGTCACTCTGAGTCCTTTGACTAAGGTAACAGTTCAGGAAGCCATCCCCTGGGGTCCATCTTACCTCAGCTGCATCTGGATTAGCCTTCCTAATATGCTGTAGCTTGTTGGCTCTCTTTGCTCCTTCTCTAGGAGCTCCTCTTCTGTAACGTCTTCCTTTTAGGTGACTGTCTCATGTGGCTTCTGTGCAACCCATGTAACCGGAAGTGGCAGTGCTGCAAGTTCTGAGCAGCTGCAGTGTCTCCATCTGCATCCTGTTCCCAGTCACCATTCAGGATCTGCACAGAGAAGCCCTGAGTAGAATGCTGCACTCCCTGTCCTGCCGCCCCTCCACTGGGAGGCTTAGACACTGGTGATTGCTCTTCAGCTCTATGTGTACTGTCATCGATCAGTTAGGCTCTGGGTATTTAATTTTCTGTGATGTGAACCCCATTAGTGGTATGTAACTGACTGTTTTTTTCTCACTGACTTCCTAACTCAGCCAGTGTAGTGTTGTTGGCTTAATAATGGGACTTAAATGCAGTTTTCTGCCTCTAGCTCTCTTTTCTCCCTGACAAGAAAATCAGGGAGGTGAGGGCAGGCCGGTATCTCCGACATTCAGGGGTTAACTTCCTCCCCCATCCTTTTATTTTTTTAAGATTTTATATATTTATTTGAAAGTCAGAATTACAGAGGGGCAGAGGCAGAGAGAGAGATCTTCCATCTGCTGGTTCACTCTCCAGATGGCTGCAACTACTGGAGCTGCGTCGACTCAAAGCCAGGAGACAGGAATTTCTTCCAGATCTGCCACCCAGGTGCAGGGGCCCAAGTCCTTGGGCCATCTCCTACTGCTTTCCTAGGCCATAGCAGAAAGCTGGATCAGAAGTGGAGCATCCGAGACTTGAATCGGCGCCCATGTGGGATGCTGGCACTGCAGGTGGTGGCTTTACCCAGTATGTCACAGTGTGGCACTCCCTTCCCTTTTTTTACATTCAGTGTTTTTGTTATGAAAGTAATACAAGCTCATCATCAGAAAATAGTCCAGAATTCAGAGAACTTCCCAATCCCATCTCTTGTTTACAGTGTGCTGAGTATTCTTCTACTTATTCTCTAGGCATTTACTAAAAATAAAATAATATGAAATGTATTAAGATAAAAGAAAAGTTATGCAAAACACAAATATATGCAAATGGAATGCTACCAATTGTTCTTAAACTAGTTTTTTTTTTATTTAACAATCATTGGGATAGTTTTCTATGTTTGTTGATTTGACTATCATTCTTTTCTTAAAAAAAAGCTTATCCATTTGTTTTCACTTTATTGGAAAGACAGAGAGACAGGGAGAAAGAGAGAGAGACTGAGAAACAAAGAGAGATTTTTGATCCACTGATTCACTTCCCAAATACCTGCAACAGCCAGGGCTGGGACAGGTCGAGGGCAGGAACCCAGAACTGAATTCTGGTCTCTTACATTGATGGCAGGGACCAAACTGCTTGAGTCATCATCTGCTGCCTCTAAGGGTACACATTAGCAGGAAATTGGATTCAGAGGAGCCAGTATTTGAACCCAGGCACTCTGATATGGAATTTAGGCATACCAAGTGATGTCTTAACCACAGCATCAAATGCCTGCCCTATCATTCTTTTAATACTTACAGAATAGTTTCATTGGTTAGAAGATTCTGGCTGCAAGTTACAGCAACCCAAATCATATTACTCAAGCAAAAAAGAGAATTTTCTGGTTGACAACAATGAGAGGAGAAATGGTGTTGGCCTTGGGCAGGAATGGATCCAGGAGCCAATGGCATCATGGGGATGCCCCCATTTCTATGTCTCAGCACTGATGATCTGTTTTGCCTTCTTCTTTACCAGAGCAAAGCAAACATACACCACGCAATAGGGATATGGAGGGACACCTCTGCTTCTCTTACATTATCGCAGATGTACCAACTGACTCAATGGGTAGCCCTGAACTAATTACCATACTTCTGTAAAATGTACCTTTGTCATTTAAGAGGGTGGTCTTAGACTCTCTTCAGCTTCTTCCTGTGGACTAGATAGATCTATGTCCTGTGTGGAAACTGGAAGTCCTGGAAGCAAAGTTCCCCACGGCTTTGATGAAAGTCCCTGTGGGTGTAGAAGGTGGTGCCCTTCCTGGGAGAAAGCATGATCACATCCTTGAAGGCCACTTTGAGGGCAGCATTTAGGAGACCGTCTCCCTTGCCCAAGACTGGTCTTGGAAAAACTCAGAGAACTCCAAGTAGGGTAAATACCAGAAAAGCAACACCTAGACATAGTTTTGTAATTATAGAAAATCAAAGATAAGGAAAAATTCCTGAAAGAAGCCAGAAGGGGAAAAAGACATTATAGGTAAGAATTACATCTGACTTGTCTTTAAAAGCCATGCAAGCAGGAAGAAAGTGGAATGACATATTTGAAATGTGGAGAGAGAAAACTCACTTAGAATTCTGTACCTTGTAAATGAAACAGAATTAAAGAATTTCTCAAATAAAAATCAAGGAAATTGTTGCCAATAGACCTGCCTCACAAGAAACACTAAAAGAGGTTGTTTAGAGAGAAAGAAAAGAACATAAGTCAGAAACTTAAATCTGCATAAACAAAGGAAAATAATCAGAGAAGGAATGAAAGAAGATAAAAACTTATTCTTCATATTCCTAATTGATCTAACAGATAACAGTTTACATAATCATAGAATCAATTTATTTGATTATATATACATATACATTTATGTACTCTTATGTATAAGTGGAATAAATCGCAGCGATGATACAAGAGAGAAGAGGGAGGAATTGGAATTCTTTTGTTTTATAACATACACACACTACCCATGAAGTGTAATAGTGTTGTTTGAATGTGGACTTGGGATAATTATAAATGTAGGTTCCAGGCCATAAGCAATTATAATAAGAGTTTCTTAAAGTGGTTCAATTGATATTCTAAGAAATACAGAAAATGGAATTGTGTAAACTTCTCAGTTTTAACAATAGAAAGAAGAAAAAGGTGGAAGACAAAAATAGAACAAAGAACAGAACAACAGATAGAAAGCAAATAAATATGGTCAATATTAATTCTACCAAATCAATAATTAGTTGAACATCAATGGTCTAAATGTGCTAACTGAAAGAGAGAGATTGTCAGAGTAGGTCAAAAAACAAGACTCAGGGCTGGCGCTGTGGCGAAGTGGGTTAAAGCCCTGGCCTGAAGCACCAGCATCCCATATAGGCACCGATTCTAGTCCCGGCTGCTCCTCTTCCAATCAGCTCACTGCTATGGCCTGGGAAAGCAGTGGAAGATGGCCCAAGTCTTAGACCCAGAAGAAGTTCCTGGCGCCTGGCTTCGGATCAGCGCAGCTCTGGCCGTTGATGCCATTTGGGCAGTGAACCAGCGGAAGGCAGAGCTTTCTCTCTGTCTCTCCCTCTCACTGTCTGTAACTCTACCTCTCAAATAAATAAATAAAATCTTTTTTAAAAAAAGAAGGCTAATCCTCCGCCTTGCGGCGCCGGCACACCGGGTTCTAGTCCTGGTTGGGGCACCGGATTCTGTCCCGGTTGCCCCTCTTCCAGGCCAGCCCTCTGCTGTGGCCCAGGAGTGCAGTGGAGGATGGCCCAGGTGCTTGGGCCCTGCACCCCATGGGGAGACCAGGAAAAGCACCTGGCTCCTGGCTCCTGCCATCGGATGAGCGCGGTGCGCCGGCCGCAGCGCGCCATCCGCGGCGGCCATTGGAGGGTGAACCAACGGCAAAAGGAAGACCTTTCTCTCTGTCTCTCTCTCTCACTGTCCACTCTGCCTGTCAAAAAAAAAAAAAAAGAAGACTCAATTATGTGTTGTCCACAAGAAACTCACTTTAAATATGAATACACATATAGATTCTGTAAATGGATAGAGAAGTAAAAAGTAAATGGATCAAGATATGCTATGCTAATACTAATTTTAAAAATGCACAAGAGGGTATATTAACTTTAACAAAGCTGATTTCACAGTGAGAAAGCTTATCAGGACAAAGATGAACATTACAAAATATATTGAAGATATAACAAACTTTAATGTGTATGTGCCTAACCGAGCTCTAAAATACATGAGGCAAAGCCTGATAGCACTGCAATGTGAAATAGATGAATCCACTATCCAAATGGACAGAACCAGCTAGCAGAAAATCTGTAAGGATATGGTTGAACTCAAAACCACCACCAGTCAATTGGATATAATGGTCATTTATAGATCATTAGCCAATAACAGCAGAATATAAATATTTTTCAAGCTTAAACAGCATTTACTAAGCTAACCCTCATCCTGGGCCATAAATCACTTCTTAACAAATAAAAAAGAATAGAAATCATACATTTTGTATTTTTTTATATAAAGCTTTATTTAAAGAATATAAATTTCCAAAGTACAGCTTATAGATTACAATGGCTTGCCCCCCATAACTTCCCTCCCACCCGCAACCCTCCCCTTTCCCTCTTCCTCTCCCCTTCCATTCACATCAAGATTCATTTTCCATTCTCTTTATATACAGAAGATCAGTTTAGTACATATTACGTTAAGATTTCAACAGTTTGCTCTCACATACGGACACAAAATGAAAAACACTGTTGGAGTACTGGTTATAGTATTAATTCATAATGTACAGCACATTAAGGACAGAGATTCTACATGATTTTTTTTTAAAAAAAATTGATTATCTATGCAATTTCCAATTTAACACCAAGTTTTTTAATCATTTTCAATTATCTTTATATACAGAAGATCAATTAAGTATATACTAAGTAAAGATTTCATCAGTTTGCACCCACACAGAAACACAAAGTGTAAAAATACTGTTTCAGTACTAGTTATAGCATTACTTCACATTGGACAACACATTAGGGACAGATCCCTCATGAGACGTAAGTACACAGTGACTCCTGATGTTGATTTAACAATTTGACACTCTTGTTTATGGCGCCACTAATCTCCCTAGGCTCTAGTCATGAGTTGCCGAGACTGTGGAAGCCTTTAGGGTTCGCAGACTTTGATCTTATTCCGACAGGGTCATAGACAAAGTGGAAGTTCTCTCCTCCCTTCAGAGAAAGGTACCTCCTTGTTTGATGGCCCCATTCTTTCCACTGGGATCTCACTCGCAGAGATCTTTCATTTAGGTCTTCTGTTTTTTTCAGAGTGTCTTGGCTTTCCATGCCTAAAATATTCTCATGGGCTCTTGAGCCAGATCCGAATGCCTTAAGGGCTGATTCTGAGGCCAGAGTGCTATTTAGGACATCTGCCATTCTATGAGTCTGCTGTGTATCTCAATTCCCATGTTGGATCATTCTCCCTTTTTGATGCTATCAGTTAGTATTAGCAGACGCTAGTCTTGTTTGTGTGATCCCTTTGACTCTTAGAACTATCAGTGTGATCAATTGTGAACTGAAATTGATCACTTGGACTAGTGAGATGGCCTTGGTACATGCCACCTTGATGGGATTATATTGGAATCCCCTGGCAAGATTCTAACTCCATCATTTGGTGCAAGTCCGATTGAGCATGTCCCAGATTGTACATCTCCTCCCTCTCTTATTCCCACTCTTATATTTCACAGGGATCACTTTTCAGTTAATATTTAAACACCTAAGAACAATTGTGTGTTAATTACATTTTGTATTTTTATACCACAATGGATTTAAAATAGAAATCAATAATAGAAAGGTTGCTAGAGAAAAATCTCACAATGTTTCTAAATTATATGCAGGTTTAAAAAATCATATAAAAATGTAAAAATATTTTGAATAAATGAGAATGAAAATACAACTGATAAAAATTTATGGGATGCAATAAAAGCAGCACTTACACAGAAATTTATAGCATTGAACACACATTTTTAAAAAGATTTACTTATGTATTTGAAAGTCAAAATTACAGAGAGAGATGGACAAAGAAAGAGAGAGAAAAAATATCTTCCATCCACCCACTGGCACATGCCTCGAGTGACCACAATAGCCAGCGCTGGGCCAGGCCAAAGCCAGGAGCCAGGAGTTCCATCCAGGTCTCCCACATAAGTGGCAGGGGCCCAAACACTTGGGTCATCTTACAATGCTTTTCCGAAGCCATTAGCAGGGAGCTGGATCAGAAGCAGAACAGCCAGGACATGAACCAGCACCCATATGGGATGTTGGCAATTGTAGGTAATGACTTTACCTGCTAAACCACAATGCTGGCCCCTGAATGAACTTTATTTTTTTTTTAAGAAAATGATCTAAAATTGATTAGCTAGGCTTCTACTTAGAAAACTAGAGCAATAAAAGCAAAGTAAATCTAAAGTGAGAAGAAAATAATAAAAATTAGAGCAGATACCAGAATCCCACATTGGAGTGCTGGTTGGAGTCCTGGCTGCTCTGCTTCCAATACAGCTTCCTGCTTATGTGCCTAGGGAGGAAGTGGATGATGGCTCAAGTACTGGCAACCCTGCTACCCATCTGGGAAACCAGGGTGGAATTCCCAGCTTTTGGCTTCAGCCTGGCCCAGCCCTACCTGTTGTGATCATCAAAAGTCTTCAACAAAACATTAGCAAAATGTACCCAAAAATCTATTTAAAAAATCATACACCATGACAAAGTGAAATTTTTCTCCAGGCATGCAAGGCTAATTAAAGAAATCAATTACTGGGCTGGTGCTGAGGATTAGCAGGTAAAGCTACCATCCACAGTGCTGGCATCCCATGTGGGCGCCAGTTCATGTCCCAGCTGCTCTACTTCTGATCCAGCCTCCTGCTATTGGCCTGGGAAAAGCAGCAGAAGATGGCCCAAGTACTTGGGCCCCTATACCCACGTAAGAGACCCAGAAAAAGCTCCTGGCTCCTGGATTCAGATTGGCTCAGGTCCAGCTATTGGTAGTCATTCAGAGAATGAACCAACAATTGGAAGAGCTCTCTCTCTGTCTCTCCTTCTCTCTGTAACTTTGCCTTTCAAATAAATAAATCTTTTTAGATAATGTTTAAACATCAATTAATATAATTCATTATACCAATAAAGAAAAAATCATGATAATATAAATCATGATAATACAGAAAAAGCATTTGACATAATCCAATATTTGTTCATAATAAAAACTTTATAAAATAGAAGTAGTGGGAAACTTCCTAAACTTGATAAAGAATATCTTAAAAATTTACAGTTAACATCAGACTTAATGGTGAGAAACGAAGCTTTCCCACAAAATCAGGAATAATGCAAGATTTTTCCATCTCATCACTGCTTTTCAACATTATACTAAAAGCCCTATATAATGTTATAGAACAAGAAAAAGAAATAAAAGGTACTTGTAGACAGATTTTGATGGAAATAATAAAATTATTGCTGACAAAAGAAAATATTGGAACTAATAGCAGTTATAGCAAAGTTGCAGGATTCATGGTTAATGTACAAAAGCCTATTGCTTTCCTATAGGATAGCAAGGAGTGGGTGGAATTTGAAATTCGAAACCTAGTGTCATTTAAATTAGCATCTCCCAAAATGAAATACTTGGGTATGAATCTAGCAAAATACATATAATAGCTATATGAAAAAAACTATAAAACTGTGATGAAAAATACCCCCAAAAAACTATAATGTTAATGGACCAGGAACTTCAATATTGCTGTTATGTCAGCTATCCCCAATTTGATCTATAGATTCAAAGCAATCCCAATGAGAACCCTGGCCATCTGTTTTGTCAGTATCAGAAAACTGATTCTAACATTTAAATGCAGAGGTGGAAGATCTACAATGGCCCATAGAATACTGAAGAAGAACAATGTTGGAGGATTGTCACTATTTGACTTTGACTTACTATAATGCTACAGTAATCAAGACAATGCGGTATTGGCCGAAGAAGAAATAGATCAAAGGAACAGAATAGATATCCTAGAAGTAGTTCCACATAAATATAATCAACTAATTTTTGACAAAGATGCAAAGGCAATATAATGGAGCAAGGTTAGTCTGTTCAACAAATAGTCCTGGAAAAACTAGAGCATCTACATAGAAAAAAATTAAACATAGATATAGACCTTACTCCCTTCTCAAAAGTTAACTCAAAATGGGTCACGGATTGAAATGAAAACACAAAACTCTGGAAACTATCAATACCAAGTGGTGGGAAAAATGTGGAACCACAGGAACTCTCATTCATTGCTAGCAGGAATGCAAAAGGGTAAAACCATTGTGGAAGAGCGTGTGGAGATCCATTACAACGGTAAACATGCTCTTATCCCAAGATTCAACAAGCCTGCCTCCTTGGTATTTACCCACAGGAATAGAAAGCTTATGTCCACACAAAAATCTGCACATGGATATTTCTAATAGTTTTATTCAAAACTTGGAAGCAGCTAACATGCCTTTCAGTAGGTGATATATATACTGTGGTACATCCAGACAACGGAATATCATTCCATGACAGAAAAAAAAGCATTATCGGGCCACAAAGGAAACTTACATGCATATCAGTAAGTGAAAAGAAACCAGTCTGAAATACCATATACCATATAATATAACTATATGACATTCTAGAAAAGACAGAAATATGGAAACAATGAAACGTTAGTGTTTTCCAGGAGTTCCCAGGGACAGAGCATGAATAGATGGAGCATAGAGGATTTTAGGGCAGTGAAACTTTTGCATGACACAAGCGTACTTTAAGAAGTTCAGGGTTGACACCGCGGCACAGTAGGTTAATTCTCTGCCTGCGGCACCAGCATCCCAAATGGATGCCAGTTCTGGTCCCGGCCACTCCTCTTCCAATCCAGCTTTCTCTTATGGCCTGGGAAAGCAGTGGAAGATGGCCCAAGTGCTTGGGCCTCTGCACCCGCATGGGAGACCAGGAAGAAGCACCTGGCTTCTGGCTTTGGATCGGCACAGCTCCAGCCGTTGTGACCATTTGGGGAGTGAACCAACGGAAGGAAGATCTTTCTCTCTGTCTCTCCTTTTCACTCTCTGTAACTCTACCTCTCAAATAAATAAATAAATTTTTTTAAAAGTTCATGGAAAATTAAAAGATATTTAAATATTTTTGAAATAAACACATAGGCTTTTCAAAATATGCATTCCATGAACCTTTTGAAGACCCCTCTCATACTGTAATGGTGGGCCTATTTCTTACAAATTTGTCCAAACCCACTGAATATATAACATCAAAAGTTGAATCTAGGGGCTGGTGCAATGGCATAGCCTGCATTGCTGGCATTCCATATGGGCACTGGTTCAAGTCCTGGCTACACCACTTCTGAACCAGCTCTCTGCTATGGCCTGGGAAAGCAGTAGAGGATGGCCCAAGTGCTTGGGCCCCTGCACCGACATAAGGGACCCAGAAGAAGCTCCTGGCTCCTGCCTTTAGAGCGGCACAGCTGTGGCCACTGCAGCCATTTGGAGAGTGAAGCAGTGAATGGAAAATCTCTCTCTCTATACTCCCCCAACCCCATAATTCTGCCTTTTAAATAAATAAATATTTTTTTTAATTTTTATTTTTGACAGGCAGAGTGGACAGTGAGAGAGAGAGAGACAGAGAGAAAGGTCTTCCTTTGCAGTTGGTTCACCCTCCAATGGCCGCCATGGTTGGCGCGCTGCGGCCGGCGCACCGCGCTCATCCGATGGCAGGAGCCAGGTGCCAGGTGCTTTTCCTGGTCTCCCATGGGGTGCAGGGCCCAAGCACTTGGGCCATCCTCCACTGCACTTCCAGGCCACAGCAGAGAGCTGGCCTGGAAGAGGGGCAACCGGGACAGAATCCGGGGCCCCAACCGGCACTAGAACCCGGTGTGCTGGCGCCGTAAGGCGGAGGATTAGCCTGTTGAGCCACGGCGCCTGCCTAAATAAATAAATCTTAAAAAAAAGAGAGAGAAAGAGAGAGAGAGTGAACTCTAGAGCAAACTATGGGATTTGTGTGTCAACTATAGCAATTATAACACTCTGGCATGCAATGTTGAAAAAGGAAGAAGCTATTCATGTGCGGGGACAGGAAATACATGAGAAATCTCTGTACCTTCTGCTTCATTTTGCTGTAAACCTGAAGCAACTTTTAAAAATGTACTTTATTTGAAAACAAAGCAATACACCCGATTTTATGATCAATGAGGTTGGGCAGGACCGACGTAAATCTTCTGGCATAGTTCTTTGTTTAACTTCACCTTCCTAAAGAACAGCAGCTGGTTGGGTGTTGGCTGCTTTTCCTGCTGCATGAATGACTGGCCCTGGCCAGGTACACTTAACAGACAGGTGTGTCCAGACCTCTCCCCTACTTTGCTCCAAGTCAGTTATTTTTATTCCTAGGATAGGTCTCAGGTGGAATGTTCTTTGTAAATAGGAGGAGTTGTAGATTTTGTTGATGCTTTTACAATGTGGGGAGGTTCTCTTTAAGGAAGAGTAAATTGAAGTATACATGCAAAGCAAAGTGCAGAGATCCCGGAAGAGGCTTTTATAAATGAGGGCTCCTAAGCTCTGCAGCACAGGTACCTCAGTATAGCTTTCTCATTTTGGAGCAAATCAAAATAAGTCCGTTACTCAATGTACACATTTAATATGTATTAGATACACTGAGTTAGTGCCAATGAAGATAAAACAGAAATAGAGCATTTTGATGGGGGACACGTAAATACTCTCTGCAAAAACAGGTCATTGCCCATACTTAGCAGGGATCCCAGCAGCCTGCGCCTGACCCCTGGGGAGACCCAAGCCCCCTTTGGGTTCTGATCTGGAAAAGCTCCGCCTCTGACCCCGCCCATTCTCAAGGCATTTCCTGTAGGAGTCCTCCTTTCCAGATGCTCTGGGATCTCCTGCAACTCGAGAGGGTTTTTTTTTCAGGGACCTGAAAGCCCTTGCTCTGAAATGTCGCCATCAGGAAGGACAGGGCCTCTGTCTCCCAGGGGGAGGGCAGAATCCTGACTTCAGTAATTGCGAGTTCCCAGGCGGGGCTGGCCTAATCATATCGACACTGACTAACCCTTTGGACAGTTTCACTTCCCTAGTGAGCCTCTGCCCCCCCCCCTCTCTCCCCTACACCACTTCCCTACTCCCTGGTTCCCCTTTTCTAATTCCCAGTCAGTTCTGCAAATCTGGGTGGAGCTCAGGCCTTGCCCTTATGGTTAGTGGCACTGAGTCAAGTCCATTTTCACCGTCGTAACTTACATGCAGCTTTCTTCACCTTTGATATGGCCTAGCGGACTCCAAAGCTGAGCTTTTAACGAGACTCAAAGCATAGGCTCTCATTGTTGGCGAGTTTGAGGATCCCCCCCTCCCACCATGTACCCTAGAACTACAGAAAGCACAGCTGGCTCTGTTGCGCCCACCTTCCAACCACCTTTCTGACCTCATCTGCTGCTGCTCTGGGCCGTACTCGCTCCTCTCCAGCTGTGCTGGCCTCCCCGTTCTTCCATGAGCTGAGCAGGCATGCGCGGGCCTCTGCACGTGGGGCTGCTCCCCACCTGAAACGTTGGTGTCTCCGCTTGGCGGAGGAGACTGGGGTGCAGCGAAGTTCATGGTTGTGACTGTATGACGTCAGCCGGAGGAACGACCCCCAGTGCTTCTCCGCCGGCTGCATTCGGACTTCTTCTTTCTTTCATGCTCCACCCAACTGGTCAGGAAATGCCACTGGTTCCACTTCCGAAGGACAAGAGTGCTCTGTGTCTCACGCCCTCACTCCTTTCCACCTTACCATGGGGAGGGGCCGCCAACTCTTGCGTGCATTGCTGCCTCCCACCTTCTCCAATGCAGTCCTCTTAAACTAGAAGTTAGATCATCTTATCCCACATCTCAAAAACATCTCATGCCTCCGTATTTCGTCCAAGGTAAAAGCCAAAGATAGTTACAAAGGCCTATAAAGCACTACAGTTATGCTGTCGGATGCAGTGAGCGCTGGCCGCAGTTGCTAAGAGAGCGCTTGTGATGTGGCCCATCAGAATGGTGTATGAAATGCATATGGGATTTGGATGGCTTAGTTTGAAAGTAAGAATGTTATGGATCTCCTTAATATTTTTTTAAAAGATTTATTTCTTTCACAGGCAGTGTCACAGACAGAAGAGTGCAGTGGAGGATGACCCAAGTGCTTGGGCCCTGCACCCCATGAGAGACCAGGAAAAGCACCTAGCACCTGGCTCCTGCCATCTGACGAACGCGGTGCGCCGGCCGCAGCGCGCCATCCGCGGCGGCCATTGGAGGGTGAACCAACGGCAAAAGGAAGACCTTTCTCTCTGTCTCTCTCTCTCACTGTCCACTCTGCCTGTCAAAAAAAAAAAAAAAAAAAAAAAAAAAGAAGGTGGGAGAGAGAGAGAGAGAGAGAGAGAGAGAGAGAGACACTTCCATCCTCTGGTTCACATCCCCAAATGGCTGCAACGGCCAGGGCTGAGCCAAGACAAAGCCCAGAGCCTGGAATTCCATCTGGGTCTCCCATGTGGGTGTAGGGACCCAAAGATCTGTTCTCTGATGCTTTGCCAGGCACATCAGCAGGGAGATGGACAGGAAGTAGAGCAGCTGGAACTTGAACTGGCATATGGATGCCAGTGTTGCAGGCAGTGTTTTAACCTGCTGTGCCACAATGCTGGCTTCAATCATTTTCATATTGATTTTATACTGGATAAATATATATGTTATTAAAATCAATCCCACTTATTTCTTTTTACTTTTTCAGCGTGCCTACTAAATATTTTTGAG
The DNA here is from genome assembly GCA_949820135.1 of Sylvilagus floridanus. Taxonomy (NCBI): domain Eukaryota; kingdom Metazoa; phylum Chordata; class Mammalia; order Lagomorpha; family Leporidae; genus Sylvilagus; species Sylvilagus floridanus. The sequence continues at coordinate 75,502,347 of OX463225.1, read as the reverse complement.
AGGCAAAGAGACAAGGAGAGACAAAACTCCATCTACTGGTTCATATCCCAAATGCCCACTACAGCTGGGGCTGAGCCAGGCTGAAGCTAAAAGCCAAGAACTCAATCAGGATCTCCCATGTAAGTGGCAGGAACTCAATTCATTGAGCCATCATCACTGTGTTTTAGGATTTTCAAGAAACTTGAATTGGGAGCCACAGCCAGGGCTCAAACCCAGACAATCTGATATGGGATATGAGCATCTTAGTTGATGCCTCCCCTTAAAATTTTTCAAATTATATTTGTGGTTCATTTGTGTGGCTCTCATGTTTCATTATGTTTCTGTTGGACAGAACTGATCTACAGTATCTGGTCCTTAATTGAAATCTCTCGTGATCTTGCCTCCTGCTTGCTCCTGTTCTTGGTCATTTCAATCAAGCCACATTGGCCAACTTGTTATTCCTCTAGCGTATGAGTATACCAGGTATGCTCTTGCCTCAGGGCCTTTGCTCTGGCTGTTTCACTATTGGATAGCCTTCCTTGCAATCATGTGGGTGTTCCTCCTCCTACTCTGGGCTTTATTCAATCTTCACCTTCTCAGCAAAAGCTTCCCTGGTCCCTGCTGAACCTCCTTGACCATACCTACCCCCATTCCCATATTCACTGACCCCCTTCCATGTTTTACTCTTCCCCATAGCATTTGTCACCAGGTCACATACTGTAAAATTTTCATTTATTTTCTTTATTGTTTAACTTCCTCTCTAGAATCCACAAGGGCAGAGTTTCACTTAAAGGTATACTCCCAACACTTAGAACTGTCATCTGCAGGATTTAAACTTGTTTATTAGTTAGACTCATGAACACGTTTTCATTGAACACTAATATATGCTGGGTATTTTTTTAATGCTGGGGATAAACAGTTCAATGTGACATGGTCAAGGAGCTACGAGTTTAGTGTGTATTTATGGAGGAGAGGGTAAACAGACCAATACACCGAATGTATTAGTTTCCCATTGCTTCAGTAATAAATTATCACAAGCTTAGTGCCTTAAAAGCACTCGTTTGTTCCCTTACAGTTCTGGAAGTCAGAAATCCAAATTGGATCTTGTTCCACGGAAATCAAGGTGTCCAGAGACTGTGTCCTTTCGGGAGGCCCTAGGGAAGCACTTGCCTTCTTGCCTTTCCTGCTTCTAGTGGTTGCTTGTCTCCTTGGCTTGTAACTCCTTCCTCCATCTGCCAAGTCCATCACTCTAAACTCTGCTTCTGTTACCAAACACCACCTCCTGTCACTGGGACTCTTCCCTGAGGATCTTCATGGTGAAACTGGACCCACAGAGACAATCCAGGATAACCTCCTCATCACAAGACATTTGACTTAATCACGTCTACTGAGACCCTTTTGCTGTCTAAGGTCACAGTCAGGTTTGAGGATTAGGATGGGGGCATCTTAGGTGACCTTTACAACCTGCCACATAGGACAAGGTGTGACAAGTGCTACAATGGAGGCAAGTATCAGATGCTATGAAAACACAAACAGCAAATCAAACAGGGTGTGCCGGAGGGGTGGAACAGCTTTCTAGAGTAAGTGACTTTTTCTCTGACGCTTGTATGTTGGTATGGACCATGTATAAAAGAATGTGTAAAGGCTGATGCTATTTTCACTAGTTATCTATTGCCGGGTTACAAATCACCCTTTCCCAACCCTCAATTTAGCAGCTGAAAATAATAAATGTCCTAAGATCTCACACGGTTTCTGGGGAGCATGATTCCAAGCGTCCCGACCACATCCTACTGCCTACTGTCTCTCCGGAAGCTGCAGTCAAGTTGCTGGCGAAGGCTGCAGGCATCTGATGCAGCTGGAGGAGCCGTGGCTGAGTCCACTCGCGTAACTGTTGGCAGGAGGAGGCTTCAAGTCCTCACTGCCTGGGCCTCTCCCTTAAATGCAACCACATGACATGGCAACTAGCTTCTCTGAGAGTCTAAGATAGAAGCTCCAGCCATTTATAATCTCAGAAGTGACAGGCCTCATGTCTGCCTTTCTATTGGTCATACAGACCGACTTTAGTACCAGGTGGGAGGGGACCACACACAGTGCTGAATTCCAAGAGGCAGTGATCATGGAGGTCATCTGGAGTCTGGCCACCACAATTGGGATTACAAGTAGTTTCTTATTATTGGTACAGAGGAGATCATGAAAGACTGGCAAGGACAAGGTTGGCATGGGCAGGAAGGGCTAGGGCATACAAAGTCTGTACACTTGGCCAAGGAGCCAGGAGATAATCTTTTTATGGATAGGGAGGCATTGCTGGGGCTTAGTCATGAGAGCCACATGTGCACGTTGCTTTTGACAGTGATTGCAGGTCAGCATACGTGGGGGGTGGAGCAGAGGACCAAGAGATTAGGGTGAAAGAACCATGACTAAGACTGCATGGTAGGACAGGGGAGAGAGGAGGAGGCTTGGAAGAAGACAAAGAGTGGGCAAGGACTGGCGAGGGCAGTGGGTTCAGGGCATATCCAGTCGTAAATTGTCAGGGAGGCTGAGGGTGAGGGAGGCCTCTGGGTGCCTGTGAGGATGCTGGCTTGAAAGAGGGAGAAGAAATATTATGTGAATGCAGAAAGAAAGGCAGGCTTGCTGCCTGAGAGTGAACAAGAGCTAAGATGCCCAGTTTCAATATATGTTGCCTGTAAGACATTAGGTACAGCTATAACTAATGAGTAGTTAGAATGAGCTGAAATTAGTCTGGGCTAAATACAGAAAGGGCTTATCAGCATTTGTGGGGAGGAACTATGTGCTCTGGCCGGAAGAGAGCTCTTCTCACTTTGTTGGTGTAAGTTCCAGCCAAAGCCAAATGGCATTTTCTAGGTACCATCCTCATGTTATCATAATCCCTGATGTATGCTACGATCAGTGCTTCTCACCGCACATGCTCTGATTTAATTTTAACTTCAGACTAACCCAGGGAGGAATGGAACACTACTGTTTCCATTTTATAGGTGAAAAATCTGCAGAAAGTATCACTGCCATCCCTATTTTTCCTATAAGGAAGCAGACCTAGCTCAGGGCTAACAACGTCACTCAAGGATGTATAGCAAGTAAGTGATGGACAGAGCCCTTGGATCCAGGTCTTCTCACTCTGGACCATGTGCCCTTAGTTGAACTCTGCCCCTATGGTTTGTTTGTGGAATTAAGGATACACTTTCTGGCAGGGTTGGCATGGGCTGATGTTTACAATCTGATATGTGAGAAATGAAAAATAAATAAAACAAGAGCAAGCTCATGAGTCCACACATGCAGTGGTATGAAGAAAGAGTTACTGGACATGTAGATGCCCAAGTATTGGCAATGTTTACAATCTTCTTTCTAGAATGCTTCCTCTTTTTGATATTTCTGGAAAAAAGTGGCAAATCACTTTAATTCACTTTAAAAATAACAAATTGTTCATTCTCTTGCCACAAGCATCCTGTATTAGCCAAATGGCTTTTCAGCCTTAGTATCGCTGCAAGGGAAACTCCCACAGTGGTACTTCTCATTAGAAAGGGGAGCAGGTGGATGATGGATTTTCTTAAGGAAATACCCCACAATGGTGGACAGATTGTTCTGGAAAGAACTGTCAATTATTTATGTAAAACCTCAATTTTTTAAACGTTTTATTTATTTATTGGAGAGGCAGAGTTATAGACAGAGAGGGAGAGACACAGAGAGAGGTCGTCCATCTAGTTTCAAGCAGCTCCATTGCTTAGAATCTCACATATGGTGTGAAGTGGGAACATTGCCAACCAACCCGTCATAATCTGCTATGCCCCATGTTTACTGCCTTTAAGTCATTTCAAGGTGAAACTCTATCCCAAGGACATTTCTGACAACTGCAAGGAAGCTGTGAAGTTTCTCTTGTTTCAAGGGGACTCAGGCTTCCACATTCTGATCTGTATTTGAATACTATTCCATCAATCTCTTCTTAAATTCTGTAGTATAACTGTGGATATGGGAACATTTCTTTGTCTTAAATTTGGGTTTTATGGGGTTGGTGCTGTGGTGTAGTAGGTTAGGCTTCCACCTGCAGTGCAGACATCCCATATGGGTGCCAGTTTAAGTCCAGGCTGATCCACTTCCAATCCAGCTCCCTGCTAATGCACCTGGGAATGCAGCAGAGGATGACCCAAATGCCTGGGCCCCTGCACCCACGTGGCAGACATGGAAGAAGCTCTTGGCTCCTGGCTTCAGATCAACACAGTTCTGGCAATTGCAACCATTTGGGGAGTGAACCAGCAGTTGGAAGATTGCTTTCTCTCTCTCCCTCTCTTTCTCTGTCTCTCTCTCATTCTCTCTCTGTATTTCTTCCTTTCAAATAAATAAATAAATGTTAAAAAAATAAAGAAAATAGAGAAACTGGAGCAGTACAGAGATGACTGAAAAACCCCAATGGGTTCAGTCATTGGGAGCACCGAGCAACTTTGGACACAGGAGAACAGTTTGCTCCAACCTGGCTGCTATTGCTTAGTAAGCTCCCCCTCCTTGACCTCACTGCCCCTTCCTCCTCATCTCTGTTCCACTATTCTTGGAACTTTTTCAAATCCCCGCCCAGATTAGCTGTTCAATCAGTTTCATTTCCTTGCCTTAATTGATAACATTAACATACATCTTACCTGTCTTAGTCCATTTTCTGTTGCTGTAACTGAATGCCATAGACTGGGCAATTTATAAAGAATAAAGATTTACTTAGCACACAGTTCTGGAGGCTTGGAAGCTGAAAGTCGAGGAAATGAATCTGCTAAGGCCCTTCGTGCTGGTAGGAATACTCTGTAGAGTCCCTACGTTTCACTGGCAAGAGGAGCACAGTGACTGGGAGAGCTGGATTTCATAACAAGCCACTCTTGATAATCCATCAGTCCATTAATCCATGAGTTTATCAGTCCGTTCACGATGTCCTCATGACCCCATTACTTCTCAAAGATTTAACCTTGACATATGACTTTGGGGAATTAAGTTCAGAGGGCCAAACATTCAAACCGAAGGCATACCTCTCTATCTGGATTCAAGAAATCCTAATCTCCTTCACTAGTTGTTGTGTAGGTGAATGAAACTGCTCAGTACTTGGAGGAGTCCTAGATGTGGCTTAAATTGTTCAATATGGAGGGGGGCACACATCTCTATTGTGACAGCCTGTGGGCCTTAACATAATTTCTCAATTTGGTTTTGGGTTTCCAAATATTAACACCTAACCGATATTTATTTAATTAACACTCATTAACAGTTTTCTTTCCCAAGTAATTTCAACATATGATGGCTGTCATTTCTTTTGTTCCCATTCCATGAAATATGTACTAAAAAAACGAAAGAAAATTTTGAGACTTTTCTGTTTGACTCTACAATGAATGAGGTGCTCAGGTGCCTGTCAGTATATTTGTTTTACTGCTGTGATAAAATACATAACTTCACACAAATGGGCTAAGGGTAGCAAAAGCTACGGAAATACAGGCTAACTGGAAGCCAATGCCCACCCCAAGAGGCCCACAATACATCAAATATTGAATGCCTGAAGCTTTCTATGACCTGCTTGCACGTTATTACCACAAATTTTTTTACTAAATCAGCCATGAGAAATCAGCTCAGGGCCAGAAGGCAGCCAACCAGTGGACAAATCCAGCCTTCAGTTTGAAACTCTACTACTGTTACAATCGTAGATATCTTTCAGGCTAGGACAGTCAGCATCAAGTGGCAATGAGGATTAGGGAATTAGCAAATTGTTAACTTTGGAAAACCTTGGCAAGAAGTTGTTTGTACAACTTGTCAAGTTTTCTATATTTGTCTTTGTAACTCAGCTAGATTTAATTTTGCTTGCTGAAAAAAAAATCATTTTATGATTTTAGTGAAATGGACATCGTCTGAGAGGTTTTCAGAAAAATAAAATTCCATAAATGTATTTCAGGGTGGAATCTGGGATCTGTTTGGTAGCCTCCCCCACCCCACCCCCTTCTCAGGAACACCTCCAGTCCAAGGAGAGGAAGTGCCCCACGTCCACACATGGCTGCAACTTTCACACTGGATTTCCATGTGTCTGCAGTCTAAATTGAAGCAGCCACAGAGCCCCAGCCCCCACCCTCACTCTGCTTCTTTTCCCATAACCCTACTCTGCTCCCTCCAGCTTTTCCTCTCCTCAGTTCTTCCAATTTAACAGCTCTCTTCCAGCTGACAAGCTTCTCCCTTCTTCTTTTGCCCATATTCCCTATCTACACTGTTATGACCTGGTGCTGGTTCCAAACACCACTTTGGCCACTGACCTTTCCTGCCCAACCCTGTAATGTGCTCCTGCAACCTTGACCCTTGGGAGGTCCACCTTGTGTTTCAGGGATATTCAGCCAGCTCCTGGATTTCTTGCTCTGATTGGAGGGGTTTCTGCTTCTCCAGGCTACCTGGGTCCCATGTGAAACATAACCTGTGTGGTAAGTGAAGTTCCACCTGACCAGTGAAACCAGGCCAAAGCGTTCTCTGCTCAGAAAATATCATGGGATCTCACCCAAGACAAGACCTCATGGAAACCTAGGTATATAAAGGATACTTCCAAAAGTTCATGGAAGACAGAATAAAAATGTATATATTGTGGTGCAAAAATTTTGAAATTCATACATATGAGAGGCCTTTCTAAAAGGTTAGGAAAGCTCAGACCACACTCTCTTAGAGTGTGGTCTAGATGATCAGTGATTACTTGGCTAGTCATGTGGGCCTTGCTAAGGGACTCACATTGCCAAAAATGACACCTGAGTCCCCCAAGACTTGTCATTTTTATCCCTCTTTTCTTCATCAATCCTTTAATCATCGTGGGATTCCATTGCTTATGGGGACTTCTCAGGTAAAACAGTAATGCACTGCTTGGGTGTGGCTGCATGTGTTCCGTGTTCAGGTGCCTCTTCTGCTGTCGGGGACATATTGACCAAGATAATGTGATTCCATTATCACTGACTGGTCCTATTTTCTTCCAAGAAAAAACGGAACACTTACTGTTTCTTTATTGTGAAAAAATATACATAACACACAATTTATCATTTTAAGTGCATTTCAGGGGCATTAAGCAAATTCACTGTGGTGAAATTATTGTGGCTGTTAACCTCCAGAACTTTTTCATCTTCTTGCACTGAAACGCTGTGCCCACTAGACAATTATTGCCCTTCTCCCTCTCCACCCAGCCTGTGGCAAGCACCAATGTACTTCCATATCTGTGCGTTTGACTAGTCTAGGAAACCTCACGTAAGGGGAGTCATACAATAGCTGGTTTTTTTTTTAAGATTTATGTATTTATTTGAAAGGCAGAGTTACAGAGAGAGAGAGAGAGGGAGAGACACAGAGAGATCTTCCATCTGTTGGTCCACTCCCCAGATGGCTGCAACAGTCAGAGTTGGGCCAGGTTGAAGCCAGGAGTCAGGAGCCAGGAGCCAGGAGCTTCTTCTGGGTCTCCTATGTGGGAACAGGGGCACAAGGATTTGGACCATTCTCCACTGTTTTCCTAGGCACGGAGCTGGATCAGAAGTGGAGTAGCTGGGACTAAAACTGACACTCATATGGGATGTTGGTGTCATAGGCAGTGGTTTTATATGCTGAGTTATATGCCAGGCCCAGTAGCTGTCTTTTTTATAACTGGTTTATTTTGCTTAGAATAATGTCTTCAAGGTTCATCCATGTTGTAGCATGTACCAGAATTTCCTCCCTTTTTAAGGCTGAAAAACACCCCATGTATGAATATGCCATGTTTTGTTTATCCATTCATCCATGGACATTTGAGTTGCTTATGCCTTTTGGATATTTTGAATAATGATTCTGTGAACATGAATGTACAAATATCTGTTTGAGTGCCTGCTTTCAATTTATTTGGGCATATACCCAGAAGAGCAGTTGCTGAATTATATGGTAGTTCTGTTGTTAACTTTTGAGAAGCTACCATGCCATTTTCCACATTCCCACCAGCAATGCACAACGGTTCCAACTTCTCCACTTCCTCACCAACAGTTATTTTCTCTTTTGTACGTTTATCTTCTATAACAGCCATCCTGGTGGATGTGAAGTGGCTATGTGGTTTTATTCTTTATACATCCCTCATTATGAGTGATGTTGAACATTTTTCATGTGCTTATTGGCCATTTGTGTATCTTCTTTGGAGAAATGTCTAGTCAAGGCCTTCACTCATTTTGAAATCAGGTAGTTTGGTTTTTTGTTGTTGAGTTATGTCAGAAATCTAATTTTAAATGGTCTTTCCAAAATGCCAAATATTGGTTAGAAATAAAACATTAAAAAAGAAAAAAGTGCTGTAGTAATGAAAACAGATCGACCTCATAGCCTGATTGCTCCCAAATGGGTAGGAAGATTGGGCTCCTCACTGTGCCCTTTCTACACAAATGGCCATAGCTATCATTATTCAAGGCCAAGCCTGTGGAGAAAATTGTTAACAACCGCGAAGATTAGGGCCATAACAAATCCGTGGTTTTCAAAATAAGTTAACCCTTAGCAATCCTTTAGTCATCAGTCAGTTCCTTCTTCTAATTCCCTCATATGCTCCACTAAATCTTATCTCTGTTGCCCAAGTCTTGTATATTACCTCTGCTCTCACTCTCCCTGCACATGCACTGGCCTCCAGTTATCTGGGGAAACCCAGTTTGTGGGGACTGATTTTCACCACTGCATCACTGAAGTTGTCCACTTTGATGCCAATCCTTCCCTGATTCCCCTCAGCCCGAGGAGAGGCAACTACTTTCTCCTTTTCTTTCTTTTCTTTTTTAGTGTGCAATCTTGTATCTCTCTTTTTTTTTTTTTAAAGATTTATTTATTTATTTGAAAGTTAGAGTTACACACAGAGAGAAAGAGGCAGAGAGAGAGACAGAGAGAGAGAGCGAGCTTCCACTGGCCCACTCTCCAATTGACTGCAATGGCTAGAGCTGCGCAGATCCGAAGCCAGGAGTTTCTTATGGGTCTCCCATGCAGGTACAGGGGCCCAAGGACTTGGTCCATCCTCTACTGCTTTCCCAGGCCATAGCAGAAAGCTGGATTGGAAGTGGAACAGCCAGGTTTTGAACCAGTACCCATATGGGATGCCGGCATTACAGACAGTGGCTTAACGCCACAGCACCGGCCCTGCGACTACTTTCTGACATGCAAGGGCACTCCTTGTATAGTGGGCTCATGTTCAATGTCCCTTCTTCTGACCATGTGGCCTAGATTACATTTTTGAAACCATCTCCTTCTAATCTCTGTCCATGTGATTTAGTTGGAACTGATCCCAACTCATTTCTGCTCCTAAGGCAGACATATGATCTCTGTTAGCCAATAACAACACACAACCTACCCCTGGCTATAGTTAAAATATAACTTATGCCTTGGCCAATCAGAGCCAATCCAGAGATTCTTGACAGGTCCACTGGAAGATGGCGTATTCATTTTCCTGGGACTATAGGCCTTAGGGACCACATCATGATGGAGACAGTGAGCACCATCTCTTCTAGCATGTGGGTGCAGAAATGAGGCTAATAGGGAGGAAAGTGAAGGTGACAAGAGGAGGAAGAAAATGATGAGGGAGAGAGAGCCAGTTACGGCCTGGATACAGGGAGTCCTGATGACATTTTCTTGAGGTTTGGAAGCAGTCCTGTCTGGATTATTTTCAGTGGCTTGAGTTGGCATGTTCTCCTTTTCTCTGAAGATGATTAGGTGGTCGCTTCATAGGAGTAAGGGTAATTGAAAACACCCTGCCTTCCGGGCTGCCCACGTCAGTAGGGAAGGACTGGGCTAGTGTTATCCATTCCCAGCACTGTGCACAGAGACTGATGTGCAGTAAGTGCTCAGTAACCATTTACTGACTCACCCTACCAGTGACTGGTGCTGCGTCCAGCTTTCTTTTTTAAAAAAAATTGTTTATTTATTGGAAAGGCAGAGTTACAGAGAGAGAGAGAGAGAGAGAGAGAGAGAGAGAGAAAGCTCTCCCATCTGTTGGTTCACTCTGCAAATGGCCACAATGGCCAGGACTGGGCCAGGTTGAAGACAGGAGCCAGTAATTTTATCTCAGTGTCCCATGTGGGTGCAGGGGCACAAGGACTTGGGCCATCTTCTGCTGCTTTCTCAGGCCACAGCAGAGAGCTGGATTGGAAGAGGAGCAGCCGGGACTAGAACCGGCACCCATATAGGATGCTGGGGTAGCAGGCGGCAGCTTAACTCACTACATCACAGCCACAATGCTGGCCCTGAGTCCATCTTTTAACTTCACCTCCAGCTCTTATTTCCCTCATTTTATTTCCTATGTTTTAAGATTCTCCCTTCCTCAGATAATTTATTTGCTCAAGACCCTTTAAATCTAAAAATAAAACCAAGCAAACAACAACAAGGCCAAATATCTTCCTTCATTACGGCACTTCTTTCTAGCACCCTGACCTACTTTCCCATCTCATCTGATATTTTCAAAAGCGCTCTTAACCCACTGCATCCTGGGTTCTGCCCCAGATCTCTCAGTGTTGCCCCAGTTGTTCCTGCCGTCGCTACCACGAAAGCACACAGCACTGTCGGTCAGCCACTCTCCTCACTAACCACAGAGTGCAGCGAGGCCCTTTCCTCCTTGGAGCCAGGATGTCTCTCAGACTTTCCCAGAGTTCACCCTCTGGATCTCAGTTCATGGCTCTGCTTGAGAGTTCAGCTTGGAATCTAAGCCTTCCATTAACAGAGTATTTGAGTATTTGGATTTTTTTTTTTCTTACCTTGGAACTGCAACAGCACAAAACTCTTTCTTTGACCTTGGTAATTTGCCCCAGGTGGCAAAGTAGATCAGATCTCCATGACGCAGTGTGTCCAGAGCCTGTAAGACGTCACTTTTTTTTTTTAAGATTTATTTATTTAAAAGGTGGAGTTAGAGGCAGAGGGAGAGGGAGAGAGAGAGATCGAGGGAGAGAGAGAGATCGAGAGAGAGAGAGAGAGAGATCGAGAGATCTTTCATCACTGGTTCACTCCCCAAATGACTGCAATGGGCAGGGCTGGGCCAAGGTGAAGCCAGGACCAGGAGCTTCTTTCAGGTCTCCCTCCTGGGTGCAGGGGCCCAAGCACTGGGCCATCTTCTGCTGCTTTCCCAGGCCATAGCAGAGAGCTGGATTGGAAGTGAGCAGCCAAGAGTTGAACTGGTGCCCATATGTAATGTGGGCACTGCAGGGGGCAGCTTTACCTGCTAGGCTACAGTGCTGGCCCCAGATGTTACATTTTGACCTTTGGAATTATGCCAAGTGGAGGAAGGCTGTTGTGGTTCAGCCCTCCCCCAAGGCTGGTGCTCTTAGCTCAAATATCAGAGGCCAATCTCTGAGGCAAGCTCTCTAGGTATTGAACTGGGAATAGTCTCTGCAACAGCCCAGATTAGGATAGAAATTGATTTCAATTTATCTGGACAAGTATATTATTACCAAAGGCTGTTTCCGGAATGGGATTGTGAAAGGAGGTGCTTTGTCAAATTGACTCAAACAAGAACCCTTCTGGGGATGAACCCTGAATCATTCTAACAAACACTGGAGGATTCCAGGCATCCAAACAGAAAATCAGGATCCCATGAATGTACATAAATCACCTGAATTCTTTAATTAATAGTAGCTTAAGAGAGAAATGATCTCTGTTCATTCTGCTAGTTTGGGGGAAAACATTGAGTCCTCCAGTGGCTACAATCTTATTTCATTTCTCAGTTCAGCAAATATTTAGCAAGCACCTACAGCCTACAAAGAGTTTATTATCTACATAGGGACAAAAATCATGCAGATAAATAGCTTTAATAAAATGTGCTATTAAGTTTCAAATGGGTTTTCTTCTGTTAATTGCTCACAAGGAGCCTTAAAAGTAAGAGGTCAACAAATATGAAGTGCTCATCTAACTAGCAAAACACCAGGCCGTCTCATTCACTGATGGCAAAAACTGGCTGTATATCAGTCTAGCGCAGCAGCCAGAGGTCGACCCTGGGAATTGATTTTTCAGTGTTTTTGGGTGATTCTGATGCACCTCTGGGTTTGATCATTGAAACAGCCCACTCTTTGCTTTCATAACCACACTTGACATCTCAGTGCCACTTGATGCTGTCTTATTGAGAATGGGTGTTCTCTTGGTTCTCTAACTGTAATCTCCCTGGTTCTTTCCCATCTGGTTTTCCCCAGTCTCTTTCCTGGATACATCTTTTCAACCAGCCGTGTACTGGTTCTCTATGGCTTGCATGGCATTTGGTAACCCTAGCGGCTTGAAACTATACAATTGATAATTCTGTAGGTGAGAAATGTATGTGGGGCTCCCTGAGCTGAAGTCTGGGTGTTGGCAGAGCTGCACTCCTTCCTGGAGGCTTCAGGACACAATCTTGCCTGTCTCTTCCAGCTTCTAGAGGCTGACCATGTTTCTTGGCTCAGGGCTACCTTCTTTCTTCAAAGTCAGTAACAACTGGCCAGTCTTCCGCACATCCCTCAGTCACCTGACCACTCTTCCATAGTTCGCTGTCTCTAAGACTCTCCTCTCCTGCATCCCTCTTCACTTCTCCTCCTTTACGGTCAGCAACATTGGGTCAAGTCCTTCTCCTCTGCTTCATCTCACATGCTCTGCTGCTTTCCCTTCCACTTCTGAAGACTTCCGTGATTGTATTGAGCCCACTTGGGTCATCCAGGGTACTCTCTCTGTGTTCAGGTCTGCTGATGAGTGACCCTAATTCCATCTGCTACATTCATTTCCTTTTGGCATTATCATAAGCTAGTCACAGGTTCTGGGGGTTTGAACATGGGCATCCTTTCCATCCTTTCCCCCTTTCCATGGGGGAAAGCTCTCTGTCATGCTGTTCTCTTTATTGTGGGTCTTTTTAGTCTTCTCTTTGTAAACTCAAGGTTTCAGGTTGCTGCAAGTGAGAGAAGCTGAAGAAGGAGACAAAAATGTTGTCAAGAGTAGCGGCAGATCAGCCCAGGACAATTGTTGCAGTATGAAAACGTGGTTTCAGTATTGCCAGATCTTCTGATTTTTCAAAAAAGCCAGAGTTCTAATTTTTCTTTCTCTGTTATACCCCATGACTTCCACTATCTAGAAGAATGTATTAATTAATTAATTTATTTCTGAGAAATGGAGATACAGAGATGGAGCCACAGAGACAGAGACAGGCAGAAGTTCCTTACTTTGCACATTCTCTGAAGTTCCACAATGGCTGAGGCTGTGCTGGGGATGAAGACAGGAGCTGGGAGCTCAGTTCAAGCCTCACATACGGGTGGCAGGAGCCCTACTCTGCAAGCCTTCACAGCTTCCTCCCAGGATCTGCATGTGCAGGAAGCTGGAGTTAGGAGCTGGAACCTAGAAGCACTTTGATATGGAAAATAGCATCTTAACCAGCATCTTACTAAATTCCCATTCCTTCTGAAACTTTTGAGTGTTGGTAACAAATGTAAATATTTCAAAGCATTATGCAAATGAAACCAAATACATCTGCCGATTTATTTGGCTTTGTGTTGTCCATTTGTAACCTCTGCTCTGTATGTTCCTCCTGGAAGTGATCCCACTATGCCAAAGGATTCAATTATCATCAGTACTGGGCATGATAACTTGCAAACCTGTTCATCCAGACCTCTCTGATGAGCTGAGAACAACATCTCCAACTGCACGCTGGACAGCCACACCAACTCATCATCTCCCTGCACACAGAGATGCTTCTCAAGCAAAAAACTGGGCCTCTCGCTTTCTAATCTAATAAGCATCGAATCCTGCTACATGTCCCTTCCTTACTCTTTTCTTATGACCTTAATGGCTTTTTTACTGGAATATTGTACAACGTTTTAAATTCATCCCTTAGGATCCATTCTTCTCCCCAGTTCCTGCTTGTGTTAGTGTGTTTTATGAGCAAAAACTCATTTTTCATAGCTCTGGAGACTGGAAGTTGGAGGTCAGATTGCTGGTGTCGTTAGATTCTGGAGAGGACCCTCTTCTGGGTTGTGGCCTTGCCATCAGCACAATCTGCACATGACACAAAGAGAGCTAGCTACCCCGCTAGCTTCTTCTTAGAAGGACAATTTGGGGGCCGGTGCTGTGACATAGTGGGTAAAACTGCCACCTACATGCCAGCATCCCACATGGGCGCTGGTTCAAGTCCCAGTTGCTCCACCTCTTTTTTTTTTTAAATATTTTATTTATTTATTTATTTTTGACAGGCAGAGTGGACAGTGAGAGAGAGAGACAAAGAGAAAGGTCTTCCTTTTCTGTTGGTTCACCCCACAATGGCTGCTGCAGCCGGTGTGCCAATCCGAAGCCAGGAGCCAGGTGCTTCTCCTGGTCTCTCATGCAGGTGCAGGGCCCAAGGACTTGGGCCATCCTCCACTGCACTCCCAGGCCACAGCAGAGAGCTGGACTGGAAGAGGAGCAACTGGAACAGAATCCAGCACCCCGAGCGGGACTAGAACCTGGGGTGCCTGCGCCACAGGTGGAGAATTAGCCTATTGAGCCACAGTGCCGCCCCTGCTCTACTTCTGATCCAGCTCTGGGCTATGGCCTGGGAAAGCAGTAGAAGATGCCCCAACTCCTTGGGCCCTGCACCTGCATGGGAGACCTGGAAGAAGCTCCTGTCTCCTGGCTTCGGATCGGCACAGCTCTGGCCATTGTGGCCATCTAGGGAGTGAACCAGCAGATGGAAGACCTTTCTCTCTGCCTCTCCTTCTCTCTCCATGTAACTCTTTCAAGTAAAATAAATAAATCTTAAAAAAAAGAAGGACAATTCATCCCTTTCATGAAGGCACCAGCTTTGTGACCTAATTGCCTCCTAAAGATGCTACTTTCAAATACTATAGTGTGGGGTGAGATTTCAACCTATGCACTTTGAGGAAACACAAGCATTCAAGTCCATTACACAGCCTGATCTCCACAATGCAATTCAGATCAGATCACATCTGTCTCCTACTTAACACCCTTCAATGATTTCAAGCAATCCAGAAGATGAAGTCCAAAGTCGTAGCATGACATTCCATGATATGACTCCACATTGCTCTCTGCCATCATTTCTCAGCACTGTCTCCCTGCTATCTAGTTTTCCAGTATTATGGAACATCAATTGTAGCTCCCTTTACACAAAATTTTTTTTAAAGATTTTATTTCTTTATTTGAGAGGTAGAGTTACAGAGAGAGAGGGAGAGACAGAGAAAAACGTCTTCCATCTGCTGGTTCACTCCCCAAATGGCTGCAATGGCCAGAGCTGGGGCCATCCAAAGTCAGGAGTTTCTTCTGGGTCTCCCATGTGGGTGCAGGGGCCCAAACACTTGGGGCATCTTATACTGCTTTCCCAGACTATAAGCAGAGAGCTGGATTAGAAGTGGAGCAGCCGGGACACAAACTGGTACCCATATGGGATGCCGGTGCAGCAGGCAGAGAGTTAGCCTACTATTCCACGGTGCTGGCCCACAAAGTGGTGGTTAACACTTGCTGTTCCCCCTAACTTTCTATTCTTGATATACATGGAGACCTCCTCCTCCTTAAACCAAAGTCTGGGTTTCACTTACCCTGTGAAATGTTCCCTGAGTCTTTCCTTGTGCCCTTCTACAGCCCTTCATCCCAGCTGCAAGTGCACTTTGCTTACGCATTCTTTCCTGCATCTGTCTCATGTCACTTTCATCATTTGTCCCCATGCATCGTTATTCCTATCCTCTTTGAATCACAAGGACTTATCAGAGAGCCCTCACAACAGACACATCTCATACTATTTCTGAATGAACTCTTGAATGAAGGAAGGAGTAATGCCAGGCAGATGGCATCTGTCCTATTTATGATCAAAATTACTCCAAGGAGGTATAATTCTTTGATGAGTTTCTCATTCCTCTCCTCAAGCAAGTTGCCATCTTCCGCCAGCTGCATAAGCCTTTGAATGACTTAAAATGCAGAATTCAGAATTGGCTGCCAAGAAATGCCACTTCATTTCCTCTTTAGAATAAACTGATTTTCCTCATGACCTGGACAAAACAATAACCCTTGGCTAACTTTTCTGAAAAAGGGGAGATTTTTCAGGGGGAAAAGAAGGGTTACCAGCATTGGACCTGGCCTCTGCTTGTTTCTTCAGCATGCTTCATGTTCCCCAGGTGTGCCTGTGCAGATGGACACAGCCTGCGTAGCGTGCACAGGGCAAGGCTACTCCAGGTCAGGTTTTTAAGTCTGTGGTCATGCCATCTCAGGAAGTGCCTGCACCCTGTGAACCTTGAGGCTCCTGCAATAGAGCCATAGATCTGGGCGAAGACCACAATTTACAAAGCATTGCTCTCTCAGACGGAGAGTGGATTAGTCATCGTTCTAAAAATGGAAGGAACAGGCACAAAGGGGCCCTTGTCTTGCCAGGCCAGCAAAGCTTGTGGCCTGGCAAGAGGAGTGAGGCCGAAAAGCAGCTTCAAGGGCAGTGTCTCACACTCTGCGCAACCACAGGGCAGGCGCCAAGTGCAAGAAAGAAAAGCTAGAAAAGCTAGTTCCCAGGCTTGCATAGCTGCCAGGAGTCACCTTTTTGCTGTCGGAGGTTTTCTCTGTCCTACGTCCCTTGGCATGTTAGCCACTTCTCCTCCTTGAGCAGCAGAGGTGACCATGCACTGCTTATCTACCATAAACTGGGGCGGGCTTTAGGCGCTTTTCCTTTTCTTGTTTTAATCTTGTTTGTATTTCTTAAATCTCCATTTTAAAGTGAGGGGACTGAGGATGAGCAAGACTAAGTCACTTGCTCAATTCTACACAACCAGTAAATGATAGGGAGATTATTCTGGGTAGATGTTAAAGTCCATGCTTACGCCATGTATGGTGCTGTTGATGCAGAAAATAGCTGTGAACATCTAACTTTTGTGCTTTGGTTAGCTGTCTGTTTATGACCTTCCCTGGGCCCAGGTGTCCCAAGTATTGTCAGTGCGACATCTGAGCAATCAACTATCCTATGTTATGCATGGGGACTGTCAGCTGATGCAGAGACCTAAGAACCAGCCAGTGCCTACTGGGACTGCCTTGTACCCGGAGAGACAAAAACAGGGAGGAATAACACAAGAGCCGTGGCGTCACCCAGGAGCCGCCTCAAGCAATTCTGCACATTTCTACCATGACACATGGTGGGGATGATGTTGAGTGTGACACTCCCCTGGGCATGGGTAGGGCCACAGCAGTCACTCTGCTTTTGACTATGCCAAATGTGTGCTGGAGTGCAAGTAATCAGGAGAATGTTGTTAAAGGTATCGCTGCAATCTGCTCTAATGTTAAATCAAAACAAATCAATGAGGCTCTTTGGTGTTTGAATTATTATTAACTAAACACCAGCTGCTGGCTTACAGCAGATGATGGCACATCTGTGTGCTCAGAGCTCTTGTGCCTGAGAATCCCTGCAGGGACAGCCAAATGGCTGGTGAGAGCTGAGAGGGAGGGGAGTCCAAGGAGGCAAAGAGTTGTGCCTGAGACCAGGCCTAGCCCAGTATCTGGCCTGTGGAGGGGCTCAATAAAGGAACTGAATTGAAAAATTCAGGGCACACGCTGGTCTTGTGCTGAATTGCTGCAGATGCTGGCCATTCACACAGAAGTCCAGCACAAGGGAAGTCCTTCTCCCAGTGCAATGAGGACATACAGGAAAACCTTTACGTCTTCTCCCTACCTGCAGATAAGGTATCATGGACGGAGAGTCAAGTGGAGGAGGTACTCTCGGAGAGACTAACTAGTTTCGAAAGGACTGGATTCTGCTTGAAAATGAACAGCCTTGAAAATGAGTTACTTCCTTCCTTAGCCCAGTAGCAAGAGGTTTGGGGAAGAACCAGACTGATAAATTATAAAGTAAAGGAGCTACATTTTTTCTACCCTGAGTGAGTGAGTGCAAAATAAATTTAGTGATTCTGTTTTTATTGCTGTTTGGTGATTTTTCAATTTTAGATGTTGTCTTATACCCTGCTGTGGTTTGAACAGGATTTGGTTGCTGATCTTACATGGATGTATAAATTTCAGAGTCATGGGCTGGTGTGCTGGGAGGGGGATGGAGATGGAGGCTTGATCCAGTCATGGTGTTTAGGAACTGGGCCCAGTGGAAAGTTCTTAAGTCATTGGTGATGTGTCCTCCGAAGATGGTTCTCATGAGAGTGTTGATTATAAAGCTGAGCTGGGCCCAGAAACTCTGTGCTTCCTGGCTCATCATGAGGTTGCTCCTCTGCACACATTCAGCTGAACCAGTGGCACCCGCTCGACCTTGGACTGTGAGCCTCCAATACGGTACATCAAAATAAACCTTTTTCCTCCAAAATCGCTTACCTTAGTATTTTGTTATTATAATTAAAAGCTGAGTGACACAGATCCAATGTCCCTGTCTCTTTGTTCATCCTAATTTTTATAGATAACAATATTATCTTTAGTTCTTCTGTCAGTACCTTTGTGCAACTTTAAATTATATCTGCATATGTCACTCATTTATATTCCATCAATTTTCAGCAAGGTCCCTGAGCTTTCATTTTGTATGACAAGGACACTCTTCTGTTTACTACTACTTGCTAATTCTGTCACTTTTACAAATAACATTCTATTTAGCCGTATTTTAGTCTTATTTTTCCATTACATAAAGGCTGATTCTATAAGGTTGAGAATTAAAAATAAATATATGCTATTGTGACTGTTGAAAGTTTTTAGAAACAGAGCCACATGTCAGTAGTGTGACTCCTGCTTCTCTCAGAATACACTGGTACCCAGCTGCTGCTTTAACAAATTGCTCCAGACTTAGTGGCCTAAAAACCACGAATAATGAATTAGTTTTGAGAGTTCTAAGTCTACCATTTGTCACACTGTAGTAAAATCAAGCTGACAATGTGGTTGGTTCCTTTTGAAGTCTCTAGGGGGAAATTTGTTTCCTTGCCTTTTCCAGCAATAGAAGCCACTTATATCCCTTTTCTCGTGAGACCCTCCTCTATCTTCAAAACCAACATCATTACATTTCGTGACCCTTTCTCCATCATTTCCCTCTCTGAGAAGATTCTGGAAAGGATCTCTGTTATTAGTCTCCTGTGACACAATTAGGCCTACATGGATAATCCAGGATAATCTCCCCAGTACAAAGCTCATAACCTGAATCACGTCTACAAATTTCTTTTTGCCATGTAAGGTAACATATTCACAGGTTCCAAGGATTAGGACATGGACATCTGAGAGGAGCTATTACTGAATCTATTACACAAAATAACATGTTCCTCACCTTGAGAAAAATTTAATTCTCTTTACACCCTATCAATTCAACCCAAACACATTTATTTACCAAAGCACATTACCATTCAAACTACCAAAAATCAAAGACAAAGAGAGAATTTGGGAGCAACAAGTGAAGAAACATATTACATACAAGGGAGCTCCAGTAAACTCTTAGCAGATGCCTTGCAAGTCAAAATACAGTGGCTTGCTATTCAAAGTGCTGAGAGAAAAAAACTTGCCAATAAAGTATCAAGAATACCTTACATGGCAAAGCTGTACTTCAGAAATGAGGAGAAAATAAAGACTTTTCCAGAAAACAAAAGTTGAGGAAATTTATCACCACTATACCTGCATTAAACCACAAATATAAAATTTATGAAGCAAAAGCTCCATCAACAAAATTTAAAAATAAAAATTTTGGAAGAAAATACCATAATCTATGAGTATATAACAATACTATTCATAAAAACACTATTCTCCACTACTCATAAAAACTATTCATAAAAACACTATTCTCCACTATTCATAAAAAATTCTCCACTATTCATAAAAACAGCTCTATCTAAACATAATCTTGGGGCCTGGTATAGAGATGCAAAAGGTTAAGCTGATGCTTGTAAAGCTGCCATCTCATACCAGTTAAAGTCCTGGCCACTCCTCTTCCCATTCAGATTCCTGCTAAGGCTCCTGGAAAACCAATGGAAGATGGCCCCAGTGCTTGGCCCCTGCCATCCAAGTGGAGACCCAGATGGAGTTCCAGGCTCCTGGCGTCAGCCTGGCCCAGCTCTGGCCATTGTGGCCATTTGGGTAATGAACTAGTGGATGGAAAACTTCTCTCTCTGTGTAACTCTGCTTTTCAAATAGGTGAAAACTTAGTAGAAGGTCTAGAAACTATTTTATCCTACAAGTATTCTTGAGTGTTTTTTACACAGTTTTTAACTGTCTACTGCATTTTGAGTTGTTTAGTCAGTTGTCCTTTCTGACTTCAATTTCCCTCTTCATCTGTGCATGAGTTACTATGCAATAGTCTTCTGTTTTACTCCCCAGTGGTTACTGTTTTTTTTCCTAGAATTTGCATTTAATTCTTTTCCCAATTTTGCATTCTCTCAAAATTTAATTTTTGAGGGTAGAGCACTTTTTTGTTGTTGTTGTTGTTTTTTTGTCCCAAGCTCTTGCAGAGTTGATTTCCTGATTTGTTGCATTTGCCAACTCTTCATGGCAGCTAATTCACTCATGTTATTATAATTTTTTTGAAACATCAGTTTTTGACTTTTTTTCCTCCAACGGAACAACATGGTGTGGAGATACCACCATCACGTGGTTTGTCCCTGACAAAGGGGCTTAAATAGTTCCACCCAGACTAATAAAGGAAATGCTGATAACTCAGCAGAAGCTTCTCATGTGCCCTCCTGAGTTTCTCTTCTCTTTCCCCCTCAGAGGTAACCATTATCCTGATTTGGTATTTGTCATTTCTGTTCACTTTTTTTTTTTTTAAGAAAATTGATTATATATTTTTTATTTAATTTGAAAAGGAGAGAGAGGGAGAGGTGGGGGATTTTCAATCCACTGGTCACTCACAAAATGCCTGCAACAGCCGTGGCTGGGAGCCCAGAACTCAATCTGAGTCACCCACGTAGGTGGCAGGGACCCAATTAACTGCTGTCTCACAGAGTGCACATTAGCAGTAAGCTGGAACTGGAAGTATAGACAGCTGGGACTCGAACCCAGAGACTCTGAAATGGGATGCGGGTGTTCAAAGCAGTGTCTTAACCAGTGGGCCAAATGTCTGCCCCTCCACATACTTTTTTTATTTTATAAATTAGAATACTCATTAACTAACATTCGCTAAATGAGCATCTATGGTGCACCAGTCACCTTTGAAGGAATGTAAAGTGCTCAACTTCATGAAATCTTCTTTGAGGTAGGCATTATTATTATTCCCATTCATTGGTGAGGAAACTAGAATACAGAAGAGGTAGGTACATTTCTCAGGTACAAAGTTGGTTTTGTGTATAATTTGAATCGAGTTGGCTTTATAATCTCTGCTATTTACCATTATGGTTACTCTGTATACTTGTATTCTTGGATAATATATTCATTGAGATGATATTAAACTTTGCATAAACTATATCATATTAATGACCTTTTCTGCAATTATCTTTTCTCCACTCAGCGTTATGCTTCTGTGGTTCATCCATGTTGATGTTGGTACCTCTAATTCATTCATTTTCTGCATAGAATTCAATATGTGAGTTTATTTTCTCATTTGCGTTTTGATGGGTACTTAGATTACTTCCTTTTTTGCTATTACAAATAATTCTGCAAAATATTTCTTATATGAGGGAACTTCAAGCTATTCTTGGGAGATTGAATTAAAAGGTAAGTTTATTTTTGTGGAAAAATTTAAGATTCATGCATGTGAAGAGCCTTCAAAAAGCTTGTGGAAAATATTTATTCTGAAAAATCCATGCATGAATTTCAAAAAATATTCCACCAAAAGAAACTTAACTTTTAATTTCATTTTTGCGTAAACTTTTCAAAAAGGTACATCTCTCCTAATAGACAAATGAATTCCTCTAGGGCTATGTCCCTAGAGTGAAATGGATGGCCACAGGACATGTGCTTCGGCAATTTTACTGATTTTGCTGGACTTGCCTTCAAAAATGCTTGATCAATAAATGTTTCCAATGTCAGTGCATGAGAGTTTTGATTGCTCCACATCTTTGCTACAATTATTTTGTTTAGTGTTCAGGTTCTGCTCAGCTGATGTGTGTGCAGTATGGTTTCACTGTGGTTTTATCTGCTGCATTTTTAGCTGCACATGCATGTTCCATTTATCCATTACTACAGAACAAATTACCCCAAAATTTAGTCTCTTAAAACAGCCAATTTGGGGCCAGAGCTGTGGCATAGCAAGTAGGCTAAGCCTCTGCAGGTGGTGCCAGCAAATTATATGGGTGTTAGTTGCGTCCCAGCTGC
This sequence comes from Sylvilagus floridanus, assembly GCA_949820135.1. NCBI lineage: Eukaryota > Metazoa > Chordata > Mammalia > Lagomorpha > Leporidae > Sylvilagus > Sylvilagus floridanus. The sequence goes on along the minus strand of OX463225.1, from coordinate 75,480,216 downwards.
TTCACTTCTGATCCAGATCTCTGCTAATGGCCTGGGAAAGCAGCAGTAGATGCCCAAGTCCTTGGGCCCCTGCACTTGTGTGAGAGACCTGGAAGAAGCTCCTGGCTCCTGGCTCCTGGCTTCAGATCGAATCAGTTCCAGCCATTGTGGTCATTTCAGGAGTGAATCAGCTGATGGAAGATTTTTCTCTGTTTCTCTCTCGCTCTGTCTGTAACTCTGCCTCTCAAATAAATAAAAATCTTTTAAAAATCACATAAAACGGCCAATTTATTAAGTTCAGCTAACACAAGTTTAAATGGATAAGTAGAAATGGTTTATCTCCATCTGTAAGGTGTCTGGCAGTTGAGTGCGTGAAACAGCTGGAAGTGACTCACTGAGAGGGGCGGTGTCACCTGGAGGGACCTTACAAATGTAGAAATTAGTGCTGGCTATTGGTTCAGCCTGCAGATGAAGCTACTGATGCAGATGTTTCATATGGCTTCTAGGTGTGGCCTGGCTTTCTTATAACATGGTAATTCAGTATACTTGAACTTCAGTATATTTGACATGGTGGTTTAAAGGCTTCCAAACTGAAGCTGGTTCTGTGGTGTAGCAGGTTAAGGCTCTGCATGTGGCGTGAACATCTTATTTGGGTGCCAGTTTGATCCACTTTTGATCCAGCTCCCTACTAAAGCACCTGGGAAAGCAGTGGAAGATTGCCTAAGTGTTTGGGTCCCTGCACCCAAGCGGGAGACGCAGATGAAGCTCCTGACTCCTGGCTTTGGATTGGCCCAGGTCTAGCCGTTGCTGCCATTTGGGGAGTGGACCAGCAGTTGGAAGATCTCTCTCTCTCTCTCTGTCTCTCTCTGTCTCTCTCTCTCCTCTCGCTCTCTCTTTCTCCCTTTCAAATAAAATAAATAAATCTTTTTAAAAATAAATAAATAAAAGCTTCCAAACTAGAGTATCTCATTGAAACAGATTGAAGCTGTGCTCTTTTATGATGCACCCTGAGAAGTCACACATCATCACGGCTCTTGTACTCATTTGGCTAAAGGTGATCACCAGGGTAAGTGCAATATCAATGGAAAGGAACATAGACATCAGTTCTGAATGGGAGCAATGACAAAGAGTTTGTGGACAGATTTAGGACTTCTAAGATATTCAGAAGGGATGTTCGGGTATTTTCTATAAAACAACATTCAGTTAACAAGGTGTAGTTTGTTTTGAAAAACACTTTAAATTTTTATGAATTATTAAATTTCATATTTTATTGTTAAAAGTCTCCAAAATATTCAATAAGTTAAAAGTTGTGATGAAACTGCAAAATAAATACTTAACCTCATAACAGTTTTAAAAGTCAAAACAGTGAAATAAATTCTATTGTGATAAGAGTCTATATAGAAACAAATCTCTGAGTTTGATGATCTCTCTGATGCAGAAAAATATAAAGGAGAGGAAGGAAAAACCATCCATTTTTAAAAGAAATATTTTGGGCAATGATTTTCCTTTTATCCATGATGTTGTTAATTAGAATAATTTCTTAAAGGCTATACTATCAGTGAAGTTTTTTTTTTTTTAAAGATTTATTTGAAAGGTTGAGTTAGAGAGAGAGAGAGAGAGAGAGAGAGAGAGAGAGATTGAGAAAGATCTTCCATTTGCTGGTTTACTCCCCAAATGGCTGCAACACTCAGGACTGGGCTAGACAGAAATGAGGCGCCAAGAGCTTCTTCTGGGTCTCCCACGTGGGTGCAGGGCCCAAGGACCTGGGCCATCCTCCACTGCTTGCCCAGGCATAGCAGAGAGCTGGAGCGGAAGTGGAGCAGCCAGAACTCAGACACTGCAGACAGCAGCTTCACCCAATGTGCTACAGCACCAGCCTTCTCAGTGAAATTTTATATATGTCACTCAGGTAAACCCATGGTGTTTCTGGAATAACAGAAAATGAATCTTTTCTGGGCTGCCTTGTTAAATAAGTAGCAAAGATTTGACTTACTCGTCTCACCCTCTGCTTTCCTGGCTGAGTAGCACATGTTTATTTGGAGAACTGTCCCTCCCCCCATGCACATAATTCTGGTGAGGCTGTCAATCACGTGTCTCCCCTTGGGTAGCCTCGGATGTAGGCTCTGACCCATCTCCACGTGGGCAATAAGAGCCTTTTTTTGGACCTTGATCGAGTGCAAGAGAGAGCTCCTTCTCCTTCATTTGGGATCATAAACTCTTGAAAGTGCAAGCCTGGAGTAGTTTTGTTTTCTGTCCCAGGGAGAGAGTCTACTGAGGGTGAAATCAATTCTGAGGAAAGTAGGGTCCAGATTTGGAGAGAGAGGCAGAGTTTCCATGATCTGGTTTGATCTTTAAGATCAGACTTCCTGATGAGAGGAAGAGGCTAAAGTAACTTTGCATTGTGTGGTTTGTCACTTGCAAAAGCATGCTTTAAGGTTTCCTTTCTTATAGAAGAAATTATAAAGAAGTCAAACAATTCATCAAAGTAGGAAGGAGAAATTATGAAAAAACCCAAATCCCATGCCATCAGCAATGTTATTACAGTCTTTTCTCTGCACACATACATAGAGAAAAAAGTAGAGAGGTAAATAACTAGATAATACTAGTTTAGAAAAATTATATCATACTTCTTATTTAATTTTACTTATAAAATCCAATTTGCTAGAAGAAACTGAAATGAAAATAACTATAATTGAATTTAACACAATAAACAGAAGTTGAAGTCAAAATGAAAATGGCTGAGAACTGTTCCTTCCCTACCAGCAGAATTTTTAAAAATCTTAAAATTGAGAGGTTAGAGTCATTATTTTATTTAACCACATATGCTAATTTTAGAGTCTATTAGTAGGCTCTCTGTCATAAAAGGCATAGAAATTAGAAATCTTCTCTCTTCTCTCATTTCCTCTTTCCTCACCTTCCAATGTTGTCAGTCATATTATTCTGTGTTTGCCAGGGTTTAAATAATTTACATTTGGTATTACACTTCCAATGACTACAGTTTCTAATAATTAGTAGTACAGCCAGGCAGAATCAGTGTTTACCATGGGCTTTATATCATTGCTTCTCCATTACTAAATTCTTTATTTGGACTTATATCCATCTGGATGTGAGGGTCCATACATTTTTCTAGTCTTTGTTTTTAGGTTAGTCCAAGGCCTCTTTGTTCCTTTTCATTTGGATTCAGCTTGGCTGTGTATAACACTGTTGGCTCATACTTTCTTTTCCCCAGAACTTTCTAGTTTAACTGCCTTTTGGCATTGAATATTATTGTGCAGACATTGAAGGCCAGCCTGATTCCCTTCCCATCACCTTGAGGGTGGCTTAATTTTTAGGCACAAAATTTTAATTGTTTTAAACTCCAAAACCTTCACCAGGCTATGGCTTGATGTTGAAGGCTCCATGCCTCTTGTTTTCTGAAAAACATGGTAAATTCTGCTTTCACTTCACTGCAAGGCAAAGTTTTTGTGTGAAATATTTGAATACTTTTTCCATTTTTTTCATTACTTCCTTAATTCAGGTATGTTCAAAGTGGATGCCCTTTATTTCCAATATCCATTCCCATCTCTGAATTTTCTTTAATCTTTTTTCTTTTGTACTCACTGTAATCATCTCATTGTAATAAAAATCTTCCTTTCACATTACTTGGTCTGTGGCTTCAGATTCCAGTTATCTCTGTGTATTTCTATTCTGTGGAGATATTTATCTTGTTTTGAGTGCAATGTGTGCCTTAAAGATATTTAAAACCATGCTCTGTCATTGTTATGTGCTTGGCATGGTACAGCAGAAGGATAGGAGGGTCTCTGTTTCTTTAAGGTCCTGGCCAAGCTAAACTGCTCTTCTAAGTTTTAGAGACTGTTCTCTTTCTCTCTCATTTCTTATTCCCGATGATGTTTATTTTTGGGTTTTCTAGTATGTACACCTGTTTGTTTCCTTCAGTCTTCCCAGAGGCTGTTTTTTCTTTTTGGAACTACTTTCCTTCTTCCTAAAATAACTGTTTTCAAAGTTCCTTAATGAGGATCTATTGGTAGAAAATTCTCTTTAGTTGAAATAGTATTTAATATAGCATTGTTTTTACTTCTCTTATAGTGATGGCTAAATAAGAGAGGTGATAATGGGAATATCAATCAATGTCTAGTCAGGGAAATAAAAAGCAATCTAGGAATCTCAACAGAGAAAAATTATTAACAGAAGAAATTGGTTACACAGGCCATGAACGAATAGAGAGCCAAACAAATGTGTTCTATATAAACACAAATGAGTACCTATCACATTGTTACTAGAAAGTTTATAAATCTAACTAAAAACAAAGACAAACACTAGGATGGTGAAGTAACCCACAGATGACAAACGGTAGGCAGCTCTATCAGCCCTAAGGCTTGAGAGTAAAGAGAAGGATTCAGGGTTCAGGAGCTGCAGCCGCTTCAACATGGAGCCCTTTTGGTGCCCAGAAGGTAGGATGTCGAGAAGGCACAGAAAGCAGAGCGAGTTAGGGAGGTTTTGAAACACTTTGCTTTTGATCACTTTCTTGGGCCAGGCCTATTTGAATGCCTGATAACTGGGGACCTGCCTGGAAGCTAGAGTCCTCCCTAGTCCCTGAGGCCACCACTTCACACAAGGAAACATTTGCCAGCTTAGCTACATAATGCTAAGTGAAAAAATAGTCATAACTTCCACAATGTCACTTTAGTTTGTGTCTCATGTAATAAGAAATTGTCCCTTTGAAGATCATCTATCCTGGCTCCCTGCCTCCGCTCCTCAACACCATGGATGCTCTTGGGTCTTTGTTTCAGAAATCTTAGATGTGCTTATGTTACTGAGGTACAACATATCTTATGTTTCTTCAGCTCAATGATATTTCTTCTGTAATTTCTTTATTTCCTTTCCTTCGTCTCTGCCTTTTAGAATTATTAGACAAATCATTGTGTCTCTTGAAATGAACTTCTTGTGTTTCTTGAATGTTCTCACTACCTTTTGAATACACATTGTCAAGGATTTTCTAGACATATATTTTATATTACAAATCTTCATATGTAAAATATATTTTATTTTAAATTGCTTTTACATCATTGCTACTGAGATATAACATAATTATTATAAACACACAGCTCAATGAGTTTTACAAAGGTGTACAGCTAAATATGCTTTTTAGATACATTAATGTTGATTCTATCAATCATTTGTGTATCATTTTTTGTTGACCAGTCACCTGTTGCCAGACATTTGGATTGTTCATAGTGCAGGGACTATTACAAAGCTGCTATGCACATTTATGTCATTGCATGGACAGAGGATTTTAATATCTTGGGTAAATACCTGGAAGTAGAATGGTCGGTCATATGGTAAATATATCAGTCAGCATTTCATTACTAAAAAACCTGAGAAAAACTTATTAGCAAAGGTTTATTCAGGCTTACAGTTTGGAGGCTCACAGATCAGGTGGCCCCATTGGTATAGGCATCTGGAGGATGGTGGAGGGGTGCTCCATGAGAAGAAAGCAACAGGGAGCAAGCTCTTATCTATCCTCCATGTGATCTCTGCTTCTAATGCCATCATGATTTGATCATGGGGCTTCACCACAGCAACCTAATTCAATCTAATCACTTCTCAAAGGCCTCACCTTCATAATTGGATCAAGCCTCCTCCCTAATCCATGAACCACTGACATTAATCCATTCACTGTTAATATGCCTTTGGAGTTTAAAGGTATACATGAAGCTGGGGAGCCAAATCCTATTCATATAGCAACAGTAAGTGAGTAATTAATTTTATAAAAAGCTGCTAAACTGTTTTCCAACATGGTTTTCCCCCTTCACATTCCTAGTAGCAATGCATGGTTGTTCTAGTAGCTCTATGTCTTCACCAACATGGGATTGACAGATTGACAGTCTTTCTTATTTTAGCCATTCTATTGGGTGTGTAGTAGCAGTTAATTGTGATTTTAATTTGTATTTTGCTAATTGAGGAGTACATTCAGCAATTACTGATCCCCATTACAGAGTATTTCCACTGCATTGTGTGTGGTAAAGATTGTCCACCAGGTAAGGAGTCCAAACACTTAATGTCCACTCCACGTGGGCTATAGTTTTGCACACTGTCTGAGTCTGTTAAACAGAATGTGCTCACGCACAAATTTTTTGAAGCAGGTTTAATACTTACTGATTTGATCCATGGTGAGCCAGTTTCGCAAGGCTCAAGGCTCAAGAAAGCTACCTGGGGTGGAGGGTCTTTTTTTTTTTTTTTTAAATAATGTGCATTTCCTTGATTGGCTTTTGGATTTTTAAAAATTTTTATTTTTCAAGATTTTTTATTTATTTGTTTGAGAGGCAGACTTACAGACAAAGAAAGGGAGAGAGAGAGAGCGCAATTTTTCCATCCTCTGGTTCACTCCTCAGATGGCCACAATGCCTGGAGCTGGGCTGATCTGAAGTTAGGAGCTTCTTTCAGGTCTCCCATGTGAGTGCAGGGGGCCAAGCATGTGACCATCTTCTGCTGCTTTCCCAGGCCATTAGCAAGGCACTGGATTGGAAGTGGAGCAACTGGGTCTCAAACCGGTGGCCAATTGCAGGCTGAGGCTTAACCTACTATGCCACACTGCCAGCCCTGTTGGCTTTTGGATTTTTTTAAAAAAGATTTATTTAGGAGCCAGCGCTGTGGCGCAGCAGGTTAAAGCTCTGGCCTGAATTGCAGACATCCCTTCTGTGCGCCGGTTCTAGTCCCGGCTGCTCCTCTTACAATCCAGCTATCTGCTGTGGCCTAGGAAAGCAGAAGATGGCCCAGGTCCCTGCATCCACGTGGGAGACCTGGCAGAAGATCCTGGCTCCTGGCTTCAGATCAGCTCAGCTCCAGCCATTATGACCATCTGGGGAATAAACTGTTCGATGGAAGACCTTTCTCTCTGTCTCTACCTCTTTCCATAACTCTGTCTTTCAAATAAATAAAATAAATCTTAAAAAAGGTTTACATTTAATTTGAAAAGGTAGAGTTACAGAGAAAGAATGAGAGAGAGATGAGAGAGAGAGAGAGAGAGAGAGAGAGAGAGAGAATCTTCCATCTGCTAGTTCACACCCCAAATGGCTCCAAAGGTCAGGACTGGGCCAGGCTGAAGCCAGGAGCCAGGAACTTCATCCAGGACTCCCACGTGGGTGGCAGGGGCCCAAGCATTTGGGCCATCTTCTGCTGTTTTCCCAGGCCATAGCAAAGAGCTGATTGGAAGTAGACTGGCTGGGATGCATGCCCTGGATGGAGAGTTACTTGTGCATGCCATACTTACAAAACAGCTGAGGGACCTGAAAGGCAGTTTCCCAGGGGTTATGGTTATATGTCTCTGGGGCAATGTGATTTACCGAGAAAGCTTTGAAGGGTATGCCTGCAATCCCAGGAAATTCTTCCCTAATGTAAGATGTTACCTCTCCTTGGAGAAACAGGAATAAAGCCCAGTTTATATCAGGCAGTTTGTCAAGATATTACATTCCCAGCACCATTCTATAGTGATTCTGACAGTCAAATATATACAAGAGGTGTGGGAAGCTTGCATTAGTCTAAGGCTGCCCAGAGAACTGTCTTGCACTAATGAATAGTGATATTAAGTATCTCTCAATGTACCTAGGGAACAGAAGGAATTAAGGTTGTTAATCAGATCATCTTCAAATAGGGAGATTAGCCTGGATTTTCCAGGTGGATCTAACGTAATCACAAGGGTCTCTGAAAGTGAAATGGAGGCAGAAGAGGTCAGAGTGATGCAGTGTGAGAATCTGGATCAATGTCACTGACTTTAAAGATGGAGAAATGGTGTTGCGAGGCTATGAAAATGGGTGGCCTCTAGAACCCGGGAAAGCAAGAAAGAAGATTCTCCTCTAGAGCCTCCAGAAAGGAATGTAGCCCTGACAACATCCTGATTTTAACTCAATGAAACTCATTCTGGATTTAGACTCGGGCTAAGTTTGTGTTATTTTAGGCCAGTAAGTTTGTAGAAATTTATTATAGCAGTGATAAGTAAATACATACATATATGGTAATCACGTACTGTGGGTATCACTAACACTTGAATAATCAAGAGGTGATAAACCAACAGGGGTTTCCTAGTCAATCCTTCATTCCCATTCCCATTTTCCTTTGGATCATCTCATTGGTAGTATCAGCCTTATGATATGGGCAAAGACTCTAATGCAATGAATCTGGTCTGCTCAATTTTATGCTTTATTAGTACTCATTTAAGAGGATAGCTTGACACTAAGAGTAGGTCTGATCTGGAATTAGTGTTTTGAGTTACACTTGTTTTCCCTTGCTACTGTTTAGTACCTTCCACTTGTAGTCCAGGAAAGACAGCAGGTACACTGAGGGGTGTGAGCACACTGACACATTTTTGGTGGATTTTGCCCATGATAAATCAGTTCAGTTCTGGCCAAGCATAAAGCATCTAAGAGAGATCAATGTAAGTCTCTCACCAAGGGAATGCATAGCCCCATGGCTGTATTGGTTTGCTAGGGTTGCCACAACAAACTGAGTACCACAGATTGAGTTCCTTAAACAATGGAAGTTTGTTTTCTCATGGTTCTGGAGGCTAGAAGTCCAGGATCAAGAAGTTGGTAAAATTGGCTTCTTTGGAAGTCTCTTCCCACGGCTTGAAGAAGCTCATCTTCTCCCTGTGTCTTCCTGGGCTCATCCCTCTCTGTGCTATGTCCTAAACTCGTCTTTCTTTAAGAAGGACAATGGTTATAGTGGATTAGGGTGCACCCATAAGACCTCATTTTACCTTAGTTGCCCCTTTAAAGATCTTATCTCCAAATACAATCACATTCTTAGTTCCTATACCAGGGATGAGGACTTCAGTATACGCATTTCTTTTTCCTAACAAAATTCACAACTCAGTCCTCAATAATGTGCACAAAAGCTTATAAATAAATATATAGAAAATCTTCAGAAAAGCTAAAATGAAAATAAGAATTTACCTTCATTTCTAATATTTGTGCCTGAGAAAATTTATAGTTAATGAGGTTTCAAATGATGACAGTCCTGAAGATTTGTATAATTATTTTTACAAGAAAATGTGAGCATTGGAATTTATGGTAAGCTCTGATAATAATAAGTAAAGCAAGCATTAGTATAAAAATAGTAAGCAGCATATAATAAAATATAGGAATATTTACACATGTTTGCGATAACAAATAAAATGGTAAAGCTATTAAAATTATCTAAAAATGAGTGTTTCTTAGAATAAAGGACAACTATAGAAGTACATACTAATCAGCCTGATTAAAACAGGTAGATATCATTTGAAGCTCCCGAAGAAAAAAGTGTAAGTTCACTTTTACAATTTAAGAATGCTGATGCAGTATCAACCCTTCAAATATGAATTTTTCCAATATTTTGTTAGGTGTAATTTGGACCAATATAAGAAATAAAGAAGCAGAACTACTTTTTAGAAACTATCACATGAATATAGCACTTGCTTAATAAGCATCCATTGTGAATAGATCCTTAGAAACTCCCTTCTCTATTGTTCTACTCCTACAAGTATCAACCCAAACGCATCAAAACTCAGAATCTATAAGTATCTGTAGTACCAGCAAGAAATAAATCAGGAGATAAGGGCATCAAATAGAATTCAAGACTCCGTAAGTTATTTTATCTTTGAAGATACTTTAATTGTACAGTTATGGATTAATTAAAAAAACACAGTTGTTTTCAGCATTTCCTAGCTATAGTAGTGCATAGGAAATTCCATTCTAAATAAAGAAGTAACTAATGAAATAACAACACACCTTAACATTTTACATTGATAGCTTACAGTGTACAAGGTGCTTTCACATACATTATTTCATTTGATTCTTACAACAAGCAGAAAAAACAATAAGGGGCAAATAAACATTTTTTTTTTCAGGCTTACAGTGAGTATTTTCAGGCCAATGGGCAGTCAATATAAGAACATACCAAGAACAAGACAACGATACCCAAAAGCCACAGTATCATTTTTGGTAGGCTGACAGTTTGATATCAACTGGGTATTTAGCATCAGTGAATGAGGAAGGAATCAGGACAGACACAAGGTTCTCATGATATCCAAGTATAAGAACACTGTCAGAGATAAGTAAGATCCCCCTATAATATAACCGCTTTACTGTGATGGCTTCAAACACAATGCAACTTCAAAACACAAGATAAAAAGAGACTCTTGTCATCACATCTGCAAGTTAGAAGAGACCTTAGAAACTGCCTAATCTAATGCTTCCACAGTACAGATAAGAGAACCATATTGATAGTTTTCTGGCCTGAAACTCCCATGTCTTGACTTTCTTTTTCAGTTCCCTCCTATACAATGTCATCTCTTTATTTACTGAGCAAAAGCACAATTTCTTCTGTTTCAAATAATATAACTTGTGGTTAAACACTGATTTATGCCATGGATTTCTTATTCAAGTTTTTATCTTGTTCTTGGCTACGCTGTGGCTGAATTTCATTTACTTTAAAAATATTCTAATTAAGTATATTTGGTCTTAAACAAACTCCCTTGGCATATCTGAAAACTTGCTCTTGTCCTTTAAATAGAGAGAAAATGGAATGGCTGCATAGCCTAGGGATTATCTACCTAGGTAGATTCTACAGTTGGGCACTAGGAATTTCATAGAAAAAATAATTTCAGAATTCATAGAAATCCTCTTGATTACTGAAAATTAAATCGCAATAATCAAATTGTCATCCCCATGATTTATTAAAATAATTTTACAATAATATACAACAAAGCTACCATAGAATTTGTAGCATACATATAGAATACAATGATCATCAGCATGTTCTTAAATCTAAATGAAATACAAAAACATTGATTAAGATTTTTTTTACAAATGCTATTTTAAATTTATTAACATGATGGTATATTTTTGTGACATAAAACTTGCTACAGCAGAGTATTTCAAATTTTTCTTGCACATTATAAATATAGGTGGACCAACTGAAATCAGTATTAGGCTTTACGTGAACATTATCATGCAGAAATACTTGGCAACCAAAAGACATACAAATTGGAGGAGAGAATATTTCAGACAGGATTTCTTAATGTTTTCAAAGGCTTTACAAGGGTATGGTACAGCTGAAAAGAAGTAGTGTCAGTGACCTACCTGCACCAATAATGAAACAAACAAAATGGTTATATACATTAATATCAGTACGATAAAAAACAAGCGATTTTATATGCATATAGACTGATCATAAAGATGAAATAAGTTTATTTTAAACTATTTTGGTGTATTGTTTAAAGATAGGTCACTGAGACACAGATAAAATCAGGGAAAATTAAATAAAAGAAAAAAGAAGTTTAAAAATTGAGTTAAACCATAGAATCTCAATAAACACTGAACTAAATGTGCAAAAGTGCTTGAAATTTCCACATCACAGCAATGTTGTTAAGTCAGTTGGCAAAAAAGTATAAAAAAATAACTAACTCAAATACCAAAATTTGTATCTGCATGATCATTCATTCTGTTTATTGAGAGAAAAGAGGCTAGAAATGATGATTTATCTAAAAATATCATCCCTCAAAATTAAAATATAACTGTGGCAGTTTTATAAACTTTGTCCCCTTTCCTCTTTGATGAGACATGGGATAAAAGCAAAAGTTGCAACCATGCCCCTACCTTAGGCTTACAAATATAGCACACCAGAATAATAAGCTGGTGACAACTTCTTTTGTTTTTAACTATTACAAAACAAAACAAAACAAAAAAACCAAAAAGCTCATTTAAATAAGAGTACCTCTATACTATTTGCAAGAATCAAGTCATTTGTTTGACTTAGCAAAGTGTTTATCCAAATCAACGTTTCTTTTAGCTTGCTTCTTTCCCTGTAAAAACTTTACAATGGGGACTACTTGAGAAACTTCAAATATTGTCATTTTCACTAATCTTGTTCTATTGAAACAGCGGCTAAAACCCTTGAGGAAGAGGTAAGGTTTATAAGCCTTCAAGCCCTTCTGTAATACCTACAGAAATGCTGGTACCAAGTGAGAGAATTTGGGTGATGAGCCATATCATTAGAATTTGCTGCTGAAGGAGACACATTTGTCACAATGCACATGGCTGGTTATTTCATTACTTAAGGGATAGAGGTGGGGGAGGTAATATAAAAGGAAGCAAAGGGAAATAGAACCTCTGATTTATCGGAATCCAAATTGTTGGGTATAACTACTCAATCTTAGTTTATCTAAATGCATTGCCAGAATAGTGAATTTCAAGGAAATTAAAATGAACTTCATTTATGCAAATGTCTTGGATGGTAAGACATTATTCAATTAAAAATTGTCTAGAGTTTTGGCAAAACTGAGTTTGAGCTGATCAAACTAAAAACAATTATTAGAAAGTTCATCTTCAGGCCATTTACCAACAAAAACATTGGCAAGAACTACTAAAAGCAACAGTTGTCCTGCCCTTCAAAGATTGTGTAGCCATAACACTGCGCACCTGAAACACCAGCAAGATAAAATGCAGTGCTGTTTGGAGGAAAACTAATGAAAAAGAAGGAGGAGGAGAAGAAAAAGACAAACCAAGAAAAGTAGTCTAGTACTGTGTTATGGCACAGGAAATGCTTACTTAGCGGTGCCTTTTTACATAGGTGGATGCAGAGTGCACACACAGATGACAGCAATAAAGACCTCACTCAGTCGCTGGAATGAAGGAACTAGGTAACTGCTTCAACAAGGAGGGTCTCAGCTCCACCTTATCTCTCACCAAAGGTTGAGTGTGAACTCTGATCTCCTCTTGTTATCCCTCTCTAAAATTCACAAAATTCTTTCGCACACTTTTCTGTTATAGAGACACGGATATCTTCTTCTTCATAGTCATCAAAGTTGCTGGTATCTCCAGAGCCTCTGAACTTTGGTATGAATGGAGCTTCAACCTTTATAATTGGGATAGAGAGGAAAATAAGAGGAAAACTAAATTCCTGAGAGTTTGTAAACACTAAGGAAAATAAATTGCCACTCTTAATAACTGGTGGCATCTTTGAAGGCCATTAAATCCCTAAAATATATTGGCGTCAGAAGAAAGAGCAAACAGTAGATTTGCTGTTTAACTCATCATTTTCATTCAAGGAATGTAACAACATTGAGACATTCCTAGGGTAATTAATCGTTGGCATCAAAATGTAGGCTCCTAAGATTACAGAATCCCAGTTTTTTCCTTTATCATTTATGCTCAAAGACTATTTTTCTATCCTCACGTTTATATTCCTTCCTTCTGAAGCTGACAGATCAATCTAGACTTTCTTTTAATTGCCTTCCTTTTTTAATTTCCAAGTTTATTTTAATTATCTGTCTACATAAATGTGCAACTGTCATAAGTTGGAAAGAAATATATCTCTTTTGGAATTATAGAACTGCTAAATCTTAAATGTTTTTCTCCTTTCAGATTCTGAAAGTAAACTGTCTTTCCACCATTCAGAGTATGGTCTTTCACAAAGATTATGTGGTATACTGAAAACATTTGAGGAAAATATTTAAAAGCTACAAACATAATAACACAATTTTCATAATCCTTACTGAATTTACAATTACACATACAATGTTTTTCATTTCTTCTTCAGTACCACATTATGAAGAAGGCAGAGCAGGTATATTTTATTCTTATTTGATTGTAAAAATCATAAAACAGAGTTGGCCAAAATCACATGACTAGTAGGAGGCTAAAGCAAGTCTCCAACTCATGATTTTCCACTTCTGGATCAGAGCTCTTTCTATTATGTATGTTAGTGGTTTCCAAATCTTTTTGATTTCTATCTCTTTCAGTAAAATAGTATACATTATCAATATTTGTATAGTTATTTATTTATACATTATTCACATGTTTGACAATATAAGATAAACACAGAAATATGACATTTTAAAAGAATAAAGTGAAAATAAATTGGAATGCAAATTCAAGTATCTTTATTTTTCAGCTGATTATCTTGCACCCATTGCTTTGGGAACTGCTGTTTTGTTCTAGAAGAATGAGTTAAACAGACAGTTGCGTCATGTCTAGCCAGACAACAATTTAGGATTCCACTTTTGGGCAATCATCTCTAGAGAGTGACTGTATAGTTTGAGTCATCTAGGCCATTTCTTCCTCTCTCTCTCTCTCTCTCTCTCTCTCTCTCTCTCTTTCTTTATCATCTTTCTTCTAGTTTCATTTGGCTATTTCACATTCATGAACACTGGATCACAAAATAAAAACCATGACAACCATTCAAATTTACTATCTTTTTATTTTTTTGCACTGCTGTGCATTCTTATAGTTGAGAAGATATTAAAACAAATGGCCAAATTAAAGTACTGGATTATTTCTATTTGTAAATCACCCAGGGATCCTAGTATCTATTTTGTTAATCAAGATTTTGCTGTTATTAAACAAATTATCTAATTTGAACTATAATGAAGCATATCTCAACGAGAACTCAAAGGGAGCCTGGCCAATCTGTCTGATCTTTCTTTCCCAAACTACTCTTCCATCTTAGAGGTGATTAAATTGATGCTTTACAGAAGTTAAATTATTTGTTTAAGATTAAAACAATAATGCTTGGTTGATCTGGGACTGAACCTCAGAGTTTATGCTCTTTTTTAACAGTCTTTTGAGAAAGAGTCTTCCTACCCTCAAGGGTTGATATGTGGAAGTCAAGCAGATGATATGAAAATTTTACGAAACAATGTACTGTGCAGTGGTTTGGAGCTTCATTTGATCATGTTAAAAGGACTTTAAATGGGTAATGTGGTCATGGGAATAGGAATCTGAAGAAAGCAAGATCAAAGACAGGCATCATTCAGTAGTTATAAGATTTTTACATTAAGTAACCTTTCTGAGTTGATTTTCTAATTAGTAAAATGAAGAAAATGGTACCACCCATTTCAAAGAATACTTTAAGGATTAATACGAAAAGTTAAAGGCAGTTGCTTTCAGTCATTATAAAGTATTGCATTGATGCTAACAAATATAGAAAAAATACAAAAATATGAAATTCTTTTTATGACAACTAAAGATTATTTTAAATTACTATGGACCTTGTTCTTGACTACATAGCATATCCATTTGTAATAACAATTTTAACAGATATGTTTCCTGAATGGTTGGAGAGTGAACTACTTTTTTGAGAAATAGAGGTTGTACTGCATTTACATTGTTTAGCCCTTGTTATTTCTTCTGTATGTTGCACTTAAAATTCTTTTACTGCTTTGTTTTTTCAATCTTTTATAAAAATATCAATTATGAAGATACAAAAAATGTGCTTTTGATACTCAGCAAGAATATTAACATTTTCTCCCTCTAGTATGTGAAGTTGAAAATACTTCTACATATAATTTAAACACCAACTTTTAAAAAGTCTTACCTTCCTCTGGTAAATAGCAATCCAATCTGTTGTGGCAAACCATTTGTGAGTTTTTATGTCACTCACACCATTCTTTAGATTTCCAAATCGTTTCGTCAAATCCACTTGCAGTAGGTTCCTTAGAAGATCTTTGAGATCTGAACTGAAGTGGGATGGGAATCGGACCTACACAAACACGTCAAATGATAAAACACAAATTCCAAAACTCATGATATTTCTATTTTGATTTCACATTTTTTAAAGGTAGCAGGGCATTATATTAACAAAATTGTTTAATGACAACTTCAAATGCTTTTAAGTAAAAGTCACAGTCCCTATAGTAGTCTTTTTTATAGAAAGCTTTTATTTAATAAATATAAATTTCATAAGTATAACTTTTGTATTATAGCAGTTCTTCTCCCCATACCTGCCCTGCCACACCCAAACAATCTCATCTCCTACTTCCTCTCCCATCCCATTCTTCATTAAGATTCATTTTTCATTATCTTTATATACAGAAGATCAACTCTATACTAAGTAAAGATTTCAACAGTTTGCACTCACACAGACACACAAAGTATATAGAACTGTTTGAAGAATAGTTTTACTGTTAATTCTTATAGTACAACACATTAAGGACAGAGGTCCTACATGGGGAGCAAGTACACAGTGACTCCTGTTGTTGATTTAACAATTGACACACCCTACAGTAGTCTTAAAGTAGAGAATCATTTGTGTGAATGAACTAAAACTGTTTCCTTAGTGTCTTGTTTTGGTCATAAATTCCCTTTTAGAACATGGAGCAGTCTCCAGGAAAATGTGCACATATATAGAACTTTTCCAACAATATCAGTATGTTCACCCATTGTCAAGAGAGAGCTCCCTTGTCTCAGAGATGTGCAAACTGAAACTTGTTCTATACAAATAGAACAAGCAGCATATGAAACAAATCAGATGTACATTTTGAAAAAAGATCTACCAAAAAAGAAGTCTAAAAATGTTTGTAAAAACCCACACTCTTTCAAAGCACAGGGAACTATTTTTCATTTATTATAGATTGTTTTTAAGTTTAACTCTGCTATTATGCAATAGTACAAAAATTATGAGAATTAACTGGGAGATAATATTGTAAAAATGCAGATTCCTGGGGTTTACTTTAAACAATGAGGACACTGAGTCTAAAATCTGAGCTTTTATCTTCAAATGATTTGTATATACATGCAAACTGAAGAACCACTATTCTCAACTCTCTTCAATACTAACTCCTCAGTACTTTATGTAGAGATTTTGTTCTTTTTTTTTTTAACTAATACAAACCATAAAATTTTAAATGGAAATAATAAACGGAAACCATCATCATAACAGAGGAAAATTCACATTAGGAGAGAGAGGGCGTAGAGAAGGGAAGGGTGAGAGTAATGGAGAGAGTTAGGGAGAGGGGAGGGGAGAGAGTTCCCATCTGCTGGTTCACTACCCAAATGTCTGCAATATCCAAGGCTCGGTTTTACTGAAGCTGGGAATCAGAAACTCAAATCAGGTATCCCACGTAGGTGGCAGGAACCCAATTACTTGAGCTATCACTTATGTCTCCCATGGTCTGCTTTAGTGGGAATTTGTAGGAGTTGGGTATCTAACTCAGATACTCTGATATGGGAGATGGGCTTCTTATTCAGCAAATTAACCACTAGGCTAAATCCCTGCACCTGTACTTTTAATTTTTTCTATACTGCTTCCATAATGCAATAACCAGAAAAGAGCTATTTCCAGGAAACATCTTAAAGGTTGACATTTTCATCATAAAAATATTTTGCCGCACATTTCCTTATTTATTTATTTATTTATTTATTTGACAGGCAGAGTGGACAGTGACAGAGAGAGAGAGACGGAGAGAAAGGTCTTCCTTTACTGTTGGTTCACCCTCCAATGGCCGCCGCAGCCAGCGTGCTGTGGCTGGCACACCGCGCCGATTCGAAGCCAGGAGCCAGGTGCTTCTCCTGGTCTCCCATGCGGGTGCAGGGCTCAAGCACTTGGGCCATCCTCCACTTCACTCCCGGGCCACAGCAGAGAGCTGGCCTGGAAGAGGGGCAACCGGACAGAATCCAGCGCCCCGACCGGGACTAGAACCCGGGGTGCCAGTGCCGCAGGTGGAGGATTAGCCTATTGAGCTGTGGCGGCAGCCTACATTTCCTTATTTATCCCAGTCAGAGTAATAACTAGAAGAGGGGCTTATTTTTCCAGTAGGTACATTAGTTCATAGTTTTATCCAGCGGTAAGTCTAAAGTTTGTTTATATTTCAAAGAAATAACTTACTTGAAGCAGATTTTTCTTTGTTTAGAACAGAATTTGTGTGGACTTTCCAATGGTAATATGCCAATTATCCCTTCATGATGTTCAGAATGGTAGGCAGTAATGGTAGACTACATATAAACTATTACTTCATATAAACTATCTTCTGAATTTAGGTAATATGCAATGCAATGCATAAATATATAAGCACTTAAAGGAGTTATTTTGGAATGCAAATAAAGTGATGTTCTTGAGTTAGTTAATGTGGGGGAGTGTGTATGTATGTGTCTGTTTAATCTTCACAATAGTGATTTCCAAATGGGGAGTGGTAGCAGGTTGTGATGGAAGATATCAGAATCTTATGGGAATGTTTAAAAATTATAGACATAGTCTCCTCACCTCTCTATCACATCTTGTTCTTGCACAGAGATACTGATAGGTATACTATGTTCACATAGTGGCTCACGATAATGAGGGGAATCTGTTATATCCTCAAAGTATATTGGAGGAGAAATAATACGGGTCATTGCGAAAGCATGTTTTCTATGATTGTTCTGAAATGTCATTTCTTTGTTGACTGAACTTTCCAAACAGTTATGCTGATTCATCAAATTGGAATTAGCAGCAAAACTTTCTACAAAATCATGTTTTAAATGCAAGACCTTTATTTGTAGCATATTAACCTGGAGACACCAATGATTTCTCTGATGGGAATAGTGACTAATTTTTCCTTCAAAAGTATATCAACAGGAGTATTTTTATTGTCAATTATATTTACTATAGAAAGTGAAATCTGAATCCTGGATATTGGCGCTAGAGGAGATTTAATTCATTCTATGCCTTCATATTAAAGAATCCTGAGCTCTAGTTAGGTTACCAACTCAGTGAGATCACAGAGAAAATTAGTTAATCGTTTCTACTTCCATAAATACAGTTTCCGCTCAGTCCAGGATAGGGCATAATGTGATGGCAGCTGTAATAAGCCAGATGTAGAAAAGAGAAAGTCTATACTCATTAAACCATTAGGTATGAGAGAGAAGGTTCCTGGAAACTTGGAATATGGAAGAGGTGTTTGGACAACATGAAAGAGATATTTGGGAAACATAACACTTCTAAGAGTGTTTTTTTTTTTTTTTGTGATCTTTTTTCCTTAATATTATTTCCTTGTTAGGATTCTTTCCAACTGTTAGAGACCACCTTACACTTCTAATGATATGTGTCTCCACTAAAAATACTCTCTCAACACATGGTGTAAATCAGAATTGTCTACTATCATTAGAAAAAATACAGATGTTTGGCAGCCACGTAAGACTAACTGAATCAGTATCCCTAGGGTGGGACAACAAAGTGGAGTCTAATTCATGAAAGCTTCATGATGGCAGAGACTACAATTGATTTGTTCTATCTCTCACATAGAACTGATCTGGTATATACTATGTGCTTAATAAATTCATGAATTCAAATTAGACAAATATTGATTGAACACATACTATGTTTTTTTTTTTTTTTTTTTTTTTTTGACAGGCAGAGTGGACAGTGAGAGAGAGAGACAGAGAGAAAGGTCTTCCTTTGCCGTTGGTTCACCCTCCAATGGCTGCCGCGGACGGCGCACTGCGGACGGCGCACCACGCTCATCCGATGGCAGGAGCCAGGTGCTAGGTGCTTTTTCCTGGTCTCCCATGGGGTGCAGGGCCCAAGCACTTGGGCCATCCTCCACTGCACTCCTGGGCCACAGCAGAGGGCTGGCCTGGAAGAGGGGCAACCGGGACAGAATCCGGCGCCCCGACCGGGACTAGAACCTGGTGTGCCGGCGCCGCAAGGTGGAGGATTAGCCTGTTGAGCCACGGCGCCGGCCCACATACTATGTTCTTTTTTTTTTTTTTTTTTTTTTTGACAGGCAGAGTGGACAGTGAGAGAGAGAGACAGACAGAAAGGTCTTCCTTTTGCCGTTGGTTCACCCTCCAATGGCCGCCGCGGTTGGCGCGCTGCGGCCGGCGCACCGCGCCCATCCGATGGCAGGAGCCAGGAGCCAGGTGCTTTTCCTGGTCTCCCCATGGGGTGCAGGGCCCAAGCACCTGGGCCATCCTCCACTGCACTCCCGGGCCACAGCAGAGGGCTGGCCTGGAAGAGGGGCAACCGGGACAGAATCCGGCGCCCCGACCGGGACTAGAACCCGGTGTGCCGGTGCCGCAAGGCGGAGGATTAGCCTGTTGAGCCACGGCGCCGGCCATATGTTCTAAGCATAATACTATCAACACATAATTCTATGAAAACATTCCTGCCTTTGTGGAGTTTACATTCTAGTGAAGAAGACATTCTAGTAAAAAATGATTTTATATATATATGTATATATATATAATCATGATTTAGCAATTGGATTCTTTGAAAATGTCATCCTATCATTCCTCACAAAATATAGCAGTATAAGATCTTTGAGTTTTACTCTGAAGAAAACTGGGAGTCATTGCAAGCTTTTGAAAGGAGTAACGGGATCTCACCGAACATTTCTAGAGAACCACTCTATTGCCTCAGATGAGAGTGGTGGCAGTGAAGATGTTAAGAAGCACTGAATTCTGTTATATATTCTAAAGGCAGAGCCAGAATAATTTCCTTCTGAATTAGCTATGGAAGGAGGATTCTCAGGTGTTTTGGCCTGACCAACTGGTCAAGGATGGTGTTGCTGACAACTAAGATAGGTTGTGGGAGGAATAGACTTGCTAGGGGGATCAAAAATCTGTCTGTTTTTTAGGTTAACCTTGAAATATTTATTAGACATTGGAATGAAGATCTCAAGTGAGAAACTGGATACATGAGTATGGAATTAGGTAATCGGGTAGGAACTGGAAAAATGATTTTTGGAATGATCAGTTGGTATGTAAGGTCATGAGATTAGATGAAACTGCCAATGGAGGAAGTGCAGTCAAAGAGGAGTCAGAGAAATGAAGATCAGTCAGTGGAACAAAACCAAGACTGTGAAAACTCATTGACGCTAAGTGAAGGAATAATGAATGAAACAACTGAAATTAATCCTACTTCCTGCTGTGTCACAAACTACTGCTTGTCTTTGAGTAATTCTGAGACTTATTTACCTACACATTGGATGAAGGATGTTTATTTGAATGGCAGAATGATAGAGTCAGGTAGGGGGTGTAGAGAATGAATCTTCTATTCACTGGTTCACCCCCCCAAATGTCCTGGGGCTAGGGCTAGCTGGGGCTGGACCAGGTTAAATTTAGGAGCCAGGAAAACCACCTACGTCTCCCATATAGGGGTAGGGGCTCAAGTACTTGGATCATCCTCTGCTGCCTTCCCAGGCACATTAACAGGAAGGTGAGTAAGATTGGATGCTGGCATCACAAATAACAACTTAGCCCACTGTACCACAAATCTGTTCCCTCAGAGTATTTCTTTAGTAGAAAGAATTCTTAATGGTTTAAAAAACAAGAGCCATCTATTTGCTGCCTGCAAGAAACACACCTCACCAACAAATACACACATAGACTGAAAGTGGAAAAATGCACAAAGATATTCCATGCAAACAGAAAGCAGAAACCAGCAGGTGTAGCCATATTAATATCAGACAAAATAGACTTTAACACAAAAACTGTTAAAACAAAGAAGAAGGACATTATTTAATGACTGAGAGATCAATTCAACAGGAAGATGTGACTATTGTAAATGTATGTGCACCCCATGACTGGCTATTTAAAATAAGTGTTG
Organism: Sylvilagus floridanus; assembly: GCA_949820135.1. Classification (NCBI taxonomy): domain Eukaryota; kingdom Metazoa; phylum Chordata; class Mammalia; order Lagomorpha; family Leporidae; genus Sylvilagus; species Sylvilagus floridanus. The sequence goes on along the minus strand of OX463225.1, from coordinate 75,458,904 downwards.
ATGGATCTAAAAGGAGACATAAACTCTAATATAATAGTAATGGGGGCCTTCAACAACCCACTATCATCATTGGACAGATCAACTAGACAAAAAATCAACAAAGATACAGATAGACCATAGGCAAGTTAAGCCATAGCCAGATAAGCCATAAGCAAGTTTCAACCAATTTAAAAAAACTGAAGTCATACCATGCATCTTATCTGACCACAATGGAATGAAGCTGGAAATTAACAATTTAAGAAATTCTAGAAAATATGCAAACACATGGAGACTGAACAACATGCTTTCCTCAAAAGTGAAATAAAAAATTCTTAGAAACAAATGAAGAAGACAACACAACATATTAAAACTTGTAGGATATAGCAAAAAGCAGTGTTGGGGCCAGTGCTGTGGCATAGCAGGTTAAACCATAATCTGTAGTGCCAGCATCCAGTATGGGCACTGGTTCAAGTCTCGGCTGCTCCACTTCTGATCCAGCTCTCTGCTATGGCCTGGGAAAGCAGTAGAAGATGGCCCAAGTCCTTTGGCCCCTGCACCCATATGGGAGAACTGGGAGAAGCTCCTGGCTCCTGGCTTTGGATTGGCACAGCTCCAGCCTTTTCAGCCAACTGGGGAGTGAACCATTGGATAGAAGACCTCTCTCTCTCTGCCTTTCCTTCTTTCTTCGTGTAACTCTTTTAAATAAATTAATTAATTTAAAAAAAGCAGTGTTAATTGTAGCGATTAGTGCCTACATCAAAAATTCGAAAGGCATCAAATAAATAATCTAACAATGCATCTCAGGGACCTAGAAAAACAAGAACAAACCAAATCCCAAATTAGTAGGAGGGAAAGAAATAATTAAAATTAGAGAAGAAATAAACTCTCTTACAAGTTCCAATAGCCTCTCAGTAGAGTCTTCCCATTCCCCTATATATGGGATTGTGTCCTCTGCAAACAGGGATAATTTGACCTCCTCCTTTCAATTTGTATCCCTTTAAATTCTATTTCTGGCTAAAGACTCCAGCCAAAATGTCCAGAACTATATTGAATAGCAATAGTGAAAGTAGGCATCCTTGTCTGGTTCTTAGTGGAAATGCCTCTAGCTCTTCCCCATTGAATGTAATGCTGGCTGCAGGTTTGACATACATTGCCTTGATTGTATTGAGGAATGTTCCTTCTATACCCAATTTGATTAAAATTTTTATCATGACAAAATGTTGTTTTTAATCAGATGCTTTCTCTGTATCTGTTGAGATGATCATATAGTTTTCGTTCCTCAATTTATTAATGCAATGTGTAACATGTATTGATTTACATATTTTGACCCATCCCTGCATACCAGTAATAAATACTACTTGGTCCAGGAGAATGACCTTTCTGATGTTTCATTGGATTTCTATTAGCTATTTTGCATCTTTGTTTATCAGGGAAATTGGCCTATATTTTTCTTTGTTGTATTTTCTCTGGTTTTGGAATTAAGGTGATTCTGGACTCTTAGAAGGAGTGAGGAGCTTTTTTTTTTTTAAAATAAACAAAAATGATACACCACTGCCCCAACTAACCAAAAAGGGGTGGGGGAAAGACCCAAATTAATACAATTGGAGATGAAAAAGGAGATGTTTCAATGGATACCACAGAAATAAAAAGAATCATCAGGAATTACCACAAATAGTTATATGCCAACAAATTAGAAAATCTAGAAGAAATGGATAGATTTCTGGACACATACAATCTATCAAAATGGAGTTAAAGAAGAATTAGAATTAGTTCTTTAAGGTTTAGTAGAATCCAGCAGTGAAAAAAAAAACCCAGTACTGGGCTTTTTTGGGGGGGTAGATCTTTATTACTGATTCAATTGAAAGTGAAGTGTTAAAAAATAGCCCTAGGTTTTACGCAAATCGTACAACTGCTTTTGTATTTTATGCACCTTTAGGAACTTCTAAATCTCTTTACCTATAGCGATAGACAAATAGAAAATGACATTTGCATCTTAGAAAATGTGTAGTGTTTAACTGCATAGGTGTGTGGTATCTAGGAAACAGAAGGTATGCAGAAAAGAGTTAACATTGTGGGCCTGGGATTGCCACCTTCTGAAAGGACTGCTTGTCAGTCTGGCCCTTGATCAGTTCCTTACACTGAAATGAAAGTTGCCCTCAATGATCAGAGTGCCTTACTATATTTAGATTGTTTGTACAGATAATATTGTTTTTGTTGAACATCTGCTTTCACTTTGGCAGCTTGCTGTAGGCTGAAGGTGCACATATGACCAGCTTCCAATGTAGAATTTGGGCACTGAGTCTCTAATGAGCTTCACTGATCTATAACATTTCACATGTGTTGTCACATTTTGGTGCTAAAGGAATTAAGTGCATCCCTTGTGACTCTACTGGGATAGAACTCTTGACAGCTTGTCCCTTTTTTCCTCTAGACTTTGTCCCAATTGCCTTTTCCCTTTGCTTTGTATCCTTACACTGTAATACATCTTAGTTGTGACTACCATTATATGATGAGTCCTGTGAGCCCTTCCTGTGAATCAGCAGTCCTGGAGATGGTTTTGGGGACCCCTGACAAGGAAAGGAATAGCCACTGGGCTGCTAATCAATTGCCCTGCAGATGGATGCTGAATTTTCCTTCCTGGAAAATAAATAGACTCTTTGGTCATTCAGTACAGACTTATATTCATACCCCTATATTTTGTACAGTATCTCCTTTGCAATGTTAGTGCTCATTAAAAGTGGCATAATATTTACCTCATATATAACGAAGCCAATGATTTTTCAAATTAAGTCAAGGACTCTAAAATTAAGGTTTCTACAACTGTTCTTACTTGATTACCTTACTTGCAAATATCAAGTTTAACACAATATTTACTTTTAAATTTCTGTGGGTAACATAGGCAGAGTTGCTGTGGAAACTAACTAGATTTTTACCACAGAATATATGGTGCTGAGGCATGAAATTTAAAGACTATATACAGAAACAGCATATGTATCGCTAGGATGAGGTACAGTTAATGCAGGAATTGTGAGTCTGTCAACTGTGCCTTTCTAAACCTGAACCTTAATATTACATGAATAATTTGACATTTAAATACCACCTCTTCTGTTTTTGAAAGGCAAAATATGTGTAGGAGAGAATCTAACAAGATGATTGATCATCTTTCTGTACGTTTAAAAATATCAGCCTGAGATAAAATATAGTAACAGAGAAAATACTTAAAAATCTAATGCTCAAATATATTTAGTAATGTATCTAGTATTTAAGTATTTAGTAAATTATTCACTTAATAACTTTGTTTTTTTTTTTGAGAGAGAGAGAGAGAGAGAGAGAGAAAGAGAGAGGTCTTCTGTCTGATGGTTCACTCCCCAATTGGCCGCATGGCCAGAGCTGTGCTGATCCGAAGCCAGGAGCCAGGAGCTTCTTCTGGGTCTCCCACGCGAGTACAGAGGCCCAAGGACTTGGGCCATCTTTTACTGCTTTCCCAGGCCACAGCAGAGAGCTGGATCGGAAGCGGAGCAGCCGAGTCCCGAACCAGTGCCCATATGGGATGCTGGCGCTTTAGGCCAGGGCGTTAACCTGCTGTGCCACAGCGCTGGCCCCACATTTAATAACTTTTAACTTTGAGAAGTCACTGACTCCTATAATCTTTTATTTTTAACTAAAGGTGCCATATTCTCCCCATATTGAATATAAAGTTATTTACATTTTTGTTTCTTTACTCATCTAAAGCAGAACTCAGGACAGTGGAATATTGCCATCGACTGATCTCTAGGATCTGTACTATGTGAAAGATAAGTCATATCTATCATATCTCAATAAAACTATCTATTTCAACACGCAAATCCAAACTAGGATATGTCTTTACCCACATTGCAAAAAATAGTATTGTCTCTCTGCTTAGTAGCTAAAAGCCAAATTCAAAACTAATGACTTTTATTTTCTGTTCAACTCATTAAAAGTACAACTTTGATCTTATATTTGTAGATTCTATATTTGCGTTTAAACTTTTAATGGTTTTAATTATATATCATTTAAGGAAATACTTTCCATACACAATTGCTTTTTCTGATTTTAAAACCATGCATTTTATGCAGTAAGATTTTTATATTGATAGTACTCCATCATATTTCTAAATAAATGGAAAGGAAATAACTCATTTTGTGGTATGATACATTTTTTAAAAGATTTATTTTATTTATTTGAAAGGCAGAGTGACAGAGAGAGAGAGAGAGAGAGAGAGAGAGAGAGAGAGAGAGAGAGAGAGAGAGAGAGAAAGGGATCTGCTGGTTCACTCCCCAAATGGCTACAACGGCTGGGTCTGGGCCAGACCAAAGTCAGGAGCTCCTTCCGGGTCTCCCACATGGAGGCAGGGGCCTAAGCACTTGGCCATTCTCTGACACTTTCCCAAGCCACTAGCAGGGAACTGGATTGGAATCTGAACCAGTACCCACATGGGAATTCCAGCATTTCAGGGGGAGGCTTAACTTGCTAAACCACAATGATGGCCCTGATATGATATAATTTTATGTTGTTATTTTTTCTAAGGAGACTAGAATTTAAACTGTTATGATTTTAGGAAGTATGAAGATTATTGGATACAAAATATTAAAATTTGATATGAACTTAAACGATATCATACAGAGCTGAAAAAATTTTTACCTAATGTAGAATGAATGGCAAGCTGCAGCTGATTCATACAGATGAAATTACCTTCATTTTAACTAAAGCAATTTTTCTATGTAAATGTAAATTAGTTATGACACCATCCTTGTCAGAAAAATCTGGTTTCTTTTATGAAGAAGTTAAGTACAAATAAAAGCAATATAGTAAAGGTTGAAGAACTTTGTAATTACTTCTAATTAAATTATTAGAAGGTATTTCTATAATATCCGCTTTGTATTCTTCTGACTTAACCTATTTTAGTCTACTCATCATCTTTTGTATGACTCTTAGCTCTTATTTGCTCTTGAAAGTTAATCACTTCTCAAGTTCTTCAAAAATAAATTGCAACTCTGTCTTAATTTTCCCTCAATGTTTTGTTTTGTTCATATTAAAAGTTCTTTTACTATGACTTTTTATATTCTGCTGGAGAAAAGCAACTATAAAGACAAGAAGTCTGAAACCTAGACATTCATAAATATAACAAAGACAGCAGTGATACTTAATTTTTAAAATACATATTATATTCTGTCCTTCTGTATTGCCTCATCAGTATAAATCTTTCAATACTTCACTTAGTTATTTATTTGTAAGAGCTATTTATTTTGCCTTTGACATAGTTGAGGTATGAATTCTTTGTTAGTCTTCTAATTTGTGAATAATGACATAACATAAAATTTATCCATAAAATGCAGTAAAATATAAGGGAAAATCTTGTGACCCTGGTGACTGCATATATGCAGGAAAATAGGTAGGAAGGAAAATATCCCTTTTCATTTACTCTATTATTGTATAGATTGGCTCCTTCTGGGTTGTCTGAAAGCCTACTCATTCTTTGCTACATGGTAGGAAGCCTCAGGTTCATGGATATTGACATTTGACTGTGATTTAGTGTTTTTAAATAAAAGAATCTCAGGGGGCCAGTGCTGTGGCACAGTGGGTTTTGCCACTACTTGCAGTGCTTGCATCCCATATGGGTGCCAGTTCGATTCCTGGCTGCTGTGCCACTTCTGATCCAACTCCCTACTAAGGTGCCTGGCCAGGCAGCAGAAGATGGCCCAAGTGTTTGGAACCCTTGACCCATATGGGAAACCCAGATGAAGCCCATGGCTCCGGGTTTTGGCCTGGCCCAGCCTGGTTATTGTGGCCATTTGGAGAATGGAACAGCAGATGTAAGATCTCTCTATCTTTCTCTCTCTTTGTAACTCTGCCTTTGAAATAAATAAATAAATCTTAAAAAAGTAAATAAATAAATTCTGAAAAATAATAACAAAAATGAAATAAAAAAAGATCTCAGGTATGAGCTAAGGCAAAAGTGCATGACTGACCTCAAATGAAACACTTTCAAGAGCAAAATTAGAGATTATAAATGCAAAAGAAGGAGGGCTTTGGAATAACTTACAAAATATAAAATACCATGACAGCAAAACTTCTCATATATAAAAATACTATTGTTATTTTTCATATTTGCTAAAAATTAATGGCAATTGTAATCAACATGAACAATTCTGTTAGAATCAATTCTATGACTTTCCATTCTAAAATAAGTCTATCCACTTTACATTTACTTTTAATTTTGTGTTATTGACATAACTCAAACAAGAAAGCTGTCATAAAAAATCAAGGACATATAAAAGCAGTTCCTAAAACTTCTCTCCAAGGAGACATACACATGCAATAACAATTTTTACTTATTTGAAGGGGTACTGAGAATTACCTCAATGATCCTTGCTTTCAAAGGGATAAAAATTCTAAAAATTGAAATTGCCTAGTTATTTTGTTAATTTGCTTGTTAAACTGTGCTTTTTCATTAAGTGACTATAGTGATTTGATACTTATGCTATTATCTTAAATGAATGCTAGAGACAAGAGTAACAATTATGATGTTTTATTTTTCCCAATTTAAGAGAATATTCTGATAACATATGATTTTAATCTACAAAGTTTAAGATTAATATAGAGAAATGATTAATATCAGAGGAAGAAAAAATATATTACTTACTTTTCCAGAAACGATCTTTTCATAAATCTGAATTGGTTGGTCTGCAAAGAATGGGGGGTAGCCAGCTGCCATTTCATAGATTAGCACTCCTAATGCCCACCAATCCACTGCCTTATTGTAGCCCTAAGATAAACCAACACCAATGTCAATTATTACTTAAGTTACTCAAAAGAAAATGAAATCACAGGTAATTGCAAAATTATCTGGAAGCATGTTAAAAAGCTTTTAAAGCAGTTGCTAAGCAGCTGTTCAGAATATAATTTTTCAAATTAACATATTGTTTTCAGGTCAGATCTAAATTAAACAAAGAGAATTTCCAGACAATAGAATTTATATTAAGAAAGATTATCAAATCTTCTTCCTAAAATAATTAAGAATATTATAGACAATTTCACTGGTATAATTTAGGTGTTGCTCAATCATACAGAGGGAGTTGGATTTAATTACCTCTTACAACTCATAATCTTATGAATCAGATTATACATAACACACCTAGAAAGGTCAAAAGTTTTGAAACAATATGGTAGATATTGAACTTCACAGTAAATACTGGAATTGACTTCAAAATGTATTCTTGGAGTTAGGAGAGTGAATGTAGTGGGATAATCCCATGCATTTCACAGGATCTTGTGAATGCTAAATGGTTCATATGCAATCCAACTAATGTAAGTATTAAAGTATTCTTTACTTTTGTTATCAACTGTTTTGCTTCTCATCTTTAAAAGAAATTCAAGAAAAAAACCCTAATACAACATAGGGTTTTTGAGGACTATATCAAATCAAAGGGGAATAATATTCATAAGTAGTACTTTGCAAATAGAATGTACAATTCACAGGCTGTCTGACTTTTAAAATATTAAGCTTACTAAAATTAACATCTTGAATATCTATAAGAAAATAAATAATAGACACATGTAATATGTAATAACATATTAACTTATTTATATAGTTGTAAAAATAAACTACGATCAGTGTTAATTTCCACTAAAGATTATTGGGGAAAAACCCAAAAGCCACCTGATATTGAGAAGAAATAATCTGAGTTCTTCCCAGATCTTTTGTTTTACCCTCAATGTACCCTCTAATTACCATCCCCACTCCCTACATTTCACCATTTTGTGAAAATTTTGGCTCTACAAATTATTTAGTTTTCAAATTATTAACTAAAGTTTAATACTATTATACGGAGATTTTCTTTTCTTTTTTTTCCTGATTCTGTATGTTTTTAAAGGGAGGAACTTGTATTAAAAGAATAACACTTTGTTTTGCTAATAGAAATAGGCATCAACTTTGTGTAACTCTTTCATTTCTATGTTTTAAATTGTGTGCTAATCTTCATAGTAAATATGCAAGAAACAAATTAAATCTGGGTATAGAGAATTAAAACAAATCAATACAAAAAATGCTCCATTTAATAGACAAATGGGCAAAAGACATGAACTAATAAATTACATACACACACAAAGAAATACCAAATGGGTAGTAAGCATTTGAAAAACTAATAATCAAAGACATGAGAAATAAAAATGTAATATCATTTATTGAGTATTAAATTAGTAAATATTTAAAAATGAGAATAACCAGTACTAGAAAGGGTGTGGTGAAACAGGTAATTTCATACACTATTGCTAGGAGTGTAAAATGGTACAATTTTTTGAAAAACAATTTATCAATATGTATCAAGAGCCTTAAAAATATTCATACCCTTTGACCCAGTAATTCCACTTCTGGGAATCTATCCTAAGGAAATAATGTGAAATACAGAAAAAGCTTTATGCACAAAGATGTTTATCACAGTTATTTATAACAGCAAAAAATAAAAAATGATAAAAAGAACAAAAAAAACCAAAATAGTAACAACAAACAAAAATAAAAAGAAAAGTTGAATATTCAGCAACAGAAGAATGGCTACATACTTTATGGTCCATTTGTAAGCAAGCCCACAGAATGTTTGCATGCTTGTTATCATGCAACTGAAAAAAGTCACACACTCAAAACTATCCATTCGCTATGAACCCAACTATGATAACATGCATTGGAAAATATATCAAAATGTTAAAAATAAAAGAGGCTGACTCTGAGGGTGGGATTGCAGGTTTTGGAGTTGTTTCTTCATATTTTTCTGTTTTTTCCAAATTTTGTACAATTTATATCTGTTACTTTTACAATATATATACATTTGTAAACATTGTGGTGCTTATTATATCTCGTGGTCAAATTATTTGTTAAACGTAAGGAGAAGAAATCTGCTAATAGCAATGATATTTCGATTATAAAATACTAAAATGTTTCATAAGATTTAAATGACGAATGCTAGTAAGAGGAAAGCTATAAAAATTTTATTTTACTCTAACACTTCTACAGGTTAATCAAATTTCAATTATTCAATATATGACCATCCAGGCATGTGCCCAATGGGTTTCCCTCTCCTTGCTCCTATTTGTGTCCAATTCTTGTTAAGGTTCTTTTTCTACTTTTCTCTATCAAAGGATGGTAGAAGAAAGGGAAAGAGAAGTTAAAGCATTTTTTAAAAGAGATGTTTTTAGCTTTTCTCACCACATTTCATTGTTTAGAAAACTATTACTACTTTCAGCAAGACTAAAACCAACTCAATTGCTATAATATTCCTTTTAAAGTTGTAAATTTGAGACAAAAGAATGGACAATGAGCATATATCCTACCTAATTTTGTTTCCTTTTTTTCAAAATTAGTTAATTTATTTGAAAGAGCAAGAGGGTGAGAGACAAAAGAGAAAGAGGGAGAGAGAAAGAAAGAGAGGGAGGGAGAGAGAGAGAGAAAGGGTAGGGAGGGAGAGGGTAGGGAGGGGGAGAGGGTAAGGAGGGAGAGAGAGGGTAGGGAGGGAGAGAGGGAGGGAGGGGAAGGGGAGGGGAGGGGAGAGGGAAGGAGGGAGGGGGAGAGAGAGAGAAAGAGAAAGAGAAAGAGAAAGAGAAAGAGAAAGAGAAAGAGAAAGAGAGAGAGAAAGAGAAAGAGAGAGAGAAAGTGCTCCTATCTACTGTTTCATTTTCCAAATGCCTACAATGGCCCCCTCTGGGGCCAAAGCTGGGAGCTAGGAGCTCAACTCAGGTCTCCTATGTGGATAACAGAAACTCAATCATTTGAGCGTTTACCACTGCTTCCCAGGTCCAAATTAGCAGGAAGCTGGAGTCAGGAGAGGAGCCAGGTATTGAACCAGACACTCCAATATGGGATGTTAACCACTAGGTCAAGTGCCCACTCCTAGATTTGCCTCTTCAGCAAGTTTCCCCACTCAAGCATTAATGAGGATAATTAACAAAAGACTGTTTTTTTTTGCTTCAAAACATGTATCTAAAGGCCAGATTTATTCACACAGTTTCTCAGCCCAGTTAAAATTAGGGGGTTAGTGGTAAACTGTAATTATTTCTTAGTTATCATGCATGGGTAGATAAAAATTTATAATATAGAACAAATAAAAATATAAAATTAGATCAATAAACTAATTTTTACAAAAGTCCACAGTGATGCATGCTTATATGTCCACTTCTTATATATTGACATTATAAATATACCTTGCTCAGGATTATTTCTGGAGCCAAATACTCTGGGGTGCCACATAATGTCCAAGTTCTGCCTTTTACTCTTTTGGCAAACCCAAAGTCTGTGACCTATAAAAGGAAAAAGAGCCTTCTGAGAATTTATTGTATCTAAATTGAAATCTAAAAATTCAGGGTTAAAATTAAAATGATGAAAAAATATTGAAAAATTAAGTTAGTCAGTTTAACAGATTAATTTATGACAACTTAATGAATGAAGTTTAGGACAAGCCCAATTAGAAACTCGCTCCCCTAATCAAAACAAAGAAAAAACTGACAACAACAATAACAAAAACTCTTTTCAGTCATTATCTTAAGGTCCCAGATTTAAGGAATAAAAAGTGAAAATAAAATGTTAAAATAAAACAATTTTAATGAAAATGAAACAATGATAAAAGTGTTCCTTAAGTTCAACATTAATTGCACCACCAGAAGTACAAAAACATCAATGGGAGACCTATTGATAATTGTATAAAAAGGGGTGCTCTCACTCTCTAATGCTACAAATGGAAAAAAAGGATTGCACTCAGTCCAGTATTGGTATTTTGGGTTCCTTTGGCAGTTGTATTATCGTGGTAAAGAGAAAGGACTATGGAATCACACCTGCTTGAGTTAAAATTCTGTGCACTGGCTGTGCAACCTTGCTATGCCTTAGTTTGTTAGCCTTAAAATGAGGATAACAACAGTATTGTCACTTCATAGGGTTATCAGGATTAAAAGACATAATACAATTTGGTTACTGTTTATCCAAAAATCCTTGTGACAAGAAGTGTTTCAGATTTCAGGTTTTTCTGTTTTGAATATTTACAAATATATAATGAGATAATTTGGAAGGTAGGAAACAGTTTAAACGTGAGATGAATTTATGTTTCATATACATCTTATACACATAGTCTGAAGATAATTCATACAATATTTTAGTGTTCCTGTGTTTGGACTGCCTCTGTCACAAGAGGTCACGTGCAGAATTTTCTACTTGTGATGTCATGTCAGTGCTCAAAAAGTTTTGGATTTGGGAGTATTATAATTTCAAATTTTTCAGATCAGGGACTCTCAACTTGTATATGTAAAGCATATGGGATATGCCTGACTCTAATGAATGCTCACAAATTTAGCTATTATTTCCTTATTGAAGAGCCTGTGCTCAGTTCACAAATATAGATTATGGCTAATATTAAACAGGTTCCATCCTAGAGGGAATTTTCGATTCTCTATAAAAGTGGCAGAAATATGGGCTCAACTAAAAGATATTAGGAAGAAGTAACTGTCTCTTTCAAAAAAGAAAAAGCCAATATTGATATCTTATGTTAAGTTTATAACTGTCTTGCCTAATATTTTTGCAAATATGTCATAAATAACATTTTCAAGTCATACCTGGATATAACCTTGATGGTCAATTAAGAGATTTTCTGGTTTTAGATCTCTGTAGATGAGGTCTAGTGAATGGAGGTACTCGAATGTTAGCACTATCTGAGCTGCATAGAACCGTGCATGGGGTTCACTGAAAAGAAATAAAACAGTAATTTTCTGTAAAACAGTTAACAAATATATTAGTGATCAACCATGAAAATTAACATATGGAGAGGTATTTCAGGAGCTAAAAGTACTTTTTCTTCTAAAGAATATTTTTAGTTTCTAAATATTTAATATTTAATATTCTAAACTGTTTTCAATTAATGTTTTATGTAGGGATAGCATATGCTGAAAATAAATCTTAAACTACCCATCTAATTGTAAGCTATTATTGCCTGTATTTTAATATATTAATGTCTTTATAATTATGTCTGACCTAGAGAATGACTGAAAAGCAAATGTGCCAACTGGATTTTCTATCAGTCACTGCTAAAGTTAATAGGCTCTGCTAAGGTTTGAACAGGATTTGAGTTCCCAATTCATGGCAGGCCTTTTAAATCCCAAAGTTTTATGTTAACTATTAATGGATTAATGATGGTTGTTGATGGATTAAAGGTGGAGATGATACAGTTATGGTATCTAGAACAGCAGCCTAATGAGAGGTCTTTAGGTCACTGAGGGTGTGTCTTACAAAAGTAATTCTCCCAAAGGTAATTCTTGGTTACTTAAGCCAATTTCAGCCTAGCTTACTGTTTAGCTTACTGTTTAAATTGCAATGCTCATGATGAGATTCTCCATGTGCACACATTCCACCATCCATTGCCCTCATCAGACACCAGACTAATATGACCACCTAATCTTGGATGTGAACTTATGAAATTGTAAGCTGAAATAAACTTTCCTTTCTAAGTAGTTCCTCTCAAGTATTTGTTAAAGTAATGAAAAATTGACTAGTTCTACCTTTCTCACAAATTTCAAATGTTTAAAGAATTTAACTATATAGAAGCTCTTTAACTGCACTGATTTGCAGATTAATTTCATTTTGCTCACTTATCTATTATCACCTCTTATAAAAATTACATCTACTCAATATAGAAAAAACAATAATATATTGGTGAAGAGTAAAGAACACCCACAGTCTCATACAGAAACCAGAGATACAATTTTGGCCTGTGACTTTCCAACTCTTCTACTATGCATGTCTACACAGACAAAATGTGGGTATAATCTGTGAGTTTGCGTAAACATGTACTGTTCTTGCATGCATATATTAAATCAACGTATCAGTACAATTCAATGTCACAATCTAGTACTACAAATGGATGCACCAATTTTATAATTTGGATTTCTAATTCATTTTCTGGTATTCATTGAATTTTGCTAATCTGCCAGATAAATTGCAATGATTTTCAGATTTGTGTCTTCAGTGAACGATTGTAACAACAAATTGAATTTCCTTCAAGATACAGTCATGCATTTGATCTTGTAGTACCAGAAATAAATTTTTTTAAAAAAGATTATATAAATATACATTGCTCCCATTATTTACCATCACTTTCCCAGGTCCTAGTCAAGTTTACATGAGTAAATACTTGTTGAATGAATGAACAGATAAAGTAAAATACTTTGAGGGGCAATATTTTATAATATTCTTCCAGTTTCATCCCATCTCAATACTTTAGCAATCTACCTTTGCATGTCAAATGTCAAGGAATGATGGGAACATTGTAATCAGAGATTGGGAGAATCATCCCAGTCATTGAAACATTAAACTTGAAAACATTTCATGTGAGAAACTTCATTTTTTTATGTACCTGTAAATATAAACATCTTATAATATTTATTTTTACATACCAATGTTTGGGAGAATACAGATATTACACAGATCTATCATCAAATTGCTGAACAGTGAAAGCAAAACATTCCAAATTCAACTTATTACTGGGCATTTCCAATTCATACTTAAGGAAATGCAGGAAGACAATAGTAACATTTAATGCTATAACATCTTTAAGTCAACAAATTCTAGTTAAGTAGGAGATAATCGCGACTCTGTTGATTTTTGATGAAAGATATGCTAAGCAATAACTCATATTCTTGCTGCCTCAATGTTTCTAACATGAGAGTTTGCAAACTTTTGAGAGTACATGTAGTATATGTGAAAGGTTAGAGAAGATTGGTTCAGTGTGATTTATTTCAATCAACTTGCTTTCCTTGTAGTAACTCAAATATTAAAATATAAGAGTATTGACATTAGTCATTATAGGAAATGGGCAAAATATTTTTTGAGGACTGGTTTAGGTATGGTATTTTTGTACAAAACATTGAGTAATCTTAGGGCAATATGAGGATTCTGGGCCTGACTGGAGTATGGTGGCAGGAGAGAAAGGACAAGAGCAGGCGAAAGAAAATGATCAAAGACAAATATAAGTTATTATGCATTAGCACAGTGACTCACACATATTAGCTGCCCTACCCATATTAGGCAATACATGAATCTTTACTTAAGTATAGGTAATATAAATTACTCTAATGTTTTCCTAGTACTTGATATCATCTTGTGATAATCCATGTCTTCCACCATCTTTTTGTAAATTGAAAGGCTATCATCAGTCCTGTTTGAGCTCATACTTAACTTTTAATTATGCCACTATATAATATACTGGATGAAGCTGAACATGCTCTCGAGTTTAGCTTCACTACATTAGGAAGCATTAACGAATAGTAGTAGCTTACAAACTAGTAAATATTGGTGAAATATATATTCTAATTACTGTGAGATCTTACTACCAATTTAAGTTAACATTAAAGTATAAAATTAAATTATATATATATATACATATATATATATATATATATATATATTTTTTTTGTTGTTGTTGTTGTTGTTTACCAGAGTAAAAGGAAAGGTTTTATTGTCGGGGGAGGGAGGACCCAACAGGCTGCTTCTCCATACACAAGAAAACAGCCAACTATTTATATATTTTAAAACCTCAATGTAACAACCTCAAGAATTATATTTGTGAAAACACTTTTATCATCACAATACCTTGATATTATTTTTACCATTTTTGTATATATGCCTTTCTCCTCTTCATCCTTTCAAATCTGTCTCAGAGTTGCATCATTAATATTTTTTCAATGAATACTGCTATTTTAAAATTCAATTAACCTTTACATTTTTTGGCAACTTTCAAATAATGGACCTTTACAATGCCTACTAATGGTAGAATATTTAAATTGATTTCATAGTGCTTTTACTTGACTCTTTTTTTTTTTTAAAGATTTATTTTATTTATTTGAAAGACAGAGTTACAGAGAAAAGTAGAGACAGGGAAAGAGGTCTTTCATCTGCTAGTTCACTCCCCAGATGACTGCAATGGCCGGAGCTGAGCCAGGAGCCAGGAGCTACGAGCTTCTTCCGGGTCTCCCATGTAGGTGTAGGGGCCCAAAGATTTGGGCCATTTTCCACTGCTTTCCCAGGCCATAGCAGAGAGTTGGATCAGAAGAGGAGCAGCCAGAACTAGAGCCGGCAATGCCTGTGTGGGATGCCAGCGCTTCAGGCCAGGGTTTTAATCTGCTGCGCCCAGCACCGGCCCCTTACTTGACTCTTAAAACCCATATATGATGTGGCTTCCTGTTAATGTTTCC
The DNA here is from genome assembly GCA_949820135.1 of Sylvilagus floridanus. NCBI lineage: Eukaryota > Metazoa > Chordata > Mammalia > Lagomorpha > Leporidae > Sylvilagus > Sylvilagus floridanus. The sequence goes on along the minus strand of OX463225.1, from coordinate 75,443,685 downwards.
ACTAAATGCTTCATATAGCTAAAATATTGATTAATTAAATGAAATAAAATTTTGACATTGGTCTTTTTTTTTTTTTTTGACAGGCAGAGTGGACAGTGAGAGAGAGAGATAGAGAGAAAGGTCTTCCTTTGCCATTGGTTCACCCTCCAGTGGCCACCGCGGCCGGCACGCTGCGGCTGGCTCACTGTGCTCATTCGATGGCAGGAGCCAGGTGACAGGTGCTTTTCCTGGTCTCCCATGGGGTGCAGGGCCCAAGCACTTGGGCCATCCTCCACTGAACTCCCGGGCCACAGCAGAGAGCTGTCCTGGAAGAGGGGCAACCGGGACAGAATCCGGCGCCCCGACTGGGACTAGAACCCGGTGTGCTGGCGCCGCAAGGCGGAGGATTAGCCTGTTGAGCCACGGTGCCGGCCGACATTGGTCTTAACTTATAAAAAAACTTCTGGTTTAAAACAAATACAGCATATGAAGATTTGAACAGGGGAAAAGCATTAGTTACCTGAACCTTCCAATTCTTCTTAGATGTGAAAACATTTCACCCCCAGGAACATATTCCATAACCATGTATAAATTAGAATTATCCTATGAACAAATAAGAAGGAAATAAATAAAAATTTATAAATACTGAAAAGGCACAAAAGTTTTTTTAATCACACCATGTTCAATTAGGAAAAAAATCTTAAATCCAACTGACAGACTAAATGACATTGAGATATAAAGAACAGATGGAAAATGTTCCAGCTTTTTTATAGTGGGAACTCATTTTCTTTTCACTCCTTGTTATTTTGTCCCAAATTAGTCTGGGACTTTTGCTGGTCCTGCTCTTTTAGGGAAGATTTAAGTATTGAACAATTAAACATTGAGGCAATGACTTAAAGCTTCTGCATATGCAGAGAATAACTAAGTTAAAAAACAATTTTTAAAAGTTAATATCTACATTTTATTAAAGAGACATTAATAATTTTAGCATATTAAAAACATAAGTGCTCATGTGATTTAAAGAATAAAGTGGGATTCAATACTGCAGACAGATGTGAAGTATCATTCCAAAAGCTAAAAGCTGCCAATTTAAAGAATATCATGTGCAACTTTGCCAGACATTTGAACTGTATAGCAAGGCTGTTCTGCCTTGTATAAGTGAAAAGACCAGAATACAAATTATGAAATAAAAAGATGATGAGATCCTGGCAGAAAAGATTTAAATGAAGTAAAGATATGTTAAAGACATTCAGTTGCATGAGTGTAAGAATTTGCTTAATAAAGCATCATTATGGTTATCGATCACTTGAAATATCTGATTTTGTAATACTATCTCATGAATAATATACATGTCACCTTGAACAATTTCCCTAGAGAGAATTAAAATCTTTTCAATTATTATTAAAGTTTATAAGCACAAAAAGATTTAAACACATAAAATCTAGAAACATTTAACTTTTACTTATTCATACTCTCTAGGTTTACTACCTGGTTAGCTCTTACTAAGCTTTATATTTTAAAAAATAATATCAGTTGTAAATTATCTTACTTAGATGTTGTGAAAACTTACCTTAAAAGAATATTCCAGTCGAACAAGAAAAGGAAAATTCACTGCCTGTAATATTCTTTTCTCATTCAGTGTATGTTCTATTTGCTTCAGTTTAACAACCTGTGAGAGATAAATGTATTTTATGCAAAATTACAGTTACTATCATTTTTTAAAAAATGTTTTTCATACAATAATGAATGTTGATAAGCAAAACTGATAAACTTGTACCATCCAGGCTTATTTGATTAAAAAACCAAAAACCAAAAAATCTAACAGAGATAAACCATGGACTCAAGAAGGTGAACTGTGATTTAAGTGAGGAAGCAGAAGCCAGGGGCAGGCGCTGTAGCATAGCCAGTTAAGCCACTCCTGCAGCACTGACAAATCAAATAGGCACCAGTTATGTCCCGGCTACTTCACTTCTGATATAGTTCCCTGATGGTCCAAGTGCTTGGGTCCCTGCATCCACGTGGGAGACCTGGAAGAAGTTACTGGCTCCTGGCTTGGGCCTGGTTCAGCCCTGGCGTTGCATTCATTTGGGGAACGAATCAGAAGATGGAAGATCTCTCTGCCTCTACCTCTCTGTAATTCTCCGTTTCAATAAATAAAAACGAATCATTTTTTAAAAAAGAACTAGATCCATAAAAATTACTTTAAAATTAATGTGAAAATATTTAGCTCTTAAAGACTTATAGGCCATGGAAGAAGCGGGCTCAAGACATCATGTTGAGTGAAATAAGCAGGACACAGAAAGATTCTTCATGTTTGGTCTTATTTGTGGGAGCTAATTTGTTTTTTAAAAAATCAAAAAACAAAACAAAAAAGAAAGAAATGCCTGTGTATATCAGGTAACTATGGATTTTAAATAACTCAAAAGATTACTAAGGAAATTAAGGATTAAGAAGAAGTCAATAATTAAAAACTACATGAATAAATAGTGGTATAGATTCTAAATATTCAATTATCACAGTCACAAAAGAAGATATGACACACTGGCAAACAAGTATTTCATCTTTCTAACAGGTCATCCAGGATTAATCAAGCCTCCTCTGCATTGTCTATTCAATAGACGGAGAAATCAATTTGACTTTATGAAGATGTGATTACATCCAATATGGGATTCTGTTTGGAACATAAGAAAAGGTGACCTTAGGGAGGTAAAAATAATGCTTTGTATATGTATAAGTCATTAGAAAGCAGCAGTGTGTTTTGCTAGATGCTTTTTTAAAATAAAGATTTATTTTATTTATTTGAAAGGCAGAGTGACACAGAGGGATAAACAAAGAGAAATATCTTCCATTTTCCTGCATTTTTTATTTTATTAATTTTTTGTTTTTGATAACATATTTTCATTTTACAGTATAGTCAAAGGCTTTATGCTCCACTAAATAAAGAGTTCAACAAACTAAAAGCAAGGGCCATAAACAACAATCAGATAAACAGATGTCACCTTCACCAATACACAGTAAATTTCAAGACAGTCACAGATCATCAAAACTCTGGTAGTATATGACTCCTACTAATTTGCCTGATAAATATCCAAAACGAAGTTTGACAGAACACTATATTTGCAACAAAAATTATATACATAGGCATTTCTTTCTTTTTTTGTTTTTGATTTTTAAAAAAAAAACAAATTAGCTCCCACAAATAAGACCAAACATGCAGAATCTGTCTTTCTGTGACCAGCTTATTTATTTATTTATTTTTTTGTCTGACAGGCAGAGTTAGACAGTGAGAGAGACAGAGAGAAAGGTCTTCCTTTTGGTGAGAAAGTTTATGTTTCTAATAGATAGTCCAACCAGGACTATAACAGCCAACTAAGGCTGGATGTGCTGTAGGCCTGGTAGGAAGAGAGTTTATTGGTAAAAGAGAAAGACCATGCATCTTTTTTTTTGGACAGGCAGAGTTACAGAGAGAGAGAGAGAGAGAGAGAGAGAGAGACAGAGAGACAGAGAGAAAGGTCCTCCTTCCGTTGGTTCACCCCCAAAATGGCTGCTACAGCTGGCATGCTGAGCTGATCCGAAGCCAGGAGCCAGGTGCTTCTCCTGGTCTCCCATGGGGTGGAGGGCCCAAGCACTTGGGCCATCCTCCACTGCCTTCCTGGGCCACAGCAGAGAGCTGGACTGGAAGAGGAGCAACCAGGACAGAATCCGGTGCCCAAAATGGGACTAGACCTGGGGTGCCAGTGCCGCAGGCGGAGGATTAGCCTAGTGAGCCGCGGCACTGGCCTGTGACCAACTTATTTTAATTAACATGATGTCCTCTAGTTGCAACCATTTTGATGCAAATGATAGAATTTCCTTCTTTTTTATAGTTGAATAATATCCCATTACATAAATGTGTGTATGCATATGTATATGTTTGTGTATATCTATATCTATCTATATATACATATATATACACACACATATATATATATAATATATATATATATATATATATATCACATTTTCTTTACCCATTCATCTGATGATGGACACCTTGTCTGATTCCATACTTTGGTTACTGCGAACAGTGCTGCTGTGAACATGATGGAGCAAGTGTCTTTTTGATAAAATGTGTGCATGTCTTCTGGGTAAACACCCACTGGTGGGACTGCTGGATCACATGGAAAGTCTATTTCTATTTTTAAAGAAATCTCCATACTGTTTTCCACAGTGGTTGCACTAATCCACATTTCTATCACGTCCTCACTAGCATTTGCTACTCCCACTCTTGGATAATAGCTATTCTGACAGGGGTGAGGTGATTTCTCATTGCATTTTGATTGGTGTTTCTATGACACCTGGTGATGGTGAGCATTTTTTCATATATTTGTTGGCTATCTGTATTTCTTCTTTTGAGAACTGTCTGAGAATCCTTGCCCATTTGTTAACTGGATTAGTTGTATTGTCAATATAACCACAGAAGAAGTTGAATATGTGTAAGAAAGGTATATATTCATTATATACATAAAATTAGGAGTAGACAATATTGAGCCAAGAATAACTGACTAGGGGTTAGAAGACCTGTGGTTTTTAAAATTTTTTAAAAAGATTTATTTATTTGAAAGTCAGAGTTACGAGAGAGAGAGAGTGAAATAGAGAGAGATCTTCCATCTACTGGTTCATTCCCCAAAGGTCCACAATGATGGAGGCTGGGCCAGGCCGAAGCCAGGAGCCAGGAGCTTCCTCTGGGTCTTTCACATGGATCCAGGGACCCAAGTACTTTGGGCCATCCTCTGCTGTTTTTCCCAGGTGCATTAGTAGGGAGGTGGGTCAGAAAGGAGAGGGGAAGGGTGAAGAGAGAGAGGGAGAGGGAGAGCAGGAGGGAAGGGAAAATGAGGGAGGGGAGGGAGGAGGAAAGAGAGAAGAGGGAGAGAAAGGGAAAGAGAGAGGTGGGTGAGGGAAAAGGGAAGGGAGAGGGGGAAAGAAGGGGGAAAGGAGATGAGGGAAAGGGGGAAGGGAAGGGAGAGGTGAGGGAGAATGAGAAGGAGAGGGGGAGGGAGATTAGGGAGAGGGGAAAGGGAAGAGGAGGGAGGGGGAGAGAAAGGGAGAGGGGAAGGGAGATGAGAGGAAGGGGAGGAAGAGGTAGAGGAAACAAGAATTAGCTTCATTCTGGTTCACTTCTCAAGTACCAACAATGGCCAGGACAGCGCCAAGCCAAAGCCAAGGGCTAGGAACTCAGTCCAGGTCTCCCACTTGAGTGGCAGGAGCCTATGTACTTGAGACATCACCTGCTGCCTCCCATGGTCTGCATTGACAGGAAGCTGAAATTGGAAGCAGGAGCTGGTCATAGACCCAAGCACTATGAATTGGAAACGGACTTCTTAACCACCAGGCCAAATGCCCACCACATTATTACTTATTTTAGCAAATTAAAGTAAGTAAACTCGGAGACATTTCAAAAGATAGTTCTTTTTGTCCTAGTTATGCATTTTGCAAGAATAAAAATAATATAAAATAGCAGCTATTCTTCTGAGAAATATTTAATTGCTATGATTTTTTCAAGATGTAACCAACTCAATAATTGACTTAACAAGTTATAACCTTACTAAAAAAAACAGAGTTAAGGACTTCTTCCATAATACTTTGAATCACTAAAATGGTACTATCTTTTATCTTTTGAATATTTTGTGAATAAAGGCACATTCTATTAATTCCTTAAGGAAGAAAACATAAAACATTATGGGTTATAGAGACAATAATACTTTATTGGCAGAGTTAATATTAAAGATGTCTGAAGCATTTTGTTGTTGTTGCGCTACCAACACAAGTAAACAAGTAGTCTGCCCTCTAAGAGACACAATAAGCAATATAGAAATGGGAGCAAGAGCTAAGTGTTTTTTGCTCAGACTATACGAATTAGAAGTGTATAGCTCCAGAAATATCCAAGGCTGTTAGATGAGAGGGTACAGAATAAGCAAAAGAGAAGAGGAGTTACTGCAGAGCCTTGGGATTATCAAGCTTTAAATAATAGAAGAAAAAGCAGGACAAAACAGAAATACAGACTTAAAAAAAGAAGAAGAGCCCATGGGGCAGGAGCATAATCAGTAGAGTATGAGATTTCAGGAGTCAAGGGACAAGACAGTTTCAAAGGCATGGTGAGAACAGCCATTTACTTAAAAAAATGTCAAATAAGATGAGCAGAGTCCACTGGACTCAGAGTTGAGGTCACTGAATTGGTGACACTTGGTAGAGCCATTTCAGTAGAGTATCAAAAGATAGGGGATAACTACGGAGGAAACCAAGTTGTTGTGGACTATATAATTAACAGGATGGAAGTAAGTGGCCAGAGTAAATGAACTCTTTTTTGAAGAATCATGGTTAGAAAAAAATATGAGAATGAGATGAAGATACATAACTAAATATGTGTATTGGTATATTTAATTTTAGAGACTTACTCCTGAGCCATAACCCATTTTCATGTTAAAGATGAAAGTTTAGTTAGACTGGAGGTTGAACTGAAATCTCAGATCAGTCTAACGCTAGGCTGTACAATATGGTAAGGATTAGCCACATCTGGTTATTTAACAGTTGAGTTATGACTAGTTCAAATTCAGGTGTATTCCAAGTATAAAATACACTTCAGATTTTGAAGCCATAGTATGAAAATGCAAGATATTTCAATACTTCTTATTTTAATTACATATTGAAATGAAAATTATTTGAATGTTTTGGGCTATTAAACATGTTATGAGAACTGATTTCAACTATTTTTACAATTTGAAGTATGGCTAACAGAAAATTTTAAATTGTGTATGTGGCTCACATTATATTTCTGTTGGATAGCATGAGTCTAGCCACTATCTGTAACCCTGACTTCTAGTTCAGTTCTGTTTCCTCCACATTTTTCTATCTATATCCCAATAGGCTGAAAAGTTATTCCTGGGAACATATCTTTAAAATAATATATCAAGATTTACTATTTTTCTTTTTCTCTCCTTTAATTGTGATTACTAGTGAAGTAGAAGTTTAATATTTAAAGCATGAATACTTCAGACATCCTGAGTCATTAGGTTAAGCAACATGGGGTAAATACTTAAAAATTATTTTTGTTATATGTAGGTTTAAAATTTTTTTTTTGCTTTAATTGACATTTTAAGTTTATTGAACCCAATCATGTTAAATAAAAGTTTTCTACCATGAAACTGCTAAATTTCTGATACCTTAATCTAAGATTTAAAAATTGATTCCTACATTTTTCCAAAAGGCAGAAAGTACTGGACATGCTTGATCTATACATGCTAAATTCAAAATTGTGCATAAGCATACACATGCATATTATGTATAATTATTGAAATAATAATGTATCTTATATACTAAAATACCTATGCATCATATAATCACAATAAATAAGAATAAAAATTGAATATAACAATAACATTTGATTATGTCAATACAGGTATTATGCTGCATGTGTTTAATAGTCTAGCTGGTAAAACTGAAGTTTATCCTGCAGGAATACACTAACCTTCTGCTTATCTAAGATCTTCATAGCATAATACTGTTCAGTGGCTTTATGTTTCACCAGCATGACTCTGCCAAATGAACCCGTTCCAAGGGTCTTTTTCCTTTCAAAATCCTCAAGTCCGGCATTATTCTGTGTATACATGAAAAAAAGACCCACAAGGCTTTAGAAAAAGATTATGGTAATTACAATTACTTTGGCAATATATAATTAGAATGTATAATTTCATTTATAAATATCCATTTAAAACAATAACAATACTATTGATATTCTAAGTCATTGGTCCTGTTTCCACTTTTGAATAAGAAAGGATCTACTATCTGAAAATATAACTACATTGCCAAATACAGCATAATAGTAATGGGAGGAAATAACAACCTCAGCTGAAATATTAAGGCTCATTACCAAATATGAATTCCTAGTATTGGTCTCTAATAAACTAGTTACACATTTTAATAATCAGAATCATATTAGTCATATGGTCTAGGGATACTTGTAAACAATTTGATGAATAGACAAGCGAGGGATCAGCCCTTTCACGTAAGAAAAGCTCTGCTTACTTCATTTTTATTTTTATACATGCTTACAAAACTAGGTAACAGCAGTAAGAGAGATCCTAGAGGCTTTCTCTGTCTGATGTTACAATAATGCAGTATTACCTAAAACAGTAACAATAAGGAAAGAAGAGTTCTTCACTCCACAAAGAACCAAAAGCCAGACTCCCAGAACAATAATCAGACTCTCTCTCTTCTTCAATAGATGTTTTGTTACAAGCAAACATCTTTGTTTGGCTTTGACTAAGCATAGAAGCAAATAATCAGAAGCATCAATCTATTGAATTTGTTGCTGCCACAACAAAATGAAAATTACTAGGAACAAATAATGTGCTAAGTAGCAACAAATAGTAATTGCTGACCCATTTATTTAATAGGTTGTCATTACAAAGATCTCCATGAAAATCTCAGAAAAAATATTTTCAAGGCCTAGTCTTCATAATACTTAGTTTGAGAAAAATGTCTACAACATGATTCTTTTTAAATTAGGAATATAGATAGTTATTAGAGTTCACAGTTGTTGGATTTAATCTCTTGCAAATCAAACCTATCTTTCAAGATACGAAATATTTTAATTTCATAACAATAGGATTCTTTACCAGTGCAGAAAGAGTGTATAATTCTAATTAAATTTATTTTATAGATTAGTTTCTTGGTTTTAGCAACTAGATGATTGAAATGTTTTAATAAAGTTTAACCAAATAATGGAAATAAATTTTATTAATAAACAGAACATGTCTTTATGCTAGTCCTTGATTTTCTTTCAATAATAAATATACCAACTGCCTCATCTCCTTTAATATTTCAAGTTATACAATATCAAACATTTTGTGATCATATTGTCAAACTTTTGTATATGCTTTCAAAGACATTATTCTATATTAACATAATAGAAAATTACAAAGGTTTATAGGAACCTGAAAGTAGTATCAAAATTTATAATCAGCTATTATTGTAGAAATTAGTTCCTTCTCTAAGCTTATATAAAATGAATGATTAATAAATCAAAACATTGGCATTATGGCAAATTCCCATCTTAAGCTTGTACTTACTAATGCACTTGCAAATTAAAATTTCTTAAGTAGTAAATTATTAGGCAAGAATTATGATTTTACTTAGCACAAGGCTTTTAAATAAAGAATATAAGAATATTTTAAATATTCCTTACCGGAGGAGGATTCTCCCATTTTTTCAAAAAGTCTTCTTTGGCTTTGGCTAGAAATTCTTTCACTGAAATTATATATAAAAACAAATATTGCCTTGTAAGAATACTACATTTAAAATTTTCTCCTTAAGAAAAAGCAGACTATGTCAACTATTGCAACAAAACATATATTCACCAACATGACACACTAGAGAGCTATTGTCTCTGAACAAGAAGGCAAACACTTTCTCAAATTTCTATGATGCTCTAATCTTGCTCTATATGAAGATGGCTCTGATAATTTCAAATCTAATAACAAAAATACTGTTCCTGAAAACCTTCCCTGAAAGTAATATTAAAACAGTTAGAAATTAACCCAGAACAAAATAGTGATTGTGGATCAATAAGTCTGCAGTGATAGTAACAGAGCCTTTAAACAAGACATAAAACATCTGGAGGACATGAACTTAGTCATTTGTGGAGTCCAAAAATAACTGATTTTGATAGAAAGCTGTTTTCAGGTACAAGAATTTATGTTATTAATTTTTTGTTCTTTCTACTAAGGACAGAGAAAAGACATAACCACCGACTAACAAACACACAAAGGATATCCACACCACCTTAAAAACAAAGCAAAACAAAACACCACAAAAACCTCAGATTAAAAATCTCATTCTAAACCTGAAACAAAAGTGACTGTTTTATTTAAAATTCGTACTAAAGTAATTCAAAACCAGATATTTATATATTGAACAGTAATAGTCATTATTTTATAGAGATGTGATATGAAGTTTTAAATTTATTAATGATGAATCATTTAAAAGTATTATTTTTCATTGTCTTCCCCCAAATTTATTAACAATAGCTTCTGTTTATAAAACAACTTCAGCTGTTTAAAAACAAATAATAGAAAGAAAACTTTAAAGAGAAAAAAATGGCATTAACAAAAAGCACTCATGTTTGTAGGTATAAGAGTAGAACTTAACTGTACTAGTTATTATCTTGGTTTTCTTTTGTTCAAAAGGTAGTATTACCATGAGGCACTTAAATATATATATTATTAGTTCCTCCTTGATCCCCAATGCAATCTTTGGCAAAATATTGTTATTAACCAAAAGGCTGCTGACATTCTAAATATTTTGAGATTGCCAATCATATTGACTATATCAAAAGCAGACATTAATTTTTAAGTAACAGTAAAGAATGTATTTCTGGAGATATTATTTTACTATTTTCTATAAAGTGTCATAAGTATTTTGTTCTAAAATATTCTCAAATACCTATTTTAGAAATTTTGAGAAAAATTATTTTAAAAATTACAATGTTCCCATTAGGAAAATATCATACATCAAAATAATTAATTAAATAGTTGCACCTAATTATCCAAATGTGATCTAATTCCTCATCTCCCATTGGGGGTGGAGGGCCAGGGTGCACTGTTGAGTGAAAAGTTCTTCCATTTTCTTGGAGTTTAGGATCGTTCAAGTCATTTTATTTCTAAAACTTATGTATTAGTTACAACTGAACAATAGTGATTTTATAAGATTTTTTTTTTTGCATGAAACAGGCATGTCTACATATAGCTTTAACTTAGAAATCATGGCTATAAAATAAATTAAAACACAATCTATTACAAAATACAACTTGGCTTTTAAGAAACAGTTTGTGATTCCCTGAATATGCCTCTTATCTTTAAAAATATATTGTAAAACTATTTTAAACCTGCACATCAAGTTCCAGTGTAAACTCGAGATGTCTGCATTAACATAGAAATTTGGAAACAAGGAAGACAACAAGAGAAAGAAAAACAACTAATATTTTGTTTCAACTTTTCCTATTACTTTATGATGTGTATCTGGAATTAAGAAAAAAAGTAACTAATCAAAGGAAGGGCTGGCAATATTTGTTCAACATGGTACACTGGGGAGGTGGGGGGCAGGGGAATTCTTTTATCTGCTTGGAAATGACATAAAAGAAAAACACTAGGTTCTAATTAATTTTATTCACTGATAGAAAATTCTGGAAATTCTTTGAAATATTCTCTATACTCATCAATATTCTTTTTCTGTCAAGTAACATTGTAGAAGGTAAACAATAGATATCATTAAGATATTATGAAAAATTAGAAATGCATCTTAGTCAAATATTCACTCTTGTGAATTGTTTCAACATAAAAAAGAATTCCCCTGTAAAGATTACTGTTAACTTTTTATTTTGTCTTTAAATACTTCTATGAAGCAATCTATGTTCTTGAAATAATTTTGTCATATAAATATACACACATACATGAAATCTCTAGTTTATATGTACACTATTTAGATGCAAAAATGACCATAATTAACTTTCTCTGAAAATATAATAACCATAATATATATCTTATAAATAACAAAACATAAATACCAAAATTAAACTATCTCACACTATGTTGTATTATGAATAATCCTAAAACAACAAGCAATCCAGAAATACACATATTTACTTTCAATTTTATTATTTTTAGACAGTGGTGAACTTAACTCTAAATACATGATTTTCTGCTTCTTTTAAAAACTTCTATCACAGACACAAGGTTTTTATAGTAAATTGATAAGAGGTGAGAGAGACAGCCAGATTCAAACACTGTACCACATTCAAATCAGTTTCCAGTAAAGCACATACTCTAAGGTTCTCAATTTTTTAGTTTTCTTGAGTTCTAATACATAAGCCATATGTATGTTTAACTGTTTAAACTATTGTGGTACCCTAAAATAGTCACAGGTTTTGGAACTTGGCCCATAGTTAAAATATTGGCTCTAATACTTCTTAGCTGTGTGATCACAGGCATCTACCCATAAAGCATCTAACAGTGATTAGTAACTTTCCTAAGGAAAAAAAAAAACCTCAAAGAATATAATGTAAATATATTTTGTTCTGTATTGGTTAATAAGGGAGCAAACTAGGTATTAGGGGAAGCAGGACACAACAAAAATTTTTATCCCAGTAGTATTCATTTTCAATTATATTCTTTTTCCAAATATGTTTATTTTCTCTATGTTTCTATTTTTTAGAGAGTATATCAGATTGAATTCTAGAGAAAATGTACAAAAAGAAATCTATATGTCCATAACCCAGAATTTGTTTGCAGGAACATTCAACTATGTTCATGAGATGAAGAAAGAAGAAACAAAAGGCAATTTGTGTGCATTTCTATGGGTACATAAAGGCACAATTCTTATTCCCTCCCTGAAATACTTCTGCATTTACTTATGTATGTCATAATTTGAAATTCAGGTTACAAAGTTCGCTTTAAGCATTTTGAAAATTTAATAAAAATTCATATATGGCATAATTTATCTCATGTAATTCAGATAATTCTACAATGAAGAACGCTTTACAAATAACATTTTGCAAAAGTATTAGGCATTTTGGGGTGCTCTTTTAGATAAACTAGAGTTCTGCTTAAATAAGAAAACTTGCTGTGAGTTATATCACTATCCAATTCTTAAAAAGATTATCATTCACATTTTATAAGAAGAGTTCATAAATCTATTACTGTACAGATTATGACTATTCTATATGTTTAGTTTTCTAGACTCTCTACAATATATTTCATTTCCTTTTTTATATCTTTTTGACAATAAAAGCACAACTTTCACTTTTATTCAATGTAAGGAAAATAGAAAGGAAAAACAGAACACAGGAAATAGAGTAAACATTTTCTAAAGTAAATATTAAAATACTAGCTGTTTCATTCAAAATTAATAACTATATAAATTTTTTTTTCTCAAAAACCACTTGTTAACCTGAGAAACGTAACATAAGTGGTGAGTATTACAGTCTGTCTTCTGCTATCCTGTATAACTTCCACTGCTTCATAATATTTATTGTTTCTAAAATATCATAGAAGAAACTATAATACCTGTATGAATCATTTCTGTAGTTTAAGTTCAATATAAAATTAAACAAAGCATTTTTTATCAACTAAAACATTTAACTCAGTACATTTAATAAAATAAAACTTTATGAGAACAAAAACTTGCAAACAACCAAATAAAAACTTTAAAGGTAACATTTATTTTATTAAAAAATAATCGCCTACCAGATATTTCTGAAGAGGAGCAAGCTTGTGTCCAAAAAATAAATTAAACAATGATTAAATCATACTCATAGAAAATAACATATTACCATGAAGTCACCAAACACATTTCCCCAGAATATATAGAGAAATAAAATGCTAATATAGAAACTCAATTATTTGACTGTATGTATTTGAGTAGGACATTTAAAAATTAAATGGGAAAGAAAGAACTACTGCCCAGTGCCAAGTTTCCTTAAAACCACAAGTAACAAAAACTTAAATTCCTCATGGTAATATGGCTCATAAGATTAATATATAAACATTAAAATACATATTCTGGACCTACTGTGATACCATTTCTAGATTTCTGTTATTAAACTCTACTATAGGAAAGACACCACAAATTATAACACGTTTTTCCACTCTCTTCCGAAAGACATGAAGTTTCTTTCATGTATTATACTTCCATGGTGATGGTTTAATGTTTTCTACAATTAGTGAGCACCTTTAGCACTGTCTCATAATGTGGTGATTTTCTGAATACTACAAAAAATAAATATCTCTCTACTGCTAAGGAGATGAGAAAAGCTAAGAGATATTATATGGAGTGTGATAAGGACCACAGCCAAGGCAATTAACTATAAGGGACTATCAACGTTTGCAGGAAGAAATTCTTGGATAGTAAGGTAAGGCATAATTGAAGACACACAGCTTTTGTACTGAGTATTGAATAACAGAGTCCCTCTGGCAGATAAAGTTGGCGAAGAAGACATTCTAAGCTGAGATGATCTTGTATAGAAGGCACAGAGGAACAGCACAGTTTATCCAGGAAATGGCAACTGACTTTTAATAGATGAAGCATAGGCTACGAGTGTATACAGCAGTGGGAGGTGCTTGTTTGCAATGGTGATGCTTTCCGATGTGCAGGAAGGAAGGGGAGTAAACCGTATTAGTTCACAGTTGCTAGATTTTATTTCTCCTGGGAAACAGAAGATAAGCTCACTGGCCAAAATAAAGGGCAGTCAGATGGAATATTGAGGGAATGATGAGGGTTAGAGGCCTGAACATTATAAACCTTGATGGCTAATGCAGGCAGTATGAGCAGGTATTAGGTAGTATGTGGAAATAATGCATTTGTTTTTTAATGGTATCTTTCTTATAATTGCAGTATCAATATTTGTTACTAAACAGATTATGATTCATGTGCCCCTCATTGTCTTTGTAATTAAAGTATTTTCATCTCCCTCTTTTACATGAATAAAAGTACTATTCTATTTCAGAGTTATCTAGTGTATGTATGCCAAAAGCACAAAATAGGATAGAAATGGGAATAAAATAACTCTTGAAAACAATGAAGAAAATAACTGAAGAGGGAAAGTAAGTAAGTAAGAGGGAAAGTGAGTTTGTCTTCTGCCATCTCTATTTCAAACCCAACTCTTTAGAGCTCTATTTGCTCTAAGAATACCTTCTCCCTCCCCACATAGACACACTATACTAAAATTCATTTCAATACATAGAATTCATGGAAAAGCTAAATATAGAATATTCTAATTGCCACAAAACACCTAAAAAATCCAACTTACAACAATCAAAGTAACAGTTATTCTGTAAAGAGAAGTTTCCTACCAGATGCATCTGATGATTTGCGTGCTTGATCAAAAAGAATAAATTAAACAGAGATTAAATAACATATAAATAACATATTCACAAGAAGTCACCCACCTATGTTCACTAGTATATTATACACAGAAATAGAATTTAAAATACTTGCATATATATTACAGAATTATGACAAATCCTTTGAAAATATATATGTATGTATATATGGTGTATATATATATATATATATATATACTTTTCTTTTAACCAATAAAACCCCTACTCTGGAAATATGTTAATGAATTATAATATTCTATTCATATAATCTGAAGTATAATTCAGGGGTGCTTTATTTAGCTCATACTACTCAAGTAGGTTCATTCAAAGCAAATTCACTACAACTTTAAAAAAGACAATGGTTCCAAAAAACAACATTAATACTACTACTGGATTTGTGTAATTTATTGGATTGGACCATGACTACTTTTGATTTCTAAGGCATTAATCTTTATATAAAGAATAACTAAAGTATTTAATTATAATTCCATGAATATATGGAAATTCAATAAGCAACAAAAGCTGCATTTTCTATTGTTACATTTATTTTACATGTCTTTCCCCCTCTTTATCCTTTATGATTAGCTAATTCTTTATCAAGTCTTGGTTACAAGTGAACAGCGTAATTGACTAACTCACTAAATTATGAAAAATAAAAACACTTATTATAGTTTTTATACAGAAAAATATACTTTTGGTAGATTTTAAATAAATTCTAGAAAGAAACGCATTATCTTATATGGTTCATATCTACCTGGATATCTGGATGCACTAGGAATCCACATAGTGCACTCATTCACAACCAGTCATATGTAAAGTTCTCTCAACTTCCTCTCTATTTGAGGATGCTAAAGCTGTGAATACTATGTTTGATGGGATTTTGTAATAAAAACTTAAACCAAACTTATAGTCATAAAACTAATGCTCCAAGGCAATCATTCGGATGCACTTTATAATATCCACCACAATTTATGTCAAGAATTTCTTAGGCAGTTCTGAATTCACACATTCTGCCTTATTGCCAGACAGTATGATGCTAGAAGTGGATCTCTAGCTGATAGGGAATGTACATTATCAGTTTAGTAACTAATGGGTCAATAAATGGTTTTGTCAATTTATATTTGTACCACATCCCTAATATTCCATAGCCTTAACAAAATGTGTTACTGTCAGACTTTCAATTTTTGTTATTCTAATGAGTATGAATATCTTCCTTTAAAGATTAAACAAGTTTCTCAGTAAAATTTTTTATTTTTTCCTTTAAAGGACTCATTTATTAGACTTGTCTCTAAGTTCTTAGAGCTTCAGTTGCTATTGTAAAAGTAAGACACTTAAAAGTCACTTTTCTGCTTGCTGCTGTTGAACAGAACACAAGTTACGTTTATATATTGATCTTATTATACCTGGAAATCATGCCTGACTCTCTGAGCAATTCTAAAGTTACACTAGTAGATTCTCTTTAATTTCTTGTACAGATAATCACACATCATTTATGATTAATAACAATCTGTTTTCTCCATTTACTGTTCAGGTTTTGACTAAATGCAATCAAGGAGAGAAACAATAACATTGACCCTCTTTTTCCTAATTTCAGAGAAAATGTTTCTAATTTTCTTCTCTAATGTCTTTCTTGTAAAACTATATGAGGGTATTCAAAAAGCTTGTAGAAATACGGAATTTAAACCTCAAGTTTAGGGTGTGCATTTAGCTTAGTAATTGTCAGCCACATCCACTATCTGAGTGCTTGGATTTGACACCTGGCTCTGGATCCTGATTCCAGCTACCTGCTAATGCAGGAATGGACCAGGCTGAAACTGGGAGACAAGGTCTCCCACATGTGTCCCAAGGACCTAGTCAGTTGAATTATCCATCATTTGCTGTCTCACAGTGTGCACATTAACAGAAAGCTAGAATTAGGAGCAGAGCCAGGAGTTGAACTCAGGTACTCTGATAGGAGGCATGGGTGTCTTAACCAGACACTTAACCACTAGGCCAAATGCATGACTCCTTTGTCACTAGTTTTAGATGAGAGTGTAAATGTGACATTTCTGTGAGGGGGGTCTAAATCTGTTGTGTCAGAATGTCATTTGGAGTACATATTTGTGTATGTATCTATTTTAGTTTTGGATTGTGAACTTGAATTGCAGATATGTCCCAGTATAGGATTTTCCATTAGCTTCTGCTGGTCTAGAACTATCCCATTAATATATTTTATTGGTGGCTCCTAGTCCACACAATTAATATATTAAAAAACCTAAACCTACTTGAGGGGAAATCAGTTCATTATAGATTCTCAAGAGAGGTATTTTGGGGCCAATGCTGTGGTACAGTGGGTTAAACCACTGTCTGTGGTGATGCCATCCCATATGGGCCTGGATGCTCCACTTCAGATCCAGATTCCTGATAATTTGCCAGGAAAGCAGTGGAAGATGCTCCAAGTCCTTGGGGCCCTTGATCCCATGTGGGAGAACTGGAAAGAAGCTCCTAGCTTTGACCTGGCAGAGCCTTGGCCCTTGCGGACATTTGGGGAGTGAACCAGCAGATGGAAGATTCTTTCTCTCTGACTCTTTCAAAT
Organism: Sylvilagus floridanus; assembly: GCA_949820135.1. Classification (NCBI taxonomy): domain Eukaryota; kingdom Metazoa; phylum Chordata; class Mammalia; order Lagomorpha; family Leporidae; genus Sylvilagus; species Sylvilagus floridanus. The sequence goes on along the minus strand of OX463225.1, from coordinate 75,426,219 downwards.
AAATAAATCTTGGGAAAAAAAAAAAAAGGCCTCTCTGTCTCTGTCTCTTTCTCTCTCTCACACACATACACACACATCCTTCTCTAGCCCCAGGAACTCAAACCAAATAAAACGACTGTCTTATTTTCTCCCCTTGTCATTAAAGAGGTTTTATCTTCTAATCCATGCTTTCACTGAGAGTAGGGTCCTTTGAGGATCCTGGCTTTAAGAAGCAATCCCAAATTGGGTGGATTAGGGTACTTGCCTTCTCTCTCTGTAAGGCCATTTAAAATGAAAGCTCTTTAGTCAATAAAGTATGAAAATCTCCTCATAGTAGTTTACAGCTATGGTTTTCATTTACTACTTTTTTTTTTGCACCCTGGAAATTTCTTTTAATTTTTGCAAATTCAGGAATTCCATTAAGGTAATTCATGTTATTGTTTACTCAGTATTTCAAGGTTTGTTGTATTTTCATTCATTTTTTTTCTAGGCTATTACCAATTTACTTAGTCTCTAATTTTAGATTTTGGTCTTTATAAAACAAATTTTGTGTTAGGCTGTAACATGTAAATAGGCCTGAATGTTTATGAAATTCTTTATTTATCCTTGAAGTTAAAAATTTTCACAAAGACATATTTAGGAGTGTGTTTAAAAATCTTGTCAAAACACAAGAAGTTCTTTAGATTTACAGATCAGGTTTTTCTTTAACTTAAGAAGAGTCTTATATTAGATTATTGCCTTTTTTTGACAGGCAGAGTTAGACAGTGAGAGAGAGAGACAGAGAGAAAGGTCTTCCTTCCGTTGGTTCACCCCCTAAATGGCTGCTACAGCCGGTGTGCTGCGCCAATCCAAAGCAGGAGCTAGGTGCTTCCTCCTGGACTCCCATACGGGTGCGGGGCCCAAGCACTTGGGCCATCCTCCACTGCCTCAAAATTTGCCATCCTCAAAATTTAGAGATCAGAAACTGACAGGCAAATATACAGCTTCAATAAAATACAATAATTTTTTAAGTTTATAAGTTCACTTTGGGAATCCAGAGAAATCACTTAATTCTACAGAGTCGAAAATGGAGGCACTGAGAAGCATGGCTGCTTCTTGGAATATTCATAGTAAAGAATATAGATATGGAAAAGTAGAAAAGAATTATAAGTGGTATAGAATGGCTACATCAAAATTTATGAGATATGCAAATGAAACCAGAAAGGTAAGTTATTAATCTTGCAGGGCCTGCTAAGGCGTCTAACTTTTATTTTAGATGTAATAGGAAGTAACTGAAAGTGTTCATGTTGGGCTAAGAAACAGGCATAATTGCATTTTAGAAGTTGCAGTGTGGAAATTTATCTGGAGAAAATTACCAGGAACTGGGAGAGCTGTGAGGCAATTATTGTAAAGAGATTGAGAAGAGACAGAGTGCCTGATCCAAAAGCATTCCCAGTGTTAATGAGACTGGAGACACTGGAGTGATTTCTGAGGTATTTCTCATGTAGAATCAATAGAACTTAAGGTTTGAGTGCACATCTGGAGGGTAAGAAACATTAGGAATGTCTCCAAGATTTCTGTTTTTACCTCTTTACGGACAGCTAGGTCATTTACAGAAACTAGAATCATTGAAAAAGGAAGAAATTTGGTGATGGCAAGAGAAAATTCACTTTTGAAGTGACAGTCAGGTAATGACTGAAGATGTATTCATGGATGAGATACTTTGGAGAACGCAGCAGTAAAAGGTGAAAGATACATTTTCAGAAAAAAAAAAAAAACCTAACATTTAACTGTCACAAAGGAGAAAAAAATCACATACACATACATATCCCACATATAGTTACATAGACTTAGATTCCAAAGTCTAGCATTGCATATTTTTACAAATCAAACCTCACTTCACTTGTAATTTTCTACATTTAGAAATGGCCTGGGAATTTCAACACTTATGGCACTAGTAAAAATTAGTTGAAACTGAACAATTTTGAAAAAGTGAGAATGTCTACTTTCTATTGCTATGATTCTTATGGTAGAAGAAATGCTTTAAGGGAAAGACCAATATGATCAAGTATATACTATTTACAATCCATATCTTTCTTGAATGAAAAACTAAGCAGTAGAGAAGCAGCAACAATTTTCTTCAGTTAAAACCAACATACTCTATTTTGAATAGCTCCAGAATATCACAGTGGTTTATATGCCAGACTTTCAAAGAAAAACACACACTGGCCTGATTCAAAGAACCAAAAATATGATAATCAGGTGCAATCAGTTTTCATATCTGTAGAAATACTAGGAGGAGTGTTGGCAAGTTGGTTTTGTAATTTTAGTCCAGATTTAGAACACTAGACCAGAGAGATCTACTTCAACAACACAGATATGAAAGTCCAGAAAAATTCATAATATTTTCCACATAAAAATATTCCTCTACTATGTAAGACCACTCTATAAACAAATGTATAATAATGTTAAAGAGCTTTATGTTGTACTGCAGTAGGATAAAGAATATTTATTAGTGATAATGAAGCGATTTCCAGTTATGTAATAAAAGGTTCATTGATTTGGTTAAACAGCAAAAATTCAACTCTCTCAGATCCTGAATTCCAAATTCAGATCTTTTAAATATAAATTATAGGACTGTTATGTTATCAGAGAAATCATATAATACTTCTCCTAACAAGGACATATGAATAAAAGATCAACTTCTAAACAGTATTCCTTTTAGTTAAGCAAAAAAGATGCTAATGAATTAAGCTCTAACCAAATATTTCTCACACTGACAACAGGATATCTATTTTTAGCTGCAGGTTTGGCTTGAAGTGAACAGCTTTTATCCTATGACAAGCTGCAGTATATGCTGTAGTATATTTTCTTAAAAAACACTTTTAGAAATGTTTAGAAAATATAAATCATATTGTAATAACAAAAAGGAGACTATTTATCACAAACATATGTATTCTAGTAAAATAGTCTCCCAAAAAACTTTTTTAAAAAATGTTTAACAAAGCCATCAAAACCAACTTCATGTATTTATTTCATCACCAAATGCCTATGTTTCAAATAGTTGTAGTGAAAGCAATCAATAAATCAACAAATTTTGGCAGCATCCCTTTTTCAAAATTACTATTTAAAAAATAATAAAAAGGAAGATAAACAAAAATTAGTATTAGGATTACAAAGCTAATAAAAAGGAAATTAAGCTAATTATCTTTAGGATCAGATACTAAAAAGAAACACAAATGAAAACAAACAATTTCCCTCTTATCAGGGTGGGTCTTCTACTCACTTATAACAACAATGCCTAATGGATTTAATAAATCAATCCATATAGCAAATTCAAAACTGATTATTCACATTTGCCATTAACGGTAAGACCGTTCCAGTTCTTACTGGCTTTTAAAAGCAATTTACAATAATACCTGATTGCACAAGCATCAACACAAGATGTACTTCACTGTAGCTCTGGCTGTATAACTGTATCTTTAAAAAATATTTTTCTCTTATCGTTAAATAGTTTAAAGATATATATAGCTAAAAGTCTCAAACAGCATACTTACCACTCATGATGAAAACCAACCTTTCCAAAACATATTGCTCAAAACAACAATCCAACAGCAAAGGGAGTTATGCTAATCTCTAGAGGTAGAAGAACCGATGGTGTAAACAGACACTGGAACATGCAGCACGCAGAAAATGAAAAGAGCTTTCTTTTGTTTTAAAGAAAAGCCCCTAGAAGCAAAGCACAACTGCCCAGCATGTGATATCACTACTACATGTCACATTAATCCCAAAGATGCATATAACCAGATTTAAATTCTTTCAAGCTGGTTGTCTTAGCCTCCTTCATATACCACCAGAACAACTCAAAATGGCAGGGAGAAAATGTTCAAACCAGGATGTATAAGATGTTCTCAATTATATCAGCATGAGTTGTTACCACGGCAACATTAGACCAGAATTATCGGTTCACTTGTAACCAAGGAATAGCTTTTCTAAAGCCTTAATCAACCAAGACAAATAAAATATATTTTCTTTTAGAGCTACATGATTTTATAATTACCACGTCCCTTAAATTTAAGCATTGATCTGCCGTTTTTACATCTTTCAAAGCTAAACAAAAATTGCTGCTTTCTTCAAATACTCACACAATCCCATGTTGAATCTGGCAAGGAACAAACAGCAGAATGATTGCACCTAAACGTCTTTCAATTACACCAGCTCTTACTGCTAGCTGTGGACCTCACTGATATTAAAATGCTGTGTGCTGTTGCTACTGACTATTGGCGATGAATCTTATTGCCCAGATCGCTGATAGCTTTCATTTTTCATGAGCCAGAAAGCTATACTGCAGCACAAATGTTAACCATTTAAAAACATTCTATATTATGGAAGAGACAAAATATAATACTATACACATGCATTTATAAAGGAGAATCATGAAATAACATATATAAACTTCCTTTAAATTCAGCATTAAAATTGTATTGGATGCCGCCCTTGTGGTATTCCAAAGGAAGCAACACACACAAAAAGTTACTCGCAATTATTGTTGAAATATATAATTCCTCATGTCAAACTGGATTTAGACAACTTATTGTACAGCAGGTGGGCAAACTGAATGGCCTGGTAAAAGACTGTTCTGATCCCCCAGAGACCCACATTTGTGTCAGCATGGTAAAGAGATATAGAATGAGGACTTGCAGGGAGAATTTCAAGTTAATTTGCCATTTTAAAAGCTGCCAGGTGAGGCAGGACTTTTGTTGATGGGGGTGTGAGCAGGTCAGGAACTCTCCCTAAGAAACAAACACAGAGCTGGAAAAAATTGTCAAAAACAATGATTCCATTGCTCTGGTAACTGAACAATAACAAACAACAAATTGTGAAGCTTTTATACATGAAAACTGCTGAACTCTGCACAAGAACAGTGGGAGTCTGTGGTGCTCTTGCCTGGGGCTGCTCCCATTCCTTCAGTGTTCAATCAGTATAGCACTTCCAGGGGAGGACTGGTCAGTGAAGCAGCTTCACTGGTGGAAGGAGGTGACTTGATTTGGAGTGAAGGCAAAGACCCCATATGAGTGACAGTATCAGTTAAAGAAATTGTACGATTTGATAGAGAAAGGGCTCACCTCATAGTGTAAGTCTGTGGCCCTTTTAGGGGTGAGCATCAGATTGGAGGCCTAATAAGAAATTTAACAAGGAAAATAAAAATGAGAGAGGCAGAGAAGGGCTAAATAAACTCTCCAAATATCCCTGGATGACCAGAAGAGACCCAAGAGGGCCTCATGGAAAGTTAAAGTTGGTACAGACTCAAAAACTCTCTGAACATTGAATGTGCCCCCAATCCACACACAGTTCTGTGAGCAAAGACTGGCTCCAAGTGTTCAAAAACAGCTTCTGATCAACTGTTGAGTAACAACTAAGCTATGGAAACACAAGATAATCCCTAGGAAGCTAGGTTAAAAAGTAAAAATGGACACGTCATATGGACATGGATTCCATAGATTAAGATCAAGCAAGTTATTAAAATAATAGATAAATAATACCAACCCCAGAGAAGAAAAAATAACCAGAATACAGAGCTACTACAAACATATGATTTTTAATAGCTCATTTTTGACAAAAACTTGTGAGGTCCATAATGAGGGGAGAAAATAGTAGTCCCTGAATGCACTCTGATGTAGCAATTAGCAAATGAAGACTTCAAAATAGCTATTTTAAATATGTTAAAAGAATTAACAAGAAATTATGTTTAAAGAATTAAAGGTGGGGCCAGTGCCGTGGCATGGTAGGTTAATCCTTCACCTGCGGTGAAGGCATCCCATATGGGCACCGGTTCTAGTCCCAGCTGCTCCTCTTCCAATCCAGCTCTCTGCTATGGCCTGGGAAAGCAGTGAAGATGGCCCAAGTGCTTGGGCCCCTGCAACCACATGGGAGACCAGGAAGAAGCACCTGGCTCCTGGCTTCGGATTGGCATAGCTCTGGCTGTAGTGGCCATTTGGGGAGTGAACCAGCAGATGGAGGACCTTTCTGTCTCTCCCTCTCACTGTAACTCTACCTCTCAAGTAAATAAATAAAATATTAAAAAAATAAGTAAAGGAAAATATGATGGCAATGATGCAGCAGGTTTGGAATTTCAGTAAAAGGAGACACTATTTTTAAAATAAAAATATAGACATGAAATGTCAATAGCTAAAATTTAAGAGCACATTAGAGGCCTGACCGATTTGAGATGGCAAAAGATCAGATAGTGAACTTGAAGGTAGAACAATAAAAAGTATTCAGTTTGAAGAACACAGAGAAAAGACAAGAGAAAGATGAACAGAATATCAAGAATTTATGAACATCAAGGATGCCAACATATAATCAATGGGAATTAGAATGATAGGAGACAAAGGGTGCAGAAAGGACATTTGAAGAAATAATGGCTGAAAATGTCCCAATTTGATAGAAATCACTAACTTGTAGACCTAAGAAACTCAACTATTGGCAACTATGATAAACACAGAGATCTACACCTAGGCACATACATTCAAGTTGCTGAAAGAGGAAATCTTAAAAGCCATACAAGAGAAAGGTACACCAAGAGAAAAAGGACTAAACAGGGGAAAACAATATGATCGCTGATGATTTCTCATTAGCAATATTAGAAGCCAAAGGCAGTGAAATGATATACCCAGGGTGCTATATTCATGAACTTTTTAAAGACCTCTCATACTTAAGAAAATGATACCAGACAATAAATAACTCAAGATGACAGGAAGATACAAAGAGTACTGGAAATAGAAGATAGGAAAAGGATTATATAAAAATCTATTATTCTGTTTTCTTCTTTTAATTGCCTTGGAAGACTTAAAATTGTGTGAAGCAATAATTATAACATGGATTGCTGTGTATAAAATATACAGGTGTAACATGTGAAAATAATAATGAATTTGGAGAAGAAATGAAGCTGTATTGTTTGAAAATACTTCTAGTTTACCAGAAGATAAAATGAATATTATAATTTCTAAAGCAACTATTAGAGAAATAACTTTGAAAAATTTAGTGAAATAACCAACAGAAGAATTAAAATGGCACAATTTATATTTACTTTATACAAAAGAAGGCCTAAGAAAGAGAGGAATAACAATAACAACAAAAACTATCAGACATATAAAACAAACAGAAAATAAAATATGCAAATCCAACCATATCAATAATTATTACAAAAGGACACTTAATAATGGCAAAAAGATCAACATATTTGGGAAATTTAAAGTTAGAAATGTATATATATCTAACAGAAGAGTCAACACAATACCAAAACAGAGGGGACAGAATTGAAAAGAGAAGTAGAGAATTCAATAATTATACAGTCATGTGTTGCTTATTGATGGGGATATATTTTGAGAAATTCATCATTATAATATTTTATGATTGTGCAAACATTGTGAAGTGTACTTATAGAAACCTCAATGGCATGGCCTACTACGCACCTTGGCTATATGTTATAGCCTATTGCCCTGCTAGATTTACTGCGCCGATTTGTTGTGCCAGACTTCTTGTTAAACTAGGTCTGGCCAGTAATTTTCCTCCACAATCATCTTACATAGTTAACAAGAATTCATCATCTGCCTTCATATCAGCACTCACAGTCACCACTCATTTCAACATCAGGTAATGAATAACAATTCTTGACTTGCTTAACCACTTAGAGATGGCAGTAAATTTAATATTGTAGTTGGGTCCAGACTTTTCTTTCAACATGGCAAATAAACATTTTGTTTTGGCCATGATCATCATGGTGCTAAGGAGGATATGTTTCTGTATATTGTCTTCAATTCAGCTCATTAGAAAATTTCCATAAAAGATATAGGCTCTTCTTAAATTTTTATTAGTTTTTTGCCTTCAACGAAGTAGATCCCTTAACAGCTTCTATCACTTTTGTCTTTGTTTTTCAAGATCATAGCTGTGGTGATATGAAATGTGACTGACTAATGAGCAAAAACCAACACTAATTTTCCACCTTTGCAGTCTTAAACACCTTGAATTTAATTTCCAAGTCAATCATTTGATGTAGCCTTTTACTGGCAGTACTAGCAACGGATCTTGTAATGTTTAGGAGCCATGATAAACCAAGCAAAAGATTAAATCAAGCATATGAGAAAATGATACAATAAAGAAACACAGTAAATATGAGATGAATGAGGCTGTTGCTAGTGTAATATGGCATACTATTTTACAGTAAGCTTTTTTAATAAAGGTATAATCTAAAAATGATAAAAATACAGTAGAGTTAATACACAAGCCAGTAACATAGCTTCTGATTATCAAGTATTATGTACTGTGCATAACTGTGTTATCCCTTTATTCAATTGGCAACACAGTAGGCTTTTTTTTTGTTACAGAAGCATCACTACATACACATAATGTACTATAATGCTATGATGACTAAGATGTCACTGGGTTATAAGAATTTTTGTTTCATTATCTTTTTGGAACACCATAATGTATGTTTGTTTATCACTGACTAAAACATCATAATGCAGAGTTTGATTGCAGTCAGAGATTTCAATATCCTCTCTCAATAACTCATGGAAAAACTTGACAGGAAATCAGCAGCAATACTCAAAACTTGAATAAAACAAAAAAACTTCACATGTATAAAAATAGTACCTAATACCAACAAAATACGTATTCCCATAAAATATATGTGGAAGTCTACATTAATCACAGGATGAGCAATATAACACTTCTCAATTTTAAAGGATTATTAAATCAAAATATGAATTAAATTAGGAATCAACAACAGAAATAAACTTTGGAAAACTCCAAATATTTGGTTGCTAAACAAAGATCTCATGAAAAATTAGAAAATATTTGAAACTGAATGGAAATCCTATCAACTTTTATAGGATGTAGACAAAGCAGAGCTTAAAGGGAAATTCATAGCTTTACTAACTAAGATTTAAAAGAAAAAAAAAAGACTCAAAACATTAAGAAACTAAAAAAGAAGAACAACAAAACAAAATAAAAATCCCAAAACATGGGCTGGTGTTATGGCACAACATGTTAGGCTGCCACTTGCAATGCCAGCATCCCATATCTGAGTATCAGTTCAAGACCCAGATGCTCTTCTTCCAACCCAACACTCACCTGCTATGTTGGGAAACCAGTGGAAGATGGCTGAAGTACTTGGGTCCCTGCCACGCACATTGGAGACTCAGATGGAGTTCTAGAGTCTTGGCTTTTGCCCAGCCCATCTCTAGCTGTTCCCACTCTTTGGAGGGTGAACCAGCAGGTGGAAGATCTCTTTCTCTATCCCTGTCATTCTGTCTTTCAAATATGAATGTACATACTTACATACATACTACATAAATTATTTTTAAAAGAAAAATTAAACACCCTCCAAAAAAAAATGAGAGATCATAGAACAATTCAATGAAATAGAAAACAGAAAGACAATAGAAAAAAATAAATGAAACCAAAAGTGTTATTGGTAAAAATTTAGCTAGACTGAACAAAAACAAAGAATACACTAATTAACAAAATCAGGAATCAAAGGACAATATCACCATTGATACTAGAGAAATTTAAAGGATTATAAGGGAGTACTAGAAACAACTTTATGCCATTCATGTAAGATAACTTGAGATGACATGGAAATTCAAAGGATCCGGAATAGCCAAAACAATTTTTATATTACTTGATTTCAAACCTTAGGTTATAGAATCAACACAGTGTGGCACTGGGAAAATCGAGAATTCAGAAATAGATCCATATATTTGTGGTCAATTAATTTTTTAAAAAGATTTTTTTTTATTATTTGAAAGGCAGAGTTACAGACAGAGAAGAGAGAGAGAGATCTTCTATCCTCTGGTTCAATCCCCAAATGGCCACAATGGTCAGGGCTGGGTCAGGCTAAAAACCAGGAACTTCTTCCAGGTCTTCCACATGGGTGCAGGGACCCAAACTCTTGGGCCATCTTCCACTGATCTTCCCAGGTGATTAACAGAGAGCTGGGTCAGAAGTGGAGCAGCTGGGACTTGAACCAGCTGCCATATGGGATGCTGATGCTGCATGTGACAGCTTAACCTGCTACCCATCAATTAATTTTTGACTAATGCAGAAAGGAAAATGTTTGCAACAACTGAAGCAGGAAAAACTGGATATCCACATTAAAAAAAAAAAAACAACTTTGATCCATACCTTATACCACATACAAAACTTAACAATGGATTTGTATGGGGCCGGTGTTGTTGTGTGGCTGGTAAAACTGCCACCTGTGATGCTGCAATCCCATATAGGTTCCAGTTTCAGTCCTGGCTGCTCCTCCTCAGATCCAGTTCCCTGCTAATGTGCCTGGAAAAGCAGTAAAAGATGGCCCAAGTACTTGGGCCCTTGCCACCCACATGGGAGACCGGGATGAAGCTTTTGGCTCCTGGCTTCAGCTTGATCCAGTCCTGGCCCAGCCCTGGGCACTGTAGTCATTTAGGGAGTGAACTACCAGATGGAAATTTCTCTCTCTCCATCTCTCTCTCTCTCCATCTCTCTCTCTCTCTAATTCTGCCTTTCAAATAAATAAATAAATCTTTTAAAAATGGTTTTGTAGAAAAAAGTACAGACTAAAATTTTTCATTGCTTTGGGCTAGACAAATATTGCTTCAATATTGGCACCAAAAGTAACCCCCCCCCCAAAAAGAGAGATAAATTAGACTTTACTAAAATTATAAACTTTTGCACTTCAAAGACATCACTAAAAAATGACAGGACAAGCTGCAGCTAGCAGGAAATGTAGAATTTCATATCTGGGAAAGAACAAGTTCAGAATATATAAAGCATTCCTGAGACTTGATAAAAAGAAGACAGATATTTCAGTTTTGAAAGTGGGCAAAAAATTTAAAAATATACTTCTCCAAAGTAAATGCAAACAGGATTACATCATCATCAGTTATTTGGGAAAACCAGACTGAAAACACAAATGAGGAACAGCAATTCACACCCACAGAATGGCTACAGTCAAAAAGACTGGTATTAAGAACTGGTGAACATGTGACAAAATTACAAACCTCTTACATGAGTGGTGGCAATGCAAACTGGTGCAGCCACTTTGGAAAACACTTCGGCAGTTTCTTAAAGGGCACACATAAATTGATAATATGACCCAGCAATTCTATTCTTAGGTATCTATGCAAAAGAAATGAAAATATATGTCCACACGGACATACTTTCAAACATTTATAGTACCATTATCCAAATATCCAAAAACTGGAGACAATGCTCATGGTCATCAATTGCAGAATGGATAAACAAAAGGTGTTAAATCCACATAAAATAGCGTAATTCAGTAATAAAAGGGAATTGCTGGTTGATAAGTTCTACAACACGAATATTATTTCAAAATATTATTTCAAGTGGAAAAAAATCAGAAACAATATATTACATAATTTCATTTCTATAAAATTTTTAGAAGAGGAAATCTAAAGAGACAGCAGATTAGTGTTTATCTGAATTGAGGTGAAAGTAGAGATTAATTTTGGTGTGATGGAAATTATCTAAAACTGAACTGTGAGAATGCTTGCATAACTTCATAAATTTATTAATTACTAGAACCATACATTTATAATAAGTTTTATGGCATATATATTATACCTCAATTTTTAAAAAGTTATCAAGTGCTATATCACCTAGGTAAAGAAAATCTACTTGGAGTAGATCTTCGCTATGGAAATACTCCTTTCAGTGGACAACTTCATTATGTAAATTTGAGGCTAGCAGGCAGCTATTACCTATGGGAAATGATCTAACAAAACCTTATGGGGTTTGGTAAAGGATGTTTCTTCTCAAAGCTCTGTGGTAAACAGAACTAATTAATGGGAAAAAGGTAAAACACATTTGCATAAAAAATAAAACAAGAGTTCTGAATGTATATCAAAATAGAGCCCATCCTTTCTGAGGTTCAGAATGACCAGAACCTCTTTCATAAAATTTAGCAACAAATCTATGCACCACAAATGGGAAGACACACTGTAGCTTTATAAACAGACAATCTGAGTGATGATTTAGGCTTAACATTAGACACATTGGAAGGCTAAATCTAAGTGCTTGGCAAAGGCCAAGCAGGTAAAACAATAAAAGTAGTGAGTGTTACAGCAAATCAGACACTATACACCCTGATTAGAAATTACAGTTACTCAGCGCTGCCCACTATTTCTCATATGAGCAAACAGGTCACTATAACCAGTTTTTCCAATGGTTCAAGAATATAAAAATCTATATTTATGACTGTTGATTTAAAATAACAGTATTTTATACTTTTGTGTTATATAAGGTATCAAATTCAATTACATTTTGCTATTTTTATTGTTTTTTTTTTTTTTTTTAAGGCAGAGAGACAGAGGGAGACTGACAGACACAAATACACATACAGAGAGAGACCTCCCATTTGCTAGTCACTCTTCAAAGGCCTGCCAAAGCCAGGGATAGGACATGCCAAAGCCAAGGGGTTGAAACTCAACCTGAGTCTCTTATATAGGTGTCAGGGTCCCAAATATTTGAGCTATCATCTGCTGCCATCCAGGGTGCACATCAGTAGGATGATGTATTGGAGCAGATTCCAGACTTGAACTAAGCACTCCAATATAGCATGCAGGCTTTCCAAGCACCTTCTTAACTGCTACACCAAATATCAGATCCAAATTCAATTATTTAAAAAACATGGTGAAGATTAAACAAAACAAATCTGTGAACTATATTTGGGTCATGAACTACTGGTTTACTAACCCTGGACTAGCTGTTTAAGAAAGGTAGGCTAATTTTGACAAAATGAAGAAGGGCTGAAAACACTTCATACTTCCAATCTGGTGAGAAAGTCAGGATTAAAAGCATATGAGTTTAAATAAAAGAAACAAATTTGCTGATGTAATCCTTGAATAAACATAATATTGGTAAAAGATGACTGTCTAAGAATCACTGAGGTGGCCAGTGCTATGGTACAGTGGGAAAAGCCATCACTTGTGGTGCCGGCATCCCATACGGGCACTTGTTCAAGTCCCGGCTGCTTCATTTCTGATCCAGCTTCTGGCTATTTTGCCTGGGAGAGCAGTGGAGGATACCCAAGTAACTGGGTCCCTGCACCCATGTAGGAGACCTGTAAGAAGTTCTTGGCTCCATTTGGGGAGTGAACCAGTTAGATGGAAGATTCTCTCTCTCTGTTTTTCTGTAACTCTTTCAAATAAATAAATAAATCTTAAAAAAATAATCGCTGAGATCTCTGCAATTATCAGTGGCATCATATCAAGAGCAAGGCTACATTACATTCATTAGGACCAGTTTTAAACCATGAAACTACTTAGCAGTGGCAAATTCAAAAGCGGCTGAAGATGAAAATCAGTGTCTTACATACGGACCAAAATATTCACCTATTTTTCATTTAACCATTGGAAAGATTAGTCTCTAATGTGCATTCTGGGAGGTAGCAGGTGCTAGTTTAAGTGATTAGGTCCCTGCCACCTATGTGGGAGACCCAGAATGAATTTCTGGCTCCTGGCTTTGGCCTGGCCCAGTGTTGGTTGTTGCAGGCATTTGGAGAATGAACCAGCAGATGAGAGATCTCTGCCTGTATCTGTCTCTATCTTTCTGCCTTTAAAATAAATTAAATAAATAAAGAATAATTAATAATAGAAGATGAGACCTATTTGTAACCCAAGTGGGTCAGACTTATCAATTAGCAATAACTAGACCCCAGAGCTAGAAGTTGCCACAGTTTTAGGACTTGGCATGTAACGCCGAATCACTCAGAAAAGTTATCATTTTTTCAATTTTAACTTATTAGCTCATTCTAGATTTTAAATGATTTTCAAAATTCTTTTTCTCTCAAACAATTTTCTAGTAGTAACTGAACAATTTTCACAAATGAGGAAATGTTTTGTTCAAGGCAACTTTGCCTATTTGTGGTCTTTTATAGTTTCCTACAAATTTGGGGATTCTTTTTTCTATTTATGTGAACAATGTCAAATGAATTTTGATAGGGACTTCATTGAATCTATTTTTTTCATAATATGGACATTTTAACAAAAATCAACCTTTGTGATCCATGAACATAGGATCTTTTTCCATTTACTTGTTCTTTTTCCAATCTTTTCATTAATGTTTTATAGTTTTCAATTTCCAAATATTTCACCTCATTGGTTAAATTTATTCCTAAATATTTTTATACTATTGTGAATGGGATTATTGATTTTTTTCACATAATTTGTTCTCACTATATAACAATTTTACTTATTTTTATGTTAATTTTGCTTCCAGCAACTTTACTCAATCCATTTTTTATTAGTTTCAACAGTTTTTTTCTGGTGGAGTTTTTAGGACTATATATTCATGTCAACTACAAATGGGGAAAATTTTACTTCTTCTTTCTGATTTGGATGCCTTTTACTTTTCCTGCCTAACTTTACTGGCGAGAATTTCCAGTAATATATTGAATAGATAAATGGAAAGTGGGCATTCTTGTCTTATTCCTGATGTTACTGGAAAAGCCTTTATCTTTTATCTACTGAATATAAAGTTAGTTAAAAGCTTGTCATGAATAGCCTTTATTCTGTTGAGGTGCATTCTTTATATAGATAAAATTTATTAAGATTTTTATCATGAAAAGGCATCGAATTTTGAATGCTGTTTCTTTATCTATTGAGGTTATTATAGAACTTTTAACCTTCATTCTGTTGTATATCATATTTACTGATTTACCTGCTGAACCAACCTTACATGCCAGGAAAAAAAAAAAAAACGTACGTGACCACGGCATATGATCCCACACTACTGGATTTGGTTTGCCAGTTTTTTGTTAAGGATTTTTGGATCTATATTCTTGAGGAATATTGTGCTGTAATTTTCTTTACTTTCAGTGTCTTTGTCTGGCTTTAGTATCAGGGTGCTCCTAGCCTTGTAAATGAGTTTATAAACACTGTCTCCTCTTCCATTTTTTTTTTTTTTTGGAAGACTTTGAGAAGGAATGGCATTAATTTTTCCTTAAGTGTGGATCCATGAAGTCCTAAGCTTTTCTTTGTTGAAAGCTTTTTTTATTTCTAACCCAATCTCTTTACTTGTTATTAGTCTGTTCAGATTTTCTATTTCTTGGTAAGTTATATGTTTCTTTTTTTTATAACGCTTTTATTTAAAGAATATAAATTTCCCAAAATACAGCTTATAGATTACAATGGCTTCCCCCCTCCCATAACTTCCCTCCCACCCGCAACCCTCCCCTTTCCCACTCCCTCTCCCCTTGCTTCACATCAAGATTCATTTTCAATTCTCTTTATATACAGAAGATCAGTTTACTATAGATTAAGTGAAGATTTCAACAGTTTGCCCTCACATAGCAACACAAAAGTGAAAAATACTGTTGGAGTACTAGTTATAGTATTAATTCACAATGTATAGCACATTAAGGACAGAGATCCTACATGATATATTTTTTTAAATTGATTAATTTTCTATGCAATTTCCAATTTAACACCAAGATTTTTTTTCATTTTTAATTATCTATATACAGAAGATTGATTCAGTATATACTATGTAAAGATTTCATCAGTTTGCACCCACACAGAAACACAAAGTGTAAAATACTGTTTCAGTGCTAGTTATAGCATTACTTCACATTGGACAACACATTAAGGACAGATCCCACAGGAGACTTAAGTACACAGTGAATCCTGAAGTTGATTTAACAATTTGACACTCTTGTTTATGGCTCTAGTCATGAGTTGCTAAGGCTATGGAAGCCTTTAGGGTTTGCCGACTTCAATCTTATTCCGACAGGGTCATAGTCAAAGTGGAAGTTCTCTCCTCCCTTTAGAAAAAGGTACCTCATTCTTTGATGGCCCCGTTCTTTCCACTGGGATCTCACTTGCAGAGATCTTTCATTTAGGTCTTCTTTTTTTTTTTTCCTGAGTGTCTTGGCTTTCCATGCCTAAAATATTCTCATGGGCTCTTGAGCCAGATCTGAATGCCTTAAGGGCTGATTCTGAGGCCAGAGTGCTATTTAGGACATCTGTCATTCTATGAGTCTGCTGTGTATCTCACTTCCCATGTTGCATCATTCTCTCCCTTTTTGATTCTATCAGTTAGTATTAGCAGGCACTAGTCTTGTTTGTGTCATCCCTTTGACCTATCAGTGTGATCAATTGTGAACTGAAATTGATCACTTGGACTAGTGAGATGGCCTTGGTACATGCCACCTTGATGGGATTGTATTGGAATTCCCTGGCACATTTCTAACTCCATCATTTGGGGCACAACTGATTGAGCATGTCCCAAATTGTACATCTCCTCCCTCTCTTATTCCCACTCTTATATTTCACAGGGATCACTTTTCAGTTAAAATTTAAACACCTAAGAATAATTGTGTGTTAATTACAGACTTCAACCACTAGTACTAGAATAAAAAAAATACTAAAATGGATAAAGTATTACATTGTACAACAACAGTCAGCACAAGAGCTGATCAAGTTACTGTTTCTCATAGTGTCCATTTCACTTCAATAGGTTTCCCCTTTGGGGCTCAATTAGTTGTCACCGATCAGGCAGAACATATGATATTTGTCCCTTTGGGACTGGCTTAATTCACTCAGAAAGATGTTTTCCAGATTCCTCCATCTTGTTGCAAATGACTGGATTTCATTGTTTTTGACTGCTGTATAGTATTCTATAGAGTACATGTCCCATAATTTCTTTATCCAAATGTATGCTTTGAATTCCCTGTGATCTTTTGCTGTGAGGTTCCCTTCGTTTACCTTCTTTCATGTTGATGGCCGTGTTTCTGTGTTTCTGTGTGTAACACATCTTTAAGCATCTTTTGCAGGGCTGGACAAGTGGCAACAAATTCTTTCAATTTCTGTTTGCAATGAAAGGTCTTTATTTTACCTTCATTCACAAATGAGAGCTTTGCAGGATATAATATTCTGGGCTGGCAGTTTTTCTCTCTTAGTACCTGGGCTATGTCTCGCCATTCCCTTCTAGCTTGTAGGGTTTCTGATGAGAAGTCTGCCGTGAGTCTAATTGGAGATCCTCTGAGAGTAATCTGACATTTCTCTCTTGCACATTTTAGGATCTTTTCTTTCTGTTTCACTGTGGTGTGTTTAATTACAACGTGTCATGATGAGGATCTCTTTTGGACATGTTTCCTAGGGGTTCTATGAGCTTCCTGTACTAGGATGTCTCTGTCCTTCTCCAAAACTGGGAAATTTTCTGCTATTATCTCACTAAAAAGGCATTCTAATCCTTTCTCCCTCTCCATGCCTTCAGGAACTCCTAGAACTCGAATGTTGGGTTTTTTAATAGTATCCTGTAGATTCCCAACAATAATTTTTAGATTTCTAATTTCCTCTTCTTTTCTTTGGTTTGACTGTATATTTTCCTGTGCTCTGTCTTCTAAGTCCGATATTCTCTCTTCTGCCTCACCCATTCTGTTTGTAAGGCTCTCTAATGTGTTTGTCATTTGATCTATTGAATTCTTCACTTCATTATGATTTCTTGTCACTATCACAGTTTCATGTTCTACTAGTTGTTTCATTTCTGCTTGTTTCCTCCTTAATATTTCATTTTCACGAGAGAGATTTTCTATCTTGTCCATTAAGGATTTCTGTAGTTCAAGAATTTGTTTTTGAGTACTTCTTAGTGTTCTTATCAATTTTTTGAGATCTGCTTCTTGCATTTCTTCTATCTCATCATCTTCGTAATCTTGAATTGGGGTGTCTTTTTCATTTGGGGACGCCATAGTGAATTCCTTGTTCTTATTACCTCGGTTTTTGCATTTGTTGTTTGGTATATTGGTTTCTTCACTGTGGTGTTTTTTTCTTGTTATACTATGACTCTAGATTAAGTGGACTGTCTGCTTTCGATGGAGCCTTAGAGGCTTGAGATGGGTGTGGCCTGACAGCTGTGTTTGGTTCCTCAAGGATGAGGGTGTGTCAAAGGAGACACTCCCAGGTTAGGCGTGGTAAATCTCTCTCTGTTACTTTTTTTTTTTTTTTTGATTCAAAAGGGAAGTAATTCCACACAGCTGAATGGAGTTGGGGGTGGTTAGCAGGCAAATGATATACCCACAGGAGCCAGAGATCAGAAGCTCTTACCCAAGGTCCAGAGAGGGAATCTTTGCAGCCCTTAGTGTGGGCTCAGATTCTCCTGTAGTCTCCCACTGGGCTGCCAAGGCTACTGAACTGTAGCGTCTCTGGAGAGTACTCACATGAATTCGTGATTTCCGTGAGTTCTCTCCCCCACCGTCTCTTTTTTCACAGTCTCAGTTCATTAGCACCACACATTCATCAGGTTCTAATCTCCTGTTATTTCACCCCTCCCACCCAGAGTCAGGTTTTTCTGCTAGGCTCGGGGCCGGTGCCGACCCGAGGTCGCCCTGCTTATGACGTATTCCAAAATGGCGCCTGCTCTTTGTCTTGCTCACCTTTGAGAGGTGAGCGGAGAGAGAGAAACTCGTGTCCGTATCGGTCACTTTTTTTTTTTTTTCCTCTCTTTCTCTTCTAGTTAGCCTGGTGAACTTTTCCCCATAGGGTTTCAAGCCTTGTTCGCTCTAGTCTCCTCTTTCCGCTTCCCTCTGGTATCTCGGGCTATTGAGGTTTGGCTCACCTCGCGTTCCAGTGCTGGTGTGTTGAATCTGCTGCTGGTGTCCCAGACTGCGGGCTCCCACGCTCTCCACGCAGGTCCACTATGAATCACCAGTTCCGGAAGGGTTTCCTCTGCTGTTTCTTTCCCTACTCTTCCTTGAACCTGCAGTATCTCCACTTTTATTAAACTGTCTCTCCCTGGACTATCGGTGTGCTCCCTTCCTATTCTGCCATCTTGCCCGGTAAGTTATATGTTTCTAAGATATTATATATTTCTCCTAGGATATTCAATATGTTGATTTTTTATGTAGTTTCTTTGACCTTTGCACAGAAATAAAAAAAATCTATGCTAAAACTCACATGGAATCAAAGTAATCCTGAGCAAAAAGCACAAAGCTGGAGGCATTATGGCAGCTGATTTCAAAGCATACTACAAATCTGAAGTAGTCAAAACAGCATGGTACTGAAAGAAAAACAGACATAGAGACTAATGAAATAGACTAGAGAGAGCAGAAATAAATCCACAAAATCAACAAAAATGCTAATCACACACAATGAGAAAAGGACAGCCTTTTCAATAAATGATGTTGGGAAAACTCAATACATACATGCAAAAGAAAGAAATAACACACTTATCTCATAGCATATACAAAAATCAATGCAAAATGGATTGAAGATTTATAAATAAGGCCTAAAATTAGAAAACTCTAGAAGAAAGTCTGGGGGAAAAGGGTCTTGACATTGGCTTAAGCAATGAGTTTTTGGATATGATATCCAAAGGAGAAGCAACAAAAGCAAAAATGGATATTTGAGATTTCATCAAAGTAAAAAAACTTCTTCACAGCCAGGGAAATCATCAGCAGAGTATAGAGACAATATAGCAAATGGGAGAAAATATTTGCATACTATACATCTGATAAGGATTCAAACAACTCAATAGCAAGAAAACAAGTAACCTGGATGGGTGTTGTGGCACAGTGGGTTGAACTTCTATGATGCAGGCATCACATTGAGCCCTGGCTGCTCCACTTCCTATCCAGCTCCTGCTAATGTGCCTCAGAAAGCAGCAGAAGATGGCCCAGGTGTTTGGGTCACTGACATCCTTATGACAGTTCAACTTCCTGCAGATGCATACCTTGGAAGACTGCAGTGATAGCTCAAGTGATTGAATTCCTGCCACCTACATGGAAGATCTAAATTGAGTCCCTTGCTCCAGTTCTAAGCCCCAGCTGGGGGCCATTTGGTTTCTTAGAGAGTAAACTAGCAGATGGTAGCTCACTCTCTCCGTTTGTCTCTCCCTCTCTGTTTTTCTGCCTCTCAAATAAATAAATAATCATTTAGTGGGGCCTGCTCCATGGCGCACTAGGTTAATCCTCCGCCTGCAGCACCGGCATCCCATATGGTGCCAGTTCGAGTCCCGGCTGCCCTTCTTAAAATCCAGCTCTCTGCTGTGGCCTGGGAGAGCAGTAGAAGATGGCCCAGACAGTTGGGCCCCTGCACCCGCGTGGGACACCAGGAGGAGGCACCTGGCTCCTGGCTTCAGATTGGCGCAGCTCTGGCTGTTGCGACCATCTAGGGAGGGAACCAATGGAGGGAAGACCATTCTCTCTGTCTCTCCCTCTCACTGTCTGTAACTCTACCTCTCAAACAAATAATAAATAAAATCTTTAAAAAATAATCATTTAGAAACAATAAATAAAATTCAGGGCCATGCAAGTAACAATTTGGTGTCCTGTCCAAATGAGTTTTTAAAAATTAAAAATATTCATTCCTTCCATCAACCCTACTTCTGGGTATACATCCAAAGGAAATGAAATCACTATGTTGATATATGTACTCCCATATAAATTGCAGCATTATTCATAATAGCCAATACATGAATCAAGTTAGTTGTACACTGATGGATGAACATACAAGGGTACTTCAAAAAGCCTGTGGAAATGAAATTAATTTGGTGTAAAAATTTTAAAATTAATGCATTTTTCATGAACTTCAAAGACACACACACACACATACACACACACACATCAGAATACTATTCAGCTTTAAGAAGGCACAAAATCCTTTTATCAGGGACAACTTGCCAACCTGAAGGTCATTATAGTAAGTGAAATAAGTTACACATAGAAAGACAAACCTTGCATGATCTCACTCATGGAATCCAAAAGTGTCAAACTAGTAGAGGCAGATAATAGAATTATTATGCTGTAGACCAGAGTGGTTTAGAAGATGTTAATTACAGCTTACAAACTTATTAGTTAGGATGAATAAATTCTGAAGATTTATGCATTTAGCATTGTGATTATAGTTAATAACAATGTACTGATACTGAAACACAGCTAAGAGAGTAAATCTTAAGAGGTTTTCACCACAAAAAAGATAAATATGTAAGGTGATAGATATGTTAATTTTGTTGATTTAATCCTTCTACAATGTATACATGTCAAAATATCATGTTACAACTTTAATAAAGCTGGAAGGGGGTAGAAATAACTCTCCAGACTTAAGTTTATAAAGGATTGAGTTAATTATTAAATACACATTTTCTGTCTTCACATTTATGTTCTTACCATGGCAATATCAATTGCAACAGAGAAGTATAATGGGTCACTATATTTCTAAATTTCATTTAATGTCAATATATTGTTTTAATAATAAATTATAAAATATAAAATTTAAGAAAAAGATCACCTTCAGGGTAGGTAATAAGTATGTAATTACTTTCCAGATATGCAATTGCTATAATTTATGAAAAAATTGTAATAAGCATTGTTGTACCCTATGAAAAAGTGGGAAAACTTTTTGAAAATCACTAAGAGTAAGGGAGAAAATAAAGTATGCTTGATGCACCAGAAATTTTTATTAGGGAATTTAAATATTGTAATATGGTAGATGTTCTTTCCTGAATAGTGAAACAAATTTAACTCCAAAAGGATATACATATACACCCTGGATGCAATTAATTTAACACAAAAGGTCAAACAGTTCTTTAAGTGTGTTCTATGCCTTCAAGGAACTCAAAATCAAATAAAGGAGATAGATAATATAAGGACTAACAATAATGTAATTTAATACTCTAATAGGAACCACAATAAAGTTAACTATAAGATGATATGAGAACATAAGATGATGAATTTAATAAGAATGAAGAACAGACAAATAGCATAACATGATGATTTGGGGTACATAGAAAATATCTGAGAGGAGCCTTAAAGTTAGAGGAAAATCTCACCACTGGTTGAAGCAGGAAACAGTACTGTCAGATAGAATAAATACCTAGAATAAGCACTGGTATAAAGGGAATCCATTATTCATTCATTCCTGCCATGTTCACCATAGTATCAAAAGTATAAGATCTAATTAAGTACCCAGCACAAACAGAAAATGTATAATAGCTATACACATTTCCTTGTAGCAGAATAAGCACACTCACTTATCCGGTATTTGTGCTAGTTAAAATTTTCTAGGCACTTTCAATAAAGGTTATATTATATAACTTTCTACTTTTAAAAACTTCACTGGTTCCCTACTGTCTATTAAAATGTACACCAAAATTCTGAATATCTTACGGAAAACTTTCAGAGATCAGGACCACAGACTTTATTTCCAGAGTATCTTACTAAATCTTAAAAGTAAATTCTAAATGCTCATGTTTTCACATACAAAAACTTCAAAATGTTCATGGAAAAATAAACTGAAAGATAAGTTTATTTTAATGCAAAAAATTTTGAAATCCACACGTACTTTTTTCATAATATACATTTTCCATAACATTTTTGAAGATTCCTAATTTGTAAATTTAAAACTTTTTGCACCAAAATAAATTTATTTTGTAATCCCATTTTCAATAAACTTTTTAAAGTATCTTTGTATTTGTAAATGTTATTTTCTTAAAAGGAAACCTTTTTCTCCTTCTCTGAGTCTCAAAATTCTATTAATTGCCCAGTATTCTTGAAAGCCCCATCTTCTCTTTAGCAATAATTTTTTCTTAAACCAACCCCCACGGTAACCTATTTATACATTTTTATGCGACTACTTCACTATACATTCAATATCATGTTAATAAATTTGTTCATTGCACTCTTGTATTTGAGGTCAAGAACTACATCTTATTTTTCCAGAACCTTTTTTACAGGTTATAATATAGTAATTACTTAAAAATATTTATACAAATGAATAGAAATTGATTGCTATCAAGAAGCTTTTGGGGCAGGCGTAAGCTACTTCTTGAGACACCTGCATCTTATATCAGAGTCCCTGGGTTCAAGTCCCAGCTCTGCTTCTAATCCAGCTTTCTGCTAATGCACACCATGGGAGGCACAAGTGATGCTTCAAGTCTTTGGGTCCCTGCCATCCACTTTGGAGATCCAGATTGAGTTCCTGGTTCCCAGTTTTGGTCTGGCCCAGCCCTGGTTGCTGTGGGCATTTTGTGAGTGAAGCAGTGGTTGACAGATCTCTGTCTGCCTAACTCTATCTCTCTTTACCTTTAAAATAAAATTAAATTAAAATTAAAATAAAGTAAATAAAATAAAATCACTCTTTTTTAAAAACAAGGAGAAGTCAATTGTTGCAGCAGGTTAGCCTGCCACTTGGGCCACCTGCATCCTATGTCAGGGTGCCAGTTTGAGTCCTGGGTACTCTACTTAAGATCCAGCTTTCTACTAATGCATCCTGAGAGGCAGCAGATGATGGTTTACGTACTTGGGTCCCTGTTACTCACATGGGAGACCAAGATGCAGTTCCAGCTTCTTAGCTTTGCCCTGGCCCAGCCCTAGCTGTGGCAAGCAGATGGAAGATTTCTCTCTCTTTCTCTGTCTCTCAAATAAATAAAAACAAACACAAAAGAAAATTTGAATAATGGCAAATGGGAAAAGTAAACAAAAAGATAAAAGTCTGCTAGCTTAGCGGTTAAAACCATGCAGATTCACTGGTCTAACAAACAGGAAGTAAACCATCTGAAAGACTATACACTTTGGAAAGGTGAGACCAAAAACGCGTTCTATTAAAATCAGTTTAGCTATCTAATTCATGTGTGGAAATCCATTTTAAAAATTGATCATTAGTCAATATAGTATTTAAACCTAAGATTCCTGAATATAGATTTGTATCTACTGGAGAAACCATCCATCAATTCAAAGGAAAACAGGACATGTAAAGTGTTTGATAGTATTGACGTATTCACTTTAAAATGTTGCTGTTAAACATTCATTACACGAATAAAGTCAAAGATTTAAACCACGCAAAACTTCAATCAACTTTAGCACTGTATAATTCAACAGACCTCAAACATTTAAAAGCTAACGATAATAAATTTACTAGAAAGAGAACTCCATGAACATCAATACTCTCATTCATTCCGAAACAGAACAAAAATACAGAATTGTCCCATACTTTTCCTTTGAACTTGATATACTTATATGTGCATGGAATTAGCTGTTACATATTTAGGTTATCAAACAGGAATTCCTGTTACTTAATTTATAGTAAAAGAAGAAACACCTGGAAACCACTATGTGGCCTTTGTTCTATATTTCTTCCTACAAATAATGTCATTGGAGAAGAAAGAAACTTGGATTAAAGCCTGTTACATTTCTTATCTGCCTAGCCTAATTTTTAGAAAATTACATGCAGTTTTTATGTTTGGTTGATCTCTTTAAATACCACTTTTGAGGCAAGCATACTCAGAGTGTTTATATTCATTTTTCTTGTCAAACAAGTTATGCAAGCAATCTGTTTTACGTAGTTTGAAGAATGTAGTTTGTATGAATACTTCATATAGTCAACAACAAAAAATGAAGGAAAATTTCTGTTTTAGCCACAAAAATAAACCTTGGAAGTTTGAAACAGTAAGATTCCTCTATTTGTATTCTATCAGTGATCTCTCCACTACATTGGCACAGTCCATAATAAAAATCTAGAGATCCATGCTTATTATTCTCATCTTTACATATAAAGTTGTGTCAGCTACATTTGGAGACAGGAAAAGAAGAAATGGGCAGAGGAAAATTAAGGAACATTCAGTTACCTTTTATGTATTTCATGTACATTGTTTTTTATTCACAGGGTTACACTGTTCCTAATTTTATTTGGTACAATGACTCTAATTGCCTTACTTGTTGATTTCAAAATAAAGAATCTGTCAACATCTTTTCAGTCTGTTTTTCTTGAAAAAAAAAAATCATGGTTCATAATATTATTTTCCATTGGGAGATTTTTAAAATGCATTTCAGAACACATCAAAGTTCCCATACATTTAAAAAATGGTGAGAATCTAGCTTAAACATAACATTTTTTTTTATAAAAACATTTTTTATTCAAGAGATAGAATGAAAGACAGACAGACAGACGTAGTTTGAAGAAAGATTTGCTGAATGATTACGACTGATTTGCTGGTTCATTCTCCAAATGTCTACATAGCCAGGTCTAGGCCAAGTGCCAGGAACTCAATCCAGGTATCCCTTGTGACATTCATTCATTTGCAATAGATTTACTAAACACCACAATACAAGCATGTGAAACAGGTATTAGGGAATCTAATTCAGTTTTGTCCTCATTCCTTATTTAACTTTCAATTAAGACCTTTGAAATGCATAGAAATGATTTCTGAGAGGGCTTGGGAAACTGCAACTTTACAGAACAGGGCAAGTGGAATAAACAACAAACTTTCAAAATACTCGCAAAGTTTTAGTAATGTATTACTAAAATTTCAACCTTCAATAATTCATTAACTTAAAAATAAATGTGATTGATTCCTTATCTGTCAATTTGCTATAAAGACTAACTATAAAAAATCTAAACTTTTTGAGTTAAAAAAAATTATGCCAAGTATGTTCCTTTTTATCTTCTCCCTTAAATTTAGCTTGAAGAACATAAAAACAAATCATGATGTAGTAAAAAATAATTCATATACGTTTCTGTAGAATGGTCAATGTGCTGTTTAAACCAAGGAACAAATTTTGTAGACAGTTCTTGCTTTGGTGTTTGTACAGCTAAGTTTTCTTCCTTAAATGTGTTGGAGTATATGAACAGAAGTGGCAAGCCTTACTGCTATTTGGTGATCTAACACCACAAATGGCAACAGTGCCAAGGATAATTCTACTGTCCCTTTAATCACAGTGATAAAAATACTTTGGGGAGGGTCCAAGGTAAGATGTGGGATGGAAAAACTGCTCTTGTTTATATGCGAAACTTATCTTTTAAAGTGTACGTCACCAAAAATGATCTCATCTCACCATTTTAACAAAGAAATTATTCCAAATATTTTAATATGTCTAGAA
The DNA here is from genome assembly GCA_949820135.1 of Sylvilagus floridanus. Taxonomy (NCBI): domain Eukaryota; kingdom Metazoa; phylum Chordata; class Mammalia; order Lagomorpha; family Leporidae; genus Sylvilagus; species Sylvilagus floridanus. The sequence goes on along the minus strand of OX463225.1, from coordinate 75,400,385 downwards.
AGTAATGCATATATAAACAATGTTTCCCTTTCTAGTCATATTTACAAGTAACATAAAATACAATTATGAAAGCTTAGATATCCATGGTTATAAATGCAAGGTTTTTACATAGAATAGTCATACTTTGCTTTTACTCTAGAAAATCCTACTAAAAACTGAACTGACTTTCACACATACATTTAAAAATAAGACAGGAACCACAAGAGTAATTTAACTGCAATTCATGAGCCTTCTTGCCTCTTTCAAAGTTTAAATCTTACAAATATAAGCAATTTGAAAAAGTAAACAAGTCATTGCATCTAAACTCTAGGTTTTTAATTTTAAAATACAATAAAAAGCCAAAAACAATAACATACACTAGAAAGGATGTGAGAGTTTTATAGAAGATTTTCTAACTGATATTCAACTTAAATAACCATACATAAAACGAAACAATGAACAATGATTCTGCTCAACTTACAATCAAGTTTTAGTGAAATGCTTTCAACTTCATCTTGCAAAATGCCCTTGTGCAAATTATAAAAGACAAACAAAACCAGTTCTTTATGTTTGATTCTTAAACTCCAATCAGTATTTTAGCTGCTAGTTATAATGTATCATTTAGAAGACAAAAAACTTACTTGATCTGTCCCATAAGGCAGTATGTTCAGAGAAATGAAGGCTGTCATTTTCCAGGGCTGTTTTCTGATCATGTGCAGTACCTTTAGAGTGTCTATGAAATAAACGGCTAGCAAAACCTTCCAATTTCTGAAGAGCAGTAGTCGTACCTGTATACTGGTTACACGGTAGTTCTCTATAAGCTGCCATTCATGTGCATTTACACTTTTCTTAAATTAACTGAAAATACTTCCAGAAGGAGTTCAACAACTTCTTACACAGAAGCTAAGAGCTATGCATGTGTCAAACTTCCTGTTTGCAGGGTATTCAAACCACTACTGCTGTTCTGTTTCCTGTTAATATAAAACAGCACATTACTGAGCTTTTCTTAGCAAAACCTTTTCATCTCAACTAGAGATGGGGATTTTTAAAAATTGCAATATTTGCTAAAGGCTCTATGTTTGAGTGTTTTAATATTAATTATAGGTTTGGAGGAGAATTAAATATAGAGTAGACTGAAAATTTTTTAAAAAGAAACAATATAACCCTGCAAACAACTGAAGGCTAAACCTTCCAAATATAACATGTTAAAATGACAGACTAGTTTTTCCAAGAAATCACTAATATACAGATTTTATGAGTTTTTATAAGTGGCTAACTTTTGATAAAAATCTGGTATAGAATGGATATGACAAAATTCTTACAAAAAATTTATAACACGTTATAATTAAGAAAAATCTGAAAAAGCATTTTAAAAAGAAATGAATGTTGCTAATGTATTGACTTAACCTTAATTTATATAGAAACTACAGAAACTAAGTATGTTGTTATTGCTTATCAAGCTTAAAAACATGTTTCTAACTCCTAGGAGTAAATTTTAGAACACTCTAAAATTTGAAAAGAGGTACAAAGTGGAAAATTTGAAGTTATATAAGGTAATTACAAATTATAAGCATATATCAGCCATAGCAAGAAATTTCAATAGAAAGAGAAAAAAATTCCTTCTAGTTGACTAAGACAAGTTAATTTTAAAATGTTAATTTGAAAGACTACTGCTTATTTGATCCTCTGATTTACCAGTCTCACTCAGAAATATATCCTTTTATAAAAGGTAAATAAAACTTGCCATCTTTAATTTTCAGGAAGAAAAGTAATCTTTGACATTTAATAAAGATTTAGAATACCTGACTTTTGACATTAGTTAAAGGATGAGAAATTTGTGTGCTATCTTTTGAAAGCTCCAAATAAAAGAAAAAAAGAGAAGAGAAAATAAAGATATTTAAAAGTTCTAAAACAAAAATCTTATTTTAGATTTCCTGCCAACTAATCAATAAATACAATAGGAACAATAATGTAATCAAATTAGAAGAATTTCTAGACAGACACATACAAGTTTACAAATGAAACACTGAATTTTGCCATGTATCATCTCATTAGTGTATTCTTCAAGAAAATTAATTTAAACAAATAGGAAACATTATCTATAAGACTAAACTTCTTAAATATGAAGCTTTACATATAAATATTGCCTATATTACAGGACAATTTATTAGCAATTGGCAATGTCTTACACAAAACAGACACTGACATCCACAGTCTTTAAAACATAACCACAGACCAGGACTTACTGTGTATGCAAAGAAATGGGTAAAATTCCCGAATTCCTTTGACTTGCCCTTATAATGAAAATTATCTTCATTTTCAAGGCTCACTACAAATGTTACCTATTCCTAGAGAGTAAACTGCTTTCTCCTCTGTTTCTACTAATCTTACAATTTTATGTTAAAATTTACTGTTTATGAAATTTGAGTTAGTTGAATTCATAAATGCAATACCTGTATTACATACTTGGTAAATGTTAATGTTCATTTTTAATAATTTAAAGGTATAACTAGGATTATAAAATACATGAATATGTGGTAATTCATTTGTGATAGGAACATATTTGTAAGTAATCCAACAACCACCAAATTGCTTATGTGCAGAGAATAGAATACAAGCAACATCACTGAGCTTCTCCTTTTTATTTATAGTGTTATGAAATTTTACTCATTCTTTGAGATCTATTTTCATTTAGTGCAAATAGGGTTCCTAAAATAACATCTTACTTCCTTGCCTTTCATCACCCTCTTCATTCCTCTCTGACACATTAGCCTCCCCCAAATACTACACTCATGGTATTCTCTTGCCAAATATATAAATTAATCCTAACACTTCAGCCTGACCATATTCATTTTAAACACATGGCTGGTCGGACTTATTTATGTTCAATGCTGTTTGAGCTAAGTATGGAAATTCCTGATTCCTAGTTAGAACACCAGGATTAATTTTTTCAAAACAATGCCTAAATTTTAAAACATAATTACTGTAGCAAAATAAATAAATAAATAAAAACACTTCATTAGCTGAGTATCTTGAAACACTACCTTTGAAGTTTGTACATTTTTTCCAATAAAATTGCTTCCTTTGGTTATAAAGTCCTTACAGAAAGTATAATATTCAATCCTTAGAGAAATGTTTCCATAAATGGTTATGTGACCAGGAAGCTGTTGCTATGGAAATGCTCAATTTGATTTTTATTGAAAAAGAACTCTACTGGCATCTACTGCCAGAAAGAAACAACTACAGTTTTAACAGAAACTGAATTCCTTCATAGTTTGAATTAACCTTAAGAAGTATATTGCTTATTATTCTTCTTGAGAGTATTTCAGAATTTTAATTTTTAAAGTATTTCATTTTTATTTCAGAGGGAAAGAGAGTGAGTGAGAGCGCTCCCACACACTTGCTCCCTCACCAAAATATGGCAACAGCCAGAGCTGGGCCAACCTGCAGCCAAGGCCAACAGCCAGGAATTCAGCTCAAGTCTCCCATGTGAGTAGGAGAATCCAATTAGATGAGCCACCAAAACCATCACCATCGTCTCCCAGGGTCAACATTGGCAGGGAACTAGATCAGGAGTTTTAGCCAGGTACTGAAGCTATGTACTCTGATGTGAGATGCAGACATTTTAACTGGTGTCTTAATGACTAGGTGAAATGCTTACCCCAATTTTCAGAATTTTAATTTGTACTGTAGTATCTTGTCATGTACTCACAGTTTGCCATAAAAGCACATTTTGTAAATGAAAATTTAAGTTTCTAAAACTACAACAATACTCAATTTCATGAGGATATAAAATCCTTATTTCTCATTCTGCATTTATAACAATTTGAATTGAAATAATAGCAATTTTTAGAGTTGAAGCTGCTTTGACACAGATGATCACAAAATGATTGTTTATTTCTTTTTTTTATTTTTATTTTTATTTATTTATTTTTTTTGACAGGCAGAGTGGACAGTGAGAGAGAGAGACAGAGAGAAAGGTCTTCCTTTGCCATTGGTTCACCCTCCAATGGCTGCCGCGGTCGGCGCGCTGCAGCCAGCGCACCGCGCTCATCCGATGGCAGGAGCCAGGTGCCAGGTGCTTTTCCTGGTCTCCCATGGGGTGCAGGGCCCAAGCACTTGGGCCATCCTCCACTGCACTCCTGGGCCACAGCAGAGGGCTGGCCTGGAAGAGGGGCAACCGGGACAGAATCCGGCACCCCAACCGGGACTAGAACCCGGTGTGCTGGCGCCACAAGGCGGAGGATTAGCCTGTTGAGCCATGGAGCCGGCGATTGTTTATTTCATACATGTAATAATAGCAAAGACATATTTGCCAAGAACTTTACAACATATAATATAATCAGCATTGTGAAGTTATTATAAGGCTTATGATATCCTTACAAATGAAGTTAAGTAGCACAGGTATTATTCTTATTTTATGATGTGAAAATAAACTTATTAAGTGTCTTGTCCAAAGTCACCTCCACCTTCTAACTCCAATACTATCTTTCCTTGTGCTGCACAACACTGAAGTACATATATATATATATATATATATATATATATATTATCTTTTAAACAAGGGTACAGAAGTGTGAAAGATAGTGGCAGGTGGGATTGGTTCCACAGTCTGGGACTCTACTGTGAGAATTTTGTCACCTGATTACTGTTCAGCTTTATTATCCACATTTATGATTACAATTATGTTGGGGCCAAGTAGAAATGTACTTTAGAAGTTTGAAGGTTAAAGAAAAGAAAAACATGGTAGCATATTTAATATGTAAATGATTATTTGCTTCATGTAGAGGACAAATGACATGACCATGACCTTGATATTCAAATAAAGTTTAATAATTTTGCCTTTTCCAGAGTGTTATATAAATGGATCCACATAGTATGTAAGCTTTTAGACTAGCTCCTTTCATTTAGCATAGCACAGCAATGGAGATTTATTCATGTTCTTTGTTCACCTATTCTTAATATTGATGATGTCTTCCATTATATGCATTTATCATGATTTATGTATCTACTCATAATTGATTTGCACCTTTCAAAAATCAACTGACCCTGTCCATGTGGGGTTATTCCTGAATTCTTCTCTGTTCCACTGATCTATCTATGTGCCAGTTCTTCACCAATACCACACTGCCTTGGTTACTGTAGTTTTCTAGTAAGTAAAAAATATGAGCATGCAAATATTCAATTTCTCCCTTTTTTAAGTTGTTTTGACTTTTATAGTTTCTTTAGCATTTCATATAAATCCTGAAATCAGTTTGGCTATGGCTACAAAAGTGACAATGGAGGGACTTTATTGGCAGAAAGGACATCTTAACTATACTGAATCTTTCAATGAATGATTCTGCAGTATCTCTTCATTTACTTGGGTTTCTGAATTCTATAAATAGTTTCAGCATGCAGCCCTTGCATATATTGTTAGATTTACACAAACTATATTTTAATTGGAGTTATAATAAATGATACTTTAAAAGTGTTTAGTGATATAAATTAGTTTTGAATGTTGAGTTATATAAATCAACTTTGCTAAACACACAAGTTTTAGGAATATTTTTCTCTTTCTGGATGTCTTAAGATGTCATATGTAGAGAATAATGTTATCTTTGAATAGTTTGTCTCCGGCCGGCGCCGTGGCTCAACAGGCTAATCCTCCGCCTTGCGGCGCCGGCACACCGGGTTCTAGTCCCGGTCGGGGCGCCGGATTCTGTCCCGGTTGCCCCTCTTCCAGGCCAGCCCTCTGCTGTGGCCCAGGAGTGCAGTGGAGGATGGCCCAGGTGCTTGGGCCCTGCACCCCATGGGGAGACCAGGAAAAGCACTTGGCTCCTGGCTCCTGCCATTGGACGAGCGCGGTGCGCCGGCCGCAGCGCGCGGCGGCCATTGGAGGGTGAACCAACGGCAAAAAAGGAAGACCTTTCTCTCTGTCTCTCTCTCTCACTGTCCACTCTGCCTGTCAAAAAAAAAAAAAAAAAGAATAGTTTGTCTCCCTCCCTCCCTTTATTCCTTCCTTCTTCCCTAATTTTTTAAATATTCATTTATTTATTTGAAAGTCAGAGTTACACACACACACACACACACACACACACACACAGAGAGAGAGAGAGAGAGAGAGAGAGAGAGGTCTTCCATCCAATGGCTCACTCCCCAACTGGCGGCAACAGCCGGAGCTGGGCTGATCTGAAGCCAGGAGCCTGGAGCTTCTTCCAGGTCTTCCATGTGAGTGAAGGGGCCCAAGGACTTGGGCCATCTTGTACTGCCTTCCCAGGCCATAGCAGAGAGCTAGATCGAAGTGGAGCAGCCAGGTCTCTAGCTGGTGCTCATATGGGATGCTGGTGCTTCAGGCAGGGACTTAACCCACTGCATCACAGTGCCAGCCCCTTCTTCCCCAATTTTAAGGCATTTTATTTATTATTCTTGTCATTTTGCATTGGCTAACACTTCCAGTATAACTCTGAACAATATTGATTAGAATGGGCATCTTGGCCTTATTTCAAGTCTTAGGAAGAAAGGATTCAGTTTTTCTTAATTAAACGTGCTAGCTATAGACATTTCTTCTGTAGATACTCCTTATCAAGATAATGAAGTTTTTTTCTGTTTTAGTTATTTGGAAGTTTTTACCTTAGATATTGATTTTATCTAGTGCTTTTTAATCATTTTGCAATATTCTCACGTGGTTTCACTTCTTTGGTCTGCAATTATGGTGAATTAAATTCTCTAACTTTTAAATATTGCAATGGTTTTGAATTTTCAAAAGAAGTATCTTTTAGTTCTAGAATACAATCTCTTTTATATGTTGCTGAATTCAACTTACTAATATTTTAAGGATTTTTGTTTGTGTTCACAAGAAATTTTTTTTGTAGTTTTCTTTTCATTCTATTTGAAATGTAGAGAGAGAATTTTCCCATCTGCTGGCTCACTTGCCAAATGCCTGCAACAACTAGGGCTGGGCCAGAATGAAGACAGGAATAAAGAACTCAGTCTAGGTCTTCCACGTGGATTGCAGGGACCCAATAAGTTGAGCCATCAATTGCAGCCTTAAAGCATATTTAACAGCAAGAAGAATTGGGAGCAGAGCCAGGATTCAAACTGAGGCGCTCTGATACTGGATGCAGGTGTCCCAAAGAACATCTTTTTTTTTTTTTTGGACAGTCAGAGTGGACAGTGAGAGAGAGAGACAGAGAGAAGTCTTCCTTTTGCCATGGGTTCACTCTCCAATGGCCGCTGCGGCCAGCGCACTGCGCTGATCCAAAGGCAGGAGCCAGGTGCTTCTCCTGGTCTCCCATGGGGTGCAGGGCCCAAGCACTTGGGCCATCCTCCACTGCACTCCCGGGCCACAGCAGAAAGCTGGACTGGAAGAGGGGCAACCAGGACAGAATCTGGCGCCCTGACGGGGACTAGAACCCGGTGTGCTGGTGCCACAAGGCGGAGGATTAGCCTAATGAGCCATGGCGCTGGCCCCTTATTACTCTTTTAATGTCTGTGGCATTTGAGGTAAGTGTCCCCTTCCATTTCTGATATCGATCATCTTTGTTTTTTTCTTGGCCTGGCTAGAGAACTGTAAATTTTGTTGATGTTTTCAAAGAAACATATTTTGTTTTCATTGATTTTTGCTATCATTTTTAAGTTTTTATGTTTACTTCCTTCGCTTTATTTTCTTTGATGTCTTTTGTGTTTTCTTATAATTTCATAATGTGGAAGCTTAGAGCATTATATTAAGACTTTTCTTCTTTTCTAATATATGAACTCAGTCTAATGCATGTCCATCTGAACAGTTTAGAGCACCTGATAAATTTTGGTGCATGATATTTTCACTGTCATTCAGTTAAAATATTTTCCAATTTTCACAATGAATTTGTCTTTGAGCTTATATTATTTAGAAGTATGTTGTTTAAATTTCTAGCATTTGAGGATTTTTTCCTAGTGTCTTTCTGTTACTGATTTCTAGACTTTACGGCAGGAAAATATATTTTGTATGATTTTTAAATCCTGTACGTTTGATAAGGTTTGTCTTAGGAGCCAGAATGCAATTTTTTTTGTGGTGAATGTTCAAGTGCATGTATAGAGTGTTTTCTATTGTTATGAAGAATAAATATACCTATAATTGTTAGACAAATTTTTTTGGTGGTGTTGTTAAGGTATCCTAGATTTTCTTTCCTTTTTTTTTTTTTAACTTTTATTTAGAATATAAATTTCCAAGGTACAACAGGTACAATCAGGGAAAACAAATGATATTTGTCCCTTTGGGACTGCTTAATTCACTCAGCATGATGTTTTCCAGATTCCTCCATTTTGTTGCAAATGACCGGATTTCATTGTTTTTGACTGCTGTATAGTATTCTGTAGAGTACATGTCCCATAGTTTCCTAATCCAGTCTACTGTTGATGGGCATTTGGGTTAGTTCCAGTTCTTACCTATGGTGAATTGAGCTGCAATAAACATTAGTGTGCAGATGGCTTTTTTGTTTGTCAATTTGATTTCCTTTGGGTAAATTCCAAGGAGTGGGATGGCTGGGTTGTATGGTAGGGTTATATTCAGGTTTCTGAGGAATCTCCAGACTGACTTCCATAGTGGCTTTATCAGTTTGCATTCCCACCAACAGTGGGTTAGTGTCCCTTTTTCCCCACATCCTCTCCAGCATCTAATGTTGGTAGATTTCTGAATGTGAGCCATTCTCACGCGGGTGAGGTGAAACCTCATTGTGGTTTTGATTTGCATTTCCCTGATTGCTAGTGATCTTGAACATTTTTTCATGTGTCTGTTGGCCATTTGGATTTCCTCTTTTGAAAAATGTCTATTGAGGTCCTTGGCCCATCTCTTAAGTGGGTTGTTTGTTTTGATGTTGTGGCATTTCTTGATTTCTTTGTAGATTCTGGTTATCAACCCTTTATCTGTTGCATAGTTTGCAAATATATTTTCCCATTCTGTCGGTTTCCTATTCACTTTCCTGACTGTTTCTTTTGCAGCACAGAAAAATCTCAGTTTGATGTGATCCCAGTAGTTAATTTTGTCTTTGAGTGCCTGTGCTTCTGTGGTCTTTTCCAAGAAGTCTTTGCCAGTACCTATATCTTGCAGGGTTTCTCCAATGCTCTCTAATAATTTGATGATGTCGGGTCGTAGGTTTAAGTTTTTAATCCATGTTGAATGGATTTTTGTGTAGGGTGAAAGGTGTGGATCTTGCTTCATGCTTCTGCACGTGGAAATCCAGTTTTCCCAGCACCATTTATTAAATAGACTGTCTTTACTCCAGGGATTGGTTTTGGATCCTTGATTGAATATAAGTTGGCTGTAGATGTTTGGATTGATTTCCGGTGTTTCTATTCTGTTCCATTGGTCTATCCATCTGTTTCTGTACCAGTACCATGCTGTTTTGATAACTACTGCCCTGTAATATGTCCTGAAATCTGGTATTGTGATGCCTCCGGCTTTGTTTTTGTTGTACAAGATTGCTTTAGCTATTCGAGGTCTCCTGTGTCTCCATATGAATTTCAGCATCATTTTTTCCAGATCTGAGAAGAATGTCCTCGGTATCTTGACTGGTATTGCATTGAATCTGTAAATTGCTTTTGGCAGAATGGACATTTTGATGATATTGATTCTTCCAATCCATGAGCATCTTCCATGAGCATGGAAGATTTCTCCATTTTTTGGTATCCTCTTCTATTTCTTTCTTTAAGGTTTTGTAATTTTCATTGTAGAGCTTTTTAACGTCCTTGGTTAAGTTTATTCCAAGGTATTTGATTGTTTTTGTAGCTATTGTGAATGGGATTGATCTTAGCAGTTCTTCCTCCACCTTGGCATTGCCTGTGTATACAAAGGCTGTTGATTTTTGTGCATTGATTTTATGTCCTGCTACCTTGCCAAACTCTTCTATGAGTTCCAATAGTCTCTTAGTAGAGTTCTTTGGGTCCCCTAAATAAAGAATCATGTCGTCTGCAAAGAGGGATAGTTTGAGTTCTTCCTTCCCAATTTGTATCCCTTTAATTTCTTTTTCTTGCCTAACAGCTCTGGCTAAGACTTCCAGCACTATATTGAATAGCAGTGGTGAGAGTGGGCATCCCTGTCTGGTACCTGATCTCAGTGGAAATGCTTCCAGCTTTTCCCCATTCAATAGGATGTTGGCCGTGGGTTTTTCATAAATTGCTTTGATTCTATTGAGGAATGTGCCTTCTATACCCAGTTTGCTTAGGGTTTTCATCATGAAAGGGTGTTGTATTTTGTCAAATGCCTTCTCCGTGTCAATTGAGATAATCATATGGTTCTTTTTCTGCAGCCTGTTAATGTGGTGTATCACATTGATTATTTTGCGAACATTGAACCATCCCTGCATACCAGGGATAAATCCCAATTGGTCTGAGTGGATGATCTTTCTGATGTATTGTTGCATTCTGTTGGCCAGAATTTTATTGAGGAGTTTTGCATCTATGTTCATCAGGGGGTATCCTAGATTTTCTAATCAATTATCCTATTGATTACTGAAAGATGGTTACAGAAGCCTCTAATTTTGAAGATTCATATTTTCTTACTTTTCAAATGTATCAATTTTTGCTTCCTGCATTTTAAGGCTCTATTATTAGGTGCATACACATTTAGAATTGTCATATATTGTTACTGAATTGACAATTTCATCATTATAAATGTTTTCATTAATCTTTGTATTTTGCTCTGAAGTCTTATTTTGTTTGGTCCTAATACAACCACTATCGTTTTCATTTGATAGTGCTTGTATGGCATTGCCTCTCCCACCCACTTTCACCTTCCTGTGCTTTTGCTTTTTTTTTTTTCAAAGATTTTTGCTTTTTTTTTTTTTAAGATTTATTTATTTAGTTATTTGAAAGGCAGAGTTGTGGGGGAAGGGAGAGTGCTGGTTCACTCCCCAATGGCTGCAAAAGCCAAAGTTGGGCTAATTGGAAGCCAGCAGCCAGGAGCTTCTTCCAGGTCTCCCAGGTGGGTGCAGGGGCCCAAGTACTTAGGCCATCTTCCATTGCTTTCCCAGGCACATTAGCAGGGAGCCGGACCTGAAGTGGAGCAGCCAGGACTTGATCTGGCATTCGTATTGGATCCTGGTACTGCAGGAAGAGGCTTAACCTTCTATACCACAGTGATTGTCTCAGGTATGACAATTTCTGAAACTATTCTTGTTTTTGATGATCTTTCTTATGTACAATATCAAAGTAATGTAAAACATCACTCAGTTTGAATCTGTGTAGAGTTTTTTCTTTCATGATTAGTCTGAGATGGTCATTAACATGAACATCACAGAGGTAAAGTGCCATTTATACAATATTATATCAAGAGTTTATGCTATCAAGATGACCAACCATTGTGAATGCTACCTTTGATCACCTCATTGAGGTAGTGTCTGTCAGCTGTCTCCATTATGGAATTACTACTCGCCCCCTTCTGTGCTGTTACTATTTGAAAGAAAGTTACTATTAATATCACACATTTAATGACTGAGGTGTTATACTCCACCTCCATGAGTGCAGATGTGGAATATATCTCTTATCCCCCATTTACTTATTATATTCATCAGAATGGATTCATATGTGTTTATTTTAATTTATACTTTGGGAAATAATTCAATCCTACATTATCCATTATTCCAGCTTTGACCATTGGGAGCTCTTTCAACTGCTTCCTGTGCCCCTTTGATTACCTCCATTATAAGTATGTTTATCTTTGGACATTTCTCACTTTCTAGCACTATAAGATTCTCCATGCTCATTCTGTACATTTTCCACCCTAGTCTTAAAATCAGTCATTTCTCAAGTTTACTTTATTGGGAAATGGTATGAATATCTGTGAACCAGGTATTCTTACTACTGCTGGGGTGTTGTTGATTCTAGACCCTCAGAGCTGAGACAGCAAAAGAATACTCTTTTTTACTTTTATTTATTTATTTTGACAGGCAGAGTGGACAGTGAGAGAGAGACAGAGAGACAGAGAGAAAGGTCTTCCTTTTGCCATTGGTTCACCCCCCAGTGGCTGCTTCAGCCAGTGCCCTGTGGCTGGTGCACCGGGCTGATCCGAAGCCAGGAGTCAGGTGCTTCTCCTGGTCTCCATGCAGGGCCCAAGCACTTGGGCCATTCTCCACTGCACTCCCGGGCCATAGCAGAGAGCTGGCCTGGAAGAGGGGCAACCGGGACAGAATCTGGCGCCCCAACCGGGACTAGAACCAGGGGTGCCGGCGCCACAAGGCGGAGGATTAGCCTGTTGAGCCGCACCGCCGGTCAAATATATATATATATACTCTTATCTCTAAGCATTTCTGTGTGTAACCATCAGTGTCATAAGGTTAACATGAATTAATCTTTATGTCTCTAAACAATTACTACACTATTCCTTCTAGTTCCTCCCTGGCTTTTCTGTAAGCTCCCATACCAGTAGTGAGAAACTTTACTCCCATGATACACCATTAATTCACTTGTTCACTTTTCATGTACATATGTAGCAATATTAAAATTGATAAGCTGATAAGTTAACAATTTTATCTCTGTGGTAAACAACTTACCAACCAGGGTATGCTACTTTTATGTATAACTTATTTTGCTTCTATTCTTAACAGACTCCAATTATTTCCATTTACTTAGGTCAGCACCTCTTGCCACACCTCTTTCAATGAGGTTTTTTCATACATTTTTAATACAGGCATACTGTTGTGTCACAATCTGCATCCTGCATCAACCTTCTAAATGATTTTTTAAAAGATTTACTTATTTATTTTAAAGTCAGAGTTACAGAGAGAGAGGAAGAGAATTTCCAAATGGTATTCCATCACTTAACAGTAATATACATTCAACATTCATACATGCCTTTTTGTGACTTTATAACTTATTTTAAAATTGAACAATATTCCAATATATGGATATAACAGTTTTTTAACCTTTCACCTACTGAAGGACATCTTGGTCATATCTAATTTGGGGTAATCTGGAATAAAACTATTATGAAGATTCCTGCGCAGATTTTTGTGTGAAGATAGTTTTTAAATCAGTTGACTAAGTGCTTAGGAGTGATTTCTGGATTGTATGGTCATACTATCTTTAGTTTTGCAAGGAACTGCCAAACTGTCTACCAAATCGTAAACCGTATTATTAACAACAATGAAAAATAATTTATTTGGTTCAAAAGTTGTGTGTATGTGTTTATATGAATGTGCATTTTCAGCCATTCTAATAGGTGTACAGTGCTCTCATTATTAATTAGCAATACCCTAATTTGATGGTATTTTTATCAACTTATTTCTTTTCATTAACTTTTAACTAGGCTGTTTATCTTGGAGTTGAATTCTGTTGGTAGAATTCTCCAATGAATCCACTGGTTCTGGTTATTTTGGGGGAAGTTAGTAATAATGTGGGAATTATTGATTCAATTTTTAATTTTCTTGACCTATTCAAATACATTTCTTTCATGTGAGTTTGGATACTTTGTCTTTAAAAGAATTGGTCCATTTCATTTATCAAATTTGTGGGAAAAGAGTTTTTCACAATATTCATTTATTATTCTTTTAATGCCCTAGGACCTGTAGTGAAGATTCATCTTTCATGTATTTTTTTAATTCTTTTTATTTTTTCTTTTGACAGGCAGAGTGGACAGTGAGAGAGACAGAGAGAAAGGTCTTCCTTTACCGTTGGTTCACTCTCCAATGGCCGCTGCGGCCGGTGCGCTGCAGCAGGTACACTGGGCTGATCCGAAGCCAGGAGCCAGGTGCTTCTCCTGGTCTCCCATGGGGTGCAGGGCTCAAGCACCTGGGCCATCCTCCACTGCACTCCCGGGCCACAGCAGAGAGCTGGCCTGGAAGAGGGGCAACCGGGACAGAATCCATCGCCCCGACCGGGACTAGAATCAGGGGTGCAGGTGCCACAGGCGGAGGATTAGCCTATTGAGCCACGGCACCATCTTTCATTTCTTATATTGATAATTTATGCATCTATCTTTTCCCATAGCCTTGCTAGAATTTTATCATTTTATTGATATTTTCAAATAATAAGCTTTTGGTTTTTTTAAAATTTCCTTATTGCTTTCAGTTTCATTGGTTTTGGCTCAAACTTTTGTTATTTCTTTCCTTTCACTTATACTGAGCTTAAATTGCTCTTATCTATCTAGTTTCCCAAGGTGGAACTTTATGCTATTGATTTTCATTCTTTCTTCTTTTCTAATAAATGTATTTAACACTATCCATTTCTTTTTTTTAAATATATTTGACAGATAGAGTTAGACAGTGAGAGAGAGAGAGAGAGAGAGAGAGAGAGAGAAAGAGAGAAAGAAAGGTCTTCTTTCTGTTGATTCACCCCCTCAAATGGCCGCTATGGCCACAGCTACGCCGATCCAAAACCAGGAGCCAGGTTCTTCCTGCTGGTCTCCCACGGGGTGCAGGGCCCAAGCACTTGGGCCATCCTCCACTGACCTCCCAGGCCACAGCAGAGAGCTGGACTGGAAGAGAAGCAACCGGGCCTAGAACCTGGGGCCCATATGGGATGCTGCCACCACAGGCGGAGGATTAACCAAGTGAGCCATGGCACTGGCCACCTATCTATTTCCCTTTAAGCATTGCTTTTGCAAAGTCCCCAAAATTCTGATAAATGGCATTTTATCATTTTGCTTAAAATATTCTAAAATTCCTCTTGAGACCTCTTATTTGACCTATGTGTTACTCAAAAGGATGCTCTTTGATTTCCAAATATATAGGGATTGCCTAACTTTTAATATTTTGTCTAGTTTAATTCCTTCTTGGTCTTAGAACATACTTTACCGATTTCTATTTAAAAAAAAAATTTTAAGTATATTGTATGGCCCAGAATGTGCTCTATCTTGGTGAATGGTCCATTTAAACTGGAGAAAAAGTATATTCTGCAATGGTTTCATGGAATATTCTGTAAATGTCAATTAGCTTAGGTAGACTGATAGCACTTTTTGAGTTAACTACACACTTACTGATTCTCTGCCTGCTTGATTGACCATTATTTAAAAAGTAGTGTAGAAGTATCCAACTGTAATAGTGGATTTACCTAATCCTTTCAACTTTGGTTTCATGCATTTGGACACTCAATTGTTACAGGCACACATTTAGGATTATTTCTTGAAGTGACTGCTAAATAATTAATTCTTTTTTTCCTGAAATTAATACAGGTATTGCAGCTTCCTTTTGGTTAGTGATACCATGATATATTTTTCTCTACCCCTATACTTTTAAAATATATATTATATTCAATAAACTCATTATTTATATTTATATGTGCTTCTTAAAGACAAACTATAGCTGGGTTTTGTTTTTTATCATTTTATTTGACAACAAATAGCTGGGTCTTTTTTCATTTGCTTATTATTTGTTATAATTTTATTTGAAAAACTGAGAGATCTTCCATTTGCCAGTTCTTTCCACAAATGCATGTAACAACTAAAGCTTGGACAAGGCTGAAGCTAGGAGCTCAGAATTCCCAATGTGGGTGGCTGGGACATAAACATTTGAGGCAATACCTGTTGCCTTCCAGGGTGCCTACTAGCAGCAGGATGAATAGGAATCAGAGGAGACTGAGATTCAAACCAGGTCCTTGAACTTGAACTCTTGATATAGGGTGAGGTTTTCCCAATCTGGATCTTTTTTTCTTTTTAGATTAATTTATTTTTTGAAAGTCAATGCTACAAAGAGAGATGGAGAGGCAGAGAGATCTTCCATCCACTGGTTCACACTCCAAATGGCCTCAAAGGCCAGGACTGAGCCAGGCCAAAGCCAGGAGCCAGGTGCTTCATCTGAGTCTCTCACATAAAGACAGGCGCCCAAACAGTTGGGCCATCTTTCACTGCTTTTTTTCCCAGGAAATTACCAGGGAGCTGGATAAGAAGTTGAGGAGGAGGAGTTGGGACACAAACCTCTGTCCATTTGGGATGCTGGCATTGCAGGTGGCTGCTTTACTCACTATTCCAAAGTGTAGCCCTTAAGCAGGGTCTTAATTACCATGTCAAATGTCCACCCCGGCTTATTTGTATTTATGAGTTCTGCTTTTTATCCACTCTGATAATCTGTCTTTTCATTGTTGCATTTACATCATTCTTTAAAGTGATTATTGACATGATGAATGCCCATGTTTGTACCTGCTTCTACTCATTGCCTCTATTCTTTGTCCCCCTATTCTGCCTCATCTCCATTAGTGTGAACACTTAATTTAATCAATCAATGTGATTTAATCTGGTTGACTTTCTCTCTTAAAATACTGACTATACCTCTTTTTAGAAAAGAATTTCAGGGGCCAGCATTGTGCCTTAGCAGGCTAAGCCTCCTCTTGTGGTACCAGCATCCAAGATGGGCACTGGTTCACGTCCTGGCCACTCCTCTTCCAATCCAGCTCTCTGCTTATGGCCTGGGAAAGCAGTGGAAGATGGCTTTAGTGCTTGGGCACCTGCACCCACATGGGAGACCCAGAAGAAGCTTGTGGCTCCTGGCTTAGGATTGGCTTAATTCTGGCCTTTGTGGCCATTTGGGGAATGAACATTTCTCTCTGTCTCTCCCTTTCTCTGTAACTTTACCTATCAAATAATTAAATTCTTAAAAAAAAAAAAAGACATTCAGTGGTTGTCCTAGCGTTTGCAATTTATATTTTTAATTAATTGAAGCCTACATTCAAATAGTACTATACTGACTCTTTGTAGTTCAGGTACATTTTAAAAGACTGTTCCCAAATCTTTCCCCACCCCTGATGTTATTCATTTAACTTATGAATATGCTACCTTCACCCCATACATTGCTACGATTCATAATTTACAAAGCTAAAGAATAAATAAAAGATTTTATTTTATCTTCTTTTTTCCTTTTCTGGTTATTTTTGGTTCTTTACATATATCAGTATTAATCTTTATAATTTTCCTTTTCTCTAGAGAACTTCTTTTGTCATTTCTCAGAGGACAGATCTGCTAGCAATGAATAACCTTAATTTTGGTTTGTATAAAAAATTCTTATCTGTGCATTTTCAAAGATAATTTCACTGGATATAGAATTCCAAGTCACTGGTTTTATAGTTTCAAATTATTTTACAACATTCTCTTCTTTCTTGGACAGTGATGAGAAGTTTGTTATAATTTGTTTCCTGTACATGTATAGGTATGATTTTTTTTTCTTTCCTTCCTCTGACTTCTTTCAAGATGTTCCCTTTGTGTTTGATTTTCTATAGTTTGTATGTGATGTGCATGGTTTACTTATATGTGTATTTATTTTGCTTGACATTTTCCGAGGTTCTCAATCTGTCTTTTGAAGTCTGTCATTAATTTTGTTACAGTCATACCATTGGTTGAACACTTTAATTAACACACAATTATTCTTGGATGTTTAAATTTAACTGAAAAGTGATCCTTGTTAAATATAAGAGAGGGAATAAGAGAGGGAGGAGATGTACAGTTTGGCACATGCTCACTTGGACTTACCCCTAAAGGTAGAGCTAGAAGCATGCCAGGGGATTCCAATTCAATCTCATCAAGGTGGCATGTACCAATGCCATCTCACTAGTCAAAGTGATCAGTTTCAATTCATAATTGATCATAATGATAGTATTAAGAGTCAAAGAGACCACATAAATAAGACTAGTGTCTGCTAATACTAACTGATAGAATTTAAAAAGGAGAGAACAATCCAATATGGGAAGCGAGATATACAGCAGACTCATAGAATGGCAGATATCCTAAACAGCACTCTGCTCTGAGAATCAGCCCTTAATGCATTCGGATCTGGCTAAAAGCCTATGAGAGTATTTCAGGCATGGAAAGCCAAGACACTCTGGCAAACAAACAAACAAACAAACAAAAAGCCTAAATGAAAGATCTATGGCAAAAAAAAAAAAAAATGACCTGAATGAAAGATCTCTGTGAGTGGGACCCCAATGGAAAGTACAGGTCATCAAAGGAGGTACCTTTCTCTGAAGGGAGGAGAGAATTTCCACTTTGACTATGGCCTTGTGTAAATAAGATTGGAGTTGGCAGGAGAGCGGCAAGATGGTGGAATAGGAAGGGAGCACACCGATAGTCCGGGGAGAGACAGTTTAATAGAAGTGGAGATACTGCGGGTTCAAGGAAGAGTAGGGGAAGAAATAGCAGAGGAAACTCTTCCGGAACTAGTGATTCACAGTGGACCTGCGTGGAGAGCGTGGGAGCCCACAGTTTGGGACACCAGTGGCAGACTCAACACACCAGAGCTGGAATGCGAGATGAGCCAAACCTCAATAGCCCGAGATACCAGAATGGAAGCGGAAAGAGGAGACTAGAGCGAACAAGGCTTGAAACCCTATGGGGAAAAGTTCACCAGGCTAACTAGAAGAGAGAGAGAGAGAGAGAGAGAGAGAGAGAGAGAGAGAAGTGACCGATATGGACACGAGTTTCTCTCTCTCTGCCCACCTCTCAAAGGAGAGCAAGACAAAGAACAGGCGCCATTTAGGACACACGTCATGAGCAGGGTGACCTCGGGTCGGCACCGGCCCCGAGCCTAGCAGAAAAACCTGACTCTGGGCAGTGCGGGGGGGGGGGGGGGGGGGGGGGATAACAGGCGATTAGAACCTAATGAATGTGTGGTGCTGATGAACTGAGACTGTGAAAAAAGAGACGGTGGGGGAGAGAACTCACAGAAATCATGAATTCACGCGAGTACTCTCAGAGATGCTACAGTTCAGTAGCCTTGACAGTCCAGTGGGAGACTGTAGGAGAATTTGAGCCCACACTGAGGGCCTCAGAGATTCCCTCTGTGGTCCTTGGGAAAGAGCTTCCGATCTCTGGCTCCTGTGGGTATATCAATCGCCTGCTAACCACCCCCAACTCCATTCAGCTGTGTGGAATTACTGCCCTTTTGAATAAAAAAAAAGAAAAGAAAAGAAAGAAAAAGAAACAGAGAGAGATTTACCATGCCTAACCTGGGAGTGTCTCCTTTGACACACCCTTAACCCTGAATACAAAAGAATACTTTTAAAAACAAACAAACATAATGACTCTTAAACATGCTTGTGAAATACCAATCACAAATCACAGAACTCCAGTCACTGGGTCTACATGGAACACACCACAGCCAATGGAGGAAAATTTTTGGTTACTTCAAAAGCCTAGCACCCTTGATCATTTCCTGGTTAAGGGACATTGATGTCCCAAAAGACTATAAAAAGTATACAGGGGAGTTCAAGAGCTACAAATTGAGGAAAACAGACTGAAATATGTGAAATTTGAGAAAGGTCTTGTGTATATAGACAGGATTCAGATAGATGGGAAAAAGTAAGGCAATTAGAGATGAAACTATTTGAATGCTCAGAGGTAAATATAAATATGACACTGTAGAACAAAGCTGAAAGCTCTCCGCAGAACAGAAAATATGTTGGCAAGTAATATAAAAAATGTTATATTTGTTAAATGGGGCCAGATTATGATTCTCTATGACCCAATCATTCCTTTGAAATGCCTTCTCTAACATACTCTATTCACCTAATTCACTTACCTCTTTGGATTAAGAAATGTGAAGAATAGAAATAAGATATGATAGAAAGCATGTGGGGAGAGGGTTACTTTATATAAGGTGATATAAAAATTTCTGAAGGGAGACAACACCATGGTGTAGCAGGTAAAGTCACAGCCTGAAGCACTGGCATCCGATATGGGCGCCAGTTTGCGTCCAGGCTGCTCCAGTTCCAATCCAGCTGATGTGCCTGGGAAAGCAGTAGAAGATGGCCCAGGTGCTTGGGCTCCTGCATTCACATGGGAAATCTTGAAGAAGCTCCTGGCTCCTGGTTTCGGATAGGCCCAGCTCTAGGCATTTGTGGTCATTTGGGGAGTGAACCAGCAGATGGAAGATCTCTCTCTCTCTCTCTCTCTCTCTGTATATATATATATAGATAGATAGATAAATCTGTAACTCTGCCTTTCAAATAAATAAGCAAATCTTAAAAATTTCTTTTCTGAAGAATGTGACTTTTCTTTGATTTGTTAAGATTTGTGGTATAACCAAACAGAATAAGCCAAAGAATGAAGAAGAAGAGTACATCATGTAGAAGGAATAGCAAACTAAAAACCCTGAGATGGAAATGAGGACAGGTGTTTCAACACAGAAGTTAAACCACCTGAGATGCCTGCATCCTGTATTAGAGTGCCTGGGATAGAGTCTTGCTCTGCTTCCAACTTAGTTTCCTGCTAATGAACACTTTGGGAGGCAGCAGATGATGGGTCAAGTCCTTGGGTCCTTGCTAGCCAAATGGGGGACCCAAATTTAGTTCCTGGCTTCTGGCTTTGATCTGGACCAGATCTACCTGTTGCAGGCATTTGGAGAGTGAACCAAAACATGGAAGATCTCTCTTCCTCTTTAAATAAGTAAAAACAAATAAACTTTTTAAAAAGAAAAAATGTGGCAGAAAAAATGTAGCTACTGAACACATAATTGATTGGGAAACTGTCTATGTTGGTAGAAGGTAAAACTGGAAAAGAATTAAGGACTACTCCAAGACTCCAGGCAACTACTTGAACTAAGATGATAGGAATGACAGAAATGGACATATTTAACATTTTCATATATATATTTCATATATATTTTGGAGAACCAGGGAGATTTGGTGATAGGTTGAAGTTAGAGAGGGAATGAAAGGAAGTAATCAAAAACGATTCCTAAGTATTGGCTTGAATATCTGGATAGCAATATTACAAATACTCACCCAGGAAAATACATTTCACCTTTACCCATAATCATTCTTAGAAGCTCAGACTTCCTCCCTAAAATACAGTACATAATCTGAAAAGCTCATTCTTCAGGCTATGTATGAAAAAATATTCTAGATATGAAAGGATGAATAGTAGTAATAACATGAAATGTGAGAAAGTGAAGCTAAATCAATAAAAATTGAACATAGATGTTCCACTTATGTAAGAAGACATTCTTCTGGCAAATTGTTAGTTTAGTTCAATGCTCTTTCCTCTGACCTAACTCTTACATATATTAACACCCAAGATTATAATGGCCACACTGTACAATATGTGGTGATCCTTTGCCTGCCTGAGAGACTGCCTAGCCTATGCAGGAGGTTAAGAGGGCATGGCACACCATGCCTCCCGGGAAAGACCCTGGTTGTGGGTTCAGCACACGGAGACCCACATGTGACCTGACTGCTAAAAGGCGGCAGAAGCCCCAGGCACATTTCCCCACCCCCACTTCCTGTTGAGGGCCTTGTAATTGTCAACTAGGTAAACAGCTCCCAGGTGTGGCCCAGACCCATAAGACCACTTGGAAGACTATGTAGGCTATGTGACCTTCAAGCTGATTAGAGGAGTGTAGCGGCACCAGTATCAGATTTATCTTATAGAATTAGTGTTGCTACCCTGAGCATATACAGAAATAGGGGGCCTTGAATAGGCCCTAGTATATCAAATATATTTTTACACTAGTTTAGAGAGCTTTTGTATTTCCAATATCTTCAATTTCTCTATTTTATTCCTGAGTGTAAAACTTAAGAGTACTGAATATTTTAATATATTTACTTATTAAATATATTACATTATAATATATTCTAAATGTTATGATTGATAATAACTAAGTTATATGTTAGGCATTGTTTTAAGTGTTTTATATAACATAGGTAACAAAGTTATTCCTCACAACAACTGGCCTTTAAATCATTATTACATTTTCCAGAGACACAAACAAGCTGTATTACAAAAAATCTCAAAACTGTAATTCTATAAAATTTACGTTTTTTTTTTTTTTTTTGACAGGCAGAGTTGGACAGTGAGAGAGAGAGAAAGGTCTTCCTTCTGTTAGTTCACCCCCCAGATGGCAGCTACAGCTGGAGCACTGTGCCGATCCAAAGCCAGGAGCCAGGTGCTTCCTCCTGGTCTCCCATGTGGGTACAGGACCCAAGCACTTGGGCCATCCTCCACTGCCTTTCTGGGCCACAGCAGGGAGATGGACTGGAAGAGAAGCAACCGGGGACAGAACCCGGAGCCCTAACCAGGACTAGAACCCGGGGCACCAGTGCTGCAGGCAGATGATTAGCCAAGTGAGCTGCAATGCTGACCAAAATTTTATGTAATTCCTTCTCCTTATCCCCAGTCAATGTATACTACACTCATTATAAATAAACTACATTTTCAAAGGGTTTGAGCCTTGCCATAAATCTTTTCTGAATAACCTGGAGATACTTTGAAAACATGCAAATACATTGAAATTTCACAAATCCAGAGATATAAAGTACTAAGACTTTAACATGCATATGGTTTCTGCTTTTATTTTAGTGCTCTATTAGGTTGTTACTGAATCCAACATTAATTTCTTTATAAGAAGTTGGCAGTGATTTCAGTAACGTTCACTTATAACTCTCTGAATAACTCTCTTCTTGTAACTGTGACAAACCTCTAGCAAACTAGATTCAGTTTTAATGTCAAGTAATACTTGAAAAAACTTTAGTATTGTATTGTGAAAAAGTCAAAAGTTATAAACATATACTATGGAGGAAACAGCCTCACAATATTGTCTTGTGGTATCCTATTCCAATAAACTCTAATACAGTTTAAACTAAAAAATACATGTAAGCCTACAATTCTAGAACTGTGTTACAGCTCAAACTATTCTCATTTGGAATCTCCTAGGCCCCCAAATAAAAGATCTGGTGCCAACCAGCACAGGAACTGCTCCACAACACTGCTTAGTTCCTAGCACCATTAAGACACAAAGTCAGCCAGAAGGTGGCAGAATGGGACCATTTAGGTTCTCAGCCAAATTCAGAAAAATCTTCCAGGTTTTGGTAATAAATAAAGACCACAATTTTAGATTTTTACATAAATAATTTTGCATACTAGAAATCCACAAGAACATTATTCAATGTGTACAATTCAAACAATAAAATTTTCACATAACCAGCATATTCAAAGACTAACCCCCATACTCCTTCTCATAAACCTATTTATACATTTCTATGAAAAAAGTGTCCTCCAAAGTCCCCAATATCATCCCAATACTGCATTTGAATTTACTAATAATTTAATGGAAGATTACTAGTAAATGTTGTATTATGTAATATATTTAATTTGGTAAGGTCTATAATTGTTACTACACAGTGGCAAAATGAAATCTTTCATAAAACTCCATATAACTATTTTAAAAAGCAGCTGTATTTTTACACTTGATCTTAGCCAAAAGTGCAAGAAGCAATAAAAGCAGCTGCATTTTTAAAAACTTATTTAAAAGGCATAGTAACAGGGAGAGAGAGAAATAGAGGGAGAGAGAGGGTGAGTGAAAAATAGAGAGAGAGAGAGAGAGAGGGAGAGAGAGGGAGAGAGAGGGAAAGAAAGATTCTTCCATATGCTGGTTCACTCCCCAAATGGCAACAACATCCAGGTTAGGCCAGGCCAAAGCCAAGAGTCAGGAATTCCATTCAGGTCTCTCACATGAGTGACATGAACTCAAGCATTTGGGACATCATCCATAGCATCCCAGGCACATCAGCAGGAAGCTAGATTGGACTAGCAGGGGAACTCCAATGAGATGCAAACATCCCAAGCAGCAGCTTAACCAACTGCACCACAAAGCCCTCAACAAAAGCAGTGGTATTCATATTGAATTTGTTTAATGGTGTTACAAACTGTGGTTTATCATATGGCAAATTAACAATATTGTTCATATTACATTTTTACAATAGATTTTTTTTTATCTCTGCATTCCCAGTCCCACCATAGGACCTACAACACATAAAGCTTCAGAAACATTTGCTCAATTGAATATAAGATTTCAATGAGAAAACAAAAGGTTGAAAGAAGATAATTAAGACACCAAACTGTATTAAAATAGTTCTCTTTATTTTTCCAGCAGGTGACCAGCCCACTCCAAGCCCTCCAAACTAAAGACAAAAGGGTAAGTGAAAGCTAATTGCCTGAAGGTAGGGACTAGACAACCTACAAAGACAAACTTAGTCTAAAACCAGATCTTCCAACATTAGTTAATTCACATCAAAGGAAGAGATTGAAGAATCCTGGTAAGAACTGTTGTAGTGTTGAGTTGTCAGGTATAGGACAAAATTTAAGGGAGGGGAGTGGATAAAGCCACCTCTGCCCAGTGACAGAGTGAAAAGAGTTGTGTTGAGAGAAAGAGCTCCATTTGTAACCAAAGGGAAAATGCGTCTATGTCCGATGGACTTTAGAAAAAGGAGAGTGGGCTGTTAGAGTCTGAGAGGCATTTCCTCCGAAAGGGTGCTGAAATCCAAGATCCACAGAAGTTTTACTGTGAGGCTAAATCTTAATCTTCAGGACCCTCAAGTACAGGGGCAACTTTTAATGCCCTGGGAGAAGTTCTAGCATTCTGTTCATAATGACTTCTGCTTTTTAATTTGCAAAAATAAGACATTTTAATTGCAGTTGGTTAAAACTGCTGTCTCTTTTCACTCCAATTTCCCCTCCTTCACATTTCCCATTATGTCAGGTACCAACAAAGTAGCTGCAGGTATTTTAGATTTTGCTGATGGGAAGCTGAGATACAAATATGCCATTTTAGTTGCAAGTGGGAAGTTTTGGAATTGTCAAATAAAGAGTATAACATTACAGACTCTTGATATGAATGTAGATGAAGAGCACCTCTTTCTTCATATTTAAATATATGTATTTAAAAACCAAAATAAAATTTAGATTAAAAACAGAAGGAAAAAAAACTATAAAGATGAGCCACAAAAATCAACAAAAAATATTGTATAGAAAAATGAATCATAACAACTGCTTCTGCAGATCATACAAAAGCACCAAATTATCAAAACAAAAATCCAAATATATAAGCACTGTTTCATAATCTAATGGAGAGAATGCACGTTAAATAAAGATTTTTAAAACTTTTGCTAATTGACACAAATACTAACTGACAAAGATACATAAAATTCATAATAGACTGTTAGAAAACACTGTGATTAATACATATTTTTGGTTCAAAAATTATTTGATTAGTTAAGAAAACTGAAATTATCTGAAACTATATTGCTCAGGGATGAAATAAATCTATCAGGGACCAAAAAACAGTGTTTTCCTCAACCATAGATAGTTTTCCTCAACCATAACATACATATATTTAAGTGTCAGAGAGTGAAGGTAGGAGTGGTATACCTTACCAGTCTATTTCATTGAATGTAAGAGTGTTAATTGACAGAATCATCATTATTTCATGTAACACTAAGAAAGAAAAAGTCCAGCAATTAAACTCAGATGCCTTATTAGTTATAATTTTTATTTATTAAGAAAATTACCTTAGACTTACTGAACCTGACTTTTTATAACACTCTGTATACACATAAAATGAAAAAATAAATTTAAAAATTGGTCAAAAAATTCCTAAAACTACTTCACATTCCAAATCTGCTTCTTCAAAACCATTTTTGATTCATTCATTACTGTATTTTTACACAACTGTTTTTTATAACATCAAAAATATAGCTAATGCAGTATTCCTTGCAGTTTCTCTACCACATCCTATATTTTCTTGTAAGCTGCTGAAATCCATTTTCATGTTTGTGCATATGTAGACAATAACGATATATGTCACAAGAACTGCCTGATAGTAAATATAAGATGTCATAAAATTTAGGAAGCATTCTAATTTGAGAGACATTAAATTGTGAAAAAGTATGTAGGTTAGAATTAATTAAATACACATCAGAATTATCCACTTGAAAAACTTCTGCCTCCTAGTCCTGTAACTTTAGATTCTGATTTTTTTAGAAATCTTCATCCCCATAAAAGGGAGCTTCTTCGATGGAGACACAATGCATCCCCTGAACTGGAAGTTGAGAGTCCCATGGGTATATTCTGGGCTCCTCATGTCACTGAAATAGCAGGCAAAAGGGGGAGTTATTTTTGCTTAGAATGACTAATCCTGGTTATCAGTGAAACACAGGTTCCTGCTATTAAATAAAGGCAGGGAGGAATATGTCTGGAACCAGATCTTGTGAGGTACCCTCTTACTGAATGTAGTTTCTGGTTCCTGGCTTTGGCCTGGCCCAACCCTGGGTGTTATGGCCACTTGAGAAATGAACCAGCAGATAGAAGATTCTCATTCATTCTCGTTCTCTCTCTCTCTCTCTCTCTCTCTCTCTCTCTCTCTCTCTCTCTCTCTCTCCTTTTCAAATACAGAAAGTCTGCCTCTGACTAAAGGACTTGGCACTGCCCTTCTTAAAAAGATTCTGTGTATAAATTATTTTCAACTTGTAATGGGTTTATTGGGATATAACCCCAATTTAAGTTGAGGAGCAACTGTTTAGGAAACACGACCTGTCTCAGTGACTCAGGAATGACTGTCTGAACTACTACCTTGAAAAAGTACCCCTTCTGGGAATACACTAGCAGTGGGAACATAGAATGATCAATAAAATGTAAATATAAGAAATTCTCAAACAGAACAATTATTGTAGCAGCTACTCATGAATACAACCTTCCTCTCCTATATGTGTATTTATATGCATGCATTTTCTTCCTTCATCTCCCTAGTAATTTTACATAAGATTTGACAGTAACAGTTAACATTATAGTGCAGCACCAGGGTTACAGAAAATCAAGGTTACTTTTGGCAAAATTAAATGAGTGAAGATTGTCATCCAGACACTGACAGAGATTGATGCAATTTTGGGTCTCTCCTTTTGGGTAAAAGCTGAGTATGTTTTCATTTAGATGAAAGACAGTAACATGAAGTTAGAGGTAGTATGTTGTGAATGCCATTGTATTTGGAAGTATCAGTAAAGGGTATTAAGAGGTGACAAGTAGCCAAAGGAATGAACCATGCTAGATTGATTGATTTACTCCAAATCTATTTGATTCTCCTTCTATAATAGTAGGAGAGGCTGGAAAGCTATAAAAATGTATTTCCTGGCCTTGTGATTCCTAAAGTTTTGGATGCATGAGAGTATATCATATGCACTTCTATGATATTTGCATGTATATTTCTGATGGCAAGCATGGTCATGGAAATGAGGTTTCAGTGACTTCCAGCTTCAAAACAATAAAAAATCATATCAATACTAAAAGACGGAAACAGATAATAGAGGCAAAAATACAAAAGAAGAAAAGAGAGGGAAAAAAAGACATCTTCTGAGGTCCTGGATATTGCACTGCATAAAGGCCATTTGACTACTTTAGCTTTCAAGTTACTATAGAAAATTATTTTCCTTTTTGTTTTAATCAGTTTGAGTTGGGTTTCTGCCTCTTGCAGCTATAAGAAACTTATTAAATACACAGCAACTTATTAGACATACTCTAGAAATAAGAATAACTTTGGGTTAGTCTGCTTTTTACATATGTCAACTGATTTCTGTGTATAAATTTATTTTTATCTGGGTAATAAAGTGACTCCCTACTTTCCTCAACTGAAGAAATGAATATCAAAAGTGATTCAAAAGTACAGCCAGATTTTATAAGCAGATATTATTGTTGAATAAGAAATAGAAGAGGATGGCAAAGGTATCACATGTGGATATAAAGTACTCAAATTATAACTTGGACAGCTCACTAATAATATTATGGCTCCTGCCAACAAAATGCCCTGATTCTTAAGTTCCCTGTATTACCAGGCAGAGCCCTAGATTTTTCCTACTGTAGTCACTGACTCTGTGTTCAAAGGTCATTGTCTCAATGGGCAGCTGCTGTCCCACTCTTGTTATGGTCTTGTGGTCTGCTTTGGATATACAAGGTGATCACTGTCACTTTCAACTTACTTTTTCCCCACCATTTTACAACTTTATGTTAGGTGACCAAAGAGAAAGAAAACTTTTACATCTGTTTCTTGGATTTTGGATTTCTTTCCTTAGTTTTATACCTAGAAATACTACTGGTATTTTGGAATATTTGATTCAAGTCAATTTTTCTGCTTATAATTTAAAAACTACACAATTTTGAATTATAATATCTACTTGGAAATTGAACATTAGAAACAAGATTACTAATTATTACTCTCATTCTGATTACTCTGCTCCTCAGAAGCAACTACTATTCTAAATTTGCTTGTAGCCTTCAATTTTTTAAAATATATTTATATATTTTAAAAAATATACCTAGATACTACTGTATCTAGGTAAAACATGCATATGTTTTAAAAGATTTATTTTATTATTTGAAAGACAGAGTTACACAGAGAGGTCTTCCATCCCCTGGTTCACTCCCCAGATGGCCACAACAGCTGAAGTTATGCCGATTCGAAGCCAGGAGCCAGGAGCCAGGAGCTTCTTCTGCGTCTCCTACGTGGGTGCAGGGACCATCTTCTACTGATTTCCCAGGCCATAGCAGAGAGCTGGATTGGAAGAGGAGCAGCCGGGACTAGAACCAGAGCCCCTGTGGGATGCCAGCACTTCCGGCCAGGGCTTCAATTCGCTGTGCCACAGAACTGGCCCCAAAACATACATTTTTATAACATACTTTGACAGTATGTGCTCTGCATATCTTCTTAAAAAATATTATTCCTGGGGCCCCTGCACCCACGTAGGAGATCTGGAGGAAGCTCCTGTCTCCTGGCTTGGTGCAGCTCATGCAGTTGCAGCCAACTGGGGAGTGAACTATCAGATGGAAGATCTCTCTCTACGTAACTCTGACATGCAAATAAAATAAATAAATCTTTAAAAATATATTTTTCCTAATGCAGGATCCTTGGGTCGGTGTTTTGGCGCAGCATGTTAACCTGAGGTTAGCAATGCCAACATCCCATATTGGAGTTCAAGTTCAAGTCCTGGCTGCTCCACTTCTCATCCAATTTCCTACTAATGCACCTGGGAAACCAGTAGGATATGGCTCAAGTACTTGGGCCCCTGGCCATTGTAGCCATTTGTGGAGTAAACCAGCAGATGGGAGATTCTTCCCCTCTTTTCCCTCCCTCTCTGTTTTTGTTTCAAATAAACAAATCTTTTTTAAAAAGAAAAAAATGGAGGCCTGCATTGTGTTGTAGTGGGTTGGGCTACTGCCTGCAGTCCTGGCATCTCATATGGGCACTGGTTTCTGTCCGGGTTGCTCCCACTTCTGAAATAGCTCCCTAATAAGGTGCCTGGGAAAAGCAGCAGAAGATGGCCCAAGTGATTGGTCCCTTGTCCACTGATGGGGCCCTTCTTGGCTCCTAGCTTTGGCTTGGCCCAGCCCTGGCCATTGGCAGCCATTTGGAGAGTGAACCAGCAGATGGAGGATTCATATTCTCTCTCTCTCTCTCTCTCCCCTCCCCTCCCCTCCCCTCCCCTCCCCTCCCCTTCTCGCTCCCTCTTCCTCTCCCTTTACCTCTCCCTCTCTCCCCTCCTCTGTAGCTCCGACTTTCAAATAAACAAATAAAAATCTTTAAAAAAGAAAACAAATGAAAACAAATGAAGCATCTTTTACTCATTTCTCCTTTAATGGGTGTTCAGGCTGTTTTCAACTTCCATTATAACGAATCATTGAGTAATGACCATCAGATTCCTCTGCTTGTGGGCCTATTTGTGTGTTTCTATTTTGTTTATACTAACTTCATGTGCATTTCCACATTTTAAAAATTTCTCAAGTCCCAGTATGCTTCTACCATGATTTCTCTTGGTTATCATTCATCCAAGTGTTGTTATACCATCTCAAGACTACAACATTTATAAAATTCATAATAATAATTTATACAACTTTATTGAGCTATACTGTTCATTTATTTTAACTGTATAATCCAGTGATGTTTTTAGTAAACTTATAGAATGGTGCAATGCTCAACACTTTTTAATTTTTAAATATCATTCCCATTACCCCAAAAAGAAACCTCATGCCAATTTGCAGTTACTCTACATTTTGACTCTCAGCTTTAGGCAATCAATAATTTGCTTTCTGATTCTCCAAATTTGCCTTTCCTTTTCATATGACGAAACCATATAATATGTGGTCTCTTGTTTCCATACAGCATGTGTTTTTGAGGTTTATCCATGTTGTAGCATGTATCAATATTTTGCTTCTTTTTATTACTAAATGTATTGCACTGATTGGAAAGACCACATCCTGACTATTTACTGGTTGAGTTATTTCTACTTTATGACTATTATGAATATTACTGCTATGAATATTAGTGGACAAATTCTGTATGGATATATTTTTAATATTTATTTATTTATTTGAGAGAGAGACAAAGAATGAGAGTGAAAATGAGTGAGACAGAGAGACAAAGCACTAGCTCCAAGTTGCTGGTTTACTCCCCAAATGCCTGTGGTGGCTGCAGTTAGGCCAGGCTGAAAACAGGAGCTGGGAACCCACTTCAGATATCCCACACAGATGGCAGGACCACTACTTGAGGTATGCCTGCTGCCTCCCAAGACGCACATTAGCAGGAAGCTGGAATTGGGTTGCAGCCAGGACTTGAAATTGTACGTATTGGAAAGGAGCTGTGAGATGGCATTAGTCTGGCCTGCTTCTTGTCCTGGGCTCCCTCATATTCTAGATATAGAGATAGATAATTCCCAACAGGAAAAAAACAAAATAATTTGATTTAGTTTTAAACTAACTAAACCCATTTTTTTCCACAGTAGATTGGCCTTTTTACAACTTTTAAAATGATCCATTGGATCTTAATAAACATTAACAGTATACTAAAGATCATTCTGTGATTGGGGGCACACTTATGAATATTAAAATTTTTGGTGTTAAAGTCAATAAAAATGTCAGCACAATCACAGTCATAATAATGTCTTATTGTGCCTTAAAAGGGTTATAAGGAATAATAGGAAGGAAATCAAACAGGATAAAGGGGTCAAATCATGACAGGTCCTATAAACTATATTAGGAATAGATTTTATTCTATATAGGTATGGAGATCTATAAAAATAATTTTAAGCAGAAGTAATCATAGCAGATTTGGAATATAGACTAGGAAAATTAAAAGCATGGAAATTAGTTAGGATACAATTATAGATATTTTAGAAAAGGGTGATAAAGTCTTGAACTAAAATAAAAGTGGTAAAAGGTTTTGGGAAAGATAATTTCCTCAGTTTGACTTTTCAAGGATCACATGAAATAAAAATTAGACTCAGAGAACATAAGAATGATATGTATTGATCACAAAGACAAGAAGTAATAGAAAGTGGCTATACTTGAAATAATTAGTACACAAATAACTCAACTTGAAGGAAATAAAATAGAGACGGGAATCTCTATTACAGAGTAAGGGAATGGGGAGGCCCACAACAGAAAGAACTCTAAGATTATTGATGATGCTTACAGAGCAGGAGGGAACAGAAAGCAACTTGGGAGGATTTGAAAATAGCAGCTCCGCCACTTAACTAGCTGTGTGGCCTTGTTTATCTTCTCTAAGCCTTGGTTTTTTTACTAGAGAAAAATGATAATAATAGTATGTACTCCACAAAGTTAACATGAGAAATAGATGAAGAGCAAAGCAGAATTTGGAAGGAAATAACAAAGAATAGAGACTAGAAAAATAATTGGAATATCAAAGAAACAAATCTAAACAAAACTAACAAACGCTTAGCTACACAAAATAAGAAATATCTTTACTTAGTATATACTAAGTTGATCTTCTGTATATAAAGATAATTGAAAATAAATCTTGATGAAGAATGGGATGGGAGAGGGTGTGGGAGATAGGATGGTTGCGGGTGGGAGGGTAGTTATGAGGGGAAAAATCTGCTACAATGGAAAGGATGTACTTTGGAAATTTATATTTATTAAATAAAAGTTAAAAAAAGAAATAGAGAATACTCAAATAAATAAAATCAGAAAGGAAAGAGGAAGCATTACAATTGGCACCAAAATACAAAGGACCATAAGAGACTATTGTGAACAATTTTATGTCAACAAATTGGACAGCCTAGAAGTGGATAAAACCTTAGAAACATATAACCTACCAAGACTGAACCACAAAGAAATCAGAAATCTGAGTACATCAATAAGGATTAATGAGATTGAGTCACTAATTAACAGCCTGCCACCAAAGAAGGGCCTAGACCAGATAGCTTCATGGCTGAATGCTACCAAACATTAAATAAGAACTACTATGAACTGTTCTCAAATTCTTTCAAAATATTGAAGAAAGAATTCTTCAAATTCATTTTCCAAGGCCAGCATCAAACTGATACCAAAGCCAGACAAATACTCTATAAGAAAACTATAGTTCAATACCACTGATGAATACAGAAGCAAAAATCCTCAACAAAATACAAACCATATTCAACAGTACATTGAAAGGATTATGTATCACAATCAAGTGACATTTATCCCTAAGATGTAAGGTTGGTTCAACTAATGCAAAGCAACAAATGTGATTCACCATATTAAAATGAAGAACAAAAATAACATGATTATATTGATGCAGAAAAAGCATTTGACAAAACTCAACAGACTTGTATGATAAAACTCCTAACAAATTAGGCATAGAAGGAATGTTCCTCTGCACAACTTGTCATATACGACAACCCACATCTACCATGTTCAGTGATGAAAAGCTGAAAGTTTCCTCTAAGATCAGGAACAAGAAAAGGAATATCTAATCTCACTACTTCTGTGAACACAGTACTGGGAATCTTAGCCAGATGAATTTGGGCATGAGAAAGACATAAAAGGCATCCAAATCAGAAAGAATAAAATGAAATTGTCTGTTTTCTGCAGACATCTTATATATAGAAAATCCCAAGAACTCCATCAAAAAAAAAATACCTGTTGGAACTGACATGTGAAGTCAGTAAAGTTACAGGGTACAAAATCAACTTACTAAAAATAGTGTTTTTAATCATCAACACACTGTCTGAAAAAGAAATTAAGAACATAATTCTTTATTTTAACATCAGAAAACAAAACAAAACAAAACAAAACAAATACAGTGGGCATTTAGCCCTGCATCCCATATTGGAGAACCTGGGTTTTATATCTGTCTCAGACTACTGATCCCAGCTTCTGATAATGCCTTTCAGGGGAAAAGCAGCAGTCATTGTAAACATGTTTCTGCCACTCACAAGGAAGACCTGGATTAAGTTCCTGGTTCCTGGCTTCAGCCCAGCCTCTCTCAGGACATTGTGGACATTTCAGGACTAACTAGAGAAATGGAGTGCCCTCTTTCTCTCTCTCAAATAAATAAAAAATTTTTAAAAAACCTCAAAAATAGCAAAGGAAGTCAAAGAGCTATATACTGAAAACTATAAAGCCACTTCATATAATTATCAAAGTTTTGATAGATAACTTTCTAAAATTTCCTTTATTTTTATAATCCTTATATTCTTAGTGATCCACAAGTTATAAGTATAAAAGAGTTTCCTATAATCTAATAAAAAATTATCCTGGTAATTTGTTGCTTCTAGTTTTCTACAGTCTAGTTTAGACCACTTATTAAAAATGTGGTTAATAATCCTTACCCACAATCTATAAAGACAGTATAGCTACTCTTTATTGATCAATTTCCAGGTGCCCAGAGAAACACAATCATATGTAATTTCTAAACCTCACAACTTAAAACTATCCCCATTTTGCAAATGAGGAAAAATTCTGAAAATAATTCCATGAATTTTGATACAAATACTTTGAAATATCTATTACTGTTTTTTGAGAACATTTTTAATACATTTTGGAACTCAAAGAGATATAAACAAATTTAATAAGATTAATTGCCCAGGTAAGTAATCTCTGTTCCCTTAAATAACTAGTTTCTCATTTCTCAAAGGACACTTAGTTAATTTAAAAACAGGGTGGGGGAGTATGGGGTGAGTATTTGGCCTAGTCATTAAGACACCCCCTGTCCCATATCAGAGTGCTGAGATTCTGTTCCCAGCTCTGGCTACTGACTCCAACTTCCTGTTAATACAGACCCTGGGAAGCAGCAGTGATGGCTCAAGTGATTAGGTATCTGCCACCCACATGGGAGATCTGGATGGTATTTGGTGAGTCAATGGATGGGAGCTCTCTCTCTTTCTGTCTCAAGTAAATAATTTTTTAAAAAATGGAAAGGAGAAAAAACAACCCCTTTCTCAATTATATAAATTTATATTTGCTGTTAATAAAAGCAATATTTCCACAGAAAATAATACATTCTCATTTAATTATATAAGCATGAATATGATTAAATTAAGAAGAGATGCACAGTTTTTTAAGGATTTTATTTATTTGAAAGACAGAGTAAGAGAGAGAGAGTGTGTGCACTTCCAACTGCTGATATACTCCCCAAATGACCACAACGACCAGTGCTGGGCCAGGTCAAAGCCAGGAGCCATTCTAACCTGTGTGAGGTGAAACTTCATTGTGGTTTAGATATGCATTTCCCTGATGGCTAGTGATCCTGAGCATTTTTTCATGTGTCTGTTGGCCATTTAAATTTCCTCTTGTGAAAATATCTATTCAGGTCCTTTGCCCATTGCTTAACTGGATTGTTTGTATTGTAGTTGCTGAGTTTCTTGAGCTCTTTTTAGATTCTGGAAATTAATTCTTTATCAGTTGCATAGCTTGCAAGTACTTTCTCCCACTTTCTCGGTTATTTGTTCACTTTGCTGTGTGTTTCTTTTGCAGTGCAGAAATTTCTCAGTTTGATGTAATCCCATTTGTTAATTTTGGCTTTGAATCCCTGTGCTTCTGGGGTCTTTTCAAAGAAGTCTTTCCCTATGCCAATGTCTATCAGGGTTTCCCCAATGTTCTTTAGTAATTTGATGGCATCAGGTTGTAGATTTAGGTCTCTGATCCATTTTGAGTACATTTTTGTTTACAGTGTAAGATAGGGGTCTTGTTTCATACTTCTTCACACAGACATCCAGTTTTCCCAGTACCATTTGTTGAAGAGACTGTCTTGGCTCCAGGGATTGATTGTTGCTCTTTTGTCAAGAAAAGTTGGTTGTAGATATGTGGGTTCATTTCTGGAATTTCTATTTTGTTCCATTGGTCTACACATCTGTTTTTGTGCCAGTAGCAGGCTGTTTTGATTATAACTGCCCTATTGTATGTCACGAGATCTGGTATTGTGATGCGTCCAACTTATTTTTTTGTTGTTGTTTAAGATTGCTTTAGGGAGCTGGCACTTTGGTGTAGCAGGTAAAGTCGCTGCCTGCAGTACTGGCATCCCATATAGGCGCTGGTTCAAGTCCCAGATGCTCCACTTCTGATCTAGCTCTCTGCTATGGCTTGGGAAATCAACAGAAGGTGGCCAAGTCCTTGGGCACCTGCACCTGCATGGGAGTCCTAGAAGAAGCTCCTGGCTCCTGGCTTCAGATTAGCACAGACTCAGCTCCTGCAGCCATCTGGGGAGTGAACTAGCGAATGGAAGGCCTCTCTCTCTCTCTCTCTCTGCCTCTAACTCTAACTCTACCTTTCAAATTAATAAATAAATCTTTAAAAAAACAGATTGCTTTAGCTATTTGGGGCACTCTGAGTTTCCATGTGAATTCTAGCATCATTTTTCCGAGATCTGAGAAGAATGTCATTGGTATTTTATTGGGATTGCTTAAATCTATAAATTGCTTTTGGTAGTATGGGAGTTTTGATATGTATTTTTCCAATCCAAACATGGAAGATTTTTCTACTTTTTTATGTCTTCTTCTATTTCTCTAATGTCTTATAATTTTTATCATAGAGATCTTTGACATTCTTGGTTAAATTTATTCCAGGGTATTTAAATTTTTTGTAGCTATTTTGGATGGGATTGATCTTAGAAGTTCTTTATCAGCTATGGCATTGTCTGTTTATAAAAAAGCTATTGATTTTTGTGTGCTGATTTTTATATCCTGCTACTTTACGAAACTGTTTCATGAGTTCCAATATTCTCTTCAGTGAGTCTTTTGGGTCCCATATATATAGAATCATGTCATCAGTGAAAAGTGATAATTTGACTTCTTCCTTTCCAATCTGTATCCCTTGATTTCTTTTTCTTGCCTAATGGCTCTGGCTAAAACTTCCAGGACTATATTGAATAGCAATGGTGAGAGTAGGCATCCTTGTCTGGTTCCAGATCTTAATGGGAATGCTTCCAATTTTTCCCCATCCAATAGGATGTTGGCTATAGGTTTGTCATAAATTTCCTCGATTATATTATAGAATATTCCTTCTGTACTCAATTTTCTTAAGGTTTTCCTCATAATAGGATGTTGAATTTTATCAAATGTTTTCTCTGTATCTTTTGAGATAATCCTATGGGTTTTGTTCTTCAGTTGTTCATGTGATGTATCACATTTATTGATTTGCAAATGTTGAAACTTCCTTCCATACCAAAGATAAATACCACTTGG
The DNA here is from genome assembly GCA_949820135.1 of Sylvilagus floridanus. Taxonomy (NCBI): domain Eukaryota; kingdom Metazoa; phylum Chordata; class Mammalia; order Lagomorpha; family Leporidae; genus Sylvilagus; species Sylvilagus floridanus. Next base: position 75,364,253 of record OX463225.1, on the reverse strand, counting down.
TCTGGATGAATGATCTTTCTGATGTGTTGCTGGATTTGATTGGCTAATTTTGTTGAGGATTTTTGCATCTATGTTAATCAGGGAAATTGGTCTATAGTTCTTTTTCTCTGTTGCATCTTTTCTGATTGAGGAATTTAGGTGATGCTGGCTTCAAAGAAGGAATTTGGGAGGATTCTTTCCCTTTCAATTCTTTTGAATAGCTTGAGTAGAATTGGATTTAGTTATTTAAATGTCTGGTAAAATTCAGCAGTGAAGCCATGTGGTCCTGGGCTTTTCTTTGTTGGGAGGATCTTTATTACTGATTCAATTTCCATTTTTGTTATTGGTCTCTTTAGGTGTTATATGTCTTCATGACTTAATTTTGGTAGATTGTATGCATCTAGCAATCTATTTTTTCTAGGTTTCCCAATTTGTTGGCATACAACACTTTGTAGTAATTTCTGGTGAGTCTATTTATATTTTTGCTATTTGTTGCTGCATTTTTTTCATCTCTGATTTTATTGAATGGGACTTCTTCCTCTTTTTATTTTTTTTGGTTAGTTGGGCCAATGGTGGGTCAATTTTATTTTATTTTTTCAAAAAACAAGCTCTTCATTTTATTGATCTTCTGTATTTCTGGGGATGGGTTTCAATTTTGTTTATTTCTTCTCTATTTTGTTTCTTTCCTCCTAATAATTTGGGCTTTGGTTTGTTTTTTTTTTCTAGGTCTTGAGATGCATTGACAGCTCATTTACTTGGTGACTTTCCAGTTTCTTGATATAGGCACCAATTGCTATAAATTTCCCTTTTAACAGAGCTTTTGCTTATCTCGTAAATTTTGATATGTTGTATTGTCATTTTAATTCATTTCCAGGGTTTTTTTTAATTTCTCTTTTGAGTTTTTTCTATTACCCACTGTTCATTCAGGATCATGTTGTTCAGTATCCATTGTTTGCATATGTTGTAGAGCCTCTTGAATTGTGGATTTCAAGCTTGAATCCATTGTGATCAGGGAAGATGCGTGGTATGATATGGACTTTACTGAATTTGCTGAGACTTGCTTTATGGCCTAGTATATGGTCTTTCCTAGAGAAAGTTCCATGCACTGATGAGAAGAATCTGTATTCTGCAACTGTGGGTTGAAAAGTTCTATAGATACCAGTTAGGTCCATTTGGTTCATAGTGTAGATTAGCTCTGTTGTTTCTTTGTTGATTTTCTGTCTGGTTGATCTACGCATTGATGAAAGTTGGGTGTTGAAGTCCTCCATTCCTATTGTATTGGAGTCTATGTCTCCATTTAGATCCATTAACAGTTCTTTTAAAGAGTCAGGTGCCCTGGAATTGCATGCATATACATTTATTATAGTCACATCTTCCTGTTGAATTGATCCCTTAATCATTACATAGTGCCCTTCTCTGTCTCTTTTAACAGTTTTTGTGTTAAAGTCTATTTTGTCTGATATTAGGATGGCAACACCTGACCTTTTTTGCTTTCTGTTAGCATGGAATATCTTTTTCCATCCTTTCACTTTCAGTCTATGTGTATCTTTATTGGTGAGATGTGTTTCTTAGAAGCAGCAAATAGATAGGTCTTATTTTTTAATCCATTCAGCCAGTCTGTATCTTTTAACTGGAGAGTTGAGGCCATTTACTTTCAAGGTAACTATTGATAACTAACTACTTGACCCTGCTGTTTTTCTGTGAATACTCCAATTGTTTGCTTTGGATTTCTTTTGTACTTCTCCTGGGGGAATTTCTGCCCTCACATTCTTTCATGAGGTAGGCTTTCTCTGTGTTTCTGTGTATAGCACATCCATTAACATCTTTTGCAAGGTTGAATTAGTGGTGACAAATTCTTTCAATTTCTGTTTTTTATGGAAGGTCTTTATTTCACCTTCATTCATAAATGAGAGCTTTACAGGGTACAGAATTCTGGATTGACAGTTTTTTTCTCTTAAGACTTAGAATATATCTTGCCATTGTCTTCTAGGCTAGAGGATTTCTGATGAGAATTCAGCTGTGCATCTAATTGGAGATCCTCTGAAAGTAATCTGGTGTTTCTCTCATGCACATTTTAGAATACTTTCTTAATGTTTTTACTGTGGAGAGTTTGATTACAATGTGTTATGGTGAAGATCTTTTCCGGTCATGTCTGTTAGGATTTCTATGTACGTCCTGTACTTTCTGTCTCCAAATAGGGATGTTTTCTCTAATTATTTCACTAAATAAGCCTTCTAGTCCAGTCTCTCTTTCCATACCTTCAGAAACTCTTAAGACCCGTATGTTGGGTTGTTTGACAGTATCCCATAAATCTCCAATACTGTTTTTAAGCTTTCTATTTTCTTCTTGTCTTTTTGTTTGTTTGTTTTTTTGTTTGACTAAGATTTTGTCTTCTAGTTCAGGTTCTTTCTTCTGCATCACCAGGTGTGTTATTAAGTCTTTCCATTGCATTTTTATTTTGTCTGTTGAATTATTCATTTCTAATATTTCAATTTCTCTTTAAAATCAATTTTATGGGAAAAACTTTCATTAATATCATGTACAATTTCCTTTAGTTCATGGTTGTGCGTCTGATTACTTTTGAGTAACACTGTGATTAATTTTTTGAATTCCATTTCCAGCATTTCCTCAATCTCTTCATCTTCACACTGTAATACTGAAATGTTGTTGTATTCCTTTGGGGGGGATCATGGTGTCATCCTTATTCTTGTTTTTTGAACATCTGCATTTATTTTTAGGCATTTGTATAATTAATTGTTTATTTTTCCTCTGATGCCTTTTATTCTTGAGCTATGCCTCTGTGGCTTAGTGAAACATCTGCACTCTCTGAATACCAAGAGGTATTTGTGGTAGGTGTGGCCAGGGAGCTCTGGTTAGTGCTCCAGGGTGTTTTGAGTATCCAGGGTAACACTCAAGTTGGGTATGCGAGCTCCTCTGGTTAACAGGATAGAGAGGAATATTCACCTCTGTTGGTGTGACCACCCCCTCACCTCTACTCCTCCAAGCTGAGCAATGCCCAGGTGTTAGCCCCAGTGTGTTCAGTATTCGTCTGCACCACCATATGAACTGCACAAATGATCTTCACAGTCCTCCCTGTAAGCACAGTTCCCTGTACTATGCAACAAACAGCTCTGAGAGTATGCAGCAGTACTCAGTGGTTTCCCAGAAACCCAGCTACACCCTGCCTCCTCTCATGCAGTCACAGTGTTTTCTCAGCTCAGCACTCAGGGCTCTCATGGTCAAGGAGTACAAGAAGGACACTCCATCTTGCTATCTTGTTCCATCCACAGAAGAGAGACTGAGGGGTTCCCAGGGCCACTGCCTGTGTGCATTCCACCCAGCTGGATAGAGCCTGATCCTCCTGGCCAGACTCAAAGTCAATGGGAATCGTGGGTTTTTCTCTCTGGCAAAATCCCTAGATTACAAGTGTGCCGAATACCCACAGCCCTGCTCTCTTCACAACTATGCTGGGCATGTACAAGAGTCTCTACAGGCAGCACTTCCCTTCCATTGGGATGGCTCCTCCTCCCCACTCACTGCAGAGTGGATGCAGTTGGTGAGGTGGAGACTATCCTTGCCAGTTGCTCTTAAACTACTATAGATGGCCCTGCAGACTGGGTGGAGTCCCTGATAGTTGCTGGGTGCATGCACAAGAGCAAGAGCAGCTGATATCTGTTTATGTTCAAAAATGGTGCCAGTCCTCCCACAGCTGGCCATAGGTCACTGTTGGGGGAGTGGAGAAGGAGAGAAAGAAATGCACCACTCCCGCTACACCGCCCCAGATGAGTTGTCACACTATTCCCCTCAGGGTCTGGGCTCATCTCAAAGACAGTGGAGTCCACTAGGCTCTCCCTCCAACTGTATCAACAGTGGCACAGGTCCAAGTGGTCTAACCTCACCTTGTTTGCCAGGGTGGGAGTTTTTTCTGGATGCAAGTTGCTGGATCCTTTGTTGTGTCCTTGCTCATTGCTGCGTGTCTGCACCTTACACACAGGTATGAAACATTTCTTCTGCTTTTGCAGGACCTCCCACTGTAGTTTACTCTGAGAGTGTACTTTCTCCACTTTTTTTCTATTAATTTTGCTTAGCCTAGATCAGACTACCCTTTCATTATTCCACCATCTTCTGCTGTTGTGTTCTTCTGAGCTCACTCCCTTTAATATCTCAACGCCAATAATCTTTTTTTTTTTTTGAGAGACAGGGAGACAAGAGTTCCCATTCATTGATTCATTTTCCAAATGTCTGCAATGGCTGAGTCTGAGCAAGTTTGAAGCCAGGACCTGGTATTTCAATGCAGGTCTCCTACAAGGATGGCCTGGACCCAACTAGCTGAGCCATCAATGCTGCCTCCTATGGTCTGCACTATAGCATAGTGGAATTGGGAGAGGGGTTGAGACTCAAAACTAGGTACTCCAATATGGGACATGCTCATTTTAATCACCTGGTCAAACGGTTAAGCCCTAGACTCTAACAGTATTCAGACCATACTAAGATCTCCAATCCCTTTCACTATTCTTTATACTCTAATATGGCTTTTCTCTTTAAAAAGCACAAATTTTAAGGTCAAGCATTGTAATCACCCCCTTGCATACCCTTTCAGCCACCTTTCTCATTTGTCCATCCATATTGCTTGGCATAACCATAAAACTGATGCAACCTTTCTACCCACTTTGTATCTGCACAAGTGCAGCTGTATGAGGCTGAAGAAAAATATAAACTACTTTAAATTTTACCATTGGAAATCCATAGCAAAAAATCTTAAGTGTATCTTTATTGATGTCTAGAAATCATGCTGTGTATTTCCCTAGTCCATTCAATTTCCCAGTATACTAGAAACTTTACATATCTTCTTTTCTTTCCCAAACCTCTAATACTTTCTCCATAATTCTTACTTTCAGCTAACATTGCTTCCCTCTGTTTTAAGAAATGTAAGCATATCTAATTGTGAAAGATATGGTTTTTGGAAGAAAACAATATCTTCATGAACTTAGTTTTTAAATTTCTTAAATCAAAAAAAAATATGCTAACCATAAAGGAAAATAAAGCTGATATTTTGAGCATAGGGAGATTGAGAACTTGTGTTCATTTAAAGATAATACTGAGAGAATAAAAACATAGCCCTGAATTAGAGAAAATACATATTCCTGGAAAATAACATTCATGCAAAATAACTTTTATGTTCTTTTCCCAATAGAAAAGTGGGTAAAAGATTCAGATACCACAACTAAAATGGCCAAAAAAAAAAAAAAAGTGCTCAGCATGATTAGTCATCAGAGGGATGAAAATGAAAAGCATAATTACATATTGATATGCACCCTCTGTGATGATTAATTCTATGTGTCAAATTGATTGGGCTATGAGATGCCCAGATAGCGGCAAAACATCATTTATGGTTGTGTCTGTAAGGGTATTTCTGGGAGAAATTAGCATATGAATCAGAAGATTGAGTAAAGATTACCTTCATAAATGTGGGTAGGCATTAACAAATTTGTTGAAGACTCAAATAGAACAAAAACAGAGGAAGAGCACATTTTCTATATTTAAGCTGAGAAATCTATCTTCTGCCTTTGGATCTCAGTGCTGTTCTTGGGCCTGCAGACTCAAATAGGGTTACTCATGTGAAAGTTTCTACATATATATGTAATATGAGATTTAATATGAGAATATTGTATTCCTACTGATATAAGCACACACCTTCTTTTAGGTCAGTTTCTCTGAAGAACAGTGACTAATATAACTAACAAAAAGTAAGTTTACTTTGGCACAAAATATTTTGCAATCCAGAGCTAGCCTTGTGGCACAATGGGTTAGGCCACCACTTTAGACAACCACATTCCACACTGGAGATCCAGTTTGTGTGCCAGCTAGTCTGCTTCCAATCCTGCTTCCTGTTGATGCATTCGTAAAGACAGCATATGATGGCTCAAGTACTTGGATCCCTGTCACTTACATGGGAGACCAGGATGGAGTTGTGGCTCCTGACTTTAGCCCAGCCAAGGCCTGGCTGCTGCAGACACCTGGGGAGTAATCCAGCAGAAACAAGATTCTCTTTCTGTTTTGCCTTTCAAATAAATAAACTTCTTTTAAAAAAATTAAATCCATGCATAGCTTTATAATGAACTCTCAAACTTTTTGAAGACCGATTGATACAAACCAAAATGGTGAAAGCAAAGCAAAACAAAAGTAATATTTGACAGTATCAAGGATGATGACTTTGTGAAGAAGTGGGAACTTCCCTTCACTGCTGCTATGAATGTAAATTGTTGCAAGCTCTGTGGAAAAATGTTTGGCATCATCTACAAAAACTGATAAGCATACTTTATAACTGAGCAATTCCATTCACAAGTATACGCTTAACAGAAATTAGTATAAATGTATACGACAAAGATTGCTCAACAACGTTCACAAAAGTTTTGCTTATAATAGTCCCAAACTGAAAATATCCCAAGCATCCATTGACTGTAGAATGGAAAAACAAATCATGATATAGTCACAAAATGGACTATATATATATATATTCATATATATGTAAAAAATAAAGTACACCCCTATGCAAATTTCAGACATCATGTTGAGATAAAAATTCCAGATACAAAAGACTAAAACTGTGAATTTATTTATGTACAGCTCAAAAGCAGGCAAAAATAATCTATTTTGACAAAATTCAGAATAGTAGGTTCCTTTGAGGGAAGGATGCTTACTTGACTTTGAAAGGGCACTAAAGATGCTTCTAGAATGCTTTTAATTTACATATTATGATCTAGTTGTAATTATGTAGGTAAATTCATTTGTGTAGGCTCTTCAATATGAAAGCTTAAAAAAAAAAACCCCTTCTACCATGGGACTTCTGCTTTAATGAAATAAGTTATATCAGAAAGAAATGATACCTCTTGCTGAAAATAGCATAAATACTGAGAGAATGGTACAATAGTTAAGTGAAAATACTGGAAAGCAAACAAGGCGGCAATCCTTGAGAAGTCAAGATCCTGAAAAAGATGAGAAACTATTGAGCTAAAACCTATATTCTCTACTGCTTTTGCTGGCAAGGCTTTTTCGCAATTGGTATAAAGGCCAAACAAAAAGCTACGATTCAGATACTCTACATATGTCTGGAGAGAGGCTCCACTCATAGGGATAAGGATAAATAGGGTACCGACCAATCACTACAAAGACTAAGACCAGCAAAAATTTCGTTTCAATTGTTGAATACATCAACACAATCTGACTCGATTCTAAGCAATCTCCCAAAGAAATCCTCTCTGCATTGTAATCCATAAGCTGTACTTTGGAAATTTATATTCTTTAAATAAAAGCTTTATACAAAAAAAAAAAAAAAAGAAAGATATCTCTTGCTCTTGCTCGCTCGCTCTCTCTTTCTGTAACTCTGACTTTCAAAATAAATAAATAAATCTTTTTTAAAAAGCAACCGAAAAGTCTGGAGGTTAAAAATGCAATAATCGAAAGTGTGCATTAGTACATTTGATACATACAAACATACATATGTATGTAAGTACGTAATTTGTATTCTGTAAAAAACAAAAAGAAAGGATGGAGTAGAGGCAATATGATTTACTGGCTAAAATTGTTTTAAATGGATGAGAGCTATCAAGCCATAGGTTCTAAAAAGCAACAAAAACCAACTAGGGAGAATAAATTTGCCTAGCATATCATATTGAAACTGCCTAAAATCAAAGGTAAAGTCAAACATCTTAAAATTAAGTAAGAAAATATATATTACCTTCAACAAACAATGAAGCTAATAGCTGATTTCTCAACAGAACAATGGAAAATAAAACATGATGGAACCACAATAAAACGAAGAAAGAATTCTCAACCTGAAATTCTATATCTATAGAACATGTCCTAGTAAACTAGTAATAAAAAATAGATAAGTCTAGAAAAATAAAAACTGACATAATTCATTACTAGGATACCTTCACTACAAAAAATAAATAAGGGCTTAGACTTCAGATCAGAGAAATAATCATGGGAATGTATGAAGCAATGAATACAACAAAGAGTGAAAAATATGAGTGATTATACATCAATAAACATTGATGGCTCAGAACAACAGTAGTCTTGCATGGTGGGGACTTAAATATATATACAGTTAAAAGCATAAAGTTAACACATAAGATGAAAAAAGAGTGGCAAATGGAATTGGTATTCTAAAGTCCTATCCTGGAATATTGTAAAAGTAATAATTTTATATTATACTATAATAGGTCAGGAGTAAACACTGTAATGTCTAGAGAAACTAAGACAAAAGCAAAATAAAACTATAACAAGCAAATGGGAGGAAGACTGGAGTACTAAAACTGATTAAAAATAGGACAAGAAAGGACAGACAAAATGGGTAAGTAGGGAAAAAATTCATAAATAACACAATGATAAAAATAAAACCAACTGTATCAGTAAATGCCTTAGTGTGTAAATGGACTTACTACACAAATTTAAAATGAAGATCATTGGGTGTTATTTACAGAATTATCAATTACACAAGAGACAGTCCCTAAATATAGATATTGAAAGGTTGAAAATAGGGAATTTACAGACTTATGTCATGAAAATGCTAACAAGGATGATGATTTAACTATACCAACATCTGACAAACTAAATAAGAAACATTACAAAAGGTGAAGAATGGCACTGCATAATTATTTTTAATAACTGTAAATTTATATGTAAAATCATTAACTTTGAAATAATTAAAATAAAATATGACTGAAAGGAAAAATAGGGGGCCAGTACCATGGCTCACTTGGTTAATTCTCCGCCTGTGGCACTGGCATCCCATATGGGCACCGGGTTCTAATCCTAGTTGCTCCTCTTCCACTCCAGCTCTCTGCTGTGGCCCAGGAAGGCAGTGGAGGATGGCCCAAGTGCTTGGGCCCCTGCACCCCCGCATGGGAGACCAGGAGGAAGCACCTGGCTCCTGGCTTCAGATCGGCACAGCGCTGGCCATAGCAGCCATTTGTGGGGTGAACCAACATAAGGAAGATCTTTCTCTCTGTTTCTCTCATTGTCTAACTCCATCTGTCAAATAAAAGAAAAAAGAAAGGAAAAATAAGAGAAATCCATACACTATTTAAATGTCTCTGTACTAAAAAATAATCAGAAAAAATAATAAAAATAAATAACATGAAACTATGCAATAATAAAAAGAAGCTGTGTATTGGTGGGTGGAGGATTGGGAAAGGAGATGAGGAAAGAGACAAGGAAGCACACTATAGGCAGAAAAAGCAGAATACACATTGTCTTCAAAAATCAATAGAACAGTTATTACTATTGTATATGGTGAATCAAAAGTGAAGTCTGAATAAATTTCAAAGGATTAAAAATGTTTTCTGACCACAATGAAATTAGAAACCCCCAAATATCTGAAAAGTAACCAATATTGCCATTAGTCAAAGAAAAATTCATAATAGAAATTAGAAAACATATAGAGATTTAAAAAAAAAAAACTCACTGTTATATAAAAGGGATATAAAAAGGTGTTTCACAGCCAGGATGGGTTTATTCTAGGTATGCAACATTGAAGTAATGTTTAAACCTCATGGATGCAGAAATAACATATGACAAAATTAAACATTCTAAATTTAAAAAAAATACATATTAGCAAACAAGAAATAGAAAAGATCTTCCTTAGCTAAAAAGTATATTAATTTTTTTAATCTAATGTCAAAGTATTGAAAGATTTTTCAGGGATGCCAGGAACACAACAAAAGTATCTATATCATTATTTGTATTTACAATTGTACTGAAAGTCTTAACCAGTATAATAAGGCAAGAAAAAAAAGGAATAAGCATTGAAAGAGAAAAAAATTACAGTCACAATTAGGTTGAAGTATAGTTTTATTGTATGTGTCTATAAAAAAAAAAATAGTACCAAAAGGGGGGGAATAACTGAGTGAGCATTTTTTAAAGGAAAGGATACTGAAATAGCCAGTACAGATATTGAAAAATAACCATGATTATCAGTCATCAAGGATGTGCAAATTAAAACCAGGACATGTTCATCAGAATAGGTATAAATAGAAATATGAAAAACACCAAGTTAGGAAAGGATATAGAGCAACAAACACCCTGAAGCACTGCTGGTTGGAAATAGGTTCAATCTCTCTGAAAATATATTGGGCAGTATTTAGCAAAGTCACATACTCTGTGACCCAGAAATCCAGCAATTTATTCAATCTCAAACTCAATCTGTTTCGCTCTTACTCTCTCACAGATACAAATACATGCAAATACATATGTATGCATATGTGTACATAAACAAATTCATCAAATATATACTCATGCAAACATATATTCACCAAAAATCATATATGAGCATTATTCCTAAAAGGAATAACATTATATTTAAGAGGTCCAAAGTAGAAGAACACAAATTTCCATCAAGACAAAAAATGAAGTTTATTAATCTTATACAACGATATACATCTGTGCAAATTAATGAATTACTGCTATCACAAAAAAATGGATCAATCTCACAAAAACATTGAGTGAAAGAAGCCAGACATGAAGGAAAATGATGTGATATTCCATCTTCTAAGTATAGTATTGACTGGGAGAAGTAAGAAGGAGTCTTTTGGGGTATCAAAAAATATTCCATTACTTGGTAGGGGTGATATTTTACATGGAAATTCTCTTTACAAAATCCATTAACCTATACATTAGTATTTAACTGCTTTTTTCCATATATTTCCACTGACGTTTTACTTCCAAATATTACAAAATAATCTCATAATTCTATTTCATGAAATATTGTAAAAGTAGACCCAACACAAAAATGCTTTCTCTTTGCCCACTCTGCCTCTGCTAGGATCCTCACTGTTACTATGAGAGAAATCAACGGGGCAGGGGGAGGTGGAAACTGGAGAATGTTGGGTCAGTGATGCCTTTTAACACAATAAAGACAAAGGACAAGAAATCATTAAGATATTTGCTTTCCCCAATAAACTTGTGTAAGTAATATAAAGGGACTTCAAAATGCACCTGGGACAGTGGAATTAAAAGATAAAAATTAAAAAGTAAAACTTTACTTCTCAACATAAGATCCATCAAGTTCAAGACACTTGTAAGCACTCATACCTGCCACTTAGTCTGTCCCTAAGGATATTAATCAAGGAAAATAACTACGTCAATGCTGTCTTATATATTATATAATTGGAGAAAAATGGATGCCCTTTATAGACATTTTATAATTAAGAAACAAAAAGAGCCAAATGGTGAATGGCTAATGATTTCACATTGATTTTGCCCCCAAATTGCCCTTGTTTAATGAGACTAATGAATAGGTATATTGCAATGGAGATAGACTGGAAAAGTTTTGACTAACTTTCACCAAACCCTTCCTAATAAGCAGATATGACTGCTCTCTGCTACTCCAGAAAGTCAATAAGCAAACTGGCTTGAACATCCCCAAAAGCTGTTTCCATGATCTTTGTCCCTCACTAGTCAATCTACTTCTGCTTCAATTGGACCACTTCCTCTTCTTGGTAACCATTTTTTTTTATAAAGCTTTTATTTAAAGAATATAAATTTCCAAAGTACAGCTTATGGATTACAATGGCTCCCCCCCACACAACTTCCCTCCCTCCTGCTACCCTCCCCTTTCCCACTCCCTCTCCCCTTCCATTCACATCAAGATTCATTTTCAATTCTCTTTATACAGAGAAGATCAGTTTAGTACGTATTACGTAAAGATTTCAACAGTTTGCCCTCACATAGAGACACAAAGTGAAAATACTCTTTGAGTACTAGTTATAGTATTAATTCACAATGTACAGCACATTAAGGACAGAGATCCTACATGATTTTTTTAAAGAATTGATTAATTATCTATGCAATTTCCAATTTAACACCAAGATTTTTTAATCATTTGCAATTATCTTTATATACAGAAGATCGATTCAGTATATACTACGTAAAGATTTCATCAGTTTGCACCCACACAGAAACACAAAGTGTAAAAATACTGTTTCAGTACTAGTAATAGCATTATTTCACATTGGATAACACATTAGGGACAGATCCCTCATGAGACGTAAGTACACAGTGACTCCTGAAGTTGATTTAACAATTTGACACTCTTGTTTATGGCGTCAGTAATCTCCCTAGGCTCTAGTCATGAGTTGCTGAGGCTATGGAAGCCTCTTGAGTTTGCTGACTTTGATCTGATTCCGACAGGGTCATAGTCAAAGTGAAAGTTCTCGCCTCCCTTCAGAGAAAGGTACCTCCTTCTTTGATGGCCCCGTTCTTTCCACTGGGATCTCACTCGCAGAGATCTTTCACTTAGGTCTTCTTTTTTTTGTTTTTCAGAATGTCTTAGCTTTCCATGCCTAAAATATTCTCATGGGCTCTTGAGCCAGATCCGAATGCCTTAAGGGCTGATTCTGAGGCCAGAGTGCTATTTAGGACATCTGCCATTCTATGAGTCTGCTGTGTATCCCACTTCCCATGTTGGATCATTCTCTCCCTTTTTCATTCTATCAGTTAGTATTCGCAGACACTAGTCTTGTTTGTGTCATCCCTTTGACTCTTAGACCTATCAGTGTGATCAATTGTGAGCTGAAATTGATCACTTGGACTAATGAGATGGCCTTGGTACATGCCACCTTGATGGGATGTATTGGAATCCCCTGGCACAATTCTAACTCCATCATTTGGGGCAGTTCCGATTGAGCATGTCCCAAATTGTACATCTCCTCCCTCTCTTATTCCCACTCTTATATTTCACAGGGATCACTTTTCAGTTAGAATTTAAACACCTAAGAATAATTGTGTGTTAATTACAGACTTCAACCACTAGTACTAGGATAAAAAAAATACTAAAATGGATAAAGTATTACATTGTACAACAACAGTCAGCAAAAGAGCTGATCAAGTCACTGTTTCTCATAGTGTCCATTTCACTTCAACAGGTTTCCCCTTTGGTGCTCAGTTAGTCATCGCCAATCAAGGGGAACAAATGATATTTGTCTCTTTGGGACTGGCTTAATTCACTCAGCATGATGTTTTCCAGATTCCTCCATCTTGTTGCAAATGACCGGATTTCATTGTTTTTCACTGCTGTATAGTATTCTGTAGAGTACATGTCCCATAATTTCCTAATACAGTCTACTGTTGATGGGCATTTGGGTTGGTTCCAAGTCTTAGCTATTGTGAATTGAGCCGCAATAAACATTAGTGTGCAGATGGCTTTTTTGTTTGTCAATTTAATTTCCTTTGGGTAAATTCCAAGGAGTGGGATGGCTGGGTTGTATGGTAGGGTTATATTCAGGTTTCTGAGGAATCTCCAGACTGACTTCCATAGTGGCTTTATCAGTTTGCATTCCCACCAACAGTGGGTTAGTGTCCCTTTTTCCCCACATCCTCTCCAGCATCTAATGTTGGTAGATTTCTGAATGTGAGCCATTCTCACGCGGGTGAGGTGAAACCTCATTGTGGTTTTGATTTGCATTTCCCTGATTGCTAGTGATCTTGAACATTTTTTCATGTGTCTGTTGGCCATTTGGATTTCCTCTTTTGAAAAATGTCTATTGAGGTCCTTGGCCCATCTCTTAAGTGGGTTGTTTGTTTTGATGTTGTGGCATTTCTTGATTTCTTTGTAGATTCTGGTTATCAACCCTTTATCTGTTGCATAGTTTGCAAATATATTTTCCCATTCTGTCGGTTTCCTATTCACTTTCCTGACTGTTTCTTTTGCAGCACAGAAAAATCTCAGTTTGATGTGATCCCAGTAGTTAATTTTGTCTTTGAGTGCCTGTGCTTCTGTGGTCTTTTCCAAGAAGTCTTTGCCAGTACCTATGTCTTGCAGGGTTTCTCCTATGCTCTCTAATAATTTGATGATGTCGGGTCATAGGTTTAAATTTTTAATCCATGTTGAATGAATTTTTGTGTAGGGTGAATGGTAGGGATCTTGCTTCATGCTTCTGCACGTGGAAATCCAGTTTTCCCAGCACCATTTATTAAATAGACTGTCTTTACTCCAGGGATTGGTTTTGGATCCTTGATTGAATATAAGTTGGCTGTAGATGTTTGGATTGATTTCCGGTGTTTCTATTCTGTTCCATTGGTCTATCCATCTGTTTCTGTACCAGTACCATGCTGTTTTGATAACTACTGCCCTGTAATATGTCCTAAAATCTGGTATTGTGATGCCTCCGGCTTTGTTTTTGTTGTACAAGATTGCTTTAGCTATTCGAGGTCTCCTGTGTCTCCATATGAATTTCAGCATCATTTTTTCCAGATCTGAGAAGAATGTCCTCGGTATCTTGACTGGTATTGCGTTGAATCTGTAAATTGCTTTTGGCAGAATGGACATTTTGATGATATTGATTCTTCCAATCCATCAGCATGGAAGATTTCTCCATTTTTTGGTATCCTCTTCTATTTCTTTCTTTAAGGTTTTGTAATTTTCATTGTAGAGCTTTTTAACGTCCTTGGTTAAATTTATTCCAAGGTATTTGATTGTTTTTGTAGCTATTGTGAATGGGATTGATCTTAGCAGTTCTTCCTCCGCCTTGGCATTGCCTGTGTATACAAAGGCTGTTGATTTTTGTGCATTGATTTTATGTCCTGCTACTTTGTCAAACTCTTCTATGAGTTCCAATAGTCTCTTAGTAGAGTTCTTTGGGTCCCCTAAATAAAGAATCATGTCGTCTGCAAAGAGGGATAGTTTGAGTTCTTCCTTCCCAATTTGTATCCCTTTAATTTCTTTTTCTTGCCTAACAGCTCTGGCTAAGACTTCCAGCACTATATTGAATAGCAGTGGTGAGAGTGGGCATCCCTGTCTGGTACCTGATCTCAGTGGAAATGCTTCCAGCTTTTCCCCATTCAATAGGATGTTGGCCGTGGTTTTTTCATAAATTGCTTTGATTGTATTGAGGAATGTGCCTTTTATACCCAGTTTGCTTAGGGTTTTCATCATGAAAGGGTGTTGAATTTTATCGAATGCTTTCTCTGCGTCTAGTGAGATAATCATATGGTTTTTCTTCTGCAGCCTGTTAATGTGGTGTATCACGTTGATTGTTTTGCGAACACTGAACCATCCCTGCATACCAGGGATGAATCCCACTTGGTCTGGGTGGATGATCTTTCTGATGTGTTGTTGCAGTCTATTGGCCAGAATTTTATTGAGGATTTTTGCATCTATGTTCATCAGGGATATTGGTCTGTAATTCTCTTTCAATGCTGCATCTTTTTCTGGCTTAGGAATTAAGGTGATGCTGGCTTCATAGAAAGAATTTGGGAGGATTCCCTCTTTTTCGATTGTTCTGAATAGTTTGAGAAGGATTGGAGTTAGTTCTTCTTTAAATGTCTGGTAGAATTCAGCAGTGAATCCATCTGGTCCTGGGCTTTTCTTTGTTGGGAGGGCCTTTATTACTGATTCAATTTCTGACTCACTTATGGGTCTGCTTAGGTTTTCTATGTCTTCCTGGTTCAATTTAGGTAGGTTGCATGTGTCCAGGAATCTATCCATTTCTGATAGGTTTCCATGTTTGCTGGCATACAAGTCCTTGTAGTAATTTCTGATGATTCTTTTGAGTTCTGTGGTGTCTGTTGTTACATTTCCTTTTTCATCTCTGATTTTACTGATTTGGGTCTTTTCTTTTTTTAGTTAGTTGCGCCAATGGGGTGTCAATTTTGTTTATTTTTTCAAAAAACCAGCTCCTCGTTTGGCCGATTTTTTGTAATGTTTTTTTGGATTCAATCCTGTTAATTTCTTCTCTGATTTTGATTATTTCTCTTTTTCTACTAGATTTGGGTCTAGTTTGCTGCAGATTTTCTAGATCCTTGAGATGCATTGAAAGCTCATCTATTTGGTGCCTTTCCAGTTTCTTGACGTAGGCACCTATTGATATAAACTTTCCTCTTAACACTGCTTTTGCTGTATCCCATAAGTTTTGGTATGTTGTGCTGTTATCCTCATTTACTTCCAGAAAATTTTTGATTTCTCTTTTGATTTCTTCTATGACCCATTGTTCATTCAGGAGCATGTTGTTCAATCTCCATGTGTTTGCATATGCTCTAGGGATTCCTGAGTTGCTAATTTCCAACTTCATTCCCTTATGGTCTGAGACGCTGCATCGTATGATTCTAATTCTTTTGAATTTGCTGAGACTTGCTTTATGGCCTAATATATGGTCAATCCTAGAGTAGGTTCCATGTACTGCTGAGAAGAATGTAAATGCTTTATGTGTAGGATGAAAAGTTCTGTAGATATCTGTTAGATCCATTTGGGC
Source organism: Sylvilagus floridanus (assembly GCA_949820135.1). Classification (NCBI taxonomy): domain Eukaryota; kingdom Metazoa; phylum Chordata; class Mammalia; order Lagomorpha; family Leporidae; genus Sylvilagus; species Sylvilagus floridanus. The sequence goes on along the minus strand of OX463225.1, from coordinate 75,348,024 downwards.
TATAGTGTTGTTTAAATCTACTGTCTCCTTGTTGATCTTCTGTCCTGTCAATCTGTCAATATCTGTGAGTGGAGTATTGAAGTCCCCCAGTACTACTGTGTTGGGGTCTAAGTCTCACTTTAAGTTTTTTAACAAATTTTTTAAATAAACTGGTGGCCTGTAATTAGGTGCATATAAATTGATAATTGTTATATCTTCCTGTAGTATTGATCCCATAATCATTATATAGTGCCCCTCTTTGTCTCTTTTAACAGTTTTTGTGTTAAAGTTTATGTAGTCTGATATTAAGATGGCTACACCCGCTCTTTTTTCATTTCTGTTGGCATGGTATATCTTGTTCCATCCTTTTATTTTCAGTCTGTATGGATCTTCGTTGGAAAGATGTATTTCTTGTAAGCAGCAAATAGATGGTTTTTGTTCCTTAACTCAAACAGCCAATCTCTGTCTTTTAACAGGACAGTTTAGACCTTTAACATTCAATGTGACTATTGATAAGTGGTAAGTTTGCCCTGCCATTTGCCAAAGATATTTTCTAATGTATGCTTTGAATTCCCTGAGATCTTTTGCTGTGAGGTTCCCTTCGTTTACCTTCTTTCATGTTTATGGCCGTGTTTCTGTGTTTCTGTGTGTAACACATCTTTAAGTATCTTTTGCAGGGCTGGACGAGTGGCAACAAATTCTTTCAATTTTTGTTTGTTATGAAAGGTCGTTATTTCACCTTCATTCACAAATGAGAGCTTGGCAGGATATAATATTCTGGGCTGGCAGTTTTTCTCTCTTAGTACCTGGGCTATGTCTCGCCATTCCCTTCTAGCTTGTAGGGTTTCTGTTGAGAAGTCTGCCGTGAGTCTAATTGGAGACCCTCTGAGAGTAATTTGACGTTTCTCTCTTGCACATTTTAGGATCTTTTCTTTCTGTTTCACTGTGGTGAGTTTAATTACAACGTGTTGTGATGAGGATCTCTTTTGGTCATCGTATTTACTAGGGGTTGTATGAGCTTCCTGTACTAGGATGTCTCTGTCCTTCTCCAAAACTGGGAAATTTTCTGCTATTATCTCACTAAAAAGGCATTCTAATCCTTTCTCCCTCTCCATGCCTTCAGGAACTCCTAGAACTCGAATGTTGGGTTTTTTAATAGTATCCTGTAGATTCCCAACAATATTTTTTAGATTTCTAATTTCCTCTTCTTTTCTTTGGTTTGACTGTATATTTTCCTGTGCTCTGTCTTCTAAGTCCGATATTCTCTCTTCTGCCTCACCCATTCTGTTTGTAAGGCTCTCTAATGTGTTTGTCATTTGATCTATTGAATTCGTCACTTCATTATGATTTCTCGTCACTATCACAGTTTCATGTTCTACTAGTTGTTTCATTTCTGCTTGTTTCCTCCTTAATATTTCATTTTCACGAGAGAGATTTTCTATCTTGTCCATTAAGGATTTCTGTAGTTCAAGAATTTGTTTTTGAGTACTTCTTAGTTTTCTTATCAATTTTTTGAGATCTGCTTCTTGCATTTCTTCTATCTCATCATCTTCGTAATCTTGAATTGGGGTGTCTTTTTCATTTGGGGACGCCATAGTGTCTTCCTTGTTCTTATTACCTCGGTTTTTGCGTTTGTTGTTTGGCATATTGGTTTCTTCACTGTGGTGTTTTTTCTTGTTATACTATGACTCTAGATTAAGTGGACTGTCTGCTTTTGATGGAGCCTTAGAGGCTTGAGATGGGTGTGGCCTGAAAGCTCTGTTTGGTTCCTCAGGGTTGAGGGTGTGCCAAAGGAGACACTCCCAGGTTAGGCGTGGTAAATCTCTCTCTGTTACTTTTTTTTTTTTTTTTTTGGTTCAAAAGGGAAGTAATTCCACACAGCTGAATAAAGTTGGGGGTGGTTAGCAGGCAAATGATATACCCACAGGAGCCAGAGATCAGAAGCTCTTTCCCAAGGACCAGAGAGGGAATCTTTGCGGCCCTTAGTGTGGGCTCAGATTCTCCTGTAGTCTCCCACTGGGCTGCCAAGGCTACTGAACTGTAGCGTCTCTGGAGAGTACTCACATGAATTCGTGATTTCCGTGAGTTCTCTCCCCCACCGTCTCTTTTTTCACAGTCTCAGTGCATTAGCACCACACATTCATTAGGTTCTAATCTCCTGTTATTTCACCCCTCTCACCCAGAGTCAGGTTTTTCTGCTAGGCTCGGGGCCGGTGCCGACCCAAGGTCGCCCTGCTTATGATGTATTCCAAAATGGCACCTGCTCTTTGTCTTGCTCACCTTTGAGAGGTGAGTGGAGAGAGAGAAACTCGTGTCCGTATGGGTCACTTTTTTTTTCCCTCTCTCTCTCTCTCTCTTCTAGTTAGCCTGGTGAACTTTTCCCCACAGGGTTTCAAGCCTTGTTTGCTCTAGTATGCTCTTTCCACTTACCTTCTTGTATCTCGGGCTATTGAGGTTCGGCTCACCTCGCGTTCCAGCGCTGGTGTGTTGAATCTGCTGCTGGTGTCCCTAACTGCGGGCTCCCACGCTCTCCACGCAGGTGCACTGTGAATCTCCAGTTCCGGAAGGGTTTCCTCTGCTATTTCTTCCCCTACTCTTCCTTGAACCTGCAGTATCTCCACTTTTATTAAACTGTCTCTACCCAGACTATCGGTGTGCTCCCTTCCTATTCCGCCATCTTGCCGCTCTGTCGGTAACCACTGTTTTGATTGTGCTTTGTCTTCAGGATCAGTAAAGCCAAGTTTCGTCTCTTGCTCTAGTTCTTTGAGCCTACTGATTTAAGATCTGCTCTTAATTGCAGCTGATATGAGTGCCACAGTTTGGGCTCTTATCAAGCAAATAGCTTATCACACTTTAATTTTTCATTCAGAATTGTGTAAGCTGAACCAGTAAAGATATCTAAGGTATTGTTTATTATTTATGCTGTTAATTATCAATCCTTTGAAATAAGTTATGATAAAGATTACTTTTTTCTAACAAATTGATGTGGATAGTCTGCCATTATAGCCTTCATCTTCATCATCTCATCTTTTCTTGTTTGTTTTTAAGATTTACTTTCAAAATTTATATTTATTAAATAAAAGTTTTTAAAAATTCAGAGTGGGAATGTGAGAGGGAAGAGGAAGAAGGAAGAAGGGTTGGAGTGTGGGCACCAGGGCGTGGGGAAAGTGTCACTATGCTCTTAAATTTGTATATATGTAATCCATGAAACTTGTATAACTTAAATAACATTTTAAACATTTTTTGAAAAAAGATTTATTTATTTTGAAAGTCAGAATTATACACAGAGAGAAGGAGAGACAAACAGAGAGATCTTCCATCCACTGGTTCATTTCCCAAATGGCTGTGATGATGACTGGGCCAGGACGGAGGCAGGAGCCATGAGCCAGGAGCTTCTTCCAAGTCTCCACATGGATGCAGAGGCCCAAGCATTTGGGCCATCCTCCACTGTTATCCCAATAAGGAGCTGCAACAGAAGTAGAGCAGCCAGGACTTGAGCTGGCATCCCATATGAGTGCCAGCCTTGTAGGCTGTGGATTAACCCACTGCACCACAGCACCAACCCCTATCTCATCCTTCCTTAAAGCAAGGTCTCCACCTGTGAACTCCTGATTTCTTTGAGGCACTGTCCCCATCAACTTTACATAAAGCATCAAAGACTTCACCATTCTCCCACTCAAGTGTTACATAAATTTGAAATTTGATCTTGCTTCAATTTTAGCACAAATTATGTTGCTCTAAAATAAATTATCTTAAAACTGATTATCTTATCCTTCTTGAGAGCCTCAAACTAGACCCTGTTCAGACACATAGGAACAAATGAGTATGAGTTTTAGTGTCACAATAAAAAGTTTTTGAGATCCATATATAGTTTTATTACAATATACATTTTTATGAACTTTTTGAGAGTCTCTTGTAAAATCAGGTTAATTCTTACCATAAACCAAATCAAGAGCCTGTTAGGTCAAAGAATCTAATGATGTTCAGAGGATAGGTTCCTATGTATTTACTGGATGGCCCATTATAATTCAGACTGACATTTTTGTATTGCCATATATTTTATATAACTTCATGTTAAATACTCCAATATTAATAAAACCAACTTTCAAGCAAACTGTAGTCTAAAAGCTGAACTGTATTAAATTTAGGTTAAGGTCTCTGTATCTTGATTGTAGGTAGCTCTAATATAATGAATCTTCAAAAAGATCATGGAAAATACACATTACACAAAGAGTATACATGAATTTCAAAATGTTTTGAACCAAAAGAAACTTTTAATTCCATTTTCCCAGGAGCTTTAGAAAGTACTCCAACATAGCATGCAAAGAAAAAAAAATACTTTCACCTGTTTTTCCATTGGCCTCATGTTTTATCCCAAACAAATTAAAATTACCTGTCTGGCCACTGAAGGCAAATAACATGACCACACATACTATAAACCACAGGCCAGTTCCCTAAATTTAGTAGATGAGAGATGAAAAGGAGAAAGAAGAGAAAGTAGAGTCAAATAACAGACTTGAAAGTTAAAGGAAATGAGATATGTGTTTTTAAATGAACAAGACATGTTGGATATAAAAGATAAGAATACATGATAACATAAAGACTTCCAGGAAAGCAGGAGGGAATGGGCTCTAAAATAACAATAGAGAGACTGGACTTTCTGCAAAATGTGGTGGTTTTTAAAACTTGTCTAAAAATTATTTTAATTCCTTCCACCAAGGGTGGAATCTAATTCGCCTATCTTTGAATACGAAATCACCTAAATGACTTACTTCTAGTGAGCAGAATGCAGCAGAAGTGACACTGCTTGACTTTGGAGATTAGGTCACAATGGGATATTACTTCCACCTAGCTCTCTCCCTACCATGTTACAAAGAGGCCCAAGTCAAATGCAGAGGTCACACATAGTAGGCATTCCAGACAGTCCTAGTAAGGTTCAAACTGCTTACAGCTAGCATCAGCAAGAATGGGAAAGTCTATAGGTGATTTATATCTCCAGCCTTTGAGCCAAACTAGATATCAAACAGAACAGGGACAACCTATCTTTGCGGAGCTCCACCCAAATTGTGTTTTCCTAACAAAAATAAATGTGTTGTCATGGCTTTTAGCTACTAAATGTAAAAGTGTTATATGATGATTCTTTTACTATAACAGAATAAGAAGATAAAGTTCAAAACAATGGATGTAAATATTAGATAGAAAGAAGTTAAAGGGGCTTCCATCTGAAAGTTTTTATTTTCCCAGTGAAACCTGGGTAAGATCATTTACTACAAGAAAGATAATGGAGAAGTCAGAGGTGTAAAGAGAGAAAAATGAAATTGCAATTGTGAAAAATGGGAGACAGAGTTGCACAGAGTAATGTGGTAGAATTATAAGTGATGTTGACAGTCCATCTGAAGTTGATGGTGGTGAATTTATACAGCCCTTCTGTGTGATTTTCTCCAGGAGTACATAGCTCTTGGTTGAAAGCACTGAGAATACAGATACAGACAGCTGAGTTTATTAGAGTTGGACTTTTATCTGAAGGATATGACAAAAACACAAAAATACAAAGGATTTTGGGAAACATGCAATCTCAACTGGTTAAGAAAAAAAATGAAGAGGAGAATTGATGGGTGAATAGATGAGAAGGTTTTTTTTTTTTTTTTTTTTTGACAGGTAGAGTTATAGACAGTGACAGAGAGAGAGAGAGACAGAGAGAAAGGCCTTCCTTCAGTTGGTTCACTCTCGAAATGGCTGCTACGGCCGGTGCTACGCCAATCTGAAGCCAGGGGCCAGGTGCCTCTTCTGGTCTCCCATGGGGGTGCAGGGGCCCAAGCACTTAAGCCACCCTCCACTGCCCTACTGGGCCACAGCAGAGAGCTAGAATGGAAGAGGAGCAACTTGGACTAAAAGCAGCATCCATATGGGATGCTGGCACCGCAGGCGGAGAATTAACCACGTGAGCCACTGTGCCCGTCAGAGAAGTTCTAATAATAAATGATCATTTTTACAGTAAACAAAATGAGAGGATATTGTGATCAAGAATAATGGCATAACTAGACTTTGTGATTCTTGATCAGTTAATGAATAACATAAGATTCTTGGTGAGACTAGATGAAATGAAGTAAAGAGAAGGGGATGGGAGAGAAAATGGTAAAGAAATTGAGATGTAATAATGATGACAGGGTCATCAACAAAGAATTTAAAGCCACTCACAAATAATGCAGGGCTCAGAGCATGGATAAAGATTTTAAGGCAGGTGTGGCAAAGTTTTTGATGAATGAAAAGTAAGGGCTTGGTAAATGATAGCAACAAGGATGAGACACATAGTGGTACAGTTGAACGGTATGTCTCAAATCAAAGATTTTTTTTTTTTTTTGAGAGGCAGAGCCAAAGAGAGAGAGTTCATATCTACTGTTTCATTTCCCAAATACCTGCAAGAGCCAAAGTTGAGCCAGGCCAAAGCTGGGAGCCAGGAACTCAATCAAAGTCTCCAACATGGGTAGTAGGGACCCAATTACTTGAGCCATCTCTGCTGCCTCCCATGGGTACACATCAGCAAGAAGCTGCAACAGGAGCAGAGCTGGGACTTGAACCCAAGCACTCCAATATGGGATGTGGGTATCCCAAGTAATAAATTAACCACAAGACAAAATACTTGCCTCTCAAATGATAGATTTTTCAAAAGGTTGGAAGCACAACAGTTTTTCCTAATCCAATATCTTATCTTCCAGAGACCGATATCTCCCTAGCAGTTAAAAGTGATATAAGTTTGGTATACAAACTACTATTCTAAAGAGAAAAAGAGGTATCCTCATACAAACAAATCAGATATTATCTCAAAATAGTCAGTATATTACACAGAAAGTTCCTGCCAATTGGGGATGGTGGGAGATAATTATGCTTCTAACAGAGGCATGAGTTTTTGATACATTTAACTATCTATACTCTTAGCTTCCAACATGACACAACCCAAAAACTGCTAATTCTAGGGCTTAAAACACTAAACATAATAGATGTTCTCTCTACCACCATAGATCACACTGTAGAGTAGGGGAAGCAGCTAAGAAACTGATACAGTGTGTTACAATTATAGGTGTAAAAATCTCCAAAATGAACTAAAAACAAGTTTCTACTCCATCAGTTTCAGTCTATTTCCCAAGATAACCTCATAAATTCTAAACTTTTTCCTATATAAACTCCTACATTGCATTTTCACTCTACTATCAATTTCAGGAATCAGAGCATCATTATATACCTCATCATAAATATCATAAAATCTATCTCTCAATTTAAGTACAACAGCCAAGTCATATAATTTTTTGTATCTATGGACTTGCACAGTGTCTGGTACCATGCAGGCACTCAGTAAGTACATATTAAGAATGACTGAAGGGGCTGGAGTTTTGGCATAGTGGGTAAAGCTACCGCCTGCAGTGCCAGCATCCCATATGGGCACCAGTTCAAGTCCCGGCTGCTCCACTTCCAATCTAGCTCTCTGGGAAAGCAGTAGAAGATGGCCGAAGTTCTTGGGCCCCCGCACCTATATGGGAGACCCAGAAGAGACTCCTGGCTCCTGGCTTCAGATAGGCGCAGCTTCAATTGTTGCGGACATCAGGGGAGTGAACCAGTGGATGGAAGACCTTTCTCTCTCTGCCTCTACCTCCACCTCTGTCTCTCTGTAGCTCTGCCTTTCAGATAAATAAATCTTAAAAAAAAAAAAAGACTGAAGGATTGAATGAACAAATTAAATTAATTAAATGAATTAAATTAAAGGAATGAATGTCTTATCCCTCTGTCATTCTATGAGTTGACCTATGGCTTATTTAGTGAGCTCAAGATTACAGTCAAAAGTACAATTCATCCTTCTCCAGTTTAATCTTCCATAGCTCCTACTCAACAAGGAAGTGAGCTGGGATTGGAGTAGCCAACACTATCAGCATAACTGGTCCCTATAAAAGAAGTTAAGTAACATCTGTATAAAAATGTTCTCTCAAATTTGTGGCTTACATATAATAGCCTGCTGATGCTGATAATCTACTTTAAAAATGTAGTATAAAAATTGAATATTCACTCTATTAACTTGGACCCTAAACTAATCAGACCTCAAGGCAGTCTCTAACTTTTGAGGACAAAGTCCTGATAGAGTAGATAGGTTTGCTACAGATCTGAGGTTTAAATTCGACAGTTGCCTCACAAGAGTATGAAAGTTTCAGAAGTCACCAAAAAGTTAACATACAAACAGTAGGCAATAGTGAATACACTAAATTATGGCTTTATAACTCATTGTCGCAAGCCAGATAAAAGATATGGCATCTTTGTAAGGCAGAAATAATTTCTATTATGCTGGTGCATCAATTCACTTAGTGCATTAGTGCATTTCTGTCTTTAAAAGAATCCCAGGGGGGCCGGTACTGTGGCATAGTGGGTAAAGCCGCAGCCTGCAGTGCCGGCATCCCATATGGGTGCCGGTTCGAGTCCCAGCTGCTCCACTTCAGATCCAGATCTCTGATATGGTCTGGAAAAGCAGTAGAAGATGGCCCAAGTCCTTGGGCCCCTGCACCCAATTGGGAGACCTGGGAGAATGGAAGAAGCTCCTGGCTCCTGGCTTTGGATTGGTGCAGCTCTGGCCATTGTGGCCATCTGGGGTGTGAACCAGCAGAATGGAAGACCCCTCCCTCTCTCTTTTCAAATAAGTAAATACATCTTTACCAAAAAAAAAAAAAAAAGGAATCCCAGGCACTGGTGTTATAGCACACCAGGTAAAGTCACTGCCTGCAATGCCAGCATCCCATCTAGATGCCAGTTTGAATTCTGGCTGCTCTACTTCCAATCCAGCTCCCTGTTAATGGCCTGGGAAAAGCAGTGGAAGGCCTAGGAAAAGCCTTGGACATTATGGCCATTTGGGGAGTTAACCAGCAGTTGGAAGATCAATCTCTCTGTCTCTCCCTCTAACTCTGCCTTTCAAATAAATAAAATAAACCTTAAAAAAAAATCCTAAGTTTGATTCAGAAAATCACTTGCATAGATACAGAGCAATAATGATTCAGATTTTTCATTATAACATCAAAATGAAAAACCAAATTATTGCCAAAGAAAATATCCTATACTCTACTTCCTATAACATTCTCATAATTATGTTTTTAGCTATGTTAAATCTTTTAATAGACTAAAAGCTACATGAAAGTAACTCTTTATTCCTCATCCCCTTAGTTAAGGAATAAAAATCAATAAATAAATGCTTACTTTTAGCAAGTTAAAATATAAAAATGCATTAAAAGTTAAACTATACCTCCAGATCAGGAGAAACAATTTATTATTTGTTTAATAGTAGTAAATTTCAATATTAGCAACAAAAAAGACAAGCTTATGAATATTGATGATTCTTTCAGAAGGTATAGAGGAAAGTTAAATAAATTTATTCTTTAAGCCCAGTTCATACAAGGTTTTACTCTGCTTCCTTTTATTTTCTGTACTTACTGTTTAAAAAAATTTTAACTGATATATAAAAATTGTACACATTTATAGGGTACCATGAGATATTTTGATACATATATACATTGTGTGATGTCAAAATCAGGGTAAACATGTTTCCTCAAAAAGCTATTTCTTTATTATAAAAACAATAAAAAATCCTTTCTTCTGGCTTTTTTCTGAAAAATATACAGTACATCATCATTATGTACAGTCACCTTACTGAGAAAAGCAATGAATATATTTCTTCCAACTATAACTTAATACCCATTAATCAACCTCTCCCTATACCTCCCTTCCTGCTACTCTCCCTAGCAACCACAACTGTACACTCCACTTCTGTGCAGTCAATTCTTTTAGATTCTACAGATGAGTATCATCACATGGTATTTGTCCTTCTATGCCAGGTTATTTCACTAACATATTGACCTGTAGTTCCATCCATGTTGCACAACTGGCTTGTATTGGTCTTGAAGAATAGTCTAGGGGTTCTACTGTTTGAAATTTAGGTGAACCACCCATGATTTTCTGGTTGTATACTACTTTATTTTATATACTTCAATCATATAGCCCTAATTTTTCTAGATTGAAGAGCTCTAATTGTTTTTAAATTCATACTCATACAATAGGCCTTCCTTTTTCTTACCCCTATAAGCCACCTCTGTAAACTTTCTCTGGTTCTGCTATATACTAAACATTACAACTACATATAGTATACATGAAGGGTTTTACATGAAAGTAGAATGCTATGTTTTATTTCCAATACTCTCCCCAGATGGGCAACATTTAGATGACCCTTTTCCTGTAATACAGTATGAAACTATTTTAAAAGGTCAGTACAGTGATTCATAAATTTGTTTCTTGGGTCATAACTCAGATACTATCATTCTTTAAGTGAGGATTTAAATTTTTCTCTAAATATATTACCTTATTTTCATTTGCATATATAAAGTTTCACTCACCACTTCTCTAACCCACACAATTTGTGAAAGTTTCCTATAAAGTATAATTTACAAGAAAGTTTTTTATTTTTTCTTTTAATAATTATAATAAAACCATTAGATTATGAAGCTGGAAGAGATCATAGCACTACCATTGAATCCACCCTTCTCAATTTTATATCACAGCTTGGAGATTTCAGAAAACTCTAAGGGAAGAAAATTGATATCTACTTTAAATATAATCTATTTTGTTGCTATATTTTACATGTTATTTCCACTATTACAAATTTAAAGTTCAACAGCTTACCAGATATATAAACTACGAAACTAGTATTTCATATGACTTTAAATTACTCTGCTGCTTTAAAAGTTACATTGCTCTCATCTGTACTTTGGCTTTTACTCTTTTCAAAACAAAAATGCTAAAATTTTAGTACTTACAGTTCTTAATTTATAGAAATTATTTCAGATAACACAGTTTCTAAACAGTTGGCCTTGAAAAAAGGAATAAAATGAAGATGGGATGTAGGAAAAGCCCCTTAATTATCCAAAGTCATATGCCAGCCACCCATGGCTGGGAGGATGAAAAACAGTCCATATTCACAACATCCAATCAGATATCATTTCTCAGAAATGTCATGGGCATCCTGACTTCAGTATTTCCCTGACCATACTACTTCCAAATCTACTCCTGCCCTGTTTTCACTTCCTGACTCCATTATTTATTTATTTATTTTTGACAGGCAGAGTGGACAGTGAGAGAGGGAGACAGAGAGAAAGGTCTTCCTTTGCCGTTGGTTCACCCTCCAATGGCCGTCGTGGCCGGCGCTGATCCGAAGGCAGGAGCCAGGTGCTTCTCCTGGTCTCCCATGGGGTGCAGGGCCCAAGCACTTGGGCCATCCTCCACTGCACTCCCAGGCCACATCAGAGAGCTGGGCTGGAAGAGGGGCAACCGGGACAGAATCGGGTGCCCCGACCTGGACTAGAACCTGTGTGCCGGTGCTGCAAGGTGGAGGATTAGCCTGTTGAGCCACGGCGCCAGCCTCTGACTCCATTATTAGCATCATAACCTATCCACAAGACACGAAAGTTAACTTCAGTGTCATCCCCAATTCTTCCTCTCCCATAATCCCAATGGGCAATTAGTAAAATACAGTCTGTTGTTCTTTGGTTTCCAAATTTCTCCCAATGTAGATTCTGTGCCCTATCCATGTCTCTCTATCACCTTGGTTCTCAGAATTCTTCAGACAAATGGACTATACAACTTTTCTTGCCTCTGCTCCATTTGCTCTACACATCTTCACATGGCCATCAGAATAATCTCTTTAAATCCCAAATTTAATAATATTTCTCCCTATTTCAAAGTATAATAGCTCCTAAGTGTGCACACTAACTCTGTCAATTATGTGATCTTTTGTCAATTTTTCAGTCTCATCCTTTATTATATAATCTCTTCCCTCCCTACCACCAACCTCATACTCTCATCAATTAGTAACAATGGAAATTTACCTCTTTATCTTGAATAGCTATGGTGCTTCACTCCTCTGAATCTTTGCCTACTCTGTGCTTGCTCTACTCAGAACACCCTTCCTCCTGTATCCATTTAGTGAACATTTTCCATTTTTACTTCTCAACTCAGGGTTCACATCTCTGTGAAGTGCTTCTCGAACCTTTCCCCATCCCAGTAGAAATCATCATTTTTCCCTAGGTTACTCTATGGAACTTTCATGACAGCATTCGTATCAGGGTTCCTCTCATTTACTGTTGATGTATCTGTCTCTCTATTCTATAATAATAGGCACCCTGGTGCAGTTACTACATCCTATTTAATCTTTATTTCTATAGCCTTCCATTGAGTCTGTCACATATTGGGAGCTCAATTTTAAGTACTGAATGAATGAAACAACAAGGAAAATAGCTAGGCAGAATACACTTGATGGAATATTTTTTAAAGAAAGACTGCTCAAAATAATATGGTATTGATCTACAATATATATATATTGACAGGCAGAGTTAGACAGTGAGAGAGAGAGACAGAGAGAAAAGTCTTCCTTCCGTTGGTTCACTCCCCTAATGGCCACTATGGCCGGCGCTGTGCCGATCTGAAGCCAGGAGCCAGGTGCTTCCTCTTGGTCTCCCATGCGGTGCAGGGCCCAAGCAATTGGGCCATCCTCCACTGCCCTCCCGGGCCACAGCAGAGAGCTGGACTGGAAGAGGAGTAACCGGGACTAGAACCCGCTGTGCACTGCAACAGGCAAAGGGTCAGCCTAGTGAGCAGCGGCACCGGCTGACCTACGTATATTTGCCTCCTATAAATTCTGCACTTTCTATTTAACCTAATTTTTTAATTAAAAATTTAAGATTTATTCATCTGAGGAAATTTTGTTACATATGTGTGCTAACACTTATTATCACTTAGATATACTGACAGTTTCATACATTATACTAATTGTTTTATTAACTTAATGGAATATCAAAATTAATGATGGTTAACTTTTAAATATCTGACAAGACCTTAATAAGTATCCTGGCTTACCTAGGATTATCTCAAGTGCTGCTTCTGCCACTCAGTCATGGCTTACTTTTCTAAGCTGCCTTTCATGCTTAGAAAATGCTCTAATTATCCTGCAGCCAGCAATGAAAAGCAATAATCTGTATATCCTAAGTGAAGGACACTGAGTAGGAGAATGTTAGATAATTTTATACAATAGATAATTTACACAAAAAATTCACATAATTACGATGAACTGGATGAAATCATATGTAGATCATCAAAACTGCATACAAGTTTTGACCTTTTTTTAAACCTAAGGAAGACGACTCCCAAGTACCTCTGCCCCCATTTACTAAACTGTAACAGATATCTGCTACCAATTCTTCTTAACAAAAAAGTCTGATAGTGAAAGCTTTAAATTTGTAGGTAACTTTATAAGTTATACACAAATTATTAAACTATTATAATTTGCTAAGTTTATAAATGCTAATATAGAGGAAATGATAAGGAAGTAAGTTAACTCCTAGCTCAAAGAAAGGCAAGTCTATAATTCTGTTCACCTATACACAGTTATGTGGATTCACAAATTACCAAGATTACAGAAAGATGGGTTGATAGGCAAAGACAGCTATGTTCCAAACCTGTGTTGTCCAATATGCCAAACACCAATTAGTCACATGTATGTTAAATACTCAGTTCCTCACAGCACTAGTCACATTTCAATCCTATAACAATCACACATAGCCAATTTTGCAATCATGTTGCACAGCATAGATGGAGAACATTTTCATCATCACAGAAAGTTGGATTTGACAGTGCTATTCTAAACTATGGTAAAATATAAAGTTTTTAAATACATTAAAAATGTTAACACAAGTTTAAAAATAATTTTAATTGGCTATTTAACAGGAAGAGAAGGCATACATCTATAAGAATAGATAAGTGTAATTAGTAATGAAGTCTTTACATATATAAGATTTTACATGGCTTAGTTTTATGATACTAAATCTGAAAAGATTTTCAAGGTAATTTAATCCTAATTTTCCAGATAATAAAACTGAAAACAAAGAATGGTACAAGAAAAATGAATCTTTTTCATATATTTAAAATTTCAAAAAACTACTGAGTGCAACCAAAATGTGCTACAATTCATAATAAACAAAATATAAGCTCATATATGCGCTTTAGGATTGTCTTTTCCATTGGATACAGATACTATTTAGCATAGTGGTTAGGATTTCAGATTCTGGAATTAAGTTGCCTAGATGTGAGTGTTGCTTGTTGACCTACTAACTGTGTTATCTTAAATATGTCATTTACACCGAGTCTCCATTTTTGCCTTCTGTAGATAGAGAAATAACTGAACTACTTCTTAAGGTTTGAAAAGATTAAGTGAAATTATGCATGCAAACCACTTGGAAAACTTGGAAAAAGACTATTATTGGCCCTCAAAATATGTTAGCTGTTCGGAACTTGCATTTTGTTGAATCTAATCTATTTATGGCTTTCTTTGATATCTATTCACCTTAAAGTTATTCAGACAGAGATTCTCTGCAAGACATTCAAAGATCATTAAGTGAACACTAAGCTATGGGGTCTTTACCACTTGCAGTCATGAGAGAATCTGCATCAAAATCTCTATAATAACACTCAACATCTTTATCAAGAGTAAATAATACAAGGTCCCATTGGCAATCTGGAGGTGCAGTATTTTTTAAAAAGTAATTAACAAATAAAAACCCTTCCCAGGTTAAAAGAAGTGGCATGTTGGGGCCGGTGCTGTGGAGTTATGTGTAAAAGCTGCTGCCTTCAGTGCCAGCATCCCATATGGGTGTCAGTTCTAGTCCCAGCTGCTCCACTTCCAATCCATCCCTCTGCTATAGCCTGGGAAAGCAGTAGAAGATGGCCAAGTCCTTGAGCCCCTGCACCTGCGTGGGAGACCCAGAAGAAGCTCCTGGCTCCTAGCTTTGGATTGGCACAGCTCCAGCTGTTGCAGCCAATTGGGGAGTGAACCAGTGGATGGAAGACCTCTCTCTCTCTCTCTCTCTGCCTCTCCTTCGCTCTCTGTGAACTCCAACTTTCAAGTAAATAAATAAATCTTAAAAAAAAAAAAGAAGTGGCATGTATTTTTTGGGTTGGTTACTGTGGGTAGAGTAAAAAGTAGGGGGCTGTATAAGTAAAACAATATGGAATGATGAGTTTAAAACTTCATAGAGAATTGTAGTCTCACTTGTATATTGTGATTACTGATGCCATAAACAAAGAGTGTCAATTGTTAAATCAACAACAGTAGTCACTGTGCATTTACTCCCCATGTAGGATCTCTGTTGTTAATGTGTTATACTATGTGATTTAATGGTATAACTAGTACTCAGACAGTACTTTACACTTTGTGTTTCTGTGTGGGTGCAAACTGTTGAAACCTTTACTTAGTATATACTAAGTTGATCTTCTGTACATAAAGATAATTGAAAATAAATCTTGATGTGAATGGGATGGGAGAGGGAGCGGGAGATGGGAGGGTTGCAGGTGGGAGGGGAGCTATGGGGGGGAAAAGCCACTGTAATCTAAAAGCTTTGGAAATTTATATTTATCAAATAAAAGTTAAAAAAAAACTTCATTAGCTGATTTTTTTTTGACAGGTTTAGTTAGAGAGACAGAGAGAGAGAGTTATAGACAGTGAGAGAGAGACAGAGAGAAAGGTCTTCCTTCCATTGGTTCACTCCCCTAATGGCCACCATGGCCGGTGCTGCACCAATCTGAAGCCAGGAGCCAGGTGCTTCTTCCTGGTCTCCCATGCAGGTGCAGGGCCCAAGCACTTGGGCCATCCTCCACTGCCCTCCTGGGCCACAGCAAAGAGCTGGACTGGAAGAGGAGCAACCGGGACTAGTACCCAGCACCCCAACCAGGACTAGAACCCAGATTGCCAGTGCCGCAGGTGGAGGATTAGTCAAGTGAGCCACAGTGCCAGCTAGCTGATATTTAACTAACTACACATCAACTTAGTTTGAAGAATAATTTTTATTTATTTATCTGTATTTATTTGAGAGACAGAACTACCATCTACTGATTCATTCCACAGTTGCCCACACCTCCAAGAGCAAGGCCTCATCAAAGCCAGGAACCAGTAACTGAGTCTAGGTCTCTCATATGGGTGTTAGAGATCCAACAACTCAAACCCAGGCTCTCTGATATGGGATGCAGGTATCCCAATCAGCTCCTTAACCACTATGCTCACTGCCTGCTCCAAAGAATAATATTTTTAAAAACATAGGTGTGCAAAGGAGGCTACTTATTGGTTTTTGGTCTAAATCAGGTATATAATGTTAAGTTATTATTTCATTAAGTTTTAAGCCACATCAATACAATTTCCAAGTTCATTATACAACAGCAGGTACCCAAATTAATGTTATGTCTAGAATTTGTGGAGATGAGACTGAATATCCCTAGTTTACTCAATATAGGTACTGCACAAAGTTAACCAACTCTCTCAATCATCTCTATGCTCAACTTTAATCTTCTAGGGTACTTTTAGAGATAAGCTCTAAATTCACCTACCTGTGAGAGACTAGTCCTAACCTTAAACTTTAAATCTTAATCAACTTGGTATTTTCAAATCAAACATTTTCCTATTGGCAATGTTTAGAACTCTAACTTGGCTTTTTCACAGCATTAGCACTTCTATTCTGCCTTTCAGTTAATGTTTATATTCACATCTTCTCTCTCAGACTAGACAGTAAAACGTTTGAGTTTTCATTTTAACACTTGGCTAATGTATTAATTGATTATCTAGTGATACAGAATGGTGTCGGGCCATAAGACTTATCCCTTACTCTGATATTATTAATAGCGGGATCTCAACTCCCACATTTTCAGAAATCAGGTTGTTTGGCTTTGGAATGGAATGACTACACAAGCTAATTTCTAAGATCACTTACAATTTAACTTTAACTATGTGTCACCTGAAGTTTAAATAACTACATTCAAGTTTGGAAACATAAATGTTCAAGAATAGTTCTCTAAAAAAATACAGAGAACAGTTAGGCACATAATGCTAAGAGTTGTTCTTTCCTTAAGGTTTACAACATATCAATACAATTTCTTTTTTCACTACATTAGAATATCAACATATACCTAATAACATTGCTCCATAATAAACTGCAAACACTGATCAACATGTGATTTTTCAAATAGTTTTCCCTAAGAGCATTATCTGTTCTCTTCTTTAGTCTCTGCACAACATTTTTTCAAACTACTATGATGACCTTCAGTTGCCATAAATAAACATAAAAAGCTTAAAAACTAGGCTGTCATCAACACTTAAGATTTTAGAAAAAAAGTTACTCATAGGAATCATTTAAATATGTTTAGATATGCATTTAAAGTTTCTATTCTGTTTTCTGCAGATATTCCAATTGTCACAGCTGTGAGTTTCGAATTAACACTATCTGGACAAGAACTGGTTTGGTAACTTATTAACAGAAATATATAGATGACAGAAGAGTCTACTACCCATCATTAGAAATATGAACACTGTACATGATACCACTCACTAATGAAAATCACTGATGTGATTCAATATTCACACATACTTTTGTAATTCAATTAGCACAGATGTTATCTTTCAGTCAACAGAGCTTTAAATCAACAGGGAAAATGTCAACTTGTCAGGTACAAATAATTCTTCATATTTTCTGAATTCGTTATAATTTTGTACAGTTGGTTACCACATTTGAGCAATTTAAAAAATATAACCCAAGATCTACTTCCACGCTGACTTCAAAAAATCTCCAGATCACACTAACTAAAGTATGCTTATAAAGTTTGTATGAGAGTTGATCAAACTTTTCTGGAGCTCCTGAAAATTAACACCAAAACCTTAATGATGAGACAGAAGCTATGTAATCAGTTGATTTCATTCACATTAAACAAAATGAATGATTAAATCCTTCTCCATCAATTCTGCTTCATTAATACAGAAAAAAAAAAAAAGCTATTCGCTTCACCTTAATTACAAAAGTAGCCTAACTCTTATGTTACAAACATGGAAACATTAAAAGATACTATGTACATGAAGTTTAATAAATTGCCAGGTTCAGTTCCAGAGCTGAGATGTCATTTACTCCTAATGATATAATAAATACAAATGGTGTTATTTGGTCATTCCGAATTATAAAACCTAACATGAACCTTGCCTAGGCAAATCAATTTTCTTTCACAACAACAACAATGCAAACACACAGAAAACCACACAGCCACAGCCACATGGCAATTCAGTGGGTATGGATTTTTGCTGTTTGGTGTAAAGTGTTGAATGCCCGCACGCACTTTCAGCTCTCAGAAGAAATCACCAGCGTTCTAGAAGCACTTCAACTCCGAATGACCTTTAAGTTTTAGAAGCAGTGTAGTAGATTCGGGGAGGGGGGTGTCTAGAGATAAGGCACACCTGCTTCGATTTTTCCTCTACCGGGTCAAATTGCCTTTGGTCTTACTATGTTTTCCATTCCTAATCGGAAGAGATGAAGGATCGCTAAGACTCGGGATTAACCTCCTTGCGGAGAGCCAGCCTCGCAGCCCCTCACCTTGCGAGACGCTGGGTTGGACCCAAGTGATGGAGCGGAGCGCGCGAAGTCTACCCACAGCGCTACCTGTGGCGCCCAGCAAGGGGCTCGGGTGGGATGGCACACGGGACTTCTCCTGGACCACCTTTGGGGAAGTGTCCCAGGATGTGTGCGGTCCCGCTCGCTCTGAGGAGAAAGGGCATCGCGGGACCGCTTTCCCTTGGCTCGCCCCATCCGGCCCTTCACGCTCAGCGTTCACCCCGGAGCTGGCGGAGGGCGTGGGGGAGGCAGGCAGCTGGTCCCCGGGGCCCCAGGACTGGTTCCCAGCGGCCGCCGCTAGGCCTGGGCCATGCCCGCGGCCTCGGGGGCTGCGATGAGAGGGGCGCTCCGGGTCCCGCCCCGGCTCTCCCAGCGCGTCCCCAGACCCAGCCCTCGACTCACCGCTCTCCACCTCGCTGCCTTTCTTGGCGGTCGCCGCGTTCCCCATGACTGGGGCGATGGCAAGAAGGGGTCAGGGAGAGGAAGGGGGCTGGGGCCGACTCCGCCGCTCCACAGTCTGAGCCAACTCCCGCTTCTGCACCCGCCAGAGCAAGGGTTGCGCCCCGGTGCCAGCGATCCGGGCGCGAAGACCGGGCCGGGTCTGGGGAAAGGGCTTCAGCGAACTCCACAGCGGCGGCGGCGGCGGCGGTGGCAGCGGTGGTAGCGGCGGCAGCGGCGGCGGCGGCGGCGGCAGACACTCCCCCTTCCCCCAGCCCGCCCTCCCTGCGCGCCCCCGGACCGCCGCGCGCCCCGGGCTCGGCCCTAGCCCGGGTATATCTCCGCGGGCGGGCGCGCGCGCCGGAAGTGACGTGCGGGCCCGGGCCCGGGGGGCCCGCGGTGGGTCCCCGCTCTGCTTAGCTGGGGGGCAGTGGACTGAGGTGGCGGCGCGCAGAGGCGGCCGGGAGAGGTTCCTCGCTGCTGTGTCCGCGGCTGGCACTCGGGCGTCTTCGAGGTAGCGGGAGGCGGCGTGAGAACCGTTAGTTGTGAAGAGCGGAGAATCCTCTCCTGCCTAGCGCTCGCCGCCTGGGCCCCCGACGTCCTGAGATGGCCGGGGTTTGCCTCCTTGTGCAACGCGGCGGCTCCTAGCTCAAAGGCTGCCTTCTCCCCGCCCGGGCCGGAGAGGAACCGCGCCGTCGGGCTGGAGACGGCGCGCGAAGGGAAACCTCTGGGCCGCGGTATGAGCCCGGTCCCTGCCAGGGTCCGGGGTCAAGCCTGTGTTTCCCGGGCAGATCAGGTACTCGCGGAGCCTACATTGTTGTCCTTCCGGTTCTTGGGCTCCGCTACCCTAGCCCTGGGATGTTTTCAGTGAGGCTGTTCACTCGCAGGTTTTGTCAGACGTCCCAGAGGAAGATGAAGAAAACCTTACTGTGTCTGCAGCATTTCTGTGGATGTGGAGCATTGTACTTAGCAACTGTGTGGATCTCAAAATAAAATACATTCGCCATTGTTAGTGCAGAAATCAGGTTACTTGGGTTGCTATTAAGTTTACTTATCAGGTCATTTTATGTGGCCATCTAGTATTTTCTTCTTGCATGTTCCTTTGGACTTTGTTTTGTGAACATTTATTCCGAATTTAAGGTAGAATGAGTCCTTTCGGAGAGGCAGATAATACATGAATGTATTTTGTGTCCACAGGCACTGCAGTTGTTTAATGAATATCTGTTGGCTTGAAAATAAGCTGAGGAAATTTCTCAGGATTAAAAACAAAAAAACAAGAAGGAAAAAACCTCAATACTCAAAAAACAGAGTGGTAACTGTAGGAATTTCTCGGTAAACTCTTCTACCTTTCTTATTGTCAGTTCTGTAAAAATATCACATATTTACATCATGCATAATGTATTCCAAATACAAGCAGTAGCTCATTTGATTCTTAGAACCCAATGCCATACAGCCTGGTACTTATGAACAGACAACATAGAGAAGTTAACTAACGCACCCAGTGGTATCCAGCTGTTACCTGGCAGAAGCAAGATTGGAGCCTAGGCATCTGGGTTCTAAAGTCTGAGAGTCTGTCCATCATGCTATCAGTCAAATGTGTATGCTGTAGTGAATTGCATTTCCAATATTTGAAGTCCTACAGAGTTGAAAAGGTAGATGCACAATGAGTATTCTTCTTGATGGAAATTCATTATATTGTTTTCTGGGTTTCCAATAAATCCAAATAAAACAATATGGAACCAAAGATTTTGATTAGATGATATGAGATTTTGTATCAGCAGGCAACCATACCACGTTTAGTTTTGTGATTGTGACATTTTGGCCTGCATAAATTAAAAAAATTATTAGCATCGAACCACATATATAATAAAACTTTTATACTCTATTTTTGGAGCAAATCCTTTTAGAATCTTGGAATAATTATATTGCCTTCACTGGTTCAGTTTTTAAATGCATGCCTTTTTAAAGACCAACTAATAATAAAAGAGTGGTTAAATGCATAATATGTCACTTGCCATTACACAAAGAGAGAGAGAAAGAGAGAAGTACAGAGAGTCAAAGAGAGTTTGCGTTCATTGGATCACTCCCCCAAACACCTGCAGTACCCCAAATTGGATCAGGTGGAAGCCAGTAACCAGAAACTCAATCCAGTTCTCCCACATGGGTGGTGGCAGGAAACTAGAGTCAGGAGCCAGAGCCAGGTATTGAACTCAGGTACTCTAATATGGGATGTGGGCATCTTACCCACTTAAAAATGTCTATGTCATCACGTAGTTTTGAATTCTATGTTTCTAATGAGAGAGGAGCCATAAGTTTAATAATTCATTAATTTGAAAAGGAGAGAGCTCTTATAAAGTTACATGTAATAATAGCCTGGAAAATTAACACATAAAAATAAAAGTATTTCATTTTCTCAATTTATCATTGCTTAAGGAAGTATATTATTTGCTAATGGAAAAAAATCTATTTAAAATTATTTTACTATTTTTATTTTTTTCTTTATATGATTACTTCAGTTTTATATTATCTTACACTGCTGCTCTGATTCAATGAAGCTTATACTTTAAAAGTACAGTTTGATTGGTTAACATTCATAATTATAACTACATACAAGTTGTTTTCTATATTAAAAAAGATTTCCCTCTAGGGAGCCACTGTTTGGGTGATATCTAAAAGACTATTTCAATAATTGTTTCTAAATTCTAGAAGAGGCAGAAGTTTTATTACTTTTCCAGCTATTCTTGAATGATTGGGCTAGCGTGGGACAGTTGCTACCTTGGGCCACAAATGACTTTGCTTTGCACCAGATCTAGATCTTTTTCCAGGGAAGCAGACTTATTAAGAAGGGAGTCATACAGAAAACAGACAGCCTCCCTTTCCATATAATATTTTGGCTGACCTCAGAACATGTAAGACTATGTAGCAGGGAAAATTCTATCAGTGATAGCTTTAAGAAATAATTATTCTTTTTTTAATAATTTATTTTTAATTAATTAAATTGAATGAATCAGTTAATTAAATGTATTTATTTGAAAAGCAGAGACAGCTCCCATCAGCTGGTTCGATCCCAAATGCCCACAACAGCTAGGGGTGGACTTAGGTGAAGCCAGGAGCTAGGAACTCAGTTCTCACCTCACATTTCCGTGGTGGGGGCCCAAATATTCAAGCCATTAACTGCTGCCTCCCATGGTGTGCATTAGCCAGAAGCTAGAACTAGAATCAGACCTGAGACTTGAACCCAGGCACTCTGATATGGGATGCAGTTGTTCCAAAGAGTGTTTTAGTTACTAAACCAAATGCTCACTTCATATTTTTAGTACTTTATAAAAAATTTTTCATGTATCAATATTTTTTATGACCCTCACAACAAACATACATAAGAGAAATAGATATTAGCACCATTTTACAATTGTTTAAAATAAAATGCCAAAGAAATGCAGTCACTTGGTCAAGGTCACTCAAAGGGTAAAAGGCAAAGCATCAGATTACCTGCAATCACTGTGTGGCAGAAACAATCTCGATCCTCATTAAGATTAGGTTTTATTATTTCTAGTTTCCAGATCAGGAAATGAAGGCTTAGGAACAAGGAGCCTTGGCTCCCTTCTTCCTAGAATCATCTGTTCACTCAAGAATAAGAAAAGGGAAAGAATGAGAGAATGAGTAAATTTTTACTCATTTATTTTCTAGTTTTTACTTATATTGTCAACTTTATTTCTGAGTCCTTTCAAAGTAAAGCGGCATAAACATAATGTATGTCAAAAATACTTGTTTTTCTTTTATGGTCAGTGGAACAGATAAACCTGAAATTGATAACTACTGAACAATAATGACTGAGTCATTTTGATTTTATATTTTACTTTACATCAAATAAATGCAAGTGAAGACTAACGTAACCATCACAGGGTTGTGATTATTTTGACTAATAATCCATAATCTTTATAGTCTAATATTTTATTATTGTATAAGATTCCTAAACTAAATGCACCCCTGTGAATATAAGGCAAAGTGCAAAATAATGCTTCCAAATGAGGAAGTAAATGTATAGCTAAAATGTTATAATTCTTCAAATCATGCTAGTCCAGTATGAAGTTGTCTTGTTGGGAGTAATCCCAACTGCTTTATTCAATAATGAATTCAGTATCTGAAGTTTGTTATGCATTTTGTGGAATATTCTTTTTCAATAAGAAAACTAAAGTAGTTGACTTTGATTAAGTAACCTGGTAAAAAGTCAACAAAAATGAGCTAGCACCAGAGTAGAATTATAGCTTACTTCCTTTGCAGAAGGATTTTGAATACAAATGAGAAAACATAGCAGGTTCGGAAGAGGAGAAAAATGATTTCCTTTCTTAATATATAGGAACTCTCAAAGTTTACATTTTTTCTCCACTATTCTTGCTTTATTAGTGTGTTTTTATTGAAACTGTTGTTAAATGTCTGTGAATTTCAGTGTTGTGCTGTACATTTTTTCACATATACACGCAGAACAAAGATTCAGATTTACAAAACACTTGCTGCTTTATGAGATTGCCAAAAATTGTGCAAACCTTTTAGGAAACCTCAGTTTGTAATTGGCCTATCTTTGACCCAGGTGAAAAAAACGAGAATCTGGCTAATGAGATTAACATGCTGATGTTATTGATATTGACAAACCAAAGTAGGGTATAGTCAGGTAGAAAGGACTCAACATTTGTAGACAAAAATCTAAGCTCATATTTTGGTTTCGCCACCATATGTGAGCTCCACATAAATTACTTAATTTCCCTTGGTCTTAGTTTCCTGAGTGTAACAATACATGGATTAAATTAAATAATCTATAAAATCACCCGGGATAACTTTGGTTATATAATAGAGATTCAGTAACTATAACTTTGCCTGCTACCTTTTAATAACATTGTGTTTTCTTTCACTTAGGTTTCAACAGTCATTCAATAGATTTGGTTATAGTGGATTTAATGAGTTCCTATGTGCAAAGCATTATGCATAGTCCAAATATGAACCCTCATGAAGTTTTTGTGCAAGGAAAGATGGATGTGTAAGTAATTCTATAAAAATAAGACAAATTAAAATTTTACTATAGTATAAATATAAGTGACTCATTAAAGAAATGAAAAGGAAAGTGCTGTTGAATCATATGACCATATTCAGATTTGGAATTTGATGTTAAATATGTGGGAAGATTGTTGAGAACTAAAATCACACAAGCAGAGGCTATCATGAAAATTATCCCTGTGTCATACTAGATCAGATTTTATGGAAGAATACAGTAACATTTGCAACCTTCAAACCAAATTGTGATTATTTTGAGAAAACTTAAATTCTTAAATTGAGATATGTGGGCTTTGTTTATTATGTGATAGAGAACCACTTAAGTTATTTTAAAAGAGTGGTTCATAATAATCTTACATCTTATTAATAAGCTACCTTTGATAGCAATATGATAGATACACTGAAGAAGAAATATAATGGCAGCAAATAGACCTGTAAAGTGATTATTGTAATAGAAGAATGACATGAAGGTATTAAATATTGTGGTAGTGGTGGAAGAGAAAAAGGGTGCCTGTGAGACATTTCAGTGTTAAGATCAGTAGGGTTTGTTGTCTCTCAGGACTCTAAAGCATAATATAAGTGATAGATGTCAATTCAAATTAGCTTGAGAAAAATGAATTTTTTCAGTCATAGAACTGGAGAGTCTAGGTTGGACATGGTTTTAGGTTTAAGTAGATCCAGTAATTTAAGGCTATGTATCTCTACTTATTGGCCCTTATTCTTTTTATACATTTGACTGTATTCTACTAAATAGTTTCTGTCCACATGACAGATTTACATCCTTCCAGTTTAGCTACTCACTGCACTGAAGAGTTTCATGTTTTCTCTTCTTTTTATTGGTTTCACATGGATCACATGATTATTCTTGTGCAAGGGACTCTGACATGGAATGAGAGAATTTCAGTTTTCTAGAAGTCTTTGAATAAGGTAGACAAAAACAACAGCCACCCAATATATTGGAAATGAGAGACTAAAACTTCAGTTTCCTATCTTAGGTGACTGGATAACTGAGATCCAGAATAAAGGAGAAAAATTATTTTTATATTAATGAGAGATTTGTGACTTGGTTCATATTGAATTTGAGTTGTCAGTGGGACATCTATATGGGGATGATGAACAGCAAAGCAAATATAAAGTCAGATCAGTAGAAATATTTTTGAGTTCACTATGAAGATTAGAGTCAAAGCCACAGCTCTGAAAGAAATGGAGATAACATGTAAACAGAAGAAGGCTGCTAAGGATGGATGAAGAAGAAAGAAGTCAGAAAAGAAGCCTGGTATAGCAGGAGCCTGTCATGGTCAGACAAAATCAAAGAGAACCAGGAAATATGGTCATAGAGGTAAAAAAGGAGACAAAAGAAGCAGTTTGAAATTGATGCTAGAAATTTATCCTAATGAATATGTATAAGCAAAACAGAAATGTATTGGAAGGATATACAGATCCTTGTAGAAATGAAAGGTGGAGAAGCAGTTGGGGACATTCAGAAACCAGGCAGCTCCAGTGTTGAAATCACAGTGGCTGCTTGGCATCTTAGGAAGTCTCTGCTTCTTACCCAGGATGAGGCAAATGATTAGTGGTCTCATAAGACTCTTCAGTGAAAGCAGAAAATTTCCCCTTATCAAAAGAAGATGGAATGGAAGTTCAACACTCAATTAAAAAAAAAAGGCACAACAATGTGTGCTACAGAGGACTTATTTGATGGTATTGGTAAAGACAAGCAGTTCTCCCTAGTGGAGCTACCTTGGAGGTAGTACCTTATGTACTCTATCATAAAGTCATAGATCTTTTTGGTTCGAGATACAACAAATATTCTGTTACCTGATACTGTAGGCAGAAGAATACTCTTTCTAAAAATATCCATGTCTTAATTCCTAGAATCTGTGAATATATTACCTTACCTACATGACATAGGGAAATTGAGATTTCTGATTAGCTGACTTTAAAATGGGGTAATCATTCTAGTCTATCTTGGTGGGCCCCATGTAATCACAATGGCCTTTAAAAGTGTAAGAGAGAGACAGGAGATGAGGTCAGAGAAATGTGATGTGAAAAAGACTCAACACCATTGCTTGCTTTGACAATGGAAAAAGGGGGCCAAGTCACGGAATAGGTGTGCAGCCTCTTGAGTTCAAAAAGCGTGGAAAACCAGTTCTTCTCTGTAGTCTCCCAAAAGGAACGTGCTCTGCCCAATGAGACCCATATGACTTCTGACCTACTGAACTCTAAGATCATTTTGTTTTAAGCCACTAAATATATGATAATTTGTTATGTCAGCAGCAGAAAACTAAAACACCACCACATTCAAACAGAGACAAATAAAGAGTTAAGTGATTTGCTAAATTGTCCTAAGCTTTAGATTCCAAAGTTAGTATTCATTATACATAAGTCAGGTGTACTAGATATCCTTGCCAATAAAACTAGTGATTGTTTGGAAACAGGATAAAAATGAAAAGTAAGTTTAATTTTCCTCTTAATTATTCTGTTAAATAATTTTAGGGTTCAACTAAAGAAAATGAATTTAAGTATAATTCCTTAGTTTTTTTTTATATATTGAAAGGGTTATTTAAATAATATCTATGGAGTATAGCAGAACCATTTTATAATGTTAAGGTGAGTTTTGTTTCTTTTTACTTTAAACCTGACAACTATCTTCCTCTCAGTATCATGTCCAAAAGCTTTAGTTTTTAGTATGAATTACTTATAACCACGATTATTCTCTCAGAAAAGATGAACCTTACTTAATATTTTTTTTAAATCAGTGACTATACAAGTTTAGGAATGGGGAGAGAGAGAGAAATGTTTCTTCTTAGAGGAGATTTCAAAATGTCATGGTAATCTAGGAGAGTGGAAATGTGGAAGGAAGATATAAATGGAATAATTAGCAAGATATCAGGAGATTGGGAATATTATATAGGGTGGTGCAGCCAATGCAGATAATAGATATAACATGTGATTACAAGTTATTTTTTACGTAGCACATAAGGTAGTACCCAAATCTTCTTTGATTAAAAGTTCTGCTTCATGCAACAGCAACAGTAACAGCCTTGTCAGTCTGTGTCCTTCCTTCGTTCCTTCCTTCCTTCCTCCCTTCCTTCCTTCCTTCCTTCCTTCCTTCCTTCGTTCCTTCTTTTATGTGAGAGAGCAAAATACAGAGAGAGATGGGGAAACATGTAGACAGATATCTTCCATCCACTGGTTCATTCCCACAATAACCTGGGCTGGACCAGGATGGAGCCAGGAGCCTAAAACTCATTCTGGATCTTCCCTATGGTGGAAAGGATCCAAGTAATTGAGCCATCATTTGCTGCCACCCAGAGTGTGCATTACTGTTTCCAAGGGTTCACATTAGCAGGAAGGTGGATTGGTAGCAGAACAACCAGAATTTAAAGCAAGTACTTCAATATGGGATGCAGGCATCCCAAGTGGTGACTTAACCACTGTATCAAACACCCACCCCAATGGCCTTGTCTTTGTGGTTGCCTGAGGGGAATGATAAAGTATAAAGGACCATTTTTGCCTTTGGCTTTAAAATTATGGCTGAGAAATAAACAGTCTTAAGTTAAAATGGAACAAAGAATAAAAATTCCCAAGAGGCAAGAAATCAGAGTGCAAGGGGTCCATGAAAGTAAGCCCAGCAAAGCCGTATATAAAATCATAAGGAGGGTTTTGGATACTAACACTCATTAATCAGGATTTGAATCAACTTTTTGTAGAAGCTGAGTAGCTGGTTGATCCCATCTGAACTCAAGGCTACAAAATCGCAACCATCAATACCACCACTACCATGAATCCTAAAACTTACAGAAGGTTCTTCATGTGCCAAGCTGTGCACTAAAACCTTGTAAATATACTACCTCATATAACTCACATAATAATCATATAAGCTATTATATTCCCATTTCACAAAATGAAAATATATAGGGAAAATGAAAAACAAAACAATACAAAAATTTCCTTAACATTTTTATACCTAGGAAATGAAGAACTATATGAATTTCAGTTGAACCCAGATTTATCTTATTCCAGAACCATACCTAGTAATCCAATATCTTATCTGAATCCAAATATCTTATCTGAACCATGCACATTAAAATGATGGGTGAGTGCTTGTTTTAAAAATACAAATTCCTAGATGCTATACAAGTCAAAATCTTTTTTTTTTCTTAAGAATTATTTTATTTACTTGAAAGAGTTACAGAGTGAGGTAGAGTCAGAGAGAGAGAGGTCTTCCGTTCTACTGGTTCACTCCCCAACTGACTACAACTGCCAGACCTGAGCTGATCTGAAGCTAGGAGCCAGGAGCCAGGAGCCAGGAGCCTCCCCTAGGTCTCCCACGTGGGTACAGGGGCCCAAGGATTTGGACTTGAGCCATCTTCCACTGCTTTCCCAGGCCATAGCAGAGAGCTGGATCAGAAGAGGAGCAGCCAGGACTCAAACCAGCACCCAAATGGGATGCTGGCGCTGCAGGTCAGGGCTTTAACCCACTGTACCACAGCACTGGCCCCACAAGTCAAAATCTTTTGTGTGAACTCAAAATAATATAACTTTTAGCAAAATGTGGTCTGTGTATATGGCTTTAATCCTTATGTGCTTAAGTGTGACCCATAAACCCACTTAAGTTTAAGAATCACTACACTATTCTGTTGTATACAAATCCTACTTCCCTAGATCAATAGTTCTAATACAGGGTTGGTCAGGCAACCCTTGATTGTATTTAGGATAGTACCTAACTTTTGGAATTGGTAAAGATAATTTATATAGCATATTTTTACTATCTGTTTATATGAGTACTTCAAAAAGTTCATGGAAATGTGCATTATTTTATAATTCCATTTTTCTATAAACTTTCTGAGGCCCCCTTGTACACATATATTGTATAGTATGGTATGGGGAAATCAATGAGAAAATGGTTGATAGAGGAAACTGAAGAATTATTGAGACTTACTTGGAGCTATGGGCTATGCTGAACATTTATATTAACCCTAATATCAATCCTAAGTAATTATCCAAACTGTCTCCTCTCCCACATCTCGATAACAGAGCCCCAGATCTTCAGATTTCTTTTGTGTAATTGCATTATTTCTGTAATTAGTCTCTCTATCCCCTATGTTCCTCCTATCCCTGGTATTAAATACTCTCAGATTGTAGAGTATGCTTTTAAAAGGCTGCATAAATACAAATGTGCAAATTCTATATAATAATCATAATCCAAAATTCCTATACCCACATTCAGGCCAGAAACAGAGTATTATCATTCCTCAGATGCTCTTACATGAGCCTCCCTGACTCATTGCCCCCATCCAAAGATATATCCTTAATTAATTCTCTTTTTCTCCTGTGTAGTTTCTGTGGGATTATTTTAGGGGTTTGTTCTTTTTTTTGCTACCTAATAATATAGCTCTAAAAAATACTCTTCAGTTTCACCTGTTTTTGAAATTCAGAAGAATTTGTAAGAATTCTGTAACTTGCTGCTTTCATTCAACATTGTTTTTGAGGTCTAGTCATATTGATATATGTTCTGTAGTTCACTTTATAATATTTTATGAATATACTGTTTATGAATATACCATAAATTATTTCTACATCAAACAAATGGATGTTTTAGAATTTTTTATTTGAACAATGTTTCCATAAGCACTCTTGCTTATAAGCATACACATTCAATAGTTTATTTAGGTATATAACTAATAGTGGGATTGAGGTTATGTGGAGTTTGAGCATGTTCAGTTATCCTGGGTAATAGAAAACTGCTTTCAAAAGTGATTTATCAATTTATATAAATGGCAGTAACAGCTAACAATAATTTCCTACTCTTGTGCATCTTCGTATAATTATGTGGTCTAACATTTCCATTCTGACCAATCTGGAAAGTGATTTAATTTACATAGTGGAGAAATTGAGTATAATTTCTTATGTTCGAGAACTATTTATATATCTTTTAATGTAAAATTTCTATTCACTAGTGTTACCCACTGTTCCATTGAGTTATTATCCTTTTTCTTATTGGTTCTTAGATGCCATTGGTATTTACTAAATTCTAATACTTACATATAAAGTAACTATCTGGTTCCTATTTGTGTTTTGACTTTTTAATCTTTATTATGATATTTTGATGCATTTAATATTTTATCAGTTTTATTAAAGATCATCGACATAGTTAAATGGACAATAATGTTTGTTCTTATAATTTTTGTTTATATAAAGTGAAAAATTTCATTTATTTCATATATACAGCTTTAAGAACATAATTATACTTCCCCTTGATCCTCCCCCCATCCTTCCCACTCTCCTCTTTTCTTATTTTTCTTTTAATTTTTGCAATGACATACTTTAAATTTTACTTTATAATCACAAGCTTAGCCCTCCACGAAATAAAGAATTCAACAGGTAGTAAGCAGAAAAATCACTGTTCCTCAGGAATATAGGTAGGGGCTATAAAAAATAATCAAATCTCAAAATCTCAATTTTGCTCATATACATTACTCCTTTTGTATTCCATATATTAGTTACCACAAATCAGGGAAAACATATTTGTCTTTTTGAAACTGGCTTATTTCACTAAGTGATGGTCATTTTACATACACTTAAAGCCATTACGACAGTCACAACAATAAACATATTCATCACCTTCAAAAGCTTCAGCATTCTCCTTTATAATCTTTGCCTCTTAGCTCTTCTTGCCTTTCGAGTTTCAGGCAATGGCTTCCCTCCTTTCTTTACCATAGAATATTTGTATTTCATTGAACTTAAATAATGAATTTGTGATATATGTACCATTTTTTGGCCTTTTTTTTAAAAGATTTATTTATTTTACTTGGAAGTCAGAGTTACACAGAGAGAGAAGGAGAGGCAGGGAGAGAGAGAGAGAGAGAGAGAGAGAGAGAGAAAGAGAGGTTTTCCCTCTGCTGGTTCATTCCCAGATGGCCACAATAACTGGAGCTGTGCCGATCTGAAGCCAGGAGCCAGAAGCTTCTTCTGGGTCTCCCACGTGGGTGCAAGGGCCCAAGGACTTGGGCCATCTTCTACTGCTTTCCCAGGCCACAGCAGAGAGCTGGATTGGAAGTGGAGCATCCTGGACTCGAACCGGTGCCCATGTGGGATGCCAGCATTGCAGTTGGTGGCTTTACCCGCTATGCCACAGTGCTGGCCCCAGACTGACTTCTTTTACTAAACATAATTATTTTAAATTAATACATATTGTCTCAAGTATCAGTGATTCACTCTTTTTTTATTGCTGAGTAGAATACCATTGAATGACTTTTTTTTTTAAATTTATTTGACAGGTAGTGTTATAGACAGTGAGAGAGAGAGAAAAGTCTTCCTTCCGTTGGTTCACCCCCCAAATGGCCGCTGCAGCCAGCACACTGTGCCAATCCAAAGCTAGGAGCCAGGTGCTTCTTCCTGGTCTCCCACGCGGGTGCAGGGGCCCAAGCACTTGGGCCATCCTCCACTGCCTTCCCGGGCCACCGCAGAGAGCTGGACTGGAAGAAGCAACCGGGACAGAATCAGCGCCCATATGGCACGCCCGCACCGCAGGCGGAGGGTTAACCAAGTGAGCCATGGTGCCGGCCATGAACGACTATATTTTTTAAAGATTTATTTATTTATTTGAAAGTCACAGTTACAGAGGGCGAGAGAGACAGAGAGATCTTCCATCCACTGGTTAACTCTCCAGATAGCCACATCAGTTAGGGTTGGGCCAGGCTGAAGCCAGGAGCCAGGAGCTTCTTCTGAGACTCCCACATGTGTGTAGGGACCCAAGGACATGAACCATCTTCTGCTGCTGTTCCAGGCACATTATCAGGGAGCTGAATCACAAGTGGAACAGCCAGGACTTGAATCTGCACCCATATGGGTTGCCAGCACTGCAGGCGGCAGCTTAACCTTCTAAGCCACAGCACCAGCCGCCCAAATGACTCTCTTTATATGGTCATTAATTGACTAACATTCCCATTATTCCCATTTTTTTTTTTTTGGTCTGTTTCAGCAAAGCTGCTGTGACTATTCCTGCTCAAGTCTATCATTTTACATTTCCAACAGCATGAAAGTTCCAATCACTTCACCTCCTCACAGCAATTTGTATAATTTTTTTTGCCGTTTTAGTGCTAGACACTCTTTTTAAATTTTATTTAAGCTACACAAATTTCATGTATTTCATATATACAAATTTAGGAACATAGTGACACTTCCCCTCTTACCCTCCCTCCTGCCCATGCTCCATCCCATCTTCCTCCTCCCTCTCACATTCCCACTCTTAATTTTTACAAAGTCTATTTTCAGTTTACTTAAAATAGTATAATTAACCTTACTCTTAGTAAGAGTTAAGTAAAACCCTCTGTTCCTTAATGGAAGAGACAAGGGCTGTAACTTAATCATTGAATCTAAAAATGTCAATTTCACTCCAATACATCAAATTTTAGGTACTCTATTAGCTACCACAGATTAGGGAAAACATGATCTCTGTCTTTCTGGGACTGGCTTATTTCACTAAATATAATGGTTTTCATTCGCATTCATTGCTTCAAAGGACAGGATTTTATTTTTTTTAATAACTGAGTAGTATTCCATAGTGTATATATCCCATAATTTCTTTGTCCGGTCAACAATTGATGGACATCAGGGTTGATTTCATATCTTAGCTATTATGAGTTGTACTGCAATTAGGATGCCAATACCTGCCTTTTTTTTTGCTTGCTGTTGGCATGGAATATTTTTTCTATCCTTTCACTTTCAATCTACATGTATATTTGTTGGTGAGATGTGTTTCTTGTAAGCAACAAATACATAGGTCTTGTTTTTTAATCCATTCAGCCAGTCTGTATTTTTTAACTGGAGAATTGAAGCCATTTACATTCAAGGTGACTATTGGTAAGTAACAACTTGGCCCTGCCTAGCACAGTATGTCGTTCACTAACCCACCATCTTGGAATCTCCAATGTTAGACATTCTAACAAATGTGTCATGGTATCCTATTGAGGCAATTACATTTATTTAATGACTACTAGAATTGTCTTTTTGTGTGCTTACTTGCCATTCAAATATTTTCTTGGTAAATATCTGTTAAGACATTTTCCCATTTGTAATTGTGTTTTTATTATTGAATTTTGAAAGTTTATTATATATTCTGAATACAGGTATTTTGTCAGATATATTATTTGCATACATATTCTTTTCTATGATTTGTCTTTCATTCCATTAACAGTATCTGTCAAAGAACAGAAGTTCCTAATTTTGATGGTGTTCAATTTTTTAATAATTTTCTGTTTTGGATCTTGTTTTATTTCATATCCAACAATTTTTAACTTAGGCACAAATTTCAATCACAGATGGCTTCACTGGTGAATCTTACCAAATATTTAAGAAAGAAATAGCACCAATTCTACACAATCTTTCAGAAAATTGAAGAAAGAAGTATACATCTCAACTTACTCTATTGAGCTACCATAATTCTGTTACCCAAACTAGAAAAAGATTACAAAGAAAAAAATCGTGAATGCACAAACAAAAATTCTAAATGAAATTCTAATAACACTGAATCCAACAATATGTGAAAGGGATAATACATCATTGCCAACTGAGGCTTATTCCAGAAATGCAAGGTTATTTTAACATAGAAAAACCTATCACTGTGTTAGCAATGTAGAACAGAAAAACCAAAATTATCCAAATAAATAAATAAAGCATTTGACAAAATACAACTTCCAATGAACTAGGAAAAAAACTACTTCAACCTTTAAATGACATCCACAAAAACCCTGCAGCCAGTATTCTTAGTGGTGAAAGAACAAATGCTTCCTCTCTGAGTGAAGTAAATGTGATGGATTGTTGGTAAAGCTGCTCCTTGGGATGCTTGCATCCCTTTTTGGTGTGCCTGGGATCCAGTTTTCTGCTAATGTACATCTTGTGACGATGGCTCAACAACTTGTGTCTCGTCTACTCAATGGGAGATCTGGATGGATTTCCTGGCTCTTGTCTTTGGCTCTACTCTTGCAGGCATTTTGATAATGAGCCAGTAGATGGAAGATTTCTACCTATCTGTAGCTCTGTCTTTCAAATCAATAAATAAACTTAAAAATGTGTATACACTGAGAATTTAGGAGTAAATCTCACAGAAGAGGTTCCAGACTTGTCAACTTACAAATACAAAGCTTTGCTGTGAGAAGATTTAAAAGAACTAAATAAACAGAGTGACAACACCATGTTCATAGACCAGAACATTTGGTTTTGCTTAGATAACGATTCTCAAAATTCTCCTGTACACTCAATGCATTCCCAAGACAGATTACAACTGACAAGTTGATTTTAACGTTCATATAAGAATGAAAAAGGTTTAGTATAGTAAACATAACTTTGAGAGAGAAGAAGCAAGTTGGAAGAATTGCACTACCTAACTGAAACACTTGTCATAAAACTACAGTAATGAAAAGAGGGTGCTACTGGTGTAAAGACAGACAAGTAAGTCAATAGAACAGAATAGAATGTCCAGAAATGGACCCATACACATATATATATATATATATATATTGACAGGCAGAGTTAGATAGTGAGAGAGAGAGAGACAGAGAGAAAGGTCTTCCTTTTTCCGTTGGTTCACCCCCCAAGTTGCTGCTATGGCCGGTGCGTTGTGGCCGGCACGCTGCACTGATCTGAAGCCAGGAGCCAGGTGCTTCCTCCTGGTCTCCCATGCAGGTGCAGGGCCCAAGGACCTGGGCCATCCTCCACTGCACTCCCGGGCCACAGCAGAGAGCTGGACGGGAAGAGGAGCAACTGGGACTAGAACCTAGGGTGCCAGCGCCGCAGGCGGAGGATTAGCCAAGTGAGCCATGGCGCCGGCTAGATATTTATTTCTAGAGCAAGTCTACTTTACAGTCAAAGGAATACACAGCTGCTATCATCTCTTTGCTAACTAGACTATTAGATTTAACAAGCCTGGTTACCAATATGCCTAAAATCTGTG
The DNA here is from genome assembly GCA_949820135.1 of Sylvilagus floridanus. NCBI lineage: Eukaryota > Metazoa > Chordata > Mammalia > Lagomorpha > Leporidae > Sylvilagus > Sylvilagus floridanus. The sequence goes on along the minus strand of OX463225.1, from coordinate 75,313,113 downwards.
AATACATATCACACTGGCTAGCCACTAAGAAAAAGGATAATTATTCCAATTCCTTACACCAAATTAATTCAAAATTATTACAGATATACATACAACTAGTAAAACTCTCTAAGTGTATAGTGGTAGAATAATGAGACTTTTAACTCTATCATAAAATGGAAATTATACAATAAAAGAATGTATATATACTCTTGTATCTGTGTGCACATACATATTGCACACATATATATCATATATGCAACCTAATTAATATTTCAAAGAAAAAGGAAAAAAGAAAAACCAGAAAAAATTACAATAAAGTTTTATTTACATATAAGTAGCAATTAGGAATCAGTAAGATGAGGGGCTGGCATTGTGGCACAAGGGTTAAGCTACAGCCTGTGGTGCTGTTATCTGATATGGGCACCTGGTTCAACTCCCGGCTGCTCCACTTTAGATCCAACTCCGTACTAATGGCCTGGGGAAAAGCAACAAAAGATGGCTCAAATCCTTGGGCCTCTCCTGCCCATGTAGGAGACCAGGATGAAGCTCCTGGCTTTGGCCCGGCCCAGTGCTGACCATTGTGGCCATTTGGAGAGTGAACCAGTGGAGGGAAGATCTTTCTCTCTCTCATCTCTCTGTAACTCTGACTTTCAAATAAACAAATAAATCTTAAAGAAAACTCAATAAGATGAAAAAAGAAAAGGAAATTGTTAATATAAGAACAGCTTAAAATATAGAAAAAGAAATTTGGATTTATGCATGTAAATTAAATAACATGGGATAAGGTATATACATGTCAACTAAAATAAAACTGGGATATTTTCTGCACATCTGATTCACAACTGTTGTAAAGAAGGATAAAGAATGTATAATCTTCTTGCACATTAGATAGAATTTCAGTACTACATGTGGAGCCATTTCAAGCAACAAAAAGCATAAAAATGTGACATTAGATAGCCTGGGAAAAGGACACTTGTTTGTAGCATGAAAACTGAAAAAAGAAGGGAGCATATAACCTTGTGTGACCTCAGTTGAGGATGTGTGCCATAAATGATTCAAACATTTCATTGCTGTATGTAAGCTCAGATAGCCAGGTAAAATACTGTAAGTATTGATTTTGGGATTATGAATAAAGCCTAGTGAGTAAGTGAATTTACAAATATGGAATCTATGAATAATGGAGAATTAACTGTATATTCACCTTGACCAGGAACTACTTCTCCTTCTATAGGGCCATGAGAGGTGGGGAAGGCATTGTTGACAATATTGCCTTTTATATTATATTAATTATAATTATATCAATAATAACAAGCATTATTTCTGAAGCATGTCTCATGTCAGGTTTTTGCAAAAATTTTTAGCTAAGGAGAGGCAGTTCTCTTCCAATGACGGATGAGTCTAGTCTACCTTTCAGAGTATTCTGGTGGTATTCGTTTCAGATTTGCCCATCCTTTTCTGTCAGATCTCTGTCTTTAACACTGGACTCGAGAGGGTAAGCATTCGTTCTTTACCAGAACACTGGCACACTTACAAACAGATCCTGATTTTCTTATTGCCTCCTTGATGACAGAGTGGAGATATAATGGTCTCTAGCATACAGATCTCCTACCAGACTTGTTCACTACACCCAAGAACATGGCATAAGTTCCCTGCAACTTGTCCCAAAACTATTTGAACAGACATCTCTAACACCAAACCCTCAAACTCTATCCAGATCAAATTTTGATCTAACTTTTCTCTTTGACCACCCCAACTCCTTTCTCTCCCTCCATTCTCTCTGCCTCTCTCTCTTGCCCTGTTTTTTCATTCTAATTTTCTCTTTTCTTCTTCTTTCACCATCTGGTGCACTCTTAAGAGAAAATTTTCAGGCCCTACTTCCTGATTTGTCAAGATGAGGTCCTGGGGCCGGTGCTGTGGCATAACGGTAGAGCTGCCGCCTGCAGTGCCGGCATCCCATATAGGTGCCAGTTTGAGTCTCAGCTGTTCCACTTCCAATCCAGCTCTCTGCTATAACCTAGGAAAGCAGTGAAACATGGTGCAAGTCCTTGGGCACCTGCACCCACAAGGGAAACCCAGAAGAAGCTCCTGGCTCCTGGCTTCGGTTACGCACAATTCCGGCTATTGGGGCTATCTGGGGAGTGAAACAGCAGATGGAAGACCTCTCTCTCTCTCTCTGCCTCTCTCTCTCTCTCTCTCTGCCTCTCTCTCTCTCTCTCTCTCTGCCTCTCTCTCTCTCTCTGTAACTCTGACTTTCAAATAAATAAATAAATCTTTTTTTTTTTTTAAAAAAAGATGAGGTCCTAATAAATACAGGCATGTTTTTCCCATTGACAAATAGTTTCTTGGGGGAGATTTGGATCAAGACTAGCATGACAGCTACTAAATAGAGTAGGAACAAGAAAGACAATCATTAAATTTTGGAAAGGAATATAAACCTACCAAAGACCTACACCAAATCTCTGTTCTAGATTTTTCATTCAGTGAAATTATGTTAAATTTTCACACCTAAAGTATATGGTTGTCTCATCTTTCAATACTTTTATTATGATCTAGTTAAAACCCCACTTTACTTTGATAAATACAGTTAGAGTGTCAGTAAATATTATATATAAAGACATTAAAAATTGATAATACAGCGAAATACAAAATTTTCCTGAAATGGGAGAGTCTTCAAATAGTTCATGGAAAAAAATGTGTATTTTGAAAGAAACCTATGCATGGATTTTTAAATTTTTTGCACCAAAATAAACTTAAGTACCCTTGTATTCCCAAGATTATTTAAAGCATGTTTCCTTGTAATATGAATCCCTGGATAGAAATAAAATGTGTGTTTCTATACTTTAGCTCAGAATTTAAATCATTTTTCTCAAAAATATATTCTTTTGTTTAGATACATATCTCTACAGTAATAGAAATATGTCACTGCTTTGTTTAATTTTTCTCATTGACTATAAAATAGGCTCCAAACTCCATAGCCTTTAATTATTTTTTTAAAGATTCGCTTATTTGAGAGACAGAGTTAGAGACGAGACAAACAGAGAGATCTTCCATCTGCTGGTTCACTCCTCAAATGACTGCATCAGCTGAAGCTGGGCCAATCAGAAGCCAGGAACTTCTTCTGGGTCTCCAATGTGGGTGCAGCAGCCCAAGCACTTAGACCATCTTGTGCTGCTTTACCAGGCACATTAGCCGGAAGCGGGATTGGAAGTGGAGTAACCAGGACTCCCAACTGGTATCCATATGTCAGCACCATAAGCAGCTGCTTTACCTGCTACACCACAGCGCTGGCCCCTAGCCTTTATTTCAGCTGTACAAGAATAGTTCATTTTTGGTGCTCACAGAGAAAAGGATTCAGGAATGATGTCTTGAAATGGCTGGGGGACATGATTAGGTAAGGATTTAGAAATGCAGCAGGGAAGAATGATCCAAATGAATATTCACAACAGATCTGAGACTGGAGTGTAGAACATGGCTAGAATACAGAAGACAGTAAGTTTAATTAATAGTGTGGAGTTAAATTCTGGTCAGCCTAAAAGGAATTTTAGTTGGAGATCATTTATGGTTTCCAGAAAGGGAAATAAGTTCATAAAAAATGTTCCTTTAAGGAATATGCTACAAACTATTGTGCAGAGACTATACTATCTTTCTGAGAATTCTAATTGTCAGTAAAATAAATCAGAAATATTAAGAAAGATTTGTAGTTGATTTAATTGCTTGCACATATAATTTTGATCATTGAAATTCTGATGAAACGAAAAGCCTCATATATGGTCTTATCAAAGGAACACATAGAATTTGATAGAGAGCAATCAATATAATGTCTTTCTTGGACCTGTGCCCTTGTGTTCTTTTTAAAGAACATTTTTCTTTGAAGTTGAAAATAGGAATGAAGACTGATTTCCACTACTGTGTTTTGTGTGTGTTTATGTGTGTGTATGCATGCATGTATATATGATATATGATAATAGATTTTGCAGACACTTACAAGGGCAAGAAAGTTTTTTTTTTTTTTTGGCTTTAGTTTAAAATAGATACTCAATGTAACCAGGATGAAATGCGTTTGCAACTTTCACTACAATATTACTTGAGCTAGTTTATGAAAACTTACATTTTCAAAATATTCTCACAGGCTTTGATATAATGATGAATAAGTTTTTCAGTAGAAATAAAATTGCTATTTTCCTTGGGCCTAACAAGATCAAGGGTTCTGTTTAATTAAAAACATTGAACAGGGGCCAGCGCTGTAGCACAGTAGGAAGCGGGTCTCCACTTGCAGTGCCAGCAACCCATAGGGTTGCTAGTTTGAGTCCCTGATGCTCCATTCTGATCTAGATCTCTGCTAATGGCTTGGGAAAGCAGTGGAAGATGGCCCAAGTGCTTTGGCTTCTGCATATATGTGAGAAACCCAGAAGAAGCTCCTGGCTCCTGGCTTCAGAATTAGTCAAGATACACCCGAGGCAACCATTTGGGGAGTGAACCAGTGAATGGAAGATCTCTCTCTCCGTCTCTCCCTCTTTCTGTCTGTAATTCTGCCTCTCAAATCAGTAAATAAAAATCTAAAAAAATGGAATATTTACAAAAAAGACGATCCAAAGGGGGACATTTATGATTTCTTTCAAATGATAGGTCTAATATTTAAAGTCTATGGGTCTTTTTATTTTTAGTTTTAAAGAAATAGGCTGACAGAGCAAGTAAGTAAAATGATTCATAGATACATAGATACATAGTTTATTTTGTTCTAAAAAATCAAGGATTTCAGTTTTTATACTTAGAGAATAGAAGCTTGATCCAAATAATTTGGAAAAAATTTAAATAATTTCTGGACTTCAAAATAGGATCTAAACAAACACAAAATTCATAATTCTTTCTAGAAATTTCAAGGCAAGGAAAAGTATGAATATGTAGATATTATAATTCAGTTAAAAGGAAGCACTGTGTTTTTAAAGGGGCATATTTATAAATGGAATTGTATATATAAAATCTTCTAAATACATAATCAGTGAATATGAATATACAAAAACATGCAAAATACAAAGAATTAGGACTGGTTCATAAAATTTTAGCTCATGCATGCCTTTTAAATTTTTTTTGATGAAATTACATTTTTGAGGTACATTTTGGGTTAGTACATGACCTAAATAAACTTATTGATAATACCTGGAATACTACATTTTCCTAGTGTTACATAGGTTTTTGTTGCTATCATATAGATTTCAGGAGTATTATAAAGGGTTAAAAATATTTCTATTCTTTTCTTCAGAATGCTTAAAATAACCCTTAACAAAGTCTAAAGTGGTGATCTCCATTGCTTTCTGAAGAAAATAATGATCTTAGAATGCTTGACATGCTGCCACAGACAGGCTATGTTACTTTTGTTAACATGAGATCTAATGCTTGTTTAATTTGTGCACTGTTTTATTTCTGTAATTACCAGCAATTTTTGCATCTGTGTTTGGTATAAAATGGGATCTGAATTTTTTTCCAGTGCCCTTTTTCCATCCATGGCCTTGGACAGAAAACAGCAATTAACATTTTTGCTTGTGTTACTGTTCTCTTTAACCTTTGGGAAGTCCATGGATAAAGCAGCATAGCCATATATGGCTATCTCAACGTTATGGTCACCCATGCATGGTTTCCACAACATAGATTTACCTCCTTAGACAACCATTAAAATTCTAACCCTCTGCTTGTAAGGACTGTATCCAATTCTGATAACCTTTTGAGTTTTGCTCACTATTCTAACTTTGAATCCCTGTTCATTTCTGGCCTTTGAATTTGTCTTTTGTTTCTTTTGAGTTCAACAATAAAGTGGAAATAATATTTTGTAATTTATGCAGTGTTTGTATGTATTTGAAGCAGGTACCTGAGGTATCTTACACATCAAGTCAATCTATAATATTTACCAGATCTCTATTATTTGGGGATTCTTTTTTGTCCTTGAGATTATTTCTTTTATTCCTAAATTCCCCATCCACTGGCCTCAGTGGCCAGGTAGATATATCCTACAAAAAGAAGTCTGTGAAAATGTTAAGTAAAAATTTCAAAATTTTTAACCAGAAACAGAGTCTGAAACCAAAGAGCTTTTTGACTGACAAGGGCTAGTTTTTCTAAGGAAAGCTGTTTTGTTTTTATTTCTGAAAATTTTTGGTTTGGATCATCAAAGCCAGGGACTATAGATTACAGCATAGATTATTTAAAAAGTTAAACATTGACTAGGGCAGAATTTAGAACATGGCATTAGAGGAAGCACAGAAAACAGTTGATAACTAAAATTAGTGTATTGACCAAGGAATTCCTGTAGGAGGAAACAAAGGAAACCTGAAGCAAAAGCTATAGACAAACCACCCAAAACAAGGAGCCAGATAGAAGATTTAGCTGAATCTCAAACAACAAGTCTGTGAATGCCAAGGTAATGTCTGAGGTAGCTACTCATTCTCACTCCATAGAAGATATCAAGCAACAAGCTACATTATCAGTGGGGAAGGCAAGTAAAGGGTCAGGCAACATCAGAAAGAACCAGAAGCCTCTCTTCCACTACAATGATAATGGTTAGCATATAGAACCTGTTCTAAGCACTGACATGGCTTATCTGTTTAATTCTCATAACTTACGAATTGGCAGTAGTATTATATCTAGTTTTTTAATTAATTGATTAATTTTATTTATTGGAAAGATAAACAGAAAGAGAGGAACACTCACTCACTCACTCACTCACACAGAGCTGGCTTACTCTCCAAATACCTGCAATAGCCAAACCTGTGCCAGACTGAAGCTGGGAGATAGGAATTCAATCCAGTTCTCCCACATGGGTGATGGGGACTCAGGAACTGTAGCCATTACTACTGCTTTCTAGGGCATGCATTAGCAGGAAGCCAGAATTGGGAGTGGAGCTGAAGTTTGAACCCAGGCATTTTAATGTGGAATGTGCTAATCTCAATTGGAGAGTCAACAATTAGGCCAAATCACCCCATTATTTCTATTTTAAATATGAAACAAAGATAGAAAATGTAAGGTTATATAACTGGAATGTAGTAGATTCATAATTTTATTTGTATCCAGATCCTACTGAAGGAAGAAAAATGAGGAGGAAAATCCTGGAAGAGGTTGAGGAGCCTGTTGAAGTTTGAACTTGAAAATGACTCAATTTATATCCTAAAGAGGGTGAAACTTTACCCCAATTATTTGTATTAGCCAGGATTCTCTAGTGAGGCAAAAGTAATATGATATTAGATAGATAAGAAAGATATATGATAGAAAGATACAGATAGATAGACAGATAGACACATAGACAAGGAAAGCCAGTGATGTAAGTTTCAGCCCAACTCTGAAGATCTGAGGACTAGGAGAGCTAATAGTTAACTTCCAGTCTGAAGACAGAAGGAAAGCAATGATTGATCCAGCTCAGTCAGGTAAAGAGAACAAATCCTCCCTTACTGTTCCTTTTGTTCTCTGCAGACCTACAATGGATTAGATGAGGTCTGCCCATGTGAACTGGTAAGAACAATAAGCTCAGTCTACTGATTCAAATCTTAATCTCATCCAGAAACATCCTCAAACACACCCAGAGTAATGTTTAACCAAATACCTGAGGACACTACAGCTGAGTCAAGTTGATCCTAAAATTAACCATCACAGTTCACCACTTCTCAATTTGACATTCATACAAATCTTCTTAATCTGTAGTTAATTTCCAGATAAATAGGAACTTCACCTCACATTTTACAACTGTCCTGTGTGCAACTGAAAATGTATGCACTACAATTGTCCCCCTATTCCACAGGGGAGACAATTTTGAGACTTCCAGTGCATACCCAAAAACACAGGTAATACCAAATTAGGTATATACTACTAAGTGGTTAATGGGCAGGACCAAGATAATAGCATAAAATTAAGAAATCTCCATAATGTTCACATTACATTTTAAATTATCTCCAACTTTCTGTGACCTTGTTGACTATCAGTATATCTATTTCATCCCTGAAGTTCCTTGAACATGGATCATGACAAGTCCTGTACTGTCTGAATTTCTATATTTTATAATTAACCCAATGAAGGAAACACAGTCTAGCAAGCAGTGTTTCATAAATACTTGTTATCTAATCAAGGAAGAAAAATTGTCCATGTCGATACACTGGCCAAAGGAATGATTCACATACTGGCCACTGTTAAAAACAGTGCACAATTTAAAACATTGATTGTTAATTTCTGAAAATTTTCCATTTATTATTTTTGAACATTTTACCATAACTAAAAATCATGAAAAGTGAAGCCTTGAATAACAGAAAACCATTATCTATTCCAAAGAAGATAAGGTAAAGTCCTTGAGTGATATTTATTTTTCTCTTTGTGACTCCATAACTTAAACACTGCTATATAAAATCAAGAATACTAAAATATTATGATTATAAATCAATATATCTGTGTCACAGGGGAAGGACATAAGAGAGGGCAGAAAACAAAGACACAGACACGTACTTATAAGGAAATAAAGGGACTACTCATGGCCATTACACATGGCCATATTTGTAAGTTCTTTTTTCTACTACCCTGTGTTCCCTTTACCTTCATCAAGTACTTTAGCTAAAGTGATCCAAATCCCCATTACTGAATGAAATGAAGTTCTTCTTGAATTGTGTTGGAGAAGTTTCCCATTGACATTAATAATAGACTATGTAATGCTGAGACATCCCCAGGAAGCTCATACACAAGTCTTCCAAACTCTTCCTCACAGCCATTGTGGCGCAGCAGTACAATTTCACCTTAGTTGTCAGGGTCAATCAATCACCCAGTCAGCACAGATATCCCTTCTTTACCAATTGATTCACAGAAGTGAAGATTCAAGGTAGCCAGGAAACATTCTTAACTCCTAGTTCAATGGAACCATTGCTGTATCTTCTGGTGGAAGCGTTCTTACATTTGGAAATAAGACCTCTAGACCAGCAAAGCATAAGTTCACAGAATCAGGGAGTGGGTTCCTAGGGACAATTGTGAGTAATGCCACTCTCATTTCTACTCTTTGATTCCTGGACCTTAAATCCTGGCCAGGGAATAAATAGCACCATATATTAGACACTGATTTAGAGCACATATAGCATATACAGAATATGGAGAAACTTTCTTCAGTTACACAAGAAAGTGCCATCTAACTGGAGTTATAACTGGATCCTCAAAAGGCCATTCCACTGTTCTGTCAAACTAGTTATTCAGGATGGAGAGGAAGAACTTGGTAAGACCAGCGACTTCCGTGAGCATGAGCTCACGGTTGTGCTTCTGTTGCTGTGAAGTGAGTTCCTTGGTTAGAAGCAATACTAGGCCGCCGCTGCGGCTCACTTGGCTAATCCTCTGCCTGTGGTGCTGGCACCCTGGGTTCTAGTCCTGGTCGGGGTGCTGGATTCTATCCCGGTTGCTCCTCTTCCAGTCCAGCTCTCTGCTGTGGCCCGGGAAGGCAGTGGAGGATGGCTCAAGTGCTTGGGCCCTGCATCTGCATGGGAGACCAGGAGAAGCACCTGGCTCCTGGCTTCGGATCAGCGCGCAGTGCACCGGCCATAACAGCCATTTGTGGGGGTGAACCAATGGAAAGAAGACCTTTCTCTCTCTCTCTCTCACTGTCTAAATCTACCTGTCAAAAAAAAAAAAGCAGCAATACTATGTGGAATACCATAATGGTGGACAAGGTATTCTGTAAATCCATGATTTGACAGAAGCATTGCATGAAACAAGGGCAAATTTGTAGCCAGAGTATCTATTCCAACAAGAACAAAACACTGCCCCCTTCTGTGATGGAGTGGTCCAGTGCAATCAACCTCACCAGTATCTGGCTGATCACCCTGGGGAATGGTGCCATATTCCAGATTCAGCATTGCTCTCTGCTGTTGGCATAATGGGCACTCAGCAGTGAACATTGCCAGGTATGTATTGGTGAAAGGAAGTCCACATTGCTGAGCCCATGTATGATCTCCATCTCTAGCACCATAGCCACTTGGCTCATAGGCTCATTGTTCACGAAGTGGCTGCAAAAAAAGTTTGGTTGTCCAGTCTACTTCATTATTAACATCCTCCTCTGCTGAGATCATCCTTGGATGAGCATTCACAGAGACACATATATCTTCATTTTTTTTTGCCCATTTAAATAATTCTTTCCCAAATTTCCTTGTTACCAATTTCTCATTCAAAGTTCCTGACCAACTAGCCAGACCACTGGCCATAGCCCATGATTCAGTATTGCATCAATTGCTGGCCATTTGTCCTTCCAAGCAAAGTGAACAATCAGATGCAGTGCTGGAAGTTCTGCCCACTGGAGAAATTTTCCTTCACCACTGCCTGTCAAGGATGTCTCAAAGAAGCTATAGGCTGTCAAGTTTGGTAGTACCTACATGTTAAATAGAACCATCTCTAAACCAGACCAAAGCTCTCTCTTCCTCTGTTAACTAATCATTTGGAATTCACTGTGAGGTCATATGTGCAGGCTTGGAGAAAGAGGGTAGTGTAGCTAGAGTAGGATCCTTGGGAATTTGGGCTACCTCTTCATGTAACTTACTTGTGCTTCAAGGATGTTCATGCCTAATCATAAATGCACACTCCTATTTGATGATGCAGTGCTGTTGTGCATGCCTACTGTATGGCTTGGTATGTCATAATAGCAAGTTCAGGACACATAGTAACTTGTTGGTTCATGCTTAAGTAGTCATGGGAGATGGCAGAGCTTTGCTCCAAAATCCTAATTCACCTATAGTGACTCTCCAGAAACTACAAACAGTATTCCTATCTGATGCTTCACTGAATCTGCTGACTCATATGGTCCAAATTTCACAAGTTGTAAATCAGCCTTAGACCCATTGCAGAATCTTCCATTATGGACCATGTTCAAAACTAGCAGCTTTTGAGGTCACATGGTAAGCTGACAAGAGTAACACCTCAAGTCAGGGATGTGTTGTCTGTAAAATTCAAAGAAACCCACTAGGCATTATGTCCTTTCTTGGTTGTTAGAGGGACTGGATGCAGAAACTTATCTTTCACCAAGGAAGGGATGTCTCAGCAAGATCCTGACACCTGGAACCTAGAAATTTCACATAAATGAAAGATCTCTGAGGATTTGTCAGATTATTTCCCACCTTCTAGAATGCAAATATACTACCAAATATCTATTTTAGTTGCTACTTCTTTCACACTATGATCAGTCAGCATAATGCCACCAGTGTAATGGGCCTGTGTGATACCATGTGGAAAGGAAGAGACATCAGGATCTTTGTAAACTAAATTATACACAAAGCTAGAAAGTTGATATACTGCTGTGGTCAGAGAGTGATGGTGTGTTGCTGGCCTTGCCAGCTGAAAGCAAACTGCTTCTGAGGATTCTTAATGAGAGGAATGAAGAAAAAGAACAATAGTTGTGTATCAAGTGCAAAAGGATAGTTAATTTGCTCATGCTATGGAAACACATCTAATGCAGCAGTTGCAACTGGAGTCATCATCTGGCTAAACTCACCATAATCACTGTCATTCTCCAAATTCCATCTGTCTTTTGCACAGGCCCCATTGTTTTGTTTAATGGGGGTATTATAGAAACCATCACCTCTGCAGCCTTCAAGTGCTTGATGCTGGCACTCATCTCTGCAGTTCTTCCAGGGATGCAGCATGGCTTTTGGTTTACTCTTTTCCTAAATAGAGAAGTTCTAGTGGCTTTCCTTTGGCCTTCTCACAGTTATAGACTTCCCTCCATAGATCAGGGAACTAATGTGTTATAACACTGTGTTTTACAAGATTGTTTTTCTTAACTGCGCATAAATGGAGGCATTGCAAGCACATTAAGTTTAGTTATAAATAAAGGTGGCTCTTATCTGTATTGTGACTGTAAATGTCAGACTGCTAGACACTAAGCCTCCAGCATCTCATCATTCTACAAATGTTTACAATTATTATTATTAACCCCCCAGCCTGAATGTAAATTGCTTTGGTTATCTATCCAAGAGTTTTACTCCAAAAATCAAGGATCTGCTTTTTTTCCAGAGGTATCTCTGGCCCCAGAGTTTCTCTGTGATGATGTAGTTTTCTGATTCTGATTGCTTCCCTTATAGTGCAAATGTTTGGCTCTTGCTGCTACCACTTGCTACTCCTTGGGTCCTTATAGGAGTCTACACAGCCACAATAATAGAATACTGTAGACTTAAGCAGAAATTTATTTTATCACGCTTCTGGAAACTTGAAGTTCCAGATCAAGTTCCCAGCAAATTCAGTTTCTGGTAAGTGAAGGATTCTCTTCAGGCCTTCTCACTATATCCTCACATGGCCTTTCCTCAATGTGTGCAGGCAGTGAGGTGGGGGGAGGGGGAGAGCTGCAGGACGAGGGGAGAGAGAGAGCGAGAGCGAGAGCGAGAGCGAGAGCGAGAGAGAGCAAGAGCGAGCGAGCTAGCTTTCCGGTGTCTCTTATTATAAGGACTCTAATCTTATCAGATCAGGACCCTTCCCTTCTGAAATCACTTTAATTGCTTCTTTGCAGCTTGGTAACAACAACGGGGGTTAGGGATTCACCATACAAATTTGTGCATTTGTTGGGGAAGGGGTTGGAGACACAAACATTCGGTTAATAGTCCCAGTCTTTGCTTGTTGCTCCACCCTTTCCTGTGTTACCTTCTTTGCCGTGGAAGTATATTTGCTCAGCGATGGCCATTTCTTTTCTACCTTAACTCTTCAAGTCAATCAAAATATTCTGATCCATCTTTTCCTACCTCCACAATATATTTAAAGCTATTAACCTAGTAACAATAAATGCTGTACATTATTCTATTTAATCCCATTTAATATTTTGTTGGCCACTATCAGAAAATGGCATATTCCATGGAATGGCATAAAATAAAAATTTAATTTGCATAGATTTTAAAAACACACTCTTCCCTCAAAGTTACTGCTACTGATTATTGAAGTAGTAGGGATGGCAGTTTGCCTCTCTTCTCTCTGCCTCATTAAACTGAATAATAAGCAAGTCACTAGTAGTCCTACTTATTTCAGTTTCCCTGGCATTATTCCCTTCTCTCCCATCCTACCACTCCTTACCCTCACTTGGCATTGCCCACACATGAACATGCACACCCACCACACACCTACACACACACACACACACACACACACACACAAAGAAGCAGAAAGAAGGAGGAGGAGAAACAGGAGAAGCAAACTCTAAATAATCTTTCAAAGTAAATATTATAATGTTAGAACTGAGTCTTAAATGGATTTTTTTTGACAGGCAGAGTTAGTGAGAGAGAGAGAGAGAGAGAGAGAGAGAGAGAGAGAGAGAGAGAGAGAGAAAGGTCTTCCTTCCATTGGTTCACCCCCCAAATGGCCATTATGGCCGGTGCACTGCGCTGATCCGAAGCCAGAAGCCAGGTGCTTCTCCTGGTCTCCCATGTGAGTGCAGGGCCCAAGCACTTGGGCCATCCTCCACTGCCTTCCTGGGCCATAGCAGAGAACTGGACTGGAAGAGGAGCAACCGGGACAGGACCGGCGCCCCAACCAGGACTAGAACCCGGAGTGCTGGCACTGCAGGCGGAGGATTAGCCTCGTGAGCCATGGCACTGGCTTAAATGGATATTTTTAAAAGCACAACTTGGTTAAGCTACAAAAGGCAGAAACAACAAAGTTGGCAACAAGTATAATGATAGTTTTAGAGACAGCAGCACTCAAAAAGTAGAGCAGATATTAGAAGCAACAGCAGAAAATCATGAGACAGAAACAACCAGACCCTATAAAGAATGGTCAACATTTGGGCTTGGGACCCTCGCTTGCTCAAGAAAAACAATCACTAAAGAATTACCAATTATTTGGCCATTGTTTGAAGTTTTTAAATATTTTATTTCAGAATAGTTCTAAATTTACAAAACAAAAATTGTGAGGCAGAAATACAAAGAGTTCCCATATGCTCTAATCCTATTTCCCCTATTTACATCTCATATTAGTATCTTTGTCACAATTAATGAACTATATTCAGCTTCTCCTATTTTTTTTTAAAGATCTATCTGAACGAATTATAGGGAGAGAGAAGGAGAGACAGGGAGATCTTTCCATGCACTGGTTTATTCTCCAAATGGCTGCAACAGCCAAGGCTGAGCCAGGTAGAAGCCAGGAGCTTCTTCCAAGTCTCCCACATGCATGCCAGGGAGCTGGATCGGAAGTAGAGTCACTGGGACTTCAACAGATCCATGTGGGATATTGGCATTGTAGTCATTGGCTTAATCTATTGTGCCACAGCACAGAACCCAGTTTCCCCGACTTTTATACAAACTCCTTTTATCACTCCATCCCTCTCAGCTCTGGTAATCCACCTTCTGTTTTCAGATGGGATGTTTGTTTGTTTTTGTTTTTGTTTAGCTCCTCCATATAAGGGAGAACATCTAGCATTGTCTTTTTGTGTCTGACTCATTTTACTCAACATGATGTCCTCCAGTTCCATTGATTTTGCTGCAAATGACAGCATTTCATTCTTTTTTATGGCTGAATATTATTCCATGTTTGTGTGTGTGTAAATATATATATATATATAAAACCATATCATGATAGACACATTGGCTGATTCCATATTTTGTCTATTATGAATATTACTACTATAAACATAGTGCTTCCAATGCTTTATTTAAACAGTAGTGAGGAAGTTATTTTTGTTATATTAATGACTTTAAGTTTTCAAGAAACTGATATTTTGGGGCCGGGGCTGTGGCACAGCGGGTCAAAGTCCTGGCCTGAAGTGCCAGCATCCTATTTGGGCACTGGCTCTAGTCCTGGCTGCTCCTCTTCTGATCTAGCTCTCAGCTATAGTTTGGGAAAGCAGTGGAAGATGGCCCAAGTTCTTGGGCCCTGCACCCATGTGGGAGACCTGGAGGAGGCTCTTGGCTCCTGGCTTCAGACTGGCCCAGCTCCAACTGTTTCAGCCATTTGGGGAGTGAACAGTGGATGGAAGACCCTTTTCTCTTTCTCTCCCTCTCATTGCCTGTCACTCTACTTGTCAAATACATAAATAAATAAATACTGTTTTTAAAGAAACTGATATTTTGACTCAAACTGTACATTTTATTAAAAGTTAACTATATGCTAACTGGAAGCAGGGAGATCTTGGTTTGAATCCCAACTCTTCTGCTCTAAAACCTGTGCCAACTTGGTAAGTTTTTTAACCCCCATAAATCCATATTACTCATCCATAAAATGAGAAAAATAATAGTAACTAGCTCCGAGTGTTGTGGTGAGCATTAAACTAGATAATGTAGTTATATTCATGTAGTATCTGACATGTAAGAAGCAATCAGTAAATGCTAGCATACATTTTTAAGTGCAGGGAATAAAAATTTAAAATTGACACTATCCTTAGTGGTTTAGTAGAAGTATCTAAAAGCGCAATAGGGAAACAAAAAATAGAAAAAATAATTCTATAGAAAAATTGGGGAATACTATAGCATATAGATGATTTTTTAGTTAGAGCAGTAGAACTATATTTCTATAAGGAGAATATATTGATGAAAATTTTTGAGGCAGAAAAATCAAACGCCAGCCATCATGAAATGACCACTTAATTTAGCTAAACATTGAAATCATGTTTTTCAGGTATAATGGGAAAATTCTCATCCATGCCCAACATTATCTTACTCATATTTGCAACTCTGCTTTCTATTTCCTTTTTTATAAATCTAAATTTTACTTTTAAAATCCTTTCTTCCTATAATATGATATAGTTATATCATATTATATCATATCAAAAAGTTAATATGGTTTTATTTGAATTAGAAATGTAGATCCCAGAAAAAGGAAAATGATGGGCTATCTCTACTCTGACCAAAATATCAAAGTATACTCTGGTTACTGTAGTGAGTTCTGAGTACACACAATAAGGAACAATGCAATCTGTAGTGCTTTCCAATGAAAGCAACCTCTGTGGTGATGAGGAATTGAAATCATGAGCTATGCCAAACGGGTAGAAGATCCAGCAATGATTAGCCTAGAGGAGACCACAGGGAGAGCGGAGAAAAGCAGAGGCTCCTCTCAGAATTAGCAGAATTAGCTGTGATATCACTATATGGAAACTAAAGATGTTGAAATCATTCTAGATGGGACTGTGTAATAATCTACATGGAGTTTGGGACAAAAAACTCACAAACCCACACATGAATCAGTCCTCTTTTGCTAGAGATGTTGGAGTTACAACTTCAAAATCTTGCTGGCCTATGTAAAAATAAACAAGAAAAATCATATCTCATTTGTACTTAAGCATTAGCTCCTTTTTTTGCACAGCTGAATACTTCTGATTATTTTATTTCTTGGGCATTCTGCTGCAAAAAATAAATAAATAAATAAATGAAACAGGACATGAGGAAAAATAATACCCACATCGTAGAGCTCTTGGATGAAATGACACGTTGCTGTTAGTGCTAGATTCTCTTAGAGATTCTTTAAGACAATTTAGAATCTTGAGGATACATTAATGATTGAGTAGTCTGCCATCCAGACTGCCATTTTATTAAGACTGCATCCGGGACTGATAGGCCACATGCAAAAGGAGAATGATTATATTTAGTGTTCCTTAGAGTGATATTCTGAAAAATACTATTTAAGAGAAGTGAAGAACTTTTTCTTTCATCTGGTCACAGTGTCAAGTCTGGTTTTCCTGACATATATTTATCTTGGATAGCTCTCCTTCTCTCTTCAGAAATATCTTTAAGTTTGAGCCTTCACCCAACTCCAAATTCAGTGGATGAAGTATTCAGAATTAGGACAGATCTTACAAATCTGATAGGGAGGAGCCGGTGCCACAGCTAACTAGGCTAATCCTCCACCTGCAGTGCTGGCACACCGGGTTCTAGTCCCGGATGGGGTGCCGGTTCTGTCCCAGTTGCTCCTCTTCCAGTCCAGCTCTCTGCTGTGGCCCAGGAGAGCAGTGGAGGATGGCCCAAGTGCTTGGGCCCTGCACCGGCATGAGAGACCCGGAGGAAGCACCTGGCTCCTGGCTTCGGATTGGTGCAGTGTGCCAGCCATATGGGCCATTTCGGGGGTGAACTAATGGAAGGAAGACCTTTCTCTCTGTCTCTCTCTCTCACTAACTCTGCCTGTCAAAACAAACAAACAAACAAACAAAAAAACAAAAAAAAATAACAAATCTGATAGGGAGGAATGGTGACATTTGGCAATAAGAATTCAGAAGTGGTTTGTTTAATAGAAAAAGTGCACAGAAAATAGACATTTAAAATTTTGAAACAGCTATGACTATAAACTCCTTGTACTTTAGTGAGAATCACAGAATCGATAGGAAATTCCATGAAATGAAACCTAATACTAATATCCCACCCCATTTTAAGAAGTAAATAAGTGGTATCAATTACTATTTGTTATTAGCTGTCATTATTATGAATAGGTAGCCAGTTTAACTGTTGCCCCAAAACTATTAAAGTTTCTCAAGATACATAAAGAAGACAAAAGGGAAAAGTCAAATGAGTAAAATATGTTTGTGTCAGTTCTTGGATATATAAAATGAGTGATTTGTGTAATAGCTTTTCATCTCTCAATAGTCAGTATCCCATTCTGCGTTAGCCAGGTTTTTGTTACTTTAACTAAAAAACTGAAAGGAGCTACTAACAAAGGAGGAAAGTTTATTTTGGCTCATGGTTGGAAGTTCACAATTCAAGAATGGGTGGCCGCATTAGTATCTGATAGAGGTTGGCAATGGCAGAGGACTGGGATGTTGAGAGACGCACACCTACCTTCTATGTGACCTCCTTAAAACACCATTGTGAGTGTTCCTAAACCTAAACCAAGCCAATAAATACCAAAAGGCTCTACCTTCATCCATCATAATTGCATCAAACCTCTACCCTTAATCCAGCAACTATGAATTCATTAAGAGCTAACATAAGACTTTGGAATTTAAACACCTTCATGTGTTTGGGGAGCAAAGTCCCATTCAAGAAATAGCATCTTCTTTCTTAGTAATAGAATTCTAAGTTTCAACTCAGCCAAAGACTACATAACCCAATGAATTCTACACCTAGATTTGACCGTGCGACCACGCTGGCCAAAGATAAATGGATGTAAGTGATAAGTACTGCATCCAAGTTAAGTTCTTGGTAGGAAGCTGTTTTATCTTCCACTTCCTTATTCTTTTTCTTCATGGGAATTGAATGAGTGTCAAACTTGTCAATAAGGACAATGAGGAAGAACCCCTAGTTCCTGGATGGCCTGATATCCACATGTAGACGATCTGCCCTAAACAATTTTCCATGGTGAGGGAGCACTAATTTCTATTTATTTATTTATTTTTTGCACTGTGTCTTTAGTCTTCCCTTAGAGCAAGTTAGCCTAATACATGAAATATAATGCCTGGGACATGCCAATCAGCTGAAAGAGAAAAGAATACATTTCTATAATTATGAAAAGTAGAGATTTATAATTAATAAAAATACATAATTTAAGATGATGTCTAAAAATGTGGTCATTATTACATTTGATTTCTCTGGGTACAAAACCATCATACCTTTATGACACCTATGTTTACTGTTTGAATTTTTTGAGGAATACATTGTATGTGAAAGTAGGGGATTCTAAAGTATTGTTTAAGAGTACAGGTTCTTTGGAAGCTTTGCGGTTTTCTCTGCATTCAGAATATAAGCAGCAGTTTTAGACTTGGGGCAAGTACCAGGGGGCTCCTATTTAGTTGCCAGTGAAGCCAAGAAGTCTGCTCCCACATCATGTATCTAGGGCATGGATGAAAGTCTTCAAGTTACACAATTCAAAACAATGATGGCCACAATGTAAACACTAAGCAAAAGAAAGAAAAAAAAAATTCATTCACAAAGAAAGCTATGTGTCTCTTTGTTGACATATTATTTACACTTTTACTGAGCACTTGGTTCTTTCTACACTTTTTTTTTATTTAGTAAATATAAATTTCCAAAGTACAGTTTATGGATTACAATGGCTTCACCCCCCATAATTTCCCTCCCACTCACACCCCTCCCATCTCCCGCTCCCTCTCCCATTCCATTCACATCAAGATTCATTTTCAATTATCTTTATATACAGAAGATCAATTCAGTATATTTTAAGTAGAGATTTCATCAGTTTGCACCCACACAGAAATACAAAGTGTAAAATACTGTTTCAGTACTAGTTATAGCATTACTTCACATTGGACAACACATTGAGGACAGAGATCCCACATGAGGAGTAAGTACACAGTGACTCTTGTTGTTGACTTAACAATTTGACACTCTTGTTTATGGCATCAGAAATCCCCCTAGGCTCTAGTCATGAGTTTCCAAGGCTATGAAAGCCTCTTGAGTTTGCTGACTTCGATCTTATTTAGACAGGATCATAGTCAAAGTGGAAGTTCTCTCCTCCCTTCAGAGAAAGGTACCTCCTTCTTTGACGGCCCGTTCTTTCCACAGGGATCTCACTCGCAGAGATCTTTCATTTAGGTCATTTTTTTGTTTTTTTGCCAGAGTGTCTTGGCTTTCCATGCCTAAAATACTCTCATGGGCTCTTCAGCCAGATCTGAATGCCTTAAGGGCTGATTCTGAGGCCAGAGTGCTATTTAGGACATCTGCCATTCTATGAGTCTGCTGTGTATCCCGCTTCCCATGATGGATCGTTCTCTCCCTTTTTGATTCTATCAGTTAGTATTCGCAGACACTAGTCTTGTGTGTGTGATCCCTTTGACTCTTAGACATATCAGTGTGATCAATTGTGAACTGAAATTGATCACTTGGACTAGTGAGATGGCATTGGTACATGCCACCTTGATGGGATTGTATTGGAATCCCCTGGCACATTTCTAACTCCACCATTTGGGGCAAGTCGGCTTGAGCATGTCCCAAATTGTACATCCCCTCCCTCTCTTATTCCCACTTTTATATCGAACAGGGATCAATGATAATTTTTTTAAAAATTATTTATTTGAAAGTCGATTGACAGAGTGGTAGAGGTAGAGAGAGGGAGAGAGGTCTTCATCTGCTGGTTCATTCCCTGAATGACCGCAATGGCCAGAGCTGCGCTGATCCGAAGCCAGGAGCCATGAGCATCTTCTGGGTCTCCCACATGAGTTCAAGGGCCCAAGGACTTGAGCCATCTTCTACTGCTTTCCCAGGCCATAGAAGAGAGCTGAATTGGAAGTGGAGCAGCTAGGAGTTGAACCGGTGCCCATATGGGATGCCAGCACTGCAGGCAGCAGGTTTACCTACTACACCACAGTGTTGGCCCATACACTGACTTTTCATATTGAATATATAGACACACCTAGCAACTCAGCCATTTTTATTCTGAGTTTTATATTCATGTTTCATGTTCTCTGAATATACACATTAGATTTCCTGAGCCTCTACTGCCCCAGTTTTATCCTTCAACCACAAAAATCTCTGAATTTATATTTCTACAAAAGAAAAGCCATTAACTAAATGAAATGACAGGTAGATTTTCAAAGACTACTAACCTAGAAGCCAGGATTCTGGTCCCAGTTCTACTATGCCCCCTTTATGTGACTTTGGTCCAATTACACAATTTATTTGAGTTTCAATCAATAAAATGAAAGAATTGAATGGATGGCTTCCTATTGGCCTTATGCTGTGATTCTACAAATGTGTGTTGTAAGGAGGATTTGATCCATAGGGAATCAAATTCTTTCCCTTATATTCAGGTCATGAGGAAAATACATTTTCAAAGAATTTGTTCCAGAAAGTGTAAGCATCATACATTTTTTTGTATTTAAAGTGAAAATTCTGAAATTATGAAACTTTAAAAATATTTGAAAAGTTTTATAGAATGACTATTATGTGCTAGGCTAGATACAGAAAGGGAACACAGTCCTATCCTGAATGGAGCTTAGGAAGGCAAATATAAAAAAGGCAATTTACATGAATAATGAGTATTCTAAAGAATTGATGTGGAAGGCTTTGGGCACTGCACACATAGGAGATTTAGGATAGTCTGCATAAGCTACAGTGTGAGCATAAAGAGGTTCAGGTAAATTTTGAGAATAAAATCCAATAAAAAATAAATGACAATTTTCCTGTGCTGAAGTAGTGCTTAGAAGCTGTATAGATCTGGGTTTGAATCCCAGCCCTGCCATACACTGCATCATCTTGGGTACCCTTTCTAAACTAGTTTTCTTCTCTGTAATGAGAAGGAAGATTGTTGGGAGAACTGAATGAAATAGTGCTGTGCCAAACACAATACAGTTATTATTATTATTATTGCTATTTTTAAAAGTCACAAATTGCTACCAGACTTCCAGCTCTCCCCCAAATTCTACAATTAGTAAGGCAACATTGATTTGCAGCAGAAAATTTTTAACTTGTAATAAAACAAGTAATCTGTAGTTTATTCAAGAGAGGGTTTCATAAAGGTTTCATAAAGCTTTCCTAGGCTCTTGCTCCCATGCCACATCTATACCCCAGGGAATAAGGGAGGGGGGAGCAGAAAAGGAGCATGACCTCTCTCTGAGAGCTGGAACACATGTCTGAGAGTCAAGGATAAGGGACTTGGCCCTGTGGCCACCCAACTGCCATTCCAAAGGATGTGGACTTGATTGACCTATTTTGTATGCAAGATAGAAACCTTATGGTAAGTCATGACATGTTTAATTTCAGTTAGTGATAGATACATAAGCTGGTAAAATAGGACAAACTTAAAAAGGAATGAAAAAACAATCCCAGGAGGGGCAAGAGAAAGCTGTTTTTGGCTGAGCTACAAGTAGATGAAAAGAAGGGCATATTCCTCCCAAGTCAGCCAGCAGCATCCTTTCCCAGTGGCTCCAACACTTCTGCAGGCATATAAGACAATAAGGTGTCTGCACCTGAGCCTCCATTCCTTCTTCAGGGCATTCCTGCCTCCTTGGCACTAGTCTTCTTTACTGTTAATCTGGCTTCATTGCCTAAATGTCTGTCTCTCATCCTTAACTCATATAGCATAATCTGATACAGTATAATCATATAATATGATATGATTACAATACCCTTACAACAGAATATGAGTGAGCTTAGTAGGTGTGATGTTCTGTTCCACAATAATGTCTTAATATCCAAAATGACAAACTGATTCAGATGACCACAATTCCAAGTCCAGAATTGGACCTTTATGATGGCCCAGCTCCAGCCATTGTAGCTATCTGGGGAGTGAACCAGTAGATGAAGATCTCTTTCTGTCACTTCTCTCTCTCTCTTTCTGTAACTCTTTCAAATACATAAATATATGTATCTTTTTAAAAAGATTAATAGTATATTACTCTTTTAAAAAGATTTATAATGGTAATTCTTATCATTTATATATTCTGAGAGGAAACTGAAATCTTGCATTCTTCAGTTTAAGTAATAGAAATAAGTTCTGGTTAACTTAAGGAAAAAATATACCTTTGTATTGATGATGGGGAGCTACCTGAATCCAAGGGTGAGCAAAAGAAACAAACTTACACAAGAACCAGGGTAATTTTTAGGGACCAGATAACAATGGTTACTTAACTCTAACTATCCCTGGTTCTCAAGATATAAAACAGGAGACAATTTCCAATTGGCCAGCTTAGTCTGTATGCCTATCCCTTGGTTTTAGGAAGACACTGTGGCGGTTCACAATGGAAAATAGGAAATGCTTTAAAATATTTGATGTATCAGCAGAGTATATGAAAGGATTCTGGATAGGTAAGAAAATAATTTTCTTCTATGCCTCAAGATGTTGTTGATTTATGAATTTCAATATGTTGTAACCCATATTTTATTTGTTTATCCACTCAACAAATATTTATTTGACATTTGTTAAATGAAAGGCATCAAATGAAAGACATTTGGGGCAAATAAACACGTAATGAAGAATATTTATTAAATTATTAACTTATATACTTTATTTCTTGGTTTTTAATTTTATTTTAAAATGTGTGGAAGAGTAGACAGGTAGGTAGATAGATCTTCCATGTACTGGTTCATTCCCCAAATGCCTCAGAATGGCTGGGCAAGGGCCAGGTGAAATCTGGGAGCCAAGAATTCAATCCAGGGCTCTCATGGGATCAAACTTCTTGATCCATCTGCCTTCCAGATTCTGCATTAGTAGGAAACTGGATTAGCAAGCTGGAGCTGGGTCTTGAACCCAGGAGTTCCAATATGTGATGTGCGAGTCTTAACTGCCTGCTAGACAAAACACCACTTGTTTGTTTTTATTTTGAAAATTTAGATGATAATGAACATGTAAAATGAAAATATATTTTGTTTTGGTAATAAACAGTAAGAGGAGAGTTGAGGATAATACTAGGGAATTTAATTTTACTCATGAAATCATGTGGACTACTACATGATACTGAAAGGAAAAGAAACCATAGCCTTTGGAAGATAAATGCTCTGTATGGTGTAAAAATACACTTTTTCTCTTTTTATAATTAGATGAATTTCAGTGATTTTTCTTCTTGGGGAATTCTATGGGATCTCTTAATTTTGGCAATGACTTAAAAGGGTGATGTCAAAGACTGTACAGAATTACATTTGATAGAATTATTTCCTATGAGTCAAATTTTCATTTTTTGTACTTTTAAGGAAATTACTGTTCTAAGAATCTAGAATAGGCCAAAAGGTTAGCAAGTTTAATGTTATTATTTTTTTCCTTGGCAAATGGAATGATTTTCTTAAAGAACTGGCCTGCTGAGAAAATGCTCTATGTTTGAGATATTTGAGTCCCTAAATGTGATTAACCATATTGGCTTCTCCTCTTTAATGAGGAAGTGGAATGATGAAGTAAGGGTGGATAGAGTCTCAGAAATCACGAAGAGCTGAATTTAAGCAAACTTAGTTTCAAATTCCACTCCGCCAATTTCTAACTTTGTAACTTGGGAAAGTTTTGTAAATACATTGAAAATCCTAGTTTCCTTAGCTATAAGAAGAATGTACTGTGGTATCCTTGTGAGGATTAAATCAAGTCCTTTGTATAGTATATTGTGTTTACTAAAAACTCAATGAAACAGCTAGAACCGCTACCCATTTACAATAAAAATCTGTCAAACTTATATTTTTTATGGAGATAAATTTGATCCATTGAATTTCTATTATTAACAGATAGACTTCCTACAATTACCTTCCAGAAATTTTAGTTCCACCCTTAAAATAATCAGACTTAAAATTACAATTTTTAGAAGGTGTCTGTTACTCCGGGCAGCAAACAGAAAATCTCATATCACATACCTGACAGAGTGAAGAAGTAGGGGTTGCACTGAATAAATCATATCACCCTAATATAGGAGCCATGTACAAGACTAGAGATATTCTCTGCCTGAGAGGCTAACAAGTTTGTAGTCTTCCAATTCATCACAAAATCATATGGCTATAATTAGTAGAATAAGTATTTGAGAGTTTTTGTTTTTAATATGCTTTGTTGGTGATTTAATTTTGAATTATTTCTTCCCTAAGTGAAAAGGAGATGATATGATGGGTTTTGGGATAGATGAGTTAGTTTAGTCTTTGGACCCATCATCAATTCCTTGTTGGACCCTGGAAAATGGCCCTGTGGCCCAATTTCCTTCTCAGTTGCGTTTTGATTGTAGAAGTATGTTCCCTCAAACTATATCTATTTTTTAAAAAGATTTATTTATTTGAAAGGCAGAGTTACAGAGAGGCAGAGAGAGAGAGAGAGAGAGAGAGAGAGAGAGAGAGAGAGAGAAATATATATAGAGAGAGGTCTTCCATCTGCTAGTTTACTCCCCAGATGGTCGCATCAAATGGAGCTGTGCTGATCTGAAGCCAGGAGCCAGGAGCTTTTTCCTGGTCTCCCACACGGGTGTAGGGGCACAAGGACTTGGGCCACCTTCTACTGATTTCCCAGGCCACAGCAGAGAGCTGGATCAGAAGAGAAGCAGCCAAGACTTGAACTGGTGCCCACATGGAATGCCAGCACTCCAGGCAGCGGCTTTACCCCCTACGCCACAGTGCTGGCCCAGTTCCCTCAAACTTTAGCAGCTGGGGGTAAAGATGGAGACACAGTAACCACAAATAGTCAACCTTGGCTATTCTCTGAGATAAGAGATAAAGGTATTTGAGACATTTTGGGTTCCACTTAGCAGGTTCTTCAGTTTTTTTAGGGAGAGGAATGGAGCTGGTGGATCTGCTCAACTCAGGACATTTGATTACTAAGGGCATCCTTCCCTTCTGCTTGAGATTCCAGTAACTCAGTCTGCTGCGGCTCATGCTGCTTCTCCCCTAGTTTGCTGGCATTGCTAATTCCAGTAAGTTACTGCCCTTAAAGAGGGCTCAACTGAAATTGAGAAAACAAGCAACAACAATCCTGAAATTAACCAAAAAGACTTACTATCTTTTTTGTTTATTTGTTTGTTTGTTTTTGACAGGCAGAGTGGGCAGTGAGAGAGACAGACAGAAAGGTCTTCCTTTGCCGTTGGTTCACCCTCCAATGGCCGCTGCAGCCAGCGCTCTGCAGCTGGCACACCATGCTGATCTGAAGGCAGGAGCCAGGTGCTTCTCCTGGTCTCCCATGGGGTGCAGGGCCCAAGCACCTGGGCCATCCTCCACTGCACTCCTGGGTCACAGCAGAGAGCTGGGCTGGAAGAGGGGCAACCGGGACAGAATCCGGTGCCCTGACCAGGACTAGAACCCGGTGTGCCGGTGCCACAAGGTGGAGGATTAGCCTATTGAGCCACAGCGCCGGCCAAGACTTACTATCTTTGCCCAGGATGTCCCAAAAACTACTGTCCTGTGCTGTCCATGTCTTGCTGAGTTTTCAGTAAAACTGACATTTTAGTTTTACTGGGCCCCCACTTTACCAGGACATACACCAAGGAGCTTGGCAGCTTGGCCAGAGGACAATGTGAGCAAAAGATATTGAACCACGCTTAAATTACCCCTTCCTTCTGGCACAGAATCATGTGGGAACCAGCTCATGTGCCTGGCTTTTTCCTCCTTGGGGATGAATGCTTTTTAAACCACTAAACTCCTTAGTCTCTCATTCAGATAAATCCTTGGCAGACAACAGTCTTCCAGCAAGTCCTAACTAATCTTCAATCATGGGCTACCTGAAATCAGCCAGGAACCCGGCTTCATTGTCCTTTTTATGACATGAAAATAGGAGTTAGGTCATGCCATAATAACCGACACAGACAGTCTGGCTCTTTGCAGGTACCAAAATGGATAGATGACTCAGATCAGAGCCCATTTGTCTCGCCTGAACATATCAGCCTCGTGTAAGGACTCCACAGTTTTAACCAAATTCCAGATTTTGAATTGGCTGAGACCAAATCTTCATTGCCTGATGAAATTAAAAA
The DNA here is from genome assembly GCA_949820135.1 of Sylvilagus floridanus. Lineage (NCBI taxonomy): Eukaryota > Metazoa > Chordata > Mammalia > Lagomorpha > Leporidae > Sylvilagus > Sylvilagus floridanus. The sequence continues at coordinate 75,286,865 of OX463225.1, read as the reverse complement.
TTCAAATAAAAGCTAATTTGAGTCATAGAAAAACACAGTTATGCATAAGGGGGACTCTGGTCATAAGTTTTGATACAAACATAGCTCCTCTTCCATTTATCGTCAGTTCTAAGGTCCCTGCCTTTCAGGAGTCTGATTGGCTGCTGGCTTTATGAGAAGCTGGATAGAAGTGAGAAGTCTTGGGTTCTGTTGAGATTTTTGGCAGATGGAAACCAGCCCCAAACTTTGTTCCCCACAATATGAGTAAAGAACATCATCAAGGCACTACTGAGAACTAAGAGTAGCTCCTGAGAAATGCTGACTGGTTAGGGATCTCTAGAGAGAAAACAATGTTGGCTCATATCTCCTGACCCTGACAAGGCCAGGAGGGACCCATGCAGAAAGTCTGGATCTTCCTGTTCCTCAGGCTTTGGGGAAACCCAGAGAGCTGAGTGCAGGCAGCTGGGTCAGAGTCTAGCAGCCTTCTCCTTTAAACCACAGACCCCTCCTTTCACTGGCTGTGAGATTCCTGTCATTTAGAATCCGAGTTCCAATGAGCTGGTACAGAATCATCAATAGCTTAGAGAACAGCAGTTGTCAGAATAGACATACCATTGGGTAGAGTGCTTCTGAAAGAGAGAGTGACAATTTGAACCAAGATTTGAGAGCAGCATAAAAAGTTCTTTCTGGAATTGAAAATGTAACTTTTCCAATAAAATCTCAGGAAAAGAATTGAAGGAAATGATGGTCTCTATTGAAAACTGAACTAGTGGTTTAAAAGATTAAAGTCTAAAAAATATATCAAAGTAAAAGGCAACAGGAAGTGAACCTCAAAAGAAAATGAAGTCCAATGCAATGGGCCTAGCATGTTTAGAATTTCACAGGAAAGAAAGAGAAAAAAAAAGAAAAAAAATGGAGGTAAGGCCAATAATTTAAAATAGCCAAAATAAAATTTCCCTGGTTTAAGATTTAAGTCTGATAAAATTATTGGATGCTAAAGATACATGAGAAAAACTTCTAGGTTTCCAGTCAATAAGAAAAAAAAATGGTCTACAAATGAAAAACTATCAGCCTTGCAGCAGAATTCTCATTTGCAACAATGCTAGCTAGAAACAAGCATTAACTAGTTTTCATATATTACTCTAAGAATAGGACGACAACCAGAGAATTTAATGCCCTGACTAAATATCATTTACCTCTCAGCATAAAAAAGACATTTATAAAAATACAAGAAAGAATTTACTACTTTATGTATTTTGTCACAGGTAAATCAACAAGACAAGGTCTGACCCAAGTAAGAAATAGACCAGAGTAGAAATCTCAAATAAGAGAGGGAAGAGATGTACAATTTGGGACATGCTCAAGCCGACTTGCCCCAAATGGTGGAGTTAGAAATGTGCCAGGGGATTCCAATACAATCCCATCAACGTGGCATGTACCAAGCCATCTCACTAGTCCAAGTGATCAATTTCAGTTCACAATTGATCACACTGATATGTCTAAGAGTCAAAGGGATCACACACACAAGACTAGTGTCTGCGAATACTAACTGATAGAATCAAAAAGGTAGAGAACGATCCATCATGGGAAGCGGGATACACAGCAGACTCATAGAATGGCAGATGTCCTAAATAGCACTCTGGCCTCAGAATCAGCCCTTAAGGCATTCAGATCTGGCTGAAGAGCCCATGAGAGTATTTTAGGCATGGAAAGCCAAGACACTCTGGCAAAAAAACAAAAAAATGACCTAAATGAAAGATCTCTGCGAGTGAGATCCCTGTGGAAAGAACGGGCCGTCAAAGAAGGAGGTACCTTTCTCTGAAGGGAGGAGAGAACTTCCACTTTGACTATGACCCTGTCTAAATAAAATCGAAGTCAGCAAACTCAAGAGGCTTTCATAGCCTTGGAAACTCATGACTAGAGCCTAGGGGGATTTCTGATGCCATAAACAAGAGTGTCAAATTGTTAAGTCAACAACAAGAGTCACTGTGTACTTACTCCTCATGTGGGATCTCTGTCCTCAATGTGTTGTCCAATGTGAAGTAATGCTATAACTAGTACTGAAACAGTATTTTACACTTTGTATTTCTGTGTGGGTGCAAACTGATGAAATCTCTACTTAAAATATACTGAATTGATCTTCTGTATATAAAGATAATTGAAAATGAAAAAAAAAACCTTCTTGTAAGGATAAATATATTTTGAATTTCCATAACACTTTTACAAAAACAAATTGTGTGCTTAGGCAAAAAATATTAACAAATTAAAAGAAGACAGCTTACAAATTACATTCTCTTATCATAGTCCAATTAGGTTAATTGAAAATTAAGAAATACACAATGAGATGAGTCTGTTATGAAAGATGAAATTAAAGAAAATAAAGAATTATTTTGGAAATATTTGGAAAATGATACACTTTTAAAGCAATAGGACATAGCAAAAAGTTAACTGACAGGAAATTGTGTTGTGTCTAATTTTGTAAGCAGAAAGGTCCACATAAAGGAATTAAGTACTTAACAAATCCAAGTGACAACAACAAAAGCAAAAAGAACCAGTAAAGAAGATAAAGAAATGAAATAAAATCAGACAAGATTAATTATAGGAAAGTTGAAAAGATATTAAAAGAATTCTAAGTAAATATTAAAGGTGACTAGGTAGCAATACATTAAATAACTCTAAAAGAAACTAATACTTCCTTAAAAATATATACATTATCACAACTGACATAGAAGAAGTAAAAACCTAAACTGACCGATTGTTATAGAAGAGACTGGAGGAGTGAATAATGACCTTCTGTTGAAAAAAGCTGCAGGCAGATGAATTCACAGCTGAATTTTTAACCTACAGAACAGGTGATTTCAATATCATGTAAGCTATCATAGATTTTACCAAATGATCAAAAGCTCTTGCTATTTTGTGAAGTTAGACTAATTCAAATATCAAATCCTAAGATGGAGAGCAAGAACAATTAAAAGTGCAGGTCAATTTTGTTGAGATGTTTAAATAACATATTAGAGAATACAATAGAGGAATGAATCAAAACAGCAATGTGTAGGAGAAAATAACTTTATTAGAGTAATGAAAGGGTGGCTCTATACCAGACAGCCCAGCTATGTATTGACTATGCTAGAAAGGAAAAGGAAAAATTTCACTATTGTCAATACCTTTTGAAATGAATTAGATAAAGGTCAAACAACTGACACCTAAAGAAATTCTAAGTAAAATAGGAACAGAAAGAAGTTACTTACAGTAAAGGAGAATCCACTATCAAACATCCTAAATGGCAAAAATTAAGCCCTTCACTTAAAATCAGGAATCAGGCATCACCATAATCATTTACACTGATGATTCTAGAGGATGTAAATAAAGTAAATGCTATGAATGATGAAAAAAGAGATAACATTTCTGACTGATGGAATGCCTATTTTCTTAGATAACCTAAAAAATTCTCATGAAAAAACAAATAAGAGAATTTGGTGCTTTTGATGATTACAAACTAAATTTAGGGAAATTATCAGCCTCTTTCCTTTCAGACAAATGCATCTAGAATGGAATGAGAAGAACATTTCACAAATATTATAATTTGGTATAAATTTGGTATTGAACAGAGATGAACAAAACCATAAAAATATTATGGGGACATGTGAAAAAAATATAAACAAATGGGAAGCTTATCATTTTCTCAGATGATGATGTTATAAACATGCCAATTCTCCAAAAAAGTTAATACACAGATTTAATGTAGTTCCCATTACTGTGCTTTCTTTTACATAAAGTACCATGTATTTATTGAAGAGGTCTTTAAAGTCCAAATATTTACATAGAGTGGTAATTAGGGCTTTTGAAGAGTTGTCTGGAATGATCAAAGCAACACTGAAAAATGGTCCTGAATAGTTTAGTAAATACATCTGTTACATAAAAAGCTTAAAACTATACACAATAGATTTTTTTTTTTTTTTTTTTTTTTTTTTTACAGGCAGAGTGGACAGTGAGAGAGAGAGACAGAGAGAAAGGTCTTCCTTTTGCCGTTGGTTCACCCTCCAATGGCCGCCGCGGCCGGCGCGCTGCGGCCGGCGCACCGCGCTCGTCCGATGGCAGGAGCCAGGAGCCAGGTGCTTTTCCTGGTCTCCCCATGGGGTGCAGGGCCCAAGCACCTGGGCCATCCTCCACTGCACTCCTGGGCCACAGCAGAGAGCTGGCCTGGAAGAGGGGCAACCGGGACAGAATCGGTGCCCCGACCGGGACTAGAACCCGGTGTGCCGGCGCCGCAAGGCAGAGGATTAGCCTGTTGAGCCACGGCGCCGGCCAAAACTATACACAATAGATTTTAAATACCAGTCCCTCACTTCCTTGTCATTAAATGGTGGGTTAAAATGTTGAGTCTGGGGCCAGTGCTGAGGCTCAATAGGCTAATCCTCCACCTGCGGTGCCGGCACACCGGGCTCTAGTCCTGGTCGGGGTGCCGGATTCTGTCCTGGTTGCTCCTCTTCCAGTCCAGCTCTCTGCTGTGGCCCAGGAGTGCAGTGGAGGATGGCCCAAGTGCTTGGACCCTGCATATGCATGGGAGACCAGGAGAAGCACCTGGCTCTTGGCTTCAGATCAGCGCCATTGAGGGGTGAACCAATGGAAAAGGAAGACCGTTCTCTCTGTCTGTCTGTCTGTCTCTCTCTCTCACTCACTGTCCACTCTGCCTGTCCAAAAAAAAAAAAAAATGTTGAATCTGGGAGACTGCATATTTTTTTGTGAGCTGCATTTTGTTCTTGCCCTGTGTGGTCTGGGCAAACTTGATTGTACGCTGGAATCACCTATGTAGCTTCATAAGATTATGGAATCCAGCATCTTACCCAAGAGTTTGTGCCATCAGAATCTGTAGCAAGAATTTTAGGGATCACTGACCACATTTTTGCTTCAAGGATCACCGCTTATTTCAGGGTCTTTTTTGAGGGCACAAAAATCTAAAAGAGGATACCCAATATTCCAGTAGGGAAGACTTTCATTGAAATCCTATTTTTGGAAATAACTCATTTTATGAATGTAAGTTGAAAATAAATTTTAAAAATAAATAAACAATAGATTTTCTACTGCAGAGAAACATGCAATGTATACCTTGCTTTCTGTGTATCAGGGAACAGTAAAATTATGTGGAGAGAAACATCATATGTTTGAGTTTGAAACATCCCCTTGCCTCTTTCTGGCCTTCGTCAAATTATTAACCATCGTAACTCTTGGCTTCTTCATCTACAAAATAGGGATGAAGTAGTACTTACTTCACATGATGATAGTAATCTCAAATACACCAACAACTTAATAGGTGCTGGTTAACAGCAAACAAGAATGACATTATTAAATACTTTCTTCAGCAGGAGTACTTGGGGATATGTATCACATGCCTTAATGGGAGTTAATACATGCTAGGAACTTTATGAATATTCTTGAATCAAGGGGCAGGCATTTGGCCTAGTTGTTAATTGTTGGGATGCCTTCATTGCATATAGTAGTGCCCGGGTTCGAATACCAGCTATGTTCCCTGATTCCGGCTTCCTGCTAATGCATACCCCAGGAGGCAGCAGGTGGTGGCTCAAGTAACTGAATTCTGCCACATATGTGGAAGACCCAGATTAAGCTCCTGGGTCCTGCTTTGGCCCGGCCTACCCTCAGCTGTTGCAGGCATTTGGGGAATGAATCTATTCCCTTCCCGTGTCTCTTTCTCTCTGCCTCTTAAGTAAAGTATATATAAAATTAATAAAAATTTTAAAATTTTTGAATTAAGGTTTAACATTGTGTGATGCACACTTAAGATTTATCAAAGGCAGTAAGTATTTTCTCTCTCCCTCTCTTCTTACTAGTATCATCTAAAAAACAATACCTTTTGAATGTCCCAGGTCAAGCTGGTTTGTGAATATGATTGAATTCACTTTAATGGCAGTGTATAAATAAGGTTTAACAACAATCTTTTGGTTTCTTTTTTTAAAGATTTATTTATTTGAAAGGTAGAGTTACAGAGAGAGAGAGAGAGAGAGAGAGAGAGAGAGAGAGAGTTGTTCCACCTGCGATTCACTTTCCAAATGGCTGCAAAAACCTGGGATGGACCAGGCAGAAGCCAGGAGCCACACCTCCCTCTGGGTCTCCTGCGTGGGTGGCAGGAGCCTGAGACCATGGGCCATCCTCTCATGCTTTCCCAGATGCATTAGCAGGAATCTGGACTGGAAGTGGAGCTGCTGGGACTTAAGGCACTCAAATGGAATACCAGTGTTGCAGACTGTGGCTTTACATACTGCTCCACAGTGCCAGCCTCAACAATAGTCTTATGTAACATTTATCTTCCCACACCAAGTCTCCCTCATTTACGAAGGAAATCCTCAGTTTTATTGCTCAGGTGCTCAGGAACAATTCCACTCCTTCTCTACTGCTCTGGGGTTTTGGTCAAGTTACCTTGACCTTGTATTGGCCAGCAGTGTGCTTCATGAGAATATGCACTAGCCAAGAAAGCAGCTCCCTGCTATGCAATGATCCCTGGCACACTAGGGAGAAGACGGCTCTCTCCCCAGCTCTGTGCTGGACTTTGTCAGGAGGCTCAAAGTGTACTGCTTAGTCATCTGTGACTTTGCAAATGACTCCTCGGCTTCTGACCCCACCATCCATCCTCAGGGGGTTCAAAATCATTCAAAGACTGGGGGAGAAAAGAGAATGCAGCCATTCTGCTTCCCCCAATTCCTCTGTTCCTTTGGACAGTTTCCTAGCATGAAAATTCCACTTCCTCCTTGATTTGGAAATATAAGCTCCAAGGATATCAACTGATGGAGAGAGAGAACATCAGCCCATCAGGTCCAAAAAGGACAAATTCTAAATTCCCCTGGGGTCTTATGTGGACCACCCATGATTTTTCCCTCTTTCCTACAGCCTTATCATCTAGCATCTTAGAAAAAGTACTAGTGCAAAGTCACCTCGTCCATTTTTGTTCTATTCCTGTTATGTTTGCCTTTGAAAGTGAAATAACAGCACACGAGGAGAAGGCTCAAACACTGATAAGGCTCAGTGCACTCTGGCTCTGAGTTGCAGCTGCCTAGCTTCTCTGGGGACCCAGTACTCTGGCTCCTCACAACATGGAGCTCTGGGCATATCTGTTGTGCTTGTACTCATGTGTAAATGTTTATAATATCAGTTAACGGGGGCATAACATAAGGACACCACACAATTTTATTCCTGATTTCTCAAAAGCTCTCTTGAGGTGGTGTGAGAATTGTTACTATCCCTGATAGTTTTTCTATAAATTCTGGTAAGGTAAGAAGAGGAAACATGACATGAGGTCCATTTAAAAACTTGCTACTGCCTAGAATATGGCCCAACTTCTTGGACCCCTGCACCCATGAGGGAGACTTGGAAGAAGATTCTGGCTCCTGGCTTTGGATCTACCCAGCTCCAGGCATTGTGGCCATTTGGGGAGTGAACCAGTGGATGGAAGACCTTTCTCTCTGTCTCTCCCTCTGTAACTCTGCCTTTCAAATAAATAAATAAATAAATCTTTAGAAAATATTTTTTAAAAAACTTGCTACTGCCAAGGATTGGAAGACTGAGAAAGTAAAATGTTATTAGTGACAGTGTAATGTGAAGTATTACATCGAGCAAATGACAGTATAAAAATGAACAACCAGAGGGCAATAACCCCTCCTTACCTTCACAAGACCCTAACAACATGTTTCAATTTTGCTTTTCAAATAAGAATTGTTTATTTGAATAGCAAAATTACAGAGAGAGGGAGAGATAGAGAGAGTCCAAATGGTTGCAACGGCCGGGGCTTGTCCAGGCCAAAGCCAGGAGCCTGAAACTCCATCTGGGTATCCCACATGGGTGGCAGGGGCCAAAGGACTTGGGCCATCATCCACTGCTTTCCCTGGCACATCAGAGCTAGATGGGGAGTAGAGCAGCTGGGACTAGAAGAGGCACTCATATGGGACGCTGGTGTCAAAGGCAGTCACTTAACATACTGCACCACAATGCTGGGCCCATTTTTAAAAAATAAATGTTATTGGCTGGTGCCGCAGCTCACTAGGCTAATCCTCCGCCTTGTGGCGCTGGCACACCGGGTTCTAGTCCCGGTTGGGGCAATGAATTCTGTCCAGTTCCAGCTCTCTGCTGTGGCCAGGGAGTGCAGTGGAGGATGGCCCAAGTGCTTGGGCCCTGCAACCCAAGGGAGACCAGGAGAAGCACCTGGCTCCGGCCTTCGGATCAGCGCGGTGCGCCGGCCACAGCGCACTGACCGCGATGGCCATTGGAGGGTGAACCAAAGGCAAAGGAAGACCTTTCTCTTTTTCTCTCTCTCTCACTGTCCACTCTGCCTGTAAAAAAAAAAAAAGTTATGTTAGAGGGAAGTGGAGGGGGAGACAAAATGAATACCCACTGATTCACTCCCCAAATGCCCACAATGGCAGGGATTGGGCTGGAGCCATAGCCAGGAACCCAAACCAGGTCTCCCAGGTGGGAGGCAGGAACCCAATTACTTGAGCTATCACCTGCTGCCACTCAGGGTCTGCATTAGCAGAGAGGTAGAGTCAGGGGCTGGAGCCACAAACTGAACCCAGGTACTTTGATATGGACACAGGTGTCTTAACCACGGGTGTAAATATGCTCATACTCTAACTGCAGTTCTGATTTGCAGGTTAGTGAAGCCCAGGCTCTTCCTAATACCTATTCCTACCTCAGGGTAATATCTGCCTTAGATACTTAAGAATCCCCTCTCTTTATCGTGAAACTCTGTTTTCCCAAAGCTAAGTTAAACTCACATTCAAATGCCAATCATATATGCAATAAGGTTTAATGTGCATCTTTCTCAGAGGCATTCTAGTGGAATGGCCCTAGTCAAAGACTCCAGGAAGCAATACCCACTCTTTCACTTACAATCTATGGGACTTGAACCTAACACAACAAACTCAGAACACAGTTTCTCTGTTTAGGTAATAGGAACAATATTATTAACTGCACAGGAGTTTTTAATAAGCATAAATGAGGGGATGAAATTGGAAATCCCGGCTACTCCAGGGGCGGAGACAAAAAAAGTGTCCAGCATCCCATATAAGCACCTGTTCTAGTCCCAGCTGCTCCACTCCCCATCCAGCTCTGATGTGCCAGGGAAAGCAGTGATGATGGCCCAAATCCTTTGGCTCCTGCCACCCATATGGGCTACCCAGATGGAGTTTCAGGTTCCTGGCTTTGGCCTGGACCAGCCCCGACCGTTGCAACCACTCGGACTTTATCTTTCCCTCACTCTGTAATTTTGCCATATCACTTGTGGGGACACCCTCCAGGTCTATAAAGTTTATCTAAGGACACGATTGCCTTCCAAGCAAGGTACTAATCTCAAACATCCTTGACTTTCTTCCATAACCTTGTAGAGTTCTGTATGCTGAAAAGGGTTTCCTACATCTGCACTTTGCACCTGCAGTGACTCAACATTTGCTTGGCAGCAACTCTGGGATTCCCACTGTCCCTCCTCTCTTATTTGCGAAGCGCCTACAGGGTGGGGGCCCCACCTGATTTTATTTGCTAACTTTCAAGCCGGCCTTGGATACTCCTTCATTCTTTGCTTCCCAGGGATGCTGAGGTTAACAGATCGCAGGCGCTCCTTCAAGCAACGGGGACGTCCGGCTTGGTTGTGCCGTCGGACGTGCACCGGGAACCGGTATCCTGGGCCCGGCGGAAGACGAGGAGCTGGAGGCGGCCCGGCGCAGGCCGGCGGGCAGCGCCCCTCGCATCCCCTCGGGAGGGACCCCGCCCAAGCACTCCCGTTGCTAGGTCCTCTGTTGGCCGCGTTCGGGAGGAGCCCAGAGCCAGACCAAGGCGAACGCGAATGGGGGTGCCCGGAGAAGCCCGAGCGCCGTCTTTAGTCGGTCACCGGGACGAGCAACGGCTCCTCGGTGGGTGCCTCGTGGCCCGGAGCGCTCCTGGCTCTGCGCGGGCAGAAGACCCCCTCGCCCGTGGTGCCTCCCAACCGCCGCCAGCCCCCGGCGCTCGCCGCTCTCGCCTCCCCGCTCGTTGCGCACCCCCGGCCGCAGCGGGCGAATGGTCTGGCCCGTCGGTAGCCACCACCCCCTAGGGCAGCGACAGCTGCTCCAGCTGCTCCTGGTCGAGCGCAGGAGCCCCGAGCCGTGGCTGCCGCGGGCGGTGGGCTGGCGGAGGGCATCGCCGGACCACCAGCGCAGGTTGCCCGGGCCCTGGGGAGCCGCCCGCGGGCAAGCCGGGGAGCGCGGGAACAGCTGAGGGACGGCCCGCGGCGGGAAGGTGAGGACCTGGGCTGGCTGCCCTCACCCCCAGTGAGTACCTGCTGCCGCCATCCCGCCCTCACTCTCCTCTCCCCCGCAACCTCCTTCCACTGTTCCCACGTTCCGGAGGCCGCAGCCGCTGCCCTGGGGACAGTGTGCCCTCCGGGAGCAACGGACGGAGAGCTGCTGCTGCTGTCCGCGCTAATGATTCAGCACCATCCGCGCCCCGAGAAGTGGAGGCAGAATGGGGGAGGGGGCGAAGACAGTTGTGAGGCTCTTACCTGAGTTCCCAGGCTGCAGGTGCAGGAGCCCCGCGGGCAGGGTCGGGGTGGGGGCGGGGAGGCACCCAGTCGGCTCGCTCGGTAATTCCGCCCTGTCCCCACATCCTGGCGCAAAGCTCCGTGAGTATGCGCTGCGTTCTTGAAAGTGTGTCAGAGGCATGTCTTTTTGGCACACGCGAGTGAAGTCCAGGGCTCCTTGTCAGTGCCTCTCAGCGTCTGTGCCTCTCGCTCCGTCGGATGCCAGATTCGTGCGGTCCTACGCTTCATTTCCTATCGCAGCATTCCCCTGACTCATGGGAAAGACGCCCCATCAAACTTGTCTTGTGTTCAGGGTGGGTTTGATTGGTGCTAGTAAAGAAAGAAAAGATTCAAGGAGGTGGGAAAGGATACTTGCAGATCCTCGGTACTTACTTTTATATACTCGGATCGTATTTCATTAAATCATCGCAACCACCCCGTACCAAATGTGGAAAGTGAGGAGCAGAGAAGTCAAATTACATCCCCAAGGTCACAGAACAGGCATCGGAATACAAGTCTCCTTTAAAGTCCATGGACCTCCCACTGCATTTGAGTCGTGTGGCCAGATTTACGTGTGCATACTGTATTAGTGATTAAACATGGAATTAATTTTCAGAGTAGTAACCTTAAACAACAGCAACAACAACCTGTAAACTTACTGCATGTGGAACTATTGCTCCTTTAGCATAAAAGTAAAAAAAAAAAAAACCTATTTTTCTTAGAAAGTATATGCGGAAAATATCTGGACAACGTTGCCTAGACAGCTAGGTTCTAACAGATGTGCAGCACCTTTTTGGCAGTGATATATGGTGGATGCTCAAGTGTTGAGAAATCAGTTAGGAAAGTAAAAAAATCTGGAAAATTTTAAGCTTTAGAGAAACATTTGAAGTAAGAATGGTTATCTAGCTCATAGGGTGTGGGACTGAGCTACTTCCTTCTATAAGAAGACAAACAGATATTTTTGATTCACCAGCCTTCGATTTGGCATAGTGGGTGGTAACTCCATGTAACAGACTAAGGAAATAAAATAAAGAGAGGGCTCAGGATCGCTCAGAAAGTGGGGAAGTCTGGTACTAACTCATCTAAAAAACATGTATGTTGTAGTAAAATGTTCTGTCCAGTGGGGGCCTGGATTGATTTTTTTTTTTTTTTTTTGCCTTGCCCTTCAGAGTCAGCAGTTGTATTGACCTCCTATACTCCTTCTGCAAGAATAATGAATTCTAGATCATTCTTTTGTCCTTTGGTGGGTCATTTGACTTATTTTCATTTATGATTTATGGATATTCTCTTAGGATGTGCACCTCTTGTTGATATCTCAAGAGGCAGGTTGCTATAATACAGAAGCTCATTATCTCTAGGTACTGGCATCAGATTTGATGGTAGCCAAGAACATCATTGTTTTAGTCCATCATTTGTAAAGTACTGGACATTCACAGTGGAGAATTCCTTTGTAAATGAATGAGGATGTTGATGGATTAAAGCCTACTGCCTACATAAGGATGTCAACTGGAGATACAAATTTATATTTGTTGCTTAGAGAAAACTATAAAATAAGTAGGGTGCAGTGAAGAGTCTTCAAGTTGATCTCTAGAGGTTATTTCTTTTTGCTGTTTATGTGACAGTTGGCTGTACACTGAACCTTGGTGGGGCATGCAGTCCAATCTGTTTAATCCCAAGAAGAGTAGCAGAATTAGTAGTAATGAATAAGCAAAAAGACAACATCACTGCTATTTTAAAAACAAGGAAACAGGAAAGTGAATGTGCTAGTGCTGGCCAGTCAGCACCAGTGTTTGAAACAGAGGCATCCTGTGTTATTTAGATGACATCACTGAAAGTATGAGCATAATGTCAACCTGGCTTTAGAATTGCACTTTCTGTTTCTGTGCATATTTGGCCACTAACTACTGTTTGCATATCATCTAAATTCCTGATTGTTAGAAACTTAAAATCTATCTTGGGGGATGTTTACTTACACATGAATAGTTAGCACAATAAAGTTAGGATTGGATTAATTCCAGAAAATAGTGGTACAGACCTAAGTGCTAGTGCTATAGCAATACCTTAAGAATTTAGAGAAATTGTAGAGGTTGAGGGTGATCAGAGGATCAGGAAAGTCTTTATGGATGGAAATGAATTAAACCAATCTTTGGGTTATGGGAAGGATTTTGGTAGACAAAGAGAATGCCAGGCAAAGGTTCAGCTGTGGGGCACTGTTTACATACATGCTGACAGATGATTTAAACCTTGAACGTCAGGCAGTGAGATATGTTACTGATCTGGTAATCATAAGGAACTAATGTAGGTTCCCTTTTCTTTATTTTTTCAACTTTTGTTTGAAAGGCAGAGATAGAGAGAAGGAAAGAGAGAGTTTTACATCTTCTGGTTTACTACCCAAACACCCACAGCAGTGCAGGGTTGGGTCAGGCCGGGAAGCAAGGAGCCAGAAATTCAATCTGGGTCTTCCATGTGGGTGGCAAGGACCAAAATGTTTGAGTCCTCATCTCCTGTCTCCCAGGATGTGCATTAGCAGGAGGCTGGAATTGGAAATGGAGATGGGATCTGAAACCAGGCACTCCCATATGGGATGCAAGCATCTTAGCTGCTACATCAAAATCTCACCCCCGATGTAGGTTTCTAAGCAGGCCAAGTTTCTCTTGTTCGTGCTCTTCATATTCCTTTTCCCAAGCCTTCTTCCAGAAAATGGTGTATTTCTTGGTTACAGCTATTAAAAGGATTGGTTGTCAAGCAAACCCAGAAAAAGTATTTTATGCAAGTAAAATTAGTCCTCTTCCAAGAAAATTTGCCTTTTAAAATGCTGCTCACTCATTATAGAATTATGAACAATTTGGAAAGGATAAGAACATAAAAGGGAAAAATATAATCATCATAATTTTACCAGCTAAAGCCAACCACTATTAATATTTTGATGTGTTTCTTCTCTTCTCTTCTTTCTATACATAGTTTTAATCATGCTCTACATAGTACTTTTTTTAAAGCTTTAATTTAATGAATATAAATTTCCAAAGTACAGCTTATGGATTACTTTTTAGTAAAAATTTATTTGGGTCTGGTGCTGTGGCGTAGCAGGTACAGCTGCCGCCTACAGTGCCGGCATCCCACATGTGCACCAGTTTGAGTCCTGGCCGCTCCTCTTCTGATCCAGCTCTCTGCTATGGCCTGGGAAAGCAGTAGAAAATAGGAAATGTACTTGGGCCCCTGCTCTTATGTGGGAGACCTGGAGGAAGCTCCTGGCTCCTGGCTTTGGACTGGCGCAGCTGCAGCCATCTGGGGAGTGAACCAGAAGACCTCTTTCTCTCTCTGCCTCTGCTCTGCCTTTCAAATAAATAAATAATAATAATAAATATTTATTTGTTTGAAAGGCAGAGTGACAGAAAGAAAAGAGAGAGATTTTCCATCTTTCAGTTCACTCCCCAAATGGCTACAGCAGCCAGATCTGAGCCAAGCTGAAACCAGGAGCTAAGAACTCCATCTAAGGCTCCAGTGTGGGTGACAGGGGCCCAAGAATTTGGGCCACCTTCTACTGTTTTCTTGAGCACATTAGCAGGGAGCTGTACTGGAAGCGGAGCAGCTGTGACTTGAACCAGAACTCTGCCATAAGACGCTGGTATAGCCAGTGTGGAGTAACCAGCTGCGCCACAATGCTGGCCCATGTATGTTACTTTTCATATATTTTTACATTATACATTAGTTTTTATTTAATTACAGTTAAGCAGTAAGCATTTAAAATACTTACACAATTTCCCATTATTTTCTGTATTTTGTTAGTACCTTAAGATAGAACCTCAGAGTTAAAATTTCTGGGTTAAAAGGATGTGAGTTAGATTTGGACTATTTAAGCAAGTTTTGAAAATCTAGATTCTGTATGTTTGATTTGAATACTTATTTACATATTGGCCATGAAATATTTGCATATCAATAACTCCCTAGTTAATGACACCCAATCTGTCTGTGGCTCTTTTAGACAACCTCTTCTTTTGATTAGAAAGATGATTAAGTCATGAAGACTGGGAGAAAGGCCGCTGGGATTCAGGAGAGAAGATACAATTAAGGGGAGAGAACAGGTTTGGTGAGCAAGAGTTTCTAATCAGAGAAGGTTCACAGGTGATAGGCTGCTTTCTCATGCTAGTGTTGCAATTGTGGACCTCAACCACAAGCTTCCATTCCTCTCTTTCCTTAACACATACCACACGCTATATCTGTGTCTTTGAAACTTCAGCTTCTTCCTTCCTCCTGTATTAGATTCTTGTGTCTCCTGCTTCAGTATCCTGGTAACACAAGGCACAGATAAGAACTTACTTATGCACTGTAATATGGAGAATTTACATAGGTGAGGACAGGAATTTGGGGCTCTGTCCAGCTCTTAGCAGAGGCCCCAAGTACAAGATGCAGGGGTGAATGAGAGGCACACTTGTGGACGCTGAAGACTTCTGTCCCCTCTCTTGTGCACATTTGCCAGGGATGGCTTTTGAACAGTCCCTACTGGGAGATGCATTTCCTAATATGCCCCTACAGCATTCCCCTGGTTCCCAGTGGCCCTCTTCAGAAGGAAATCCCTGCACACAGCAGAGAGATGGTGCCTCAGTTTCCCCCATCAGTTGTTGGATAGACGTTGCTAGCTCCTTATGAGGAGAGGGGCGGTGGCCCAATGTGGGACAGGTATTTCCCCTGAGCTTCTTCCAGGTCCCATCTCTCCTCTCCTGGGGCCTCCAGTTTGGAGTCCAGGAATCCATGTAGGCAGGTTTGCCAGTAAATGTCTCTAAGGGCCTGTGGAAGGAGAGTCAAGGCAGATTCATGTGATGAGCTGGCAATCGAGGGAGCAGAGAGGCAGAATCTTATAATAGGCAGAAGTCTTGGGAGACCTGGAAGGAAATGATGAAAACTAAAGCATCACATTGCTAACCGAAAAGAGGCCACCTCCTCTTTCCAGGTCCCTAGAGAGAGATGCTTTCTGGTGGAAGCTGGGCATTCAAATAGGCAGAGTATTTTAGACAGAATTTGTCCTGTGTGTACGTGTCACCTATTATTAAAAAAATGCACTTAAGCTCTTGGAAGGTGGTAAATCTATTTCCATTTTTTTCATGCATTATCTGTCAAAGTTAATGTGTTAATGTTCAAGTAGAAAGGTTAAATGTAGATAGGCTTGCATTTACTTCCCATTTGACATTTACTTGATTGTGCACTCCTGCTCATAGCACACACAGCAATTGACAAAGTCAAGCCATTGGGTTCATTTAGGCTATGGGCAGGGGCGCAAATGCAAATACATTTTTTTCCACTTTTTACTTGTGAGCAAGTGGTTGGCTTATTTTTTATTTTATTTTATTTTGGTTGAGAATTTAGAGCTAAGTGATCATCAAGTGCTCACCTTGTTTTTTCTCATGCTGGTCTGAAGGGCTCTGAGCACTTCTTCCTTTTGAAGTTGATGATATTGTTGCTGCACTGGGTATGCTGAACCAGCCACATTATTTGTTTCTTTCTAAATTTTGTTGTGGCACCCAAGCTTCCTCACTTCTGTGTTATTTTTGTCCCTCTGCTTGGCCATGTGAAATGGAACATTGTATTGACAAAGGATTAATTTGAACATTTCCATCTCTCTTACCCACTACTTTGCAAAGTGTGAACTGGTGTCACAGCTATTTCAACAGGATGCCAGTAGCCTGTTTCCATAAAATTTTCCCAATTCCATTATGTGCAGTGCACCTGCACCAAAATTGACTTTTACTTTAAAATGAGCATTTGTCTATTTGGAGATGGATCAGAAGCAATCCAAGTATGCAGCTTCAAGATCATTTCAAGGCTATGTGTGGATTGAAATTTTAAGGCTGCTTACGTAGCCCTCTCGTTGAAAGTAGTTTATCTTTCTTTGGTAACTGAAGTGACTCCTGTTAAACTTGATGTAAAATCTGCTTTAATTGACCTGGTCTTGATACTATGTGTTACAGGTGGAATTTTGGTAGGAAAAGTTAGCAACTGCAGGTTTAATTTGAATTATTGCATTAATGGAAAATTTTTCATGTGCAATTTTCACATTACTTTTATTTAAAATCTAAATTTCAACTGATTAAAATCTGTGACCATCTGTGACAGTGATGCTAAAAACTCAGGACAACAGTTTTAACATATACCTCAGTCTATATTTAGAATCAGAAAGTCTGCAGTGAACCAAAAAATACATTACATGCTAGTTATTTTAAAAAGAGAAAAGATAGAAATTGAGCCCTTTCTGTTATCAGTGCAATATGCATAAAACTGATAGGGGCGTTTTGTTTGTTTCTTTGTTTGTTTTTGTTTAGCTTTAGGTTTGGCCACATCGGAAATGATAATGTTGAGTTGCTTAGCATCTCTCAATCTAAAATCCTAAATATTGGCAGCTATTATCTCCTCCATTTTAACAATGAGAAATATTCAGCTAAAGCTAGAAAAAAACCAAGATAAATCAGCATGCAGAAGCATAGTGGAATTAGAAGTTGGTCCCAGCTGCCCCCTTTAGAGACTAATTGTGACACTAGATGCTAGTCTTTACTGTTATGTAAATAAGAGGATGGCCTTTATTGGTTTATTAGTCTTTTTGGGTTTCTTTCTCTTGGGATATTTGAGGTAAAAAGGAAGCTAAGTTCATTTTTACAAAACTTTGATGTCTGCTTTCAGTTCTCATTGTCTTCTTCACTGCTCAGCATGGACATACTTGAAACCATAATTTTGGGAAAATATAGCCAAGATTTTTCCTGAACTTGCCACAACAACTGGAAAGAAATGGATATTTAAATATTAAGAAAGATTTGAAAGAGAAGGGTCAGTGCTTCTCAAAATTAAGGAACTGTATATATGTGAAAAAGCTTTTTCACTTGTCAAAAATCAGTGCTTAATGAGCCTCTTTGACATAAAGAATAATTTACTGTTGTGCATGTTATGGGGTTGTCATTTTAGAATTATTTTGTTTTAAAAATTTATCTGAGGGCTGTGACATAGAAGGTGAAGCTGCTGCCTGCAGCGCCAGCATCCCATATGGGCACCAGTTAGAGTCCTGTCTGCTCTACTTCAGATCCAGTTCTCTGCTATGGCCTGGGAAAGCAGTAGAAGATGGCCCAAGGCCTTGGGCCCCTGCATCCGTGTGACAACATTATCATCTCAGATGTGACCTGGAAGAAGCTCCGGGTTCCTGGCTTCAGATTGACCCAGCTTTGGCTGTTGTGGCCATTTGGGGATTAAACCAGCAGATGGAAGACTTCTGTCTCTCTGCTTCTGCCTCTCTGTAACTCTGCCTTTCCAATTTAAAAAAAAAAAAAAAAAACTTAAAAAAAATTCATCTGGGATCTATAATATTAGTTGAATTCTTTTTTTTTTTTAAGATTTGTTTTATTTATTTGAAAGAGTTACAGAGAGAGGTAAAGACAGAGAGAGGTCTTCCATCTGCTGGTTCACTCCCCAGATGGCCTTAATGGCAGGAGCTACACCAATTGGAAGCCAGGAGTTAGGAGCTTCTTCTGAGTCTCTCACTGTGAGTGCAGGGGCCCAAGGACTTGGGCATTCTTCTGCTGCTTTCCCAGGCCATAGCAGAGAGCTGGGTCGGAAGAGGAGCAGCCAGGACTAGAGCCGGCAATGCCCATGTGGGATGCTGGCATTGCAGGCCAGGGCTTTAACCTGCTGCACCACAGCGCTGGCCCCAGTTGAGCTATTTTCATCCTTGACTAATGATTTAAAGTTAAGTATGTTTTCCATTCGTGGAAGGATGGCGTATAAACCTCTATATTGTGCTTAATGATGTGGTATTTTGTTTTTAGAACATTAAAGGTGTTAGAATAAAATAAACATAAAATTTAGGAAGGTTCTAAAGTTTAGCTTGCAAAATTAAGCAAATACACTCTGCAGTATCTATGAATATAGATTTATATTTGGATATAAAATTCTTGAGATTTTCTCTCCTTATCACAGCTGTATATATTCTGGAAATGTGAAAGTGATCATCATATTTTCTGAAGAAAAAAATACAGTGGTCCCCTCTTCACCATCTTTAATTGTACATTCTGCACTTCCAGTTATCTGTGGTCAAATTATAGTAAATGGAAAATACTAGAAGTAAATGATCCATATGTTTTAAATTGTGCAGTGTTCCAGTCTGATTACATTTTGTACAGCTGTGCCCTGTCCCACCCAGGATGTGAATCATTCCTTTGTGGAGTGTATCCACTGTGGATACACTACCCACCTGTTAGTCCTTTGGTAGCCTCTCTGTTATCAGGTTGACAGTACTGGTATCACAGTGCTTGTGTCCAAGTAGTCATCATTTTGTTTAATAATGGACCCCCAATGCAAGAGAAGTGATGGTGGCAATTCAAATATGCCAAAGGGAAGCCATAAGGTGCTGCTTTTGTGTGAAAAGGAAAGGAAAAACATATACCTGTGTTGCTGCTGTCTACAGTATAATATGATATTTTGAGAGAAAGATCACCTCACCTAACTTTTGTTACAATAAACTGTTATAACTATTATATTTTATTATGTTTGTTGTCAGCCTCTTGCTGTGCCTAATTTATAAGGTAAACTTTTTCATGGATATGTCTGTATGGGAAAAACCAGTGCAGTTGGCCCTCTGCATCCATGGGTTTTGCATCCCTGGATTCAGCCAAGCACAGGGAAAAAATTGCTGCTGTACTGAAAACATAGAGACGTTTTGTCTTGTCATCATCCCCTAAGCAATATGGAGTAGAACTATTTACACAGCGTTTATATCATATTAGGTGTTTCATGTGGTCTGGGGGTGATTTAAATTGTACAGGTGGACGAGCTTAGCTGATCACAAATACCATGCCATTTTACGAAAGGACTTGAGCATCTTCAGTTCCTAGTATCTGAGGGGTGTCCTGGAGCCAATCCCCCATGAATCCTGAAGTATGACTCTGTCTAAAGAGTTTGGCGCTAACAGTGGTTTCAGGCACCTACTGAGGATCTTGGAATTTGTCTACTGTGGTGAAAGGTAACTTTGTCTTTCAGAATAGTGTACAAATATGGACATTTAATTACTTGGATAACTTCTAACATTTGTAGGCATTCTACAAATTAAACTGTTTCTTCTAGCAAATATTTTATAGTTGGGATGGGGATAGAGAGAGAGAGAGAGAGAGAGAGAGAGACAACAACTTCCATTTTCTGGTTCACTCCCATATGCCCGAAACAGCCAGAACTGGGCCAGGCCAAAGCCAGGAACCAGGAACTCCATCTGGGTCTCCCAGGTGGGTGACAGGAACCAAATACTTCAGCAATCACCTGCTGCTCTATAGGGTGTGCATAAGCAGGAAGCTGGTGAGAAGTGGAGCGAGGACTTGAACTCAGGGACTCTGATATGGGATGTGAGTATCCAAACACTGTACCAAATGCTCGCTCCATCTTTGCTCATTTTTAAACAGGGTTATTTGATTTTTTTGATAGGTCAGTTGTAGGAGTTCTATATCTATGAGTAGATAGTAAAATCTTTTGAAATACATGTGACTTATTTTATCCCATTTTGTAAATTGCCTTTCATTCTGTTTATCATACCCTTTGATATATACAAAAAATTTAGGTTTAATGTAGTTCCTCTTGATTGCTTTTGTTGTATATGTAGTATTAATTATTTTGGGAAGTTTTAAAATGTATTGTTACAGTTATTTACTTATTGTTTTCATCCTTGTTCCTTAAAGTCTACAAGATTTTTTTTTGTAATAATGCCATGTCATCATTATTTTATAAATTTAATTTAATTTTGATTGATTTTGTTGTCTGTGGAAGAGCCTCTATTTACTTTATCCCATGTAGCATTTTGTAGTTATTATTTAACCAGATGTTAATAGAAATTGTGTTAAACCAATACAACAATTTAGGGAGGATTCATTTTCACTATGTTAATTCTTCCAATCCATGAATGTGGTTTGTCTCTCCAGGTATTTAGATCTTAGTTGATTTCTTTTCATTAAAATCCTGTATATGTTTTGTTACATTTATATCTAAGTATATACTTTTCATTGGAGCAGTTATTAATGGTATGGAATTTTAAGTTTGTTTTCTTTTTTGATAGTATGTAGAAATGAACTTAGTTTTAGTGTTTTGAATTTCTATTTTACAACCTTTCTGAATACATTTTTTGGTTACAGGAATTGTGGTGTAGTGGGTAAAGCCACTACCCACAAAGCCAGCATATCATATGGGGCCCTGTTTCTGTCCTGTTTCTGTTCACTTCTGATCCAACTCCCTGATAGTGGCCTGGGGAAAGCATTGGAAGATGACCCAAGTGCTTAGGCCCTTGCCACCCATGTGAAAAACCTCAAAGAAGCTCCTTGTTCCTGACTTCAGCCTGGGCCAGCCCTGGCTTTTGTGGCCATTTGGGGGAGTGAACAGTAAATGGCAGATCTGTTTCTCTCTGTCTCACACTCTCTGTATCTCTGACTTTCATATAAATCCTTAAACAAAAACAGGCATGTCATCTGAAAATAGAGACAGTTTAATTTCTTTCTTTGCAATCTGTATGCCTTTATTTTTCTTGCATTATTACAATGACTAGAATTTTCAGCACAATGTTAAATAAAAGTGATGAGAGTGGACATCGTTGACGTGGTCCCAGTCTTGGAAATAATTTAGTCTTTATTTACTTTTCAAATTTTCTTTTCACTGTTTAAGATTGATTTATTTTATCTATTTCAAAGGCAGAGTGCACACACACACACACACACACACACACACATATTGAGAGAGAGAGAGAGAATGAGAGAGAGAGAGAAAGAGAATTTTCCCTCTACTGGTTCGCTCCTCAAATGGCCGCAGTGGCCAGGGTTGAGCCAAGCTGAAGCCAGGATCTTCTTCCTGGCCATCTTCGGCTGCTTTCCCAGGTGTATCAGCAGGGAGCTGGATTCAAAATGGAGCAGCTGGTTCTAATATGGGATGCCAATGTCACAGGTGGAGGCCTTATCCACTATGCCACAACACTGGTATACAATATATTATATTATTATAAAGACAGACACACAGAAGGAGATGGAGAGAGAGTCTTCCATCCACTGTTTTCTTCTCATGTGCATGCAATAGCCAGGACTGGGCCAGGCCCAAGCCATGGGCCTGGAACTCTATTTCCCACATGGATGACAGGGACCCAAGTACTAGAGCCATCATTTGCCACCACCCAGTGTGTGCATTAATGGGAAGCTGGTTGAGAAGTGGAGTAGTTGAGACACCAATCATGTGCTCTGATATTGGATGTGGGTGTCACAAGCAGCGACTTAACCACTGTGTCACACACTCACCTCTCAGCTTTTTCCTGTTAGCTGTAGTTTTTTGGTACATGTTCTTTTTGGTATCAAGGAAGATCTCTGTTCTTAGAGTACTGAAGCTTTTTATCCTAAATAGATATTGAATTATATCGAATGCTTTTTCTACATCAGTTGATATGGGCATATGATTTTCTTCCTTAGCTTGCTGATATGGTGAATCACATTTTTTTTTAAAATATTTATTTATTTACTTTGAAAGAGTGACAAAGAGGGGGAGGGAAAGATCTCTAAACTGCTGGTTTGCTCCCCAAATGTCCACAATGGCCAGAGCTGGTCCAGGCAGAAGCCAGGAGCCTAGAACTCTTACCAGGTCTACCATGTGGGTGGCAAGGGCCCAAGTACTTCTGCCATCTTCTGCTGCCTTTCAGGTGCATTTGTAGAAAGCTAGATTAGAAGAGGAGCAGCCAGGACTCAAACTGGTGCTTTGATTTAGGACACCACCATTGTAAGCAGGGACTTAATCCACTGCACTGTAACATCGGCCCCACTGATTGATTTTTGAATATTACATCAGCTTTGCATACATGGAGTGAATCTCATTTGGTTGTGATGCACACACACACATAAACACATACACACATGAGGCTACTTCAAAAATTTCATGAAAGTAATGGAACTGAAAAATAAGTATTTTGGCACAATAATTTTTAAAATCTGTGCCTATTTTTTTCATAATATACATTTTCTGCAAATATCTGAAAACTCCTTGTGTGTGTGTTTTGTGTATATGTACACATCATTGAATTTAGTTTGCAAAGTTAAATATTTTTATATCTAAATTCATGAGATACTGGTCTGTGTTTCCTATTCATTGTGTTTTCTTTATTTTCTATTTCTAAAGTATATTTTATAAAATTGGTGTGACTTTTTCTTTGAGTATTTGGGAGAATTCTATAATAAAATTAGCTGTGCCTGGAGATTTCCGTGTCATGAGCTCTATAGTTATAAAATCAAAATGATTTAGACAGACAGAGAGAGAGAGAGAGACAGAGACAGAGACAGAGACAGAAAGAAAGGTCTTCCTTCCATTGGTTCACTCCCCAAATGGCCGCTACAGCCGGCAAGCTGCAGCCAGGCGCGCTGCGCCGATCCAAAGCCAGGAGCCAGGTGCTTCCTCTTGGTCTCCCATGCGGGTGCAGGGACCCAAGCACTTGGGCCATCCTCCACTGCCCTCATGGGCCACAGCAGAGAACTGGACTACTGGACTGGAAGAGGAGCAACCGGGACAGAATCTGGCGCCCCAACTGGGACTAGAACCCGGGGTGCCAGCGCCGCAGGCAGAGGATTAGCCAAGTGAGCCACGGTGCCGGCCAAAATCAAAATGATTTAATAGTTATAGAACCATCTTCAACTGCTTTCCTAGGCACATTAACATGGAACTGAATCAGTGGAGCGGCTGGGTCTCCAACAAGTGCTCATATGGGGTGCTGGCTTGGTTGCAAATGGTTTAACTAGCTGGACCACAGACTGGCTCCTATTTAGCTCTTTTTATAACTTTTGTTTAATTGCTGAAGTTTTCTATTTTTTTTTTTCATTTGTTGCAACAGGTTCTAAAATAAATTACTAAAACATTTTTAAAAGATAGCTGCTTTTTTATTTATTTATTTTTTTTGACAGGCAGAGTGGACAGTGAGAGACAGACAGAGAGAAAAGTCTTCCTTTTGCCATTGGTTCACTCCTCAATGGCCGCTGCAGCCGGTGCACTGTGGCTGGTGCACTGAACTGATCCGAAGCCAGGAGCCAGGTGCTTCTCCTGGTCTCCCACGCTGGTGCAGGGCCCTAGCATTTGGGCCATCTCCACTGCCCTCCCGGGCCACAGCAGAGAGCTGGACTGGAAGAGGAGCAACCAGGACAGAATCCAGCACCCTGACCGGGACTAGAACCTGGGGTGCCGGCACTACAGGCAGAGGATTAACCTATTGAACCACGGTGCTGGCCAAGATAGCTGCTTTAAAATTTTTGTTAGATAATTTTAATATTTGATTATCTTTGTGTTGCCAATGCTATGGTATTTTCTCGTTCAGAATTTGGTTTTCCTCATTTTTAGTATGACATAATTTTTGATTGTGTTCTTGGCATCTTGACAATTATTTTGGGAGACTCTCAATCCTATACATCTCATGTTTTAGCAGTTGGTCACTGTGATTAGGTTTAGTGTGTAGGATCTGGTCTACCTTTCTGGGCTATAGTTTCCATGACAGTTTAATTTTCAGAGCCATTTCAATGGAACTTTCATGTGAGTAATTCTGTGTGCTCCTCAATAATTCTGCTAACGATGTCTGTGATGTTATAAGGGACTTCCATGGGCTGCAACCTTCTTGGGGTGGGAGGAGGTTGTAGCAGGTGCTATAGTCTTGTAACTTTGATCTAGGTCTTCTTATACCTTTGGGCGGAGGGCAGACAGACACACAGTCTCTGCTGACACTCTCCACCAATGATTTGGATCATCTTCCAACGCCTCCTTTGTGAAGCAGATATCTCAGCCCAGTGCTAGGTCCCTGTTGAACTTTCCTTTTCTGGTCCTTTGCCTAGAGACAGGAGGCTTTATCTGTGCCTGTTGGTGGTTAAGGATTCCAGGCCTCTCTGACAGTCAACCCTTGGGAGATAGGAGATAAAAAGAAAACCCAGGGAACTCAGTATACACATTATTGTTCCTCAGGTGCCAAGGTTCCTAGCCAATCTTCCTTCTAATCTTCAGATTTCAGAATCCTTTCATTGTTGTCTAATGGATAATTACCAGGGTAGTTAGTTGTATATAGAGAGGAGGAACAGGGGAAATAGAATCTGTTGTATTAAAAAATTTTTTTTTTTGAGAGAGATCTTCCGTCTGCTGGTTCACTCATCAAATGTCTTCAACAATCAGGGGTGGGCAAGGCTGAATCCAGAAGCCAGGAACTCAATCCAAGTCTCACATCTGGTTGGCAGGGACTCAGCAACTTAAACTGTCACAACATGCTGCCACTCCAAGTGTGGATTAGCAGGAGGCTGAAATCAGGAGTGGAGCCAGGGCTCAAACTCAGGCACTCTGTGTGAGATGCTGGTGTCTCAAGCAGCATCTTTTTTTTTAAGATTTATTATTTGAAAGAGTTACAGAGAGAGAGAGAGAGAGAGAGAGAGAGAGAGAGAGAGAGAGAGAAAGAAAAAGAAAGAGGTGTCTTCCATTCGCTGGTTCACTCCCCAATTGGCAGCAATGGCTGGAGCCATGCTGATCTAAAGCTACTAGCCAGGAGCTTATTCCAGGTCTCCCACGTGGGTGCAGGGGCCCAAGGACTTGGGCCATCTTCTACTGCTTTCCCAGGCTGTAGCAGAGAGCTGGATCGGAAGTGGAGCAGCTGGGACTAGAACTGGCGCCCATATGGGATGCTGGTGCTTCAGGCCAGGTTATTAACCCGTTGCGCCACAGCACCAGCCTCAAGCAGCATCTTAACCACTGTGCCAAATACCTGTCCCATTCTTTCTCCTTTGTTCCAGAATGAGAGTACATGCCTTCCTATATATTGTTGTTACTTGATTGACAGTATACATAGAGACTTCTGCTGTGTATATCAAAGTATGATGACTATCTCAACAAAAGTATTTGTGACATTTTTGAGTTGCAACTGAATTAGTGGCTTTTATCATGAAATACCCTTTTTATTTGAAGGAAAAATTGACATACAAATCATAGTTTTTTAGACTTTGCTATTTGGCAGTAATTTTTCTTGGAAATGAACAAAGTGAGCCTATCACATCAGGTAAAACCAGCGACAGGTTTTGTTGCCAATGCCACAGTTTGTGTTTGCAAGAGAAAATCAGTTTTGGAAATTTGGAACCACCACCGTGAGCTGTTAGCTTTCCAACACCTGAAGACTTTTCTGATGAAATCATGTAGTGATTTTTTTTTAATGTTGTATAATGAAATGTATCAGTGTTTTAAAGATTTGCATAAGTGAGTAAATCAATATTTTTAAATGAATAAATTGTGTTGTTATAAAATCATGCACTGGTAAAAGTTATATTTGAAGTATAAGATATACCATTGGATTTTTAGAAAGTTATTAATATATTCTTGATAATGCACATTTGTGTGATATTTTTATATATGTATATAATGTAGCATTATTAAATCAAGCCAATTAACATAGCCATCTCACTTATCTATTGTATTTTATACTGAGACATTTGAAATTTACTTAGTTTTTTTGAAATATATAATACATTATTACTGCCAATCTGCTGCATAATAGGTCTCCAAATCTATTCTTCCTGTCTATCTACAATTTGTACCTCTTTAAAGATTTATTTATTCATTTAAAAGGGTGGGGGAAGAGAGAGAGAGAGATCTCCCATCTGCTGTTCCCTTCTTAAATGCCCGCAGCAGATGGTGTTGCCAGTGCTACTGGGAACTCAATCTGGGTTTCCACATGATGGTAGGAGCCCAGCTATTTGAATGGCTGCCTCCCATGATACACCTGTGCCATGCTCTTAGACTTCCTAGCCTACAGAGCTGTGAGGTAAACTTCTATTCCTTATAAATTACCCGGTCCCAGATATTTTGCATTAAGAAGATACTGTCCTTTCCTTATTGTGTGTTCTTTGTCAGAGAATACCTTTGTCAAAAATCAGTTAATTGAGTGTATGGATTCATTTCTTAGTCTTGTATCCTGTTCTATTGATTAATATGTCTGTTTTTATGTCTGTCCTGTGTTGTTTTGATTACAATAGCTTTTCAACATTTTGAAATAAGGGAGTATGAAGCTTCTAAATTTCTTTTTTGGTCAAGATTGTTTTAGCTATTCAGGTGGGTCATTTGATTTTGATGTAACAAAATGAAAAGCTCATTAACATATGATCTCAATTTCACATTGCAACAAATCTAAGAGATTACTGCTTGTTGAGTTTTGGTGTTGTTTCGAATTAGAATATCTATATTTACATGAAAAGGTTATTGAAATATTCTTATTTTCAGTTGCATGTTTTATGTGAGGTCAAATTTTCTCATATACTTTATTTATTTATTTATTTTGCAGCCAGACTGAATTTATTCAAAGAAAAGAAACTTGCAGAGGTTAACCAACTGTCAGCATGTGCACAGACTAAACACATGGCAGAGGGCCTAGACCCCAGTAGGCTGGAACTTTTTGTATCTTAGGTGGGTTAGGAGTGGGGGTGGAGGCAGTAGGTGGAGGTGAGTTTCCCCACTCAGGTTCTTCAAGTTTGGTCCTGCTGGCTTCCAAAGCTGGGGAATAATGCAGGAGGTGGGGCGGAGAATAGGGCGTGAGACCGAACTGGTCTCTTGAAAGAAGGCAGGGGAAACAAGAACCTAAAATGGCTGAGGCTTATGTCCTTGTTCCATCAATCCTGACTCTGAGTATAGATAAGGAGATGGGATGCTTTCTGGCTGCTACTTGCCGATACAGGGTGTAGGTGTTGGGGGAAGATCTGGGTGAAAATGTATACTTGGGATAGGATTGATTAGAGAAGAGCAGGCTGTGTTGTTCCTGCTTTATTGCTTGGGTGGGATATAGAAGTCATATGCACCTGTAAGGACTTTTGAAAAATGTTAATTATACATGGTAGGACTAGGGCACTATGATCATGAGGATAAAAGGAGATGTTAACGACATTTCCCATGGTGGAAAAGATGGCAAAAATGAGGAGGGCAAAGGGGGAAATAGGAAAGCAAGAGTCCTGTCCGTATGCCTGGTTGCCATGGAGAAAGAACGCTCCCATTTAGCTTAGTGGGAACGTGCTGGCAATCAGCTGTGGGATGGAGTCAGTCTGGCCTGCGTCTGGTCCTGGGCTCCCTCATTTCTTCCCTCTGCTTATGGAAACCCTGGCTGCTGTCACGGGTTAACCAAGACAACTTGGATCGAATGTGAACCATTAGCTTTTTTAATGAAGCCAACATATTAAAAAGATTCAAATACGTGTAAAACAATTCTGGTGTTCTTATTTGAGAATTATAATTATTTTCAAAATAAAATGTTTTTGTTAGTATGTAATTGTTCTATTAGTTATTTTAGAGTGAACAAATAGATACGTTAAACATCAGTTTTGATTTCTAACATGGTACCTAGTGAAGGTATCATCCACAAAACTCAATAATTTTTAAGAGTTTAAAGCATTCCAAGACAAAAAAAATTTGAGAATCACTAGCCTGTGAGTACTCAGGCAAGGAGAAAGGTGAAGTGAGAGGCGTGGGCATGTGGCATCTAAAATCTGGCAAGCAGAGGCACTGTGTTACTGAGTTGCTTCGTATGCCTGTTTAGTTCTTTTTCCTCTAATACTTTCATTTTTACAAAAGATGCTTTCCTTCAGGTTGACTCATTCATAGACATTCTTCTCCCTGAGAATAAATATGGGAAATAGACCAGTAGAATTTGACAATGAAATCTTCACAAGGTGAAATGCTGGAAAACCACCCCGACCTTAACTGTAACAAACATCACATATAAAAAGATAACTATCTCTTAAGATATAAGTTATAATAAATACATTAATACTGTTGATGTGGTGATGAAGCATGCAACAATGCAGTGACTTAGAAAGGTTTATCAAGAACTGAACAATATTACAAAAATATTTGAATTACTAGGTTTTGATTTTGATTATTGTAAATGACTTTCCTTTTGTACTTTCTTCCAGTACTTTATTGAGGTATAATTTATATATAGTAAAAATTACAACTTAGTGATTTCTTTGCAAAATTTTGGTAAGTAGCTAACTTCACACGTTTCCACATCATTAAAAGCCATTCTGGGCTACCATGGATGACTAACTGATTGACTATGGTGTCTTCAGGCTGTAGAAGCTACAGGATAGTCTTCTCTCTGTTTCCGATGGCTCACAAAGGAAGGACCCAGATCCGTCCTGTCTAAACTAATCTATTGAGGAGGTCAAGGTCATAAGGTTCTGAGACCTTCAGGTACTCTTAAGGTGTTGAACTAATGAATGCATGGAGAGTCAATTCAGAGGCAAGTTTATATCCTAGTCCACATCACTGTTTTGAAATTGTAAGCAACTAATTTGAAAACAGCCAAATGTTTTTCATGTTTTTATCACTGCTACACTAGAGTTGCAGGGATTTAAATAAATGCGCTGATTTTGTTTTCATTCACTTCTTCTCCAAATACCAAAGCATCTTCCTTAATTGGAAAGCTTAATAGTATAATTTTGGTGTACACTGATCCTTAAAAATTAGTTATAGAAATGTTACAACTTTAGTGAACTATTAAAATATTGAATCTATGAAACCAGTGCTTGAATCTTACTTTCATGGTTGAGATTTGTAGTTTATTTTTTTTTTTTTTAAGATTTTATTTATTTGAGAGGTAGAGTTACAGACAGTGAGAGGGTGAGACAGAGAGAAAGGTCTTCCTTCCATTGGTTCACTCCCCAGATGGCCGCAATGGCCGGAGCTGCGCAGATCTGAAGCCAGAAGCCAGAAGCCAGGTGCTTCCTCCTGGTCTCCCATGTGGGTGCAGGGGCCCAAGCACTTGGGCCATCCTCCACCGCCTTCCCAGGCCACAAAAGAGAACTGGATTGGAAGAGGGGCAGCTGAGTACCCATATAGGATGCTGGCGCTGCAGGTGGAGGATTAACCTGTGCCATGGTGCTGGCCCCGAGATTTGTAGTTTTTTATAGGAAAACTAGATGACTATGTTTGATTTTTTTTTGACAGGCAGAGTGGACAGTGAGAGAGAGAGACAGAGAGAAAGGTCTTCCTTTGCCGTTGGTTCACCCTCCAATGGCTGCCGCGGTCGGCGCGCTGCGGCCAGCGCACCGCGCTCATCCGATGGCAGGAGCCAGGTGCTAGGTGCTTCTCCTGGTCTCCCATGGGGTGCAGGGCCCAAGCACTTGGGCCATCCTCCACTGCACTCCTGGGCCACAGCAGAGGGCTGGCCTGGAAGAGGGGCAACCGGGACAGAATCCGGCGCCCCGACCGGGACTAGAACCCGGTGTGCCGGCGCCGCAAGGCGGAGGATTAGCCTGTTGAGCCACGGCGCCGGCCTACTATGTTTGATTTTTGACAAAATACATTTTTCCTCTATAATATGTAAAATATATAGTATGCCATTCTAGAGGGTGATTAAGATGGGTAATCTTTCATTTTGTTTAGTGACTCTAATTTATATCCTATTGGAATTTCAGATAGGATTCTGGTTAAGGATTCTTTTGTTAGGATGTGACCTCTACTTTGTGGTTTCTTGCTGTCATGAAGAGCTAGATAAACAGGCTGGGAAGGTAAGAAAGAAAGACCTCACCATAGGTTATTTAGTCACCTGGGTGCATCTGAAACTCTGTCTCCATCACTAATGCCTGCACTTGTATCCTGATGGTCTACTTAAGTAGCTACCTCAGCTTCCACAATGGGTGAAGGATTATTACTTTAACTCTGTGATGCTTAGTTATATCTTTGGTAGGTGAGATAGATGTCATATAAAATCTAACAAACTAAAATGAGGAAAATAGGAGATTCATTGTTTTGCTATAGGCTATCCAGAGGGAATTATTCTACAAACACAAATATTTAGGTAAAATAGTCACATAGCACTTGTTGATACATTTAACCAATAAGGAAAACATTGTTCTGTTCTAAAACCAGACCAAAATTGTCTGATCTTGGAACTGCAGCATGGCTTTGCAAATTATTGCTCATACTAACCTACTTCTGCTCCCTTTTCTGGTCCCAAAGAGCTAAATTTAAATGTAAATGGAAACAGTAGCAAGCTGTAGGTCTTGTTTACTTTCAGCCCTGTGGTCTGTGCTCCAAGAGGAAATAGTTGGTTTAGGACCGGTTCTTTCCCTTCTTTGGACTTCATCAAAACTGTGGATGCTGAAGGCTGTTTCTTCCTGAGATAAGTCAGTGATGCTATCACCATGGCTCCTTTGGGCTAACAATTGAGCCTATGGTGTTAAGTGAAGCCACTCATAGCCAAAGATACAGTCATTTCAGTTGGGCCAAAAATTTGAGATAAAAGATCATATATGATTTTTTTCTCCTTACATTTTAAGATTGTATGATGCTTGTAACTAGAAATTTTTTAGGTTAACCTTTCAGAAAGACAGGCAACATTTTTCATGTGGTTTCCTAAAATAGACTTTTATGGAGTTGTGTGTATGCTCTCTGGAATTCTCCTGAGCTTACATCTCATTTCTATCCTAGTGTAATTTTAAGTTACTGTCTTCTAATGCTGAAGAAATTTTA
Organism: Sylvilagus floridanus; assembly: GCA_949820135.1. NCBI lineage: Eukaryota > Metazoa > Chordata > Mammalia > Lagomorpha > Leporidae > Sylvilagus > Sylvilagus floridanus. Next base: position 75,255,823 of record OX463225.1, on the reverse strand, counting down.
GTGTTATATATATTGTTTCCATATTCACTAGTACTTCTAGATGCAGTCAATTATTTTCATGAAATGTCTTAACTAGTCAGATCATTGTGAAAATAGAGGACCTTCAGCTAGTCAGGGACATAAAGCTTAGAAGCCATATAAATACATAAATGTATATGTAACATTAGTTTTAAAAATACATTATTTTTCAATAGTCAAAAAGTCCTACAATTTCAATCTAGTTAAGAAATGAGAAGACATAAAGTGGCTTTATATAGATGAACATAGATAAGAAAAAGAATTTGATGGAGTAAAACTGGCAAGATCAGGAGAAAACTGCTGGTTATTCCCTTTTGATTAGTGTAACTGTCAACTTTTTTTTTTTTATCACTACCATTCAGAAAATGGAAGCAAAACTACAAGTTATTTAGTGTGTTTTATTTGGTAAGTGTTCAGTGTCATAATTGTTGAGTTAATAGTAAGGAGGTAAACAAATTGGAAACAATTATTTCACCTTAGAATGACTTAAGAGGATAGGCTGATGTAAGGAAGGTCTGGTAACCCAGTGGGACTTCTGTAGGTAATAGATAATGCCTTCTTGCTCCTCTGCTGTAACCTCTGGCAGAGGAGAGCCTGTGGGGACTAAGTGTGGATAACCCAGCTATTAAAGTACATCTAGTAGGAACTGAGACTGTTTAGAAATATAGAAGATGCAGTTCACTCCTAGTAACTTGTATTTTGTATAACCAAAATTTAATGTGTAAAGAAATGGAGAGCTATTGTAAAAAAGTTTAACTCCATGATGTTTTGATTTCTGAGTTTTGTTCATATTGTTCAGAATGAGAGATATTCTCCTTTCTAATAAAATTTTTAAGTGGATATTAGAAAGCTTTTTTTAAAGATTTATTTATGTATTTGAAAAGCAAAGTTACAGAGAGGCAGAGGCAGAGAGAGAGAGAAAGAGAGGTCTTCCATCCACTGGTTCACTCCCCAGATGACTGCAATGGCTGGAGCTGTGCTGATCCAAAGCCAGGAGCCGGGAGCTTTTTTGGGGTCTCCCACGTAGGTGCAGGGGCCCAAGGACTTGGACCATCTTCTACTGCTTTCCCAGGCCATAGCAGAAAGCTGGATTGGAAATGGAGCAGATGGGACTCAAACTGGCGCCCATATGGGATGCCGGCAACGCAGGCAGCAGCTTTACTTGTTATACCACAGCTCCAGCCCCTAGAAAGCTTTTGGGCTAATATCGTGGGTGTGTTAATAGTGGCAATGCACTGGAGGACAGTTGAATCTGTGTTCTACAGAAAAGGGAGGAAGGAGACAACTAAGCTGGGCCTGATGCTTTGTAGAGAAGGAAGGTACTCTAGGATTATAGGAAAATACAATTGTACAGTAAGTCAGAAAGTGAATGATGTTTTCAGGGTGTTTTTAATCTCTCTTTAGAATATCTTTCAAACTTATTTTGACTGTAACATGATAAGAAACATGTTTTACTTCTTGAGTTTAATGCACACATGTATATACATATACAGAACTCAAAATTTCAAGACAGCATACTTGCAGTTAATACTTTATTTTTTTGGCACTGTAATGTTTTCATCAATCCTATTGTTACTCAATTAAAAATGTTTATTGAGACATATCAGCAATTATTAATGACCCTCTATGCGTCATGGTCTGGTATTTAAAAGTGAGACAAAATGAAACAAAAGCATGTAGCAGAGCTCAAAATACATGAGAGATCGTCCTTATAACCAATATGCATATTTACAAAGAAATTATTTGGTTCTTTGATAGAAACAGACTGATGGCTTTGGCATATCTGCTATTCAGAAGGCAAAATTATGTAGCACAAAGGCTTTGAAAGTTGAACAGACCCATCCAAGTCCTTGAAAGTTTACTAAATCTCCCTGAGTTTTAGTTGTCTCATCAGTAAAATATAATTAATAAAGCAATCTATAATGATTGAATGAAGTAACATATCTACTTAAAGTATGGTTCTCAAAGAGGAGCCTCAACAAATCGCTATGCTCAGGTTGCATTCCAGACCAATTGAAGTTTGGGGCTGGGACCCAGTATTTTTTTAAAACTCCTTTTGTGCAGTCTGTATTGAGATGTCTGATTGTAAAGCCTGCAGTGCAGTGTGTGTAACATAGCAGGCATCTGATACATATCTAGTTCCCTTCAATAAATATCAGCAATAATGTAGCACTTGTCATGTCATGTAGATGTATGCTTTGTTTTTGTTGTTCTGCTATATGATGGAATAGCCTATGGCTGAGATAAAGAGAAAGAACATTGCTTAATAGAGAGGTTTATCCGGAGCCAAGATAATATGCATGAATTACTTCAGTGAGTTATGGGATTGACATTCATTGAATAGTCTCCAAAATGGAGATTGGAAACTTAAAAAATTAGATTAAAATTTAAACCTTAAATAAACTTATAGGGCAGATGCAACATCAGTTTGGCACAGATAAATACTTCAAACATGTACCAATCCTTATTTGAACAGAAATATTGTTATTATGTGGTAGATAATGTCTAATATATTTTCAGTATAGTACTTGGACTGAATTCTGGAGTTTGTGGTAAGTATCCAAACCGGAGTTGAATCTTATGAAGACTGACATATATTATCAATATGATTATCTGCCATGTGGTTTCTGCTATCATCATTCTCCAATTATTATCTCTGATGCTGTGGAACCAACCATAAGAGTCTCTAAGAATTAACCTACCAATGCTGCCACCATATTATTGTTTACATGACACCAAAATCTGTTAGCCTTCATGGTGAAAAAACATTTTAATGTGTTGATTAACAAGGTCCATATTTCAATTTGTATGTAGTGGATATACCTAGTAGTCTGCTGGCATACTTTCTGTTGTTGTTTGCTTTGATTTTTGTCTAAGAAGCTTATTTATTTATGGTAGTTTTTTCAATATGATTTTTCTTAACTGCTTTATAAAGAACATGCAAATGAATACTTTGTTTTAAATATATAATTAATAGTTTTCATCACATATAAATAAGAATTTACTTACTCTTGTCATGGTCCTTAGTTTGCGTCCTACTTTTCAATAACAATATGAGTCTTTACATTTAGTGTGTATTCAGATAACAAAACCTTTTTCCTCATGTCCAGGAATGGATTTATAAATGTTTATTTACTTTTTCCTTTATGCTTTCTCATTATTAAAACATTAGTTGGATACCTGTATTCTTAAATGAGTTAATAGCATTAACTTAGTAAGCATTTAATAAATGGTTTGATCTACTGTCAATGACTCACAAATATGCATAATGCAAAAGCATATTATGAGCTGAAAATTGATTTCACTAAAAAATAAGAATGGGAAAAGAAGAGGGAGGAGGAATAAAGGTGGGAGTATGGGTGGGAGTGAGTTAGGGAAGGAAGAATCACCATGTTCCCAAATCTGTATATCTTAAATGCATGAAGTTGTATTCCTTAAAAAAAATTTAAAAAAGTAAATTGAAAGAGTGAAAAGAAAGTATATTATGATAAAGATATTTTCAAAATAAGCTAAAGAACTTTAAGTTTTGTGACTGAGAATAGAAGTTGCTATTTCTGATTTTCAGTGTTCAACATATAAAAATGAAGTGCTTGAAATGCCAATAGGTATTATATATTCAGAGTTAAAATTAGGTATTCAAAATTGAAGTGTCTGATTCCAGAAAGAGAAGTTAGATTTTTGATAATTTATTTTAAAAAGATTTGTTATAAAGATAGTAAGAATTTTGGAGAATTATAAGGCTAGAGAAATGCCTAATCCTTTATTTTATTTATTTGTTTCAAAATAACTTTTCTTTAAAAATTTCTCTTATTTATTAGAAAGGTAGAGTTAGAGAGAGAGAGAGAGAGGAAGAAGGAGGAGGATAGAGAGAGAAGAAGGAGGAGGATAGAGAGAGGTTTTCCATTTGCTGGTTTACTCTGCAAATGGCGGGAAAGATCAGGGTTGGGCCAAACTGAAGCCAGGAACCAGGACTTTCTTCTGGGTCTCCCATATGGGTGCAGAGGTCCAAGCACTTGGACCACCTTCTGCAGCTTTCCTAGGCATATTGACAGGGAGCTGGAAAATATTAATAGTACCAGTTTCAGAGGACTTTGATAAGTATTGTGTAAAGTATGGTGTAAAGTACTTAACACAGTGCTTCACACAGCAAATGTTCATTCACTCACTCAACAAACAATTCTTTTGTGACTGCTGTGGCCCAGGCATTTTTCCAGGTGCTTGGGATGTAAAAGTGAGTAGAACCAAATGTAGTCTTTCTACTTTGCAAGTCTAAATAGATAGATTTAAGTAATTAAAAATAAATGCATGATTTCTATGTAAGTGCGGCAAAAGGAGTTTACCTAATGCTGTGACAGTAATGTCAGGAGAGATGGGCTTTAACTAGGGAAAGGTGGGGGACAGAAAGGTTGCATTCCCAATAGAAAAGATAGCCTGTGCACAATGCCTGTGTAGTGGGACTATGTGGTGATGACAGTGTCATGGAGTGGAAGAGAAGGTAGCTCAAGATCAGACTTGTTAGCAAGGCTAACAGACTGTTGCAGCTGTGAGTTCTATCAGAGAAGCAGAATCACTAGAAAGGATATGGAATAAAATATTTATTACAAGTATCAGAGGAAGTCAGTGGGGGAGGGGCACCATTGTGGTGCAGTGGGCTAAGCCACTGTTGCCTGTGATGCTGGCATCACATACAAGTGCAGGTTCAAGTCCTGTCTGCTTCACTTAGATCCAGCTCCCTGCTAATGTGCCTGGGAAAGCAGAAGACAGCCCAGCTGCTTGGGCTCCTGTCACTCATGTGGGAGACCTGGACGGAGTTCCAGGTTCCTGGTGTTAGCCTGGCCCAGCCATGGCCATTACAGTAATTTGGGGAGTGAACCATTGAGTGGAAGATCTTTCTTAATCTCTGGCATTCCCTCTCTGTAACTCCACCTTTCAGATAAATAAATCTTTAAAAAAGAAAGAAATGAATGTTGGGGGTGGGGGTTGTTAATCCCTGCATCTAGTAGTAGGTCAACAAGGCAGGCAATCAGAAAGAACAGCCAGACATGAATTAGAACCCACTTGGACAAGTTGGAACCCATAAGGATAAACTGAAGCCTAAATCTGATTCTTATTTTCTCAAACCTTTACATTGTGAGGGATATCTACATGGAGCTAGTGCTTTTTGATGTAGAGCTGCACAGGTACCTGACCCAGAAAGCCTAGATGTGCCAGGGCTTACAGAACCTGAAGGAGAAACTCTGGCAGGCTTTAGGGAAGTTTCAAGTTCAGTTGCTACTCTATACCAATAAGAGGAACAAGCAGATCAGTGCTGGGGGCAACAGCTAGTGTATGGTACCTAAGCTGACCTTCCGAACATAATGCCTGGTGCTTAACTCCTGCCGTCAAAATCATGTGCAGATTTCTCTATGAATAACTCTAATTTATTTTTTTTTAAGATTTTATTTATTTATTTGAGAGGTAGAGTTACAGACAGTGAGAGGGAGAGACAGAGAAAGAGGTCTTCCTTTCGTTGGTTCACTCCCCAAATGGCTGCAGTGGCCGGAGTTGAGCCAATCTGAAGCCAGGAGCCAGAAGCTTCTTCTGGGTCTCCCATGTGGGTGCAGGGGCACAAGGACTTGGGCCATCTTCTGCTGTTTTCCCAGGCCACAGCAGAGAGCGGGATTGGAAGAGGAGCAGCTGGGATTAGAACTGGTACCCATATGGGATGCTGGTGTCACAGGCAGAGGATTAACCTACTGTGCCTCGGCACTAGCCCCCAGGAAAACTCTAATTTAAAACCAGGTAAAGGAAGGAATTCTTCAAAATATTGTTAGCATAGTTAATAGAGCCATTCCTTGCAAGGTATTTGTTTGCCGCTATTGGGCATTTGGATTTCATCATATAAGCAAGGGAAAGGCATCAAGAGGGTCTAATCCAACTAAGATGGAGAAGGGGAAGCAGGAAGAGTAACGTGACCAGATTTGCAATCAGATTTGCATTTTGTTGGAGTCCCACATTCCTTTGTAGAAAATGAATTGAAGGAGACCAAGAGTGAGTCTAGTAGATCTATTAGGAACCTAATGCTGTGGTCCAAGTGAGACATTGGTGATTAAGAGGCAAAGGGGAGACAAGCAGTAGATGAACTCCGGAGATATGTAAAGGATAAAATAAACAGGAGGGAGAGAAAAGTGCTAAGCTAATGAGTTTGCAGTGACATTGAGAACATCCACATGGAAATGCTTAGCGGGCAGTTTTACATTAATATTAGTCATTGCTATAGTAGTGGAAGCAGCAGCAGTACTAGCTGTTAATATTCTTATTATTTACTTAACTTCCAGGGGCCTAAAGCCATTTCAGATCGATTTATTTATACGTAGTACTCTGATCATTCGATGCCATAGCATAGAACTAATTTTGTATATCCTCCTTTTTTTCTGTCACTAAATCTTTGCATAATGATGCATTTTCTACTTTTCCCAGGACTAGTCTCTCTATGTTAATTTTACCTCCTTCCAGCTCCTAGAAGACCCAAGTGACCCTAAGTCAGGGGTCATTACAGTGTTTCTGAAAAGGCCGGATTATTTCTTCTGCAACTGTTTAACTCTACATTTTTAGGGTAAAAGCAGCAATAGACAATAGACAATACATAAACAAATGGGGCTGGCTATGTTTCAATAAATACTTATTTACAAAGCAAGCATGTGTGAGATTTTGGCTTGTGGGATATAGTTAGACTTTGGTGCATAGTGTATGTGTTTTATTTCTTTTTTATTTTTGGTCATCTTCTCTAATTTTTATTATTTATTTTCTCCTACTAATTTTGGATTTGGTTTGTTCTTGTTTTCCTAGGTCTTGAGATTCATCATTAGATCATTTATTTGATAGCTTTCCAATTTTTTGATGTGGATACTAATTGCAGTAAATGTTCCTCTTAACACTGCTTTCTGTATCCCATAAATTTTACTATGTTGTCATTTTCATTTGTTTCAAAGCATTTTTTAATTTTTCCTTTTGATTTCTTCTATGATCCATTGTTCATTCAGGAGCATGTTTTTCAGTCTTCATGTATTTGTTTATTTTATTTTATTTTATTTTTTGACAGGCAGATTGGACAGTGAGAGAGAGAGACAGAGAGAAAGATCTTCTTTGCCGTTGGTTCACCCTCCATCGCACTGATCCGAAGGCAGGAGCCAGGTGCTTCTTCTGGTCTCCCATGTGGGTGCAGGGCCCAAGCACTTGGGCCATCCTCCACTGCACTCCTGGGCCACAGCAGAGAGCTGGCCTGGAAGAGGGGCAACCGGGACAGAATCTGGCGCCCCGACTGGGACTAGAACCCAGTGTGCCAGCACCACAGGCCAGAGGATTAGCCTACTGAGCCACAGTGCCGGCCCTTTTACATTATTTATCCTGGAGAATGTTCTACTCACTGGTGAAAATAATGTGTATTCTGCAGCTATGGGATGAAATGTTCTGTAAATAACAATTAGATCCATTTGGTTGATAGTATAGATTAGCTTTGTTGTTTCTTTTTGATTGTTTGCCTGGTGGATCAATACTTTGATGAAAGCGGGGTATTGAGGTCCCTCATTATCATTGTTTTGGAATTTATGCCTCCCTCTAGGACCATTAACATTTGTTTTAAATTGTTGGGTGGCCTAGCATTGAGTATATATACATGTATTATAGGCACATCTTCCTGTTGAATTGATCCCTTAATCATTACAGAATGACCTTCTTTGACTCTTTTTCTTTTTTTTTTTTTTTGACAGGCAGAGCTAGACAGAGAGAGAGAGGTAGAGAGAAATGTCTTTCTTTCCTTGGTTCACTCCCCAAATGGCCGCTGCAGCTGGTGCACTGTGCCGATCCGAAGCCAGGAGCCAGGTGCTTCCTCTTGGTCTCCCATGCGGGTGCAGGGCCCAAGCACTTGGGCCATCCTCCACTGCCTTCCCAGGCCACAGCAGAGAGCTGGACTGGAAGAGGAGCAACCGGGACAGAACTGGTGTCACAACCAGGACTAGAACCCGGGGTACCGGTGCTGCAGGCAGAGGACTAGCCAAGTGACCCGCGGCACCGGCCCTTATTTGACTCTTTTAACAGTTTTTGTGTTAAAGTCTATTTTGTCATATGAGTATTACTACTTCTGCTCATTTTTGATTACCATGTGTATGGAATATATTTTTCCATTCTATTTCAATTTATGTGTATCTTTATTAGTGAAATACATTTTTTGAAGACAGTATTTGGATGGATTTTATTTTTTAATCCCCATTCAGCTAACCTGCATTTTTTAACTGGAGAATCTAGTCCATTTACATTCAGGTTTATTATTGATAAGTAATAAGTTAGTCCAATTTTCTGTAAACATTCCCAAAGTTTCTTTTATATCTCCTTTTTTTTTTTAATAGGAAGTTTTATGCTTTCACATTCTTTGGTAATGCTGATTATCTTTCTCTGTTTCTGTTTGTAGTACATCTTTTTTTTTTTTTTAAGATTTATTTATTTGAAAGGAAGAGTTACAGAGAGGCATAGGCAGAGAGAGAGAGAGAGAGAGAGAGAGGTCTTCCATCTGCTGCTTCACTCTCCAAATGGCTGCAACAGCTGGAGCTGAGCCGATCTGAAACCAAGAGCTGGGAGCTTCTTTAGCGTCTCCCATGTAGGTGCAGGGGCCTAGGGACTTGGGACATCTTCTACTGCTTTCCCAGGCAATAGCAAAGAGCTGGATCAGAAGTGGAGCAGCCAAGGACTTGAACTGGTTCCCATATGGGATGCCAGCACTGCAGGCAGCAACTTCACCGGCAATGCCACAGTGCCCGCCCCTGTAATACATCTTTAAGTATAATGGGAGAGTAGGTTGTTTGAATTTAAACATCAAATCTCAATGGATTTAACATCAAGTAAATGATAGTTGAAGTTTCCAGCACAAATAATATAATTTAGGATTAGGTGTTAAGTGGATGCCCTCAGTGCCTTGTTCATATCTTTTGTTCTTTATCACGTCATTTTTCTCTGCTTACTTTCTTTTTTTAAAAATTTGTTTATTTATTTTTAATTAATTTTTTTTTGACAGGCAGAGTTAGACAGTGAGAGAGAGAGAGAGACAGAGAGAAAGGTCTTCCTTTTTTCCGTTGGTTCACTCCCCAAGTGGCCGCTACAGCTGGTGCGTTATGGCTGGTGCGTTGCGGCCGGCCCGCTGTGCCGATCCAAAGCCAGGAGCCAGGTGTTTCCTTCTGGTCTCCCATGCGGGTGCAGGGCCCAAGGACCTGGGCCATCCTCCACTGTACTCCCAGGCCACAGCAGAGAGCTGGACTGGAAGAGGAGCAACCGGGACAGAATTAGCGCCCCAACTGGGACTAGAACCCAGGGTGCCAGCGCCACAGGTGGAGGATTAGCCCAGTGAGCCACAGTGCCCGCCTCTGCTTACTTTCTACTACCTGCCAATGTCTGCCTTTCTATGCCTGGTGGCTTGGGGACTTTCCTCCAAGGCTTGGGACTGGAGGCTGCTTGCTCTTCTAGGCCTCTCCCTCTCCATACCCCATCACTCAGAAGAGTGGGAAACGCCATGCAGTTAATACTCGCTCACACACACAGTAGACTTTAAGCCATTTTTGACTCTGGCTGAGTTACCTATGAAGCTGTGTGTCTTCTACTGGTTCCCAGTTTCCTAGGGGAGTAAGCTTCAACCTGCCACAATGTAGCTGGGGTTGTTAAACATCCTTTATTGGCTGCCTTCCCTTCTTTGTCTTGCTTCACTGCTCCTCTAGCAGTGTTTCTGGCATTTCACAAAATAAGCTAAATGCATACGATACATAATGAAATTTTGTTTAAAACATACCTTGTATATGATGGTGGTCCCGTAAGATTGTATTACAGGGGGGCGCTGTGGTGCGGTGGGTTAAGCCATGGGCTGCAGTGCTGGCATCTCATGTGGACACTGTTTCCCAGCTGCTCTATTTCTGATCCAGCTCCCTGCTGGAAGGCAGGGAAGGCAGTGGAGGATGGCCCAAGTTCTTAGGCCCCTGCCACCCACGTGGGAGACCCAGAGGAAGCTCCTGGCCTTTGGCTTTGACTTGGCATGGCCCTGGTCATTGCAGCCATTTGGGGAGTGGACCAGTGGTTGGAAGATCTCTGACTCTCCTTCTCTCTCTCTAACTCTGCCTTTCAAATAAATAAATGTATCTTTAAAAAAGGGTAAGATTATATTACTTAGTGGTATCATAGTGCTCTTAGTTTAATACAGTCTAGGATGCTCAGCCAAATTAGCTAACAACCCATTTCTCAGAACATCCTTTCATAGTTAGGTGCCGTATGGCTGTGCTTGTATTTGATCCTCATTTCAGAGTTTGTTTCTGAGGAAGCTGAATTAGGACAGATCTTTTGTATAATACCTACAAGTACACCTAAAAGGTGGATGGGAGAAGAAAAACTACATCTCATTTTCTTAATTCTCAGCTATTTTTTGATTTTTCAACTGTTTCCTAGAATTTCTACATGGACATACTGTTGATATCTCAAACCTGACTTGTCTACACTGAAATCAGAAATTGAAAAGCTAACTGCTTCCACATAGATTAGGAAGAGAAACCACCTAGGATTGTGTGTGCTTTCTTTTTGTTCATCACTAAATGGAAAATCTTTTAAATGAGTTCAGTATGTACTGTGTATTCCTAATTTTCTCCGACTCGGGTGTGAATAGCACTTCATATAAATATAACTTGAACTGCAACTTCACTGCTTGCTATTTTTACATGATGACCTCAGTCTTGGCTTGAATTTCTGGAATCTAGGATCAGTTTACATTGTGATTTACTCTGGAAGTGTTAACCTCAGGTAGTTTAGCAAATATTCTAAGTACCCAAATAAACACAAAATGTTGAAATTCATAATTATAATCCTTGTCGACTACTCAGGAATCAATCTGTATGTAAGTAGCCAATTTTATAGATAATTTTTAGAGGTTTTTATTAATACTGCATGCTAAAATTCATCTTGGCATATGATTCATAATTGACTTTAAATATCTTTATAGTATTTTGAACATTCAGAAAATAAATTAAATGTGACAGTAAAGCAGTTAGATAGTGAATATAATATCCCAATTTAGGCATATTTGCTTAGGCTTAGAAAATTAAAGCAAATCTTTTACTACTTTGTCATTTGTAATTAAGTATTTATTATGAGTCATTCCTATTCTTGCTCAGATAATTATGTGTTTTCCTACAGCAGTAAAAGCTCTTCTTAGTAACTTTTAATGTTCATATAATAACTCACTGTTTGGATATCACAGTTTATGGAATTCCTCCTTTGAATGCATGTAGGTTGTTTTCAGTTAGACTTTACATACATTCTTGTTCACAGATGTGCTTCAATATTTCAGATGACTTATTAGGAGTGATTCCTAGATGTGATATTGCCAAATAAAGAGCACCAACACATCACATGCATTAGGCTTTTGCTTGTATACTTTCTAGTTTCTTTCAAGAAAGCTTCCTTTTAGTGATGGCCTAGCAGTGTTGGGGAATGTTTGGTCCATGGGCCATAGAAAGCCTGTCCTGCCAAGGCAAATGCAGGTGGGACTTGAATCAGTGGCTAATTTTTAAGTTGATAATTTTGTATGGTCTACGAATGATATTATAAAAATCCAAATGGCCCTTGGCAGTAAAAAAGGTGGCCTACCCCTGCTAGAGAGAAAAAACATTACAGGTTACCTTCAAATAAGTAGTCTAATAATAAATTACACTGTTTGATTTCAGAAATTCCCTGTGCTTGGTTTTCTAAATTATTAGTAATGAAGTCAGTGTTTTGTTTTTAAGATTTTTAAAAGTTTATTTAAAAGACAGTTATAGAGAGAGAGGGAGAGACACACAGAGAGAGATCCTTCATCTGTTGGTTCACTTCCCAGATGGCACCAATAGGCCAGACTGAATCCAGGAGCCTGGAGCTTCTTCCAGGTCTCCTATGTGGGTGCAAAGGCCTAAGCGCTTGGGCCATCTGCCACTGCTTTCCCAGGCACATTAGCAGGGAGCTGGAAGTGAAGTGGAATAGTCAGGTTTTAAATCAGCCCCCATGTAGGATAGCTAGCACTGCACACAGCAGCTTATGCAACAGTTCCAGCCCCTGGGACTTATCCCTTTAAGAGTCTTATCTAACTAGAAGCCTAGTAAAAATCAGGATTTAAATATAAGTGAGTTTTGGCTAGCCAAAGTTGAGTAATGTCCCCACTAAAAACATGAATTCAGATATAATCTGCTTTTGGAATCTGCATTAATGGTATTAATGCCACTGGGTGAGGAGTGGAGGTTGTGAGTATGGCAAACAGAAAAAAAAAATGGCAGGCAACTTGGTTTTGGGATTTGATGCAGTGGAGGGCTAGTACCCAATGATTCCAGTATTTTTCTGGCCAATAATAGTTGATCTGGGATCACAACCACATGCAGCTGTGGATTGGTCGTCCACTGTTATTTGCTTCTGAGTCTGCTATTGTATTTTGGCAAGCCTGTAGGCATGGTGGTTTTGCATACTTTGTTTGTATTCTCCAGCAGTAGTAAAGCAGCTGTTTTTTCCAGCCTGCCAGCCCTGATGGAGTTTACGGATGGGATTGGAGGGTCATGCCACCGTATGGGCATGGCTCCAGGATAAAACATCACTCTCACTGTTCTTACTCCAAGTTCAGTAGTTTTTCTCAAATAAAAGAAATTTCTTGTATGCCTTTGATCATTTTCCAAAGCCCTGAACTGATTTTTTTACAACATTGTATGGTTCTGTCATTGTTTCTTTGAGGAGAATTGCTAACCTCCTATCTCTGCTGTTTTGGAAGTTCTGCCATTCTGGCACCAACTTTAATTGGAATATTAAAAGCTTTATGTTGAGTGAGGACTGAGTTAGAAAATCGGCCTAGATTTTGAGTTAACTAAAGTACATATTTTTTCCCTTAGGGCCAAACACTTTCGGAATTTAGAGCTTAAGAGTTTTAAGTCTGCTTTCTTTGTTTTTCAGATTAAAAATTGGAAACAGTAGTGCCTTGAGCAGTTATTCCACAGATTATGTGTTAGGGTTTGATTTGGAAATGGATCATTGGTGAGGCAGTGGTTGCCTCTCCCACCTTGTGCAGTTTACGGGTACTGACGTCCCTCTCTGCAGGCCCAATCCTCTGCCCCTGAGCTTATTGGGCCTAAGTGAGCACCTGTGAGGATTCTCTGACCTGCCCAAAGAAGAGGTCTGACATGAGTTGTGCTGCCTTGAATATGAAGCTTAGCAATGGGGCCTGGCCATCACATTCTTCAGGAAATTCTGATGTATGTGCAAGTTTGAGAACTGCTGGCAGAGCAAAAAGGCTCAAAAGGTGGCTGCTCTTATTTTTGGTTCTATACATTAGAAATTTGGATAACCAGTAAGTTCTCGTTTTTCATGACAGCTACAATCAAATTCACTATAAGACATATTCTTGTTATATTTACTTGAAAACAAAACAAACCTCTAATTTCAATGCTACAACAGTGCTTTCTTAGAACTATAATTTTATTTTACACACTTTGAAAGAGCCTTTTAAAGGTTGTTTTTAAAAATATCACATCACCTTGCTGCATGTGAAAGAAAGGCAATATGTAAGTAAAATAAATGGGTTAAATTCCTCAACCTTCTTCACATTGGAAGTCAGACTCTTCTGATGCGCTTCTTGATCGTGCCCTCACAGTCCTTGTTTTTCCACATGACATCATCCTCTGGCCATCAGATGATTTGGGATTTCCTAAAATAGTGTTCCACTATTGTATCTGCTTTTTTTTTTTTTTTTTTAGCTCTGACACTGACTCTGCAAATTTTGATCTGTTTGTACAGACAATGATAACCATGTCAGGACCGTCACCTGGTTGACAGTGATTATAAGATGCACCATAATTTTAAACATTTTAAATGTTAAAAATAAAACAAAGTGGTATGGCTTGGAATCAAAGAAATACAGTGTAATTATGGACTGTCTCTTATCTATTCATTTCTTCACTTCTGTTCTAGGGATAATCATGTAAATTGTTCTTTATACAATATTCTTCATCCATTTTCATCTTTTCATAATTATCTTAGCACTTCTAGTTTAGGATTTGGTTATATTTAGGTTGGCATTATCTTTTACTCTAGAAACTTTTTGCCTTACTAGAATATTTTAAATCAAATTTTAGTCTTGGGAAATGTAGCTGATTATGATAATGAATGTGTTAAGGTTCTCCAGAGAAGCAGAACTGAACTATATTTCAGGACAGATTATTATTTCTGTTTCTCATGTATATAAAGACAAAACTGTACGCATAGTGCTTTTCCATACTTTTATATTGGATTTACTCAAAGTTTACTGATTTAAATGTCAATAGCATCTACCACATAGATTGATAGCAATATCCACACTGGTTTTTGAACAAATATCTGGGTCCTGTGGCCTAGTTAAGTTGACACATAAAGTTCATCACCTTTATTTATAATCTTAATCATACAATCTGCTGTAGACATCATTTTGAACTTCCGAATGATTTTAGCCTCCTCACCTATTACTAACTACTTGATAGCAAGTGGCAGGTTTAAGTTGTCATGTTCTTTCGGATCTTGGGATGTAAGGTCAAGATGAGGAAGTTAGGTGTACTGATTAATTAATTAATTAATTACTCATTGTGGACTTAAAATCCAGAACATGACACCAAGTGCTGTGGTGAATGCAGAATATTTACACTGTACATTGCCTTGAAGAAGCTTATATTTTAGTTGTTAAAGAAGACAGCCAAGTGAAACATTTAATTGAGTAATCAAATAAGAATAGAAAGTAATAATGTAGGCAGAGAGAGTATTTAAATTTGTATAACTAGTGTATATGTTGGAAGACTCATCTTTTCTGTTTTCATAATGTAAGCAAGTTTGCTCGATTGTTTTCTTTAAAAAGACTGAGGAATGATAAGTGAAGCACCTTGGAAACCATCTGTCAGTATCAGTTACAGCAACGAGGCATGAGCACCGAAGCACTTACCCAGAAATGAATGGCAATTTCAGTGTATTGATTACAATTTTTCTAAAGAATGAACATTTCTTTTCTAGTTAGGCTTGTGTACATGAATAATTTTGGATAAAGGGTAAGACTAAAAATAAACTGAAAATCATGTGTGTAATTTAGTAAAATACCTAATTTATAACAATGGTATATACATTGTGAGTATATGGTTGCATGTATAATTTAGTAGATTTCCATGGCCAGTTGCCATTCATGAGTATATTTATAGTTAATATAATCAATATATCAGTTTTGGATGAATTCTTAATTTTCAGGTAGTTTGGAGCTGCTAAATATGGAAAATATGTTTATGTTGAAGGTAGGAGGCATATTTGTTTTTCTTGTTAGAGTGCCTGATAAGATGATGAGTACTAAAAAAAAATTACTGTGATTAATTTGTACTATTTGAGAGTGTCTTTGGAGATTGTATGCTGGTTAACTTCAGGCTGTGATTCTAGTCTGCATTCCATTATTGTTTGTTAGAATGAAAGACAAAAATAGTTCTTTTCCTTTCTACGTCTATAAAAGGATTGGTTTCATGGTGAAGAGTGTAGTGCCGGGTAGATAGTGTTGTTAAAGACGTGGAAGGACTTTTGAGAAGGATTTTTAATTTTACCAGGAAGTAAACTTTTTAAACATATAAGATTTTGATTAATGTTCTTAAGAGGGCATATTAGGTAAGGGTTATTTGTATTTTATTTCTTTCCAAAGTTTATCTTGTAAATTTAGCTAGCATCTAAATTAAAGATCTAGAAACAAAATGGCCTTACCATTTCCACCTTCTTAAGAACTTACAGTTACACATTTTATATTTAATATATACAATATATAATGTATAATATATATTATATACATTTCTTTTTTTAAAACAATTAAGCTTTTTTTTTTTTTTTTTTTTTTTTACACAGGCAGAGTGGACAGTGAGAGAGAGAGACAGAGAGAAAGGTCTTCCTTTTGCCGTTGGTTCACCCTCCAATGGCCGCCGCGGCCGGCGCGCTGCGGACGGCGCACCGCGCTTGTCCGATGGCAGGAGCCAGGAGCCAGGTGCTTTTCCTGGTCTCCCCATGGGGTGCAGGACCCAAGCACCTGGGCCATCCTCCACTGCACTCCCGGACCACAGCAGAGAGCTGGCCTGGAAGAGGGGCAACCGGGACAGAATCCGGCGCCCCGACTGGGACTAGAACCCGGTGTGCCAGCGCCGCAAGGCGGAGGATTAGCCTGTTGAGCTACGGCGCCTGCCAAAACAATTAAGCTTTCTACATGCACTCATCCTTTATTGAAATGTCTTCTTAATCTGAGATTTTTTATTTTTTTATTTCTTTTTTAAAGATTTTATTTTATTTATTTGAAAGAGTTACAGAGAGAGGAGAGACAGAGAGAAAGAGGTCTTCCATCCGCTGGTTCAGTTCCCAAATGGCCACAACGGCCAGAGCTGTGCTGATCTGAAGCCATGAGCCAGGAGCTTCATTTGGGTCTCCCACATGGGTTCAGGGGCCCAAGGACCCAGGCCATCTTCCACTGCTTTCCCAGGCCATAACAGAGAGCTGGATTGGAAGAGGAACAGCCAGGACTAGAACCGGCGGCCATATGGGATGCCAGCGTTTCAGGCCAGGGCTTTAACTCGCTGGGCCACAGCGCCAGCTCCAATATTATATACATTTCTTAGCTTAACAGTTGAAGACATACAGATGATGTATGAAGTAGATCTGTGAAAAAGTTAAAAATGTGCCATCTGAAAACATGCTGATCAAATCACTTGAGGAACTGAAACTTCAGAAAGGGCCATTTGGCTTATCTTTTCCTATGTGTAGTGAGCCATAAAGATTCTTTTAGGAAGGACAACCTGCACATACCAAGGCCAGAAAATATCCTTGATCACCATTGGGCTGCCAGTGAACCTGAATAAACAAACTCTGAAGTAATCCTTATCTTCCACTACTGTCTGCTCCCCTCTTCCTACCATATATCTCTTTGTGGTGCCTCTAGAATTTTACTGCCTTCATCCATAGATTCTTCTGTCCTGTGATTGTTTCAGAAATGTATTTTTTTTTTGTCTTAAGAGTATAAAAAAAAATCATGCTTTGGTCACTTCTTCAAGTGACCAATATCTTGGGACTCTCTCCATGTATGTATAAAATTAATACAATGTGTGCCTTTTTTTCTCTTTTTAATTAGCTCTTGTATTAATTGGGTTCCTAGGTCCAGCCGGAGAGTACACATGAGAATTAAGGGAGTTAGAGGAGGGCTTTCTCTCTGCTACATCTGTTCAATTGCCTTTTTTGCTATGGTTTTCTAAATTTTACATGATTCTTGGACCATGTTTTAATTAGTCCAGAGAAGTGTGAAAGCTGTGAGAAATTTACCTGATTCTAGAAATCAGTACAAGTGAAATTTTTTTTAAATTCAAAAACCTCCTAGAAAGCTATCTTCTTGGTAGGGTAGTTCAGCTGCTTAATTCCCGTATTTCAGACTCTGTATTTGAGATTGGAGAATATGTAAATTAAAAGATTTTTTTAAGCCACTGCCTAGGAGCCAGCTGTTTGATGGAAGAAACGTGTATGGAAATCTCTCTTGTTTCTCTTGAGTTGTTGCATTTTATGCAAGGACATTTTGAAGTACTTTTCTTTATATAAGAGCAAAATAAAAAAATGGAACCAAATTTGTTATCATTTGTTTTGGTTAGAACCTGGTTTAAGCAAAAGGAGAGCTTTTTTTTTATATTACTGAAAATTTCAGGGATCTTTCAAAAGTTTGTTGTCTGTCTGTCTGTCTGTTCTGTCTCCTTCCTGCTGATTTTATCCCCAGCTTCTTGCAGAGCAATTTGGAGACCAGCAATTGAAGGTATATAGTCTGTCAGATTCAAATACAGCTCAGTAAAGCCCTATGTCCTATGTTCTTTTAGAAACCAAACATCAGTTTTGGACCTACCACTCACTGGCCTTATATCCTGCGTTCACTTCTGAATCAATTCCATGGTCAAGAGAATAGGAGGAGTGGGCATTTGGCACAGAGACAGAAACACTGCTTGGGATGCCTGCGTTCCGTATTGGGGTGCTCTGCTTGAAGTCCCAAATCTGCTTCCAGTTCCAGCGTCCTACTAATGTGCACCCCAGGAGGCAGCGGATGATGGCTCAAGCATTTGGATCTCTGGTACCCACTTGGGAGACCCAGACTGAGTTCCCAGCTTCCAGGCCAGCCCCAGCTATTTTGGGGATTTAGAAAGTGAACCAGGGGCCAGCACTGTGGTGCAGTGGGTTAAAGCCCTGGCCTAAAGCACCGGCATCTCATATGGGCACCGGTTTGAGACCCGGCTGCTCTACTTCCCATCCAGCTCTCTCCTATGGCCTGGGAAGGCAGTAGAAGATGGCCCAAATCCTTGGACCCCTGCAACCGTGTGGGAGAGATGAAAGAAGCTCCTGGCTCCTGGCTTTGGATCGGTGCAGCTCTGGCTGTTGCAGCCAATTAGGGAGTGAACCAGTGGATAGAGGACCTCTCTCACTCTCTTTGCCTCTCCTCTCTCTGTGTAAATCTGACTCTCAAATAAATTAATTAATTAAAAAAAAAAGTGAACCAGCAGGTGGAAGATTTCACTGCATCTGTCTTGTCTCTCTGCCATTAGGAAAAAAAGAGAAAATGGGATTTCATTAAATGTTTTAGGCCAAGTAATCTATCTATCTTTTGAGCTGGGGTTGACATCAAACCCAGCTAAAGCAGTTGGCTTAATATCATGAGGATAATGTTTCAGAGGAAATTCAGATTACTGTTAGCAGGAACTGGATAAATGTAGGCTGTGGCAAAAAATTATACATGTTCAAAAAATCATTGCATTGCTGACTTTGTGTTTAGGTTGGTATATCTTTTTTTAGAACCAAAATAGTAATTTCTGCAGCAGTAGCGTGTCTGTTAAAGGGGCCGTTTAGTTAATGATAACAGTAAGTTAAAATAACAGAGCCTTAAACAAAGTAGAGATATATTTTCTCGGCAGGAAGGCCATCCAAGACTGATGAAGCATTTCTAAGACAAAAACAATATCATGTTGAATTGCTACAGCTACTGTAATAGCATTTCCATCCCAGATTGGAATGATGAAAAGCAAATATATGAATGTCCACTGATTGCATACTTCTTTGACAAGGTGTTTTACTGGGAAGTCTTATTCAACAACTTCTATTCATTGGTCGGAACTTGGTTACATGGCCACATACACTGGGGAAATGTAGCTTTTGATTTAAGCACAACGGTACCTCTAAAAAAAATCCAGTAGGTGTTTTATTAGTAAGGATTAGTGAATGACTATTAGGTAGGTTTAAAGTTCATAAAAATAGATGGAAATCTAAAGGTAAACCTATAATATACTCTGACTTTGGTAATATGGTGTGCATTGAATAAGTTCAGACAATGAGGTCAATGGAAAAGCTAATGGTGATTCTGATGTATTTCTTAGATGTTTGACAATATGGTAATGCTCTTTATCAAGATAAGAGGAATACCAGGTTTTCAGGGGAAGTTAAAGAGTTAAGTTTTGGATATTTAGAAATGTAAATGCTGGCATTAAATAGCATTTGGCTGATGTCATTTGTTCAGCAGCTAAACAGCTGCGCATTTTTGACATCTATTGTGCATTTTCTGGCAAAGAATGGAAAAACTGGTGGTTTCAGTAATTCTTCACTTCTCTATTCCCCTTTAACCTTGTGGTCCAGGTTGCTGAAACCTGGGGAGAGAGTTCAATCCTAGGTACCCTCAATTCCTGCTCCATAGTTTAGAACAAGAGAGGTCTTTGTTGTTTATTTAAGCATAGATTGTTTTGAGAACGGAAGGTTTAACTCTCCGGTGTGTTACTTTTCCTTGAAGGATGAGGGAATGGGAGGAGGTAAATGGATTAGTAAAAAGTGGATGCACATGTGACAAGTTAACAGAGCCCATCACATTGCTAAGGAGCAGCTGAGATTTTTTAGAGGCTACCAGAGAACTATTTCGAAATGCAATGTTGTCTTCTAGGAGAAATGTACCTAATAGTATTTTTGACGATACTTGAATTTTGATAGCTATACTATGAGATAACCTTGTCTTCTACTTAATAGCTGAATTGTACCTGTTTACTTAAACTTTTTTCAATTTACTCATGATGGAAATACAAATATTAATAAGGAAAATCTCTATAAGGTGTGCTGTGTTGTCTTACTTATCAACCTCTACTTTTTCATGACATATTAAGTTAAATCCCCAAAACAAGAAGCTCCATAGAGCTTAGTGAGCATTCGGTAGGAGTGGTGTAATTTAATCGCAAACATTGCATAAATACTAAGCAAACTAAGGCCGATTTGAAATATAAATAAGTACTGCATCAGCAGTAGGTACTGTTGCTCAAGGTCAATGTTAATTCTGTTACCAGAAAGAATAAATAGTTCTTCTGTTTATTCTTACAAGCTATTATACTTGACTCCTATCAGGTGTTTCAAAATGGTTAATCAAATGGTTGTTTCAGGTCTAGAAAACACTACAGATCTAGCTTTGGAGAATACACACAGCCCAAGGAAGGGAGACAAAGTGACTATGTTCAGAGAGTACGTAGCTTTTCTAAAAACCCTTTTAATTGGCACACGCAGTGAGTGGTGCCAGCCAGTGTATTATTGTTATAAAAGTTGTTTGAATGATGTCATTTGTTCACCAGTGATGCAGCTGTGCATTTCAAAATCTTTTGTCATTTCTTGGCAAAAAGCATAGAAATAGGATCAGTTATGCTTTAGAAGGGATCTGTGTTCAGTTAAAGCCATTTTGTTAATAAATGTAGAGGTTTTCCTTAACACTTATCTCTAATGACTAATTCTGTTTTCTTATTTTCTTCAGCCATTCTTTTCTTCAAATATGAAGAGGACTGAAGTCCTCTTACCACTCAAATTGATCTCTTTCTGCAGGCTGTATCTTGATGAATGGAGCCGTCTTCTACCCAAGTCCCAAAGACAGAAATCCACAAATTGTCTGAAATTACTTTTTCTTTTTTGACAGGCAGAGTTAGACAGTAAGAATGAGAGAGACAGGGAGAAAGGTCTTCCTTCCATTGGTTCACCCCCCCAATGGCTGCTACAGCTGGCACATTGTGCCAATCCGAAGCCAGGAGCCAGGTGCTTCCTCCTGGTCTTCCACGCGGGTGCAGGGCTCAAGTACTTGGGCCATCCTCCACTGCCTTCTCAGGCCACAGCAGAGAGCTGGACTGGAAGAGGAGCAACCGGGACAGAATCCGGTGCCCCAACAGGGATTAGAACCCTGTGTGCCGGCACCGCAGGCAGAGGATTAGCCTAGTAAGCCGCGGCACTGGCCTGATTACTTTTTCTCTCTTGAGAACTCACGTCCTGTTGCTGTTCTGTAGTAGCAGGATTCTTTCTCCCAATGTCTGTTGCTTCTATCTGTGATTAAGCATTTGTCAGTTCTCTCTTGGAATTCTGTAACATCCTCTTAAGACTGTATCTCCACTCCTACCCCCACAGTAACTGCGGTGCAATCTATCAAAACGAAGTCTGGATTTTGTTACTCTTTTTGGAGTCTTTCAGGGACTCCACATTGCTGACGCTTAAGGATCAGGCCTAAGTTTCCAGAGTCTGATTTAGAACACAATACTTCCAAGGAGATACACATTGGCTCAACCAAAAGTATTATAGCTATTTTATTTCCACCCATTATTTGAAAAGGCTAAACTATGATATATGTACATTTATTCTTTATTGTAAGCATCAACTCTTTGGTATGTATAAACACAGACAGTCACTCTCTGTAGAACAGGGCTGGTTACTTCATCCTCCACCTTACTCAACAGGTATCAGACTTGGTGTTTATCATTCCCATGTGGTTCTTCATACTTTTTATTTCATGTATGTTAATTTCATAGAGATCCATGTACTTATGTTATTTAGTATAACTTTAAGCTTAATGTAAATGCTGTGCTACATATATTTTTCAGTTGTTTCTGATCTGTATGGTTTATGCACTTGATCATGTTGGTTTAGTTCATTTCACTGGTGCACAGGATTTTCATTCTAGAAGAACCACTCTTGTTGATGTTGACTTGCATTCCCATCTCCCCTCCTCACTCTCACCGCCATCTGCATTGCTCTGGTTGTCCATAGCCTTTTCCGATGATATTCCCAGGGTTCTGGCCTGATACATGGGAATAGGTGTGTATCTTTAATCTCTGTCATTGCCATTACTCCTCATAGGTTTAATGATTCTGTTGGGTTACTTATTTATAAAATGAATGTGTTGGTTGGCCAACACTAGTAGCTGATTTGAAGTAAACTGTCTTTCCAGATTAGCAAACCTCATCTCACAAGCAGGTTTGCTGGCAACAGGAAGTGAGATCCTTTGCAGCAAACTTCTTTTCCAGCTGTTCTCCAAAGCAGGTTTTGAAAGCAAAATGAGGGCCCTGCTTGGAAAATACTTTTTCTTCCAACTGTTGCTTAGTTCGGTGACTGCTGAGTCACCAGCACAGTTCTGCTTCAACACCACAGTGGGGAGGGAATAGACTGTAGACGTGGTGTTCACCTACTTTCCTGGCACCTGCTCTATGCCACAAGCCATTGGCTCTCTAGTCCAGTGGTTCTCAAATGTTAGTGCATCAGAGTCACTTGTAAGGCCTTTCAATGGATGGGCCTCACCTCTATATGTATGGTTGAGAAATTCTGAGGCTGGCTTTGAGAATATGTATTTCTAAGATTTTTGTTGATGATGCTGATGCTACTGGTCCTGGTGCCATACCTTGAGAAGCACTGCTCTAGGTTAGCTTTTCCCAATCCTTTGCATTATTTTATTAGCTCTGGGCTCCTTTAAGCATTAGTATATAATCTTTTTTTTAAATTTTAAAATTTTTTATTTTTGACTTTTTTTTATTTTGACTAGAACCCAGGGTGCTGGTGCTGCAGGCGGAGGATTAACCTAGTGAGCCGCGGTGTTGGCCTAGTATATAATCTTGAAAACACATGAATTTTAAAGTCATTTTATAGTTTCCTAATTTGCTGATGTTATAAAGGGATTTAAGTTAACAAATTTGTAGCAGCAATATATTAAACATAGTGGTGGTCCATAGCCTTCCTCTCAAAATGTGGTCTGAGACCAACATAGCTGGGGACTTGGTAGTAATCCAGACTCTCAGGTCCTACTGTAGATTTAATGATCTGAATATGATCTTTTTTCTCAGGTAATTAGTATGCACATCAAAATTTAGGCAGCACTGGTCCAATCCTAATAATATTGAAAACAAACATTTTAACTTTTGGTGCCAAAAATGTTGATGGTGCATATTTCACTTTTATTCTCTTAATTTCATATAAAAATAGCATGGCATTTTGACAATAAAAATAATACAGTTGTCAAAATTAGTGTTAGCGTTGTTTACTACCTTTTCCCCTCACTGGTCATATGATAGTTTGTACTTCCTGGTTCTTAGGTAGGGTCATGTGAGTACTTCATTCCAGCGGGCGTGTCACTGTTACCTGTAGGAGAGCCCCCACAACTCTCTGGCCTTTTGGAATACTGACACTGCTTAGATGATGGCTGTTCTAATAAACTGCCTTCCTGTGTGACTCTGATATGCAATTGTGGTGGGTATATAGTGTGATCAAGAAATAGCTCTCAGGAGGCAGACGTTTGGCCCCACAGTTAATGTGCTCATATCTCGTACTGGAATATCTGGTTGAGTCCTGCCTCTGCTCCTGACTCCAGCTCCCTGCTGATGTGCATCTTGGGAGGCAGCTGCACTGATGGCACAAGAAGTTGGGTCCTTAGCACTCATGTGGGAAACCCAGATTGAGCTTGTGGCTTCTGACTTTTACCTGGTCTAGCCCTGGCAATTGTTGGCATTTGGGGAGTGAACCAGGGAATGAAATCTCTTCTCTCTATGTATGAAATAAATGATTAAAAAATAGTTCTTAATAATTTTTAGCTCCTGAGATGTGGAAATTTTTTTTTTAATTGCAACAAAATGTAGTCTTTCATGACTCATGAAGTTTTTATCAGATTCTTCTTCTTTTTTTAAATAACTTTCATTTTGTTTGTAAGGCAGAGAAAAGGAAGAGAGAGAGAGACAGAGAGAGAGAGAGAGAGAGAATGAATGAGAATGAGAATGAGAATGAGAATGAGAATGAGAATGAGAATGAGAATGAATGTCTTCCCATCCGGTGGTTTACTTCCCAAATGCCTACAATAGCTAGTGCTGGGTCAGGCCAAAACCGAGAACCTAGAACTCAATTCCAGGTATCCCGTAGAGATTGTGGGGACCCATGTACTTAGACGTCATCTGCATACAGGGTGTGAATAAGCAGAAAGCTTGATCAGAAGTTATGGAGCCAGGACTCAAATCAGGCATTCCAATATGGGATGCTTTGGTATCAGTTGGTGACTTAACTGCTGGGTCATCTGCCTGCCCCTAATAAAGGTTGTTTTGGGTGGGTTTTGAGAACTGAAATGCCATATAATAGGATACAAAGTATGGAGTTAGGGTAGGGAGTGAGATAGATGCCAGAAACTATGATACTCCAAGGCCGGACTCAAATATAAAATTTGATGGGTTTTGGTAGCAACATATTATTGTTGACAGAATCTTTTATCACTTATGTGTTGATTTTGTGAATAAGTAATACATATGTATGGTACTATAGGGTGTGAATATAAGTAAGTTTCCCTTAGCCCTGTCTTGGAACCACAGTAGGCCACCACTGCCGTGTGCATTTATCTCATATGTTCTCCTGTTGGCTTACCCAAGTGACAATATAATTTGTACACTTTTATATACTTTATTTTTTTCACATTCAATGTGAAAGTGATACATTGTAAATGATATATGATTTGCTTTACCTCTAGGGCTCCATGACAATCTCTCCTAGACCCAGATCTCATCAGTGAATTGATTTATTAACTCATTATCTTAGTCGCAATAAAAAATACCACTGATTAGGTAATTGATAAATAATAGAAGCTTATTTCTCATAGTTCTGAGAAGTTCAAAGTCAGTACACCAGCAAGTTCAGTGTATGGTGAGCACTGCTTTCTCTATTTATTTCCAAGTGTCTTGCTGCTGCATCCTCTGAAAGGGAAACACTGTGTGTCCTCAGAGCTGGAAGGGATGGACGGCATCAAGGGCTGAGTGCTGTTTTTAAGCCTCTTTTATTAGTGCCTTAATCCCATTCATGAGAGTGGAGGCCTCATGACTAATCACCTTTTAAAGGACTTACTTTACTTCTTAATACTCTTGCACTGGGGTGTGAGTGGAAATATGTAATTTGAAGACATAAATGTTCAAGCCAAGGTACTCATTAACAAATGCATATTGAATACTGAGCCAGGTACAATTCCAGGCTCAGAATGGAAGAATAAAAACAGATAAAAACCACCTTCTTCAAAAAGCTTATCTTCTTGGAATGACTGTGGTTATGATCAGTTATAAATAGAGGTCTCTATAATAGGCCATATGGGGGAGAAATGAATTTGTTCAGTTATGGTCAGAGGAAGCTTTAAGGAAAAAGTGGCAAATTCATCTGGATCGTAAGTGGTTGTGGTAAGTTTAGCAGTAATAATTGAGAAGAAAGTGCACTGTGGCACAAAATATATTTAATTATTTGACTCTGTTTCAATCTTGTATATTGAAAACTACCAGTTATTTGAAATTTTGGAAAATTTCTGAAATATTTCTGAAAATGAATTCTTTGTTTCTTAGAGATCAGTTTCAGCTGATATCCTAATTCCTTTTTTTCTGTTTGTTTAGTTGAACTGGACATAAGGATTTTCATAAATTAATTTTATCTATTTATCTCTTTTAAAATTAAGATTTAATTATTTATTTGAAAGGTAGAGTGACAGAGAGGGAGAGAGACAGAAAGATCTTCCATCTGCTGGTTCACTTCCCAAATGGCTGCAATGGCAGGGGTTGTGCCAGGCTGAATCCAGGAGCCTGAAATTCTATCAGATTCTCCTATGTGGGTGTCAGGGGCCCAAATACTTGGGCCATCACCTGCTGCCTTCCCAGGCTCATTAGCAGGAACTTGAATCTGAAGCAGAGCAGTTGGAAATTGAGCCAGCATTCCAAAATGAGATGGTGGCAATGCAAGCCCACGGGCCACAATGCTGAGTCTTTTTTTTTTTTTCTTCAAAATTGTTGTGAGAGTTTTCTTGTTTTGCCTTTTTCATATGACTTTAAATGTGTATGTTATAATTGACTATTTATTATAGCTTCAGTATCCTTATGTGCTTACAATAAGGGTTCTCAACCTTGGGCAAGTATACTTGAATCATTTGGAGAGCTTAGCTTTAAAAATGTTAATGGCTGGGTCCCACCTTGTGTTGGGATACAGTCTGGGCACCAGGATTTTCAAGGGCTCCTCAAATGATTCTACTTAGAAGACAAGGTAGAGAAAACACTGGCTTAAAGTATTCTTAAAGGCACCTGGAACATGATTTCTGTTTTTGAAAAGCAGGTAACTATGGCTCAAATCAGTGACATGATAAATCTAAAAATCTCTTGCTTAGCATAAAATGAAATAATTAGGATTGGGAGAGTAGAATGAAGTCTTTGAGTCTGTGAAAGTACTTTTACCAAACCATTCAGTAAAACATATATGTGCATAGAATAATTTTGTGGGCTCTCTAAATTCTCCTGTGCATGAGGAGAGGGATGAAAATATATAGATTAAAGTTGTTTGCCTCATCATTTAATTCAGAAATGCACAAGTCTGTAATTAGGGCCTGGTATACCTAGGCAAACATTGTTTTCTAACTCTTGTTGACTTTGTCACCTACTTTCAATGTACTGTTACTGTAAAAGGGACCTTTGTTTACTCCAGTAACAAGATGTTGGACAAGAATTTATAAACACAAGTGGTTGCCTCCCTGAGGTATCAGAGGCCCTCCAGAAGGAAATCGAATGGAATTCAATCTGCTACTATTCTGAAAAGAGGTCCAGTCTTTTTCCAGATTGGAATTAGGAATTATAATCCATTTAAAAATGTTTACTGTAATTTCACTGTTTGAAGTTTAGTGAATTCCCAAAACACCACCATAAGATACAGTCTGTACTGTAACAGAATGGAAAACTTCTTGAATGTCTATATATCTTATTAACAAGGTGGCTGAAAACAATGAGATTCAATGAATAGAGAGAGTCTAGTTTTTATATTTCTAGGCTGTGGGTCCTTGATTTATTTAACTTAATCTATCCTTAGTTTTCATATTTGGAACATGGGGTGAGAGGATACCTAATTTCAAGGTTTGTTCATGAGATAAACTATTTCAAATGGTTCTTACAGTGCATGTCCACAGTTGGACTATAATAAATAATATTTCTCATCTTTTTTTATAAGATTTATTTATTTGAAAGGCAGAGTTACAGAGAGGCACAGGCAGAAGCAGAGAGAGAGAGGTCTTCCATCCACTGATTCACTCCCCAAATGGCTGCAATGGCTGGAGCTGGGCCGATGTAAAGCCAGGAGCTTCTTCCAGGTCTCCCACATGGATGCAGGGACCCAAGTATTTGAGCCATTTTCTACTGCTTTCCCAAGCCATCGCAGAGAGCTGGATCAGAAATGGAGCAGCCACGTCTTAAACTGTCACCCATATGGGATGCCAGCACTATAGACAGTGGCTTTACCTACTAGGCCACAGCGCCGGCCCTGGCCCCAGTATTTCTCAGTTTTAATATTGAGTTTTATGAGAAAATTACTCTAGTAAAAATGGTACCTGAGATCAAATAAAGTTCTAAGATTTCTTTAATAATGGATCTTATTAATAATAATGAATATTGAGGATGAATAGGAGTCATAATTTATGTAGCTGAATTTCTGATACACCTTCTGATAACCCCTGAAAACAGTGTTGATATCATACCTTTGTTTATCATAATGAGCTTTATAATTTTTATTGTGTTTAGAGACATTTTACAAGAACTGAAAGATTCTTATAATATGAATGGGAAATTACAAAGTTGATAGTGTGGACTGGACAGTGTAAGATATTCAGAGTATAAATACATAGGTTCATACATACTTGTACAGTGAAAAATATAAGCAAAGTATAATACAGACCATGATGAGATGTAGCCAAAGCAAATTATTTCATTCATAAATACATGTTCATTGTACTCCTCTGTATGTCCAAGCAGGATTGTTGTGCTTATGAATCTTCCCATTTTCTGCCCTTCAAAGTTGTTCTCATTTTTTTTTTTTAATGGCACAAGTCAAGTGTGGCCTACTTTATGGAGACCTTCCCTCTACCCAATAAAAAGGAATCACTTGTGTGCATTCTCTGGACACGCGATCCGTACCTTGGCACTCCATTCACAGTCTCATATTTAAAGCAGTGCTGCTGCTCTGTTTCAGGGACTGGCTTGAAAGGTACTGGGGGAGGGGAGTCTGACATCAGAAGGTCCTCAGTGTAATCTTCACTCTGTCACTTTCCCTGTAAAGACAGCACCATATTGTCCTTTCTGAGCTCAATGTAAATGTAAATATGATGCATGACTTAATAAAATTTTCTCCCCAAGACTAAATGCTCTTTCAGGACAAGGAACCATCACTTAATGGTTAAAAAGTTTGATAAATTGATTAAAAGATATCATTGAGGTAACATATTTAGCTTTTTTGGTTTTTGGCTTTTAAAAATAATAGTATTGGGATATATCAAAAAAATTTCATGAAAGTTGTTTTCTAAATGAACTTTGTTTTCAAAATCCCTACAGGTACCTTCTTATCCCATAACTTCAGTGTCTTGAAATCTGAGGATTCCACCAAGATAATATGATAAGAACTTTCAGTGGTTTGGGGCCACATCCTACTTAAGCTAATGTGGGACTTTGCTTTCCTGAGAGCCTAGTACAGCGGCACACACTGCTTGCTAATTGGATAGGCAGTCATGCCATCTCTGCCTCAAGATGGAGGTAAGCAAATGTAGGCATGTTACAAAATATGAATGTGTTCTAGATCAGCACTGCTAACTTTAAAAAAAAAGTGTTAACAGCCTAGATAGGACTTCTAAAGTATGATTTTACTTTGTTTTGGAGGGGGGCATTTGTGTTCCTGGTTGTGGATTTTTTGTTATTTTAGTGATGTTTGGTTGCCTTACATTTCTTTTAAAGTTATTCAGGGGTCCTCTCCCTTGGATCTGAATACAGAATCACCTTATCAAAGCACAATGAAAAGGAAAGTCGGAAAGAAGAAAAAGAAGGGGATCATCACAGCAAATGTTGCTGGGACAAAGTTTGAAATTGGTAGGTCTCCTGAGAAGCCCGGGACTTTTGTAATTGTGGGAAAAGCTGGTCTGGTGTTGAAAACAATGTAACATTTCAGAGAACTACCTTTTAAAGCCTTCTGTAGATTTTGACCTATTAGAGGGATTCCTTTTACATGCTATAGACGGTGCTATGCTTCAAAAGATGCCAGTCGCTTTCCAAAATTTCAGTTCCAACAAACATGTGATTAAATTATTTAGTGGAGGGAAAAAAAGGTTAAATACCTGACATTGTATTTTTCTTTGAAGTCATCTAGCTGAGCTTTGACTCACATAGTAAAAGGAATTTGTCTATAGCCAACCTTACATATTCAGTTTAATCTTTTCCACTGTTCTTGTAAACCCTGGATGTTCCCAGCCTCACCTGTTTGCATAAGCTGAGATACCTCAGTTCAAGTGGCTCCTTACACTCCTTTCCTGCATAGCTGCTGGGAGTTCCATTTGTCTCAGCAAGATCTTCCCAGTTACTTCTGAGAGGCCCTGGCTAACGTGCATCATAGGACCCAGGGCTGCTCCTGAGCTGCTGCTCTGATTTACCACTTGGGAGGCAGCTGAAGGGCCGTGCTGCCACTGCGCTCGCCCTCTCTGTGAGCTCTGGGTAGCGTGGCAGCTGCTGAGCTCTCGGGATGCTGAGGGTACATGCCAGTCTGCAGCAGACGAGAGAACGGCCCTTTCCTGACTGTTCGGTTTGTACATTCTCAGTGGGGACTCCTTACAACCCCAGATACCACCGAGTCTCTCATTCAAACAGTAAATTCCACACACAGTCCTCTCCGGGCTCCCAACCGCACCCTGTCTCAGTCCCTTTCTTTTATGCCTGCTTTCCAGATACTGTTGCGTAAAAGGTGCTTTCTTTCCCCCACCAACAATAATCGAGAGCTTCTAGGTATATGGTTATCAGTTCTGTACTTGATCTAAGTTGTTCACACAAATGATAGCATTTCTCCTTATCCTCATATGTATGTAGGGTGCTAGTAAAAAGAAAACATTTTAAGACAGAACACTGCTATATCATTCTGGTAAGACCCAGAATTCTGTTGGAATCCCAAAACTAACCTAAGTATTTGGCTTATTTTATCCTGTTGGAACCCCAAAACTTGAAATTCATTGGAAGAAAAAAATCAATATGTTAACCGTGAAAATGTGAATGTGTTGTGAACATGTAGATGGTCTGTACTATGCTTTCCTCTGAACATAAACTTTCTGAATAAGATTAGAAGGTTGAGTGGACAGGAAGACCAGTGCTCAAATCTCTCCTGTGCATTCTGCCTTGATATTTCATATCCTGGACAAACATAAATGACTTGGTTTTGGGTGCTAAAAATAATTCAAACTACAGAGGTAGAAAGTATAGCTTAGATCTGATGACCAGGAGCTATTTTTACCTTTGCTGCTTTTTTTTTTTTTTTCAAACTTAGCTCATCATCACAAAGAAGCCATAAAAGAACCTTTTCCTGAATAGAGGTGTTGTCTCAGCTTTGTGTGTGTTCTCACTGTGCAAAAAACAATCCCTAAACCCTCTGGCAGTTTTGTGTACCTGTTAAATCTGAGAAGATTGAAGCTAAGGATTTTGGGAGTAACCTAAAAACAATTCACAGTTCTACTGAGTATAATTTGTCTCAAGGGAAAAATAACTGTTATAAGATTATATTATAACCATTGGATGTTTTGTAAATTAAATGATGTGAACTTTATATATATGTGTGTGTACATATATATATATATATATATATATAAATACATTTATGAGAGATGTTTCACACTGAGTATGTTTCAGAAGTATTTTAATTCTGGCTTCACTATTTGCAGTTCGTTTGGTAATAGATGAAATGGGATTTATGAAAACTCCAGATGAAGATGAAACGAGTAACCTTATATGGTGTGACTCTGCTGTTCAGCAGGAGAAGATTGCAGAGCTGCAGAATTATCAGGTGGGAAATTAATCATGACCATTTATGGGTATGATGAAAAATGTTTTAATCATAATTTCTTTTAGAGGAGTTCTTAATATGTTGACTGATATGTTTCGGTTCTGACTCCCTTGCCTGTTTTGTTGCTATCCAATTGCATTGACTCTTAGTTTGAAGGCTACATCCTTTTCAAATTTAACTTTGAACCTCTTTCACTCTTTAAGGAAGAACACATAGGAGAAACTTCTTCCTAAGATGCTGCTTTGCATTGCACTTAAAGATGTGTAATGTGGAATAGATTGCATAGGGAGATCAGGATGTGGAAATATTTGGTAATGTCAGCTATATGTTGTTATCTGGCTTCATTCTTTTATTTCTAGAATGTATCAAACATATTCAGAAGAAAATGGACATCAAACAAAAAAACAAAAATAAGGAATTTTGGACCATTGACATTTTGTGTAGTCCGTTATCTATTTAAAGGGCAATACAAAAATTATCCATAAGGAGCGAATATTGTCTCTATTTTCACTGATTTTTTTCTATACTGCCTAACAGTATTTATATGGTAAATATAGAATATCAAAAATAATTTGGATTGAATTACTACCTACTTAAAAAAGAAAATTGTAACTTTACCAACTAAATACACTTTTTTTGATTTCTTTAAAATTTTGCAGTTTTATTCTCTGATTCACACAGATTCTTTAATTATACAAATTCGTTGTAAATCATTTAATTTTAAATATTTTATATTACTAATTGCCATGCTGCTAAAACATAAAACTCAGAAGATGGACCTAACTGTATTATAGCATAAGTGAATATATTCATTAAATTAATGAGATATTAACATTTACCTTTTTTATTTTCCAGAGGATCAACCATTTTCCAGGAATGGGGGAGATCTGTAGGAAGGATTTCTTAGCAAGAAATATGACCAAGTAATCTTCATTTTCTTGTAATAGAGATGATGTTTAAAATTTATGCTGTGGATATTATAGTGCCATCTTTCACAAGGTTACATTGATTTGAGATGTTACTTAGATGGTTAGATGGAAGAGAGAATTTTAGAGCTAGAAGTTTCTTAAAAGTTTCCTGGTTCTAGTCTTTTAGTTTGCAGAGGAGAGAACTAAGGGTCTGAGAAGTGGTTATCTTGAAATATCAAGTTACTAGTAGAGCTGAGTCAGAATCCCAGGACTCTTTTTCCTGCAACTTGTCTTCTCTGAGTAGCACAAGTTTTTCTTTTAAACATAAGAAGTTGTCCTTATGTGGTATTCAACAGAAACTAGTTTATTTTTGGTTAAATCTTGCAGGAACTATTTTTTTTTTTGCATTATATGTGTGTTCCTTGTGTGTACTTATGTTGGTTATTGAATGTCTAGTATACGACAGGCACTGTATTAGGTGCATGCATATACACACATACAACTAGACACATGTGTGTGTGCTTTCCCAGGGACATATGTGCACATAGATTTATCTCTGAGATCTATGTTTAGAGCAGTTATTTACTTCCATGGGAGACACTTAATAGATAATGAAGTATTTTACTGAAAGAACTGCAAAATTGTTATTAAGTTTATATTTTTGTTCATCAGTTTTTTTTTTTTTTTAAGATTTTTTAAATTTATTTGAAAGGTAAATTTATAGAAAGATGGGGAGACTGAGAGAAAGATCTCCCAGCTGGTTCAGTCCCCAAATGGCTTCAGTGGCTGGAGCTGGGGGCCAGGAGCTTCTTCTGGGTCTCCCTTGTGGGTACAAGGGTCCAAGCACCTGGGCCATCTTCCACTGCTTTCCCAGGCCACAGCATAGAGCTGGATCGGAAGAGGAACAGCTGGGACTCGAACTGGTGGCCATATGGGATGCCAGCACTGCAGGCTGAGGCTTAGCCCACTACACCACAGTGCAGGCCCCTTGTGTTTTTGTTTTTAAGAAAGTTGTAGTTTAGCTTAAGAAAGAGACTTAAAAAATATCGGGACTCTAGTTAGTTTAATAAAGTTGTATTTGTGCCATGGACCACTTTGGGTTTTTTCCTCTCTTGGAAGCCCCCCTGCATGCCACACTGGCTGGAGGTCTTTGACTCTAATAAATCTTGCTTTTTAAATCTCAAAAAAAAAGCAATAGTACTATTTCTATGCAAAAGTTAATAATTATACATCTACTCATACAGCAAATATTTTTCTATGTCTATTCTGTGCCCTAGAGACTGCGAATTTTTATGTCAATGGGATAAATAAGAACTAGTTTCTGCTTGTATCTCCCATTGTAGTAAGGGAGGAATGTTAAGTTGCATAGGAGCATTTGATGATGCCCCATTGGAGGTGGGGTCAGTGTACAGTAGAGACCAACCTGGTTGAGGAGATCATTTTTTTGCAGTGAGAGTTAAAGTGCAAAATGGATACAGAAAAGTGTAGAAGAGCTTACTCTTGGAGAAGAGGGTGAGGAGACTAGGCAGAGACAACAGTAGAGGGAACTGTATGGATTCTTGAATGTATGGAGTGTTTGGGGGATCTTTAAGCATTTTCTTTGGTTGTACAGGATGTTAGGAAGCTCAACTTCAGAAGATTCTGGAGGTATGTGCAAAGGCCAGTCTTTGTATGCCATGTTGTTAAAATTCACTTCAGCCATCTCTTTAGTGAACAAGTTATTTTTGTCCTGAGAGAAATGGGAAGTTACCAAATGAGTTTTAACAGGGAAATAATGTTTTAGAAAACCAGAAAACCATGGTGGCAGTTGATGAAGACAGAACTATAGGGAGAATGCCCTGTGAGGTTAAGAAATGACGAGCATCTAATAAACCAAAAGTGTGTTAGGAGAAATGGGAAAGGAGAATATGTCTGAAGCATAGCCATTGAATACTGCTATGCTGCAAGAATTAAAGATAGGGAGGTCAAACATGTCCAATATGACTCCTAGGATTCTGGTTTATGATATTATGTTGGTATTATGTTTTATTAACAATTGACTACAAGAAGAATGGACTGAGAGGAAAGGGAGTTACTTCTGTAAAGTTTTGAGCCTGTGTTTCATTTGTCATGTAACAAACATTTTATTAAGGCAAGTATTACTGTTTACCAGTGCTGGGCCCTGGGCACATGAGTTTATCAAAAGCAGACTTGGGGTTCTTACAACATCCACCTGCAACTGTGATGCGTGCTTTGTGAAGTAGGGGCACATAGTTCTACACTGGCGAGTCATAAAGAAAGTTGGTCTAGTTAGGGAGCTTTGGGGGAGTTCCCCTGATGCAGTGATGCAGAAACTAAACCAGAACCATCGAAGCAGCAAGGCTAGCATGAGCACAAGGTTATGTGGTGGAAGAAAGCATAAATAGTAAAGATTCTGAATAGTGTCAAGTGCAGCTGCAGTGCGGATGGATGGATGGGGAGCAGGGGAGAGATTAGCTGGAGGGGGATGCTCAGAATTACAGCTTTTATCTTACTTGCCACAGGGGAGTTCGGGGTGGAGGAGACTGAGGGCAGTGGTAATACGGCCAGATGTGCATTTTGAAAAGACCATTCTGGCTGCTTTGTGGAAAATAGGATTCCGTGTTGTTGGACGAGATAAGAGGGATAAAATTTAAAAATGTAGATAAGCAATTCTCATCTTATGGAGTCCTTCAATTTCTCCTTAAGAAAAATTATTTTCTATTAGATAAAAATTTAGGATTTTGTAATATAAAACTAAATGTAACTAATTTACTTACTTAATATTATTTAGTAAACTCAAGACAGAGCCAAGAGCAGAGGTTATCCTAAATCTGCAAATTCCTAAGTAAAACTGCATGTCTCTTTTGAACTAGATTATCTGAACAGAATATGGTATTTCATTTCAAGAATTATGCGTAGATTTTTTTCCCAGTATGAATGTGGAAGAATGGTATAACTCATATATACCACAGATAGTTTTTGACATGTTTTTCTATTTAAAGCTATAACTCGATCTAATTTCATGTCATTGTTAAATATATTATACATACATTTAAAGGTGTTGGAAACAAAAGCATGGACTGTTAGCATGCTTCCTCAAGTTTTTTTTTTTTTCTTTTTGAGGGGTATATAATTTTAAAACTAGTCAGTATTAGCCTATTTTGTACTGAGATTTAATTTATTGGCTTAATCTGGATTTTCAGATGGAGTTGGTAATTATTTCAGATGGAATTGGTAATGTAACTTTCTTACAAGATTCTCTTAAAAGAGCACTTAAATTATAATAACCAGTTGTGAAAGCCAACTGGTTGCTGTATTCCATGCTCTGGACTTAGAATTCTATGCAAACTATGTACTATGGATCCATTTTGGTTTTTACTGCTTCATTTGGGGATAATACTTTCCCATCTATAAAAGACTTACATACATTTAGAAAAAGTCTTTTTTTCAAACATTTTTAATAAATAATATTTAAAAATCTTTCTGATTTTTTTCCTGGGAATTGATAAGTACAAAATAGTTAACATTTTTTGATTAATCAAAAGTCACTGTTTTATACCCAGTATTATCCCTACATTGTATTTCAAATAGGCAACCTAATTTGCAGCTAATACAAAAAAAAATCAAGGCATATATTGTGGCTATAAAAAGCACACTCAGAGGTGGTTCGCATAAACAAACCTCTGAGTCAGAGGCTTTCAGTGTGGTTTTCTCAGAAATGTAAACTCTAAAATTAAACAGTGGCATTAAAAGCAATCAAAAACTGCTTCCTTTGGGTGACCAGAAGACTCAAAATCACTGTTAAAGAAGCAAAGTAAATGGCTTTTGGCCTTAAACCATTCCTTACTCTCTACCCTCATCCCTGAGGTGGAGTTAATGACTCCTTCTACATGGGATCATGCCTTATAAGCCCATTAGTATACCTATTACATTCTTTGTAATTAATAGCCTATCAATAAATTCCTTGGGGGTGGAGACCATACTAATTTATCTTGATATCCCCAATGCCTGGCACATCATGTTTGCTCAAATAAATGTTTGATGCACAGTTTAGGGCAGAGTTTCCTGTCTGTGTTTTTCAGTGATGTATGCCAGGTCTAGAATAGTGTCTAGCACATTGTTGGTGTCACTGAGGGAATCAATAAATGAATGTATAAGTGAAGGAATGGAGCAAATATAAATCTCTGTGGTAAATATCACTAGCATGAGAAAAGAAAATTTGCAAAAATTTCAATAGAAATTATTTTTTTATGTTGTCTCAAATTTACAGAATGATCAAGTCTCGGCCTCTGGATTATACTTTTGTTCCCCGAACGTGGATCTTCCCTGCTGAATATACTCAGTTCCAGAACTACGTGAAAGAATTGAAGAAAAAACGGAAGCAGAAAACTTTTATAGTAAAACCAGCTAATGGTGCAATGGGTCATGGGTAGGTTTGTTTTTACCTGCAATATATAAAAAATTTAAAAATTTTGAGGAAAAGAATAAATGTGTGTAATTACCCATGGATGTGTATCAATATGAAAAAAATAATAAAACAGCTATCTGTTACTTTTCTGTAAGTAAACACTTAGTAGGACTCATTCTTTTTACCTCTACCATAGGCTACAGTAAGTGATTGAGGTTAAAAAGGTGAAAATGAAATCAATAGGTTGCAAGAGTTTAACAGGAGATAGACTTTTTTTTTCCTGTTGACAAAAATCTTTTTATTGGGAAAGATTTAGATGAACTAGAAAAGAATTAAACACACTTGATTTAGAAGAATGACACCAAGCAAGTCAATGAAAAAATTAAGTCAACTCAGCATGAGTTGAAACTGACTACATTAATTTTTTTCCCAACTAGAATCAACAGGATACTTGTTTCCCATGCTGATTCTGGAGGGTTTCATATCCAAAACAGGAATGCTCTTCCTATGTCTTCCCTTCTGTCTTTTTTTTAAAAACTTTTATTTAATGAATATAAATTTCCAAAGTACAGCTTATGAATTACAATAGCTCCTCCCCCATAACTTCCCTCCCACCTGCAACCCTCCCCTTTCCCACTTCCTCTCCCCTTCCATTCACATCAAGATTCATTTTCAATTCTCTTTATATACAGAAGATCAGTTTAGTATATATTAAGTAAAGATTTCAACAGTTTGCCCCCACATAGCAACACAAAGTGAAAAATACTGTTGGAGTACTAGTTATAGTATTAATTCACAATGTACAGCACCTTAAGGACAGAGATCCTACATATTTTTTTAAAAATTAATTATCTATGCAATTTCCAATTTAACACCAAGTTTGTTTTTTTTTTCATTTTCAATTATCTTTATATACAGAAGATTGATTCAGTATATACTAAGTAAAGATTTCATCAGTTTGCACCCACACAGAAACACAAAGTGTAAAAATACTGTTTCAGTACTAGTTATAGCATTACTTCACATTGAACAACACATTAAGGACAGATCCCACATAAGAAGTAAGTACACAGTGACTCCTGTTGCTGACTTAACAATTTGACACTCTTGTTTATGGCGTCAGTAATCTCCCTAGGCTCTAGTCATGAGTTGCCAAGGCTCTGGAAGCCTTTTGAGTTCGCCAACTTCGATCTTATTCCGACAGGGTCATAGTCAAAGTGGAAGTTCTCTCCTCCCTTCAGAGAAAGGTACCTCCTTCTTTGATGGCCCCGTTCTTTCCACTGGGATCTCACTCGCAGAGATCTTTCATTTAGGTCTTCTTTTTTTTTTTTCCAGAGTGTCTTGGCTTTCCATGCCTAAAATACTCTCATGGGCTCTTGAGCCAGGTCTGAATGCCTTAAAGGGCTGATTCTGAGGCCAGAGTGCTATTTAGGACATCTGCCATTCTATGAGTCTGCTGTGTATCCTGCTTCCCATGATGTATCATTCAGGAGCTAAGACTTTAATAGGTTGCAAGCATTCAATAGGAGATAACAAAATAGATAAAAACCATTGTTTACTGATTTTTTAAATAAGCTGAAGTGTAAAATCAGTTGCTACTGTGAGCTAAACTGACTTAGAAAAGTGAAAAGAAATTTACTCTTTCTGTTGTTAGAAGTCTTGATGTAAAATATATTTCTTCCTTGCTTTCTAAATAAGTTTTCTCTTTAGGTAGCCATGGTAATTGGATTAAAGATGAGTAGCACACATTTAAAGTTGAAGTGCCGAGAACTAGCTTAGAATAGAGTATGCAACCCATATTCTTTCCTTTGCTTACTTTAGTTTCTGCAGTGTACTTTTTCAAAGAAAAAGACTGCTTTTCATAAAATACATTTGAGTAATTTTAAGTTTTTGATTTAGAATATTATCGGAAAAACTATTTGGAAATATAGTTATTAAGTAAATTATTACTTATAGTTTCCTTTTTACTTTTAATCATAGATTAATTCAATCATGTGTCATTCTAATATTTAAAATTTTATTTATTTGTATTTATTTGAAAGGCAGAGATACAGACACAGAGAGATCTTCCACCTACTGGTTCACTCCCCAAACACCTGCAACAGCTAGAGTTCAGCCAGAAGCTTGAAACTCAGTCTGTGTCTCCTGCATGGATGGCAGGGACCCAAATACTTGAGCCATAGCCTGCTACCTTCCAAATGCAAATCTAGAACTCAAACCTTGGCACTTCAATATGGAAGGTGGACATCTTAAGTGCTGCATCAATGTCTACCCCCATACATTATTTTTTAAATGTAATCTGGTAATTTTAAAATAAATAGTCTCTGGTGTTAGTAGAAATCTTGTATCAGTTGCTTAAGGTTAAAATGTCTCCTTGGATATTAGTATAAGAGGAAAATTTGTGGGTAGGGGGACAACTGAATTTCACATTTTTTTCCTCAATTTTAGTGTTAAAAATTTAGTAACTAAGTGTATTTTCATTTGGTATTAAAATATTGTAAGTAACTAATAATCTTTAATTTATTTTAATAACATTTTAAAAAGTAGTTGGGAAAGCAGACAACTGAAAGGGTATTCTGTGTTGCTGGGTTTCATTCATATAATACAATAGTACCTAGGTAAAGGTTACTTCTCTCTTCTGTTGAGTATATCTACTTCCTAGCTAAACATTTATCTAATTGTTTTACAAAGTAAAGTACTGAACATTACAACTATTATTGTTCAATTAGTTCTCCCTTCAATTCTGTCCATTTGGCTTTATATGTTTATGTTGTTGGGTGCATATATATTTATATTCTTTTGCTTTGGCTTTTAGTCATTACATATGATATCTTTGTCATAATTTTTTTTGTTTTAAAGTCTGTTTTGTCTAGCACTAGTATAGCCAACTCTAGGTTACTATTTATTTGCAATCTTCAATTCCTTTAATTTTACCTACTTGAGTCTGATTCTGTAGGGACTTTCTTATACACTACATATCATTGGACCACTAAAATTTATTCACAGAGCAGACACACACACACAACTGCAGGGAGGGTTGCTACCATCTACTGGTTCATTCCTCAAGTGCCTACAACAGCTGGGGCTGGGGCAGGGCAGAAGCTGGGATCCAGGAACTCTATTCAGGTCTCCCACAGTGGGTGGCAGGAAACCAATGACTGCTTCCCCCAGGGTTCGAATTAGCCAGAAGATGGAGCAGGGCCCAGGGCCAGGTATTGAACTCAGGTACTCCAGTGTGAGACATGGGCATCTTAACTGATACCTTGACTGCTAGACCAAATGCCTGCCCCAATCATTTTTGTTTTATTTTTCCATTATGGAAAGCCCTGCCTTTTGTTGGAGAGCTAATCTAGTGGTATTTATACTTAGTGTAATTTCTGAAAGAAAAAGGATTGGTTTACTTCTGCCATTTTATAATTTGTTTCATGTATGTTCATATAGTTTTCTTTAATTCCTCCATTACTATACTGTTTTGTTGTATTTTCTTGTGTACCTTTAAAATTCTGTCATTTTTTTTTACTGTACATTTTTTAAAAAGTTATTTATTGAAAGAGTTACAGAGGTTGTCCCTGTGGCATAGCAGATAAAGCCACCGTCTGCAGTGCTGGTATCCCATTCTAGCTGGGGTGAGGTGAAACTTCACTGTGGTTTTGATTTGCATTTCCTTGATGGCTAGTGATCCTGAGCATTTTTTCCAGTGTCTGCTGGCCAGTTGAAATTCCTCTCTTGAAAAATGCCTGTTCAAGTCCTTTGTCCAATTTTTAACTGGATTGTTTGTTTTGTTGTTTTTGATCTTGACCTCTTTATAGATTCTGGAGATTAATCCTTTATCAGTTGCATAGTTTGTAAATGTTTCCCCCAATTCTGTAGGTTGTCTCTTGCAGAGTGTTTCTTTTGCAATGCAGAAGCTTCTCAGCTTGATGTAATCCCATTTGTCAATTTTGTCATTGATTGCCTGTGCTTCTGATTTCTTTTCCAAGAAATCTTTGACTATGCCAGTGTCTTGCAGAGTTTCCCCAATGTTCTGTAGTAATTTCATGGCATTGAGATTTAGGTCCTTGATCCATGTTGAGTGGATTTTTGTGTAAGGTGTAATGTTGGGGTCTTGTTTCATACCTCTGCATGCTGAGATTTAGTTTTTCCAGCATATCTTGTTGAAGTGAGTGTTCTTGCTTCTTGCTTCAGGGATTGATTTTAGCTTCTTTGTCAAAGATTAGTTGATTGATTTCTGTTTCTATTCTGTTCCACTGGTCAACAGTCTTTTTTTTTTCCCTGTCAGGACCAGGATTTTTTGACTATAACTTCCCTATAGTATGTCTTGAAATCTGGTATTGTGATGCCTCCAACTTTGTTTTTGTTGTTTACCATTGCTTTAGCTATTCAGGGTCTATATTGTTTCACTCAGTTCTTTGTACATAGTTTCTGTTTTTTTTTTCTTCCCTTTTCCTCTCTGAATAGATTTTAAATAGTTGATTATCCTAGTGAGACCCAAATCTAGGCTTCCTCATGGACAGTTTCTATTAATTGATGCTTTCTCTATGTGTTTGTTATAGTTTATTTTTCTTTCATATGCCTCATAATTGTTTGTTGAAATGTGGACATTTGAGTATTGTGATATAGCAGTTTTGGAACCCAGACTTCTGCTCCCCACCCCTGCTACAGTTTGTTATTGTTGATTGTAGTACTTTTCGTTTAGTTACCTCTCACCTGATTTTATAAATTCTGTATTCTTTGCTATGTATGGCCATTGAAGTTGCTGTTCTTTCATGGTTAGCTAGTAATTGGGCCGAGATTCCCTTAAATAATTGGAATAAAATAAATTGTGACCAAAAATATCTCACAATCTTCCCAGAGGAGTTGTGTGTATTGTGCAGCCTGCTTACAACACGACCTTACCTCTTACTTCCTGCTTGTGCAGTCTGATGGTTGACCAGAGAGCTTAGGGTCTTCTTGGGTCAGTTCTGAGTATGCACCCTGCCTTAGGCACACAAGTGATCTTTTAGATTCAGCTGCTTCATTACCCAAGTGTCCATCACTGGTCAGTACTGGGCTGAACTGAAGCTGGAAGGGAGTCACTCAGTTTAGGTGTCCCATATGGGTTGCCTAGAACCAACTACTTTAGCCATCACCTGTTGTCTCCCAGAATTTGCATTGGTGGGAAGGTGGAATGGGGAGCCAGAACTAGGACTTGAACCCAGACATTTTGATAGAGGATGTGGATGTCTCACTTGATGTTTTAACTGGTAGACCAAACACCACCCCATTCTGACAGTTGTTTTAACTATTCTGTGGAGGGACAGACTCTTGGCGCTCTACCGCACTATTTTCCATGTGAATATGTCTCTAGCTTTAAAAACATTTCTCCCCCTTATCAAATTATTCTTTTTATTTTTTTCTTTAAACTTAGGATATCTTTAATAAGAAATGGTGACAAACTTCCATCTCAGGATCATTTGATTGTGCAAGAATATATTGAAAAGCCTTTCCTAATGGAAGGTTACAAGTTTGATTTACGGATATATATTCTGATAACATCATGTGATCCATTAAAAATATTTCTCTACCATGATGGGCTTGTACGCATGGGGACAGAGAAGTATATCCCACCTAATGAGTCCAATTTGGTAAGTGATACAGTTAGAATTTATGCTTTCATTTTTTTAAACATGTACTAAAATTACTTTTTTTTTTCAGTGGCAAAGAGAGTTAGAGCGAGAGCGAGAGTGTGTAAATGTATACTGCCATCTGCTGGTTCACTGTCCAAAGGCTCAGTGAAGCCAGGGCTGGGGAAGTCAATTCCGATCTCAACATAGATGGCTGGAACCACTAGGTCTGCATTAGTAGGAAGCTGAAGTCAGAGTAGGGGCCAGGACAGAACCCAGGCTCTTTGATGTGGGAAGTAGGCATCCTAACCAACATGTTAACTGCTAATTCAAACACCTACCCCAGCATGTACTTTTTAAAACACACATTATATGTATAAAGAATGTGTGGATCAATGTACCTCTTCTCAGGATTTTAAGATCTTGAAGAATCATGCTTAAGCAAGACTGCTTCTAACTTACAGACAGTCTTGTGAAAATTAGAAAAGAATGTGTTTTCTCTAGACGGGCTAATTAGGAAAAAGTACCATTTGAGTACAAGTACTTTGAGCCAGCCTGAGTTTCAGGGTACACATCCGTATGCAATGGCCCTAAATAGAAATGGCTGTAATATAAACCAAAGTAATATTCCATAGATACATGGATACATGGTTATGGGTTGAAGGGAGAGTTTGTGTTCACCTCCTCCCCATGAAGGGGTGTAGCACTGGAGCAGGCTTTGTATAAAAGTGGTCTTCGAACCTGCTGAATGTAGGAGAAAGTACATGAAACAGAAAAAGCAAAAGTTACTAGAAAGTAGAGCTATTCATTTTTGTTGAAATAGAAGTAA
This sequence comes from Sylvilagus floridanus, assembly GCA_949820135.1. Lineage (NCBI taxonomy): Eukaryota > Metazoa > Chordata > Mammalia > Lagomorpha > Leporidae > Sylvilagus > Sylvilagus floridanus. The sequence goes on along the minus strand of OX463225.1, from coordinate 75,212,860 downwards.
GTTTGTAAAATTTAAATTGAGAAAATGTGAAGTTGAGACTTCAATAAGCCATTTCAGTATACATTTTTAAATCTATCATATGGAGATTTTTATAGCACGTTTTCTATTAATAGTTTCTTTGTGAAGCCATAGTGTATTCATGAAAATCATAACTAACCTCACAAAAATCACAAAATATAACTTGTAGTTTATGCAAGTCAAGTTTTGTTTGTTTTATACATTTTTAAATCTATCATATGGAGATTTTTATAGCACTTTTTCTATTAATAGTTTCTTTGTGAAGCCATAGTGTATTCATGAAAATCATAACTAACCTCACAAAAATCACAAAATATAACTTGTAGTTTATGAAAGTCAAGTTTTGTTTGTTATCGGTACTTGGAAATTTAATCAACATTTAATCCTACTTTTAGATCTACTAATTATAGTAAAATTATACTTAATTAGTGTTTCTAATTGTCAAAGGCCTGGTGACTACTTTTCCCTTAATATTCTACACACAACTAACTCCATTAAGAATGATTGTATTTTCAATATTAAATACTGACTGGATCATAAATGTTGATATTTTCAATAAACTGAAAAATGTTATATACTTGGCAATGGAAGAAGCAGGGAGCCGTCAAGCTTATAGGAAAGAAAGTTAAAAGAAATATTTCATAAGGCATGGATATAACCAGTCACCAAGTTAAACTCTACTATGTTCTAGGCATTGTGCTGGTTTTGGAAAAATAGTGACCAAGATAGATACAGTGGTTGACCTCATGGAAGCAAGTCTAGTGGGGAGACAGGAAGTAAAATAAGCAAATATAATACCTAATGGTAAGTGTGACGGTCTGAGAAACTGAAGGTTCCATGGCCCTGCAAAACTGGGGCGTTTAACCCAGCTGGAGACAAGGGTTAGAGAAGGAGTTCCCTTGTGAACTGGAATCTGAATGTGGGTTAGGTAGCCAGGTTGGGGGAGCTCAAGGCAGATGGTCCTGTAGGAGACAGAGAGCGTGGAATTCCTGGGAAAGCAGACACATTCAGTTTGGCTCCAGTGTAGCCTGAGAAGCAGTGGCTGTTCAGAGATGAGGCTGGAGCGTCTTGGGAGTCAGGTCGTGCAAGGGTTTGCAAGCCACGTTAGGGGTTTGAAAATTTAACGTAAGGTGGAAGGAAGCCCTGAAAGATCCTGAGCAGAGGAATGTGGTTTATGTTTTTAAAAGCTTACCTGTGTATGTGGTGGGCAGTGTGAGGGGAAGGTGGAGATAGGCACAAAACACCAGAGCAAGGCAGACGTGAAGCTGTCTGACCACATGTGACAGAAGAAAGTGTTAGACATGGAATAAATAGCATTTAGGTTAGATGATGAATAAGAACATGGACCTCTGAAATATTTAAGATAATATGGGTGAAATTGCTATAAAGTGGTGACAGGCTAGATTTGTGGAGAAATCCAGGATAAAGCTCAGATTTGTGGTGTGGACCATTATTCTCCGTGAGACAGGAATACAGAAGCTATCAAAGGCTTTGTGGAAAGCTGACACGTTTGGTTTAAATGCTGAGTGCCCTCCAGATGGATCCGTGTTCTGCAGGTATTTGGATATAGAGAATAAGTCTGAAGTTGGAAAGAGAGATCTAAGCTATGGGCATAATTTGGGACTTGTCAGCTAACAGATTCTAGTTAAAATAATTGGATTGGGTAAGAATGGATTATGTATATTCAAGGCAGCTGTGATTGTTTGGTAGTATTAAGAAGGGTCAGATCTAGAGGAGCCTTTTAGGTGGTAAAGTGCTTCATTCTGATCTCTAAATTATGTTTCTAATTTGCTGAAGTACACTGGTTTAGAAAGTCATAATGAGACTGGGAGGAAGAAAATGTGTCCTCTAGGTTCTACTTTGTCAAGTGCTCTTGAATTATCACACGAACTTCTGGCTTTGGTTTCAACATGTATAGAAAAAGCATATTCTCCTATAAAACTGGCAAAATCTCTCCTATGTCTCTTTAATTTGATGATTGAATTCCAAGATGGAGATAGGAAAAAATAAAAATTTTGTGTAAAGTGAGACAACAGTTTTATGAAAGGTAAGTTTAAGAAAGAAGATTGAAAAGAAATAAATAAAAATGTTCTCATTGATTGTTTTTAGATGGTACACAACAACATTTTGCCCTGTTTCTTATTTCCAGTTTTTAAAATAGTGACTTTTTAAAAAGATTTATTTTATTTATTTGAAAGACAGAGTTACAGAGAAAGGTAGAGAGAAAGAGAGAGAGAAAGGTCTTCCATCTGCTGGTTCACTCCCCAGATAGCCACAATGGCTGGAGCTGCGCCGATCCGAAGCCAGGAGCCAGGAGCCAGGAGCTTCTTCTGGGTCTCCCATGCAGATGCAGTGGCCCAAGGACTTGGGCCATCTTCTGCTGCTTTCCCAGGCCATAACAGAGAACTGGATGGGAAGTGGAGCAGCCGGGACTAGAACCAGCGCCCATATGGGATGCTGGCACTTCAGGCCAGGGCATTAACCGGCTATGCCACAGCGATGGCCTCATGACCACAGATTTGGTAATGAGATGCATATTTCTTTTTCTTTTCTTTTTTTTTTTTTAAGATTTTTAAAATTTATTTGGGCCGGCACCATGGCTCAACAGGCTAATCCTCTGCCTTGCGGCGCCGGCACACCGGGTTCTAGTCCCGGTCGGGGCAACGGATTCTGTCCCGGTTGCCCCTCTTCCAGGCCAGCTCTCTGCTGTGGCCCGGGAGTGCAGTGGAGGATGGCCCAAGTGCTTGGGCCCTGCACCCCATGGGAGACCAGGAGAAGCACCTGGCTCCTGCCATCGGATCAGCGCGGTGCGCCAGTCTCAGCGTGCCAGCTGCGGCGGCCATTGGAGGGTGAACCAACGGCAAAAGGAAGACCTTTCTCTCTCTCTCTCTCACTATCCACTCTGTCAAAAATAAAATTTAAAAAAATTTATTTATTTGACAGGTAGAGTTACAGACAGTCAGAGGCAGAGACAGAGAGAAAGGTTTTTCTTCTGTTGGTTCACTCCCCAAATGGCCGCAATGGCCAGCTCTGTGTCAGTCTGAAGCCAGGAGCCAAGTGCTTCCTCCTGGTCTCCCATGCAGATGCAGGGACCCAAGGAGTTGGGCCATCCTCCACTGCATTCCCAGGCCACAGCAGAGAGGTGGATTGGAAGAGGAGCAACCAGGACTAGAACCGGCACCCATATGGGATGCCAGTGCCACAGGTTGAGGATTAACCTAGTGCGCCACAGCGCTGGCCCCTGAGCTGTGTATTTCTATGTGAACTAAATATTCACAAATTATATACAAAGGTATTTTTAGAAATTTGTGGAAAAATGCAATTAAAAGATAAATTTATTATTGTACAAAAATGAAATGCATGCATTTGTTTTCAAAAAGTTCATGAAAATGAATATTATGAAAAAATATTCAAAGATTTCAAAGCTTGCACCAAAAAAAAAACTCAACTTATGTTTTAATTCCATTTTTCCATTAACTTCTTGGATTGTCCTCAATAAGATTATAAGAAAGAAAATTTCAGACATTAAAATATAATAAATATTATTTTTGCTACCAATAGAATGATTGGCCAGTCCTAGAAAAGTTTTGTATATATAAATTCATTACATGTAACTTATATGTTGAAAAACAGTGGGGTGTGTATCGTTTTCATACATTGCAGGTTGCTATGTGGTTCCTTGTTGCCTTCACGATGCTTCCAGCAAATGACCACTGGCAGTGAACTGTTCAGATGAGAGGGGTTTGTGTTAAGTTACATATGAAACTGTTAAATTTCCAGCTCCACTTACAAAAGAATGTTTGAAGAAAAATGCAATCCGATTCCTTACTTTTTCAGAATAGCTAGTACTTCTTCATTACAAGTATTAGTTTAAAGAAACGCTTTTCAAATGGAGATTCTTTTTCTAAGATTTCTTTATTTATTTGAAAGAGTTATAGAAAGAGAGAGGGAGAGATCTTCCCTCCACTGGTTCACTCACCAAATGACTACGACAACCAGGGATGGACCAGGCTGAAGCCAGGAGCCAGGAGCTTCATCTGTCTCCGATGTAGGTGGCAGGGGCCCAAACAGTTGGGCCATCTTCCACTGCTTTTCCCAGGCACATTAGCCAGGAGCTGGATCAGAAGTGGAGCAGCTGGGACACAAACCAGCCCTGAAATGGGATCCCGGTGTCTCAGGAACTGAGAACTTATTATTTTCCTACCCTATTTTAAATCAAATATTTGTATTTTGAAAGTAGGGAATGTTATAGCTTCATTAATTTATTTTTTCTTAAAATTAAGCAAGCATAATGTTTATGCTCTTTGTTTTAAGTGTCACTTAATTTAAAGCATTGTCTAAGTTTTATGAGGATGGAGACTGTGTCTGCCTTATTTATCTTTGTATCTACAGGGTTCAGCACAAATTCCTGCATATATGGTAGGTGTTCCTTCAAAAGTGTTTAAGGAATGAAAAAAAAAATTGTTCATTAGTGGTAGTCACATGGGTTAATAATCAACATGTAACTCCAATGATCATTTCTGCTATTTCCTTCAAAGATTTCAATATCTAGACCTAAGGAACTATATTGAAAATGAAAAAGTGACATGAATGTAGTTGGTTTTAAGAAATCAAAATAATAATCATGTGACTGAAGTTCATTCATTGTGAGGCGCCATTGTCTAAAGAAATGTTTGTGAATAGGATCATGAGGAGAATATGAATTAAAGATAGATTCGATGAATGTTTATGCTAGCTTGATAGGAAGGCCTTATATGTTTATTCTGTGACAATTATGATGAGAAGTTTTAAAATTTGGATTCTTTTTCAAGTTTATTTAAGGACAGTAGTATCAACAAACACAGGAATATAAAGAGACTAAAACATAAGAGGTCCAACATGGAGCAATATCCACTGTTAATCACCCAGGTCATCTAGGCATCTGTCAGCATCCTGTGGTACATTCTGTCGGCTGGTCCCAGTGCCCTCTGTCTCATTCATGACAACAGAGCACCTTCCAGGCAGGGTGGGAGTACAGAGGCTGCATTTTCTAGTCCCGCCTCTTGCTCATTTTTCATTTTTCTTTGAAAAGACATAGAATGCTCTTGCCAACAATTCCTTTTCCAAAACGGATTTGGATGAAAGCTCTAAAGGCCAAAAGTATTAGACAGATTAACTAAGACAAACTCAGTGCACTTTTCTCTCTTAGCAATGCATAGTTTCACTTTTGAATTTACTTATCCTTTATATTCTTACTCATTTGATTTTTTTTTGACGTGTTTGGTATAGAAAGCAAATCTGTAGATTATTATATTCTGAATTCTTTAAGGGAAATATGCCATTCCATTCGATTTGAAAATTACCTAAATAACTGTCATATTATCAGTCTGTGCAGCTTAAACTTTAAAATTGTCTTTAATCTTTAAATGGCTCGTTTTCTGTGAAACCTCGCGGCTCTGGAATCACATAGGTGCTAACAGCTTTGAATCCTACTTGTCACAGACCCAGTTATACATGCATCTGACAAACTACTCCGTGAACAAGCATAATGAGCATTTTGAACGGGATGAAACCGAAAACAAAGGCAGCAAACGTTCCATCAAATGGTTTACAGAATTCCTACAAGCAAATCAACATGACGTTGCTAAGTTTTGGAGTGACATTTCAGTAAGATTATACCATTCCACAATTATAATTATCTTTTCTCAGCATTAATTTGATATACCATCAAGAATTATTTTTTAAAAAGTTTATTTATTTAAAAGTCAGAGTTAGAGAGAGGGAGAGACAGAGAAGGAAAGATCTTCCATTCACTGGTTCACCCCTTAGGTGGCCACAATGGCCAGGACTCGACCAGACAGAAACCAGGAGCCTGGAGTTTCATCCATGTCTCCCATATTGGTGCAGAGGCCCAAATACTTAGGCCATCTTTTTCTGCTTTTCCCAGGCTATTAGCAGGGAACTGGATCAGAACTGGAGTAGCTGTGACAAAGCCTGGAGGTGGCTTTATCTGTCTCGCCATATCGCCAGCCCCATACAGTCAAGCATTTTAAATAAATAACAAGTTACTTTAGATTGAGCAAATAAAGGATAAATAAACAACAAATTACATTAGATTGGGCAAATAAAGGACATTTGCATGAAAGAAAATAACCTGTAATAGCTCTTGGTCATTAGAAATTTTACTGCTTGGGATGGGGGAGAGAAGTAATTTTAGCCAGAGGGAAAGTCTTCAGTGGAGACATGGAGGTGTTAATGATAAATGAAATATGATAAGTGATGCAGGTTGTCACATATGTGGCAGATTTGTGAGGATTAAGGCTGAGAACTTTAGATCTGAAAACAAAAGCTTAGCTTGGTGGGCAGTAGGGGTTCACTCAGTTTTTGATGGAGGAGAGTGATATAATCCAAACTATTATTTAGCAGATAAGTCTGAAAATGGGGATAGGCTATAGTAAAGGCCAGGAGTAGGTAGAGAGGGTATTTGGAAGGCCCTTTGTAAGTATTATAAGGGAAACAAACTGTCCTGAGTTGAACCATAGTCAGAGGTGACAATAAGGTGAACATTGGGGTTAACTAAATCTCCAAGATGAGGAAGAAGTTTTTGTAGATCCTTCCTTAAATTTTAAGGAGAAAATATAGGGAGAATCGGTGTGGCATTAGCTGAAATAGAGTAAGAAGCAATTTATTGTAAGAGGATGTAGAACTTTATTTTGATGATAAAGGAAAAAATTCCTGCTCACTTGATGATTTGAAGACTTATAATTCCAGTCTTCAAAAAATTTACATTCTGATAGGAAAAGAGATGATAATATTAATACAAGGTAACAAGCACAAGAGAGCCTTGCATTTGGGTCTGTGGGTCTGTGGGGGATGCAGAGGGAAATCACCAAGAGTGGCTTAGAATGGATGAGGTAGGAGGAGGAGCTTCCTGGAGATGACTGAACTACGGGCTCAAAGTCCACAAAGCTTTGAGGGTAAGTTCCCACTTAGGTAAGTTGAATTTGAAATACTATCTCAGGTGGAAAGATCAGTTTGGTGGATAAAAGTGTACATTTAAGATGTAGTTGATAACAAAGCCATGCAGTGAATGAAACTAAATGATAACGGTACCAAGAAAAAAAGGAAACAGATGTAAGAAGATAGCCTTTGTCAATCTAAATAAGAAATATGATTATAAAAATGCTGCAATTGTTTATTTATGTATTTATCCTATCAGACCAATTTTGTGGAAACTCCAAAAACTGTAATGATTACAGTTTACTGTCAGAGTGTTCCAGAAGTATCAAAATGGTGAACTTTATTATTTTCGGACAGTACCTCATTAATGGAAGATCACACTTGATACCTGGCTGATTTAATGAATGAGTCATTGGATGAATGGCTCAATAAGACAAGGAAAGCTTTATAGACTCTTTGATATTCTATTTTTGGTGATCAAAATTTTAGTTTCCAGATGAGTTTGATTCTTTGAGGAGACTTTGTAGAAAGGGGGAACATCTTACACTGTGTTGGTGAGGAAGGTACTGAGAGAATCAGAGAGAAAAAAGGAGCATCATTAACTTTATTTGCAGGATTTTTAAGTGGTACTTTCCTCATGCAATTGAATTAACAGTAGGTATACTAGCAAGACGCATATTAATAAGAGGGTTTGGAAATTAACTTTTCTGTTAGAGACTAATGAGTAATGTACAGAAATGACTCCAACATGGCCAATGTGAGCCTGTTAAGTCTTGACACACTGCATGGTTTTGTCTGTAAATAGTGAGTTTAACATCCTTCTTAGAATGCAAGTTAATAATCAATTACCAGTTGGTTATAATCAATCATTTTTAACCTTCCCAAATGATTTTACTATAATTATCTCTCTGCATTTGAATAATTATAAAAATTTGCTTTCTTCATTGAGAACTGGTATACTTAATATATCAAATTAAGATAAACCAATGGGATAATATATTAAAAAGGAACTAGAAAAGGCAATTATATAGTGAATTTTTATCTTAATTGCTTAGTTTATAACTTTCAGTAATTCAACTTAGGACATTTTCCCAATGACTTCTTCTATGAGGTTAATTTCACTCGAAAAAGTAACCACCTATTTATGAAAACTATTGTTTATCAGTACTCTCTACAAAGAACAGAGCTGTGTGCTTTTGTGCTTGTCAAGATTGAATAGGAAATCTGTAAAAAATCAGACCATGGAGATTAAAAATCAGTGTAAGCACTCAGTGGATTATCCCATCTGAAGCCATTTTTGGGTCCTTAAGGTATAGATCTACAAAATCATACTTCAGAACAATGACACCATGTTGGAAATCCTTAAAAACAATGGGATTTTGTTTGGTTATATTATTTCTGATTTTCCTATCTATTTAGAATCCCACCTTTATAGTTTAAAAGTGTGTTGTCTTCTATGTAGCAAAAACATGTATTTGTAATATAGGCTCTAAGACTATTAGTATTCCCTGACTCCACATCGGCTCCTCTAATCAGGTACTTACTAGTAAAGTTTCACCTTTGCTTGTTCAAGTGGATTTAGCAGCATCCCCAAAGACTTAGGAGATGACTTTTTTTTTTTTTTTTTTTTTTTTGCCTTTTATACACCATGGTGCTACTGTGAATTTATCATCTTGAACACATTTTTAAAAAAATATTTATTTATTTGAGAGGTAGCATTACAAACAGAGGGAAAGATAGAAAGGCCTTCCATCTACTAGTTCACTCCCCAAATGGCCACAACGGGCCAAAGCTGGGTGGATCTGAAGCCAGCAGCCAGGAGCTTCTTCCGGGTCTCCCATGCAGGAGCAGGGACCCAAGCACTTAGGCCATCTTCCGCTGCTTTCCCAGGCCATAGCAGAGAGCTAGCTGGATTGGAAGAGGAGCAGGCGGGACAAGAGCTGGCACTCATATGGGATGCTGGTGCTCAGATGGAGGCTTAGCTTACTATACCACAGTGCTGGCCCGGAACACCATTTCTTGAAAACAGCTTCTCATGGCATCTGTGATACTTATCCCCAAATAGGAACTCAGTTGTGATTCTGACATTAGTGATATAATGTCTATCTTTCCCCCTTTCCCCATATAATAATTATTGCTACAACCAGGTAGTGGAATATTTGTGCCTGACCTGACACAAGAGGTGAAGTTCTGGAAGAATGATAGGATACCATTCTGGAATAGCAGTAATGATAGTGATAGTGTAGCCAACACTTACTGAAGCCTTACTCTGTTTAAGGCACTGTAAAAGTTTTGCATGAAGTCTAATTTTGTGCTTATATCAACCTTTTGCAGTTTGGAGTTTGGAAAAACAGAGCTCACAAAGTTTAAGCAACATGGTTGAGGTTGCACAGCTACCAAATGAGAAGGCCAGCAAGTAGCAATGCCAAGGGCAAACCCAGAAAGATTGACTTTGAAAGCATGTTCTTTACTGCCCTCCTGTAATGTCAACACCTGTAGAGGGAATTTATAAAACAGTGTGTTATAAGCAAATCAAGTGAGACAGTTTTTCCACATTCCATATCCTTGTTTTCAAACTTCAGTGGAATAATTATTTAAACATCAGCATTAATAACTCATCCTAGTAGTATTATGTGTATCCTCACAGAAAATGTTGCATAGCCACTTCTTTTTAATTAAAAAAAAAAGGTAAATTTATCTTAAAGGCAGAGAGAGAAACAGAGAGAGGTATTCTCCCATCTACTCGTTCACCCCCAAATGTCTCAAACAGCTGGATAAGGCTGGGAACTCAATTCATGTCTTCCCTGGGGTTGGCAGGTTCCCAATTACCTGATCCATCACGTGGTGCCTCCAAGGGTGCCTGTTAGCAGGAATGTTGGATTGGGAACAGAGTGAACTCAGGCACCCTGAAATGGCACGTGGGCATCCCAGCTGGTGTCTTAGCTATTGCACCAGATGCCTGCCCCATAGCCGCTTCTTTGATAGGCAGCACTTCCTTCTTGGATAGACCTTATGGACTACAAAATCACCACTGTACAAAGAAGCACAGCTCTCAGAGGCTCTGCCTTTTGAGCTCGTTGAGCCTTTGTCTTAATGGTGTTTCCATAATGCTGTTTGTGAAATAATTCAATCTCCTTGGAATTTGTCTTCTGTGTCACCCCCACTGTCTTCTCTATGGAGCTCCTGCCTTACCTATTTAACAAATAGAAGCCACATTTGTCTGTTTACTATACTGACCTTGTCTATGGATGTTTTTGATCTTCTGCTAAATGCAAGTTCTGTTGTAGGCACTGGGAATGGGGTTACATATGACAGATAAGGGCCCTGCTTCCAACAAAAAAGAAAAACATACCATGTGTAGTGATGCAGTAAGGAATGGTTACTGGTGGTTACTTTGCACATGAGGGGTTGGGGAAGGTCTCTGTGGATATTAAAGAGCCAGACATGAGGACATAGGGGAAAGAGTGTTTCGGGAAGAGGGAGCAACTAGTGCAAAGGAGCGAAGTGTAACCCACTTACGGGACCTACAGAAAGCAAGCATGACTGGAGCATCGTGGGTGGGAGGGGGTCAGGGGAAAGAGTTGGGCGAAATGAAGTCAGAACCGTGGCAGGAGCTGGGTGCCATGGAGCCTTGTGTATCTGGTCGGAATGCTCCTTTGCAGGGCCAGATTGTATTTGGACATATGTAAATAAGGCACAAAAAATAAAAGGCGTTTTAACCTGCTCTTTTATCACAATCTTCATAGGAATTGGTGGTAAAGACTCTGATTGTGGCAGAACCTCATGTCCTGCATGCGTATCGAATGTGCAGACCTGGCCAACCTCCAGGAAGTGAGAGTGTCTGCTTTGAAGTCCTGGGATTTGATATTTTGTTGGATAGAAAACTAAAGCCATGGCTTCTGGAGGTAAGGCATTTGTTCAGAGGAAAGAAGTTATCATTGTTCCTTTGTATTAAAGCAGATGCCTTTCAAGGGTGTGTGATGCTCTCGTCCCATCAGCTGACCAGAATGAAACCTGAAAGGAAGTATGTCGGGGAAAGAAAGGAAATCCAGGGAGGCACGGCACTCTGTGGTACAGCAGTTTAAGCCCCCGTTGCAGCTCCTGTGTCACGTACCCGAGCACCAGTGCAAGTCCTGGTGATGCTTGATTCCCATCCAGTCTCCTGCGAATGCACCTAGGAAGCAACAGACGATAGCTCGAAGTACTGGAATCTCTGCCACCCACGTGGAAGACCCAAGCTGAAGTTCCTAGCTCCTGGCCTTGTCCTGGTTCAGCCCTGGCTGTTGTGGCCATTTGGAGAATAAAGCAGCAGATGGAAGAGCTCTTTGTCTCTCCCTCTCTCTGGTCACTTTGCCTTTCAAATCATAAGTAAATAAATAAATAAATAATTTCTTAAAAAAGCAAAGAGAAAATTCAGGGAATAAATCAGTTCTGAGAATAAATTAATATGTGTTTGATATTTCCCAAACTAGCATTGAGAGGGTTTCTGGGCCAGGACCTTTGAATATATGTGGGGCTCTGCTTTATTTATTGGTAACCCGACCTACTATTTCCTCACCCTCATGGTTGCTATCATGTAATAAACTCTGGATGTTGTCTTTCCTGCATGGGGCCTGGGCTTCAGGGTCCTGGCTTCAGTGTATCTCTCCTTAGCTCTCAAAAGAAGAGAGGCTGTACTTGGTCCATTAATCAGTATTTGGTACCTAAAACCCTAGGTGGCATAGGTGCTGCTTGGACACTGTCTTGTGTGCCTGGGTTTCCTTTCGTGTCCTTCCTGGCAACTGTGTGCCATTGGGTGTGTTCGCAATCCCTGGTGTGATTAGAACTGTCTTCAGTTTTCTTTGATCATAAAAGGCCATTTAACATTTGGAGAAGATGGAATAATATGTACTAGTCTGTTTTCTGTTGTGTAATAGGACACCTGGCACTGTCCTTTATAAAGAAAACAGTTCTTCATGGTTCTGGAGATTTGAGGTTGAGGAGCCATGTCCAACCAGGGCCTTGCTGGTGGAGTTCAGTGCAGGGCATCGTGTCAGTAAACATGGAGCACGTGTGTGTGTGTGTGTGTGTGTGTGTGTCTCCTCTGATTTCTCTCTTCTCTTGTAATGCCACCCACACGCAGAATAGGGGCTCTGAAAACTCCTGCCTCCCAAAGGACCACACCACAGCTACTCCTCCTACACTTCCTGATCTGGGGTCATAAAAAACCTCCTTATGGCCACTGAAATACTTTTTAGAAAAACAGCACCCATCTAAACAGTGTTCACTGGATTAGTTACATGTTTAGGAACATACTGCTATATGAGATGTAACCCACAGCTGCCTTTCATTTTTAAATTATCTCCCTTTTTGTTCGTGATTCAGAAGTTGAGAGTTGCATCTGTAATATTGAGGTTTGCATAAGTAGACTGAATGACAGGTAGATTAAGATATTCAGAGTATATTTTTTAGGAATGAGTTTGAAGGCCAATTTGAGGGTATGTGTATGTTCATCTGTTGTGAACAAACGGTGTGTATCGTATTTCTATGGAAATATGTTCCCTCTGTTGGATATGTAAGTGTGCTCCAGTCTGGGTCCCAGAAATAAGGGATTTTGTTTATCTTTTGCTTCCCCCTGTTTGTGGATATGAAAACACTTGAGCAAGGCCTGATGTTTTCTTTAGATGTACTTCTTTGTCTGCAGTAATCCTTTCCTCTCATTAGTAGTACTTTTTGTTTGTTTGTTTGTTTTGTTTTGTCCCTGCTACTTATCTTTGGTCTTTTTTTTTTTTCTTTGACAGGCAGAGTGGACAGTGAGAGAGAGAGACAGAGAGAAAGGTCTTCCGTTGCCGTTGGTTCACCCTCCAATGGCTGCCGCGGTCGGCGCGCTGCGGCTGGCGCACCGCGCTCATCCGATGGCAGGAGCCAGGTGCCAGGTGCTTTTTCCTGGTTTCCCATGGGGTGCAGGGCCCAAGCACCTGGGCCATCCTCCACTGCACTCCCGGGCCACAGCAGAGGGCTGGCCTGGAAGAGGGGCAACCGGGACAGAATCCGGCACCCCAACCGGGACTAGAACCCGGTGTGCTGGTGCCGCAAGGCAGAGGATTAGCCTGTTGAGCCACGGCGCCGGCCCTATCTTTGGTCTTAAATGGACTGAGAGAGAAGAGCCCAAAGGGATAGCAAGGAACAGCACTGTGTAGGTTACCTTTTAAAAAAACTCGTTCACTTAACTGGAGTTTCCCATTAAGCTAAGTCAAAATTCACTGATCAGTTGAGTTCTGTATTTTATTTTATTTTTTAAAACTCAAAATACATTGCATTGCTTCTTCATTCCTTATTCCCTCCTTCATCATTTTCAGGTCGGTCAGATCATTAAAAAAAATTCCATAGTAACAAACAGCTGTGGATAATAAACATTCATTATTTTAAAACAATCAAAAGGGTCTTTGTAGTTCTTGTTTTGTATTTATTCTGCCAGCCAAAATTGTAGTGGGGCTTAATGTACATCGTTTAAAAACCTTTTGGCGCCATCAAGTGGAATAAAGTAGAAGGTGCATCTAAGAACATGGTACTGGTTTAACTAGAATAATTTCAAGTCATAATTGGTGGTGGTAAAATTGCAGAAATTTTCAAGCAGCGCAGAACATTTTTTTAGGGGGAAAAACATGGAAGTTGAGTGGATTGTGAATATACTGCTGATGCTTTAGGGACCCTTAAATTTAACAAAGTGGTGGGGATGCAAGAAGACAAATGCTTGCCCTGCTCTGGTGGGGACTCACCGGTGCGGTTTACACAGTTATAAGTAGAAGGAGGGGACGCGGATTTAACACAGACACGGGATTGATTTGTCTGTGTCCGTGTGTGTGTTTGAGAGTTTATTAAAAAAGAAAAGTGTGCAAAAGAAACAGCTGAGAAGAGTTTTCAAGACTGCTGAGAGAGAGAGAGAAGGTGAGGGTGGGCGGAAGGCTGTAGGAAGGAGAGAATTACAGTAATTTAGGAACACAGAATTTGTTACGGGTGCTTTAATATGTGCAGGAAATGGTTGTGCTTGTTTTGATAATAAAACTATGTTTTAGAAAATTAATAGTATTCTAATCTAATTTGTTTTCTAACAATTGTTATTGTTGCATGCATTTACAAGCTGCTGGACTTTAATGCTCTACCATCTGCTGGGATTTGAGGGCAGGAAATGAGAAACAAAGGAACCTTCAGCATTACAGAGCATGTGGCTGGGTAGAACCCTAATTCCCACAGTTTCTTCTGTCAGCCCCTTGCAGTTCTTCTTCTATGTTTTTTCTTCACCTTCCTCATGAAGTTTAAAAGCAAACAAAACCCAAGAACAATCATGAATGATAAAATTGAAAAAAGTTTTCTGCCTTTACACTCTAGTTTATTTTCTGAAGGTACACTTGTTCATGGGTTTGTTTCTTTTACATTATAGCAGAGAGAAGAAAGGAAGAGAGGTATGAAGTTGTTTTAAACGAAGACCCCAATACAATCCAGGAGGAGGGATATGCCTGACAGAATTCCACACTGCAAGTTGTCAAGGAATTTCTATGGAATTCTGTAAAGATACACAACATTCCAGCGTGCCATTTAGTCATCAGTTCTTAAATATCTTGTTTAGTTTAGATGAGATCTGGCACATTCAGGGTGGTATGGCTGTAGATTATCCTGTTTATTTTATAATCTTGTCACACATAGTAACAGAGCTGTCATTAATCTGTCATTATAACTTTCAGAGATTGGCATTTGTATAATTGATAATTGAAACTTTTTTCATGTAAATTGCTTTGCCCATTCTCTGAACTTGTAGGAAGAAATGTTCAGAGCTTTGAAGTAACAGATTGATAGGCTTTCTTTCTTAAATTGATTTGGAATAAACGGATGTTGCAATTCTCAAGCAATTTCTTTCTCCTTGAGACCTTATCACAAAAACATGATGTCCATCACCTTGTAAATCAGAAACCTGCAAAGAAGTCAAAATACAATATGGGTTATCTCTGTAGAAAGAAAGCCATGCATTCGTCAAAATGCTGGCATGATGAAAGATTCTCATGACACACTGTTAAGAGAAAAACTGGGGTTATAAAATGTACTTTTTATAGATGTGTGTGTGTTTTAAGATTTATTTATTTTATTTGCAAGACAGAATTAGAGAGAGAGAGAGAGGCAGGGATCTTCCATCTGCTGGTTCATTCCCCAAATGACCACAGTGGCCAGAACTGGGCCAGGCTGAAGCCAGGAGCTTCCTCCTGGTCTCCCACATTTGGGCAGGGGCCCAAGCACATGGGTCACCTTCTGCTGCTTTCCCAGGTGGATCAAAAGAAAGCTTGATCAGAGGTGGAGCAGCAGAACTCAAACAGGTGCCCATATAGGACACTGATGCCACAGGTAGCAGCTTTACACACTATGTCTTGGTGCTGGCCCTGGATATGTTTTTTAAAGATAAAATTCTATTATAAAATGCATGCATAGAAAATATCTGTAGTACTATTTACAAAATGGCCAACAGACTTGAAGGAGTTACAGGAAAAGATGCCAGACTGGTGCATTAATTCCTTCCAGCTGAAATTGCCTGAACAACCTTGTATTGAGAAAGGGCCATTTGGCTTGATTTCTCCTACAATGCAGCAAGCTGTAAAGATCCTTCTGGGGGAGAGGTCCTGCCTGTATGAAGGCTGAGAAATAGCCTTGATCATCGCAGACTGGCAGTCGGAGCTGCAGTGCACCTGAATAAACAGACTGGCAGGAGTAACCCTTATCTTCTGCTGTCTTCTCCACCCCCCCCCCCCCAGTCTGTCTCCTCATGACACTCCCAGAGTTTACTGTCCTAGTACAGAGACCGATTTGGCATGTCATTGCTTGTGTGTGTGTAAAAGTATAAAGGCATCATACCTTGGTGATTTCTTGGACTTAACACTCTTTTGAATCTCCATGTACATGTCCAGTTCATAAAATTGTGTGCTTTTCTCTTGTTGAACAGCGTTGAATGCATTGGGGTCCTAGATCCAGCCAAAGAGCCGACATAAGAACTAAGGGGACAAAGGGGATAACTCCCTCTCTCCTCACTAGGTATTGGGGTTACAGCTGATCCTTTCTTGTTTATTTTTCTGCAGTGAACCTGTGCCTTGTTTCTTTTTCTTTTTTAAGATTTATTTATTTCAAAAGCAGAGATACAGAAAGAAAGAGAGAGAGACAGATATTCTATCTGTTGATTCATTCCCCAAATGGCCACAACAGCCAGGGCTGAGCCAACCTGAAGCCAGGAGCGGCTTCTGAGACTCCCACGTGGGTGTAGGGGTCCAAACACTTGGGCTATCTTCTGCTTTCCCAGGTGCAGTAGCAGGGAGCTGGATCAGAAGTGGAGTGACCAGGGCTTGAACCAGTGCCCATATGGGATGCCAATGCTGCAGGCAGAGGCTTAACCTTCTATACCATAGCACCTACCCTCCCTGCATTTCTAATTAGAGAAATTGTATTGCTGGATGATTTATTGAGTGTAATGTGGTATTTCCTCAGGGTCCAGTTGTAAAATGCACGCGAGCAGCTGTTTGTCTCTTGTGATGGTTTTGTATAATTATGACTAGTAACATATTCTTTTTCTTTTTTTTTAAGAAAATCCAAGAGGTTGGGGGTTGGTGATCATCAAGCTGAATCTCAGTTTTTGAATTCAGCAGTATTCTAAGCAATTGATTTAATTGATTAAGCAATTTTCTTAAGCATCTGATATTGCAGACTTTACATTTTTTCCTTTCTTTTTTTTTTAATATTTATTTATTTCTTTGAAAGGCAGAGTTACAGAGAGGCAGAGGCAGAGAGAGAAAGACACACTGAGAGAGGTCTTTCATCCGCTGCTTCACTCCCCAAATGGTCGCAATGGCCAGAGCTGGGCCAATCTGAAGCCAGAAGCCAGGAACTTCTGGGTCTCCCACTTGAGTACAGGGGCCCAAGAACTCGGGCCATCCTCTAATGCTTTCCCAGGCCATAGCAGAGAGTTGGATGGGAATTGGAGCAGCCAGGACTTGAACTGGCGCCCATATGGGATGCCAGCACTGCAGGCAGCAGCTTTTACCCATTACATGACAGCACCAGCTCCAACAGTTACATTTTCATAACAGCAATAAAACCCAATATCAATAAAGACAAAAAAAATAAACCTGTAGCTATTGAAGTGGTAGAATATTGCTAGTGGATTTCAGGATATAAACTGTAGCTTCTTACTTTTCATCTTAACAAAACCTTAGAAATGATGTCAGCAAGCAGAATGGTAGCACATGGCCTACTTATTCCCCTTACAATCCTTGCATAGTTAGAAAACTTCATGGGGTCTGTAGCTGCCCTTAGCAGTCTCTTCTGAAATTATCATTGCTGCCTTTTGAAATGGAGTTTGATGAATTATTGTTTGAGCCAGGTAGCAAAAAACTAACTTTGTTTCTAGGCAGCAACTTATCAGGAGGAGCTGTTTGGTGCAGAGAGGGCACTGATCATTTCTATATGTGAAATCTGTGCATATATAGGATTATTATATATATTGGTAATGTGAATGTCATCTTCTGTTACTGTGTTTCCAACCTTTCTGTCAGGGTAGGCCACTTCTAACTTCCATGAAGTGAAAGGGAAGGAGCCAGATAATGCTGGCCGTGAAGACACAGGAGTGAGGCAGCCAGGACAGACTGGCGCTTGTAGTCACTCCCTCATAATTAATTGCTTGACCTGTGGTGATGGGGAATGGAGATGTCCCAGTGGTGACTGGGCCATCCACCTTGTGAAGTTTTGAGAGTCATTGTGCAGCCCTGCTGGTTGAAGATCCTCATTAGACTAACAAATATGTGTTGAATATTTACTGAGTTTCCAACATTAGACTGCTTTCATTGTTTTGTTTGTAAATTTTAGATTAACCGAGCCCCAAGCTTTGGAACTGATCAGAAAATAGACTATGACGTAAAGAGAGGAGTGCTGCTGAACGCTCTGAAGCTGCTGAACATCAGGTAAAGTATTTCCTCCATCCAATTTGGCATAGATGAATCATTTACATGAAATTGGCTTATAACCTTTTATATTTTTTCTCTTTACACTTTGAATTTATTGATCTGTTCCTTAAACTGATACTATGTTTTTAAATGACAGAATCTTTTCCTTTCTGCCCATATATGGCTCTTCCCTCCCGTGTAATGTTCCACATATGTGGTAAATGCAGTCAGATTATGCCAGTGGTGGTACAGTTATTTAATATCGAGCATTAGGTTGAATTGGAGATGTCAGTTCCTTTAGGAGACCCTCTGGATTACTTTCCTCATTTTATGAGAAGACACGAAAGCACAGAGGGGTCATTCAGGAAAAAGAAAGGAATCGCAAACCTGAGTTCTGGCCTTTCTGAGCAGGGATCTCCCTGCTGAATTGAGCTGCCTGTGCAGTGACCGGGCAACGTTCTGACTGCATAGTGCAGACAGAGAAAGCAAGACCTGTGGGCAGACGTAGAAGGAGCGATGGCGGGCTGGTTGCAGTGTACGCGATCATGGATTTCAAACATTTGACATGCTTTTATGTGGGAAAAGCTGCGACTCATCCTGAAAGAAGTGTGTTAGGAGTGTTCCTGAACTGCTTCCTAGAACGGTGTGGTGTTTATCGTTTTAAGTGTTCCAAACGAAGTTAGTGTGTTGGATGAAAGGACCTTTGAGGTAGTTTAAGCTCAAGAGATTATGATTTCAAATATTCCAAATTGTCACTCAAGAATTCTAGAAGAACTAGGGGATGCTCCCAAGCAATTGTTAAAATATTTCCACATTTAGCAGATACTTGACTGAGAAATAGCTTTGTGTGGAAAGCATCATGAATGCAGGCATTGGACATATAAAGCTGTTGATAAATGTTTTTTTTTCCAAATAAACTTTATTTAATGAGTACAAATTTCATAACAACTTTAGGAATATAATGATTCTTCCCATCATATCCATCCTCTCACCCCCAACTCCTACCCCACCTCCTCCTCCCTTTCCCATTCCAAATCCCATTTTCCATTAAGGAAAAATAAAACTGTTCCCCAACAGTGAAGACAAGGGCTGTTCAAGTCATTGCTTCTCAAAGTATCAATATCACTTCTACAGATTTCCTTTTAGGTGCTCTATTAGTTATTACAGATCAGGGAGAACATATGGTATTTGTCCTTTTGGGACTGGCTTATTTCATTAAGTGTAATGTTTTCCAGATTCTTCGATTTTTTGCAAATGACCGGATTTATTTATTTATTTATTTAACTGCTGTGTAGTATTCCATAGAGTAGTACATAACCCATAATTTCTTTATCCAGTCTTCAGTTGCTGGGCATTTAGGTTGATTCCATGTCTTAGCTATTGTGAATTGAGCTGCAATAAACATGGGGGTGCAGATAACTTTTTTATTTAATATAGCCCCTTTTTTTGTCTGATGAAAGGCTGACTTTTCTAAATTCTATTTTAGTGATCCTAAAAGAAATGAGTAGAAATGAGGGAGGTGTAGAATGAGCAGTTTTTGTTTAGTAGATACACATGCATTAAGTATTTTAGATTGTTTAAAAATATGCCTGTACATTTTTTTTTTTTTGCATGTGAAAGTTTAGTACTATTATTCAAGTAAGCTTGTGTTTAGGTTTTTTTGTTTGTTTGTTTTTGGCATGTTTTCTGAATTTGACAATGATGACACCAATTTAGGACATTATCTATGGATGTTTTTGGTTTTTTTAAAAACTTGTTTAGGAGCTGGCATGGTGGCACAGTGAGTTAAACTGCTGCTTAAATGCCAGCGTCCCCTCTCAGAGTGCTAGTTCAAGTCCTGGCTCCTCTGCTTCTGATCTAGCTTCCTACTAATGTGCCTGTGAAGGCAGCAGAAGATGGCCCATGTGTGCTAAGACCCCTGTCACCCAGCGGAAGACCAGGATAGAGTTCTTGGCTCCTGGCTTCAGCCTAGTCCAGCGCTGACTGATTGTGGCCATTTGAGGAATGAACCAGCAGTTGAAAGGTCACTCTCTGTGTATCGCTCTGCCTTTCAAATAAATAAATGAATAAATCATAAAAATTTTTATTTAAAAGCTTTTGATAATATGTTCCACATATTAATGCAGTACAGTGAAATATTTCAACACGTATATATAGTGTAAACAGATCAAATCAGATAATTAGTTGGATAATTTTGTTGGAGCCTATGATCTTGTCTCTTCTGGACTTTTTTTTTTTTTTAAGATTTATTTATTTATTTGAAAGGCAGAGAGGCAGAAGCAGAGAGAGAAGTCTTCCATTTGCTGGTTCACACTGCAAATGGCCACGCCAGCCAGAGCTGTGCTGTTCCAAATCCAGGAGCTTCTTGTGGGTCTCCCACGTGGGTGCAGGGTCCCAAGCACTTGTGCCATCTTCTACTGTTTCCCAGGTCATAGAAAAGAGCTGGATTGGAAGTGGAGCAGCCAGGCAGGTCTCAAACTAGTGCCTATATGGGATGCTGGCACTTCAGGCAGTGGCTTTACCCACTATGCCACAGTGTTGGACATTTTTGGGTTAAGCTTCTACCACAGATAGCCACATCCTATATGGGTGTCCTGGCTACTTCACTTCCAATCCAACTCCCTGGTAATGCACCTGAGAAAGTAATTAAAGATGGGCCCCTGAACCCATGTGAGAGACCTGGATGGAATTCCAGGCTCCTGGCCTCTACTTGGTCCAGCCCTGGTCATTGCAGCCATTTGGGGAATGAACCAGTGAGTGATAGATTCTTTCTCTCTGTCTTTGCACTCTGCCATTCAAACAAATAAATCAATCCCTACCCCCCCCCCCAAAAAAAAAAAAGCAGGTGTGTGTGTCCTATACTGTACTAGGAGCTAGAGATAGAAAAAATACATAAAATTTCCTCTCCTTAAGTGGCTCAATTATTGAAAGGGAAATATATGCTCATATATAAGTACAATAGAATAATAATCACCTAAACATAGTTTTCTTTCCTTGCTTTGCTGGTTGATGATGAAACTATTTGCATAAAACTCCAGGCTACAAAGCAGAGAATTCTCCTTAATTCCTTTCTTATTATTCTGAATCAACTGAATCGTGTCAAATTTGTGACTACCACTTAATTGCCTTTTCTCCTTTCCAAGTTTAAGAATTTCTTATCTCTCTCTTGGACTTTTGTTTTAAATCAGTTTCCTTCCTGATTCCAGTATAACTCCCACCCCATTTTGCAGCTTCCACTCTGTTGCTCTGCAAATCATTCAACAACTCCTTGCATTTATTGAATGCCTACTACTACTGGGGTAGGTATCAGGAATTTAAAGCCTCTACTGCTTCCTTGATTTCTAGCTTGACTATCTTGTTTGCCAATGTGCCATTCATTTGAATAAAGATTATAGACGAGAAATAGGTTTAGAGAAAGGATGGGGGCAGGTAGAAAGAGAAAGAATTTTAAACATAGTTATTTTTAGGTGCTTTGAGACATGGAGGCAGAATTGTTTAGTGGAAAATTGGACATACAGGACCCCAGGAGCTAGTGATATCTCTTTGATTGACCTTCATATGTAAATTGCAGTAGAATTTAATGAATGAGGTCACAGAGTGTATATTTTGAGAATTAAAGAGGGGCAAGGACAGAGAGAGCCCCAAGCATTGCCAACTTTTGAAGAGATATTTATAAACTCTGATATTCTGATTAGATTGTTTCTACACTATCAGATAAACTTTAACATCCTTCACATTATATACAAGGCACCTTTTGATATCTAGTGAGTTTCCACTCTTTTTTTTTTTTTAATTTTTGATAGCGTTAGAGAGAGAGAGAGACAGAGAGAAAGGTCTTCATTCTGTTGGTTCATCCCCAAAATGGCCGCTACAGCCTACATGCTGAGGCCGGTGTGCTGCGCCGATCCGAAGCCAGGAGCCAGGTGCTTCCTCCTGGTCTCCCATGTGGGTGCAGGGCCTAAGCACTTTGGCCATCATCCACTGCCTTCCCGGGCCACAGCAGAGAGCTGGACTGGAAGAGGAGCAACTGGGACAGAACAAGTGCCCCAACCGGGACTAGAACCTGGGGTGCCGGCGCAGTGAGCTGCGGCGCTGGCCTCCACTCATTCTTTAAAAATTGTGGTAAAATATATAATTTACTATGTTAGCCATTTAAAAACTTTTTTAATTAAAAATATTTTAAAGATTTATTTTATTGATTTGAAATGTAGAGTTACAGAGAGAGGGAGAGACAGAGAAAGATTGAGGGATATTCCATCTACTAGTTCCCAAATGGCCACTTCCCAAATGGCCTCAAGGGCCAGGAGTGGGCCAAGCCAAAACCAGGAACCTAGAACTCCAAATAGATCTCCCACATGGGTGGAAGGGGCCCAAGCAGTTGGGCCATCTTCTGCTGCTTTTCCAGGTGCTTTAGCAGGGAGCTGGATTGGAGTAGAGTAGCCAGGACTCAAACTGGTGTTCATATGGGATGCCAACATGGCAGATAGTGGCTTAACCCACCACACATGACTGTGCCCCCCCCCCCCATTTTAACCATTTTTAAGTGTATAATTCAGCGACATCAAGTTATATTCACATTGTTATGGGATTTTCACCATCGTCCCTTTCCAGAACTCTTTTGATGGTGCAAAACTGCAACAGTGTACCTACTAAACACTATACCTCATCCTCCCTTCCCCATTATGGCAGTCACCATTCTTCTGTCTCTGAATTTGAGTGTCTGCTGTCATAGTCCACTTTTCTGCTGGCTGTCAGTGAATCCCACAAACTGGGTAGCTTACATATAACAAAGATCACAGTTCTGGGATCCAGGTGTGAGAGGACTCTGCATCTGCAGAGGGCCTTCTTGCTGGTGGAGCCTCTGCAGGATCCCGAGGTAAGGTGGTACAGGCATCACACAGGAAGACAGTACAAGCCAGCTACCCCTGAGTGTGTCTGTCTGTCTCTCTCCCTCCCCTTATAAAGCCATTAATGCAATCATGGGAGCCCCATCCTCATGACTCCTCTAATCCTAATTACTTCCCTAATTTCCCACCTCCGAACACTGTTACAATGGCAATCCAGTCTCAATAGGAGTTGCATGGTGGGAACAAACATTCAAACCATAGCACCTATGCTGAGTATCGTACAGAAGTAGAATAATGCAGTTATTTTTCCTTTGTTGCTAGTTCATTTCTATTAGCATAATGTCTTCCAGTTCATCCATGTTTTAGAATGTTTCAGAATTTCCTTCCTTTTCAAGACTAACATTCTGTTGTACGTATATGCCACATTTCTATTAACTCCTTGTTTAAAACTTAGCCAAGCCTGACTTTCTATTTGAAGCCCTCTGTTGATGGAAATAAGCAGGCTCTGTAAAAATTTTATATGAGGTTAGTTCAGGGCAGAATATGACTGAGAGAGGCCTGGGAGAGAGATACAAGCCTGATGACATTTAATAAGTTTTAGGAAGTATCTTGAAATGGTCAAATTCTGGTCACAATTTATGTATAACATGGAAGTAAATTTTCATTTATCATTACACTGTGAACATGTATCGGCTTGGCCCAGAAGAGCAAATTTTAGCTAAGCAGGGGCAAATTTTCTCACAAGTTGGGCATTAATTTTTTTTTTTTTAAACAGGAAGAGTGGACAGTGAGAGAGAGAGAGACAGAGAGAAAGGTCTTCCTTTGCTGTTGGTTCACCCTCCGATGGCCGCCGTGTCCGGCGCGCTGCAGCTGGCGCACCGCGCTGATCTGAAGGCAGGAGCCAGGTGCTTCTCCTGGTCTCCCATGGTGTGCAGGGCCCAAGGACTTGGGCCATCCTCCACTGCACTCCCTGGCCACAGCAGAGAGCTGGCCTGGAAGAGGGGCAACCGGGACAGAATCCGGTGCCCCGACGGGGACTAGAACCCGGTGTGCTGGCACCGCAGGCGGAGGATTATCCTATTGAGCTGCGGTGCTGGCTAAGTTGGGCATTAGTTTTTTAAGAAGATGGTTTGTTACAAACATCATCAGATACAAGATACCCTGAAAGGAAGTTACTGAAAAGAAAGTTACCGTTATACTTAAGAAGGATGTTTCTGGGACCAGATAAGCTCTGGATCAGGACAAAGGATTGTTTAACGTTGCTCTGAATAACTAAAACAAAACATCCTATCTGTACATTACACAAGTCAGATTGACATGGTGGATACTCTTAATAACCCTGTGTCCACATACTTCTGAGACGGTTCTCAGTAGATGGCTCTCTTGAAGGCTTTGCAAGGTTTCTAGAGGCAGTTTGTTCTCAGTTTGCCCTCTTGGCCACCTATCACTAGTTTGTGCATATGTAGGCAAACCACCGTATAGCTGAGAAGGCTCATTCCCAGAGGGTCTCTCAATGGTGATGTACCAGTGATTTCAAACTAGTAAAGCTATAACTAAATAATATCCTGGATCATATCTAGTTGTGCTGTTATCATCTGGGCTTTTACTTGGATCTATTGGCATCTATAGCATTTTGACCAACATTTGCAAGCAACTCATTAGTAATAAATGACAGGAGAACAAGAATGACTATAAAAAGAATATGTCCTAGGTAAGATACACTGAATCAGAAGGTAATATGTATTCTAATCAATGAAAAATTTTCTTACATTGTTGTATTCTTTTACTAACTCCAACATGTATTTGTCTTCTTTATCATAGTCAATTATTGGATCTTATGATAGATCTTATTGTATTAAAGTCTTGGTTTTGTATTTTTTAAAAAATATTTATTTGAAAGAATGACAGAGATAGAAAGGGAGATCTAGAGGGAGGGATCTTCCATCTACTAGTTATTCCTCAAATGACTGCAACAGCTACAGGAGGAAGTCAAGACTTAGGAACTTTCTCCAGGTCTCCCATATGGGTGCTAGAAACCCAGGTACTTGGGCCATCATCAGCTGCCTCCCAGGCACATTAAGAGGAAGCTGAATTGGAAGCAGAGACAGAAGTGGGACTCAAACTGGGCACTACGATATTGGATGCAGGCATCACAATCCATGGCTTACCCCACTGCAGCACAACACCTGCCCAGGTATTTTATTTTTAACTTTTCTTCAGGCCAGGCTATTTCTGTTGGGATTAAACCATGGAGAAGAATAAGGGTGGTGTCTTAGAGAGGATTAATTAGAGGGAGTCTACTAATGCTTATATGGTAAAATTTAAATACAACTCTAATCATTATCACAACCGAGTAAGAACTTATTCCAAGGATAAAGCCAAAGATCCCAATCATGATCTTTAATAGATGAACAGATTTATTTAGGATCAGTGGATATAACAATGTAAGAATATAGATCAAAAGCAAAGCAAATTTTGGAGTCATCAGAGTTCATCTGTTTGGGTCATTTTCCATAAATGCAGACAAGTTTTATTGATGGCTTCAGAAGTCCACTTTGGTTTTATGTGTTGATTCAGGTGCATGCTTGAGATTTAAACCATGTATTCAAGAGTTGACTCCCTTCAGTTTGGTGGTACAGGAGTCAGTCAGGAATACTTGATAGGGTCATTTGCATTGAGGCTGTAGGGAGTTCTTCACTGAGGTGGTTTTCAATACACAAAGTGCCCAGGGCTTAGTCTGTGGTCTTTGATGTCTTCATCTCTTGGAAGCTCACTGGGAACTTACATGTTTTTGTTGCAAGCTCATGATTTTGGAGGTTGTTTTTCTCTTTTCAGTTGTAGTCTAGGACAGTTGGTCAGCTGGAGTCACCAGACCGTCATTGGGAAGACATACCTAGGTTACATTATTTCTTTTTAATTTGCAGATCAAACACTTCTGTGAAGCCAGAATATAGAAGGTTGTCATTTTTGCGATTTTTAAAAATTTCAGGGAGAATCCTGGAGTGTTGTTCACAAATCCTTTCAAAACAAATATAAAGATCAGGGAGAGGTTCATCAGGACTTAACCTTATGCTATGCATCTTAGCCCAATCTGTGACTCAAACTTTGGGCAGCTGTATACTCAATACATCATAATCTCCTTATGAGTATTCCAGGCATCAGCATCTGTTTTATCAAAGTCATTGAGTAGTTTCTTCCACTCTGCTCATCTAAACAATTCTTCAGGTTTACTCCCTGATTCAGCAGGAGTGCAGTGAAGGATGGCCCAAGTGCTTGGGCCCTGCACCCCATGGGAGACCAGGAAAAAGCACCTAGCACCTGGCTCCTGCCATCGGATGAGCGCGGTGCGCCGGCCGCAGCGCGCCGACCGCGGCAGCCATTGGAGGGTGAACCAACGGCAAAGGAAGACCTTTCTCTCTGTCTCTCTCTCTCACTGTCCACTCTGCCTGTCAAAAAAATAAAAGTAAAAAAAAAATAAAAAAAATAAAATAAAATTGAACTAATTGGTATAAATCAGATTACCCAGAGTCCTAGGTACTAGGATTAATTTGAAATTCTTTTGCAAATTCTAATGGGTCTTGGATTGGCTGATACTAAAGCTTTTGATTCTGTTTTTGTCAAGGGAGCATACATAGTACATTGGTCCCCACTGTAGTGAGTTTGGTTCTAAAATGAGTGGTTACAACATGCATTCCTTTCTCTGTGTTTTCTTTCTTTTCATTAATTATAGTTAAAGTTTCACGTGGAGGGGGAGGAGAAAACTTGAGATCCAGAGCTGGAGGTAATTCAGAGAAGAAAAGATAGGGAGGAGCTGTGGGTAGAATAAGTGGATATGAAGGCACAAGGGCATTGCCCTTTTAATTTCTTTCACAATCTCAAAAATTATTCTTGAACTCCTTGTAATGAAGCTAATTTATCATTCTCTCTTTTTGATGCCTCAAGAAATCAGTCAATATAATTTCCCATTGATCCTAGCCTTTCCAGTTTTGACCTAAGAAAAACTAGTTTTAGAATTCAGGTGGGGCCGGCCAGCGGGTTAACGCCTGGCCTGAAGTGCCGACATCCCATATGGGCACTGGTTCTGGTCCCGGCTGCTCCTCTTCTCATTCAGCTCTCTGCTATGGCCTGGAAAAGCAGTAGAAGATGGCCCAGGTCCTTGGGCCCCTGCACCCACGTGGGAGACCTGGAGGAAGCTCCTGGCTCCTGGCTTCGGATCGGCGCAGCTCTGGCCATTGCAGCCAACTAGGGAGTGAACCATCTGATGGAAGACCTCTCTCTGTGTCTGTACCTCTCTCTGTAGCTCTGTGTTTCAAATAAATAAAATGAATCTTTTAAAAAAGAATATGAGGTATTCCCCATTTTGGAAAGTAGGACTTCAGCCAACTTTTGTCAGACTTTTCCATTTATTCAAATACCAATAATGGTGCCATAGCTACTGACTGCACAGCCATCTGGAGTGCTGGAGGAAGTTAATCTCTTTGCTCCTCAGTTTTTGAAATATTGTTGCCCATTTTTGGAGAAAGAGATTGCCGCTGGACTGTCCTGAACTGAAATCGTGTGTGGTCGATCAGGGTGTGCTGCTTTCGGTCATTTTGTTTACCTGTCTTAGGTGTCTTAGTTTTCTCTCCACAGAACCCGTTGTTTCTGGAGGGCTCCTGACACTGTGTCGTCAGCCCTGATATGCACTTCCTAGACGCGGCAATGTTAGTTATTTGGTTGGAGTTCTCTGTAGGGCTGCTGCCTGTCACGGGGAGGTTCACTCTTGGCACTCCTGCTGCATGCCCATCACCCAGCATGTGGTAGCATTACTGTATAGGATTCATCAGTATGATTTGCTTTTCTCTGTTTCTTGCAGGTTCTGAAGGAACTTCTATGGGTGCTTACTTTTTTTTTCTCTCTGTGTGTTTGAACTGTTTGTGTGTCCGTGTCTCCCTAGTATCTTTTGTATGTGCATCAGCCTTTTTTACAGCATGCTCAGCCTAGTGTCTCAAGCCTTTAGTATTCTTCCTTCTTTTCTCTCCATCATTTTCCTTGTTGATTTCATTCCTCTCTAACGTCCTTTCCACTTTGGTTTCCTTTTCTTCTTTCCTTTAAACTAAATATTATATACAAGTGATCATTCTAGATAACATGGAATGTACAAGATTTAAAAATTAAGAGCTACTGGGGCCAGCGCTGTGGTGCAGCGGGTTAATGCCCTGAACTGAAGCGCTGGCATCCCATATGGGCGCCGGTTCTGGTCCTGGCTGCTCCTCTTCTGATCTAGCTCTCTGCTATGGCCTGGGATATCAGTGGAGGATGGCCCAAGTCCTTGGGCCCCTGCAGCTATGTGGGAAACTTGGAGGAATCTCCTGGCCCCTGGCTTCGGATTGGCGCAGCTTCGGCCTTTTCGGCCATCTGGGGAGTAAACTAGCAGATGGAAGACCTCTCTCTCTGTCTCTACCTCTCTCTGTAACTACTTAAATCCTAGCATTTCCTTTTTCCTTAACTGAGGAAGCTCAAAGCCAAATTTGTATTCATCATTGGTAAAATTATATTCTCTGTCACCCAGTCACCAATTTGGCAATCTTGCTGTCATCACAAATCCATCATTTTTCTCATTTCTTACATCTAATTAGGATTCAAAAATTATCCGTTCATCTTCTAAACTCATACTCTTTCTCTAACCCCATTGCTGCTTCCCTGGTCTGTGTCCTCATACTTCATATTTGCTAAAGAAATAGCATCTCATTTGAGCATCTACCTCTAAGCTACTGTACATATTGTCAAGAGCATAATATTTAACATACATAAATATAATTATGCACTTTTAAAAATTCATGTCCTTCTCCATTGCATAAAGTTAAATTTGAGGGATAGCCTATTATTCAAGCCCTTAATGATTAGCTGGAATCCTTCTATTCCCTCATGGCACCAGGCATACTGAATGACTTGCAATTTTCTGGATGTCTTTAGGTTTTTCCTCAAATTATTTCATTAGCCTTGACCGACAGTTAAACTCCTGTCACTCAGATATCAGTGGTGTCTTGAAAGAGAATAGAATAGTTTCATAACATTGTTGCAAGTTCAAGTTATGACGGTGGTAGGTATACAGTGGAGGCAAAGGAATACTGTCTCAGGCTGTTTCATGTATTCTCAGTGCAATCTCCCATTTAATTGAATGGGGCCATTTGTAAACACAAATGCTTATTTTACATCACTACACTAGAATCTGGCCACATGGCCTTCATGTCCCCTTTTCTTTGGTTTTATCCTTATCTAGGCTATACCAAAGTAATGTCATTGAAAGGTATGGAATTGTAAACTCAATGATAAGAACTCTTATTCTGCTCACTATGGCTGAGGTTGTAATTGGTGATCTTTTCACAAGAGTAGCAGTTGGAGGGAAGAGAGACTCTAGGCTTCCTTATCGCATCACCTATGTAGGGGGGTAAGAGAGACAAAAGGGGCTCACAGGAAAACAATCCCACAACAGGACTTTTCCTATATAAATCAGGGTGTTATAACCAAATTTTCAGGATTGTTGAGAAACATGAGAAGGGCTGTGTAGATGTTTTCACATAGATATTGATAGGCTAAGATTCCAGTTAAGATGTACTAATGAGTGGTCACTATCAATAAATATTTAAATATAAATGAAACTGGTTGAAGGGGGAGAGTAGAACCAGCATATATTTAGTATCTATTGATGTTGCCACAAATTAATCTTTGGTTTTTAAAGGTTTTTTAAAAAATGTATTTGAAAGGCAGAGTGACAGTGGCAGTGACAGAAAGAAAAAGATCTTCCTTCCATTGGTTCACTCCCTAGATGGCTGTGATGATCGGGGCTGACCAGGCTGAAGCCAGGAGCCTGGAACTCCACCTGGGTCTCCCACATAGGGGCAGGGGGCCAAGTATTTGGGCCTTCCGCTGCTTTCCCAGGCACACTCTCAGGAGAATGGATCAGAAGCAGAGCAACCAGGACCCGAACCAGTGCTCTGATATGGGATCTGGTGTTGCAGGCGACAGCTTAAACCATTGCACCATAATGCCAGCCCACAAATTAATCTTTATAACTTTAGGAGAAAAAAATTACTGCTAACATCTGCTAGATAAGGAAACAGACTCAGCAGTGAACTGACTCCTCTAACATTGTTTGGCTAGTAAAGTTGCTAGGATGGATTATGAAACTCAGGGTCTCTAATTCTTCAGATCATATATCATTTCCATTTCATATTGTTATCTTCATGCCTTGTATTTAACATACAGAAACCCATATTTGATGGATGGTTTGACAAACATATTGTATGGGAATCTATAAATCTAATAATAAGCATGGATTCCTGTCTACACTGCATCTGGTTTGAATTCTGGAATATGGTCTTGTGTTGTATATTTTAGGACCAGTGATAAAAGGAGAAACTTGGCTAAACAAAAAGCTGAGGCTCAAAGGAGGCTTTATGGTCAAAATTCCATAAAAAAGCTCTTACCAGGTTCCTCAGACTGGGAACAGCAGAGACACCAGTTGGAGAGGCGGAAGGAGGAATTGGTATGATAATGTTCAAAAAGTAAACACAATTTGAATTGTATGATGTATTTTTCAGATTTCACTTGTAAATTTCCTCATTTCTAGAAAGAAAGACTTGCGCAAGTACGAAAGCAGGTCTCGAGAGAAGAACATGAAAATCGCCATATGGGGAATTATAGGTAACTATGACGTATGTATGGATGGAAGAAGTGCAGTGTCAAAGCAGTCGTTCTGTATGTGCTTTTTTGCATAATGTCTTTCAAGAAAGAAAAGGTGGTCACCAAGTCTAGTCCAGCCATGAGAGAGCTCCTCTGGCTGACTCTGATGTGTTTGTAGATCTTTTTGCACGGCTATTTTCCTGTGATGGTGTTTGCTTAGAGTGTGGGATTTTAAGAAAGTCAGGGTTCAGGTCTCTTAGTATTCTTTCTGTCACTTCATAATGGTTGTCATACTTCGTTTTAAACTCAAATGCTTCAGGAACCAGGCAAATAGTGAAAATGTTGGAAGGATCTGGGTAGGAGATGATACAGAGGAGTGTGAACTGTGCTGAACTGGAGCCCCTCACAGTATCACCCTTTGATAGGATCAAAAGGTGACCCCTGGGCTCCTTGTGTTCTTTGAAAGATGGCCTCCCCTCCCAGCTCTGCCATTGCATCATAGGGATGGGGAATACTGCACTGGCCAGCTGTCCAAGGCCTGTGACATCATTAGTCTGACTGTGCTAAGACAACTTCAGGCAGATCTCAAATTCAGTGAATCCACATTTGAGGCTAATTTTTAAGTTGATAATTTTATATGGCCCACAGATGATGTTATAATTATCCAAATGGCCCTTGGCAGAGAAAAGATTCCTCACCCCTGGAATAGAGGTCCAGAGTTTCTTCGACTCCTGATGAGAATGCTGTTTTCTGGCTTCAATACCTTACCAGTGTTGATGAGAAAACATTCTTCCTACCTTACCTCTACCCAGTGGCAAATTCCACCCCCCCCCCCCCATTAGAGCTCCTTAGGAGTAATGTGGATGTTCTTGTATACTTTAGTAACTGCACTGAGCCAAGAACTTTTGCATTATCCCTCATCGCTGGAACTCTCCTTTCCTACTAAGTTCTATATCTACCATTATCCCAAGTGCCATTCCCTCTAACTACTTCTTCCCAAACAAAGCCTTACGCTAAACTTTCTGGAGCTGCATTGTGTAATGAAAATTACCTGGATGCATTTTAATTTGTGTAGGTAACAGGTAAAGATTTATGAATTTCTCATAATTGTCTTCATCCTTATTTCTAGCCACCTGGTAATAGGACTGAAATGGAGTAGGGGTCAGGGATTGTCTATGCTGTTGACCTTCACTATTGAGCTTTGTTAGAGATTGAAAACCAAATTGGTTTATATGATTTTATTGTAGACGGATTTATCCCCCTGATGATAAAACACTGCTTGAAAAGTATGAAAACTTGTTGGCTGCTGCCTTCCAGACCTTTCTTTCAGGAAGAGCAGCTTCCTTCCAGAGAGAACTAAATAATCCTTTGAAAAGGATGAAGGTAAGAGAATTAGTGCTTATATAGAGGACAACAAATAAGCCAAGCAATGTGACTTCAAAAACAACCCATCTTTGTCTTAGATATAACAAATATTTTATTATTAAGGTGTACTTTACTCCTTTTCATCTTAATGGTTAGTAATATTTCATAATGAACTAAGCCATTTTGTAAATAAGATGTCTAACAGGAAATTATAAATTAGAGGATTTTATTGTTATGTTGTAATATCAGTATATTTTAATAGCATATTTTATTATATGAACAGGTATAAGTAACTGGATAAAGAAGACCATTGAATTAACCTAGTGGTTTGCAATGCTCATTATTTGAATTGTAACTAACAATATATGGGATTTTTTTCTTGATACTACATAGACACGACATATGAGAAGAGGTAATTAAAAAATACACATATGTGCACAAACTCTCTAATCTGTTTACCTTAATGAAAGATCTTTCAGTTATCTACTGCAGCATAACAAACCGCTTCATTTATTTGCTTGGCTAAGCACAGCTGAGTGGTTCTTTTGTAGTCTTGCCTGGGATCAGTCATGTAGCTGCATTTATCTGAAAGCAGAGTTTCTCACACTCAGTTGGAATTAGAACTGCGAGGAGGCTTCAGTCACATCCTGCCATGTCAGATAAGATAGCTGGAGCATCTGAAAGATGGGTGGATGCCTCTTTCTCTCTATGCCAGATCTCTTAAAATAGTAACTTGGGATTCCAAAAGCTAGCGTTTCAAGGATCCTCTTTATTCCAGTAGAATGTCTCTGCCTATCACAGACTTGATCTCTGCCCACCTATGTTCTGACTTGATAGATAACCTGAAAGTACAAAGTGGCCACTTGTATCTGCTCACCTAGAAAGAACTTGTCCCTCTCGAGAACTTAATTTATTTACACTACTTTTTATCTACAGATTTCTCAAGTTTTGCAAAAATAGGATTGTTTAGTTCATCTGAATTTTTTAGTTACTAGGAAGAACATATTGTCTATTATTCTCTTTCTCCTAAACAGAAGCAGACATCCTTGAGTTTCTTTTTAACTATCTCATACTGCTATATGTGGAATTCATTGTGGGATAATTGCTTAATCAAAACTTTATATCAAGAGTCTTGGTATTTGAATAGCTAACATTCCTTAGATTAGGACATAGAGCAACTTATTCTAAAACTACTACTGCATAGTTAAATTTCTAGTTTCTTCAAAAAACCTTTTTATTGTTTTTGGTTGTTGTTATTAAGGGGTGTGTGTGTATGTGAGAGAGAGAAAGAGAGAGAGAGAGAGAGAGAGAGAGAGATCATCTACTGTTTTCTCCACAAATGTCCTCAAAGTCTGGGGCTGGGCCAGGGTGAAGCTGGGAGCCAGAAACTTAATCAGGGTCACTACCCACATGAGTGACAGGACTCCAACTACTTAAGTTATCATTTGCTGCCTCCCAGGGTGCATATTAACAGGAAGCTGGAATCAGAAGTGGAACTGGGACTTGAATCAAGGCAGTCTGATATTTGATGCAAGTGTTCCAATTGGGATCTTAACTGCTAGGCCCAAGACCCTTCCCCCAAGCCCTTTTGTACTGTGACATTGAAGCATAAATCATAACTATATAAAGATTTATATTTGATGGATTGAAAAGATAAGTCAATGAAGTAGTTGATTACAACTCTTTATGCCTAACTGTTGTGCTCCTATTGTTCTGGTTTGTTCAGTGTCCGTGGGATGTATGTTTTTGTAACTTTTCCTTGACTTCAGAATGACTCTAAAGGAGTGCAAGAGAAGGTATTAGGGCACCTGTGAATTTGTGCAATGACTTGAACAGCTTTCATAGAGTTCTAAAAATATTCTTGTTCAATAGTTAAATAGTGCCTATTAACTAAACACTAACCTTTGATTGTTTCTAATAGAAACTCTTAGGCCACTGATTAGTTTTGTGTCTGGAGTATTAATATTATTTTGTGCTAGCTGGTATAGAAATTATTGATAAATTTGTAGTCTGGAAAATTAGAATGGACTTCCAGAAATTTTAAAGTATTCCATTGGTTAACTTATTAATGTATTGTACACTGCAATTTTAATGCTACACTACAATTTTAATGGTACAGTGGATCATAAGCATACATTTGTTCACAATTATTAATACACAGTAGATTCCAAGTATATTATTTTTTGTATTACCAGATTTTAGTGGATATTTCTTCAAGAGAGTTTTCCATGACCCTTTATTTCTCCATCTTTGATCTGTGTTTCAGGAATTCATATACGTTAATTTGTGGAATAAATAATGAACTTGGAAAAAATTCTAGAGAATATTAGTGATCACTATTTTAATTAAAATATTTTTTGAAGGAGGAAGACATTTTGGATCTTCTGGAACAATGTGAAATTGATGATGAAAAGTTGATGGGAAAAACTACCAAGCCTCGAGGACCAAAGGTATACTGGCTCTCCCTTCCTTAGTATCCAAGTAGAGAGTACTAAATACAGTTGGTTTTTTCCTTGATGTTTCTGTTTATATGGAAGACTTGTGACACTTACGAGAAACCGTGGGTGCTATGTGTCCAGTGAAGGTAGAATTGAGAAGATGGTATTTATCTTTTACTCATGAGAAGTTTCATTTTGCTAGTTTCCTTCTTTTTTTTCCCCCTCATGCTAGCAAAAGCCTTTTGAATCAGAGCCAAGATAGACCTAGAAGTAGCACCCTTATTCTCACTCAGTATAAAGTGTTTCTCAGATATCTAGATAGATAATTAGCAAAGAAAGATATGGCATTATGGATAAGGCAAATCATGACTTCGGGGTCTCTTACTGAGAACCCTACTTTTTGCTGACCTGGAAACATTGATAATGTATTAGTTAAAATAGGCACAGTCACTAGGAACCAATAGAAGGCTGTCATATAGGCAAAAATGAACAGGTGTGTGCTTTATCTGCGTCTGCTCTGTGTTGGTCACATCCATATGTTCTAGTATAGGCTGAAGTTCTTGCTAGTAGTGTAGGCAGTAGAGAAGGAAAGAGATGGATTGGAAAATCATTTTCATTCTGTTCCTTTTACCTTCTATTTTCACATTAGGCACATGATGCTTTCCTGCTTTTCCATGCCTCTGAAATACTACCTGATAAATAAATATTACTGATATGTTGCTTAGAGGCCCCTTCCTAACCCAGTACACTGTTTCTGCCCTTGTGAAGCCTTTTCTCATTCCCCATTAGACTTAGATATTTTCCTTCCCTTCCTTCTTTTGCTGTACCATAAATAACACTTCTACAGAGCAGTTGTAACAGATCATTATTTGTATGTTTTATCATACAAATGAGGTCATACATGCCTTAAATGTAGGAAGTGGGTTTTCATCTTTTCATCTCCAGCACCTAGTACAGCATCTGGTATAAGCTCTCAAAATTCAGTGGTTAAATTTCTTTAAATGCCCACAAGGTCCGAGTGGCTAGTGGATGAGATAGGTAACAAAAAAAGTAGGTTGCAAGTTGGCAAGTACTGTAATAAAGGTTGTGTAGTGTGCTATAATAGCATAGAGAAGAGTGGGATTGGTAGGAGGGAGGTGGCTTCATAAAGGCTTAGCTTTGACCTACATTTCGAAAAATTAATAGTACTCTAAACATTTCAGAGGGATGGGAGGATATTTAGAGTAAAGGATATATTCAAGGCAAAGACATGAGATGTTGTAATGAAATGTACAGGATGGCTCGGGTGGAAGGGTCTGAGAAGATGAAAGAAGGCAGGCTGAGTCTGGTAGAGATCTTGTTTGTCAGACACGCTCCTGAAATACGTGCTGTAGTTTTTGAGGCACTGTGGCATATGTAGTTGATAATCTCTTTGGAACAGCTATAGTTAGAGTATCTGTAAAGTGAGTAACTTCATGAGTCATGACTTCCATTTGGGAAACACTGGGAGATTTCTAAGCTTTGTATATTAATTATTTCAGTTTGGCAAATTGGACATGAGACCACCTGTGGGGCACTGTGCATAGCAGAATAGCAAATGGCAGCCTTACACTGTCTAAGATTTTCCTTTGTTTCATTTATGTAAGGCTTGTCATCCAAACAAAAGTAAAACCTCTTGGAGGGCCGAAGTCATGTTGTATTTTCTTTGATCACACTCATTCTGGGCAAGTAGTGAGGTGCAGTAATGCATTTGTTGAAATCAAATTAATTGGATAGTTACTGTAATTGTTAAAGCCAGTAATATTTCAAAGCAGTTGACAGCAACATAATCCAGTCTGAATTAGAAGCATTTTTATAACATTTGACTTTAAATTTACAAGAATTTAAAGTAAGCCAGACTTCAAAGGAGCCCTCCCTTTTTTAGAGGGATGATATCACATGCCAAACATTGATTTCTTATGTCTTACTGGTAGAAGAATAACAGGAGATGATCAGGGTTTAATAAGACTAGTGTTTGTACTAACTTTTCAGCTATTTGGAAGTCTAAAAAATATCAGCTACATGAATAGTAAACATCACATAAAGTATTAGCAATGTTCTTTTTTAAAAGCTGGGTGGTAGATTCTTGGACATTTTTTATATATACATTTTATGATAAGATGGGACATAAAGATAAAGTAGTATGGTTTGTGTCACAACTGAATGCCAGCTTACAAATTTGATTCTTTAACTAAGGCACTGTTTATAGAGTTTATGATGCTGTGACTTCTAATTAATTATTGCTTGAACAGTTTGTTGGTCAAAAAGTCCCAAATGCATATATGACACAAGGTTCAGCTATCCGTTTCCCCTTGTGATTCTTTATAGGGTCGAATAACTCATTATGTAGTCAAGCTCCTTAAGAATCCTTAAAGCTGTTTGCTACATGAAGGAAGGCACCACTAGCAAGCCTGATTGTGCCACTGTTTCTTCTGGGTATGCTAAACTTCTGAAGAAACATCCTTCCTCTAGAATTCATATTCCCCAAGACTGTCAGAATGTTTGATGATTATGTTACTGGTAAATGTTTTTATGCATATCTCTTTGAACATTCTTAGAGCTCAGTAAATATTATCCCATCAAAAGGAAAACATACTTTTAAACACAACTTGATACCTTAGTGTATTAAAATACTTTCTTGCTTTGGTTATTTTTCATCCTTTGCAAAGTCTGTAACTTAAAGATCATATTTTGGCACACTGTGTTTTCCAGGCACTTCCTGAAATGCTATTTCTCTCTATCTTTCATCCTACAGTGTTACACTAGAGGATATACCATCTTTCAGTGAAATCCCATGGTATCCAAGGATTTCATTATAGTGTATGCTAACATCAAAACATTTTTATTTGGTTTAACAGAGAAGAAACAACTAGTATACAACTATAGGAACCTCTCCCAGCAGGAATATGAGGCATATGGTGTGTGTAATAAATAGTCTCTTAAAATTACTGGGTAGCAAAACTGTCCTTCTCTTGGCTATGCGCTTTCTTTCTGAAGTTAGGCTGTCCTGTGCCTCTTCTCTGTTAATCCTTTAGTTGGCATCATTGGAAGTACATTAATTGGGACGATTGGAAACAAGTGATTCTAATGACATATTGGTGCATCAGTAGATGGCATTTTGAATCTTTTCAGATTTACCCATAGGAATTATCCTCATAAAAATATTTATTCTTTTGACTTTCACATTATGTCATTTAAAAAAATGTACCATGGGCACTGAAGAGCGGTGTTATGGCAGACCCTCTCCCTGTGTGTCAGATTTAGGACTCCTCTGAGAAAAGATGTCTTTTGTGACAAGTTGGAAAAGTGTGTATTTAATGACTTTTTAAAAATGTTCCATCAATATCCACGGCAAATTGCCAATATGAGGGATATCTTTCTTCTTGCTACACCTTTTCTGAATGCATAGGCTCTCAGGCTCTGTTTTAAGATGTGGCCTTATTTATGGTGGCTTTGCTGGCTGTTGCTTTCTTATTTTCTTTGTCCCCTCTTGCCCTTCCTTCTCCCCATCTCCCTCTCCTTTCTCTCTTATGATCTCTCTCTGTCTCTTTCACACACAAACACAGAAATATTTATATATATATATATATATATACACACACATATACACATTTGTTAAGTGACTGAATATTAATGATACAACAAAAGCGTATCTCTTGAGTCTTGATGAGTTATCTTTATATGTGAAATGAAGAAAACTCGAGTATGCTTAAGAATTTTCTATTTTATCTCTGATATGTTTCCTTTGTCTTGTTTTTCCTTGTTTATCAATACTGTGGTGCTTTATTTCAGTCATGTAGAAATAGCATTTTCCTTATCATGACTGTGCTGTATCATTTAGGAAACAATATTTTGCAGACACAGAACTGTAAATAGGGTGACAGGCTAAGCAACAATGTAGCTTAAACCTGCAGTGAAAGGCAGCAAGTGTATGGGGAGAAATTAAGAGTAGTAACTAACCATGTTAAGAAGCCCTTTCAGACAATTCTAACAGAATGACACATCTTCCTCTGTTTTAGCCGCTGTGTTCTATGCCCGAGAGCACTGAAATAATGAAAAGACAGAAGCACTACAGCAGTGACAGCAGTTACGAAAGTAGCAGCAGCTCTTCAGAATCTGATGAAAATGAAAAAGAAGAGTATGAAAATAAAAAAGGAGACAAACAAGTTACATATAATCTTAAACCCTCCAACCAGTGCAAATTGATTCAACAATCCAGTAAGTCAGCTTCTTCTAATTTAGTTGACATATGGAGAGTTATAAATCTGAAATCTGCTGAGCTCAGTCAAAGGTCGCTGGACCAAATGGATCCTCATCTTACATGAGGAGACCAGGCTTCTATCCCACTTCCTTCCCTAACGAGACTCAGGCACAGCCCGCAGTCCCTGGCAGGTCCTGCAAATAGAAACAAGAGGGTTGAAGGAAGGATCCGCTCTTCTGTATTTCATGGTTTTTTGTTCAGTGACAGATTTTTCCTGGCTTTTATAACATATGTGCCTCCTGGCTGATCTGCTGAGGACTTTCTCTCTTAAGGCAAAAGTAGGAGGCATCAAGAAGTTCAAGGATGCGTGCAAACAAAAGATCATGTGAATTTCCTGGGAGCTTTTTGAAGCCCTTCAGACCTTCCTCTGAATCCATGCCCTGCTCTGTCGCCTGCGTTGTTTTATACCATCACCTATTTTTAACATGTATTTATCTTTCTAGGCATTTGACTTGAATGTATCTGAGAGTCACACAATTGAGAAATGGTTGAAGTTTTGTTCCCTCCTATTTTCATATCGGGCAGGCACTTACGTCAGGGATTTTGGAGCACAGGAAGTATTCAGGACCGCAGTGAGCCAGCTTGCCCATCTTCCCCTCCTGCCTGCTTTTCTCTCCTTCTGCCTGCCTTCATTTCTGTGTACATACACATTCTCTTTTCCTTTCTCCTCTCCTGTTTCTTCTTCAGTGCCAAGTGTGCAGTGTGCTGTTGGAGTTTGCCTGGACTCACTTGGAAAACTCCTTCCTGACATTGCCTTCAGTCCTGGACTTCAGAAAAGCCCTGTCTCTCTAGCTCTATTTGCCTTGTGCTCGTTGCCCCAGAGGTCTAGGGACCAGTTCAGTAATGCAGTAAACATTGTTCTTGAGCAGTGGTTGAACATACTAGCTTCCCTAATAATGGAGATACTTTAAAAGTGGTCCCCTGTGCTTATGCCAAAATACATCAGGAGTGTAGATCCAACCAACAGAGAATTCAAGGTATTCCGTAATGCCACTTTTATTCCTATCATTGAGGGTTTATGTATCTGGAAGGGATATGATGTGCTATGTTCCATTTCTTTCATTTATTTACCCATTCAAGAGATGTTTAGAGAGCTCCTATTCTAGGGTTTGTAAACTACTTTTCAATTGCCTCTTTTAATTCTTAAGGATTCCTTAAGTGCTTTCATTGTGTCTGTGTAAGTATACCTATATTATTTCTGCTTCAGAAGGGGACATTTTCCTACCCCAGTTATTTTTTTTAAGTTTTTTTTTTTTTTAATTTGAAAAGCAGAGTTACAGGAAGAGAGGTCTTCCATCCACTGGTTTACTCCTCAAATGGTTGCAATGGCCTGGGCTGGGCCAGGTCGAAACTAGGAGCCAGGAGCTTCTTACAGGTTTCCCATATGGGTGCAGGGGCCCAACTACCTGGACCATTCTCCACTGCTTTCCCAAGTACATGAGCACAGAGCTGGATCAAAAGTGGAACAGCTGGGACTCAAACCGGCACTTATGTGGGAAGTGTTGCTGCAGGTGGTGGCTTAATCTGGTATGCCATGCTGCCAGCCCTATGTTTTGTCAGCTTTTAAATCCCTCTTCTATTAGATAATGGGTTCATTCATAACATCATGAATGGAAAGGGGCATAAGGAGAAAGTAGAGAACAAATTGCTAGGATTCTTTACAATTCCGAGATTGTTCTTTGTGCTCAGATCAATAGGTTAATAAGTTGAGACCAGAAAATAGTGTATGATAAAGTATGATACAGATTTTTAAAAAAGATTTAAGTGTGGGGCAGCACTATGGTGTAGCGGGTAAAGCTGCCACCTGCAGTGCTGGCATCCCAGTTGGGATGCCAGGTTGAGTCCCGGCTTCTCCTCTTCTGATCCAGCTCTCTGCTATGGCCTGGGAAAGCAGTAGAAGATGACCCAAGTCCTTGGGCCCTGCCCCCGTGTGGGAGACATGGAGGAAGCTGCTGGCTCCTGGCTTAAGATTGGCACATTTCTGGCCGTTGCGGCCACCTGGGGAGTAAACCAGTGCATGGAAGATCTCTCTCTCTCTCTCTCTCTCTCTCTCTTTCTCTGCCTCTCTTCTCTCTGTATAACTCTGACTTTCAAATAAATAAATAAATCTTTCAAAAATGTTTTAAGTGTAAATCCTCATTTTAATGCTACTCTAATTCAATCATATATCCTTTTCCTATTAGTTACCATTTCTCTTATGCTAACTGTGGATTATAGTAGGAGTTCTTTTTCCTTCATTTTATTTTCTTTCTTTAATCCCACATTAAGGAACAACATAGCCATGCATCCTCCTCGAGTTTTGTTTCCGAAGAGGATGCAGGTGACTGAAAAAAAATCCAGATTCTGTGTAGTATTTTTCTCATAGATAACTTGGGAAATTCAAACTTGCTGCAACTTCAAAGGTATATATTCTGCTTTGATATAAGGTAATCATATAAAAAACTATAGAAAACATTTTTTCCATGTTTGTGGATGTTAGTTGCAACCATTTTTTATCAGTCTACCCAAATATCATTGGTATGTCTGGCTACTTAGTTATTCTGTATGAATTTCCAGTATATGCAACTGGGAAATTGGACTGTGCTATGATTTAAGAGATAGCATATTTTCACCACGCTGATCTGAAGCCAGGAGCCAGGTGCTTCTCCTGGTCTCCCATGCGGGTGCAGGACCCAAGGACCATGGGCCATCCTCCACTGCACTCCCTGGCCACACCAGAGAACTGGACTGGAAGAGGGGCCACCGGGACAGAATCTGGTGCCCCGACCAGGACTAGAACCTGGTGTGCCAGCGCCGCAGGCAGAGGATTAGCCTATTGAGCCACGGTGCCAGCCAAGATTCATTTTCAATTATCTTTATATACAGAAGATCAATTTAGCATATATTAAGTAAAGCTTTCAACAGTTTGCACCCACAGAGAAATACAAAGTGAAAAATACTGTTTGAGTACTAGTTATAGCATTAATTCACATTGGGCAACATATTAAGGACAGAGATCCTACATGAGGAGTAAGTGTACAGTAACTCCTGTTGTTGACTTAACAGATTGACACTCTTGGTTATGGTGTCAGTAATCACCCTAGGCTCTTGTCATGAATTGCCAAGGCTATGGAGGCCTTTTGAGTTCCCGGACTCTGATCATATTTAGACAAGGTCATAGTCAAAGTGTAAGTTCTCTCCTCCCTTCAGAAAAAGGCACCTCCTTTTTTGATGACCTGTTCTTTCCACTGGGATCTCACTCACAGAGATCTTTCATTTAAGTCATTTCATTTTTTTTTCCCAGAGTGTCTTGGCTTTCCATGCCTAGAATACTCTCATGGGCTCTTCAGCCAGATCCAAATGCCTTAAGGGCTGATTCTGAGGCCAGAGTGCTGTTAGGACATCTGCCATTCTATGAGTCTGCTGTGTATCCCGCTTCCCATGTTGGATCGTTCTCTCCCTTTTTCATTCTATCAGTTAGTATTAGCAGACACTAGTCTTGTTTATGTGATCCCGTTGACTCTTAGTCCTATCATTATGATCAATTGTGAACTAAAATTGATCACTTGGACTAGTGAGATGGCATTGGTACATGCCACCTTGATGGGATTGAATTGGAATTCCCTGGCATGTTTCTGACTCTACCATTTGGGGCAAGTCTGATT
This sequence comes from Sylvilagus floridanus, assembly GCA_949820135.1. Classification (NCBI taxonomy): domain Eukaryota; kingdom Metazoa; phylum Chordata; class Mammalia; order Lagomorpha; family Leporidae; genus Sylvilagus; species Sylvilagus floridanus. The sequence continues at coordinate 75,170,713 of OX463225.1, read as the reverse complement.
GAGCATGTCCCAAATTGTACAAGAGATAGAATATTTTCTTCCCATCCTGTTATCATACTATATACATCTCAGAGGGAACAGAACTACAGTATGGTTAGTAGCATCTGATTTTGGGCGTTTTCTTTGTAGAGGTTTTACCTTTGAACACGTTGGTCAGTTCTTCATTTAAAAAAGCAAAAGTCTTGATTAGTGATGTATTTCTTAAATAACCTTTTGGTAGAAGTAGTGTCCTTCCATTTTTTAAAAAGATTTATTTATTTGAAAGGCAGAGTTATAGAGGGAGAGGGATAGAGCTCTTCCATCTGCTGGTTCATTCCCCAAATGGTGGCTCTATTTGGATGGAGCTCCCATCCAAAGCTGGGAGCCTGGGCCCAGGAGCTTCTTCTGAGTCTCCCATGTGGGTGCAGGGGCACAAGCATTTGGGCCATCCTCCACTGCTTTCCAAGGAACATCAGCAGGGAACTAGATTGTAAGTAGAGCAACTAGGGCTAGAACTGGCACTCATATGGGATGCCGGCACTGCAGATGGTGGCTTAACCTGCTACACCACAGTGCCAGCTCTAAGCATTGTCCTTTGAAAAAGTGGTATGAGTTTCCGGTGCAGGAGGAAGTAAAGAGTTGGAACAAATGAACTTGTTGTTACACAGTTATGGCTAGAATGAGGATACTTTTTTTATACTCTCCAGACCTAAATTAGATTCATTATCTGCTCAAAATTTCTTTGAGAGATACATCCCTAGTTACTAGGTTTGTATCTGTGACCTTTATGAAGGTTTAATTTTTTTCTACAGTTAATGAAAAGAAGTATTTGGTTATACAACATGACTTTGTGAGTCTTATTAAATTATTTAATTACTAGAGATTAATAAATTCCCCAAGCACAAAAAGAATATAGAACAAAGGATATATAGGCCATAGGATCTTAAAACAGATTAAAATGTTGATAGCATTAAATGATAATGTAATTCCCTATGTCAGAAACCAAAATTACTCTGGAACACTTGGTTGTTTCTTAAATGTTTTCAGTATGCAGTGGGGAAGAAATGGCCTATGCTTTCCCCCAGATATTTGTTCTGATAACAACCCTGTAGACCCATGTGGTTTTTTTCCTTCACTCAAACCTTTTACTAATGGGATTGAAAATAAGTTTTTAAATTCTTTATTTTTACAAATACAAAGATTATCTATTTAATGGTACTCTCAAAGCAACTAATTAAATATTGACACTTTATTAAGATAATCTGTATTTTCCTTCTTAAATGGTCCCTGTATTGTATAACATGTCCCCCCCCCCCCCCCCCCCCCCGGACACTCTAGACTGCTTTCCACCCGTCCCTCAGATCTTGCAAAATCTCTCACCTAGACGCAGATTATAATAGATGACCAATCTAATCCCTGTCATGGTACTATAGAAAGAGGGTGGCACCTGTAATTTGGTCAATCAGGGTTTGGGTCTGAGCTTGGCTACTTTTTTGCTGTGTGATCTTGAGAAAGTCCTTCCTCTGAGCCTCTGGATCATGTGGTCCCTACTTCAGAGGCTTTCCATGAGGACTAAGCTAAAAGTGTGGCACCCTACACAGTGCCTGGCTAACAGCAGGTGCTCCATAGATGCTAGCTATCTTTTCTTCTGGTTCTTTTCGTTCATGTTTTGATAACATAACATCAAGGTACTGTTTATATTATTATTATTATTCTATTGTTTCAAGATAGCTATTCTTCCTCTGTCATGGGGTTCTGCACCAGGTTCACTGTTTAAATTGAAGAGTTAATTCCAAACTCGTATTCTCATGATGATGACTGTGCCTTGACATTTATTGTCACTCTGCTGCCACCTGTTCTTATTTTCAGTTTCTATAGACCAAACGCGGGGGAGGAGGAACCTCTGCTAGCACTGCTGCTGTGCTTTCTGTCTTGTCCCTCATCCTTAGATTCCATGAGGCGTTCCGTCAGCTGTCCTCGGTCCATCTCTACGCAGTCACCTACCAGTGCGGACAGCCGCCCCTTTTCTGCTCAGCAAGTGATATCCGTATCACGGCCAACTTCCGCATCTAGGTCACATTCCCTAAACCGTGCTTCCTCCTACATGAAGCATCTGTCACACAGTGATGATGCCAGCTCCACCAGCTCTCAGGTGGTAAGTCGTGTTTAGCCCTTTGAAGATTGCAGGAAGCACTGTACTCAGAATCTACTTGGCAAAGGAGATCAGCTGAGAAGAGAACAGGCTGAACCCAAGCTCCTTTCTGTAATTCAGCTCATGGCCTCCTGGAATTTGGATCGCTCATTTATAATGTTTCACTGTAATGCAGAACTTGAGGGTGGGCACTGAGAATTAGCATTGTATCATTTTTCATTTGCTGATGCAGTAGGATAATAGTGTGGAAAATCATCTAAATATATGATTTTTCAGTGTGCTGTACAGTTTGTACATTTGGGGAAATTCGTTCTATGGGAAGTTTTTTCTTTTAATGGGAACTATTGACTGATATGCTAAAAATTATTGATAAATTCTCCTTGGAGCAAAATGCATCCTTAGAGTACAGTGTTGTTTATAATGTTTTCCATATACTGAATCAACATATAGTATTCCCTTCTTAGCATGAGTCTCAGAATTTTGGTATTGAAGAAGTCAATTTATTTTGCAGGCAAGCTTACTTCTAGTACAAATAGATAGCTTTAAATTCATGTACCTAAAACAGCAATTTATTTAATTTGTTTATTTAATGTGGATGGTGGTTCCAAAGGGAAGAGTTAGGAAATAGAAGCAAGTGAATCTAACTTAAAAACAAGGAAAGATTCTTTTTCAAATTAAGAGGACTTGCCAGGGCAGGTGTTTGACTTAGTGTTTAACTTGCTGGTTGAGAAACCCACATCCCATATTGGAGTGCTGGGTTTGAATCCCAACTCTGGCTCCAGCTTCCTGCTAATGTGTACATCCTGGTAGGCAGCCAGCGATGGCTCAAGTAGTTGGATGCCTGCCACCCCTGTGGGAGACCTGGGTGGAGTTCCTAACTCCTGACATCAGCCTGGCTCCATCCTGGAATTTGAGAAGTGAAGTAGTAGGTGGGAGCTCTCTGTCTGTCTGTCTGTCTGTCTCTCTGCCTGTCAAATGAAAAAAAAAAAAAAAGAATGAGGGATGAAGAAGAGGATGAAAAGAGGAAGAGGAGGAGGAGGAAGAGGGAAAAAGTTGACTAAGGCATAGATAGCAAATGAAACTAAATAGGAAGTAGTTTTTAAACACTCATATTTTTAAGTATTTTGAGCCAAACACAAGTGGGAAAGATGCTCTTAGCGTTCATATCCATTCAATACTAAGAATTCATGAATGTAAAGAACTTATCTTCTCTCTCTTTGAAATTATTTTTTCAATTCAAAGTACATCATTTTTACCTAGAAATATCTTTCAGATTATACTGGCACAATGAAATAAGACCCCCCTCCAAATATCTGTATTCTTTCAAATTTAAGAGTGAGTCTTTGCAGCGACTGAAAACAAAAGAACAAGAAGATGATTTAACAAGTCAGACCTTAATTGTTCTCAAGGACATGAAGATTCGGTTTCCAGGAAAATCAGATGCAGAATCAGAACTTCTGATAGAAGATGTGAGTATCTGATCTACATAAAATGTCAAGGAGTTCATACCTTCTGTTCTTTTAAAAGATATTAAAATTTATTTTTCCCAATGACATTTTATACTCAATTATATAGCAAACTTAATTAATGTTCTTTTTAACCTCTACAAGTTTTAGAAAATATAAGGGTTTATTTTAATTATCATGATTCATGATCAGTGAGATTCCATGTATAATCAGCAATGCAAAATATCTTTTAGTATAAGTCCCATTTTAATGACAAGACTCCTTCATCAAGTAAGGATAATTAGTATTAAATAAATATTGTTCTTGATGATTAAAGAAATACCAGGTTAAACCAGCTTCTACAAAGATTCACTAAGACTTAAGATAGAACGTGATGTGACGAAAAAACTCTGGTCTTGACATAAAATGTCAAGAATATTTAAATGCGACTCCTTGAATATCACATTTTCCACTCAAATTTTAAAATGACGAATGTGCAATTGTGTGTGTGTGTGTGTGTGTGTGTGTGTCTTTCTTGGCAAATACATATTTGCACCACCCAGTGGAACATTCTAAAATGTAAAGTATCTGAAAATTTACATTAAAGTCAATGACTTACTCTTAACTCAGAAACCTGGTCTAAGTTATTAAAATATTTTTGGTGACAGATGGTTTATTCATGGAAGCATCTTTTTCAAATTATCATTCTTGGATAATTCCTCAGTAATGGAATATTGTTTTCTCGGAGCCCTACATATTTTTTTTTTTTTCCAGAGGAGAAGGCACCATCTAGTGGCCAACTATAGGATTAAAAATCATAGCCATGAACTTTTTTTTTTTTTTGGTACTACTTTATTCTTTCTAAAGGAAATATATACAAACAAAAAGCAAAATAACAACAATAAAAAGATTGCTGGTTTAATAAAATCTATAGTGGCAATCTATTGTTAATCATAACATTATCATAAGTGAAATCCCAAATATATACTTCATTGTTATATATTTTTTGAAAAATTAAAATGGTGTCTTGTTTGCAAGTAAGCTTCTATTTATTAGATCAGAGGAAAGGAAGGAAAAATAACACTATTTGTAAGGAGTTATTCTAGATGGAATATAGACAGGCTTATATAATTAGTAAAGTATACTTAATGATTATGTCAGACATTAGATTATTTACTTCATATTAACCATGTGTTATAAATATTTTAATATGTTACAGCATATATTACAATATGTATACAGAAATATTACATATTTACACAGGCAAAAAACAAAAAGGGATGGCAGTAACCTAATCCTATGTAGGTTGCCTTATGTTGTATCATTCAATATTCTGTTATTGTGTGTGATGTGGTGATGTGGAGCCACAGTAGAAATCTGTTTCTTGGATTTCTTCCTAAACCTGCTGTGCCTGAAGGCTTTTGACTTTCATACAATGAAGATTGTGTTGTTGGGGCAACATGCACAGAAGCTTCGGATTCAGATGTTTTCACTAGCATTCCTGTGTTAAAAATGCTTGTATAAATCTTTTTATGAAAGTTGGCATCGTTTATTGAAAGTGATAGCATTATCATTGCACAAATTAATTAGTAAAATTGGTTCTCACCCATTTATTTACTATTCCTCTATTACTTCTGATGAATGTTGTAGATTAAATGTCTTAATGTTTCTCTTCTCCAAATAGATCATCGATAACTGGAAGTATCATAAAACAAAAGTGGCTTCATATTGGCTTATAAAATTGGACTCTGTTAAACAACGAAAAGTAAGTGATGCTGAAAAACAATTTTGTCCTTTTATATATTAAGATGGGATCATTAAACCACACTAAGAAACTGTAGTGTGCTTTAGCTGCTTGTTTCTTTGCTTCTTCAAAAAATATTTATGAGTACCTACTGTGTGTAAAGTGCTGCTCTGTATTCTGAAGATTAAAAAGTGAATTTAAAAAAAAGCCATGCTCTCATTGAGCTTACCATCTAATTAAGATGTTGGATGATAAACAAGTTTATTATAGGGGCTAGTGCTGTAGCACCAGGTTAATCCTCCGCCTGTGGCTCTGGCATCCCATATGGGTGCCGGTTCGAGTCCTGGCTGCTCCTCTTCCAATGGCCCGGGAAAGCAGAAGAAGATGGCCCAACTGCTTGGGCCCCTGCACCCACATGGGAGACCAGGAAGAAGCTCCTGATCAGCCCATTGCGGCCATTTGGGGAGTGAACCAGTAGACCGAAGACCTTTCTCTCTGTCTCTCCCTCTCAGTGTAACTCTACCCTCAAATAAATAAATAAAATCTTAAAAAACAGTATAGTATAGAGTGTAGGGTAGTACTAAGTATAATATAGAAAACTAAGAGAAACAAGTAGAAGTTAACATTTTGGCAGTGACTTAAATGAAGAGAATCACACTGTGCAAATACCTACAGATGTGATGTATTCGGCAAAAGGAAGAGCAAATATATGAAGCCTGACGTAGAAATTAGCTTAATATATTAAGTACATGAAGAGGAACAAATCACCATTTCATTGACTTATTTATAGGACAGTTTGGTTTTGCTGGGAAAGAGCAAGTGAGTGGTAAGGGATAAGGCTGGACAGATAGGTTGCACCTAGAAGAATTTATAGGTTGTGGGAAGACTGGGGTTTAGTCTAATGAATGGGAAGCAATTTAAAAGTTTTGAATGAAAGAGTTGCTTAGTCTGACTCATAAATTAAAAGGATCATTAGAGGGTCACAGATTTGGCACAGTGGTTAAGACATTGCTTTGCACACTTGCAGTCCACATCATCAGAGTACCACTTCCAATTCCAGCTTCTTGCTCATGGCCCAAATGGATCCCCGCCACCCATGTGGGAGACCTAGATTGAGTTCCAGGCTTCTGGCTTTAACCTGAGCCAGCCATGACTGTTGTGGGCTTTTGGGAAGGGAACCAATAGACGGAGGACTTCCCTCTGTCTCTACCTTTCTTTGGTCAGTCTTTCAAATAAATAGGAAATAAAAAATAAATTAAAACTTTAAAACAATGGATCATGGGAGCTGCTTGTGGAGAACTGAACTGAGGGAGACAGTATGTGGTAGAATAGAAGTAGAGACTAGATTGAAGATTCTTAGTGTAATTGATGCAAGGACTTAATGGATACGTAACTAGGGTGGTACCTGAATGAGTGGATACTGTAGGAAAAACAAGGTTTTGTTGTTGTTGTAGTTTTATTTGTTATTTTGGAATGCTGATATTGATATATTGATTAGACAGCCAGGTGAAGATGTTCAAATTGTAGTTCAAATGAGTTTAAATTTAGGGCTGGGGCTGTATATAGAGATAAAAATAAATGAGGCTCCAAGATACTTAGGACCATGGGACCAGATGAGATGACCTGGACTGAGTGTGAATACAGAAGACAGGTGTTTCAGGGACTGAGCCCTGGGCCACAACTTTACATGGAAATCAGAGATGAGGACTGAGAGGGAGCAGTCAGTGAGGTAGAAAAAAACATGAGAACTGATGTCCTTGAGTCCAAGTAAAGAAATTACTTGAGTCCAAGTAAAGATCAGAGTAATCTGGTCTGAATGTTGCTGATAAGGGTATAAGATGTACACTGAGAAGTATCTGTTGCTTTTGGTAACATGGAGGTTACTGGTGACCCCAGTTACAACAAATTCATAGGAATAAAACTTGATTGAAGTAGGTTCGGTGGATGAAGAGCGGAAATGAAAAAAAAAAAGTGGGTTCTATGGGTACTTTTTCTTTTTCAAAAGTTTTATTTAATAAGCAGAGAGACACACTGACACGCAGAGAGGGAGAGGTAGTGGGGGAGCAAGAGGGAAAGGGGGAGGGACAGGGGAAGGGAGGGGAGAGAGATCTTCCATTTGCTGGTTCACTCTCCACATACTCGTAACAGTTGGGGCTAGGCCAGACCAAACTCAGGAGCCGGAAACTCATGCAGGGTCTCCATCATGAGTGGCAAGGGCCCACGTATATGACCTATCACCTGCTGCCTCTTGGGGTGCACATTAGCAGGAAGCTGGATGGGAAGCAGAGCAGAAACTCAAATCAGGCAGTCTGATATGGGATGTCTTAACAGCTGCATCAAAACACTTGCCCCATACAGGCACTTTTGAAAGCAATTTTGCAGTAGAGGGGAAAGGGAAATATTTTGGTAGCTGGAGAAGGATGATTTGGGCTAATGAGGTTTTTTTTTTTTTATTCGTTTGTTTCTAAGATGAAGGTATCTACAGTTATGAGAACAATCTAGAATAGAGGAATAGCTTAGTGAAGGGAAATAATAAGTTTTTGAGTGGAGCAAGCATTTAACCTCTAGAAGGTTAACATGCCTGCATCCCACAGCAGTGTGCCTGGGTTCAATTCCTTGTTCTGGCACCTGATTGCAATTTTCTGCTAGTGCAAACCCTGGGAGGTAGCAGGTGAAGGCTCAGATCTCTGGGTCCCTGCCGCCCATGTGGGAAACCTGGATTGGGTTCCTGCCTTCTGACCCCAGCTGTGGCCCAGCACCAGCCATTGAGGGCATTTGAAGAGCGAAGCAGTCAGTAGGGAGCTCTTTGTTTTTGTCTGTCTCTCTAATAATAAAAATAACAATAACAAATAGTACTAAAAATTATTGAGTAAGGTGGGAAGGTTTGTTCTAATGCAGAACATGTATGCTAATAGAGGTGTAGGATTGTGTACTGTGTGATGGAAAGATGGGAATGTTATACTCTGGTAGGAATTTTGAGGAGAAGGTAACAAGTATGTAATTAGCTCTCTTGCTGAGTGGGAGAGGGGAGTGGCCAGCACTATGACTGCCTGTCAAATGCACTGTACCATTAGTTTGGGGAGATAAACTATTTGAGTAGCTTCAGTGAAGTTGTAGTATTCCTTCGCTAAGACAAACTATCATTTGTCCTTTCTAGAATCTGTTGTTAATCAGACTTGATAGTAGTCAGATTATGACCTTTAAATTATAAACTTTTATCTGAGTAAACTAAGCTCAATATTTTATATTAACACATCCAACAAATATTTACTTTGTGTTCTGCCATGTGCCAAAGATAACACCACTATTGAGGAACTTATAGCAAAGCTCCTTAACAGAAGTAGTTTGCAAAACATATGGTATGCCCCCAATACATGTTTGCTCAGTCCCTGCCTCTGGCCTTGACTGATAATGGTAAGAAGCTTTCGTTAAAATTGGAGCCCTGTATTTCCTCAAGGCTCTTTCTGTAATCTAGAAAAGAGAACAATAGGTAAATTGCTAATTAAAACAAAGTAGAGTCCAGAATCAGATTATAAGGTATCAATACATGATAAAGGTAGCATTTCAAATCACTAGAGAAAAGGTGATTTTTCTGGTAAATGGCACTGAAACAATTGACTATGAGTATTTGCAAGAAAATTGTTAGAGCCTTATCTCACTATATACAAAGGTAAAGATTCCAATTTTATATGTAAAAAATAAAAATACTAAAGATTTAAAAGGAAAATACAGAAGAATTGTGTTTATAATCTTAGATTGGAAAAGTTTCTTAAGAAAGTAGTAAAAGCTAGGAAGCTTAAAGGAAAAGACTGACAGATTTGGTTATATAAATTTATGAATGACAACACACATCTGAAACCACATTAAAAGGCAGAAGTAGTGAAGAGAATTGCTGGGGGTGGAGTGGGGTGATGGCTTGAGGACGACAGATATTTCTAGCACATAAAATGAAAGCAACCACAGTAAACCAATACTTCCTACAAACCAATCAGCACAAGAGAAACTAGCTTGTAAGCATTGATACATAAAATGGCAACATGTATAAAAAGGCCATGATAAGGCATTTTATGGATCTTCAAATAGCCAGTTAATGTAAATAGATCCTTGGCCTCACCAATGATGAAGAAAAAGCAAGCAAAAACTATCATATTGGCAGAAAGCAATAAGATAAATAGTATCCTGTGATGGGACTAATATGGATAAAAGAGCCTTTACTATACTATTAGAGAGAGGATATATTGCTATAACTCTTAGAAAGGTAACTTGCCATATCTACTATGATTATAAATGTTCACCACCTTATGACTCCGCAAAACCACTTCCATCATTCTGTCCTTCAGATGAATAACTTGAATCTACAAAAGATTTATGTACATGAGCATTCTTTCCAGGGACACTCATATTTATGAGACCAAAACATTTGAAGCAACCCATATGTTTGTCAATAGAGGCTAAATAAATTTTAGGATAACCATACAATCTAGTGGTTTTCAGTTGAGTACCATTCCACAATCATAGATTTTTAACCTGCAATACAGCCCAAGACTATGACTTGTGATATGAAACAAGTATGCATCAGCAAAGTTACCCAAACTTTATTAATCATGAATGAAGGAAACACACAGGAAGCAGCCTCAAAATGCGGGGTCTTCAGGAATCCGAGTCTCTTAGCTCTCTGCGGTCATGTCTTAAATACCTGCATATGTTCTGGGTTCAGAGTAATAAGTGCCAGTGTTGGCAGATGGAGCCTTTCAGATTTGTATGGCTTCCATTTTTATTCCTTATTCATCACTCATGAGGCCTGTGTGACTATCTTGTATTCCTTAACTGGATGAAATAGATATTCCAGGTTTATTTACTATGACCATTGTTCACAGAGCTTCCTGTAATGATAGAAATGTCCTGTGATAGCCCCAACAGTAATCCTTAGCCACATGTGACTATTGAGCACTTGAGATTTGGCTTTTGAAAATAAGGAACTGGATTTTTTTCAATTTAATTTTAATTTACATTTAAATAGTCAGCAGTGTTTAGTTATTCTTGCATTTGATAGTATGGATCTAGAGAGAACAGGTAAAATCGAAAAACATGCATTGATAACATAAGGATTTCTTCCTGCTGATAAATTCAGTTGAAAGATTTATCAAAATGACCAGTAAAATCAACATTGCCTTGGGCATCTCAAAGAGGAAACACCTCTATTAACTTTTTCCTTTCTATATTCCATCCTAGAAATATATCAAGATATTAAATGATAGAAACAAGTTATATAATACTATGTGTTACCCTATTTAATTCACTTACTGTATGTGTATTATATATAACATATTCATATGTTACATATTAATATATATTTAGTATTAGACTTTTAAAAAACTGAGTACTGAATAGTTATGATAACTTACATCTAGATGGTAGACTTACTGAGTCAGAGGATGGGAAGTGGTGACACTTAGTTTCATTTTTTTCTTTTATTTTTGTGTATGTCTATATTTTTTCAAGTTACAAGAATCTTTTTGAAAATGGAAAGATAACAGAGAGACCTAGGTACCTCTGGTGAAGTAATTGCGATGTAGGATGGTTTCAGGTCCCAAATGGTGATTTCATGTTGAGGTGAGAACAAGAGAGAGAGTCAGAGAGCACTGCTTCTGGTCCCAGGACACTGCTGCCCCTGCTTTCTTTGTTGCCTAGAATCCCTCCTTTTTTCACTGCTATGCACCACTTGTTTTTGAAGTCCCAGTTCCATCTTCATGAGGCTTGAAACCTGTCTGGATAGTCCTATGGTCAGGTGCTGTCTTTCCCTTTCTGACTCCTCAAAGCACTTTGTACTCAGTTGTACTTAGAACTACCTTGAGAGATTTTTGATTGACTATTTCCACCCCTCTGTAGCTGAGGGAGAGGTTTCATTTCCTAGATTATTGTAGGAGGCATTCTATAAACATTTGTTAAGTTGATTCAATTCTAGACTCTTAGGAGCTCTGTCAATAGCAAACAATTTTCTTTCTGTACCCTGGTTTCTTTACCAGTGATATGTGCTTTTCACAACATATTAAGACAGTAGTCTTCTGTTGTTTACATGTGATGTGAGACAGCCTGATAAACATTGTGTGAGATGACCAAATGCTGGGCTTGAATAGTAATAATATCTATAAATTGGAAGAAATGATTTATTTCATGTTTTAGTGTTCTTGTACTCAACTGGCTTCTAAACTTTGAGTTAAAATAAATGTGTGCATATAAACTTACTAGCAAACATATGTGCCTGTGATCTACTCTTTCCCTGCCCATTTGCTCTAATATTTGATGTGAATTATCTTGTGTAATCTTTTCTTCAGTTCTAGGGATGCAGGCATACCCAGCATTAATCATAACCTGTTCTGTTGAGTGATTGGGAGCACTCTCTGAGGGGCAGGGTCTTTATTACAATATATACACCTTGTCACTCTTTCTTTGTACCTCTTTGTAGCTTCTTTCTTTTAGGCACAAATCAAAAGATGGTGTATTTCCTTTGTGCTTGTAAGAAAGTAACAAGATAGCGCATCCCTAATAACAAAACTTGCTAAGGTCTCAGAGTTTGCATTACTCAAGCAATTATAGTTATTATTCTGCATAGACAACTTAATAGACAATCATATATCTCACAGAATAATTTAAATTTTGAATTTTGATTCTCAAGGACCAGAGGGGTTGATTTTTTTTTAAAAAAAAGATTTATTGATTTATTTGAGAGTCAGAGTTACACAGAGAGAGGAGAGGCAGAAAGAGAGAGGTCTTTCATCTGCTGGTTCACTCCACAATTGGCCGCAACGACCAGAGCTGCCCAGATCCAAAGCCAGAAGGCAAGAGCTTTTTCCAGGTCTCCCATGCGGGTGCAGGGGCCCTAGGACTTAGACCTTCTTCTACTGCTTTCCTAGGCCACAGCAGAGAACTAGATTGGAAGTGGAGCAGCTGGGACTTGAACCGTTGCCCATATGGGATGCCAGCACTGCAGGCAGCGGCTTTACCCACTATGCCACAATGCTGGCCCCGAAAGGGTTGATCTTAACTACAGCAAGTATACCTGGCAAAGTTGCCCACTGTCAGGGAAGCTCAGTATATAGCTGAGGAATGCTAGGCCCAGGCAGTGAGCAGAAGCCGAAGCCCAGGATTTAGAGCCATATAACTTATTTATAACAATTTTTCTTCTATCCTCATGATTACCATGGCTCCTTCTCTTTACTTAGCCATTTCATCTTTAAGAGAATTTTTTCCCAGGACAAACTCTAATTTCTTACTTCTAATTTCTAATTTCTCATAAGCCAGCAGTCAGGGTTCTCCCACAGGAGTGACAGGGGCCCAAGTACTTGAACTATCACCTGCTGCCTTCCCAGGCGTATTAGCAAGCAGCTGTATTGGAAGTGGGAAGAGCTGGGGAGCCAACCAGAGCTCTGATATAGGATGTGGCCTCCAAAATAGTGGCTTAACTCTCTATACCACAATGCTAGCCCAGGATTTTTTTTTTTAGCATTTTGACTCAATAGCATTAGAATTTAATATGTGAGATATTTAAATTCACCACAGAACAGAATAAAAGAAAAACTTTAGAGAAAATGTGGAAATATCATTTGGACAAACTTAATTCTGTTCAGTTGATTTATTTATATATGAGTATATTATATGTATTTAAGAGGTAGATATTTTTTCTCCACCTCTTCTCTACCTCAAGTTCATTTCAGAGGATATCAGAGGTGAGGTAGAGAAGAATTCACTGAAACGTTTTCTGACCATAAGAGTTAATGTGAGTCCAAGTGCATGGAAAAATAAGCTTTATATCATGAAATTAGAGAGGCAACGTTAAGTAGAAGAAAGAGGACTTGTCATAATGGCTTGGGTTCAACAGTGCTTCTGCCTGACCTTTGGCACGGAACTTCGCAGAACTCTGACATTTATAATGCCAGCTACAGGAGAACGCTTGTGAGGAAGTCGGACAGCATAGAGGATTGCACTCTGGCCTTAGAAGGGCTAAAAGGCAGCCTGTTTTGTTTTTTTTTTTTTTTCCCCTTCCAAGGACCTTCAAGCTAGGCTGTTTTTCGGATGCATTTTTACTTTATTAATAATTCTTCAAAAAATAATTCTTCATATGCAGAATTTCTAGAATATGTAGAAATGAGGATAAAATAAACTGACTATTGTCGTATAACGTATTGGCCATGTATTGGACCATCAGTTTGAAATTTGTACTATTGCCTGCTAGAGCCAGAGATTGCATCTAAGAAAACAAAAAGAACCTGAAAATGTAGGTCAGCTGTGGAAGGCAGAATTAGATATAAGAAGCTACCTGTTTAAAAAGCAAAAGACTTGGGGCCGACGCTGTGACGCACTAGGTTAATCCTCCGCCTGCGGCACTGACATCCCATATGGGTGCTGGTTCTAGTCCCGGCTGCCCCTCTTCCAGTCCAGCTCTCTGCTATGGCCTGGGAAAGCAATGGAAGATGGCCCAAGTGTTTGGGCCCCTGCACCCTCATGGGAGACCAGGAAGAGAAGTTCCTGGCTTTGGATCAGCACAGCTCTGGCGGTTGCAGCCACCTAGAGAGTGAACCAACAGAAGGAAAACCTTTCTCTCTGTCTCTCCCTCTCACTGTCTGTAACTCTACCTCTCAAATAAATAAATAAAATCTTTTTGTTTAAAAGCAAAGACTTAGCTAATTTACATTGCATATGGGTTCATCAGATCCTCCTTTGGCTGTGGTGATAGGCAGTAATCCCTGGGAAGCTTTGCGATGGAATTAGAAGTAAAGACATCTACAAGGGAAAACCCTCAGGGAAGATAAAGGGGAGACCTAGCTGGCCTGGTCAGGATGTGCCTTTAGCCCCCAGTGTAGGTCTGACACCTGTGAGGGAAGGGAGGATGCGGTGAGAAGAGCCTCAGGCTTTCACAAAGTTCTGAGAAAGTCTCGCTCCGTCTGGGGCTCCGTCTGGGGGTCCGAGGGAAAGACTGCCTGTCTGAGGGATCCCACTCAAGAGGAGGAGACCTTCCCTGGTTCCCCAGCCACATTCAATCCTTGGCCAGGAGCAGTGTGGAGGGAGCTTCTGTGTGGCTTGAATGTTGCTGAGGATTCTGGGTGGGGAAGCCATCCCCTGACTGCCTGCCATCTTTAAAACAGATTAAGTGGCAGGTCCTGGTGGCTGCCACAGAGATTGTGTGTGATACTGTTTAATTTAACAAACATTTACTGTTAGCCATCACAAAACACACCAAACACCAGAGTAAGGGAAAAGGTTTATTGGGGAACACCCAACAGACCAGAGGGGTGAGGCAGTGAAGGAAAAAGAGGGAAAGAGTATGAGAGAAAGAGACAGAGGAGAGGAGATAGTGAGGAGAGAAAATAGAGCAGAGAGAAGAGCCAAGAGAGCAGGAGAGAAGCCATGAGAGCACGTGTTCAGGAACAGGCCCCTTTAACACTTTGCCAGAGCGGGCACGGAAGCAGGAGCAGCGAATCCCATTAGGATGGGGGTGGAGCTTGACCACAGAGGTTGGGTCATGTGGCCGCCTACCTTCCAGCAATGGTGGCGGGGGCTAGAGCTTGGGATGTAATGTGCCATAGATAAAACTGTGCCAGTTTCCTAACATTTACTGATTGTCATTTTAAAAATTGGAATCATGCTAGGTACTCTGGGAGGTTTTGAGAGCTTTTGTTTATTTAACATGCATTCAACAGGTATTTATTGAGAGACTGCTGTGTCCCAAGCACTATTGCAAGTGTGGAATGCAATCTTGATTGCATGTGGACGCCATTGTTGGAATACATATCTCACTTTCCCTTTTGCAGGATCATGGCATTTACTGGTTGTTTATTAGACTATTGTAATACTCTATGATTAGAATCTCATACACATAGTCTCCCACATGTTTTACTTTTTTATGTTCTTGGAAATAAAATAAAATTATTTGTTTTACTTCAAGTGTTCCTTAATTGTATAAAATTTAAAGTCATGGGCATGAAAATTCAATACTGAAAAAGATCCTCACTAGGTGAAAATGAAAATAGTTAATCTTATTTAGTGTCGTGTTGCAATAAGTCCAAACTTGCATAATTTAGCTTTGTTTCAGAATGCAGTTATTCTATCCTTGTGTAGTTATAAAGGTGTGTATAAAGTATGAACATATTGCAGTGTTGGTGGACTGCAAAGAATGCCAGATTTGCTGAACGGTTTCTTCTCTGATGTGATGTCCAGGCATAAAACTAAGATTGGAGGATGAAGAGAAAAAAGTAGTGGTAGTAAGGTTGTACTATATTTCCATTTGTTTTAAGGTTCTAGGATATTCTTGTTTATTCCATATTTATTCTCTAAATAACAGTTCATTTTTAATACCTGCCGTGGTGGCTTCTGCATGTATTTTGGTGATATTATTTTCAATCTCTTTTTCATTTGGGCTGACAGCGATGCTGTTCGTTTTGCATCAGCAAAGCTGCCTTTACCCTATAGCCATGGCTGCATGCATCATTAGTACAGCATGTAGTGATTTTAATGTTATTTCTAAACCACCCTCACCTCATGCCATTATTTTAATTTAGGACCAACTGTTCAGCCATATGGAGTAGTTTGTCATTCAACATCTGTATGTTCTTGCAAAATATGAGTTTGTCTGTGTGCATTATGCCTTCAGATGTGCTATATTTCATATGGAAAAGACAAATCTTTTCATTTTATTAATGTTGTCATTGACCGAATCATTTATTTTTCCCTTGGAAAGCTTAATGTTGAATTGGGATGCTTTTAAAAGCTGTAAAGAAATGTATACTCATGTTCTGTAAGTTAGTCTCACTTGGTGCCACAGATAAAAACAAAGGCACCTTATTGACCATTTTCCTGTGTGTTTCACAAATCACTCATCTTCCACCATTTTCTTTTTACTTCAAAGCATGAGAAATAAAAGAAAAAAAATCACAAATAAAACTGGCATGGATTTACCTCATTCCCGTCTAATTTTTTGTCTGCCTGCTCTCTGCCTTCTTACAATTATTCAGTGGATGTTTTGCTAAAGGTGTAATCATTGTCTCCCTGTCTGCATAGCCTCTGAAGCAAATTAGTCCACACTGTTCTTTGTGGCTTTGGCAGAGGGCACCCGGGCAGCCTGGTTTGCACCTAGCGCTCCCACTCTGCTCCTCATAACCAAAGCTTGCCTTCTTGGAGAGAGTCCCTGAAAACCAGAGGCGACTGGGTCAGTGTTGTGGTGCAGTGAGATGAAGTCCTAGCTGCCCCACTTCTACTCCAGCCCCCTGCTAATGCACATGGAAAGCAGTGGAGGATGGCCGAAGTGCTTGGGCCCCTGCCACCCATTTGGGAGACCTGCAAGGAGTTCCAGGTTCTTGGCTTTGGCCTGGCCCAGACCTGGCCATTGTACCCATTTGAGAAGTAAATCAGAAACTGAAAGATCTCTTTTCTGTAATTCTGCTTTTTAAATAAATAGATAAATAAATAAATAACCCTTAAACAAGAGGGAATGAGAAACAAAAAAGAATGTGTATTCCCCGTGGTTTGCTCTGAAGAGCAATGAGGAAGAGCCTGCATTGCCCAGACCCTGCTGATCTAGGAAATTCCCCCATAGGCAGGGGCTAGCAGTGATGCTAAGTTGTCTGAAAAATTTTCCATCTCCATATTAGAGAAAAGACTGAGAGTGGAGCAGAAGCATTTCCCACATGTAACTCCCTACCACCTTTCTGAAATTGCTAGAATATTAAGGCCGTCATACTTTTAAAATTCGTTCTCAATTAAGAATAAAACATATGCAAGGCAGTGATCGAAAAGTTTTATTAAGTAAGGTTTTCCTCACTACACTGAAACACCTAAGACAAACTACTCACCAAGGAAGGAGGTTTATTTGAGGCTTGTGGTTTTGGAGCACCACAGGCTAAGCCTGGTTGGCCCCGTTCGCTCAGTGATCTGGAGAGGCTGGAGGATGGTGATGGCTATGTGCAAGGAGCAATCACATAAGATGGTGAGCCAGGAGACAGAGAAAGTGTCCCACCCCCTAGATGCTGATTGGATTAAGTCTCCACTCTCTTAGTATCATTAACCATGACCTTAGGGGCCATGTCACAGTCAATCATAACATTCCACCCTTGGCTCCTTGGTACTCACTTCCTTGCAGTCACTCCAAAGTCTTAACTCAATGTTCATCTGAAAGTCCAAAATCTCATCTGAGACCCAAAGTAAATCCCTTCAGCTGTGAGCCTATAAAAATCCAAGTCATGTATTTCCATGAAGCAGTGGAGGGATGGGCACAGGGTATTGATTTTCTTCTCAAAGGCTGGGGGTGGTGGGTGGGGTGATAACAGAGAAGTAGGAAGGATTAATAGGACCAAAGCAAGACCTAAAACCAGCAGGACAAACATTAAATCATAAAGCTCCCAGGCACACTCTGGAAAAGGTAGTCCTGCTTCTACAGCTTTGTTGGTCAGAGTCTGTGGTTCAGTTCTCACAGGTTACGGTCTTGTCTGCAGCTCCCGAGGTGTTTCCCTGGTGGGGATCTGCAGCAGCTTTGACACCACATTTCTGCTTGACAATACTCCACTGAAGGCTCCACCTCTGTGACAGTTTCTGTCTGGGTCCCCAGGTTGTCCTAGACATCCTATGGAATCTGGATGGAGGCCTCCATGCCTCTATGGCCATGTTGCTTCTGCCCACATGGCTGCGCTGATGTTGGCAGCATTCCCAGGCTTGCTAGGCACGTTGCTTGCAGCTTCCCTCAGTGGGTGTCTCATGTTACTGGTACCTTTATTCTCAGTGGTCTCCACATGGCTTCACCCCACAGCTTTGCTAGGCATCAGCCCCTCCACACAGGGGCTCCATCCTTGTACCACATCCCTGTCTGTCCTCCTAGGCTTTCCTTTGAAATCTCCACGGAACGCACGGTCATTGCATAACTCTTGCATCCTGTACATCTGCAAAAACAGCATCATAGGGATGATGCCAAGGTCAGACTCCACGGTGAGCTGTCCTCGGGCCAGCTTGAACCAGGGCTGTGATTGTCTCAGAGCACTTTGCTGGCCAGGCAGAACCTGGAGCTGGCTCCAGGTGAGCAGGTTGCTTCAGGGTTCTTTCTTGAAAGGATTTTGCCCTGGAAGGCCTTGGAAACAAATTTGCACTTCTAGGCCTGTAATAGGACTGTGATGGGAGGCAGCATCTGAAGATTTCTGAGATGCCCTCCAGGCCTTTTTCCCACTGTCTTGCCAATTAGCACATGGCTCCCTGATACCTGAGTTACTCAGCAAGCTGCCCTGTACCACACTGTAACTCAACATGCTTTTTCTTTGTTCCTTGTCTGGCCAGGCTGTGGGTTTTTCAAATCTTTCTGCTCTTTGTGTTCTAGATTCTCACTATAAAACTGACTAAAAGCAGCCAATAATACCCATGCTGCAGCCTGAATGCTTTGCTGGTTTGAACTTTTCTCTGCCAAATAATCCAGCCCACAGCATCTAAACCCACCCTCTTGCAAATACTCAGGACAGGGACACAATGTAGTCAAGTTCCCTGTATGTTCTGACAAGGGTGGCCAATTCCCAATAGACTCCCCATTCCCCATGGCTGGTCTTGTGGCTCAGCTGGTTGAACTACTGTCTGGGATGCTGTATCCCATATCAGAGTACCAGTTTGAATGTTGGCTGTTTTACTTCTGATCCAACTCTGCTAATGTGCCCGGAACACCAGCAGAGGGTGGCCTAAGTACTTGGACACCTGTACCCACGTGGGAGATCTGAATGGAGTTTCTGGCTCCTGACTTTGGCCTAGCCCAGCCCTGACTGTTGCGGCCACTGGGGGAGTGATCCAATGGTTGGAAGATCTCTTGCTGTCCCTCTTCTTTCTAATAAATTAAAATAAATGTTTTTCTTTTTTTTTTTTTTTTTGATTTCCCTTCTGTTTTTAATTTTTTTTTTTTTTTTTTATAAAGCTTTTATTTAAAGAATATAAATTTCCAAAGAACAGCTCATGGACCACAATGGCTCCCCCCCCACACAACTTCCCTCCCTCCCCCCACCCTCCCCTTTTCCCGCTCCCTCTCCCCTTCCATTCACATCAAGATTCATTTTCAATTCTCTTTATACACAGGAGATCAATTTAGTACATATTACGTAAAGATTTCAACGGTTTGCCCTCGCATAGAGACACAAAATGATAATACTGTTGGAGTACTAGTTATAGTATTAATTCACAATGTACAGCACATTAAGGACAGAGATCCTACATGATTTTTTTTTTTTAAAAAATTGATTAATTGTCTATGCAATTTCCAGTTTAACACCAAGATTTTTTAATCATTTGCAATTATCTTTATATAAAGAAGATCGATTCAATATATACTATGTAAGGATTTCGTCAGTTTGCACCCACACAGAAACACAAAGTGTAAAAATACTGTTTCAGTACTAGTAATAGCATCACTTCACATTGGATAACACATTAAGGACAGATCCCTCATGAGACGTAAGTACACAGTGACTCCTGATGTTGATTTAACAATTTGACACTCTTGTTTATGGCGTCAGTAATCTCCCTAGGCTCTGGTCATGAGTTGCCGAGGCTATGGAAGCCTTTAGGGTTAGCCGACTTCGATCTTATTCCCACAGGGCCATAGTAAAAGTGGAAGTTCTCTCCTCCCTTCAGAGAAAGGTACCTCCTTCTTTGATGGCCCCGTTCTTTCCACTGGGATCTCACTCGCAGAGATCTTTCATTTAGGTCTTCTGTTTTTTCCAGAGTGTCTTAGCTTTCCATGCCTAAAATATTCTCATGGGCTCTTGAGCCAGATCCAAATGCCTTAAGGGCTGATTCTGAGGCCAGAGTGCTATTTAGGACATCTGCCATTCTATGAGTCTGCTGTGTATCCTGCTTCCCATGTTGGATCATTCTCTCCCTTTTTCATTCTATCAGTTAGTATTAGCAGACACTAGTCTTGTTTGTGTGATCCCTTTGGCTCTTAGACCTATCAGTGTGATCAATTGTGAGCTGAAATTGATCACTTGCACTAGTGAGATGGCCTTGGTACATGCCACCTTGATGGGGTTGTATTGGAAACCCCTGGCACAATTCTAACTCCATCATTTGGGGCCGTTCCGATTGAGCCTGTCCCAAGTTTTACATCTCCTCCCTCTCTTATTCCCACTCTTATATTTCACAGAGATCACTTTTCAGTTAAAATTTAAACACCTAAGAATAATTGTGTGTTAATTACAGAGTTCAACCTCTAGTACTAGGATAAAGAAAAAAAAAAATACTACCATGGATAAAGTATTACATTGTACAACAACAGTCAGCACAAGATCTGATCGAGTCACTGTTTCTCATAGTGTCCATTTCACTTCAACAGGTTTCCCCTTTGGTGCTCAGTTAGTCATCGCCAATCAAGGGAAACAAATGATATTTGTCTCTTTGGGACTGACTTAATTCACTCAGCATGATGTTTTCCAGATTCCTCCATTTTGTTGCAAGTGACCGGATTTCATTGTTTTTGACTGCTGTATAGTATTCTGTAGAGTACATGTCCCATAATTTCCTAATCCAGTCTACTGTTGATGGGCATTTGGGTTGGTTCCAAGTCTTAGCTATTGTGAATTGAGCCGCAATAAACATTGCTGTGCAGACGGCTTTTTTGTTTGCCAATTTAATTTCCTTTGGGTAAATTCCAAGGAGTGGGATGGCTGGGTTGAATGGTAGGGTTATATTCATGTTTCTGAGGAATCTCCAGACTGACTTCCATAGTGGCTTCACCAGTTTGCATTCCCACCAACAGTGGATTAGTGTCCCTTTTTCCCCACATCCTCTCCAGCATCTATTGTTGGTGGATTTCTGAATGTGAGCCATTCTCACCGGGGTGAGGTGAAACCTCATTGTGGTTTTGATTTGCATTTCCCTGATTGCTAGGGATCTTGAACATTTTTTCATGTGTCTGTTGGCCATTTGGATTTCCTCTTTTGAAAAATGTCTATTGAGGTCCTTGGCCCATCTCTTAAGTGGGTTGTTTGTTTTGATGTTGTGGAGTTTCTTAATTTCTGTGTAGATTCTGGTTATCAACCCTTTATCTGTTGCATAGTTTGCAAATATATTTTCCCATTCTGTCGGTTTCCTATTCACTTTCCTGACTGTTTCTTTTGCAGTACAGAAACTTTTCAATTTGATGCAATCCCAGTAGTTAATTTTGGTTTTCAGTGCCTGTGCTTCTGGGGTCTTTTCCAAGAAGTCTTTGCCAGTACCTATGTCTTGCAGGGTTTCTCCTATGCTCTCTAGTAATTTGATGGTGTCGGGTCGTAGGTTTAAATTTTTAATCCATGTTGAATGGATTTTTGTGTAAGGTGAAAGGTAGGGGTCTTGCTTCATGGTTCTGCACGTGGAAATCCAGTTTTCCCAGCACCATTTATTAAACAGACTGACCTTACTCCAGGGACTGGTTTTGGATCGTTGATCAAATATAAGTTGGCTGTAGGTGTTTGGATTGATTTCTGGAGTTTCTATTCTGTTCCATTGGTCTATCCATCTGTTTCTGTACCAGTACCATGCTGTTTTGATAACAACTGCCCTGTAGTATGTCCTGAAATCTGGTATTGTGATGCCTCCGGCTTTGTTTTTGTTGTACAAGATTGCTTTAGCTATTCGAGGTCTCCTGTGTCTCCATATGAATTTCAGCATCATTTTTTCCAGATCTGAGAAGAATGTCCTCGGTATCTTGATTGGTATTGCGTTGAATCTGTAAATTGCTTTTGGCAGAATGGACATTTTGATGATATTGATTCTTCCAATCCATGAGCATGGAAGATTTCTCCATTTTTTGGTATCCTCTTTTATTTCTTTCTTTAAGGTTTTGTAATTTTCATTGTAGAGATCTTTAATGTCCTTAGTTAAATTTATTCCAAGGTATTTGATTGTTTTTGTAGCTATTGTGAATGGGATTGATCTTAGCAGTTCTTCCTCAGCCGTGGCATTGTCTGTGTATACAAAGGCTGTTGATTTTTGTGCATTGATTTTATATCCTGCTACTTTGCCAAACTCTTCTATGAGTTCCAATAATCTCTTAGTAGAGTTCTTTGGGTCCCCTAAATAAAGAATCATGTCGTCTGCAAAGAGGGATAGTTTGAGTTCTTCCTTCCCAACTTGTATCCCTTTAATTTCTTTTTCTTGCCTAATAGCTCTGGCTAAGACTTCCAGCACTATATTGAATAGCAGTGGTGAGAGTGGGCATCCCTGTCTGGTACCAGATCTCAGTGGAAATGCTTCCAACTTTTCCCCATTCAATAGGATATTGGCCGTGGGTTTTTCATAAATTGCTTTGATTGTATTGAGGAATGTGCCTTCTATACCCAGTTTGCTTAGGGTTTTCATCATGAAAGGGTGTTGAATTTTATCGAATGCTTTCTCTGCGTCTAGTGAGATAATCATATGGTTTTTCTTCTGCAGTCTGTTAATGTGGTGTATCACGTTGATTGTTTTGCGAATATTGAACCATCCCTGCATACCAGGGATGAATCCCACTTGGTCTGGGTGGATGATCTTTCTGATGTGTTGTTGCAGTCTATTGGCCAGAATTTTATTGAGGATTTTTGCATCTATGTTCATGAGGGATATTGGTCTGTAATTCTCTTTCAATGCTGCATCTTTTTCTGGTTTAGGAATTAAGGTGATGCTGGCTTCATAGAAGGAATTTGGGAGAATTCCCTCTTTTTCGATTGTTCTGAATAGTTTGAGAAGAATTGGGGTTAGTTCTTCTTTAAATGTCTGGTAGAATTCAGCAGTGAATCCATCTGGTCCTGGGCTTTTCTTTGTTGGGAGGGCCTTTATTACTGATTCAATTTCTGACTCACTTATGGGTCTGTTTAGGTTTTCTATGTCTTCCTGGTTCAATTTAGGTAGGTTGCATGTGTCCAGGAATCTATCCATTTCTGAGAGGTTTCCCTGTTTGCTGGCATACAAGTCCATGTAGTAATTTCTGATGATTCTTTTGATTTCTGTGGTGTCTGTTGTTATATTTCCTTTTTCATCTCTGATTTTACTGATTTGGGTCTTTTCTCTTCTTTTTTTAGTTAGTTGGGCCTATGGGGTGTCAATCTTGTTTATTTTTTCAAAAAACCAGCTCCTCGTTTGGCTGATTTTTTGTAATGTTTTTTTGGATTCAATCCTGTTGATTTCTTCTCTGATTTTGATTATTTCTCTTTTTCTACTAGATTTGGGTCTAGTTTGCTGCAAATTTTCTAGATCCTTGAGATGCATTGAAAGCTCATCTATTTGGTGCCTTTCCAGTTTCTTGATGTAGGCACCTATTGATATAAACTTTCCTCTTAACACTGCTTTTGCTGTATCCCATAAGTTTTGGTATGTTGTGCTGTTATCCTCATTTACTTCCAGAAAATTTTTGATTTCTCTTTTGATTTCTTCAGTGACCCATTGTTCATTCAGGAGCATGTTGTTCAATCTCCATGTGTTTGCATATGCTCTAGGGATTCCTGAGTTGCTAATTTCCAACTTCACTCCCTCATGGTCTGAGAAGTTGCATGGTATGATTTTAATTCTTTTGAATTTGCTGAGACTTGCTTTATGGCCTAATATGTGATCAATCCTAGAGTAGGTTCCATGTGCTGTTGAGAAGAATGTGAATGCTTTCTGTGTAGGATGAAAAGTTCTGTAGATATCTGTTAGATCCATTTGGGCTATAGTGTTGTTTAAATCTACTGTCTCCTTGTTGATCTTCTGTCCTGTCGATCTGTCAATATCTGTGAGTGAAGTATTGAAGTCCCCCAGTACTATTGTGTTGGGATCTAAGTCTCCCTTTAAGTTTCTTAACAAATTTTTTAAATAAACCTGTGGCCTGTAATTAGGTGCATATACATTGAGAATTGTTATATCTTCCTGTAGTATTGATCCCTTAATCATTATATAGTGCCCCTCTTTGTCTCTCTTAACAGTTTTTGTGTTAAAGTTTATGTAGTCCGATATTAAGATGGTTACACCCGCTCTTTTTTCATTTCTGTTGGCGTGGTATATCTTGTTCCATCCTTTTATTTTCAGTCTGTATGGATCTTCCTTGGAAAGATGTGTTTCTTGTAGGCAGCAAATAGATGGTTTTTGTTCCTTAACCCAATCAGCCAATCTCTGTCTTTTAACAGGACAGTTTAGACCTTTAACGTTCAATGTGACTATTGATAAGTGGTAAGTTTGCCCTGCCATTTGCCAGATATTTTCTAATGTATGCTTTGAATTCCCTGTGATCTTTTGCCGTGAGGTTCCCTTCGTTTACCTTCTTTCATGTTGATGGTCGTGTTTCTGTGTTTCTGTGTGTAACACATCTTTAAGTATCTTTTGCAGGGCTGGACGTGTGGCAACAAATTCTTTCAATTTTTGTTTGTTATGAAAGGTCTTTATTTCACCTTCATTCACAAATGAGAGCTTTGCAGGGTATAATATTCTGGGCTGGCAGTTTTTCTCTCTAAGCACCTGGGCTATGTCTCGCCATTCCCTTCTAGCTTGTAGGGTTTCAGTTGAGAAGTCAGCTGTAAGTCTAATTGGAGATCCTCTGAGAGTAATCTGCCGTTTCTCTCTTGCACATTTTAGGATCTTTTCTTTTTGCTTCACTGTGGTGAGTTTAATTACAATATGTCGTGCAGAGGATCTCTTTTGGTCATGTTTATTAGGGGTTCTATGAGCTTCCTGGATTAGGATTTCTCTGTCTTTCTCCAAGCCTGGAAAGTTTTCTGCTAGTATCTCCCTAAAAAGGCCTTCTATCCTTTCTCCCTCTCCATACCTTCAGGAACACCTAGAACCCGAATGTTGGGTTTTTTAATAGTATCCTGTAAATTCCCGACGATATCTTTTAGTTTTCTAATTTCCTCTTCTTGTCTTTGGTTTGACTGTTTCCTCTCCTGTTCTCTGTCTTCTAGGTCCGATATTCTCTCTTCTGCTTCACCCATTCTGGTTTTAAGGCCCTCAAGATTGCTTGTCACTTGATCTATTGAATTCTTCAATTCATTAAGATTTTTTGTCACTCTCGTAGCTTCTTGTTCTACTAGTTGTTTCATTTCATTTTGATTTCTGCGTAGTGCTTCATTCTCGCGAGAGAGATTTTCTATCTTATCCATTAAGGATTTCTGTAGTTCAAGAATTTGTTTTTGAGAACTTCTTAATGTTCTTATCAATTCTTTGAGATCTGCTTCTTGCATTTCTTCTATCTCATTATCTTCATAATCCTGACTTGGGGTGTCTTTTCCGTTTGGGGTCATCATAGCGTCTTCCTTGATCTTGCTCCCTCGGAATCTGTTTTTATTTGGCATTTTTTTTTTTTCCCCTCACTCTTTCTCTGGGTTGTCAAGGTAATGGAGTTTGTGTGCGCGGTGTGTTCCCAGTTTTTGGATCCCCTTCAGGTTTCTACAGCCTCGGGTTTTTGGTTCCGTCTGCCTCAGTGATGGGCGGGCGGGCGGGCGGGCGGGTGCGCCTTGTCCCACTGCGTTTAATCTAGCTCGAATTAGCAGGGTGGGTGACGAGAGAGGCTAGTGTCCGTGCAGGCTCGCCTCAATTGTGCTGTTTTCCCCCGTGGGGGGTCTGCTTCCCCCCGCCAGTGTCTCGGGATCCCTGTATCGGCCCCCGTTCAAGCGCTCAGTTCCAATGGCGACTGTGTTCCGCCCGGCTTCCGGTTCAGCCGGCGGGCGCACGCCGTCCCACTGTGTTCAGTCTAGCTCGAGTGAGCAGGGTGGGCAACGAAAGAGGCTAGTGTCCGTGTGGGCTCGCCTCAACTGTGCTGTTTCCCCCGTGGTGTCTGCTTCCCCCCGCCAGTGTCTCGGGATCCCTGTATCGGCTCCCGTTCAAGCGCTCGATTCTAATGGCGACTGTGTTCCGTCCGGTTCCCGTCCCTCCCGGCAGCTCCCGTGCCACTAAGGCGCGATTTGCCGTTCGCAAACTTACTTTCCCATAGGTCCTCTGCGTCTCATTCACTGGGTCCGGAAGAATTTCCACTGCATTTTTTTCCGTGAGATTTTTCCTGAGGCTACAGTAACTCTGTTTTTATTAAACTATCTTTTTGCGGACTGCTAGTGCGCGTCCTCACTATTCCGCCATCTTGGCTCCGCCCCCAAAATAAATGTTTTTCTTTAAAAAGAATCCTCATCCCCCTCAGAAACCACATCAGCATGGGCTTTACTACCCATTTCTGTCAGCATCCTGAGCCCTCGTCTGAATTGCCCATGTTGGTCTACTTACAGCATCACAACCTTTCCCTAACCTGCTTCTCCAAACTCTCCCAACATTTGTCAGTTTGCCGATTTCAAAGCCATCTCCATGTGTTAGGCTACAGTTACAGTAATGACCTTATCCCTTAGTACCAGTTTTCTGTATTGGTCAACTTTTCCTCACTGCAGCCAAATACCCAAGATAGGCTGCTTACAAAGGAAGGAGGCTTATTCTGACTCATGGTTTTGTAGGCTCACAGTCCAACATTGGGCAGCTCTCATTCATTTAGCCATCTGGTAAGGCTAGAGATTGACAGTGGCAAAGTATGTGTAGAGGAATTATCATATGTGAGCTAGGAAATGAAGGAGGGGAGGAGGAGAGGAGGGAGGGAGGGAAGGAGGAAGGCAGGGGGAGAGAGAAAATGGGGGGAGGGGGCTGAGTCCAAGTTGGCTTCTTAGGGCAAACTTCTGAGAACTACCTTCTCAGGACGTGCAGTCAGTGACCTAAGACCTTCCACTCTGCCCACCCCAGGGCATGATAATGGGATTTAGTTTTCACTCTCTCAGTATTATTAACCATAACTTTGCTATCTAACCATTTGCATGAGTTTGGGATCCGTATCCTTTCCAAACCATACCAAGAGTCTCTAAGTAACCTACCCAGTACAGTGGTTTGAACAGGCAGCCAGTATGTGTTAGTTGTCCTTCTCCTAGGCTCTAGTGTATCATGGGCAATTTGCCATGTAGTGTATTTATAAAGAAATTAATGAGGCGGGCGCCGCAGCTCAATAGGCTAATCCTCCTTGCGGCGCCGGCACACTGGGTTCTAGTCCCTGTCAGGTCGCTGGATTCTTTCCCTGTTGCCCCTCTTCCAGGACAGCTCTCTACTGTGGCTGGGGAGTGCAGTGGAGGATGGCCCAAGTGCTTGGGCCCTGCTTCCCATGGGAGACCAGGAGAAGCACTTGGCTCCTGCCTTCGGACCAGCGCGGTGCGCTGGCCGCCTTGCACCGGCCGTGTCGGCCATTGGAGGGTGAACCAACAGCAAAGGAAGACCTTTCTCTCTGTCTTTCTCTCTCACTGTCCACTCTGCCTGTCCAAAAAAAAAAAAGAATGAAAACCCTGTAATCTCAAATTCTGTATCCTTTTAAAGCCAAATGTAATTATTTCATTATATATTGTGAATGCTGATTAGCTTAGACTAATGTTAAAATGTCCAGAATTGATAACATTTTTCAATTTCAGTCATTTTATATAACTGTAATTTATTCTTGAGACTAGTTTAAGGGTCATCTTGGCTGCTTTTTTACTCTTTCCCTCCTGCATTATGACTTTTGGGCTCCTATTACTTTCTAACATATCGACTGAGAACAGAAAGAAAAATTGAGAAGAGAAATGATTTCAATTTATCATTTACTGCTAATATTGATTCTTACATCGGTCACAAGTACTACTTTCTACATTAAAAAAAACAGAGTTAAACAGCTTAAATGAAAATTATAAAAAAAAAAGACATGGATTA
Source organism: Sylvilagus floridanus (assembly GCA_949820135.1). NCBI lineage: Eukaryota > Metazoa > Chordata > Mammalia > Lagomorpha > Leporidae > Sylvilagus > Sylvilagus floridanus. The sequence continues at coordinate 75,142,692 of OX463225.1, read as the reverse complement.
ATGCCTGATCTGCATATTTTATCAGTGTTATTATGAATAATTCATATTAAGGTTTTAAAAAATTCCTCTTTATAATTAAGCATTCATTAACTGTAATAGTGAGGTTTTCCAGGACAAATGTTTTTCACAAACTACTTGGCTTCCCAGCCACCCCCGCCTGACACACCCTGGCCTCTTGTCAAGTTCACATCAATGTCCCCACTGCAAGTGAAGGAGCTAGGACAGGAAGGGAAGAGGTGAAGCCGCCCCCACCATCCAGCATGGGAAACTGTAGTTGGTATTCTTCATCACATAAAGTGTTAGTTTGAAAGTTTTTACTGAACTGAATTTTTAAGAATTTTTATTTATTTATTTGAAAGGCAGAGTTATGGAGATGCAGAGGCAGACAAAGAGAGAGAGATCTTCTTCCGGTGGTTCACTCCCCAAGTGGCCGCAACAGCCAGAGCTGGGCTGATCCGAAGCCAGGAACCAGCAGCTTCTTTCAGGTCTCCCACGTGGGTGCAGGGGTCCAAGCACTTGAGCCGTCTTCTACTGCTTCCCCAGGCTATAGCAGAGGGCTGGAGTTGAAGAGGAGCAGCCAGGACTAGAACTGGTGCCCATATGGGATGCAGGCACTGCAGGCGGCAACTTAGCCCGCTGCACCACAGTGCTGGCCTCTTCTGAATTGATTTTTAAACAGATCTTTGTTCTAAGTTTGCCTTGATCTGAGATAACTAATATAACTGTTACGAAGAGGAACAAATAACTTTTTTCACCTGCTTCCAGTTCTTCATATGTTTCTCTCAACCTTTATGTTTGAAAGTCTTTTTATCTTTTCACTCTCATTTTTATAGGTAGTTCCCATAATTTTATGTATGTATATATAAGATTTAAATATACATATATAAAATTTGTACACATACAAAACAAGGGAAAACTACTTTAGTGATTTATAATTAAATAAATTGTATTTGTTGGTATTTGCTTTTTTACAAAAGAATTTTGCTAGAAATACCTACATTGCCTAAGTATCAAGTACCTGTGAAATAGATAACGTATCTTTTTGGGGGTTTATACATTTTTGGAAGGCCTTTAGGATTTCAGTTGTCCAGATTAATCACAGTGCATTTCTCTCAATGCTTTTTCATTTTTGTTATCTCTGTGACCTGATTTTACTTACTGTTTTTAAGATAACTGTACCATCTATGACCCAAACACTCGAAACACAAGCTAGGATCTTGGCAATAACCTTTATCTGTCTCATCTCCATCCCTCAGAGATCCTCAAGTCTCACATAGTCATTTTCCCGAGTCATTGTTCACCAATCTCTTGCTTGCTTTCTTTACATTGTTATATATATGTATTATATGTGTTTTTATATATGTAATGTATATATATATTACATATTACATGTTATATATGTAATATATAGATTTATACATATATATATGGATCTCTCTCAATATATAATATATATATCTGTGTGTTAAATTTAGTTGTTTTTATTTCCTTTTTTTTTTGAAAGATATGTTTATTTTTCCATGACTTCCTTTTAAACATTTATTTACTTATTTTCATCTACTTGAAAAGCAGAGTGACAGAGAGAGTGAGAAATATATCCACTGCTGGTTCACTCCACAAATGCCCACATTAGCCAGGGCTGGGCCCGGCTGAAGTCAGGAGCACAGAATTCCTTTGGGTCTCCCATGTGGGCAGTAGGGCTCCAAGCATGTGAGCCATTATCTGCTGGTCTGCAGGAAGCAGGGTTAGAAGCAGAGTAGCCAGGGCTAGATCTGATATGGGATGTGGGTGTCCCCAGCAGTGCTTAACCCTCTTTGCCATAACACCTGCCCCTGTTTATTTCCATTAAAAGGGTATCATAATTGTCTGCAATCATGGATATCTGTTTTTTTTAAATTTTCCTTTTTATTACTAAGATGCTCAGTATTGTGTGTTGTGTTTCATTTATTTTGAATACTGTGTAATAGTCAAGGGAGGAGTATATTTGTATTTATCTACTTTACTATTGTTGGAGAGTTGTTTCTAAGTGTTTATAATTGTGAACAGCTTTGAACTTTTTATATGTGCTTCCTGTTTTTTACCATTGAGAGTCTCTTAGGAATAAAACTGCTGGATTATTGGGATGAATGAATTTTCAACTTTGGCAGTGAGGCTAAGCTGTTTATCAGAATGATTACACTAATTTATACTCACACCAACAATATCTAAGAGACCACATCCTCACTAGTACTTGCTATTGTCAAATTTTTAATTTTTGTTAATTATATTGATATTAAATTGTCTTCTTATATTTTTACTTTTATTCTTTGTTTATTAGAGAGTCTTATTTCCTTTTTTGTGAAATGCCAACATATAAATTTTTATACATTTTTTCTTGTTAAGATGTTTGTAATAGCAATTTTGGGGCTTTTTAAAAAATGTGTATTTCATATATTTCATGTATATAGACCTAGGAACATAATGACACTTCCTACCCTACCCTCCCTCCCACCTATGCTCCGACCATTCTTCCTCCTCCCTCGCACATTCCCACTCTTAGTTTTTACAAAGATCTATTTTCAGTTTGTTTAATGATCATATAGTTAAGCCTATACTAAGTAAAATAGTTCAATAAATAGTATGAAGAAAGAATACACTGTTCCTCAACAGAAGAGACAAGGGCTGTAAACAATCATTGAACCTCAAAATGTCCATGTCACTACAATACATTACATTTTAGGTACACTATTAAGCACCTTGGATCAGGGAAAAATGATATGTGTATTTTGGGGACTTTCTTATTTCACTAAGTATAATGGTTTTCAGTTGCATCCATCTTGTTGTAAAAGGCAAGATTTCAATTTCTTTTATAGCTGAATAGTACTTTATAGTGTGTATATGGTATCATTCCCTTATCTAGTCAACAGTTGATGGACATCTGGGTTGATTCAATTTCTTAGTTATTGTGAATTGTGCTACAATGAACATGGAGGTACAGATAACTCTTTCACATGCTGATCTGGTTTGGGTAAATTCACAGGAGTGGGATGGCTGGAGCATATGGTAGGTCTATATTCAGATTCCTGAGGTATCTTTACACTGTCTCTTTCAGTGGCTGTACCAGTTTACATTCCCACAAACAATGGATTAGGGTATCTTTTCTCCCACATCCTCACCAGCATTGGTTTCTTGATTTCTGTATGAGAGCCATTCTAACTGGAGTGAGGTGAAACCACATTGTGGTTTTAATTTGTATTTCCCTGATGGCTAGTGATTCTGAGCATTTTTTCAAGTGTCTGTTGGCCATTTGAACTTCTTCTCTTGAAAAATGTGTTTGAGCTGGCACCTTGGCTCTCTAGAGTAATCCTCCGCCTGCGGCGCTGGCACCCCCGGTTCTAGTCCCGGTTGAGGCACCGGATTCTGTCCCAGTTGCTCCTCTTCCAGTCCAGCTCTCTGCTGTGGCCCGGGAGTGCAGTGGAGGATGGCCCAAGTGCTTGGGCTTTGCACCCGCATGGGGGACCAGGAGGAAGCACCTGGCAGTTGGCTTCGGGTTGGCGTATCGCGCCAGCTGTAGCTGCCATTTGGGGAGTGTACCAACTGAAGGAAGACCTTTCTCTCTCTCTCACTATCTAACTCTGCCTGTCAAAAAAAGAAAGAAAGAAAGAAAAATGTCTGTTTGAGTCCTTCTAGACCTTCTTTATGCATTCCTGATACTAATCTTTTGTTTGATGTATTTGTTTTGGATATACTTTCCTAGGTTATTCATTTGTGTTTTATTTTCTTTAATGAACATAATTTCTTAGTTTTTTAAAGTTTTATTTATTTATTTATTTGAAAGGCAGAGGGAGTGTGAAAGATAATAAGAGAGAGAAAGATCTTCAGTCTACTAGTTCACGCCCCAGGTATTTGGAAAAGCCGTGGCTGGCCAGGCTAAGACCAGGAGCCAGGAATAACAACCCAGTTTCCCATGGGGTGGCAGGAACCCAAGTACTTGAACCATTATCTGCTGTATCTTATTTGCATTAGAGGGAAACTGGGTTGGAAGCAGAGGCAGGGGTGCATCTCAGCTGGATATGCCATGTGGATGTCCCAAGTAGTGGTTCAACCCCCTGGAGTACAATGCTTACAACTTAATACTAATATAATCAAAATTGGTTCATCTTTTGTGATTCATACATTTCTGTGACTCAAGTAAACTTTTCACTCAATGGATTTTTTTTCACTTAAGACATTAATCCCTTGAATGTTAATTTTTTGTTAGTTGAGTGAAGTAAGGGCTCAAGTTTACCTATTTTTTCATAAATATCACCTCTTCTAAATTTCCACTTACTGAACAGTGGTCTCACTTGCCAGATTTGTCACATGCCAAAGGTTCATAAGTGTATGGACCGGTTCTGTATTTCTTATTCCATGCTGTTGTTTAATTGTATGGAGTACGTGTACTCATCATTGAATTTCAGAAACACATCCATACCTAATTTTAAGTAATTTTTTTCCCACTAGGTTTTGGACATAGTAAAAACGAGTGTTCGTACAGTTCTTCCACGCATCTGGAAGGTCCCTGATGTTGAGGAAGTAAATTTATATCGGATTTTCAACCGGGTTTTTAATCGCTTACTCTGGAGTCATGGCCAAGGACTGTGGAATTGTTTCTGTGATTCAGGGTAAGTGCTAAGCCACGTTTCATTATTGTAATCATAAATATTTTACTATTTAAAAAGGCAGTCCAATAAAATGGTTGGATTTCTTTAATAATACTTTAAAATGTAGTTATTTTTATTGCATGTAATTTTTAGTATTCAACTATAATTTATATTAGTTAAGCTGATATAGATAAGATGATGAATATGAATATGAATACAATAACACCTAACTAATTTGAATTCAATGGAGAGAAAGGAGTCTTAATTAATGTTAAAATTTCAATTGCAAGCCAATATCCTGAAACTTCTGCTGTTGGTTTTATATGACAGACTGTTAAATTATGCTTACACTCCTGCTTGTCTCCAGAGTTTCAGTGCTACTAAATCTCTTATGATTTAATTGCAATTTTAGCCTCAAGTTATCTAAAACCAGTTATCTGAACCTCTGGTTCAGAAATGGCTTCCCTACCTGCCTTCATTTAATCCTGTGGTTATTATGGTCATACAGGTTTGATATCTCCCTTTTCTCTCATTGTCTTTATTTAGTTGTTTGCTAAATCCTGTTAGTTTTTCTATCACATTCAAACTGTGGCTACTCTTGATTATTTTTATTTTTTCTTTAAACAATTATTAAGTACTTAGGGTCTGGTGCTGTGGCATAGTGGGTAAAGCTACTTCTTACAGGACCAGCATCCCATATGGGCAACAGTTTGAGTTCCAGCTGCTCCACTTCTGATCCAGATTTCTGCTAATGCACTTGTGAAAGCAGCTGAAGATGCCCTAAGTCCCTGAGTCCCTGCACCCATGAGAGAGACCCAGAAGAAGTTCTGGCTCCTAGCTTTGAATTGGCCCAGCTCCAGTCATTGCAGCCATTTAGATAGTGGGCCAGCAGATGGAAGATCTCCCAGTGTATCTTTCTCTCTTTGTAACTATGCCTTTCATATAAATAAATAAATAAATAAATCTTTTTTAAAAAAGGATTATCAAGTACTTGTCTGTGTTAGATCCTTTGAAAGATACAAGAACTTCGTTGAGCCTGACACTCATCCTCTCCTCCAGAAACTTAGCAATGATAATGAGAAACTCCTCTTGCTACCACGTTTCAGGCTTTGTTCTAATCACTTTATGTTTGTCAAGTGATTTAATGTTCATAAGGTCACTTTACATCTCATTCTGTGTTATCTATCACAGCACAGACAGATGCTAAGGAGCCAGTAGAACTGGGATTTGAACTAATTTAGCTTTTACCTAGAGTTCACATTCATGATCACTAAGCTCTGGTCTCAAGAAGATAAAATATGATTTACACAGAAGCAGTCATCAGAAAAGAAGTACAGGTATACAGATAAAGTATAACACAATTTCACATAGAGGGGGTCTTTTTTTTCTAAAGATTTGCTTATTTATTTGAAAGGAAGTGTGACACAGAAAGGGAGAGAGAGATCTCCACTGACTGCTTCACTCCCCAAATGGCCACAACAGCCTGGCAAGAAGCCAGGAGCTTCTTCTGGGTGGCAAGGGCCCCAGAACTTGGTTCATCCTTTGGTACTTTTCCAGGCCATTAGCAGGAAGCTGGATCGGAAGTGGGGCAGCTGGAACACAAACCAGTGCCCAGAAGTGATGCTGGCATTGCAGACAGTGGCTTAACTTGCAGATTCTTGCAATCTGAGCTCATCATTGAAATGTTTTCTGTTGCTTTGTTTGTTGATCCATTGTTTTGTGTTAACAAATTGCAACTCAAACTGGCACCCATATGGGATGCTAGCACTGTAGGTGGCAGCCTTACCTGCTATGCCACGGTGCTGGACCCTAAGTACTTGATAACTGTTGAAAGAAACAAATGAAAATAATCTAGAATAGCCACAGTGGGAATGTGATTAAAAAACTAACAGGATTTCGTGAACAACTAAATAAAGACAGAGAGAAGGGAGATATCAAACCTGTATGACCGAAAGAATAACCACAGGATTAAGGGAAGGCAGGTTGGGAAGCCATTTCTGTCTATGAATCTCAGCTACTTTGCACCTTGGAAGGCACTGAGACATTCTGTTACTGACATTGGTGCTGGTGGCTTCGAGTCCATGGCTATTTGCTAATGCTCGACTTGAAGACACCCATAAAATGTATTTCCTTGCCTCTCTAGGCCAACACACCTTAACTGGATTTAGAATCCCTTTTCTCCTCTTGCAGGTACAATATTTCCCTCAAATTCTCATGATGGTATCTCTACTATTGGTAATGAGAGTGATAGTAAATGATATTAATTGAAGGCAAACTAAATGTCTGATAATCTGTTACATAGTAAATGTTTGGAAAATCTTCACAAAAATATTTCGGGTGAAGTATTGCTATTGTCCCCATTTAACAGTTGAAGATCTTGAACCACGAAGAGAATGAGTCACCTGTCCAGCCCTTTCTAAGTGAGTGAGCCTGAGTCAAGAGCCCATTCTCCTACATTTGTGTTTCACTGCCTCTCAGAGCTTGCCGGTGGTTTCAAGCTTGTCTTTTTTTTTTTTTTTCTGACAGGCAGAGTGGACAGTGAGAGAGAGAGACAGAGAGAAAGGTCTTCCTTTTTGCCGTTGGTTCACCCTCCAATGGCCACTGCGCCGGTGTGCTGCGACCGGCGCACTGCACTGATCCGATGGCAGGAGCCAGGTGCTTCTGGTCTCCCATGCGGGTGCGGGGCCCAAGCACTCGGGCCATCCTCCACTGCCTTCCCGGGCCACAGCAGAGAGCTGGCCTGGAAGAGGGGCAACCAGGACAGAATCCGGTGCCCCAACTGGGGCTAGAACCTGGTGTGTCGGCGCTGCAAGGCAGAAGATTAGCCTGTTGAGCCATGGCGCCGGCTCAAGTTTGTCTTACTCTAAGTTCCACAGCATTAGCTAAAGGCCAAGCATTATGTCTGGGTGTGTGGAGCAGAAGTAGCTTTGAGTCAAGTTTGACTTTACTTTCCGTTCATTTCTTTCAGTTTGGTGATTTGTAGAGGTCACTTTAACACCAGGTTTATTTTGCAGGTTTACTTACAAATGCAATTCTTAGGCTTCCTCAGTTTGCTGAAGTCATATAGTACTATGAGTGTCTGATTCTCAATTTGGATCCAGAATAATTCTATTTATCCTTTGAATTGATACAAATACACACACACACACACACACACACACACACACACACACACACTGCTTTAACCTTTGATCTAACTAATGGGCAGTCAAGGTGAAAATCTACTCTGCTAATTTTTAAAGGAATGTTTTCTATATGAGGTGTAACTTTATTTCAAAATTAGGTGTAAAATCTTGAAAACTATAATCCACACAACTCTAGGCCACCTTGACTCCTGCCTCTGCCTGTCAGCATCCCCAATAATAAAACAAAGTAAGTAAGCCATCCACTGTCTGCCTCCATAGACATCAAAGAGTGGTATAGATCTTTGTGGCAGGTTTCTGTAGGATTGGCCAAGTCGTTTTATGAATGCATCAAACAGAAAGCCTCCTTGTCCCTCTTTTGCTCTTGCAGGCTGCTAAAGAGCAGGCCGAGGAATGCTTTTATCACATGTGGGCTTGCAGAGTGCTAGGATGCCCCACATTCTGAATCAGTTCTTTTAGGGGAATAGCCCTGGGAATTTTCTTTTCTTTATTTACCTAAAGGGAACAGATTTCATATATTCAGTTTTAAGGACATAATTATACCTTCTTCCATTCCTCTCTCCTTCACACATCCCCTCTTTCCTTACTTACTTTTCTTTAAATTTTTGCGATGGCGTGCTTTCAATTTACTTTATAATCACAAACTTAATCTTTCACTAAAAAAAGAATTCATCAAGTAGGAAGTAGAAAGATCACTGTTCCTCAGGAATATATACACGGCTATAAACAATAATCAAATAACAAGATGTCAGTATCACTCATATACATTACATTTTTTTGTACTGTCCACATTCATCACTGCAAATCAGAGAAAACATGATATTTGTCTTTTTGGGACTGGCATATTTTATTAAGAATAGTTGTCTCTAATTGGATCTCTTTTGTTGTGAAAGACAGGATTTCATTCTGTTTTATGAATAATACTCCGTCATGTATATATACCATATTTTCTTTATCTAGTCATCAGTTGTTGGAAATCTGAGTTGATTCCATAAAGAGAGATTTTGAATTGAGCTGCTGTAAACAAAGAAGTACAGATAACTCTTTTATGTTCTGATTTCATTTCCTTTGGGTAAATTCCCAGGAGTGGAATAACTGAGTAATGTGGTAGATCTGTTTTCAGATTTCTGAGGAATCTCTTTACTGTCTTCTATAATGGTTATACTAATTTGAATTCCTACAACAGTGTGTTAGGGTACTTTCTTCTTCCACATATTCTCCGTCATTTGTTATATTTTCATTCTTGCATGATAGTCATTCTAACTGGGTTGAGGTAAAACCTCATTGTGGTTTTTATTTTCATTTCACTAATGCTAGTGATCCTTAGCATGTTTTCATGTGTCTGTTGGCCGTTCATATTTCATTCCTTGAAAAATATCTGTTCATATTATTCTTAGCCCATTTCTTAACCAGATTGCTTGTTTTGTTGTTGACTTTCTTGAACTCTATGTATTCTAGATATTAATCCTTTATCAGGTGTATAGTTTGCAAATATTTTCTCCCATTCTGTCAGTTGCCTTTTATCTTTGCTGGGTGTTTTCATTGTGGTGCAGAAGCTTCTTAGCTTGATATAATCCCATCTGTCTGTTTTTGCTTTTATTGCTTGAACTCCTGGAATCTTATCCAAGAAGTCTTTGTGTAGGTCAACATCTTTCAGTGTATCCACTATGTTCTCCTCTAGTAATTTGATAGTTCCAGGTCTTAGATTTAGATCCTTTTTCCACTGTGAGTTGATTTTTGTATACTGTATGAGGTAAGGGTCTTGTTTTATTCTTCTACATGCAGAGATCCAATTTTCCCGATACCATTTGTTGAACAGACTATCCTTTCTCCAGGGAGTGATTTGTACTCATTCATCAAAGATTAGTTGGTTGTAGATGTATGGATTAATTTCTTGGGCTTCTACTCTGTTCTGTTGGTCCACATGTCTATTTTTGTGCCAATATCAGTCTGTTTTGTATATGACAGCCTTGTAGTATGTCTTGATAGCTGGTAATTTGATGCCTCTGACTTTGTTTTTATTATTTAATATTGCTTTAGCGATTTTGGGTCTCTTGTATTTCAATATGAATTTTAGGGTCTTTTTTCTAGATCTGAGAAGAATGTCTTATTTTTTGCATTGAATCTGTAAATTGCTTTCAGTAGTATAGAGATTTTGATGATAATTCTATGAATATGGAAGATTTCTCTACTTTTTGTGTCTTCTTCTATTTCTTAATGTTTTATAATTTCCATTATAGATATCTTTCATGTCATTGATTAAATTTTTTGTTAGCCTTTAGAATTTTCTTGAGTAAATTTTTTTTTTTTTTTTACAGGCAGAGTGGTGGACAGTGAGAGAGAGAGACAGAGAGAAAGGTCTTCCTTTGCCATTGGTTCACCCTCCAATGGCCGCCGCGGTCGGCGCGCTGCGGCCGGCACACTGCGCTCGTCCGATGGCAGGAGCCAGGAGCCAGGTGTTTTTCCTGGTCTCCCCATGGGGTGCAGGGCCCAAGCACCTGGGCCATCCTCCACTGCACTCCTGGGCCACAGCAGAGGGCTGGCCTGGAAGAGGGGCAACTGGGACAGAATCCGGTGCCCCGACTGGGACTAGAACCCGGTGTGCCGGCGCCGCAAGGCGGAGGATTAGCCTGTTGAGCCACAGCACTGGCCTAAGAATTTTCTTGAGTAAAATTATCTACCAGGTTTTACTGGGATAAGGACATTTAGGGCTCTATCGAACTTAAACTCATGCCTGAGAACTCAGGGAAGGTAGCTATGGGAAGTTAAAACTTGGGTAGTATGAGAGAAGGAATGCCCTAATTTTGAAAAGCCTAATACCCACAAAGAATAGAACCTGTGGAGGACCCTTGTGACCCACCCTCCCTTTTTTTTGGCCTGTTATGGCCCTGGCTGCTTCTCCACTCCAGTCCCAGTAACTTAGCCTGCATTTCTGTTAATGCCAGCCTCCTGTAAAGGATGGAGAAGTTGCATGGTGTTTTCTTTTCCCGTGTCAGCAAACTGTAGGCTAAATGTGTGATTGGACTCTGGAACAAGTGTAAGTGTGTGTGTATATATGCATGTATTTTAAATTTTGCATGGTTTCCTATATTACACACACAGACATGCACACACAATAGTACTTCAAAAAGTTTGGGGAAAAAAGAAATTAGAAGATAAATTTATTGTAATGGTTTGGACCCTTGAGCCAAATGCCTTTTCCTGAAATACTTTGGAATGTGTAAGCTTTTCTTTTAGACTCTTAGGACAAGCAGACATTTCAAGGGATGTTTGAAGGGTGTTCCTAGGATGAATTATGCCTTTGTGAAAATGCGTGCATAAAATAGAGACCCTTAAATTGACATGACTCTTGCTTTTCTCATGTCCCTCTTGATTGGATATGTTCTCATTAGTCCTTGTTTTCAGCTCAGTAATCTCTGTTGGTGATTATTCTGTTGGCATATTGCACAGTTTTTGTTGTTATTTTTGTTTTTACTTTCCTTTGTTCTTTCTGCTAATTATCTTTGAGCCACTCAATCATCAACTAGGATTTCTACCATAGGAGAAAGAAAATCAGTTTTGTTCTTTAGATAATTACTTTGTTAAATGTTTTGATGAGAAAAGGGGTGAAATTTGTTGGATTACTGGATAATTTGAGGATTTTTTAAAGCCTTTGGATTTCATTAATAACTCCTTTTATTGCCAGAGTTACTCAGTATTCTGTATCTTATCATTATATTACTTTAAAAACCATTTAAATTCATTTCCCTTTATATTTCTGGGGGGATTAGGAAGAGTGAGAAAGAACTTTTTAATCATTTAATTTTTCTTTTTGAATTCATAGATTTTTGGCACTCCCTTTTCTCTGGAATTTAGATTCAGAGAGCAAGCAGATGGTACCCAGGGTTATTTGAAAAAGGCTGGCTTTTTTTTTTATTATTAACTATTTCTAACTCCTTTCTTTTAACAAAACTTTGTGTTGCTCATAATGAAAATCAAGATCCAATATCATTGAAGAAGCATTTTCTATCTACTCAGGCATGACAGGTGGCAGGGAAGAGGTGGGAAATAGTCTGATGCACTCACTTTGAAGAGCATGTCTCCTTCACGCAGGAGCACTGATAGCCTATTACCACTTTGAAGAGCATGTCTCCTTCACGCAGGAGCACTGATAGCCTATTACCACGCACAAAACATCTGATTCTCTCTCTCTCTCTCTCTTTCTTTCTTTCTTTCTTTCTTTCTTATTTTTTTTAAAAAATTATTTATTGGAAAGGCAGAAGTACAGTAAGAGAAAGAGAGAGAGAATGAAAATGATATAGACAGACAGATCTTCCATTCACTGGTTCACTTCCTAAATGGCCACATGGCTGGGTCAGGGCCAGGCTGAAGCCAAGAGCCAGGAGCTTCTTCCAGGTTTCCTTGGGTCATCTTTTGCTGTCTTCCTATGTGCATTAGCGGGGAGCTAGATCAGAAGTGGAGCAGCCAGGACCCATTGGTGCTTACATGGGATGCTGGCATTGCAGACAGCAGTTTAGCTCATATGCCACAGTGGCAGCCCCATATATTTGTTTAGAATATTAAAGGAAGTTTGAGAAGATGAGAAGCCAAAACTAGTTATTTATTTTATGACTCATATATTCAGAAATTTATATAAAATTAGGGTATTACAGAAGAAATGCTTTCATCTTCCTTCCATTTATTTGTTTTTTCCTACCTCTAAGTCCTGAATTAAGTAAAGGGAAATTACCATGATCAGAACGACCCTGTTAGTAGATCTAATAAAATGACTCCAAAATATAAAAGCAATGTATTTCCAAGTTGAGAGTAGGTGGACTTTTGCATTCATATTCAAATTACTGGATGTTTTCTGTATGTATTTATGAAAATCTTATTTTTCTGGGTGCAGATTTGTAGGGTCTGTTAGAGTAAGACATAGTAATTAAAAGTATATTCCATAATTGATTTTCTATAGTATTTTTTGATCAAGTTAAGTAAATACATTTCATTTCTTTATTCATCTTGATAAACAAATATATATATATATATATCATATCTAGTTTTTCTTATATTTGGTAATAACATAAATTTTATTTTAAGTTAATTCAAGTACCATATTATTATTTCATGAATGAAGAGGACGTTGATTCCTTTGTTAATTGAAAACACCTCAATATTATATTCAGTCTTGAACATCTCAGAACAGAGAAGAAAATTTGTTTCTTCCAGTTAACTCATTTGAATCTTAATTCCTTTAAAAATCTTGTCATTCACTGATGAAATGCTGTATTTTGGGGGCCAGGTTTCTCCTGATAAAATAAACAGCATCTTTTCTACTAAAAAAATACCTGAACTTCTAAAGCATTTTAGAAAATTCCAAATATATCAGAAGTCCACAGAAGGTTGAAAATACAGTCTTTGAATTTTCCATTGGGTAGTACATTTCTTTAGGTAAATATTTTCCTTAATATTTTTTCTTTCTGAAAATCTACTCTCTTTTCTCTCTGAAGGTAACATGAAATAGTTTATGTAAAATGAAACTTGAACCATTACTAAGTCTCAAATTAAACTTACCCCTCAAAGCCTCAAAAGATTTTCACTTATACTAAGGAATTTCTCTCTCTCTCTTTCTGCGTGTGTGTATATGTCTCTTTGCTCATTGATGACGGTGTGGTAGTAAGGTGGTTTCTGATTTCAGCCGTGATAGAAAACTATTGTTCTCTCTCACACTCACAATTAAAGTTAAACAAGTGTGAACTACCACTTCTTTGAAATAAGCTGAGTGTCCCGAAGGAGGAAGGATAGCACTTTGGGGATAGCAGTAGAGCAGCATTTGTTGAGACATCTTTACTTCTGAAGTGAAGAATCTGCCTGTGCTGTAAGAATCTCATGGGTAAAACTACGTCTGAAAGGTGTAGAAAAAGGTGATCATAACAAAGGGATTAACCTAAATTCTCCTAAGGCAGAGAACTCACAAATTAAGTTACAGGAACTTTTTAATTCTTTTGTGGGACAACTATTAATATTCAGGTAAATATTGATTCCTAGAAACCTACATTACTAAAATAGTTAATTTTTGAAACATTAGCTCAGATGTTCCAAATCGCTGGACTTTTTAGAAAGTACTGGGAAATCACCTTGTTGTCTATGCACAGTTGGCAGCATTAAAGGCTATAAAGAAAAATGGTATATGAATTTGATGTTTTGTTTCTTAAATGCAAAGGATAATTTCCTACTCTGCACCTATTAGATACTTTCAGCCATCCATGGTTACTGCAAATGTGTGAGGACACAGTTTGTTGCTAGGTAAGTGATATAGATGATTGCCATTTTTAACAGTGAACATGAGGTCATGTCTGTTTCCATGCCAACAGATCCTCTTGGGAGAGTATATTCAGTAAAAGCCCAGAGGTGGTGACTCCTTTGCAGCTCCAGTGCTGCCAGCGCCTGGTAGAGCTTTGTAAACAGTGCCTGCTAGTGGTTTACAAATATGCAAGTGACACAAGAGGATCACTCTCAGGCTTTGCTCCTGACTGGGGTCATTCCAGGTACTTGTTTACATTCTCTGTTCCCTGTGAGTTTTACATAAAGTAATGCCACAGCACTGTTTGAAACTGAGAGTCTGTTTTTGCTTCTATGGCTAGAGAGAATGCTGAATTCTGAAAAGTCATATGTGCTGTTATCTACAAATGATTTCTAAAGTACAATCTTTTAAGGCACTGACCATGGACAGCAATCCCAAGCCTGAAGGTTATATCGATTATATACATAGAATGAGACTGTTTGACATATCTAATTTTGCTTTCAAAAAACATCTAATGTAGTAATAAATTTGACTTTTGTTTTCCCAGGGGAATAGGTCACCATTTATCCTTGAGCCTACTACACTCAGGAAAGATGCTTCCAGCTAGTTTTTATTGTTCAGTATGCCTCTCTTATGCCTTTCATCACCAAACAAATCTGTAGGAGGCGCTTTCTGATAAGTTCAATTTAAACATTGAATTTTATAACTATTGTCTAGCTAAAAAGGTAATATTCCAGAAGCACACAAAAATATTATTTTAAACTGAAAAAACATAAAGAGTAAACAAGAAGTGCATTTTAAAATTTCTCAGGGCAAATGTGGTCCCCATTAGAAATAAAGATGAGCATATGACTTTTGATTTCGGTATGTGTAAAACCGCAGTGCTATTCAGGATTGAATAAAGTAAACTATGACTCTGAAAAAGTAGTGAGGACTTAAAAAATCAAGTGCTAATGGAATAAACAAAGAGGCAAATGGGACCAGTATCACTTAGGTTTTCTTTTTGAAAGACCTACAAATTGACGTTTATAATAAGGGTATCAGGGAGTATAAGAAAGCTAACTTTCCACAAAAGTAACTTGCAGTAGAAGAATGGCTCAGAATTTTATACACAAAAAAAACTACTGAGAGAAATTTTTAATCTTTTCCTTGGTTTCTGTCTTTGTACTTTTGTGGGACTTCTAATCTATTCTAAGCTTTCTGTAAATTGAAACTGATCACAACAATAGCATTAAACACCAATATAGAAAATATGTAAATGACAGTTAAATTATTAAAATGAAATGTTACTTTCATTAATACTTTAACATAATTTAAAAGAACAACAGCTATTTTTAGACATTATAGCATATAAATACAGAGCCTTCTCTTTAAGGGGTGATACTCTGGGGCTGTGTTCAGGGAGACCTTAAATTCCAGTAGAAGGAAGAGTTTACTAAGATTCTTTAATGCTAGTGCTACAGGTTTTAGATTTCATGGGTGGATCTTGTAGCTCTAGTGGGTAAGCAAAATAGGATGAGTCTTCCTGCTTGCAGTGGAGGAAGAGTTATGTCTTACAGTTGCTCAGACCCTTGGATTTTCTTCACCACCTGACAGTCAGTTCTGATAATTGCTCAAAATGACCCCAGTCTAGTGACTGTAAGTAAGCATGTTGGGATGCCGGTAAATGCAGCTTTGTTTCTGCTTACCTTCAGAACCATTTGAAAGAGAAAAACCAGAGTCAGATAGGTGGTCACCAAAATAGAGTTCTACTATTGATAAAAGTTACACTGGGTGGAGGGAGGGCAAGGGGCATGATGTAGATGTGAACCAAGTGAGTTTCAAATCGTGGAATTCAAGAATTAAACTTGTCCATCCCAAAGCACAGCTGGGTCAACCCAAACTTTCCACTAACACTACTCCATGAAGTCTAGCTCCTTGAGCACTGACAGGCAAAAAACAAGAATGTATTCTTTCTGCAGAAAGGATGAGTCAGAGAGAGGCCAAATACGCCTTTTTCCCCTTTTAAAGCCCACAGTTTGGAAATTTGGATAACTCAGTCCTGGAAAGAGGCCAGGAAGTTCTTTTACATGGAAACACACATGTGGAGGCAGGAATATAAACATTTCTGCCTAATATTCAATTATTAAAACCCAGTCAGTGTCACATAAATTTTAAAACATGTAAAAAGTGGCCATATTTTCATTCATATGAAAAGGCACCTATAGCATTGTACAGTCCATGAAGATGTCACTTAATATTTATTAATAGATTGATAAATTTCATTTATGAACTTTACCTGATTTAGCATACATATGAATTTATATGTTTGTAAATAAGTATACTTGTTATAAATAATTTATGAGATATACCTAAATAATTTATGAAGATATATATTTTTGGCTAATTTATCCATAAGATTAAGAAAGGAAAAAATAGATCTCACATTAGTCAGGTTTTGAAGAGTATGTTTACCTTGACCAAAGATCTGTGTGATGTTTTTTAAGAGGATTTAAAGACTATAAGACCTCTATTGCTTGAAAGAGAGGGTCATCAACATTACAGTCCCAGAAAAATGATAATAATTTAATAGGCACACCAAGTGAAAAGCCATTTCTCACAGGTAGATTCATAGTGACTTACAGATAGGACTATACTTGAACCTCACTGGTCAATTAGAAATATATAACTACTGGTTTATCTCCAGGACACTGGAATTCTTGGAACCAGCTCCACAGGTCACTTACTTGAGAAGCAATGTGAATGCCAAACACTTTTCAACCTCAGCATCTCTGTGTTTCTGTTTCTTACGTACTGAGCCTTTACATAAACTCATCTCACAAGGCGTTCCATAGCTAATAACGTTTCTTAAAACCATCAAGTTAGCATTTTGCTTTGGTAACAGCATGGACAAATCCTTCCTCTGGTGACAAGTATGGAAGTTGGATTAAAATACCAATTTATTAGCTTGAGGACGTTAGAGGATTATTCAGGTACTTGTTAGTGAGTACTTGTTAGTAATGAGTCATGCTTTGACAGCCTTGTGAGTCTAAGGTAAAAAGTCCAGGACCTTCCAAAGATTGGGGGTCTTGTTAAACACCCCAGGTTCCTAGGAGTAATGGTGCCTCAGATGGTTTGCAAAGCAAAATTTGACAGAATTCAAAGGGAAAAGTATGACAAATCTTTAACAAGGGAGGGGTATTTTGAAAGTCATTTCTCAGGAAAAAAAAATCAGCAAAGATGCAGAAAATTGTGACAAAATAATTAATGGAAAACTGTCTTACATGGAAGTGAATCAACTTCAGAAATGCAATATACTGAGCACATTAGGAACTTTTTAAAAAAATCAATCTGGTACTTGAGTAACAAAATAAATTTCAACAAATATCAGAAGATTGAAATCATGTGAGTATTTCTTTAAAATATTTATTTTATTTACTTGCAAGGTAGAGTTATAGGACAAGGGAGAGATAGAGAAAGAGATTTTCCATCCATTGGTTGTCTCTCCAAATGACTGCAATGGCCAGGGCTCAGCGGGGCTGAAGCCTGGAGCTTAGAATTCCTTCCAGGTCTTTGACATAGGTGACAGAGGCCCAAGCACTTGGTCCATCTTCCACTGCTTTCTCAGATGCATTAGCAGGGAGCTGGATCAGAAGCTGAGCAGGCCAGCACTTGAACCAGTGCTCAGATACGGGATGCAGAGTCACTGTTGGCAGCTTAACCTGCTACACTGCAACATCAGCCTCACAGAGCATTTATTCTGTCCACAATGTCTTTCAGCCTTCAAGTGTATAATGAGCAAGAAATCCATACTTAAAAGATGCATTTTATATAACTGATGAATCAAAGAAGAAATCGTAATGGACACAAAAATATTTTGAACTGAATAATATAAAAATATGATGAATAAAATTTATAGGATATGTCAAAATCATTATTATAGTGATGTTTACAGACTTCAGTTGGTTTACTAGGAAAAAGAAAGGTGAAACTCAGTCAATAATCTGGAAAGATAACAAAAATGACATTCAAAAACAAATGTCAAAGAGGGCTGATGTTGTGGTGCAGTAGTTTAACCCACTGCCTGCAGTGCCGGCATCCTCTATAGGCACTGGTTCAAGACCCAGCTGCTCTATTTATGATCCCGCTCCCTGCTAATGTGCTTGGGAAAGCAATGGAAAATGGCCCAAAACCTTAGGCCCCATTCCCATGTAAAGGCCAGGATCCTGGCTTTGGCCTAGCCCAACCCCAGTGTTTCAGCCTGCTGGGGGAGTAAACCTGTTGATGGGAGACCTCTGTCTCTCCCTCTCTCTGTGTCAAAATCTTTAAAAACAGATGAACCCAAAGAATATAGAAGAAAGGAATAATAAAATTGTGAGCAGAAATTAATGGTATAATGAAACAAACAGAATAAAGATGATAAGCAAAGCCAAAAGTATGTTTTAGGATGGACTAATAGGAATGAATGAATATCTGACTAAGAATATAAAAGTAATGAATAGTTAACATCTGCAACAAAAAAGGGAGATCTGACTACAGATCCTACAAATATTTAAAACTTGATAAAGTATTATGAATATTTTCATGCCAATAAATTTGGAAATTTAGATGAAGCTAAAAAATTCCTTGAAAAGTATATATCAGTGAAAGTGACTCAAAAAGAAATAGAAAGCCTTAAATAGTTTTATAACTACTAAAGAAACATGTTTGATAATTACAATCCCTCCCACAGAGAACACTCCTGGTTTTATGTGGCTTCAGTAGCCAATTTGATCAAACCTACTCAGAGAACAAAAAAAGAGGGAACTTTTTTCCCTTGTTTTATGAGGCTGCTAAATTTTGATAGCAAAACCTGACCAGGGCATTATGGCAAAGAAAAATGAAGTCCAATCTCACTCCTACACATAGATGTAAAACTTTTAAAGCAAATATTATCAAACTGAACCAAAACAGCTTATACTGGATAATAGTCATGATGAACTTCTGCTTATTGCATTAATTTAAGGTTGCAAGACCATTGAAAAATGATTAGTGGACTTTGCTACATTAATAGAATAAAGTGGAGGATGGCCCAAGTGCTTGGGCCCTGCACCCCATGGGAGACCAGGATAAGCACCTAGCACCTGGCTCCTGCCATCGGATGAGCGTGGTGCGCCGGCCGCAGCGCGCTGTCCGTGGCAGCCATTGGAGGGTGAACCAATGGCAAAAGGAAGACCTTTCTCTCTGTCTCTCTCTCTCACTGTCCACTCTGCCTGTCAAAAATAAGAAGAAAAAAAAAAAGACCATTTTAAAAGATACAGATAAATTACCTCATACAATTCAGTAAAGAGTCATGCTTTTAAAAATGCTTAGCTCGCTAGAAACAAAGAGAAATTCCTCAATTTAATAAAGCATAACTACATAAAAAACTTGCAGTAACCATACTTAATGTTGAAATGTTGAAGGTGTTCCTTTTCAGATGAGAAACAAGGCAATAATGCCTGTTACCATCACTTCTATTCAGCACTGTATTAAGGACCTGGTTTAATGAGGCAAACAAAAGAAATAAAAGGCATTAGGCATGAAAGAACTAGAGTTCATACTACTGGTTTTAGCAGTGTTAGTACAAATCTTAAAAAAAAAAAAACCTGTAAATAAATTTTTAAGTGAATGTGACTTTGTTGATGAAATCAAAATAAGAAAGTCAACTGTATTTTTATTTACTAACAATCAACTAAAATTTTAGAAATTATTTTAATAGCCTGAAAGAGCATCTAAAACTTAAGAATAAATTGAGCAAAAACAATTAAGACATTTATGCCGAAAATGTAAGCAGGAGAAAGATATACCTACTTCATCATTGAAATCAACATTATTAATGCCAGTTCCTCTCAAATAGTTCCGTGCATCTATAAATTCAATGTAATACTATTATAAAGCCCCCTCCCATTTTTATTTTTATTTTGGAACAGAAAATGTTTCACTAATGCTCTTTTTTGGGGAAATGAAAGTTCTTTTTTTTTTTTTTTTTATAAAGCTTTTATTTAAAGAATATAAATTTCCAAAGAACAGCTTATGGATCACAATGGCTCCCCCCCCCACAACCTCCCTCCCTCCCCCTCCCCTCCCCTCTCCCGCTCCCTCCCGCCCTCCGCCCACATCAAGATTCATTTTCAATTCTCTTTATACACAGAAGATCAATTTAGTACATATTACATAAAGATTTCAACGGTTTGCCCTCGCATAGAGACACAAAATGATAATACTGTTGGAGTGCTAGTTATAGTATTAATTCACAATGTACAGCACATTAAGGACAGAGATCCTACATGATTTTTTTTTAAAAAATTGATTAATTGTCTATGCAATTTCCAGTTTAACACCAAGATTTTTTTAATCATTTGCAATTATCTTTATATAAAGAAGATCGATTCAATATATACTATGTAAAGATTTCACCAGTTTGCACCCACTCAGAAACATAAAGTGCAAAAATACTGTTTCAGTACTAGTAATAGCATTATTTCACATTGGATAACACATTAAGGACAGATCCCTCATGAGACGTAAGTACACAGTGACTCCTGATGTTGATTTAACAATTTGACACTCTTGTTTATGGCTTCAGTAATCTCCCTAGGCTCTGGTCATGAGTTGCCAAGGCTGTGGAAGCCTTTAGGGTTCGTGGACTTCCATCTTATTCCGACAGGGTCATAGTCAAAGTGGAAGTTCTCTCCTCCCTTCAGAGAAAGGTACCTCCTTCTTTGATGGCCCCGTTCTTTCCACTGGGATCTCACTCGCAGAGATCTTTCATTTAGGTCTTCTGTTTTTTCCAGAATGTCTTGGCTTTCCATGCTTAAACTATTCTCATGGGCTCTTCAGCCAGATCCGAATGCCTTAAGGGCTGATTCTGAGGCCAGAGTGCTATTTAGGACATCTGCCATTCTATGAGTCTGCTGTGTATCCTGCTTCCCATGTTGGATCATTCTCTCCCTTTTTCATTCTATCAGTTAGTATTCGCAGACACTAGTCTTGCTTGTGTGATCCCTTTGACTCTTAGACCTATCAGTGTGATCAATTGTGAGCTGAAATTGATCACTTGGACTAATGAGATGGCCCTGGTACATGCCACCTTGATGGGATTGTATTGGAATCCCCTGGCACAATTCTAATGATGGAGTTAGAAATGAAAGTTCTAAGACTCATACAGAAAACCAAAGGAATAAGAATAGGTAAGACAATCTTGAAGTAGAAAATACAACGATAGGGTTTATTATCTATAATATATCAAGATTTAAAGCTAAAGCTATGTAAGATAGTGTAATACTGGCAAAAAAAGAGTAACCAAATACACCAATAGAACCATTCATAAAGCATAAAACCAATACAGATCTACCTGGAGCTTCGAAATCTGTCCAAAGGGAGTATGCTTGATTTATGGCAATTGGTAAAAAAGACGTTTATTTAAACAAATTATGCTAGGGCAGTTGGATTTCCAAATAATAATAAAAATTAAACTTTACCTACACTATTAAACACAAATCAGTTCCAGATTAATTTTTTAATAGATGTGGAAGTCAAAACTAAAGATTTCAGAAGATAATATAGGTATATTGAGGTATGCAATGATTATAAAAATGGAATCAAGGAGTACTAATCATAATGGAAATATGAATACATTTGACTTTATTAAAAATAAGAATACTTGTTGATCCAACAAGAGATGAAGAAACTTGCAAGCCACAGGATGAAAGAAGGTGTTTGCAACCCGTAAGATCTATAAAAATGTTTTTGCAGATTATGTTATGAGGTCTTGCAAATTTCTAAGGAAAAGAAGTCTACTCAATAGAAAAATGGGGAAGAAACTTGAAAAGACCAATAAACATTAGAAAAAGGTATTTAATAATCAGGCAAATGTAAAAATCACAAAAACACTGCATACCAATTGATGAGCATGTAGAGTAACAGGAACTCTATTGCACTGCCATGATAGGGAAAATTGTTGCCTTTTACATACACTTTTCTGTTTCATACTGAAATCTACTTTTTCACAGCTATTCTATTCCCAATAAACTCAACCGAAATGTATAGACCATGTACCAAGGTCCTTATTAAAACGTTTTAAGGATGAAGTAAATACATAGTGCCATTTATAGCCTTAGTCTAAGATAGCTTGACACATCTGTTTCAAAGCAGGGATGGTCTTGCTAGTGAGGCTGATGTTCTAAATCTATAGATTATAAATAATATTCTTATTGTATATTTTTCATTCTATTTGAGCTAGTCGTGGATTTTTTTCACAATGAGATAACAGGCCCAAAAAGGTTAAATGGCTTATCCAAATCCACACTGGTAGCATGTGGCAGAGGTGGAGCTTGAAACCAGGACACACCTATGCAATCAAAGTTAAAATCACAGGACAAGGCACTTCTACTATTGTCAAAGAGGTGCAGAAAAGTAAGTGTTCATGAAAATGAGAAGGTGCAACCCTTGTATCTTGCTGGTGAGCATATAAAATGATATAGCAGCTGTGGAAAAAAGTTTGGCAGTTTCCTCAAAAAGTGAAATATAAAATTACCGTATGACCCAGTAACTCCGCTCTTAGGTATATACCCAAAAGAACTGATAAAAAGGAGTCAAAGAAAAGAGCTTTAGACATTAATGTGCATAGCAGCATTATTTATAGTAGCCAAAGATGGAAATAATGAAATTGTATATCAATAGGTGAATGGATAAAATACATATGCTTAGATAGTAGAATGCAATTCAGCCATAAAACAGAATGGAATTCTGATACATGCTACAACATGGTAGACCTTGAACATATGCTAAATTAAATAAGCCAGACACAAAGAACAAATATTGTGATTCCATTTATTTTAAATATGTAGAATAGGCAAACTTATAGAGATGGAAAATAAAATATATGACATCAGGAAGAGGAAAAAGAAAATGGGAGTTTAGTATCTTTTGAGTGTGGAGTTGTTTCTAGGGTGATGGAAACATTGTGAATATACTTACTCTGAATTGAACACTTAAAATGATAAGAAAACAAATAATGAATTTCATATTTTATGTATTTTACTACAACAATTTTTAAAAACCCACCTACTAGGAAAATGAGTTTACTTTGGGGTGGGGATTAGGAGTCCTGGTCATATTCCAGGAAGATACCAGAAGAGGTGTAG
This sequence comes from Sylvilagus floridanus, assembly GCA_949820135.1. Classification (NCBI taxonomy): domain Eukaryota; kingdom Metazoa; phylum Chordata; class Mammalia; order Lagomorpha; family Leporidae; genus Sylvilagus; species Sylvilagus floridanus. The sequence continues at coordinate 75,119,498 of OX463225.1, read as the reverse complement.
CTTATACTTTCAAGGTTCGTTTCCTACCAGTGTTTAAATGCTCCATATTCTAGAGATCCTCCCATAGTCAGCAATAAAATAGCGCATAAAAGACCAACTGATTATTTATCCATCATGAATTAAACAAATACATATTCTTTTTATTTTTATTATTTGAAAGAGTGACAGAGAAGGAGAGATAGAGACAGAGATATCCATCTGCTGGTTCACTCCCTAAATGGCCACAATGGCGAGGGCTTGGGTAGGCCAAAGCCAGGAGCCAGGAACTCCAACCAGGTCTCCCATGTGGGTGGCAGGGGCAGAGCACTTGGGCCATCTGCTGCTGCTTTCCCAAACGCATTATCAGGAAGCTAGATAGGAAGCAGAGAAACTGGGACTCGAACCAGCACTCCAAAATGGGATGCTGGTGTTACAGGTGGTAGTTTATAACCTGCTGCACCACAAAAGCTGGCCCCCAAATATTTGAAAATAGGATAAGTGGAACTGTGCCCACCTAGCCTGAAGGATGAGATGAGACCATGTGTCTGAAGCACCTGGAGACCGTGTAGTCTGAGGCATTTCTCCTTAGTTCAAGGTAGCTATTTTGCATATCAAGAATACTCTAAATTCTGGTGGGCATTAGGTGCAGCATTTGAGATGCTACTTAGGACCGCCCACATACCATATCAGGGTGCCTGGTTTTGAGTCCTAGCTCCTCACTTCTTGTCCAGCTCCCTGCTATTGCATACCCCCAGGGAGGCAGGAGGGAATGACTGAAGTACTTGGGTCCCTGGCACCTCTCTGGGAGACTCAGATGAGCTCTGGGATCCTGGCTGTGAGCTAGCCTTATCTTGGTTGTTGCAGGCATTCGGGGAGTGAACCAGCAAATGGGAGGTCTCTCTCCTCTGTCTTTCTCTTTCTCTCTTTCAAATAAAAATGAAAATAAAATTTTAAAAGTTGAAAACAGAATATATAAAACATACAGACTAATCAGAGGGAAAATGAAGCTGTAAATTGTTCACATTTTTTTGGTGCTTTACGCAAAGTAGTCAGACATGGGCTAGAAATCCACTGCTTTGAAATAGTCTTCCCACTAAAAATATTACATTGTGTTGTTTAACTTTATTTCAAAAATAATCTTTGATGTTTAGGTAGTATGGGATCTCCCAAGAGATATTAATGAAGATACTAAGGTAAACAATCCATTATGTTTCACTACAATGCTTTCAAATATCTCACAGCACTTTCTTTAGAGAAGCAAAGTGTTCCTTCCAAGTATGATTTCATAACCTTTTTTTAGTTCATACTGAAATTCTTTTTAAATATTAAAAGAAGTTTCATGTTCACTTTTTCTGATTCAATTAAAAAGTTAAGTTTTGTGGAATGTATATGTTTGTGGAATGTATATATGGAATGTATATGCTTTCTAGGTTATTTGATACTTCATTATTTCTGAAAAAAATAGTTTAATAATTATACATATTAGTTTTTAAATTGAGACTCATATAGCAATGATGTGAGATTGTGATGTCATTAGGTGTAGTTGCTGGGAGCACAGACGTTGGGCTTAGCCTGCATGATGTTTGAATCCTAGCTCTGCCACTTACTATTTGTGTATCCGTGAGCAAAGCAGCTAATTCCTACTTGCTTTATGAAGTTTATTCATCTATAAAATGGAACTAACAATACCATAGAGAACTGTTATTAGAACTAAATGAGTTAATATTTGTATAGCAACTAGTATAGTGCTAAAATACTATTTAAATATTTATTCAGTAAAAATAGCATAATTTAGCTGTCGTACTGGACTCTGTACTTTTATTTTTTCATGTGTGAAACGGAGATATTTTATTAAAAAATTTATGTAATGGTTACTAAAATGTCAATTGTAATTATTGCTTGGGCATTCTTTGAAAGAAAGCTGATGGGATTTACTATGTGTCATTACTTGTCAGTGTCAGTGTAATTAGGATAAATTTTCAAGTGAAGTACAAATAACCCTTATTTAATATAGAATTGTGTTTTTTTGAGCAAAAACCTTATTCTCTTCTGTACCTCCATTCTAGATATGAAAGGCAGCCTTCTCATGGCAGAATATATTAGATTAATCATCATGACTTCAACAGTTCTTAACATAATAATTCATATAAATTACCCGTTATATTAAGAAAATAATTTAAGTAATTTATGATGTGAGAAATCAATTGTTTCATTATTCATCACCCATTATACAATTTTGTTTTAATTTGGTTTGTTGTCTATTATTTTACTGCTCTATTAACTTAATGATTTGAGCAATTATTTATAGTTTGTGATATTAGGTAATAGATTTAGAGGATATTATTAGACCAACTGATTATTTATCCATCATGAATTAAACAAATACATATTCTTTTTATTTTTATTATTTGAAAGAGTGACAGAGAAGGAGAGATAGAGACAGAGATATCCATCTGCTGGTTCACTCCCTAAATGGCCACAATGGCGAGGGCTTGGGTAGGCCAAAGCCAGGAGCCAGGAACTCCAACCAGGTCTCCCATGTGGGTGGCAGGGGCAGAGCACTTGGGCCATCTGCTGCTGCTTTCCCAAAGCAGCAGACCTCCCATTTGCTGGCTATTAGAGAAAATTCTGTTATTTTAATCTGAATACTATGTGCAGTTTGATTATAATGAATTAATTTTCTTTTAATAAAATTCATGTAACACAACTGTAAGTATAATTTTCCATTGACATAATGGTATCCTAGCTATCAATATTATTTAACATAGGTAGGTAGCTAATAATGTCCTTGGACTTCACTTTATATTCATATATTTATATATGCATATATTTATGGAAATATTACTTGAGGATTCTAATGTCAAATGAAGAAAATATAATAAATGATTTGATGCTCTGCTATTGTTTATTTTTCCAAGACCACTGCTAATTACAAATTTCCTATCACTATTTCTGTTCTTGGAATTCCTTAATTTATAAGTATTTTTGTCCTTACTTTATAGCATGTCCTTATCATTACAAGGGCCTACACTTTGAATAACATTGTTTCTTTGCATTTATGTTTATGTGGATTTCCTCAACCACTTCTGTCTGGACATATAGATTGAAAGGGCATAATACTAACCAAGGTTTTTCACAGAAAAATGGATTATACAGGTGCACAATCTCCTACTTGCAATTCCTAATTTCCAAACCTTTGAAAATAAAAACAAAAACCAAAGAAAAGGATCCATTTGTTGACAAATCTACCTGCACTTACATTAAGCTATTTATAATCTCTGTCTGATTTATTGTGAATATTTGTGCATTTTATTACAGAAATATTAGTGGTTCATTACAGGATGCTTACCCAGACTCTGATGAGGTGTCACAGAGTGTATACACTACATGGTTTTACTAAAATCTGGAAAAAAATCATATATTCTATAATAGGCTAATTTGCAAGAGTTACTTACATGTGATATCATGATTATTTCTAGTGTTCTGTAAACATAAACACTATGCTATATGAATATAAAATTTATAATTACAACTGTTCAACTTTTTCTTTAATGAAACATCAATGATATTGAACTGTAATAATCAATGTTCTCATCATCCTTGAAGCAAATAATTATTGTAAATATGGATAGTCAAATTCTCATGTTGAATATTTTTAAGAAATATTTGACTGACTCCACATACTAACAACAAGAACTGATGCAAAATTCTAAATTAACATGAGCCACATAAACAGTTTCATAGCATAGAGTAGAGTGACTCCTGAGGAGCTGTTTGGATACCAATATTCTGTTACATCCATATTCAGTTCTTTCCTTCTCCCCTCCTGTTCTCAATCTAGGAAGAAAATCTTTCTCTGTGAGTTGCTTGGTTGTTATGGTAACATTTTTCATGTATGATAAGTATGTAAATTACTAACCACATAAATAAAAGATGTTAATACTAATTTGCTGATAATAGTCTAATTTTAAAACTATCATTTCTAGGTATTTACTGCCAGGAAGTACCCAGTTCTTCATGAGAACACCAACTTTCAACATGAAATACAATTCACCTGGAATGACTCGCTCCAATGTTTTGTTTACATCCCGATATGGCCATTTGTGAAACAGAAGGGAAGATCGCCATGGGTTATGCATAATAGCAATTCATTTTTTTCCCTCAAGTGGAACATGCAAAGAAAGTGACCATTAAGTGCTGTTTTATGTATATATGACTTAAATATGTGTGAAAATATATACACATGCACTCAAATAACATATATATTTATTGTAATATTTGAAAGAAGAATTAGCAGAAAATTGAAGACTTAACCTTTCTGGAAATATAATAAACCATGTTAAATTTGTTTACACAAATATGTGAATGTCTAGAATTTGCTAGGTTTATAATTAATTCCTTCCTACTAGAAATGTTATTTTTGCTGCAGAGTATATAAAACAGAATTAATCTTGAATATCCCATTACAGTGTTAAATTATTTTCTAGATAACACAGCTTTTAACTTGAAAAAGCACTAATAGCATAATACCTTATTAATACTCCTATATGTAGTAGCCATTTAAAATGAACCAAAAAGATTTAGAAACCTGATGTTGCTTGATGATAGAATTAAGTATAAAACGGGTTTATCATTACAATAGCACATTATAAACTACTGGAAACATCTCAACCTGATTTTCCAATATTTTTATTCCCCTAAGTGGAAATTTAACTACTTGTAATAATAGACATTTTCAGTAAGGATCTGGTAAGATCATTATGATCCAAGTGGAAGACAATCTGGTGGGTTAAAAATAAAAATGTAAACCAGTTTTTATTTTTACTTTTCATAGGGAATCACATAAAGGAATAGAAAATGATGGCAATGATAAAATCTTTCTATATGATTTTTGTATCTCATACCACTAATTTTTATTTGGAAGTTATATCTTTGATGGGTTTAACATGTGGTTAAATAAATTTTTTCTGTTCTACATAAATAGAAGAGCTGACATTTCAAACTCATTTTGGTATTATAGGATAATGTGTCACTTATTTTATAAGTCTCTCAAGAATGAGACCGACTTACATTGTGAAGTCTAATACAGTAGTTTCTCATTACACCATTATGGTCAATGAAATGGTTTTGACTAGAAGATTCCAGTTACCACGTAATTAATGTACCCTTGAGGGTTTTGTAAAAAATCAAGAAGATTATAAAGTTTTCTTCCTGTCAAAAGTTATTATGCATAAGTTTCATAGCAATTTACTTCCTTATTTTGCTTAACAGTTTCAAAAACAATGAGTGAGCTTTCAGTTTTCCATAAAAATATAAAAAGCACTGTCTTTGACAATGATACCCCCCAGAAAGTATATTATTTACCCTTTAGAAATTTATTTAAACTCCTTCCCTGAATAATTTTATTTTCTGGTAAATGCTAAATTATGACTGTTTCACCTTTTTTTTTTACTATCCTCAATACTATTTTCAGTAAATCAGGGAATGTCCCCAAGGCACAAAGAGAACAGAGAGGGACAAACTGGCTGGGTCTAACACAAACTGGATGCACAGCAAAGCTGTTAGACATGTTTTCTTTTAAAATAATCTTGTGAGGCTGTATTAGACTGAAATAACTCATTTCTCTCCTAAGTGAATGTTAGTTACTAGATTCTTATGACTACCTTAGATTCAAGTTTCAGTGGATGTTCTTCCTTGTTTGAAGCTTCCTGAAGAAGCTGCAGTAGTCTGTGGAAGAGGAGGATAAGGGTGTCAGGAGGGAGCAGATCACAGGGTAGTGTTCGTGATTCCATTTTGAGAACTCTTAAATATGTCATAGATTTCTTAGAAAAAAAATGCAGAATTTGAAATATTACAAAATCACCATAAGAATGATCAACAAGTAAGTCTTTCATGGAGTGTTTTTTTGGTCATTTTTCTTTTTTTTTTCTTTTTTAAATTTATTTGATAGATAGAATTAGACAGTATGATAGAAAGACAGAGAAAGGTCTTCCTTTTTCCGATGGTTCACCCCCCAAATGACTGCTACGGCTGGAGCTACTAGCTGATCCGGAGCCAGGAGCCAGGTGCTTCCTTCTGGTCTCCCATGTGGGTGCAGGAGCCCAAGCACTTGGGCCATTTTCTACTTTGTTCCTGGACCACAGCAGAGAGCTGGACTGGAGGAGGAGCAACCGGGACTAGACCCCGACGCCCATATGGGATGCTACCGCCACAGGCGGAAGATTAACCAAGTGAGCCACGGCTCCAGCCCCCGTCAATTTTCTTTTAAATTCATGATTTGGCAATGAAGGAGAAATGACTCGAAGTATCTGTTATATGATGTCAGCCTAGTTGTTGGCTACTCACATACATTAGCTAACTCACAAATGGCTAGTTAATTGGCTAGAATGTATGCTGGGACTTCCATCCTTATTTTACAAGAGTGAAAATTTCATTTAAAACAAAAATTAAGAATACCCAATTTTGGGAGGAACCCTCTCCTCCCTAAAAACACACACACACACACACACACACACACATGCGCGTGCGCACTTTAAAAATGAATAACAAATTTAGATTATGGAACTGCCCAACTAATTCATGAACAGATGCAATTTCTATAGCTATTTAAGGGTCTGTCCTTATTTTGAGCACTAGAATTTTATTGTTCACATTAACCTATTTATACCAATGCAGTTTGATATGATGAATTTGTGAATAAAAGCCATGTGCTCATTATTTATATATACTACCTGGTGTGCTTTGGACCATGGCTGCTGTAGTGCTACTCCCTAATGAGCAACTAAGAAGAGAAGATGCAATAAACTATGGAAGTCTCAAGAGGCCATAGAAAAGTTTTAGGAGTATGAAATATTCCTTTGTTTTTATTATAAACTTTTTATTCATAAGGTTAAAACATATCAATATAAGTAATGGTATAGGCCTGACTTTCCCTTCTAGGAGAGAAAATAGCTTTATCTTAAAAACTGCAGAAGCTACTCAATCTTAGCAGGGGGTTTTAATAAGGAATTTGATTTATTTACAGTGAAAGCATATTTTCTTCCTATTACAGAAAAACACATGCTTTCTTATTTGGTAAATCTAAGTTTAGAATGCTTTCCTGAACTGTATGAGATTGATATGATTTCTAGAATTGTCTAAGAAACCACCTTCTTATTTTAAATCATCACCTACAAACATAGTCTGAGATTGCAAATTAGTTTTCACTTGAATAATCCACTTTTATAGATTACATACCATTTGCTTTATGGGATGTGTGGAAGGAGCTAATTGGGATTCATACTTTGTTTAATTTTACCAGAACAAATTTTATTTTACTAGCATTTCGCTTATGTTGAATATATAGAAATGTAATGTTGCAGGATCAAATATGGAAACGGCAGTGGTAACTCTGGTTATTCATAAAGTGCAAAGATCTATACAAATTTTATCATATGCCTAAATTAGGACCAAATAAACAAAATCTTCCCACTAGATTCTCTTCTCTTAAACTAAATCCAAATCAAAGCTGAACAAACAAAAAACCCTGTCTCTTTTCATCTAATATTTATACACAACTAGGTAATAGTGATGTCTTGAATATTAAGAAAGCATTTTCATTTTAATTCTCATTCTAATTTGAAAGCGTATGAACACAGAATTTTGTTAGAATTTTCTTTTTTAAGATTTATTTATTTACTTGAAAGGCAGATTAACAGAGAGAAAGGAGAGACAAAGGGATCTATAATCCACTGGTTCACTCCCCAAATAGCTGCAACAGCCCAGGATGGGCCAGGCTGGAGCCAGGAGCCAGGAGTTTCTTCCAGGTCTCCTAAATGGGTGCAGGGGCCCAACCTCTTGGGCCATCCCTCACTGCTGTCCCAGGCACGTTAGCTGGAAGCTGGATCAGAAGTGGAGCAGCCAGGACTCGAACCGGCATCCATAAGGGATGCTGGCACTGCAGACAATAGCTTAACCTGCTGTGCCACAGCACTGGCTCCTATTATTAAATTAAAACTTCATATATTTTATTATAAATGAACCCAAATATTTTCTCCTGTAACATGTCATTCTGTTTAAAAGTTCTAATCTTTTCAAAAGTACCAAAAATTGCATACAAAAATACCATTATTCGATTTTCTGTAAAGTGCTGTTTCATTCTTAAAGTATAATCTTTAAAAAGTAATAGCAATTATCTCACAAATGATAGAAAATATAATACTTTCTATTCTATAATGCTAATTTACACTTTGAATATTTTACTTCTAAGGGTTTACATAAAAAGTGTAACTGTATAATTGTGTTCCTATAACTTGATGATTCCTTAAATATTTGACTTTCCCCTTAAATTGAAAAATTTGAAAATTTAAAATCCTTATTATTTAAATATGTTGAGCTAATGTTGTCTTACAAATAAATTAAATATTTAGAAACATTCATGATGAAAATTTTATCTCTTAGTGTTTTCTTTCCTTCTTCTTTATCTTGTTTGGCAATCTCTAAGTTACCTTTGAAGCTTTGACCTTTACATGCACTAAAACAAGAAAAAAGAAATCCTGCCTTTCACATTGGTTTTTTCTTATATTTTATGGTGGTATGTTTTTGCCTCACCAACAATAAAGCTTAGATAAAATACACTATTGAATCAAGTTCAGGTTTTTTAGCTGACATCTTTAAGAGTCAGGTGTAAAGTCTTTATGCCTAAAAATAAGCATTTATTGTCTGAATCCATATAATGCAAGACACTGACTACAAATAACAATGTTGTAACCAAAAATTGGCGTATTAGGACTTATTTCACACTATCAGAATGCCACCCTTTTTTGGTGCCTTTTTTTTGGCTTCATCATAAATGGGTATATAATGTGTTAAAGGAAAATAAATCAGGTAACGTAATCTGCATGAACTGGACTATATTATCTAAGAAAAGCTACATAAAGCTTTTATTTTGTCCCTTCCTATTAACTTGAAAGCTGTTGGTAAAGGCATTTTTCAATAGACTATTAAATTAGTAAGAAGGTTTACATTACAAAAGTAATCAAATGATGCTGATATTTCTTTTTCAAAGACTAACAACGATTCTTGGTCCTGAGCTGTTCAATTCATACAATAACCACTTTACATGCTACAACATTTGAATATTAATGGATTTGCTAAAGATTCGGAATTTGAAGATTAGCTTGAAAGCAATACATTTGGTAATATGAATCATGATTCAAATTATCTCCATGTGCTTTATTACCTGTATATGAATGCAAATGTTGTTACAGAAAATATGCTTGAAATGTCAACACAATGTGCAATTAGCATTGCATTGTCATGCTCCAGCATGTGCTATCTGTATGGCAAAGTTATTTCAATTACTCGGGTGTGTTATTACAATAAAAAATGTTTAACAAAAGAAGGCTATAATATGTCATCAAATGCTTATTTCTGTTTCACACACACACATACACAGGTTTTGTAATAGCAGAGACACTTGAAATTAAGCTTTCGGAGTGATTAGATATATTGTCACAGTAATTTTTTCTGCTGTATAGACACATGTATCTGGCATCATAGATTGTAATAACAGTATTACTAATCTAATCATAATTATGTCAACATTTTAAGGACATTCTCAGGTACGAATTTATAACTTCATCATTGCTAAAACTAAAACTCAGAAGTAAACCTTAATCTTACTGCCATTTATAACGTTGAGATAATTATATATAAAGAACTTAGAATAGTTTTCCTTTAGGGAAAGGAAGTGCTTTGAATAAAAGATCCTATGATGGAAAATTGTTTTTTGCTTTAAGATTGATTAGTTGAAAGGCAGAGTAACAGAAAAAGAGAGAGAAACAATGACATTTTCCATCCACTGGTTCACTTATATCTTTCTGCAACAGCTGGGGTTATGCCAGCCTGAAGCCAGGAGCCAGGAACTTCATCTGGGTCTCTGACATGGGTGGCAGAGATCCAGCCACGTGGGTCATCCATCTGCTGCTTCCCAGGCACATTAGCAGAGACCTGGATCAGAAGCTGAGAAGCTGGAAATTTGCCTTCGTATATGGAATTGACAACCAAATGGTAGAAAGGTCAACTCAAAAAATTCATTTTACAGCATTCACTATTATTTTATAAGGTTCAGATATACTATAAAGTATTTTAAAAGTTCTTGATTTTTTTTTCAGTAACAAAAATGGACTCACTGTAGGTAGTATGGTATATGTCCCTATTTTAGCAAAAATTTTTCAAGATGTATATAAAGTTAAATGAGGAAAAATCTTTAAACATTACAAAATAAGTCATATTGAAATATTTTCAAGTGTTAGAAAACTTCATTTAGTTCCTTAAAAACAAAATGTACATTTAGCTCCTTTGTAGAGAGTAAAATGACAGATCCTTAAATTAATTTGGAGAGTTATCTTTTAATGACTACTCATAATATATAGTAAGAGCATGATGAAAAAATGCCCATCTCCATGATCAGATACATTTGGAAGACTTTAAATATTGGAATGTGTTTCTCTACTTTCAAGACCTCTACAAGTCTTTAGTAGACTAAGATGCACTTGGAGCCAGAGCTGTGGCATAACAGGAAGAGCTGGTGCCTGCAAAGCTGGCATCCCATATGGGCACCAATTTGGGTCCCTGCTGCGCCTCTTTCTGTTTAGCTCCCTGCTAAGGCCTGGGAAAGCCCTGGAGATGGCCCAAGTGCTTGGGCCCCTCCACCCGTGGGGGAAACCTGGAAGAAGTTAGGGAGTGAACCAGTGGATGGAAGACACCTCTCTCTCTCTCTCTCTCTCTACCTCTGGAACTCTACCTTTCAAATAAATGAATAAAATCTCTTTAAAAAATGCACTGAGTCCAGAAAAAGAGAAGTAACATGTGTAAGTTCCCAAACTAATTTCAGCACAGTACCTCTCATTGCAATGCATCTCCCAAGATACATCTTCTTACCGAGCAAACACTGGCAAACACAAAATTAAATCAATCACTAATAAAATAATCAAGTATCTTATCAAATATCAACACTACGCTACTGGTCTAATTATAAACACTGACAAATCTAATCCCAGAAATGTACTGGAACTTGAAACTTGATAATTTGATCACTTAAAAATGAATATCTGAACCAGGGTTTCAGGAGGGATGGCTTGAGGGAAAGAGGGTTGGTTGTAGTCAAATGATGAACATCAGCTTTACTAGACATTTGCAACATAAGTGTGATACAGAAAGTAATATAAAACGCTTTGGAATGTGATCAGAAAGATGAATAATTTATTGGATCATACCTAAGTAAAAATTTATCTTTAATCAGAATCTAGAATTACCCATCAGCAGTAAGAACTTTGCCATGAACATATGATGTGTCTGAAAGCAGCTGCTAGCCATCTGAAAGTCTCTCTGTTTTTGCTGGACCTACTTCGTTCAAAACAAGAATTTACTCAGAATTTGTCATAGTGTTTGTGAGACAATATTTATCATGTCATATTGATTGTCTTTGTTCTCCTTAAGCAACATGTTAGGTACCATGTGAGCTTTGGGAAGTTTTGTTTACACTCCATTCTCTTTTGTCCCCTATGAAATATTGCCAAATTAATCTTTCTCTTTAAAGAAATACAATAAATCTGTTTCTATTCTGTATATTTATAGTTAGGAAATGGAACTGTGGTGACCTAAATTGAACTATTTCAAGTTGTTTTCGAAAATACTGAGATTTTTGTATTCTGATAGTATTCTGACTGTTGCACAAAAAGGGGCACCCTGTTTTCAAAGTGTTTTATCAGGGAAGATTTTAATATTTGATTTATTAATAGAAATATGTGTTGAGAATATGTAGATTCCAACTACTGTTCTAAGAATAGGTGCACATGGACATAAGTACTTTAAGTATGGGGTAGACACTAGTGACAGAATTCCAGGAGAAAAACAAAGCTATTTAATTCAGCCAAGCTCTATTCTACTAGAGACATGCTGCAGCTGGTATTAGAGTAAGATAGCTTTAGAAAGATCAAGAAACAATAAAATTGATGTTTTCAAAACCCCTAGCATGCTGTTAGCAGTAAGAACAATCAGCATGTTCATAATAGTTCTGATTTAGAGGGAAGTATATGGCACAGTGTATATGAAAAATGTGGAATATATAAACCTTAATGCAATCTAAGAAAATGCCATTTCAGTATATTACCTCATTTTCATTAAAATGATGCAAATATGAATTCCAAAAACTACTTAGGCCTTAGGCTAAAAATAGGTACTTCATCAAAACCTAATATCATTTTAGCTCCAATTGATATTTGTTCAGTACATGATAATAGTGAGAAGTACAAAGAGAAACTCAAATTTAGGGAAGAAATTGAGATTTTAAAAAAATAAGCAAATTTAATTCCGTTGTGCTTTGACTTCCCACTGGAAGCAATAGACTTGTCATGAAACATTTACTACAAATAAATAATAAAAAGATTCCTCAGAGATTAGCTTATTTTTTAAAAGATTTATTTATTTATTTGAAAGAGTTACAGAGAGAAGAAGAGGCAGAAAGAGAGAGGTCTTGTATCTGCTGGTTCACTCCCCAGTTGGCCACAACAGCTGGAGCTGCTCCGATCCTAAGCCAGGAGCCAGGAGCTTCTTGCAGGTCTCCCGTGCAAGTGCAGGGGCCAAGGACTAGGGCCATCTTCTACTGCTTTCCCAGGCTGTAGCAGAGAGCTGGATCGGAAGAGGAGCAGCCAGGACTTGAACCGGCGCCCATATGGGATGCCAGCACTGTAGGCGGTGGCTTACCGGCTATGCCATAGCACCTGTCCCTGCTTAACTTATTATTCTAGCCTCAGGCTTCTCAATCAAATGTTACTTATTTTTGTTTTTTGAATTTTTTTCCCTGGACCATTTCTCCATGTCTAAATTCATGTCATTTATTGAAGCACTGCCACCTTACACTGAACCTACAAATGCTGAGTCAATCTTCCTTTGTTGTTCTAACGAACACACTGAGTTCCTACATTTATAATAAAGAGTGGAAAGGGCAGAGATGGATTCCACTTCATCATTGTCGCATTTTTGTACTAATTTTTTCCTTAGCAATTGGGCCACAGTCCTGGAGTCCTATTTCTGAGCAGCGGGTGCATGAGGACAGCTCTTCTACATTCTGCAGTTACTCAGAATCTCTCAGGGACACACTCCTGTGTCACTCCTGGAGAATCAGAAGCTCACTCCAAGACCTGAACCGTCCGTCCTGATGTCGATTTCCTTTCTTCCTATACATGCTAGGAAGTTTCCATAGCAGAACACAGATCTGATCTAGGTATCCAGTGGATAGATGGGGGATTACAAATTTTTAAATGGTTGTACACCACCATAACGCTTTGCCAATTAGTCCCAGGCTTTGGGAAAATAAAGCACCTCACAAATGTTGAAGTATTCACTTTATTATTCTCATTGGCTTATTACTGTGCCCCTGCTTTATGGTTTATTTTTCTTATGTAATAAAATATACACTGGGCTAGGAGGCAGAAGCTGGGGTTCCAGTCCTGGCTCTGCTATGCACCAGCCTGTGTTTCCTGATCCTAAACACCAACGTGGTTCACGTGACAGTGCTGTGAGGAAAATGGCCCAGCACTAGTGACTGCAGCGCCGTTATCTCCTCATCTTGTGCACCGAGTCTCCGAAGGTCGGAAGCATCCTGCTTCTGTGATTCTGAGTCTGGCAGGTTGTTGTTGGGATCTGGGTCTGGTAAGAACGGGCCTCAGGAAACGCGACATCAGTAACATCCATCCATTAGTAGGCTTTGTGGCCACACTCAATGGCGGGCCCTCCTACTGGCACTAGTGACACCCAGCTGACAGCAATACTTCCATGCGGTGACAGGGAGATGCCGAAGCCGCCCACGGGCTCGCTGGTCCAGAGGCTCAGTGTTTGCCTGGCCCTGATTGGCCTTCATGCCTGCAGGTCAGAGAGTCAGTGGCAGGACTGCCGGAGGTGTGGCAAGTTCCGTGATGGCAGAGGTGTTGGCCTGAACTGGACTTGGATGATGACATACACCAGGAGAAATCCCGCCGGGGCCCGTCCTCCGCGGTCTGCGGCTCAAGCTGGACTCCCAGCAGGGCGGGGGAGGATGGGGATCTCTCCGGCGTTTGCGGCCACTGCGTGTGGAGGGGTGGGATGAGTGCCCTTTAAGACTTGCACAGGTCTCCTTTCTGCCCATGAGGGACTCTGGGCGTCAGATGACAAAGTGAGTTAAAAATCAGCGGTCACTTAACTAAGTGTCTGACCTTGGATAAGACATTGAGTACTGTGTAAGTCAGTGTTTTGTTGCTACTTTACCTACAACATCTGAGAGGAGCGACCTAGGAGGGAAGAAGGGTTATGTCAGCTTACCGTTTTGGAGGTTCACAATTCAAGATTAGGCGGCTCCATTAGTCTAAGCGTGTGGGGAGATTGAAGGCTGGTGGAGAGATGATCACATAATGAGGAAGGAAGCAGAGACCCAGGGAGCATACTCTTCATACCCACCCAACACTTGGCAGGAACTATCATGTGAGGGCAAGACTACAAAGACGGAAAGATGTCTTAATATGCCTCCCTCCCAGGTGCTATAATTAGATCGTCTCCACCCTTTTTAAACATTTTAAAATAATTTTTAAATTTATATAAGATGAATAAATTTTATGTTTTCATATATATATAGATTTAGGATAGTAGGGTACTTCCAACTCTACCCTCCCTCTTCTTTCTTTCTTATTCTTTCTTTTAACTTTTACGACATACTTTCAGTTTATTTTATAATTGTAAGATTAACCATACACTAAGTAAAGAATTCAAGAAGAAAAAACCCACTGTTCCTCAGTTGGAGAGACAAGGGTTGTAAATAATAATTCTCAAAATGTCAATTTTTCTCTTAGATATTCTGTTTTTTGGTACTATTTTTGTTATGACAGATCAGGTATAACATATGACATTTATCTTTCTGGGACTGGCTTATTTCACTAAATATAGTGGCTTTCAGTTGCATCCATTTTATTGCAAAAGACAGAATTTCATTCTTTTTATGGCTGAGAAATATTCCATAGTGTGAATATACCACATTTTCTTTAGCTAGGCGTGGGTTGCTGGGCATCTGGGTAGATTCTATATTTTGGCTATTGTGAACTGATCTGCAACAATAAATATGGAGGTACAGATGACTCCTTCATATGCTAATTTCATTTCTTTTGGGTAAATTCCCAAGAATATGATAGCTGGGCAATTTTTAGACTTCTGAGGAATATCCAAACTGTCTTCCACAATGGATGTATTAGTTTACATTTCTACCAGCAGTGGGTTAGGGTAACTTTCCCTCCAGAATACTTGCCGGCATTTATTGTTTGTTGATTTCTGAGTGGGAACCATTCTAACTAGGGTGAGGTAAAACCTCATTGTGATTTTGATTTGCATTTCCCTGATGGCCAGTGATCCTGAGCATTTTTCATGTGTCTATTGTCCATTTGAATTTCCTCTTTTAAAAATGTCTATTCAAGTCCTTTGCCCATTTCTTAACTGGGTGGTTTGTTTTTTTGATGTTGAGTTTCTTGAGCTCTTTATAGAATATGGATATTAATCCTTTATCAGTTGCAAAGTTTGCAAATATTTTCTCCCATTCTGCCAGTTACCTCTTCATTTTGTTGAGTGTTTCCTTTGCAATACAGAAGCTTCTTAGCTTGATATAATCCTATTTGTCTATTTTAAGTTTGATTGTCTGTGCTGCTGAGGTCTTTTCCAAAAAGTCTTTGTCTATGACAATGTCTTGCAGAGTTTTCCCAATGCCCAGTATTTTCCTCTAGTAATTTGACAGTTTCAGGTCATAGATTAAGAACCTTGATCCATTTTGAGTTGCTTTTTATATAACGTAAAAGGTATGGGTCTTAATTAATATTTCTGTACATGGGGATCCAATTTTCCCAGCACGATTTGTTGAAGAGACTATCCTTTCACCAAGGATTGATTATAGCTTCTTTGTCAAAGATCACTTGGTTGTTGATGTGTGGACTGATTTTAAGGGTTTCTCTTCTGTTCTATTGGCCTACAGATTTTTTTTTTTTGCCCGTACCAGACTGTTTTGATTGTAACTGCCCTGTATTATGTATTTTTTAAAGCTTTTATTTAATGAATGCATTTTTCATATGTACAACTTTAGGAATATAGTGGTTCTTTACCTCATACCCACTCTCCTTCCCTGACTCCCATCCTACTTTCTACTCCCTTCCCATCCCATCCCATTCTTCATTATGGTTCATTTTTAGTTTAATTTTATATACAGTGAACCAACTCTATGTTAAGTATAGATTTCAACAGTTTATACCCCCCCACACACAACATATAAAGCACAGTTTGAGAACAAGTTTTGCAGTTAATTATCATAGAACAACTCATTAAGGAGGGAGGTCCTACATGGGGAGTAAGTGCACAGTGACTTTTCTTGTTCCTTTAACAATTAACCATCTTATTTAATGTGGTATGTCTTGAAATATGATATTATGGTACCTCTGGCTTTGTTTTTGTTGTTAAAGATTGCTTCAGTTATTTGAAGTCTCTTGCGTTTCTCTATGAATTTTTAGCATCTATTTTTCTAGATATGAGAATAATATTGTTGGTTTTTTGATTGGGATTGCATTTAATCTATAAATGCCTTTTCATAGAATGGATGTTTGATGATATTCATTCTTCCAATCCATGAACATGAAGATTTTTCCATTTTTTAGACTGACCTTCTTTCCTTCCTTCC
Source organism: Sylvilagus floridanus (assembly GCA_949820135.1). Classification (NCBI taxonomy): domain Eukaryota; kingdom Metazoa; phylum Chordata; class Mammalia; order Lagomorpha; family Leporidae; genus Sylvilagus; species Sylvilagus floridanus. The sequence goes on along the minus strand of OX463225.1, from coordinate 75,102,796 downwards.
TTCCTTCCTTCCTTCCTTCCTTCCTTCCTTCCTTCCTTCCTTCCTTCCTTTCTTTTTAAATTTATATGACAAGGTAGAGTTACAGACAGTGAGAGAGAGAGACAGAGACAGAGAGATAGGTCTCCCTTCCATTGGTTCACTCCCCAAACAGCCACAATGGCTGGAGCTATGCCAATCCGAAACCAGGAGCCAGGAGCTTCCTCCTGGTCTCCCATGCGGGTACAGGGCCCAAGCACTTGGGCCATCCTCCACTGCCTTCCCAGGCCACAGCAGAGAGCTGGACTGGAAGAAGAGCAACCAGGACTAGAATCTGGCACGCATATGGGATGCCGGCAACACAGGTGGAGGATTAACCTAGTGTGAGACCATGCTGGCCCCCTATTTCTTTAATATTTTGTGATTTTCATCATAGAAATCTTTCATCTCCTTGATTAAATTTTTCCAAGGGTTTTTTTTATTATTATTATTGTGAATGGGACTGATCATATAAGTTCTTTCTGAGCCATGGCCTTGTCTGTATATACAGGGGCTATTGATTTTTGTGTGTTAATTTTACATCCTGCAATTTTACCAAACTCTCTTATGAGTTCCAATAGTCTCTTAATGGACTCTTTTGGTTTTCTCTCTATAGAATCATGCCATCTCAAATAGGGAGAATCTGACTTCCTCTTTTCCAATTTGTATCCATTTGATTTTTTTTTCTTATGGCTCTGGCTAAAAACTTTCAGCACTATATTGAATAGCAGTGGTGAAAGCGGCTATCCTGGGCCGGCGCCGTGACTCACTTGGTTAATCCTCCACCTGCAGTGCTGGCATCCCATATGGGCACCAGGTTCTAGTCCCAGTTGCTCCTCCTCCAGTCCAGCTCTCTGCTGTGGCCCAGGAGGGCAGGGGAAGATGGCTCAAGTGCTTGGGCCCCTGCACCTGCATGGGAGACCAGGAAGAAGCACCTGAATCCTGGCTTCGGATCTGCCAGCACCAGCTGAAGCGGCCATTTGGGGAGTAAACCAATGGAAGGAAGACCTTTCTGTCTCTCTCTCACTGTTTGCAACTCTGTCAAATAAATTAAAAAAGAAGAAGTGGTCACCATTTTCTGGTCGTGGATATTTGTGGAAATGCTTCCAGCTTTTCCCCATTCAATATAATGCAGGACGTGGTTTGTTGTATATTGCCTTGATCATCTTTACAAATTTTCCTTCTATACCCAATTTGCTTAAGATTTTTATCATGAAAGAATGTTGTATTTTATCAAATGCTTTCTCTACATCTATTGAGATAATCATATGATTTTATTCTTCAGTTTGTTAGTGTGATGTGTTATATTATTGATTTTTTTGTAGGCTGAATCATCCCTGCAAAGATTAATCCCACTTGGTCCAGGTGAATGGTCTTTTTGATGTGTTGTTAGATTTGATTAGATAGTATTCTGTTGAAGATTTTTGTGTTTATATTCATTAAGGAAATTGGTCTATAGTTCTGTTTCTTTGTTGTTCCTTTTTCTCATTTTGGAAGGAAGGAGATTCTGGCCTCATAGAAGGAATTTGGGTGCATTCCTTCCCTTTTAATTGTTTTGAATAGCTTGAGTAGAATTGGAATTAGTTCTTTAAATATCTGGTAGAATTCAGCAGTGAAGCCATCCAGTCCTGGGCTTTTCTTTGTTGGGAGGGTCTTTATTATTGATTCAATCTCCATCTTGGTTATTTTTCTATTTAGGTTTTCTATGCCTTTATGACTTGATTTTGGTATATTGTATGTACCCAGGCATTTATCCATTTTTGCCAGGTTTTCCAATTTATTGGTATATTGCTGTTTCTAGTAATTACTGATGATTCCTTTTATTTCTTTGTTATCCATTGTTACATCTACTTTTTTACATATCTGATTTTATTAGTTTGGATTTTCTTCCTCTTTGATTGGTTAGTTGGGATAATGATGTATCAATTTTTTTTCAAAAAAACAGCTCTTCATTTCATTGATCTTTTGTATTTTTTTGTTTTAATTTTGCTTATCTATTCTCTAATTTTACTTATTTATTTCCTCCTACTATGTTTGGATTTTGTTTGTTGTTATTTTTCTAGGTCCTTGAAATGCATCAATAACTCATTTATTTGATACCTTTCCAATTTCTTGATATAGGCACTAAATGCAATAAACTTCATTCTTCACACTGCTTTTGCTGTATGCTATAAGTTTTGATATGTTGTATTGTCATCTTCATTCATTTTCTAGACTTTTTTGACTTCTTCTATGACCCTCTTCATTCAGGAGTGTGTTGTTCAGTCTCCATGTGTTTACATATTTCTAAATATATTTAAGTTATTAATTTCCAATTAATGGAAATTCAATCATGGTCAGAAAAGATTTATGATATGATTGCAATTTTTTGGAATTTGCTGGAGCTTGCTTTTAACCTAGCCTATGGTCTATCCTAGATGAAAAGAATGTGTATTCTTCAACTGCGGGATGAAAAACTGTAGATATTAGGTCAATTTGGTCCTAATATATATTAGCTCTGTTGTTTCTTTGTTGATTTTCTGTCTAGTTGATCTGTACATTGATGAAAGTTGGATATTGAAGTTTCCCATTACTATTGTATTGGACTATGTGTTAAAGGAATTATATGTTCCTTTAACTCCATTAACATTTGTTTTAAATAGCCAAGTGCCCTAGCATTGGGCACATTTATATTTATTATAGTCACATCTTCCTGTTGAATTGGTACCCTAATTATTACATAATGCCCTTCTTTGTCTCTTTCAATTCTTTTTGTGTTAAAGTCTATTTTGTTTCTAATATCAGGAAGTATACACCTACTCTATTTTGCTTTCCATGAGCATGAATTATCTTTTTATATCCTTTCAGTTTTAGTCTGCAGGTATCTTTGTTGGTGAGGTATGTTTCTTATAGACAGCAAATAAATAGGTTTTGTTTTTTTCATCCATTCATCCAATCTGTACATTTTAATTAGATAATTTAGGCCATTTACATTCAAGGTTACTATTGATAAGCAGTGACTTGGCCTCGCCCTTTGTCCTTAAATATTCCCATTGTTTACTTTGGAATTCCTTTGTACTTTTACTAGGAGATTTTCTGCTTTCACATTCTTTCATAATCATGACTATCTTTCTTTTTCTGCTTCGTGTATAGCACATCCTAAAGCATCATTTAAAAAAAAATATTTATTTGAGAGACAGAGTTACAGAGAGAAAGAAAGGGAGAAAGAGAGAGAGAGAGAGAAAGAGAGAGGTCTTCCACCTACTTTTCATTCTTCAAATGGCTTCAATGACTCGTGTTGGGCCTATCCAAAGCCAGGAGCCAGGAGCTTCTTTTGGGCCTCCCACATGGTTGAAGGGGCCCAAGCACTTGGGCCATCATCTGCTGCTTTTCCAGACCATGTTGAGAGAGCTGGTTTGGAAGTGGAGCAGCTGGGACATGAATTGGTGCCCATATAGAATGCTGTTGCTGCAGGTGGATGCTTAAGCTACTATATACCACAGTGCTGGCCCCTTTAAGCACCATTTGTAAGACTTGATGAGTGGTGACAAATTATTTCAATTTGTGTTTGTTATGGAAGGTCTTAATTTCACCTTAATTTGTAAATGAGAGCTTTGCAGGGTACAGTATTTTAGATTGATAGGGTTTTTTTTTTTTCTTTTAAGACTGGAGTATGTCTCACCATTCTTTTCTAGCCCATAGGGTTTCTGATGAGAAGTCAGCTGTAAGTTTTCAGAGGTCCTCTGAAGGTAATTTGGCCTTTCTCTCCTGCATATGTTAGAATCTTTTCTGTATGTTTTATTGTTGAAAGTTTGATTACAATGTGTTGTAGAGAAGATCTTCTCTGGTCATATCTATTATGAGTTCTATGGACTTTCTTTCCCTCTCTTCCTGTCCCTTTCTTTCTCCAAATTAGGGAAATTTTCTGATATTATTTCACGGAATAGACCTTCTATTCTAATATTTCTTTCCATATATTCAGGAACTCATAAGACCTTTATGTTGGGTTGTTTGATAGTATTCCATAAATCTCCAATACTGTTTTAAAGTTTTAAATTTCTTTTCCTTTTTTTATCTGAGATATTTTCAAAAATCTGTCTTCTAGCTCAGATGTTCTTCTGTCTCACCAACTCTGTTCCTTAAGCTTTAGATCGTATTTTTCATTTGACATATTGAATTTTTAATTTCTAATATTTCAGTTTGATTTCTCTTCAAAATCTCTATCTCACAGGTAAATTTTTCATCCATGTCATGTATGGATTTCTTTAACTCAAGCATTTGCTTCTCATTGCTACTGAGTAATCCTATGATCATTCTTTTGAATCTTTACATTTTAATATTGAAGTGTTATTGTGTTCCTTTGTGGGAGTCATGTTACCTTCTTTATTGTTGCTTCTTGTATTTCTGATTTATTTTTGGCATTTGTGGAGACACTTGTTGGTTTTCTCCACTTTTGGGTTTTATCTTGAACTATGCCTCTGTGGCTTAGTGGATTGCCCTTTCCTTCAGTGCATATCCAGAGGTATGTTCTGGGTGGGGCCAGGGAGTTCTGGTCAGTGCTCAAGGAAAGGCAAGAATCTAGGGTGACACCAAAGTTGGATGTGGTAGATCTCTAATATCAGACCAATGCCTGATATTAGCCCAGAGTAGGTGCAACCCTTACCCATGGTGGCACCTGTGCTGCACAAAGGATCTGTGCAGTCCTCAGTGTTAGCACAACATCCTTTACAATGATTCACCCAGGCAGTCAGGGGGCTCTGAGCCTCTGGTGGCAGACACAGTGATTCGCCAGAGACCCAGCTATGCCCAAAACCCTATCATGGAGCTACAGAATTCCCACATTCACAGCACATAAGGCTCCGAAGATCATAGGGTACCAAAGATCCTCTCCCAACCTGTGAGCATACTCCATCCATGGAGAAAACAGAGATGTTCCCAGAGCCAGCTGCCTGTGGGTGCTCCACCTTGGCAATTTGATTCCCAGAGACTGTGGTAAGTTGACAGGATGGTAGCACCTCACAATCCTAAGTGAGTGCTCAGCCCCCTGTCAACACTTCCAGCCAGACTGAAAGTCAGTGGAAAATATGGCTTTTTTTCTCTGGTATAATCCCCTGCTCATGCATGCAAGAGCTGCTGCAGCCTCTACTGATGTCATGATATTGCCTTCTCCCCACTGGTTGTCAGATGCCTTTGCTCTCAGAAGCTGGCATCTCCTCTAACCACTGGCTGTGGGAGTTGTGTGTGGTATACTCACTTGCTATTGCTCATCTACTCTTTCCATGCTGCTCCACAACATACTTCTTTTTTTTTTTCCATGGAATTTCCACTGCAAACTTCTCTCTATCTCTTCCCTGGGAATACACTTTCTCTACTTTTTTTCTGCTATATTCCCCTGGTCAAAATCAACATATCTTTTCCCTATTCAGCCCTCTTGGAATCCCCGCAATCTCCACCCTTAATGCTTAAGTCCATGAACTATTAACACTTTGGATTTTAAACATCTGTCTGCAGAGGGACAGCCACATCCTGTTCAAACCATAGCATTCTACCCTTGGCTTCCCCAAACTCATGTCCCTTTCACATACAACCTATGATCACTCCATCCCTTAAGACCCAAATCAGTTCAACATTGATTCTGAAGTTCAAAATCCATAGTTTTAACAGAGCCTCAAGGCAAACTCCCTGAGCTGTGAACTTCTGTATAAATAAAAAACAAGTTATATAACGTCCATAATACACTGGTGATACAGGCACATAATAAACACCCCCATTTCAAAATGAGGATAAAGATAGGGGATTAATCAGGCTAAAGCAAGACCAAACACCAGCAGGGCAAACGTTAAGCTCTAAAGTTCCATGCCTGGCATCCTAAGCACACTGTGGGTGGTGGCAATCCTGCTTCTATGACATTGCTTGTCACCGCCCATGCTTCAATTCTCACAGGCCCCATTGCTGCAGTTTCCCTGGGCATTATCTTGGTGGAAGACTGTCTGAGATAGCTACATGGCCTCACATTTCTGTTTGGCACAACCCTAGCAAAGACTCTGCCCTGACTCAATACCTGTGAGAGATTTCTGTCTGGGGCCCTGGTTTACCCAAAATATCATTTAAGATCCAGATGGAGACCTCCATGTCCCAATGGCTCTGTTGATCTCTGTTCACTTAGCTGCTGTCTGAGGCCACATGTTTATGTCTCTGGTTTTCCCAGGGTTGCCTGGTATACTGCCTGTAGCTTCTCTTGGCAATTGTCTCACATTGCAGACATTTCTACCATTGCGGGGCCTCCATTGTGGCTTCATTCCCACAGCTTAACTAGGCATTGCTCCCTGCAGGGACTCCAAACTGTAGCACAGCTCAGCCTGGCCTCTCAGGGTTTTCTTTGACATCTCAGTGCCAGTTGCCATGACTCCATAATTACCATGTTCTGCACACCTGCAAAGCTAGCATCACATGGATGATGTCAAGGTTTGCCACCAATAGGAGCAACACCTGAGTCTGCTTAAAGCCTGGCTATGGCAGTGATGGAGCAGTTTGCCATCAAGCCAGAAACTGGAGTTGGCCCCAAGTGAGTGGATCATCCCAGGGCTCTTATATAAAAAGATTCTTCCCTGGAAGGTTTTGAAACAAACTTGTACTTCCAGACCTCTCATGGGACTGTGATGGGAGGCTCTGCCTCTAAGTTCTCTGAAATGCCTTTGGAGTCTTTATCCCATTGTCTTGCCTGTTAACACATGGCTTCTTTTACCTTCTTTTTAGCAGGCAGTTTTTCCACCACATTCTGTCTGGAACATATTTTTATTCACTTCTTCCCAGGCTAAGCTGAGAATTTTCTAAATCGTTCTTCTTTGCTCCCTTTTACTCCTTATTCCTACCATAAAACTTAGGAGTGGCAGCCAGTAATACTCAGGCTGCAGTCTGAACACTTGTTGTCTTAAAATCTCTTCTGCCAAACAAACCAGCCCACTCTGCTTAAGTTCAACCTGCCACATAGTCTCAGGACATGGATATAAAAAAACAAACAAAATCAGGTTCTTTACTTCCATGTATCATAGGTGACTTTTAGTCCAGTTCCCAAAAGAATGCTCATTTTCATCTGAAAACTTATCAACAATGGCTGTTGCTGTCCACATTTCTCCCAGAATTCTGCTCTTCTAAACTTTTTTGAGAATCACTCATAATGCCTGCATTATATATGCATTATATATGCATTTTATATATTCTCTAGCCTGCTCTTCCAAACTTTTCCAAATTTTCTAAGCAAACTGCTTCCGAAGGTTCCTCTGTGTCTTCAGGAATAGTTAACAGTAATAACCCCACATTGCTAGTATCATTTTCATGCATTATTCACTTTTTCATTACTTTAGAATACCTAAGGGGACAAACTTAGGAAGGAAGGTGTATTTTTGGCCTGCAATTTTGGAGGTTCACAATGGAGCAATCTCATTGATTCAGGCATTTGGTGAGGTCAGAGGATGCTGGAAGAATCATCATATCGTGAGCCAAGAAGCACAGAGAGAAGCTAAGCCAAACTCAGCTTGAATAATGAACCCTGTCTGAGGGTAAGCCCTAAGGACTTAAGGACCTCCCACTCGGCCCTCTGCCTAGATGCCATAATTAGTTCAATTCTACACCTTACTTCACTAGTCTTAATCCATTATCCATTAATATAAGACTTTGATGCTTAAATGTCTGCATAAGCTTGGGGAGCCAAATTCTGTTCAAACCGTAACAGATAATACTTTGTATCTCATTTCCCTTATCTGTGAAATAGGGATGATAATGGTGGTACTTGTAGGGTTGTTACAGAAATGTTTAATGTTATAGAAATGTATGTGTGCATTTCCCAGGTCAATGAAAGGAAGTCTCATTTTCATTCCCTGTGAAACACAAACTTCAAAATAACTGTACACTGAGGTCAGATTTTTATTTTATTAAATAAATACTTTATTGATTTGGTGCAGCTTTTAAAAAGTTATTTTTATTATATGGTTTCACAATAGATTCTGACTATATGTTGTATTTAAAACTGATTCTCATATATCTTCAACTTAATGACTTGTAACATTGAAAATTACATTTTCATTGATTGTTCTTTGCAGCCTGATGATTCTTTCTTTCTATGTCACTGATATGATGATGTTCCTGTTTGTCAATAATATTAGAAACAATCTTATATCACCAGGTATTTTTTTAAGGTGGACATATTTAGTCTGAGGTTTTAGTGATAAACAGACAACTCTTGCTGTCTGATGATTATATTTTTCTAGCATCTTTTTTTATCTTAAATACACCTTTGGTTTTGGTTTTCCATCTTTCATTGAAGGATGAATTTAAATGGCTTTATTTCTGTCTTTCATGACTGATACTATTTATCATTTGCTCAGCTATGCTATTGCTGTTAGTGACATTGTTGAAGCTAGTTAGCTGAACTATTGCTCAATTGCTCTTTTCTATTATTTATATGTAATTATTAATTAATTAATATTATATTATCTTCAACAGAATAGTCACCTTGAAGTGTAATATCTTCTGGAGATAAAATCAGAACTGGAGTAATAATCAATCAAAGCTTCTCTTGATAATCCCCTTCACTCAGGGGACTGTACCTAATGCAAACACAAGCTAACAGACTTTGTGTTGTGAGTTCATTTCCATGCCTTTGACGGATGTGAGCTGCAGAAGACTGTGATACTTTAGAAGTTAAATTTTTATATCTCGTAGATAGGCAATGCTACTTGAAGATTTTAAAAGCCCTATCAGCGGTTTCTGAGATTATTTCTCTAAACTTATGGATGTATTTCCCATGTGCAAAGACTCAAAAGGCTCCAGACTCTTACCTTTTCAAGGTGAATATCTAAGTGAACATATGAAGGGCTTGGATTATGGAACATAATTTTCAAGTTTGCTGAGCGAAATTTTGATTACAACTTTTATACCTTCATGCCATTGAACATCCACATGAACTGTCTCATATTTAAAATACAAACCCATACATTACTTGGTTTGAGTGTGGTATTTGGATAAGTTAAGAATTTCCCAATAGTTACTCAATTCTATCTGACTACTATAGAGAACTGATTCTAAATGTGATTGAAGTGCCACTTTCTGAAAAGACTTTTGATGTGGAGGAGAGGAAATAACAATTACAAATAGTTTCTACCCTGAAAATAAAATGCTATATATTATTAAGCTTATAAATGTATGAAGAGATGGACTAGATACCCTTCTGTTTCAAAATAGTATACTAAATTTAGCAATATTTTCATTTACACAATGTTTGATTTGTAATAATTTTCCATGGAAGTTCTTTATTCAATATTTATACTCATTGAAATTTAAAAACTTTGTTAATTATATATCAGTTGCCATTAGTCAAGCGAAATGTCTTCTTTTTTTTTTCACATACACACACATGCACACACAATGAATGGCAAAGCCCTTATTTTTAATGTTTGCCAATTTCTGTGGGGAAAATACTCCCACCATGATAAATTTGACCACCAACATTGCGTTACTGGATATGGAGTTGGAAAGATATGTGCAAAAGTCAGCTCTTGCAGGCTGGTATACAAGCTGGCTCCAGCACATTGCTGGTTTTCATATTAAAATTGGTTAGAATAAAAAGTTTTTTTTTCTTTTTACATGTTTAGACTTATGCTGCTCTATGTCTATTCAGTAACTTAAAAGATGGATCGTAATCTGTTTCTGTATAAATGTAAATCCATAGAGCAATTAGAATGCTTTGCCAATATTTTCACCTTCTTTCAGTGAATCAAATTTTCAAAGCTGAATTTCCTATTTTGCTAGTAACCTCCTGCTTTTCATTTTATTTGTTACTTTGTTTATTATAAAATGAAATTTCCTGGAGGCCATAAATGAAAACATTTGAATGTGGGCTCCAACTGGCTTTTAATTCATGTCAATTTAGAAACTCAGAATTATTTAAAGTAGTTCTAGCTGTTCTAAGGTTAGCAATTAGCACTTTAATTTGTGCAAATGGCACTGAAAATGCTGTATCAAAACAGACTGTTTCTCTTAACAAGAAAACCTTAAAAAAAAAGTAAAAAAAAATCCATGGTAATCAATTTGAACAGTACTACTTTTTCACCAAGAGAGAGCAACATAAGCACACTTTACAAAAATACATGTAAGTGGCCATTTTACAATGTCAGCAGTAGCATCATGTCCATGCTTCATGTAGGAATCTATTACTTACCTGCTTCTGAACCTGATGGATGAGGTGCACTGATTAGCTAGGGTTATGGCAGTTGATAACACATTTTGTAAAGATCACATTTTTGTCTTTAGATGTCTTCTATGCAGAATGTTTCTTCATTATGATTTCCCTTATGGCTTGTGCTTATGAATTTATAAAAATCAACATCTTTTTTTCCTATCAGAAAAGGCTTTCAACAGGATACATTTTCTCTATCTATTATAATGAGGTCAGAGAGAACTGCAAGAGTTTTAAATATGTGAGTGATGGATTTTTAATTTTTGTATTGCTTTAACATAAAGATGTAAAACGGCCAACTTTAAGAGACTGGTATGTCTTGAACTTTTAGAAGGTTTTAGTACTATTAAATGTAATGGCAACTCTTTGAATATAAACAACCAACGTATGACTACACACCAAATTTTGAACTTCTAAAGAATTAATGATGATTAACTTTAATTAAAAACTTTACTGGATTTTGTGACTTATAGTCTTGCCTTAATTCTTTTAGGGACAGTGTTCCCACTCATGGCTTTCACACTTTAGTAAAATATAGTGTCTTTAGGTTGCAGTGACTAAATATTAAACTTATATTGCTTCCATATAACAGCAGGAGTACCTGCAAAACATATTAGTTATAACTCGATAAGGCCAAATCTTAAAACTGCCAGTAACAAGTGATTTATTATTCTTATTAAACTCATGTTTTATGGATCTTTAGGTTCTTGTCATCCTGGGGGGTGGGGATGGGGCAGGGCACAGGGGCATTCCCCATAAACGCAAGAAATGGTCATGGCTACACATACATGCAATACCTCTGAGTTTCTAGGACAATTATTTTCATATGGTTTTCAATTTGGAAGAAATTAAAATATACAAATTAATTATTGTTAAAGAATATATTTTAGAAGACTTTATAGGGAAAAGCTTGTAGATTGTAAAAATTTTTTGTAAAAAATTATATGTATGTATGATTTCTAGATTTCTGTTATGAATGTTAACAGGCATGTGTTAGGAACTTCGGTGCCACAAGGAGGTATTTGCCCTGTGTACCCTGGTCAGGTACTATTGGTCTTATCCTTTCATAGCTATTTTTGAAAAAAAAATTGTAAATATATTTAAGATTTTGGGTACAATTCTATACTTCACATATTTACTTCAGAATAAAGAAAACTGTGTATTCCATGAGCCACCTTTAACTGAATTTTATTTATTTGAGAGGTAGAGAGAGAGAGAAAGACAGCAAGAGAGAGCTCTTACTTGTTGGTTCCTTCCTCACATGTCCATACAACAAAGACTGGGTTGGGCTGAGCATGGAAACTAGGAGGTAGAAGCTCAATCCATGTCTCCCATGTGAGTGGCAGAGACTCAATAAACCTTCACTGCCACTTCCCAGGGTATGCATTAACAGGGAGCTGGACTTAAACCTAGGCTCTGTGAGATGGGATTCAGATGTCTTAACTGCTGGGCCAAATGCCTGTCCCCAACCTCTCTTAAAATTTATATATTTATATTTATTTGAGAGGCAGGGAGACAGAAAGAAAAGAGGAAAAGAGAACGAAATAAAGACAGTGATACCTCCTTTTTAAAAGAAACATTATTAGATACATATAACCCATTTATGTTATATACATTTGTCTGTCCTTATAACTGCAAAATCCCATGTCTAAAAGTGTAACTTAAGAATGATTCTACAAGGGGACCAGGGCTGTGGCACAGCAGATAAAGATGCGGACTGCAGTACATGCATCCTATATGGGTACTGGTTTGAGTCCCGGCTGCTCCATTTCCTATCCAGCTCTCTGCTATGGCCTGGGAAAGCAGTAGAAGATGACCCAAGTCCTTGGGCTTCTGCATCTTCATGAGTGGAAGATCTTAGATCTTGAATCTTGGATCTGGATCAAGATCTGGATCCTGGATCTTGGTTTTGGATTGGCCCAAGATCAGCTGTTGAGGCCATTTGGGGAGTGAACCAGCAGATGGAAGACCTCTCTCTCTCTCTGCTTCTGCCTTTCTGTAATTCTACCTTTCAAATAAATAAATCTTTTTTTTTTTAAAAAAAGAATGATTTACAAGCTTCAAAATATGTCACTTCAGGATTCCTTCATATAAAACCCTCCTCTAGTAAATTTAGAATGTAAATTGAATGAAATATTGAGTTGCGAAACCACCAGTCAACCCATAAGTTAAGCATTTAGTGAGCATATATGATGTTTCGGGCATTCCTGGGAATCCCAGTGCTAAAAATCTCTCTACCGGTGGAAGAATGTTCCACTGAAGCTCAAAGTCCCAAAGTGGCACAAGATACCCTGGACAGAGAAAGGCCAGTGCAGTTGGCATATGAAGAGTCAAGGAGAGTGGTGCAAATGAACAGTGGAAGTAAGAGCAATGTACATGGGATATTCAAGGCCATGATGTGGAATTTGTTTGTTAAGTTCAGGAGAAGCCATTCATTCATTACTTAGTACTTTGAACTAAGACTTAAGGCTAAAGCTTAATAATGAAGAGCAACCAAATAAGAATGAATAAGGTGAATAATCTGACTGATTTTAGAATATTAGAGTTTAATATATTTGTGAAATGATTTCATTTTATACTAGGGAATTAATTATTTAAGGACATGAAATCAAAGTGGTTATCAAGAAAGGTATTTCTACAAGTTATTTTCTAGGCATTAAAGAATTTCTCTTCTTGCTTACAATCTGTTCATTTCTTTTTTTATTTTTTTATTTTTATTTTTTATTTTTGACAGGCAGAGTGGACAGTGAGAGAGAGACAGAGAGAAAGGTCTTCTTTTACTGTTGGTTCACTCTCCAATGCCCGCTTTCGCCTGCACGCTGTGGCCAGCGCACTGCGCTGATCCGAAGCCAGGATCCAGGTGCTTCTCCTGGTCTCCCATGCGAGTGCAGGGCCCAAGCACTTGGGCCATGCTCCACTGCACTCCCGGGCCACAGCAGAGAGCTAGACTGGAAGAGGGGTAACCGGGACAGAATCCGGTGCCCTGACTGGGACTAGAACCCAGTGTGCCGGTGCTGCAAGGCGGAGGATTAGCCTATTGAGCTGTGGTACTGGCCCCAATCTGTTCATTTTAAGATTTATTTTAAGGGTATTTCTTGTTACCTTCAAATTCAACTGCATTTTCCTAGCCCACATACTAAATGTAAAAGAAATCAAGTCAAGCCTAATGAAAATCATAGTGAGACTTTTGATAATCAGACAATGAATAAAAATGAGATGAATAATAACTACCCTATTATTTATGGGTTTCTAAAATTACTATTATATTCTATAGGAATCTGTTTTGGGATGAAATCTGAGCTATCTCTAATATCTCTCTCCCTCTCTCTGCCCCCAATCCCCATATCTTATCTGGGTGTTGTCTGCTCAGGAGGTTGAGAACTTACTTTTCTATCAAGTACTTCTGACATGTAAATGGAGAAAAATCATACAAGAGATACATTTGTAAATTATAGAGGAAGATGTAAAGTTTAAACAGTAAGATTTAAGATCAGAGAACACAAAAATGTAACAAATGTAACAAAATAGGGTTTCACTTAACTCAGTATGGAAGAGTGAATGAGAGCCTTGAAAAGAGAGTTGTGACATTCAACTGGGGAGCAAAGACTGGTCAAGATAATCAGATTTTCCCTTAAACAGCAACACAGAGTATAAATGTAAAGTTCAATATACACACCCAGTTTTCCCAGATAAATTGAATAGGAAGGAAGAAGAGACCGCCATACAAATACACTAAATAAAAGAGATTAAGAGCTCCCTAAAGGCAAGGATTATTTCTCATTTATCTTTGTGTCTTCAGCTCCTAGTATACCAAAGTCGTTTCTTAGCAAATGTTTGTTAAAATGTTGAAAAACAGAGAAAACAATTTGTTATTCAGTAATATCTCATCTTGTAGCCTACAAAGGTACATTGCAACTATAGGCATGAATGGAATACATAAACTGTTTGTAGTCACTCCTCTGAGGACTATAAAGAATTAACTGAACAGTGAAGATTTCCACCTATACTTTAGCCTATTGATATGGAAAGCAATAGAAGGAAGGCCTCCTGACTTGGAATTGTTGAGGTCAGCACTAAGAGGTCATGAAATGGTCAATACAAACACATTTCCAAAGACCTGCTAGGAAGTTTCTATAAGGCTGAATGAAATGCCTGTAACTATTGGGAAATGCACAATGTACTATAAATGTTTGCAGAGATCTGATAAATTTTTGGTATAGTCAGGTGCTGCTCAATGACAGGGACACATTCTGAGAATTGCATTGTCAGGCAGCTCTGTTATGTGAACATCATAGGGTGTACTTATACAAATTAAGATGGTACAGTCAACCGAAGCCTTAAGGTGTAGCCTCAGTTGTAGGTACAGCCTGTCATTGGCCAAATCATTACATGGCACATGGCTGTTTATAATTTTGAAAACTGTATATCACCTAATATAACATATGGCATATCCAAATACTTATGTTGATTTGAAGAGAAGATCTTCATCACCAAATCTCCTTTTCTTCCTCTTGGTTTTCTTTTGATAAAGCAAGGAACCTTAACTTAGTTAACTTAGCTTAACTTAGTTTCCAGAAAAGAAGTGTTTTGTTGTACACTCTTAATATACGAGGCCAGGGAAGAAATTGGTTTGAAATCCAGTTATCATGGAAAGCTAAGTTCCCCACATATTCAAGCTAAGAAAGGGGTTTAGATTGGTAATGTGAATAACTTGTAGTAAGTAGAACAGAAACTGTCTTTGCCTTATTCTGAATTTTTCAAATTGTTGGGTTTTATTTTTCTTGTTGTTATTCTTTTCTCCTATGTAAGCCTTGGTTTTTTTTTTAAGATTTATTTATTTATTTGAGAGGCAGAGTTACAAACACAGAGGTCTTCCATCTGCTGCTTCACTTGTCAGATGACCCCAAAGGCCGGAGCTGGGCCAATCCCAAGCCAGGAGCCAGGAGCTTCTTCTGGATATCCCACATGGGCGCAGGGGCCCAAGCACTTAGACATCTTCCACTGCTTTCCAGGGCATAACAGAGAGCTGGATCAGAAGTGGAGCAGGGCCGGCACTGTATTGTAGTGGGTAAAGCCATCATCTGCAGTGCCAGTATCTTTAAATGAAAGCAGTGGAGCAGCTGGGACATGAACTGGCACCAATATAGGATGCTGGCACTGTAGGCAGAGCCTTAACCTACTACACCACAGTGTCAGCACTTGGGTTATTGCTTATAAGTGTGTTTAGAACTTATCCTAAGAGAAGCACTGTTTAACAGTGTTTTTTGGCATAGGTTTTAGGGGATTGGGCAACAGCAGTCACTCAGAGCAATCTATGTATGGAAGAGAGGGCTGACAGTCTCTCCTTCCACAGTGATAATACTACAGTGATACTCAAGGTCACTGTGTTGGGGCCTTTTAAGTGTCCTGGACCATCAAGGGTTGGGGGTGGAAAAGAGGGGCAGAATGTCTGTACAGATTGATTTAGAAGGGGCTGAGCATACTGGCTTGATTACCATGTAGTAAGAGGACTGCAGTGGACACTAAGTCCTCTGTTGATGATAATGGAAGGTATAGTTGATATTTTTCAGCATAGTTCATGTACAGTTGTCCTTCAAATGCTTTGAAAGATGGTTCTCTCTGCATTTCTCCTGCTTGCTGGTCGCATATAGCTTTTTCTCTGACAAAGATAGGACAGTTTTTGGATGTCCTATGTTTTGCCTATAGTCTTGGGTTCCAATCCTTGGTCTCCCTAACTTCTCACCCCAGTCACATTCTCCTCCAACATTGTTTCCCCTCTTCCAGCACTCTGATTCTTTATCTCCTCTGGCACTCAAGAAAATGGCTCTCTTTGGGCCTTCCTAATTAGTGTTCGTGGTTCAAACTTGATGCCATGAGTTCCTTTAGTGCTTTGCCTGTTTTATTTTTTACCCAGTTCCCTAAAGCATACATTTAAAAAAATGCATTTTTAAAAAAAATGCTTCTTTCTTGCAAAACAATCTAGTTCTTGCAAGTAAAAGCATTAGCTTTCATATTTCTTTGCTATCAGTTTTATAAAGATACATTAAAATTCACAACTGAGCACTGTTTCTTTTCACTCCCTTTTCATTTCTGTTATAACAAGACTGATCTCCCTGAAAAGGAAAGGCCATTTATTATTGGTGTTGGGGAACACATCGAGATTTTGAGGGAGCTGGGAAGCAACCGAGGCTGGGTAAGACAGGCAGCAGCAAGATAATTCCTTGCTGTCATTATTTGATGTCAACACACGTGGCATGCAAAGGACAGGAATAGTTGGTAGAGAATCACACACAAATTCATTGAAATGAAAATGTATTTCCCTTTTCTCTAGACTTTTACCTCCCTGGTTGACTCTGGAGAGGGTTGTCTCTGGAGAAGCCAGAGATAGATGGTGGAGGAGACAGAGTGTAAGGGAAAGAACAGACCATGCTCAGCTTCTGCACCACAGGAGCTTGGAGTCAGAGGGCCCTGAACCCATGCTAGGGTGAGGGTAGTAGCTTTGATTGAGATGCGAGATTAAAATTTAAATGTAGCAACAATATTCTACCTGGAGGTGACTCATAATTCCTGAAATAAGGCTCATTGTTATTGTTGCTGCTGCAAATGACTAGGAAGCTATGGGAGCTGCCGGCAACCTTAAGGTATAGGAAAGGAGAATCTGACATATTGAACAGCAGGGCTAGGAGGAAAATACAGCTGCTTCCTGTTTGTACTCATTATGCTCAGCCCTTTCAATAAACTGGTTACACATCTATTGATTGTTATGTAGTCACACAGTGACTAATAGCTACCCACACTGCATCTCAATAGAAGGAAGGCTAAGGAAGGAGAATAATAGGTACAGCATGGACGTATTCAGGTTTCCCAGCCTGTGTAGAGGCATGAATGTACTGATCTGTATGTCTAATGAGCCAACACCTAGAACTCAGAGTTCTATTTACCTTGTTCTCAACTTCTAAGCTGAATTTGCCAACATTCTCCATTTAACCTCTTTTCCATTCTGTGCTTATGACTTCTTGCTCAAGATCATCCTTGACTTAGGCTTGACTTTGTCTTTGACAGCTCTTCTGATTCTCCCCTTCACATTTAACAGGTAATTCTATAAATTCTACCTCTGAGACAGTTTTCAAAAGCACTTCTGGTTTAAGCTTTCATTACTTCTCATTTGAACCTTCACTTTATTCATAAATGTTGAAGGGCACAATGTTGTTGACAAAGCACACACACTGACAAGAAATTCTTCTTGTTCTCTTGGCACTTGTAGTTCAGTGTCATGAGGCAACAGTGAAGATGCATTCAGAAGTACCTGAAAATCTGGTGAAGGCAGTAGCTAACTGCTTAGCAGCATGGATAAGAGTCAACAGGGGAGGGACATCTGAATTGGTCTCTTAAGGAAGAAACAGAGAATTGGAAAATCAAGGGAGTGGCATGTGTTGTGCTGCAATGGGTGAAGCTGCTGTTTGGGAAGCCCCCATCCCATATTGCAGGGCCTGGGATTCAATCTCACATTTATGCCTGATTCAGCTTTATGCTAATGTGCCTTGGAAATAGATGACGGCTCAAGTACTAAGTCCCTGCCACTCATGTGGGAGAACTGGATGGAGTTCCTGGTTCATGGCTTTGGTTTGACCCAGCTATGGCTGTTGTGGCTATTTATGGAGAAAAGCAGTGGATAGAAGATCTCTCTCTTCCTCTCTCTCTCCTTCTCTGTGTGTCACTCTGCCTTTCAAATACATAAAAATGAAGAAATAAATATTTTAAAACATCAGATAGATTACACTTTAAAAAGAAAAATGCAAGGAACAAGATCAATCAGCAAGAAGCTGTAAACAAAGGCATAGAGACAATAAGAAATGTAAGTAACTCCTTATAGTTGGAGGTAGATTGATGTGGGAAACGACAAGAGACAAAGCTACAGAGAGATACTTTAATATTTGAGATAATTTCTTTAGAATAGGTCTTCAGAAATAAGAGCTACTTGTCTTTTTTTAAGATTTATTTTATTTATTTGAAAGAGCTACAGAGAAAGGTAGAGGCAGAGAGAGAGGTCCTCCATCTGCTGGTTCACTCCCCAGATGGCCGCAATGGCTGGAGCTGCGCTGATCTGAAGCAAGGAGCCAGGAGCTTCTTCTGGGTCTCCCATGTGGGTGCAGGGGCCCAAGGACTTGAGCCATCCTCCATTGTTATCCTAGGCCACAGCAGAGAGCTGGATCAGAAGAGGAGTAGACGGGACCAGACCCGGTGCTCATATGGGATGCCAGTGCCTCAGGCCAGGGCTTTAACCTACTGCACCACAGCGCTGGCCCCAGGAGCTACTTGTCTTTAATATTTGTGCTGGGAGGGAAGGAGAACATAGTTCCAACAGAGGTTGAATGGGCTTAGATAAATCAACAAAGAGGGTGGGAAGATTTGTGTTGGTGGATAAAGATGAAGAGGTAGGTTTTAGCCAAATTTTGACTACATAGTGTACTGTGTCCTTTGTTAGGCATTGGTACCATCAGTGGTTTTGAAGTAAGGCAGCAAGGAATGTACATATATTTAGAGACATGATTCTAGCAGTAATGAGAAAATCAAAGCAGGAGGGTATTGCAGTCATCCAAGTAAGAGGTAAGGAAGATCTGAAGAAAGCAGTGTGATTGAGTATTAAATGGTGGGACAAATTCAACAAGAGAAAATTAAGAGTAGTCAGTGGCTCCCAATCTGGCTAAGCATCCAAATCACCTCTGGCTAACTATTGTTGGAGAAATTCAAAGGCTGTACACTAGTCCACCTAAATCAGAACCTCCTGAAATTTGGACAAAGTCTGATGATTAACCAGTTTTGTGAACTACAACACTAATTCATCTGACTTTGCTTTCTCTCCTAATTCTTTTTGTACCTAGTTATGATTCAGGTTACTATTTAATAATCATTATCTACCGTCACCAACTACTTGTAGATCTCACCTCTAAGGACCTCTTTTGCCCATATGCCTTTACATGTGTCAGTACCTTCTTCAATATCTTACGCCCTACTTCCCTGTTAGCCCAATTCTCATACATCCTTGGAGGACTACATTAATTGAAATCTGTTCTGTAAAGGTTTCCCTTATTTTTCTTCCTTCTTTATCTGACCTTGCCCAGCTGCCCCCCCCCCCCCCCAAGCAACTCACCTATAGTTCACTTACAGAACCATCACTCTTTATTGTGTAATATAGCTACATGGGTACATATCTTTTCTATCATGCTGTGAACTCCTTAGCAAAGAGATTATGTTTTGTATTTAGTAGGTGCTCAGTAAAGAATAAGTAAGCAAACATTAGTAATCACTTTTAACAATTTATTACTAAAGAATAGTGTGAAAAATTTATTTTTCCTTACTGAGTGAAAGATAGATTTAAAAGATAACAAAACACAACCTTTTAATTAAGTCCTCCAATTTGCTCAGGATTTTTGCACAGTTTTGTACAACTGAGACATGATTTCTATCTTTAAGGTCCAAATATATCAATAATACTTGTTCCTTATTTTAATGGAGATAAATTCCTTTGCAAAAGAAAATTGTAACCCTTTCAACAGTAACACTTACAAAAATAACTCTCCTAACTCTTTCTAAATAAATCTCAGAGAAAGAAATGCCATCAGATGAATGTACCTAGGTCATTGTAAATTGTTGGAACTCCTGTCCTAGGAGCCCACAATAGATAGCTTTGCTGTTTTCCAATGGCCATCATTATTTTTTATCTCATATAGTTGCTAGTTTAGGATTTACTGGAATGCTAAATTATTTCTAGCAAATTGCATGCAATATGGATGAATGGGCATGGAGTATTTCGTTTTTGCCTCATTATGCTTTAGATTTGGGATCTCCTGTTTTGTAAATGATAGCTGTGATATGTCAGTCCATCTTCACACATGCTCATGCTTGAATGCATCCTGCTTCTCCTCCCATATGGAACAGTGTCAATCATGATGTACAACCATTGTTAAGATATATCTTTTGTCTACCAAAAATAATGCATAAGTATTTGTTATGGAAAATATATAAGATTACACAGACACACGAGTGAATTGGTCTTGGTCTTAAATCACACACACACACACACACACACATGCATGTGCACACACACACACACACACAAACACGCACACACCTCCTTGGCATATTTTTATGTAGACAGAGATAAAAGGTATTCCAATTTCTTAAGGCTCCAAATTCCCACTCATGATCCCTTTTACTCTCTGGGTGACCAAAACGTTTGGTATCATATTCCCAGTCCTTGGTTTCTTCATTTGTGGATAACTTTTAGAGTTGACAGCATTTTGTGAGGAACAACAAATACAAAGACTTTGAAAGCCCTTTGCAAGGCTACAGTACTCTGTAAATGCTTAATGATAATAATATACAGTAGGGCATCTTCCCTTGAAAACAGCAGGAGCGTTTCCTTCCATAATGACCTGACAGATGGGTTATGGTATCTAATCCCCTTAAACCCCCAAAGCTCTTTGATAGTGGATGTTGTAAAAGGCCAGATTAGAGCACATGCTGCTCTTTTATTGAGCCCTTTCTTTCAGTGTCTATGCCATATTCAATTGCTTCCTTCTCTAAGTACCTTACATGTTAACCTACTACCTGCAGGAACAATTAGGAGCAAAAATAGAGACTAAAGGACAGTGCACTCCAGTAGGAAAAATTAGTTAATGCTTGTTGTCCCCAATATTAAAAATCCACTTTGGCCTTCACATGTGGCTTTTATCGAAAGTTCCTGCCCTCCTAATTCCTGACTATTAATCTCAAGCTGTGGGTATTTGTCAATGTTGAACACAAGGCTTTTTTTTTTTTTTTTGTGAGATAGTCTGTATGCTGTGAGAATGGAGCTTTAGTGATATTAATTCTAAACCAGTGATGCTTAGGAAAATCACAGGCAGTTTAGGATATTGTAGCATTTATGTAAGAATTGGAGCTTTCAATCAGTTCAAAATGAGAAAAGGGTGATTAGCAGTTATTCTACTGTAACCTTAATTCAGCTCTTGAACCTGGATTGGACCGAGAAGCTTTTTACATTTCCACTTTTGGCCATGCTTGTCTTTTGAGAATAGCTATTAAAGTTATCAGCTTTTAAAACCTTTTGTGACAATCTTTCAACCCAAATTCATCATCCTTCCTTAGTTACCAACTTTGCTTTCTTAGCATGTTTGAAGAGGTATAAATTGTGAAATCACCCATGGCATGTAATCTGTATCATCAAAGAAGAGAAAAAGAAACAGGAGCACTTAATAATAGGATTTTATAAAACCTGAATATATGCCAGCACTGAAATAAATGTCCCAAGTGCACTATTGCTTTGAACTTGGAGTATTCAAACAAATCCAAGATGGGTGTTTAAGGACCTCTTGGAAGGGTCCTCCACAGTTGTGTTACATCCACCTCTTCCCAACCTCTCCGAGAAACCACTTTCACATTTGTGCCTTCTTTCTCCTGCATCGTCATATGTTCCTTCTTCTCTGAATCATTCCCCTGGTACAAAAATGCAGAAATATCTCACTGCTTGATAAAACAAACCTTTACTTAGACTCTACATTCCCTTCATACACTGTTGTTCTGAGTCTCCTGATAGCAGAACTTCCCCAAAGAGTAATAGCTACTGTTGTCTCTGTGTCTTAGTCTGTGCAGGCTGTGGAAACAAGCTAACACAGACTGGATGATTTATAAGAAATTTATTTCTCACAGTCTGGAGGCTCAGAAGTTCAAGATCGAGGTGCTGGAAGGTTTAGTGTCTGGTGAAGGTGCTCTCTTCTTGTTACTGTGGCCTCCAGAAGGAATGGAAAGCAAGAGGAAGAGACTTAAGCTAGTTCTCTCCAGCTCCTTTGGAAGGCATTCATTCATTCTGCAAAAGGCCTACCTTTTTATAGCACCATAATGAGATTAAGTTTCAACATGAAATTTTCAGGGGACACATTTAAACCATAGCACTTCACTTTGTTTTTTCCAGTTCTCTCTGCCTATTCCATCTCGTTCAATACAGTTTGTATATGTGTATACTGTATGTGTGTGTGTGTGTGTATACAATATATACATACATGTATATACTATATATACCACACACACACAGTGCATATTTTTTTTATTTGACAGTTAGAGTTAGACAGTGAGAGAGATAGAGAGAAAGGTCTTCCTTCCATTGGTTCACTCCCCAAGTGGCTGCTATGTCCGGAACTGCCGATCCGAAGTCAGGAGACAGGGGGCTTCCTCCTGGTCTCTCATGTGGGTGCAGGGCCCAAGCACTTGGGCCATCCTCCACTGCCTTCCTGGGCCACAACAGAGAGCTGGACTGGAAGAGGAACAACCAGGACTAGAACCGGTGCCCATATGGGATGCCAGCGCCTCAGGCAGAGGATGAACCAAGTAAGTCACAGCGCTAGCCCCAATGCACATGTTTTGACAGGTGTTAAACACTGACTATGAGTCCCCTTGGAAATTTTATTTAGTTCAGTTTATCGTTTTTTTAAAAGACATATTTTGAAAGTCAGAGTTACATACAGAGTAAAAGGGAGAGTGAGCAAAATCTTCTATCTGCTGGTTCACTCCCCAGATGGCTGCAATGGCCAGATCTGGGCTGGTGGAAGCCAGGAGTCAGGAGCTTCATTTGGGTCTCCCACAGGGGTGGCAGAAGCCCGAACTCTTGGGTCATCTTCTGCTGCTTTCCTAGCCACATTAGCTGGGAGCTGGATTGGAAGTGGAGCAGCCAGGACACAAATCGACATCCATATGAGATGCAGGTTTTGCAGGTGGCAGCTTCACCCCCTATGCCATAACATTGGTCCAGTTTATTCTTTTGTAATTCACAGCCATCATCCTATATATTTTTTACAGAATTGTGTGAATTGCTAGTGTACAATTAAGTGAACAAATGTGAACACCCATGTAACACAGTTCACTAAAGATGCAGATCATTCCCTCACTTCAGGATTCCCTTGTGCCTCTTTTTAGGCAATCCCCAAGCCAATAGGTAATCACCGTTCTGATCTTTTAATACCTAGATTATTTCTGCCTGTTTCTGTACCTCGTATAAATGCAATAATAATAAAGTATTTTCTTTTTGCTTAATGTAAGGGTTTTGGGGCTCATCCAGTTGTTGTTACTTATATTAATAATCCATTTTTTGTTATTGATAAATCCTAATCTATCATGTGAATGTGCCACAATTCTTTCTGAACCTTTATAGTTAAAATCTATGTGAGCAGCATATCTTACTTTCTTAACTAGATTGACAATCTCTGACTTTTTATTGGTTTACACCATTTATATTTAGTATAATGATTATTATGGCTGATTGACATCCACCATCTTGCTAGGGGATTTCCCATACATTTACTATGGGACAAATTTCTTCTGTTCCCCTGTCCTTCATATTCCTCTCTTATTCTTTAGTGTTTTATTCTATTTCAGCCATCATCCTCACTTGCTCAGTCTCCTTCAGGGGTAGGAAACCTTTTTTCTTCCTAGGGTCACTTTGATATTTATAACATCATTAATGGGTCATACAAAATTATCAATTTAAAATTAGCCTGCTATAGTTTTATTGAATTTCTAGTCCTGCTTGTGGTCACCTTGGCAGTACCAGACCCTGTGATTTTGCTGCCTTGTGCAGCACTTGGGTGGATGTTCCCCACCCTTCATACACTCTAGTGAACAAATAAATGTATTTCTACCTCGAGACTTTGCTGGTATTTTGTGCCTATTGGGTTCTTCTCCCAGATATTGTTTCAACCTATTGGCTTCACGTCCCCTCTGCTCAAATGTGACCTTCAGGGGCCACCCTTCATTATCCTTACTGTTATACCTCTTTCACTGCCTGATTTTTCATTATGGCACCTTTTTACTTCCTAACATTATATTTATACTTGCTTGCTGATTTTCTTTATCCTCAGACTCTGATGTAGGCTCCAGAGAACAGATAGCTGCATTGTTCATGGGTATATTGAATCACCAGAACTCAAAATAGGATCTGCTGAATAGAACACACTCACAAATGTTTTATTTTTATTTTTTATTTATTTTTTATTTTTTGACAGGCAGAGTGGACAGTGAGAGAGAGAGAGAGAGAGAGAGAGAGAAAAGTCTTCCTTTTTTTTTTTTTTTTTTTTTGCCCTTGGTTCACCCTCCAATGGCCGCTGCGGCCGGCGCGCTGTGGCCGGTGCATCATGTTGATCCAAAGCCAAGATCCAGGTGCTTCTCCTGGTCTCCCATGGAGGTGCAGGGCCCAAGCACTTGGGCCATCCTCCACTGCACTCCTGGGCCATAGCAGAGGGCTGGCCTGGAAGAGGGGCAACCTGGACAGAATCTGGCGCCCCGACTGGGACTAGAACTGGGGTGCCGGTGCCGCTAGGCAGAGGATTAGCCTATTGAGCTGCAGCGCCGGCCACCCACAAATGTTTTTAAAATAAATGAATGAAAAGTATATGTTTTAGTCTTGCTAACATCATTATTATTTATCTATTCCATTTTCTAAATGACAGGGTCACGGGATGTGAATCTGTGTGAACAGGGTCACAGAGTGTGAGAGATACATGACATTCACCTGTTGGGTAGGAAGGCATTTAATCAATAGCAATTAAAGGAATGGAATAGACCTATAATAATAATATCAAAACAATTAAAAACAAAAAACAAAATTAAAAACAAAAAACTGAGGTCAATTTTACATGTTAAAAATCCATGGTATAAAATTGATAGAAAATGGGGGAAAAAAGCTCTAGAATTACTCAATTGTTTTTGCTTCTGTTATTTGTCAAGTAAACTAACCTTCAAACCACTTTTGATACACATGAAATTATACAGAGGAAATAGAGACAAGGATAATCAAGAGATTGAAGGAACACCTAGATATTCCATTTGATGCTGAGTCTTCTAGCACAGGTGCTTACATTGCAGATGTCATTGTCTGCATGATCATGGACATGCTAAAAGTTGAGAAAGAGAGAGGGAGAGAGAGAGAGAGAGAGAGAGGAGACAAAGTGTAAAGCAAGACACAAAGAGCTTAGAGAAGAGCTGCTCCTATCCATGATGAAGTCTGAGGGACATCCAAATTCTAAGAAACAGAAAACTCCGATTCTTCCCAGACTTTGGTGATGGCAAGGGGCCGTTTGAGGTGACAGAGCAGGGCTTGGCAATGGAGTGGGTAACTGTTAGGCATTTTGCTGTTAAAGTTAATAACGAGAATGTCAGAATCAGAGTATGATCTCTGGCTGGAAATAAACAGAATAATTCAGGACTCCTAGCCTAGAGATTAGTGCTGGACTCAGTTCCAACTATAATGGGATACAAAGATAGTCAGACATATACAAACACATACTCATATTTTAACATATGTGGTCAGTATTAGAATGAAGGGTAGAGGTCAAAACTTCTTCATACATTCAGAGCACAACATTAGATATAGGATCATATGGTGTGAGAGCTACAGATAAAATTTCCTGGTAGGGAGGGATAAGAATTGCCTGTTATTGCCTCAGGGTCTGGTCAAGACTAATCCTGCCCATAGCTGCATAGGATTTTTGCCACTTCTGAGACAAAGGACATTTTTTTTTTTTTTTTTTTTTTTTTTTTTTTTTACAGGCAGAGTGGACAGTGAGAGAGAGAGACAGAGAGAAAGGTCTTCCTTTTGCCGTTGGTTCACCCTCCAATGGCCGCCGCGGTCGGCGCGCTGCGGCCGGCGCACCGCGCTCATCCGATGGCAGGAGCCAGGAGCCAGGTGCTTTTCCTGGTCTCCCCATGGGGTGCAGGGCCCAAGCACCTGGGCCATCCTCCACTGCACTCCTGGGCCACAGCAGAGGGCTGGCCTGGAAGAGGGGCAACCGGGACAG
Organism: Sylvilagus floridanus; assembly: GCA_949820135.1. Classification (NCBI taxonomy): domain Eukaryota; kingdom Metazoa; phylum Chordata; class Mammalia; order Lagomorpha; family Leporidae; genus Sylvilagus; species Sylvilagus floridanus. Next base: position 75,076,723 of record OX463225.1, on the reverse strand, counting down.
AATCCGGTGCCCCGACCGGGACTAGAACCCGGTGTGCCGGCGCCGCAAGGCGGAGGATTAGCCTGTTGAGCCACGGCGCCGGCCACAAAGGACATTTTGAGAACCTGTGGAGGAACCAGAAAACTAGAACCAGAAAAATGCCTTTTTTTTTCTTCAAAAAAGTAGATTAGTGAACCACAGATTCTTTCATTCAGCCACTATTTATTGAGTGCCTACTGGGTGCTGAGCTAGGTATAGGGCTCTCAGAGCACCAGGCAGTTATAAGTGCCTGTTCTCATGGAGTTTTTGATATATCAAGCCCAAAGATAAATTCTACAAATTGATGTCAATTCCAGGGAAAATTATAGGACAGTCATTGAACGGATGGATGGATTTATTAAAAACAAGACATGTTAATATAATTTTTTTGCCAGATCTATTTTGACTGGAAGATCTTGGAAATGCATTATTTTATTTTGACTTTTGCCAGCTGTATCTTAATAATCTTGAATTGAGGAGACACAAAGGCTGCCTGGAAGTAAAACGAGCAGTGTCATAACAAAATGAGTAACTATATCCAAATATTTCTGATGAACTAATCAATATGAAGCTAGTGGGACGTTTATAATATTTCTTTTTCCAAACATATTGTGTGTAACATTCTGTTAATAGTTTGCTTGAAAATAGAAAGGTGTGATTTTCAAATTTGCTGATAAGATAAGTCTGGGAAGAACATCAAATATTTGATGCATGAAGACATCAAGAGATGAATTGGAAGATTTATCTCCCAATTTCATTGCTTGTGTCATAAATTTTTTTAGTCTTCTGTGATTTGTATGGAAAATACCTTTTTTAAAAGAAAAATCCACCTTCAGGTAGATTCCTGTCCACAGCAAAAGACTCTCCTATATAGAAATTCTGCAGTCACTTTGATTTAGAGGACAGAATTAGTAGTGAAAGGATACTGACAAGCTAAAGAGATAAGTAGACTCTATGATCAGTTTAAATAGTGTTAACTGTAAGGTCATGTGTGTTGGTCCAAATCAAAAGTAAACAAGCTCCAGTGATGGAGAATTAGAGAGAAGGAACTGGGGTAGGGGCTAGCTTGTTGGCAACTTTTATTTAAAAAAATAACTGGGCGATCTCAGTCAATGGACTCATGAGATATAGCCAGCCACAGGCTCATGTGATCATGGCTTGCAAAAATGAAATTATGGCATCTAAACTGAGCCAAGAGCACTTGAAGTATCTAAGAATAACAGAATCACACTGAAGAGCTTTAGATGAGGGCAACCAGTAAGGTAAAGAGACTTCAAATGTTGGCATAAAGGGAAAAACTAGAAAAGCTGGAAATGGCTAACTTGGAGGTAATGTGAAAGTAGAGAAGGACTTAATGGACAGAAGAGTTGCCCTCAAATATCAGAAATCCTGTGAGTAAAATAAGGAATTGTTGTTACTCATTTTCGTCTCAAGAACTGAAGCAAGTACTAGTGAATGTAAATCTACGCTTAGGTATATTTTGGGTCAATGGAATTAAGAACTTCACATTATTCAGGGTAGTTTTAAGGTGGAGTGGGCTATATCAGAGTGACATGGGAAGGCTGAACAAATAAATAGATCGCTAAGCTCACTCCAGAATTCTTTCCAGCACTGGGAGTCTAGGAGATGTATTGCTTTTAACCTTCTTAGATGCTTCTTATATGAAACCAAGTTTAGAAACTACCAGGTCAAACAATCTGTTTTGGACATGATGTGTAATAGAATAACCAGTAATTGATGGAGATGTCAAGATGCAATTTGACTTTGTGACCTTGGAAGTCTCTTCACCCTAAAACTCATAAAGTGGCACAATACACTTTATGTGTGTGAATTCACCTGGGTTCAGACACTGGTCCCTACCCTTGCAGCCCTAAAAACTTAAATTTTCCTTCATGTCAAATGGAATCAGACTTGGGTCCTTTGACTCACATTGAAAACAAACAAACAAACAAACAAACAAAAAACCACCACCACAACAACAAAACTTGTGGCAAGATGGCTGAAACCAGACGACGTTATAGTGTTATGTGAACTAAGCTAGACAGAAAGACAAGTGTCACATGCTCTCACTCCTACAAGGAAGCTAAATACATGTGTGCTACAGAAGTAGAGAGTAGAATAGTGTGAGCAGAAACAGGGAAGAGCAGGTGGGAGGGAAGAAGGAAGGTTGGATAATAGGTACAAAAATACAATTAAATAAGCCGGCGCCGTGGCTCAACAGGCTAATCCTCCGCCTTGCGGCGCCGGCACACCGGGTTCTAGTCCCGGTCGGGGCACCGGATTCTGTCCCGGTTGCCCCTCTTCCAGGCCAGCCCTCTGCTGTGGCCCGGGAGTGCAGTGGAGGATGGCCCAGGTGCTTGGGCCCTGCACCCCATGGGGAGACCAGGAAAAGCACCTGGCTCCTGGCTCCTGCCATCGGACGAGCGCGGTGCGCCGGCCGCAGCGCGCCGTCCGCGGCGGCCATTGGAGGGTGAACCAACGGCAAAAGGAAGACCTTTCTCTCTGTCTCTCTCTCTCACTGTCCACTCTGTCTGTAAAAAAAAAAAAAAAAAAAAAAAAATACAATTAAATAGTAACAGTGCAGTGACTATAGTTTGCAACACATTATTACAGATTTTGTAAAGAACTAGAAGAGAGGAGTTTAAAGGTTCTCTACACAAAGAAATAATGCATGATGAAGGAGATGGAAATGCTAAGCACCCTTATTTGACCACTATACATTATATACAAATATTACATTGCATCTCATAAACATTTATACTTATAAATACGAATCTATTTAAAAAATCTCCTTGGAACTTGGAGTGAGTGTTTGGTTTGGTCATGAAATAACTCTTCTACCTTCCCTCCAGCCCATTCTTTGAGGGGGAAAATACTTTTGTCATGTTGTGTGTTGTCTGGATGATACAGTAAATTCTGGTACATGCTTTTCAACTGTAATAGATGTAGAAGCTCCTCTGGCATATTCTTTCTCTCAGAACTTTATTAAGGTTAGGGATAGTTATGTGATTAACCTTCACCAATCAGATACCTGGGATGTAAGCAGATGACACAAAGGCAGGAGGGGTATGTAGAAGTCAAGCATTCTCCTTGTTACTCCCTGTGCAGATTGCCCCAGCTCCAAGGCCATCTCTTGAGTTCTTGCTCTGGAACTACTTTTCTTCCTGCATGTTCCTCAGATTGGATTCTCTTGTCCTCCAACGATTTGCTCTTACAAATGTTCTCTTTATTGTATTTAGCCAAAATTAATTTTTATTGCTTTCATTCTAAGTGATATAAAACTTATATAAATATAAAATCTGAGAGTTTAATTTACATAAAATATTGAACATTTGCTATGCAAGTGAAGTATCTTTCTATAGAAAACCTCCTAGGAAGCTAAAATACCAGAATGTTTCCTATTAAGAATAAAATAAGAATAAGCCAATTTATTTATGATTGATGTTTCATTATAGTGTCATGGTGTTATTAATATATAGACCTATCAAAATTCTGTATTGCATATTGACCTACAAGGCATCATGTCTCCCAAAAGTGTTTGAGGAGTACAAACTGAATTTTTTCCAGGACTCTTCTTTGTTTTGCAGAGATGGATCCAATTCACATGTTCTAACTCTTTTTGCCCAGGTTCCTGGCAGTCCATATAGACCTCGTATCCTGTGTATTTAAGTAAATTTTGCATTCATACCTCTGCTTTGAGAAGAATAACTTTATTTCCATCCTCAAGTACTCTCAAAATGTCCTTGGCTCTTTTATTTCTCATGTATACCTAGATTCCCAGGTCACTTAAACTCAGGAATTTTGTCTTCATGTTGGCATTACACAGCAACCAGGGAAGCCTTAGCCCATAGCTGAATCTTTTATAAATGAAGGACTTTCTCTGGGTGCAGCTAGTTGGGATTTGATTTCATTAGATTTCTCACAGGACAAAAGCAAAAGTTGACTGCCTTAAAAAAATTGATCAACCCTGTGTTTCATTATTCAAGAATATTCCTAGATGGAATTTTAAAATTCACTGATCTAAAAGAAGATATGTTGTGTGCAACATGATGCAATGCATAAATGGAATTATAATTTCTTTAGGATCAAGCTGGGGAAGATTTATTTTTTTCTTTCTTGCAGAATATTTGCCTTGAAAGAGATATATGCTAGATCTAGTTTCACTAATGATTTTCCCCATTACCTAATTGGCCTGTAATTGGTCTCCTGTTTATTAGATGATATGCAATACGAGGTAGTCTCAAGTTGTAGATATTTACATAAGGACTATCACAATTACTGACTCTGGACTCTTCTCACATAACAAGAAAATGGATTTTCAATTTTACTGACTCAATTAGAGAATTAGAATATGAGGAGTCAATTTATAAATGAATGACCTCTTAAATGCAGAAGATTTAACTGTATGTTTAGGTCAATGTCCAAATGATATCTATTTGAAATTCTAAAACCATGAATTTTAGTTTTTGGCAACCTAAAATATTTAAGTATGTCAACACATGTATATTGACTTAATCATATAAGAGAACCACTTTAAAAAGAAAAAATGTGAAGTATTAGTAACAGTATGAGAAATAGAAAGCCAATGACAAAGTTTTGTTCAAGAGAGATTTTGTTAGATTCCTCTTCACCTCTTAAAAACTGCGTGTCTGTGGGCAAGCTGCTGAACCTCTCTAAACTGTATTTCCATTGTTTATTGATAGAATGAATGTAAAAGTAATTCTGCTGTCATATTTTGTATCAATAGCAGTGAAATTGTCTAGACAAAGATTCTGAACTGCTCCTTTGAGTAGTAACATTTTTGCTGTTCCATTTGACATCCTTTTACAAAGGTGTTTATTGGGTGTTTCATTGATTAGGATGTTGAGGTCGGCGCCGCGGCTCAATAGGCTAATCCTCCACATGCGGCACCAGCACACCAGGTTCTAGTCCCGGTCGGGGCGCCGGATTCTGTCCCAGTTGCCCCTCTTCCAGGCCAGCTCTCTGCTGTGGCCAGGGAGTGCAGTGTAGGATGGCCCAAGTCCTTGGGCCCTGCACCTGCATGGGAGACCAGGAAAAGCACCTGGCTCCTGCCATCGGATCAGCAAGGTGCACTGGCGGCAGTACGCCGGCCGCGGCGGCCCATTGAAGGATGAACCAATGGCAAAGGAAGACCTTTCTCTCTGTCTCTCTTTCTGACTGTCCACTCAGCCTGTCAAAAAAAAAAAAAAATGAACTGTTTCTGTGTCTCATGTTTGCAGGTAAGTCACTGCATGTGAGAGCAGTAAACCTCCTCTTGCATAGCCTCTAATGCCTCTTGCAGGACCTACCTAGGAGGTGGAAGAACTAGCTTAGCTATTATCCTGTCCAGTTATACAAAGTCCAGGAGAGCAATTGGAGAGGTTTTCAGTTCAGTGGACAGTAAGTACATTCTGGGACACCTATCTCTGCCTACATACCAAGTCAAGTGAGGGGAATCATAAGAAATATTTTTAATGTTTAAGAGTATTTGAAAAAAAGGAGACAAAGTGGCTTCTTCCCTCCAGATGGATCTGTGTATGTCATGGACTTAGTGATTTGACTAAAGAACAAAGGAATTGTTCAGGATGGTAGGACGAAAAGGAATGGGAGTACTGCTTAAAGTCATACAACTATTTGGGTTAGCATCTGGGACTCAGTTGCAGCTAACCAGGCTCCAATCATCTGACTAGGATGCTGACCAGGTGCCGGATGACAGGACATCAGCAGCAGGGAGACAGTGAGGTGTCATATCAGAGGCAGATAAAAAGTTGGAAGAAATCATATCAGACAGCACTGTCCCCTGACAAGGAAGTATGCAGCAGGCACGAAGCCTTGCAGTGTTCAGATTGTTCCATATACCAGTTACACTGGGTTTCTTCAGGGATTTTTGTCTGCAACCACAACAGGATCCCAATAATGAAAAGCAATAATCTCAGGCTTAGCACTCGCACGTGAAGTCACTGGAACCATAGTTTCTCAAACTCTGCCCATCAATAAAAGAAGTATCCTGTGGTCTTTTAGCAAGTCCTTTGATGCAGTAGCTCTCCACAAATCTCCTTCCTGTTTCTGCTCCATCACTCTCAGGAAAGTTCTGGTGCTCCCAGGTAACTGAGGTATTATCTTTTTTTTATCCAAGTGACTTAGTTCTAGTAGTTCTTAAGTCCTCCAGCAGTCTCTGCACAGAAGTAAGAAAATATCCTCTTTTCTCTCTCTCTTTCTTTCTCATCTCTAGTGGTTTGATTCTCCAGTAAGTTATTCCTTATGCCAAGAATTTTCCTTTGGAGATAATCTGAGTGTCACCAAACACAGGTGCTCAAAGCCATTCATTTGTCCCCTGTGATCCTGCAACAATGCCCCTGGGTCAAGCGTGGGACCTCAGACTTCTCTTCTTATGATGGCTCGTTATTCCTGGGAGACTTAGCATCACGTCCTTCATCCTGCCAAAGTGTGTCTAGCTAGGCACTGTGCCTGGTGCCTGTGGAAAGTCACCTTTCTGGACAATTTAGCAATCCTAGGCCTGGCAATCAAATGTTGGGCTCAGTATTTCAAGGTTTTCCGGACTCCTCGATCTTCTTACAAATAAAATCTGGCTGGCCTTTGCTGCCAGTCTCTGGGACAAGAGAAACCCAGTATTGCAATGCACTTGTATATTCAATTTAAAACCTGGTTTTGGCACACATTCATGGAACTAATAATTCTTTAGGAGACATTAGTGGGGAAAAATATCTGAAGAAGACAGGATATGTTCATAGCAGTTTTAAAAACAATACTTCCAGTTGATTTTCTCTAGTGAATCATATCTTCATAATCCAGCTTTACTGTGTTAGCAAATCTCAAGGCTTTTCCTTCTAACTGCTTTCAGAAATGCCAATAGCTACAGGTGATTGTTAACAAATATATATATATATAATTATATATATATAATTTTGCAATAAAATGAATCATTACAGAGGGAAAGGACCAAGTGAAAATTTTTGACAAGAATAGGGAAATGTAGATATTAACAAGATTTGTTTTTGAGATGTTATTTGGGAGATTTAAATAAATCATGATAATTATTTTAATTTTTGAGCAATAAATGGTCCTTAGTTTTAAGATTTTTTGTTTTTTGTTGGGTAAATACTGTAAGGAGGAACCCTCCCAATTGCTGGATGTGATGGCCTTCATGTTCAGGTTCATTGAAGATTGTGCATTGAAATTCTTGAAAAATGCTTCCATGCTCATTATACTACTTAAAAAACTGCCTCCGGTCTTGGACTTTTTAAAAGACAGTGGTAAAATTTTCTGGATTCAACAGCTTGAGATCAAAGTTCACATCCTAAGTCAGGCTAATTTGGGCAGATATTTAAGTACTGTGCAATCCAAGGTGTTCTCTTTAACTCTAAATTTCAATTTCTTATAGAGACTCTGAGGGATACCTGTCAGAAATAGGCTATTTAGATTCACTGGGGCTTTGCAATGGCGCCTGGCCTGGTAGGACCTAGTCATACCGAGAAGGATAGTCTTTGAAAACCTCCAGACCCAGAGGTCCCATAAACCCTGCAGTCATCTGCACCAATTGAATGCCCTTCTGTGCATTTGAGGGCTTCTTTCCTAATTTAATTTCTTTTCTCCCAGTGGAGATAGAGAATAGCAGGTCCATCCCTGTGTAAAATTCCTTTATTTATGATGCTCCCTGATTCTGATTAAAAGTGAAATTCTATTATTGTTATACTTTATGTATCTGTGTGGGTGCAAACAGTTGAAATCTTTTCTTGGTACATATTAAGTTGATCTTCTGTATATAAAGATAATTGAAAATGAACCTTGATGAAGAATGGGATGAGAGAGAGAGCGGGAGATGGGATAGTTGCAGGTGGGAGGGAGGTTATGGGGGGAAAAGCCACTATAATCCAAAAGTTGTACTTTCAAAATTTATATTTATTAAATAAAAGTTTAAAAAAAGTGTTCCTTGATTTAAAATGTAAAATTCTAGTTCTTTATGCACTTAGTAAAAATTGCTGCTTATTGAAACCATAGGGAATGCATTCCTTTGAAAAAGTTCATTTGCCAATAAATAAAGTTTCATGTCTCTGTAATAAACCTTTTAAAAAAAAACAGATTTATTTATTTATTTGAAAGTCAGAGTTACACAGAGAGAGAAGGAGAGATAGAGAGAGAGAGAGAAAGAGAGGTCTTCCATCCACTGTTTCACTCCCCAAATGGCCACAATGGCTGGAGCTGTGCCAATCTGAAGCCAGGAGCCAGGAGCTTCTTCCAGGTCTTCCATGCAGATGCAGGGGTTCAAGGATTTGGGCCATCTTCTACTGATCTCCCAGACCATAGCAGAGGGCTTGATTGGAAGAGGAGCAGCTTGGACTCTAACTGGCCCTCATATATGATGCTGGCATTGCAGGCAGCGGCTTTGCCCACTATGCCACAGTGCCGGCCCATGTAATAAACCTTTCTTAGCAGAGCAGTTTCCTCACCAGGATTTGCCTTCGTGGAAGCTCAGGTAGGTAGATATGTGTGTCCATCATTTTATAAATGCCTTGAAGTAACCAATGTGTAAGAAATTAAGTAACAATGAAAAGCTGAAAGGCCAGTTAGAAGAACAACAAATTCATGCCTAATCTTCCAAAACTATCACAAATTGTAATAATCTCAGAGTTGCTTCATGTATGAATGAAGTTTTTAAAAGTCAAATTTTTAGTTTACAAAAACTAGGCATTCACAGCTGTGCAAGCTGGCTTCTTTCTTCAGATTTCTCAATTTATGACCATTCAACAAGAAGAATGTTATTTCATATCTAGAGACATTTTAATAAAAGCCTTCAGCATTCATATCCTTTCTTCAAATTTTTAACAGATGACAGTATCATTCTTGATTCTTAGAGACAACTTGCTTTAAGCAGTATGAAAACATGAGCTTAATGTAAAACAGTGATGTGTATTTTCCAACCAGACGCTGAAAACAGAAAAAAAAAAAAGCAGCCATATTAACAGTGGGCTTGTCTCCTTTTACAGAAATGTACTATTTTTAACAATACAGCGAATACAGTAATAAATTGCTGAGTGCTTCTTATGTGTTGATCATGGTGCTTAGCTCTCTATGATATTTGACAACGCTAAGAGATAGTTATTACTTTCTGCACTTATTAAATAACTGAATTTTCTCTAGAGGGCAAGTGACTTGTCCAAAGTCATTCTTTTACTAGGTGACTGAACTAAGATTTAAACTCAGGCTATCTTATTCCAAAGCCATGCTCTTAAGCCATCTGATGTCTTCATTTTCTACAAGAGGAACATACCAGTTGTTCACTCATTGAGGTCTTTAAAATCTCAAAGGTTTTCATTTTAAAACCACAAAGTCATATGCAAGCAGTTTCAAAAGATGTGGAGCTCAGCATCCTGAATGTCAAGACCTTGTCTTTCCTCGGAGATTCAGTCTGGTCACCAGCATTTCAGAGATGCATGCTGGTTGCAGCAATTACATTTCTCTATTAGCAGAATTCGGGGAACAAAACCTTACTCTAGAGCTGTTTTTTTCTCTTTTTAATTGCTTGGATGGAAACTGCCTTTCCCATTTATTTAAAAAGAAAGTTAAGCCTTTACTTAATTTTTGTGGAATCGCCCACACCCACTCTATTTTAGGTTGACCTTTCCTCACCAATTTAATTTCCCTTATCCCAAGACTGCTTCTTGATTGAGCAACTTGAATGGGTGTGATGACATATGGGTGCCTCACAAAACTGCAGTCTGTGTAGATGACAACTTCAGGATACAGGGGCTTCAGATAAATCACATGGCTCACGATTCAGACCATTTCTTCTCCCATGTGACATTTTTTCTGTGTATGATCAAAAAGCATAGAAGTCATATGATTCATACCAAATGGTGCCTAAAAGCAACCTCAGTATTTCATATGTATAGTTTATTATCTAGAAAGTTATTATTCCATCAAAATAATGTTATCAAAACAAAAATAGATCAGTGAGATGATGTAATACCCATCAGTCTGATCAGTAGAGACTCTGCTTACTAGAAGCCACTCTCACTCCTTATAAAATTTTAGAATTGAAAGTTCCAGCACATTGTACAAGCAGAGCTATCTATAATTGACAGTAATGTTGAATTGAAAAATTGAAATGGAGTAGTTTTTCCTAAGTCTTGAAATTCAATTTAGAAGTTTTAGCATTATCATCAAGAATTTACATTTTTAATAATTAAGAACCATAACTTTGAGAGGCAACTGATTAAGTGTTTGATAAACTTAACAAACTAATTTTTCTTTAAACAATCAATCTCATTTACAAATGTGGGCATTTTAAACTGCAGCTGTAAATGTAATATATTCAATTTTCTTTTTAAGCTCTTCAGGTACTTGACCAGACAAGTTCATGTCTCTAATGAGCAAAACAATCTTGAGAATTTGAATAACTCCTTTAGGTCTAATAAATTATTAAACTTATAAATATAGTAAATCTAGTTCTCTTAAACATTCTAATTCTGTTTACAAACTTAGTCAAAAATCTTACACCTTCAACTTGAAGCCACAAGTCAATTACACATTTTAAATTGGAATCACAAGGCTAATCTGTCAGAGTCTCTAATATGCCAGTTCTAAATCATTACCAACACTTTAAATACTGAATATACACAGATTGTCCCAATGATTAAAAACCTACTCCTGAACTTGACACAGAAGTATTAATACTTCATCATCTTTGTAATTAATTCTAAACCATCCTGGATTTGGAAAGCCACTAGGAGGACAATTTGATCATTTCAGATGTGGAATCTGTGTTTTGCATGTTCAAGATGATTCTTTTTACCTCAAATGTGGCCACCTGGAGCCCTTTTAAATAGTTTCTATTGGAGGCTACCATTGCTGTGACACAGTGGGTCAAAGTCCTGGCTTGAAGCGCTGGCATCCCATATGGGCGTGGGCTCGAGTCTTGGCTGCTCTTCTTCCAATCCAGCTCTCTGCAATGGCGTGGGAAAGCAGTAGAAAATGGCCCAAATCCTTGGGCCCCTGCATCCGCATGGGAGACCTGGAAGAAGCTCCTGGCTCCTGGCTTCGGATTGGTGCAGCTCTGGCTGTTGCGACCATCTGGGGAGTGAACCAGTGGATGGAAGACCTCTCTCTCTGTCTCTACCTCTCTCTGTAACTCTGTCTTAAAAAAAATAATTTCAGGAGCGGCAAGATGGTGGAATAGGAAGGGAGCACACCGATAGTCTGGGGAGAGACAGTTTAATAAAAGTGGAGATACTGCAGGTTCAAGGAAGAGTAGGGGAACAAACAGCAGAGAAAACCCTTCCGGAACTGGAGATTCACAGTGGACCTGCGTGGAGAGCGTGGGAGCCCACAGTTTGGGACACCAGCAGCAGATTCAACACACCAGCGCTGGAACGCGAGGTGAGCAGAATCTCAATAGCCCGAAATACCAGGAGGGAAGCGGAAAAGGGAGCCTAGAGCGAACAAGGCTTGAAACCCTGTGGGGAAAAGTTCACCAGGCTAACTAGAAGAGAGAGAGAGAGAGGGAAAAAAAAAAAAAGTGACCCGTACGGACACGAGCTTCTCTCTCTCCGCTCACCTCTCAAAGGTGAGCAAGACAAAGAGCAGGCGCCATTTTGGAATACGTCATAAGCAGGGCGACCTCGGGTCGGCACCGGCCCCGAGCCTAGCAGAAAAACCTGACTCTGGGTGGGAGGGGTGAAATAACAGGAGATTAGAACCTAATGAATGTGTGGTGCTAATGAACTGAGACTGTGAAAAAAGAGACTGTGGGGGAGAGAACTCAAGGAAATCACGAATTCATGTGAGTACTCTCCAGAGACGCTACAGTTCAGTAGCCTTGGCAGCCCAGTGGGAGACTACAGGAGAAACTCAGCCCACACAAAGGGCCACAAAGATTCCTTCTCTGGTCCTTGGGAAAGAGCTTCTGAACTCTGGCTCCTGTGGGTTTATCATTCGCCTGCTAACCACCCCCAATTCCATTCAGCTGTGTGGAATTACTTCCCTTTTGAACCAAAAAAAAAAAAAAAAAAAAAAAAAAAACTAACAGAGAGAGATTTACCATGCCTAACCCTGGGAGTGTCTCCTTTGACACACCCTCAACCCTGAGGAACCAAACAGAGCTCTCAGGCCACACCCATCTCAAGCCTCTAAAGCTCCATCAAAAGCAGACAGTCCACTTAATCTAGAGTCATAGTATAACAAGAAAAAAACACCACAGTGAAGAAACCAATATGCCAAACAACAAACCCAAAAACCGAGGTAATAAGAACAAGGAAGACACTATGGCATCCCCAAATGAAAAAGACACCCCAATTCAAGATTATGAAGATGATGAGATAGAAGAGATGCAAGAAGCAGATCTCAAAAAATTGATAAGGACACTAAGAAGTACTCAAAAACAAATTCTTGAACTACAGAAATCCTTAATGGACAAGGTAGAAAATCTCTCTCGTGAAAATGAAATATTAAGGAGAAATCAAGCTGAAATGAAACAACTAGTAGAACATGAAACTGTGATAGTGATGAGAAATCATAATGAAGTGAAGAATTCAATAGATCAAATGAAAAACACATTAGAGAGCCTTACAAACAGAATGGGTGAGGCAGAAGAGAGAATATCGGACTTAGAAGACAGAGCACAGGAAACTACACATTCAAACCAAAGAAAAGAAGAGGAAATTAGAAATCTAAAAAATATTGTTGGGAATCTACAGGATACTATTAAAAAACCCAACATTCGAGTTCTAGGAGTTCCTGAAGGCATGGAGAGGGAGAAAGCATTAGAAGGCCTTTTTAGGGAGATACTAGCAGAAAATTTCCCAGTTTTGGAGAAGGACAGAGACATCCTAGTACAGGAAGCTCATAGAACCCCTAGTAAACATGACCAAAAGAGGTCCTCACCACGACACGTTGTAATTAAACTCACCACAGTGAAACAGAAAGAAAAGATCCTAAAATGCGCAAGAGAGAAACGTCAAATTACACTCAGAGGATCTCCAATTAGACTCACGGCAGACTTCTCATCAGAAAACCTACAAGCTAGAAGGGAATGGCGAGATATAGCCCAGGTACTTAGAGAGAAAAACTGCCAGCCCAGAATATTATATCCTGCCAAGCTCTCATTTGTGAATGAAGGTGAAATAAAGACCTTTCATAACAAACAAAAATTGAAAGAATTTGTTGCCACTCGTCCAGCCCTGCAAAAGATACTTAAAGATGTGTTACACACAGAAACACGGCCATCAACATGAAAGAAGATAAACGAAGGGAACCTCACAGCAAAAGATCACAGGGAATTCAAAGCATACATTTGGATAAAGAAATTATGGGACATGTACTCTATAGAATACTATACAGCAATCAAAAACAATGAAATCCGGTCATTGGCAATAAGATGGAGGAATCTGGAAAACATCATTCTGCGTGAATTAAGCCAGTCCCAAAGGGACAAATATCATATGTTCTCCCTGATCGGTGACAACTAATTGAGCACCAAAGGGGAAACCTATTGAAGTGAAATGGACACTATGAGAAACAGTAACTTGATCAGCTCTTGTGCTGACTGTTGTTGTACAATGTAATACTTTATCCATTTTAGTAATTTTTTTTATTCTAGTACTATTGGTTGAACTCTGTAATTAACAAATAATTATTCTTAGGTGTTTAAATTTTAACTGAAAAGTGATCCCTGTGAAATATAAGAGTGGGAATAAGAGAGGGAGGAGATGTACAATTTGGGACACGCTCAATTGGAACTGCCCCAAATGATGGAGTTAGAAACAGGCCAGGGAATTCCAATACAATCCCATCAAGGTAGCATGTACCAAGGCCATCTCACTAGTCCAAGTGATCAATTTCAGTTCACAATTGATCACACTGATAGGTCTAAGAGTCAAAGGGATCACACAAACAAGACTAGTGTCTGCTAATACTAACTGACAGAATCAAAAAGGGAGAGAATGATCCAACATGGGAAGCGAGATACACAGCAGACTCATAGAATGACAGATGTCCTAAATAGCACTCTCAGCCCTTAAAGCATTCAGATCTGGCTCAAGAGCCCATGAGAATATTCTAGGCATGGAAAGCCAAGACACTCTGGAAAAAAAAGAAGACCTAAATGAAAGATCTCTGCGAGTGAGATCCCAGTGGAACGAATGGGGCCATCAAAGAAGGAGGTACCTTTCTCTGAAGGGAGGAGAGAACCTCCACTTTGACTATGACCCTGTCGGAATAAGATTGAAGTCAGCGAACCCTAAAGGCTTCCATAGCCTTGGCAACTCATGACTAGAGCCTAGGGAGATTCCTGAGGCCATAAACAAGAGTGTCAAATTGTTAAATCAACTTCAGGAGTCACTGTGTACTTACGTCTCATGTGGGATCTGTCCTTAATGTGTTGTCCAATGTGAAGTAATGCTATAACTAGCACTGAAACAGTATTTTACACTTTGTGTTTCTGTGTGGGTGCAAACTGATGAAATCTTTACTTAGTATATACTGAATCAATCTTCTGTATATAGATAATTAAAAATGAAAAAAAAATCTTGGTGTTAAATTGGAAATTGCCTAGAAAATTAATCAATTTTTAAAAAAAATATATCATGTAGGATCTCTGTCCTTAATGTGCTATACATTGTGAATTAATACTATAACTAGTACTCCAACAGTATTTTTCACTTTGTGTTGCTATGTGAGGGCAAACTGTTGAAATCTTTACTTAATATATAGTAAACTGATCTTCTGTATATAAAGAGAATTGAAAATGAATCTTGATGTGAAGTCTGGGGAGAGGGAGTGGGAAAGGGGAGGGTTGCGGGGGGGGAAGTTATGGGGGGGAAGCCATTGTAATCTATAAGATGTATTTTGGAAATTTATATTCTTTAAATAAAAGCGTTATAAAAAAATTAATTTCTACTAAAACAACATCTCCAAGCTACATCCTTCAGATAAAGAGTTTCTTAGAATTCCCATTTCCTGGGTTCAAAATATTGTTTCAGCTGATATAGCTGGGGCAAGTCTATAATGTCCTTAACCTGGATATTATAGCCCGCCAGCACTCAGCCCTTCATTTTCAATTTCTTGATTACATTCTGGACACTTTCCATATTCTTCCTGATTTTTTGCCAGAACACTAGCCTAATGCCATCTCATTGGATCCTCCTGTTTCTCATACTGATAAAGACATATTAATCATAGATGCATTTTTGAAGGAATATATTACAAATTGGAAATTAATTTTAGTAAACTTTTGATTAAACACGAAATGGGTGGAAAAGATCATGGAAGACTCCTTTATTTTTTTCATTGTCTTGATGAACAAATTAGTTTTTCTTTTCAATGAGTTTAAGAGTAAAAATCAAACTTTAAAAAACTGATATCTTACAAAAGACTTTCTCAGATATGATATGATATGATACCAAAAGCACCAGCAAGAGAAAAAAAAGATAAATTGAACTTCATCAAAATTAAAAGATTCTGTGCATCACAGAATACTAGCAATAAAGTGAGGGGACCAACACTGTGACAAAGTAGGTTAAGCCTCTACCTTATGGCATCCCACATGGGCACTGTTACAAGTTCTGCCTGCTCCACTTCTGATCTAGCTCCTTGACAGTGGCCTGGGAAAGCAGTGAAAGATGGCCCTTCTGCTTGGGCCCCTGCATCCCTGTGGGAGAACCAGAAGAAATTCCTGGTTCCTGGTTTTGGATTAGCCCAGTTCATGCTGTTGTTGCCATTTGGGGTGTGAATCAGCAAATGGAAGATCTCTCTCTCTCTCTCTCTCTCTCTCTCTCTCTTTCTCTCTGTCTCTTCCTTTTTCTGTCTGTAACTCTGCCTCTCAAATAAATTATTTAATTAAAAAAAGAAAAAATAAAGTGAAAAGACAACCTACAAAATGTCAGAAAATAATTACATTTGTGTATCTGGTGAGGGCCTAGTATCCAAAATATATAAAGACCCTTTTCAACTCCACATCAAAAAGACAAAACCCAATTTAAAAAAAAAGGGCAAAGGACTGGAACAGACATTTCTTCAAAGAAGATATGAAGTGTCCAACAAGCACATGTGAGATATCCAACACTATTAATCATTAGGAAAATGCAAATCAAAACCTCACAGCTACCTAGGAAGTTATAATAAAAAAAAGTTGGAAAATAATATTACTAAGGATGTGAAGAAATTAGAACACCTGTACATCACTGGTGGGAGTATAAAATGGGATAGCTGCTGTGGGAACATTTTGACAGATCCTCAAGAAGTGAAATATAGAATTACCATATGACACAGTAATTCAACTTCTACCCTAAAGAATTGAAAACAGGTATTCGTAGCAACACTATTCACAATAGGCACAAGATAGAAATGACTTTGTCTCTCTGCTATTGAATGCATTAGCAAAATTTGGTAAGTCCTTACAATGCACTATTATTCAGCCATAAAAGGAATGACAGATGTGGTAAAGTGAGGAGCCTTGAAATGTCACAGCAAGAAATCAGACATGACTTGCTGTCCATTGGGATAGCAAGCACATTGTTGGTTTCTAGGGACTTAGAGGAGAGGGAAAGGGGAGTGGCTACTTGATGGGTACAAGATTTCCCTTGGGGCTGTGAAAATTTTTTTTGGAAGTAGATAGAAAGATGACATTTTGAATATATTAAATGGCACTGAATAGTACATTTTAAAACAGTCAATCAACACTACCTGGATTTTACTTGCATTAAAAAATTTTATTGGAGGGAGAGGCTTTTTCAGCAAAGTCCCATTTTTTCCCTTTACTCAAGTGATATTAAGGATGAGATGTTATCTGCATTCTTTGTTCTCACTTTGCTGGTGAGATTTCACTACATGTAAGGAGGCACTTTCACCTAAGGGATGGACAAAGCTCTGGAGAAACATCATGGTCCCAGGTTAATTAGGGGCAAAGTGACTTGACTCACTCATGTAAATGAGGTGTTTGACAATGATGGCATCAGTTATGACATTTCCTTCTCATTTGGGCCACCAAATAGCCAGCTTCCTCCATTCTTTAACAGAAATTTTACAAAGTACCAAGACACCTAATTACTTACTCAACCCTGAAATCAACAAAGTTTTCAGAGCATTTCAAATGTCCTCCTGTCCTTTCTGTTCCCACATTTGCGACTGATGTTTTGCAAATGGAATGGATCAATTCTTTTGGTATCACACCCTAGAAATACTTAACAATAAAAACAGAACAGCACATTAAATCCCTAGGAAAAAAAAAACTTATGAAATAGGTAGTTTTCACCCCCAGTTCCCAAGGAAGAGATTGAGGGACAGCAAGATTAAGTAAATTGGCTAAATATCCTTAATAAATAGTAGCATTAGCATTCAAACCCAGTCAATCTCACTCCAAAGCTCAGATGCTCAAACTAATATGCTTTTCTGGTTTGCCTCTGCTAGAAATCATTTCTCAAGCCTATCATGCTCTAAGTGAAGAAAGTTTTGGGAAAAGTAGCTTGTGTGCACTGAATATCCAAGAATCTTGACCTTTCCCAGCCTTCTTTGCAGCTGTGTTGAACTGCACGACTAATTTAGGTGAGACGAAGCGATGTTTGTCACTGCTAAATCCAAGGCAATTAAGAGCAGGGATAAATGCTCCAGGTTCTTCAATCCCATCTGCAAGCTGGAAAGAAAGATATTTGAGATGATCAAGTTGCAAGATGGAGCTACCTGCATCCCTGAGTGACTATTAAAGGAAAGTTACTTCCCCACTAGACCCACATCAGACATTGATGGGAGTGAGAAATTGAACCTGATTATATAAAGTCATGAATTCACTTGTTACTAAACATATCCCAACATCTTCTAACTCAAGACTGTCCTAAAATAAATGACACAAAAGTTGTACTAATGGGGCAGAATATTTCCAAAAGCCTCCCAGTGTCCTTAGTGACTATTAGGATTGAATTATGCTCTCCTTCTCCCACTAAGGTGGTTGTAGATATAAGTTGTCAATATGAAGTCAGTAGGGTGAGCTTTAATCCAATATTACTGGTGTCTTCAGGAAGAGTAGAAATTTGGACACAGAGACATTGCACAGGAAGAATGCCATGTGAAGATGAAGGCAAGTATTATTCATTAACCAAGGAACAAGATAATGGTATGCAAACCACCTGGAGTTTGGGGAGAGGCCCAGAACACATTCTCCCTTTCCACCCTTAGAGGGAACCAACCTTGCCAACATTTTGAACTTGGACTTCTTGCTCCAGAGATGTGAGAGAAGATATGGCTGTTGTGTGAGCCATCCAGTTTGTGATGTTCTGTTATGATGGCTCTGGCAGGCCAGCATGTGTGCTACAGCTGGAGTCACACATTCTTGGGCAGACTGACTGAGACACAAGCATAACACCTTGGCTGTTAGAATTCTCCCCTAATTCCCTTAAGAATGACCACAAATCCATTAAGAATAACCCAAATGGAGCAATAATTTCTTTGTTTTAAAAGAAAACCTCTTTACAAATAAACATGGGAAAGATCATGGGGTGAGAAAACACATTGAAACAATAATGGGAAGTGTACTACCATACATGGTGTAGACAGAGCTTGAGGCTGAGAGACACAATTTTAAGGTCTGAAATTGAAATTTCTCACTAATAAATTCTTTACCCCGTGACAAAGGGGAGCCTTGAACGAGAGAGCTCACTAACCCCTGGGAGCTTGTTCAGACACTGATAGCAAACTCAATCTTCCTGGGCCAGGCAGAGGTCGAACCCAAAATGGAATTCTTTTTTTTTCTTTCTGCCTGTGGATTTTGGTTACTCCCTGCCTGCCAGAGCTACTCTCTCTGCATCCGAAAGGAAGATACCTGAAGCAGGCGAGGAGAGAAGAAAACTCCCTTTGTGCAGGCAGCCTGACCTCAAAAAGGGAAGAAACCTTCTCAAATACTCATCACGCAGAGAGAAAGTATTCCAAAGTAGTCAGCATCTTCCTCATGCAACAAAGCAACATGGGAAAACCCCTGCCACATGGACACGTCCTCAAAATTGCTATAAGAACTTTTCCCCTCTCTGAATAAGAACTGTAACAGTGGGACATCAGTCACTCCAGTTCAGCCCAAGTGGTATGCCTTGAATCTGAACTGAGAAATATAGGCCTGAGCACACCTTGCAACCCTATTGTTTCCCTCTCACACACCTGACATAGAAAAAGATGGCCTGTTGTGAGTCATTGTTGGGTCTGCTGTTTATTTACTTAAATGGTTTTCGTTTCTTTAATGGAGAGTTTAGAGAAAGGGCTTTGCTGTACCCATCTACATCTTGGCTTTCCTGCCCTTGCCTATCTGTATATACCCCCTGGGAAGGTTTGCTCAATCAAAGTTATGAGTAAGATATTGATTGCCAGGGGGAAGATTAGAAACCAAAAATTAGTCCCTGGCAAGGGCTTGAGGGATAGCTAATGAGTTATATTCATCGACTGGAATTGTAAGAGGAAGGAAAATTATTTTCTTTGTTTTAAAGATTTATTTGCTTATTCAAAAGTGACAGAAAGAGGGGGGAGAGAGAGAGGGAGACAGAGAGAGAGAGAGAGAGAGAGAGAGAGAGAGAGAGAGACTTTCCAGTGGTTCATTCCCCAAATGGCCTCAACAGCCTAGGCTAAGCCAGGCCAAAGGCAGAGGCCAGGAACTCTCTCCTGTCTCTCACATAGGTGGCAGAAACCCAAGCACCTGAGACATTTTTCATTGACTATTCAGGCACATTAACAGGAAGCTGAGCTGGAGGAGGAACAGCCAGGACCCAGACTGGTGCTCTGATATGGGATGCCGGCATCGCCAGTGATTGCTTAACCCACTGTACCACTGTGCCGGCTCCTAAGAGAAATTATTTGAACAGGATATTATTACTTGTTCTAGGTAGTATGAGGCTGTCACATCTTTTCTTTTCAGTATGCTTCCTTGTTCCAAAGAAGAAACATTTGAGAAATGGGAACAATTGTCTCCATGGCACAGGCTAAGTCCCTGAACTCAGGAAATATCTTGAAAATGAAAATCCTCACCTCCCAGTCAACAAACAGTCATCAGGTGAGCAGAACTGCTGTTCAAAGCAGAGAAGGGCTGTGCTGATGTGAACTTGAAGCAGTCTTGACTTCTACGAGTTCACAGAGCAGAAGGAGAGAGACAATAATATAGACAATACTATCCCAATCCAACTCAATTCCATCTCACAAAGATTTATACAGTTCCATCTAGGAGCATGGAAAGGGAATGAAATAAGGAAATTCTGGGACATTCATTTGGGTGGAACTCTTAGAGAAGCCTGGGTTTTGGGCAGGGCCTGTTTGGCTGATCCAGATAGGCAGAAGAACACTGCATGGTAGGAAGGGTGGTTGAAGATTGCTAAGCTGGACAGTACAGAAGGAGTGATGGAAAGGAGAGTCACAAGGAAAACAGCTGGAAATGGGGCATACCATGGAGAATATGAGAAGAGCAGGATACACTGTCTCTGCTCCAGAGTAGTAGCCTGCAGCTTATATGACTTGAAGCAGGGTGGAGGTGAGGGCTCTTGCTTTAAAAAATATGTATTTATTTATTTATTTGAAGGGCTGAGTGACAAAGAGAGAGGAGAAGGATGGTAGAGAAAGAGAAGAGAAGAGAGAGAGAGAGAGAGAGAATATGTTCAGTTCTCTGGTTCACTGCCCCCAATGGCCCTAACAGCCTTGACTAGGCCAGGCTGAAGACAGGAGCTAGGAACTCTATTCATATGGGTGACAGGGACCCGAGAACCTGGGGCCAGCTTCAACTGCCTTTCGAGGCTTACTAGCAGGAAGATGGATTGGAAGTGGTGCAGCCTGGACTTGAATGGGCACTTGAATATGGGATGTCAGTATCACAAGGTGAGGGGTTTAATTGCTGTGCCACATCCCCAACCCCTGAGGCAATCAGTGGAAGATTATTTAAGGAAAAGTATATGGGATTATGAATGTAAAATTATGTGTATAAATAAAAATTACTTAGGTTGAAGAAAAATTAGATGATCAAGTGATTGGAGCCTTGAAGATTCAGGTCTCTACTGTTATAAACCTCTTTAAGTAATTTACCAGGAATGCCAACACTGAATCCTCTGTGATTGAAAGCTGACTTTTACCTCCCTACTAGGACATTGCAATTCTCAGCATGTCCCATGCTCACCACTCCCAGGAGCTTGTTCTAATGAAGTTTAAACCTCTTTAGTGTCACCGTAAATCCAGCTGTGCAGAAGTCTCCAAACTTTGCGATTCCTCACAGGTAAAATGTTTGAGTCTTCTATGTCTAGGAGGGGATGGTTGTGATTAGCAGGATCACAAATCACTCTGAAATGTAGTTAGAATAGGGAAGCAGCAATTTTTTTTGAAAGGCAGAGTGATAAAGAGAAAGGGAGAGACAGAAAGAGAAAGATTTCTTCCATCCACTGGTTCATTCCTCAAATGGCTACAATGGCTGGAGCTAGACAAGAACAAAGTCAGAAGCCCAAAACTCCATCCAGGTAGGGGAGCAAGCACTTGGGCCATCACCTTCTGTCTTCCTAGGAGCATAAACAGAGAGCTGGAATGGAGGTGGAGAAACCAGGGAGTGGAAATAATGTTCCAATATAGGAGGATGTTGTCATAAGCCATAGCTTGATCTACTGTGCCACAACACAAGCCCCATTGGAAACACAGTTTCTTAAAAGAATTGGGATGGATTGAAGTTTGGGTTACCAAAATAGTATTTGAGAAGACAAGTACGGCAATGATGTGGAGAAGACACTGGAAAGTAGGGAATCTTCAGGTGGGAGGCCCAGTTAGGAGACTAGCACAAATTTGAAAGGATAATATGGAAAGGCAATGGTAAAGAGATGAAGGATTGAGGCTGCACTGTGGCATAGGCATCTCATATGGGCACTGGTTGGAATCCCAGGTCCTCCACTTCCCATTCAGCTCCCTGCTAATGGCTTGGAAAAAGCAGTGGAGGTTAGCCCAAGTGTTTGGCTCCCTGCCACCCACATGGGAGACTTGAAAAAACCTCCTGGTTCCTGGCTTTGGCCTGGCACAGCTCTGACTATTGCTGCCACCTGGGGAGTGAACCAGTGGGTGAATTATCTCTCTGTTTTTTTCCCTTTCTCTCTGTAATTCTGCCTTTCAAATAAATAAATAAATAAATATTAAAAGACAGAGGAAGAAAGGATCAACCATGAGTCATATTTTGAAAAAGAGATTAAACACACTTGGGCACAATAGCTTTCAACATCATCAGTGAAGTCCTAACAGTGTAGTGTCTCTAACAATACATAACAGCCCAAAAGAGGTTATAAAATGCCAGGCTCTCTTTAGGTATAGATTCAATTATTTTGAGTCTGACTTCATATCCACCCGGTGCCCTCAAACTGACCCATGGATGATAACTGTGGCATATTTTGAACCCCTGATGGGATTTGAAGTACACCAACTCATCAATTCTCAGGGTAGAAGTTCTACTTTTTTTTCTGTCTAAGGGATCACCACACATATCACCCCCACACATGGAGGTGGCAGAAAACTAGTGCCTTGTTTACTCAATATGACCCTCTAGGACAATTTTGGTTTCTGTCTTTGCAATGGAAACATTATTATTTCTTGAATATCAGTCTCTGTACGTCCTTATAAGTAACAGGTCAGCTTCAATTTGTAATGGCTCCCGCTTAGGCTGTAATGCTTTGATATACTTAGACTAGTCTTTTGCCAAAAGTCAGCAGTAAACAGCCAGCCTCTACAGCTTTCTAAGCGAACACTTGCTCCTGTGCTCAAATTATTACTTCTCTCTTCCTGACAACCCTTGAGGAATATAGCTAAGAAGCAGAGACACCACCTCTCTATTTTCCTCCATCTGTTTATTTTTCACAGCAAATTGCCAGCTCTTTGTTTGACATCGGAGTAAAACACTGCCGTGCCTCTTATCTATAATTCTTGAAAGTGCAGCAAAGCATATACCCTTTAATTCCAACACAATCAAGAATTTACTTTCCACAAACTACATTTCATCTCTTTCTCTCTCACGTGGCCGTTGGTGTTTGGAGTAGTTTCAAGTTGTTTGAGAATGTGCTTACATCAACAAAATCAGCAATTTATTTCTGCACACAGTGTAAAGATGGAAAAGTGGAGATTCCACTGAGATTAATGGGAAATCTACCCATGACACTATAACTCAAAGAATGCTTAATTAGGCAACACATTTATACCTACAGGTGCCGTGATCCTCAGTGTGGCAGGCCAAGTGGCTGGGATTCTAGCATCATTTTGTGTACTTCCAAACCTTCGCACCTGAGGGCATTGGAACTTCTCTCATTATTTGTGACCCAGTTTGGCAGTATCAGTTAAGCAGTCATACCTTGGAATGGCATTGAATGGGGCAACTTTCTTCCCCACTGGAACTTAGGAAATGGAATAATTGTGCTCTGAGTAGTTATGCACCCAGAAATGATTGAGATGCTAATTAATTCACACATCTGCAGACACTGGTTCAGTTTATTCAACAAATGCTTGCTTAGTTTACCTTCTGTGCCATGTCAATAAAATACTGCCATAGCCTCTCTCAGTGCAGCTTCTGTTAGGGAAGGAAGAATTGTTAATTGACTACTTTGATGCAATTGTAAACTCAGTGACAGAAAGTTGGATGGCTGGCGCGGCGGCTCAATAGGCTAATCCTCCACCTTGCGGTGCCGGCACACCGGGTTCTAGTCCCGGTCAGGGCGCCGGATTCTGTCCCGGTTGCCCCTCTTCCAGGCCAGCTCTCTGCTGTGGCCCGGGAGTGTAGTGGAGGATGGCCCAAGTACTTGGGCCCTGCACCCCGTGGGAGACCAGGAGAAGCACCTGGCTCCTGGTTTCGGATCAGAGCACTGTGCCAGTCGCAGTGGCCATTGGAGGTTGAATCAATGGTAAAGGAAAACCTTTCTCTCTGTCTCTCTCTCTCTCTCTCTCTCTCTCACTGTCTACTCTGCCTGTAAAAAAAAAGAAAGAAAGAAAGAAAGAAAGAAAGAAAGAAAGAAAGAAAGAAAGAAAGACAGACACACCGGTAGCACTGGATAAGGTATACCTGACCCAGTCTGAAGGTGGTGAGGGAAGAAATAAGAATTCCTGGAGGAGAGGCACTAAGAACTGAATCTTTAAAAAGGAAGTA
Organism: Sylvilagus floridanus; assembly: GCA_949820135.1. Classification (NCBI taxonomy): domain Eukaryota; kingdom Metazoa; phylum Chordata; class Mammalia; order Lagomorpha; family Leporidae; genus Sylvilagus; species Sylvilagus floridanus. Next base: position 75,052,578 of record OX463225.1, on the reverse strand, counting down.
GGACTTAGGGGAGCAGTGAAGGCAAGGGCTAGGGGCCACAAGAGAGCATGGATGTGTGCTTGCCACTCAGCAGTTTCAACTTGAGCAGTGGAAAACACGAGGTAAAAAGTAAGAGACAAGATAGGGGAGCAGAGACAGCTAATGGACAGGCTTGGCTGCCATCCTGCAGAGGTGGAACCTGAACCTGTGGGCAGTGGTGATGTTGTGCATTAAGTCACAAAGTGAGTGTCTAGTGTGATTCCATGTGATTTGGGCAGCCTGGGTAGAGTGGATTTAAGAAAAGAAAACTGGCAATAGAGGACCAGAGCCACTGCAGCAGCTCAGGAGAGAGCTGAATAAGACCTGGGGAAGGAGAACAGTGAGATGAGGCACTGATTGGACACAGGGATGTCCAGAGCTGAAGCCTGGGGTTGGGGTGTGGCTAGGGATGCACATCATTACCATGTTAGCTCTGGGTAGGCTCAGATTACATGTGATTAGCTAAGTTCAATGCTCTGGGGAAAACAGCCTCCTTGAGAGTTTACAAGGAAGACACTGCCCATGATGGAGGCTGGGTAAAGAGGAAAGAGGGTAATGGGCAAAGGAAGGTACTACACAGTCAGGTGAGCAGAGAAGTATACATGTGAATCCTCACATCTGGTGCTGTGCTGTGAAAGCTAAGGTTAATTCATAAATTCAACAAATATTTACCTAGTACCAACCATGTATCATGCATGTGCTAGATAGCTTGCAATATTTTAACTTTACTACTTTCCCAAGGCCAATTTGTAAATTAATCACAAAATGCAATCTACAAGATAGGTTTGTGGAATTCCACTCTGGCAAGTATTTGCTCATAATTATTTTCAGTTGATCTTTCATACTATACAAAAAGGCAAAGACTTCCATCCAAGTATGGCATTCGGGAAGGCAGTGACAGAGATGTTGTTGACTGCTGGTGAACTAGATATAACAAAAAGAGAAGAAAGCATGTTCTTTCCATTCCTCATAATAAGCAGGTAGGATCATTTGGAAGACAGTGTTACTGTTTAATTGAAACAATGAAAACGTGTCACATTCCTTTGACACTGTCCTGCCCAAATATACTCCTAACAATAGATGATATGGAACCTGGAAACCCCATTACTTAGGTTCACCTTCATGTCAAATGAGTGAAAGTTGCTTCTTTAATCATCTCCAACTATGACAGGAAAGGTCTCCTAGGCTACATATGGCTAATTAGTGATTTTTCATTGTTTCAATAAGTACTTCTTTATGTTTTATTCCTTTGTGTGCCCAAGCCACACCCAAAGTAAAGGAATCATCATGAATCTGTTGATCAATGGGCCCAGTCATTCTTTGATCAATAGACGTTTGCTAAGCAACTTGTTAGGACTCACACAGACAGGAAAGGTAAGAAAGATGGACTAGCTCTACTTATGGCCTTTGATTATTCATTATATAATAAGATAATTCATTTATGTTGCAATTCTTTGCTCACTCTTGGCCCCTTTATCTTTCATAAATTCCAATATGCACGATAGCTTACAAAAAAGGTGCAGCATCTATTGTAGGCAGTGACTGGTCTCAGGCGACTGGTCTTCACCTCTCTGACTTCACTATTTTTTAAGAGACATTTAAAAATATGTATGTATGCATTTACTTATTTGAAAGAGTGAGACAGGGAGAGAAAGACAGGTTAGGAGGGAGAGAGGGAGAACAAGTGAGTGCTCCTATCTGCTGGTTCATTCCCCAAATGTCCACAAAGTCTAGGGCTGTGCCGAAGTCAGGCCACAATCTCAAAGCAAGACTCTCACTTGGGTAGCAAGGATCCAGTCACTTAAGCCTCTCTGGGTCTGCATTGGCAGGAAGCTAGAATTGGGAGCCAGACCTGGTAACAACCTAGGTACTCTGATTTGGGATGCAAGTGTCTTAGCCACTAGATCAAATATCTGCCCCAAGACTTCAAATTCTTTCACAATTTCTTGCCTGATTCTTTGGGTCAGGAGGCCCTAAAAATTATCATAGATGGGACATCCACTTTTCTTTTTATCTAAAGATTATTTATTTATTTATTTGAGAGGTAGAGTTACAGACAGTGAGAGGGAGAGACAGAGAGAAAGGTCTTCTGTCCATTGCTTCACTCCCCAATGCCCACAACAGCCGGGACTGTGCTGATTTGAAGCCAGGAACCAGGTGCTTCTTCCTGGTCCCATGTGAGTGCAGGGGCCCAAGGGCTTGGGCCATCTTCCACTACTTTCCCAGGCCATAGTAGAGAGCTGGGTTGGAAAGGGAGCAGCTGGGACTAGAACTGGCTCCCATATGGGATGCTGGCACTGAAGGCGGAAGATTAACCCACTGCTCGACGGTGCCTGCCCCAGAGACACCCACTTTTCCTGCCTTGGTCTGCAAGATCCATCACTAAGAGATGATTGGGAATTTCATAGTTTTATATAATCATAAAATCTTATATAAAATCCCAGTGTAAGCTCTTCATTTGAGTACTTGTAATTTCAGGATGACCAACAGCTTATTAAGTAGTAAAAGACATGCTTATTGTAATATTCCCAGAAATATGCTCTATTCTCCTTCTAGCTAAGTGTTTATGTGTATTGATTTGTTTTATGATTAAAAATCTTATAATTGCATTTTCTTCATGTTCTCAAAATGCCATTTGCTTTAAAGATCTGATGTTTTCTCTGGTAACTTCCACATGGCATCTGCTTAAACTGTCCTTCAGACTACTGCAGTAATTTGCTGGATGGTTATCAATGCACCTGCCTTGTGAAAACTTGTCTTTTACGAGTCGCCCTTCCTCCAAATCAACAACACATCGGGATGTTCCATCTGGTAAAAGCATTGCTTCCCTCAAGGCAGTGTGGCATATTGGTTATGAGCCGGGACTCTAGAGTCCTTCGGGCACGGGTCCGAGTTCCAGGTTTAGAACTTGCTAGACCTATGATCTAGAATGATTTAAATCATTCAGGTATGTAAATCATCCAAGAATGTAAACCATTCAAGTGATCTGTGGGATTACTGTAAAGTGATTAGCACAGGATCTGGCCCAGAATAAATGCTTAAAGTTTCTTTTAAAAGTTATCTGTCTGGGGCCAGCATTGTGACATGGTGGATTAAACTGCCACCTACATGTTGGCATCTCATAGTGTGCTGATTTGAAACCTGGCTGCTCACTTCTGAACCAGTTATCTGCTAGTGCACCTGGGAAAGCAGTGGAAGATGGCCCAAGTGTTTGGGTCACTGCACCCACGTGGGAGACCCAGATGAAGCTCTAGCTCCTGGCTTCAGCCTGACTCAGCCCTAGCTGTTGCAACCATTTGGGGACTGAACCAGCGTCCTCCTTCAACACCTCTCTCTCTTGTCTCTCCCTCTCTATGTAACTCTGCCTTTTAAATAAATAAAAAATACATCTTTTTAAAAAAATCCTTTTTTTCTTGATATTTTTATATCATAAATAATATATTGACATAATAAGTTTATAATTATATAATGTTATACAAATACTATAATTTTCTTGGCACAGTGGTCTGAACACAAACATGGAAATCAGACCAACTCATTCAAATTCTATCAAAGAGTGAACCACTTGCCTTTCTGAGTCTGTTTCCTCATCTGTTATATGGAAATAATAATTACAATAAAATAGATGCATATAAAATCTGCATTCTTCTTGGCCTTTGCTATCATTCCAACTATACACACATTTTCCCACATTTTACATTTGCTAGGAACTGTATTTGTATTTCAAGACCCAGGTGAAATGCTGCCTCTTTTGAGGAGCCTTAGCTATGCCATTCAAGTAAGGTTAATTTTTTCACGCACTTCTCCATTCTTGTGCCCCGAGTGCTGTGTGTTAATGACACATTTTCATGAGTAACAGGTAAAGGTTAAATGAGATTAAGAGAAATATAGCTAATTATTTGAATGCTTCTGATGGTGGCTGGCATAGGGTTTACCTTTAGTAAATGTTCTATGAATCTGACCTTATTTTCTAGATCATATTTTTATAACAATGAGATTTCACCACCTGTTTTCTTAACACTTTTTCACTCTCTAATGATTTTGTGATTGCTACTATTTTTTTTCTTTGATTTCCAAAGGAAACCCTTCTTTTAGTTTTTTGTTTCTAAATGAGATTTTTTTTACTCTTTTTTTAAATAAAAATTTGTTTTAGATCTGTGTCAAGTTCACAGCAATGGAAAGTACAGACAGTCCCCACCTTTTCCCCTCCTCCCACCACACATAGCCTCCCCTACAATCAGCATCCCACAAAAGCGAGGTGAATGTGTTGCAAACAATGAGTTAACATTGGTGAATCATTGTCAATCAAAGTCTATAGTTTATATTAGAATCTTATAGTTCATGGATATACATTCAAGATACAGTGTAGGAGTACTGTACTTTTTATGGGTTTTGACAAATGCATAATTCTCTGTTGCATTGTACATTTTATGGGTTTTACATTCTGTGGTTTTTGACAAATGTATAATGACATATGTCTACCATTACAGTATTGTACAGAATAGTTTTGCTGCTCTAAAAATCCCCCATGATCCATCTAATCATCCCCCCTCCCCTTGAACCCCAGGCTATCACTGACAGTTATGCCTTTCCCAGAATGTCATACAGTTGGCATCATACAGTAAATAGCCTTTCCACTTCATTATATGTATTTTAGATTTCCCCATGTCTTAATGAAGCTCAATGCTTCATTTTCTTTTTCACATGGAGTGAAATTCCATTGAGTATTATAGTTTTTTAAAAAAACCATTTTCATCCAGTTGAGTCCTCGATAGAGGTCAATCAGTTGCCCTACTTGATCACCTAAGTCCACACTACCAACCATCTTTGTTTTTAGGTTCTCATGCACTGGGCTATAACATGGCTCGCAAATAGCCTTTAGGCCATGTACCTGACAACATAGCACAGCCTTTATGCACCATGCCCTCTGAAATCATTGGAACTACCAATCTCAAGTCTGCTTAGCTCTCCTTGTCCATGCTTCCCTGTGGAAACCATAATTAAAGGTCCTTCCCACAGCTCCCTCTACCCTCCTATCTTGTGAGGAATCCTGGTGCATCTCCTAGGTAGCCCCCTGTGGGAGGGTGATTGTGTTCTACCCTCTTGGTTTTTGTCTCACCTCACCACACCTCACCCAAAATAATATGGGTAAAACATTTGGTCTAATTGTAGCACAGTTTGTCCATTCACCTATTGAAAGACATCTTGGTTTTTTTCCTAGTTTTGGCAAGTGGGAATGAAACTGCTATATACACTTGTGTTCAGATTTTGGTATGGACATAAGTTTTAAACTTCTTTGGGAAAATACCAAGGAGCATGAGTTCTGGGTCTTATAGTAAGAGTATGTTTAATTTGTGTAACAAAATATTTGACTGCCTTCTCATGTGTAGCATTGTTCATTCCCACCAGCAGCAAATGAGAGTTCTTTTTGCTCCATATCTTTGCTGGAATTTATTGTTGTCAGTGGTTTGGATTTCAGCAATTCTAATAAGTATTTAGTGGTGTCCCATTGTTTTCATTTGTAGTGCCCAATGACACATGATGCTAAAATATTTTCTCAATGTTTATTTGCATCTGTATGTCATCTTTGGTGAGGTGTCCATTGAGATATTTTTTCTAATTTTAATTGGGTTGTCTAGTATTGTTGAGTTTTAAGAGTTCTTGTGTGCTTGGATAAAAGTGAGATATGTCTTTCATGCTATATGTTCTTTTCAATCTGCTATCTGGTTCTCTAACAACTCATATAGGAACTCTTTTAATGGATGGTTCTCTGTAGCTGTCTTGGTTTATATAAAAGGACATTTTGTGAGTCATATTTATTAAAGCAATAGATTGGGAGATACTGACTGATAATCTTTATTCTTACTTATAAAATATTAATCAATTTTGAGTTAATCCAATACTTATTAAGTACCTTATATTTTCTAGATTCTGTGTGAAATTACAAGGCAGTAAAAGGCCTGGTCACTGGATAGTCATAGCATATTATGAAGGCTAATTTAAACGAAAATGTAGGACTGACTTTGGTACTAATTATAAGTGCAATAGAAATCCAGAGAACAAGCATCTGTGTGGACTAGAATTATTAGGGAAAGATTCATGGAAGGCATGAAGAATGATGAAGGCCTAGAAGATCAAGTAATTCATGGGCAAATGTAAAAGAATAAAGATATAAGGTCAGGCAGAGCACCTTGTAGTTAAGTGCCTCAAACATTATAAACACAACATTTTCATCACAGAGCTAGCTCTTCAAGAAGGTGATAAGACAGCTTTTTACTAAATGATTGATTTGAAAGAGTCAGCAGGACCTCAATTTCTGTATAAAAATATCATTCCTACTATCTGTCTACTCTTAGCATACCATGTTAGATATTTATTCATTGGGTTCTAAAAAATGTGTAATCTTTAAGAGACACTAGTTATAATGGAATGCATTTATGAAACAAAGAGATAGTTATAAATTAATTGCTCATCCACTCATTTATGTAGTCTTTTCACTTATTGATCAACAAATATGCATTGAGTCCCTACTCCACAATAAGCATTACACTGGATCCTGAGTATAAAAGATGAATTAGCTCTAACCCCTGCCTAAAGTAGCTCAGGGATAGTGACCCTGTAAATGCCAATGACTGTGATACAATGTGATTTGTTTCATTTAACATGTGAGAAGGAGTGTTGAAGGCTTTTGGATGGAGTACTGTGAGGATTAAGGGGTAAGAGAGTTGGCCTTGGGAACAACAGAGAGAAGAGGTGGTTTTTTGTTTTTTTTTGTTTTTTTGTTTTTTTTTTACTTTTATTCACCTTTCTCTTTTGTGTTCCCTGCTAAACAAATTATTCTCAAAGGCTTTAGAAGAATACCAGTGGAGTGGTGTCTTCAGGGAACAATGAGGGGGAACATCTGTGGTTAGAAGAGGAAGGTGACCACACAGGTAGCTTGTGACCCACCATTGAGTGCTGGGGCCCAAGTGAGGTGAGAAGTGCCTCCTTTCAAGAAAGAAGCACTGAGTGAGGAGCCAGAGCTCAAGCAGTAGAGGAGGAGTCCATTGGAGCAGACATCAATGGCAGCCATAGAGATGGACCAAGTAAATAAATATATTAGGAATAGGTGAGACAAATATATGTGAAAATGAGAAAGCAAGGATGGACTCAGCTGTGTGGTATCAGAATTTGAGTTATCTTTGAGTTATCAGTAAGAACCCATGACTTTATATATATATATATATATATATATATATATATATATATATATAAAGAGAGAGAGAGAGAGAGAGAGAGAGTCACAGAAACAAACATAGGATTGGTATGTGTATGTGTGTGTGTACATATGTGTCCCAGTTCACAGAAACAAATGTAAGATTGGTATGTATATGTGTGTGGGTGTGTGTACACATATGTGTCCCAGTTTTGTACCCTGAAAGTTCCAGCTCTTTGGCTTATTCAAAACTGGTGTGGAGCCATTGAAAGAAATGACTGCACCGTCTTTTTTGAAAAGCAGTGATGTGTCTGAAGAACAGTGAGTCCATGCCCCATAGACTCAGAATCCAGCTAGAAGGGGCTTTCCTGGCCAATTCTGGGACATTTTGTATCTCAAAATAAATGATATTGCCACACATTTCAACTTTTAAAAACAAATAAGAATCCATGCTCTCACAATGATAAATTATTCAATATATAAATTGAAAGTTTGGCTTAAGTAATGGAATGGCTATACCAACTGAAAGTATTCCTCACAAAATGCCTAATTATAAAAGATAAAAGTTACTATCCAGTGGATAAACCTTTCATAAATCATCTTAATTAAGCAATAAACTGAAATATAATCAGAAATGGGAACCACCAAAATCATGTGCTACCTGGTGAAATACAATGAAACACATATAACATCACTTCCATGATATTCTTATCAAAAGTTTAAGAAACTGAATGCAGTCATGGGGAAACATCAAAGATAACATGAGGTACAGTATACAAATACTGTCATCTAACTCTTCAAAAATGTTGAGGTCATAAAAGTCAAGAAAACACTGAGGAACCATTCTACATTGAATGAGACTGTGACAGCTAAATGCATTGTGTGATTCTGGACTGGATCCTTGTCCAGAAAGGATACTTTTGGGAAACTGAGGAAATGATCTGTGGGTTACATGGTAGTCATGTGTCAATGTTAGTTTCCTAATTCTGAAGTTTGTGGTCAATAATATATGAAAAATATATTTTTATAACATAGATATATCTTTATAAGATACATGCAGCAAAGTGTTTGTGGTCTTAGAATACCATGCTAGCAACTATCTCTCAAATAGTTTAAGGAAAATAGTTCTTTGCACCATATGCAAAATTTTTCCACAAGTTTTGTGCCTCAAAATTACTCAGAACCAAAAGTAGTAGAAGAGAAGTGTCTATCAAGAGGCCTAAATCTATTGTCAGCAAATAACACACTAGTGGATGCTTCACTGACTGTCCATGGAGAATACAGCTCTGGAAAACACAACACTAGGGGGTTGCCTACAATGGCTCTGGGGTTCTGGGCATGGGGTCCAGATCTGAGTTTGTAGTTTAACAGCAGAGTGTCTTTAGATAAAACCCCAACTCTCTGTGGATTGCTACTTCCTCACTGTAAAATGAGGAGTTACTGAAGCTCCCTTCAAGCTCTAAAATTCAACATGTGGCTTCATCTTTTGGTATATCATATCTTGCTGCCACCTTGGTGGTGTTTTGTATTGCAAAGTCTTCTGTATCCATCTGGCCCAAGGAGGTCTCTGATGAATGTGGAGCTGCCCGGTTTGGCAGTTTGGCCATGTTGGCCTTATTTAATTCTTGGGCAGGTAGGATTAGTGTCTCTGATACACCCAGCCCCGAGAAGGGAGCACAACCTGCTCTGATAGTGCATCAACAGCCTGTGAGATAAATCTATGCTCTCTTCTGGCCCGTATAATCCCAGAAGCCTGACTTGAGGCTCGGTTGGGAACTTGCCACAAAGAATGTTCAAATATCCCCCTGGGGGCCTCCAAATGTTAATTCTGGAGATGATGGCAGAACCAGGAGGTGGTGCGCCAGATGGGCAATACTGGTCCACGGCGGGGTTCTCATCTCCCACACGTCAGCCTGTCTGAGTTTCAGAACACATCAGGACACTTCAGCAGCCTCCACACATATCTATGCCAACCACATATGAAAAATGGGCATTCCAATTGACATTTGGCTGATGGAAATTAATATGCTGCAGTGTGCTGAGAATTCTCTCTTCTTAATAATAACCAGATTTAAGAGAATGAGAACAAGATGCAAGACTACTGAAAAATGAAGGGCCATGATCTGCATATCTCATTTTCTCATCCGGTGTAAATTTCCAAATTCCAAAGTCTGTAGGTTTTCTATGTAATTTAACTGGGGAGGTTTCTTTTAGGTATTCTTATTAGAAATTTGTAATGTGTTAAGGGGACTTGATTGCTTCAGAAAGAAAGCCAACAGGATATGTACATTTCTTTGCTCAATTGCTTCAGTGCCTGGTCTGTAACTGATGCTCAATAAGTATTTTGAGAATGAATGTAGAAAGTTTACATATTCACCTATGATGCATATATTCAGGGAAGTGGACTTGACAACGGATTGTATTTTAAAAATATTGTGCAATTTATGTACCTTGTAGAATTCTAAAACAGATGGAGATTAAGTAAGAATTGGTTAAAACTAATGATTAGTGTTTCCTGATTGAAACAGAGTGTTCAATCTGAGAGATCTTTTCCTGTTTAGCTGAAATTCTGTTTCTCTTTTAATTTTTTTAGTTCCAGGTAAGAGAGTTTGTTGTGGGGGAAGACTTCTTCTTCCATACTGCATCCCTCCAATCCCACAGATAAGGGCACTATAAACTAGAATGAAGCTCCTTTATATGTGCAGTGAGATTTCTCCAGTACAGTTCAGCCCTTCCACAAGGATGATAGCTTGCTTATACAGCTTGGGTAACGAATAGCTTAAGATTTATTTTCACATTTATTTAGGGCAATCTTCTCACTGTCACTGTGCCAACACCATCAGCACAACTTGATGTTGCATTAAAAAAGCACAAGCTTTGAAGAAAGAGAAAAAAAATCTGTGTTTCAATGTCTGCTCTGCCATTTATCAATTGCATGACCTTGGGATGGTCACTGAACATATTTGAGTCTCATTTTGCTTGCAGCAATGTTGTTCCAGTTAAACAAGATGGCATTTGTGCAATGCCTGGCACGGAGGAGGCCTGCAACGTTAATTCCTTTTAGTTAAATTCCTCTTTTTCTCTCTTCTTTTCTATGCAATATTTATTTGGAAAGCAGAGATAAAGAGGAAGAGAGGACGGGGGAAGAAAGAGCGAGAGAGATCTTCTATCTCTGATGGTTCATTCTTCAAATTCTGGCAACAGCTTGGGCTAGGCAGAGAGAAGCCAGTAACCAGAAAATCCATCTGGGTCTCACACACGGGTAATGGGAACCCAAGCACTTAAGACATCATCTGCTTCCTCCCAGAGTGCAGATAATAAGGAAGCTGAATCAGAATTTGAGGTAGGTCTAGAACCCAGGCATTCCTATATGGCATGTGGGCATCCTAAGTGGCACCCTTAACCCACTGCACCACAATGCCTGCCCTCACACCATCTTCCTCCCTCTCTTCCTCCCTTCTTCCTTCCTTCTTCCCTTTTCCATCCCTCCCTCCTTCCCTCCCTTCCTCTCTCTCTCCCTCCTTTTCTTTTTTCCCTCTCCCCTCTTTCATTTTAAAATGTATCTGAGAGGCAGGGAGAAATAGAGAGCAAGTGAGGGAGACAGAGAACAAACTTCTTTCACAAATTCCCACAACAGTTAGTACTGGGCTTGGCTGAAGCTAGGTGTTGGGAACTCAGTTCAGGTCTCTCACGTGGTAGGGACCCACCACTTAAGCTATCCTTGCTGTCTCCTAGTAATGAAACCCACACAGCTGCCAGAGTGATTCTTCAAAACATGTCAGATAATAGATGACACTCTTGTGCTCAGTACTGTCCAGCAGCTTCCCATCTTACCTGGAATAATGATCAGGCCCTTGTATCCCATGGCCTTGGTGACCCTGTGTGCTGGGGCTCTGCCTACTCTCTGATTTTGTCTCCTCATTCTCTCCCTTATTCACTATATTCCAGTCCCATGGGCTTCTTTTGCTATTTCCCACCTTACAGAAATCAAGGTTCCCATTTCCACCTCAGGACTTTCATTCCTCTTGTTTCTCGTTGGAAGTTCACCTTCCACACAGCCACACTGTTCTTGCTCTGCTCCAACACCATCTCCTCAGGATGGTCTATATGTCCCTTAATAAGCTTTATTTTTCTGCCCACGTGAATACACGTGGTTGTTTATTGTCTGTTGACACTTGCAGAATGTAGGCTCTCTAGAAGATAGGGACTTGGCTTCTTCACCGGTGGTATGGGATAAAGCACTCAGAAAAGAGCCTCAGTAAATGGGGACTGACGGAAGGAATGCATTACTTTAGGAATAGCCCTGAGGTTTTATGTAATTTGGTAAGAAAAGGGCTGTGAAACCGTTTTTGCTCAGAGACACTGAGATGCTATGTCTTCATAATAAAACAGGAATGACAGCAATGTAATAGCTTCAATTTATTGAACATTATGATGCCTTGCTCAGTAGGAATCTACAAGTTGTTTGTGATCATTCATGAGCTTATAATTTTATCACTTTGGTCTATGGGAAAAATGTGCAATCATTTGTTATAAGGTTATTACAAAGGAAATTTGCAGTTTTTAAACTACTATGTTAAGATAGCGTACCATGAAAATTACACTCTTATCTGTTGATGTACACACACTGCGGTGTTGTAAGAGGCTCTCTTACCATGTTAGTCCTTCCTGATACATTGTGTAACACTGTGCCCTGACTTACCAATTTCCTGGCAAACAGAGATAAAGTCTCCCAGAACATGGGACTAGGATTCCAAAGTCTGGCCTCTAGTTCCAGACAGGGGTGGTTCAGATTGGTATGATGTTGAAAGATTTACTTAAAGTCTCTGTGGTTCAGCTCCTTAATCCATTAATAGTGATAGTGATTGGCATAAAAAATAGTGATAGTATTGGCATAATAAATATACACTATTTGAGAAAGAAATAAAATAATGACAAAGTCATTAGCTTAGATTCATCACTCAATAATTATTAAATAGAATTTAAGGAGGCAGCGCCTACCTTCACCAATTTCTACCTTGAGACAAGAATTTTCTCTAAGATATAGACATTTATATATACATACATATATGTGTATAATTATATATATAAATTATATCAATCTTTGGAAATTCATCTAATTTGCCAATTTGCATGGTTATTTTGGCTGGAACAGTGGAGAGTGAAGATAATGACATGAATAGAGTGAAGCAGGTCATAGTAAAGACTGTGAAACCATTGGGAAAGAATACAGGAAGAGCAGGAAGAATGATGTAGTAAAATGAATAAGTAAATAAATAAGTACCTTTCAAGTATAAAACGCCATTGTCCTCATAGCTATCACCATGATTAGCACCTGACTCCAGCACCTTCAGCTCTCAAGCACTGCATAGAGTGTGCATATGCTTTGTTAAACCATCCTCATTGTTTTTTGTTTGGGGGCAATTTGGCTCCATTCTGAATGGTGTGTGAGAAGTGGTTCCAGGAATAGGCCCAGGAATGACAGATTTGCTGTGTGAGGTCAGATGTGAGCAGAGCTCCGCTGAGGGCAGATTCATGTGTCACTCAGAAGGAGATGTTAAGAGCTCCCTTCTCTCTCTTAAACCATGGTCATTTTATACCTTGAGTCTTCTTTTCTTTAGTCACAATCTTTAGAAAAAGCATGCATTATTGTCCTCACTGAGATACAATGGTAATTTTATTAGTATGCCTTTTGTTGAGCATCAGCTTTTATTTGGAGGAAGAAATAGATGCTATTTCATATAGTAAGACACATGCACATACACACACACACATACATAGATGTACACATCTGAGTCTGGGGTAGATCCACAGAGACCTCCAAAAAAGAAAGAAGAGAATCTGAAAGCATATCTCTGAAGTAATCTTGAGTCAACTTTTGGGGGCAAAATTTGCTTAAAAACCACTCTTTGTCTAGGGTAAATTCTATAGTCACATAGGAAATGTCAGCTCAGAGTTCTTGAGCTAAGGTGTGTATGTGTGTGTGGTTGGAGGTGGGAGAAGGGGGTAGCAGGATAACGAGGGGGGACAAGAAACAGATATTGCTCCAACAGAAATAATGTTCTATTTATTGCATATCCCCCCACTCACATAAAATATAATTTTCAAAATTACACATCAGCTGTTTGCAGTGTCTGAGGCAGAATGCCTGAGCTGGGAATATGTTTTTTTCTTTTTTTTTCCCTGGCAAGAAACTAGGAAATGAGTCATAAAACATTAATACTACCTTAAAATAACTTAGGGAAGGGTGATCCCAAGATGAACTCAAGTTGAGCAGCAGAGGGAAGCTGCACCTCCGGAGGAGAAATTTCATTAAGGAGGGCCTGCCCTTTCCCACGGAGGGCTCTGGGTCTGACTTCTTGAAGCTGTGAGGGCTGTGTCATGCTGAGTGGGAATCCTGGCAGCTTCCCACATCTGCCTCTCCTGAGAAACAGAAACCATTGAAGAAGGAAGGCACCTCCCCCAACTCCCCATTCTACACAAAGGGATTCAAACTCATCAGCTGATCCCAGTTTCCACAAGCTCAACTATAGTCAGAACTTCACTCATGTGGAAATGGGGAAACTTAGGTAGAGCCAGGTTGAAATATAGAGCATTGTTAAGTGCATGGATTTAACAGTCAGACAGGCGTGGGTTAGAATCCTGGCTTTGCCCCTTATTAGCTAAGACCTTCAACAATTTATTTGTTTGCTGTTACACTGCTTTCTTTTCTGTGAAACTGGAATAATCATCCCTAATAATAATATTGTTAAAGTTAAATAGGATAACGACTGCATGACAGTCTATGGTTAAAAAAAAAGTCTTCAAGCAGAAGTTGCACAGTGGGTTAAGCTGCTGCTTGGGATGCTTGCATCCCATATCAAAACGCTGCTTCGAGTCCCCCATCCCTACCCCCTCCATGCCTCTGCTTCTCACCCAGGTTCCTGTTAATGTGCTTCAGCCAAAGATGATTAAAGTGCCTAGGTCACTGCCACTAACATGGGAAACCCATATGAATTCCCAGGCCACTAGCTTCAGCCTGACCCAGCCCTGGCTGTTGCAGCCATTTTGGGACTGAACCAGCAGGTGGATGATTCTCTCTCTCTCTCTCTCTCTCTCTCTCTCTCTCTGCTTTTCAAGTAGATGAGAATAAGTATATTTTTAAATGAAGTTATATTCCCTTTCATATTTAAATGATTCCAAGTCTTCATCCTACTGATTACAGTAAGTTTAATTTCCTATTGGATTCTTCTCCCCCAAGTTGCTTATGGGGACAACAGAAAAAAAAAAAAAAAACTTTAAGTTAACCCCAGTAGTCACTACTCATCTGTGCAATTTCTACTCCAGAGATCCTGTGTAACTTCATGCCCTTGTATAGCTCACGACTCTGGGCTTAAATGAGAATGAAACCTCAACTCGAATATATAGTGCCTTTGTGTGAATCAGCAAAAGGTTCTCCCTCCAGATCAGGCAATGACTCCATGAAGAGATCGAGCCTTGGAATTAGAATTAGAAAATGAGTCCTCTTTCTTTGTCCAGATGCATGCAGCACCATATTAGGATCCTTGGGTTGCTGAGGGGAGTGCAGATTTAATTTCAGCCCATTTCCTCTCCCAGAACCAGATGTTTTAAGACAATAAAATAGCAATACATCTCTAAGCAACAGGCCTGGGTAGGCTTTGGCTGCAAGTAACGTAACACTGGCTTCAAGAAAACTGAGGTTTATTTCCTGCTCATGTAAAAGACAGTAGGTTTTCCAAGGTGTCTCTGACCATTTCACAGTGTTGGTTGAGTGCTAAGTTCCTATTTTTCTGTTCCATTATCCCAAGTGCCTAGCTTCTATTGTCAAGGTGATGTAAGGGTTCTTGATGGCCATGCAGTTCATGCTAATATCCAAATTGTAGGCAGCAGAAAGGAAGAGGTGATGACCAGCACATCCCCAGTGCACATGGATATTTTTGTATACATCTTATTGACCAAAAATTCATCATATGACCACACATGTCTGCAAAGTGAAGTGAGAAATGTGGAAAAGAGGCTAATGGATACTAGGGATGTGCAATGGTGATTGCTCACAAGGTTTTTCTCATTCAGTTCTACTTTACTCTACCATACACTCTCTTACCTCAACTCAGAACAGCCTAGAGTC
The DNA here is from genome assembly GCA_949820135.1 of Sylvilagus floridanus. NCBI lineage: Eukaryota > Metazoa > Chordata > Mammalia > Lagomorpha > Leporidae > Sylvilagus > Sylvilagus floridanus. Next base: position 75,037,237 of record OX463225.1, on the reverse strand, counting down.
TGATTCAATAAAATTTAGTTGAATGTAGAGGAGAATAAGAAAGCAACAATACAGAGAGCTGCAGTAAGGTTCTTATGAGTGTTAAATATATGTAATATAAATATATATGTTAAATATATATTAATATTTATAAATATATATAACACACATAGCTCACTTAGTGCAGAATGGATGTATTTCTGCAATATCACACTCTGAGGGATGTGAGAGCAAACAGACTATGACATATTCCTGACTATGGTCTCTTGTAGATACCATTTGTAAATATCTTGGTTCATCCTTCCATTTTGTAGCAATATTTATGAAGTTCTTCCTAATGTCATAAGACTCACCAAGACCTAATTGCTGACTGATCTTTTTCTTTGGTTTGTCCCATTGCATCATTGAACAGCCAGAAAACTTGCATTTGAAGAGTTAGTGTGATTCTCATTCTTTGTGTCAATTAGCACAGATCATTTGCTTACCTTTGCCAGTCATTGCTTATTAAAACTACTTGCCAAGAATAAATGCTGGAAAGAGAAACCACAAAGGAATGAAAATTACAGAAGGCACTCAACTCTCTGGGAGTGTTTGCAGCATCTAATTCTGATGCTCATTGGCCGCTCGTCAACAGCCTGGGCTGTCCTGCCAGTTCTCCTATATTTATCCACATGGCAATATGTGGACTATATTGGATGGCCATATATAAATGTTTATGTTCTTAATTTTTTATATTTTAAGGAAAATATTTTTGGGACAAATGGAAATATAGTCAGTACTGTGGCAGGTAACAGCAAACAGCTTGGGGGGATGTATAAAAATCATACTACTTCATTGAGAGAAAGTTGACAATAAGTGTTCAGTGAAGAAATAAAAATGAAGATACACACTGCCACCGCTGGTGATTACTGTTGGAGTTTGTAGGTGCTGACTCCAGTCTGAAGGTCGTTACCTTGCTCCTGACAAATTCCCAAGCAGTACAGGCCCCACTTCAATGTCATGGAGAATCTAGGCCCCTCCTGCCTCAGTCCTCAGTTTGAGAGATGGGGAGGTGCCCTGTCCCTCTGCACAGGTCACAGGATTTCCTCCCTGAGCATGGCTGGCAGCAGAACTTCATGTTCTTCAGGGAAGCTCCTAGCCCTCCTTAGGGCACTGTCCTGACAAGATCATAGCAAAGGCTGAGAGTGCTCAAAAAGTGGGGTTTTTCTCCCAACTGAAGTAGAACCATATGTGGATTCCAAAATCCAGCCTAAATCTAGTTTAATCCATATTTTCAAAAAAGAATTTCTCTATATGTATAAGGATATAGTGCTGGCTCTTACTTATATTGTAACAATAAAAACTTAATATCTTGATCTCTAGCATCATCATTAAGGCATACAGTGACTTCACAGACGTTTTCCCTCCAAAAAAGCTATAAATAAGAACCAGTTTTATTTACATTAGTAACAGTAATTTTTCCTGAAAATAATATCAACCCACAGCTCCCAATAGGATGTCCCAAAGGTCTCCATCTAAAGAAACTGAAAACCATCAACAATTCCCAAATTGTACTTCTCTTGCTTAAAAAGAAAATCAAAAGTGCTTCTTTCACTAGGGACTAAATGCGCATATAAAGATTTGTAAGTATTTCACATATCATGGGAAGCACTAAAATGGAACCCATTATTTCCACTTCCTTCTTTTCTAAAAAATGTACTTATTGTGACTTTGGATAATGGACTTATGTAAAATGAGTTTACAACATTATAAAATCAGGATCATGTAAAAGAAATGATCTCTGTTAACTGTAGAAGCAGTGCATTGCTGTGAGTTTCCTTGCAGCCAGGGCAAAGAAAGGAAATATGTCTAGCTTTATAATTCAGAGGTGAATCAACATACCAATTCTTCAATGGAGCGATTTTTCATGGCAGCCCATTCTAAAAGATATTTCCTTGGGAGCTTCTGTTTCTGCTAGGAATATTTGAGCAATATTTCCTTAATGTCTAGTGAGAGACATAATAATCAGTGTCCTTGAAAACAGACTTATAAAACCTACATCAGCATGTTTCTTGTGGCTATCTCTTGTAAGAACTGAGAAAAGCTGATGGCACAGTGTTTTTGAGACATGTCTAACCACTGTAAGAGTGGTTGGGCTGCTGGAGAGGTGTGCCTTGGACAAGGGATAGGCATTGAAAGATCTCAGGGATCTGGATACTGGATTCTGGAATTCTCAGGAGTCAAATATTCCTTTGTCTCAGATATTTAAGGATAAACTGTGATTTTCAGAGGATGTGGCAAGGACCAAAGGAGTAGGTAATAGAGTTGAATTTGATCTTTGGTGTTACATTTTTAAAAAGTTTTCTGAGTGCATGGATGATAGATACGTTTATAACAACTTAGATACAAATTTGTCTTTTCAAAAGGCTTCCATAACCTAGGCAGCTATGTCAAGAGCCTTGGGTGATCAATGATGTCATACATAAGAGTACTAATTGTTAAATTAACAACAGGAGTCACTGTGCACTAACTCCCCATGCAGGACAATGATGTCATACATAAGAGTGCTAATTGTTAAATTAACAACAGGAGTCACTGTGCACTAACTCCCCATGCAGGACCTTTGTCTTTTGAGAATTAACTGTAAAACTTGTTCTGAAACAGTTTTTTTTGTGTGTGTATGCAAATTTTTGAAATCTTTACTTAGTATAGAGTCAATCTTCTGTGTATAAATTTAATTGAGAATGAATCTTAATGGAGAAGGGGACTGGCAATGGGAGAAGAAGGAGGAGGTGGAGAAGGAGTGGGAGTGGGAGGGCGAGTATGGTGGAAAGAATCACTATATTTCTAAAGTTGTACTTATGAAATTTTGTACTCATTAAAAAAAGGTTTCTTTCGAAATAAAATAAAATAGATATAACACAGAAAATTGATGGTAAAGAAAAAATTACTCACATGTCCATCATCTTAACTTAGAAGCTGTGGTGATTTTAAAGCATATCCATAAATTCCTTGATAATCTTTCAAAAGGTAAAGGCTAATTACCCTCACTTTGAGGGAGAGCCGTACTTTGTGTGACTTGATCCTCACAACAGAATGTGTGATGTGCTTACCTGCTCTTGGATCACTTGCTCTGAAAGAAGCCAGCTGTCGCTTTGTAAGGACGTGTAGGAAGCCTTTGGCAGGGAATAAGTGTTCCCAGCCAACAGACAATAAGGCACTGAGGCCTCCCGCCCCCAGCCCTGTAAGTGAGCTTTGTTAGAAGTAGCTGCTGTGGCCCTGGTCCAGCTTCACCTGACCGTAGCCCGAGCCTACAGCTTTACTGCAACCCCATGAGAGACCCTGAGGCACTTCTGAATTCCTGACCTGTAGAACCTGGAAGACAATAGGCACTAGCTGTTTCAAACTGCTGTGTGGCTGAGGGTCATTTTGTCACACAGCAGCAGGTAACTAAGACAGTCACCATTAAGACCCTTTTGGTTTATTAACTGCCACTTGTTTCTCTCTGCTGCAGGGATGCCTGTGCTCTACAGGTCCAATCAAGATGTTTGTATGCCGTGGCATAGCAAGTAAAACCACCACCTGCAGTGCCGGCATCCCATATGGGAGCCAGTTCCAGTCCCTGCTACTCCACTTCCAAACCAGCTCTCTGCTATGGCCTGGGAAAGCAGTGGAGGATGGCTCAAGTCCTTGGGCCCCTGCACCCACTTGGGAGACCCAGAAGAAGCTCCTGGCTCCTGGCTTCAGATCAGCCCAGCTCCAGCCATCGGGGAGTGAACCAGCAGCTTGAAGACCTCTCTCTCTCTCTCTCTGCCTCTTCGTAACTGTGCCTTTCAAATAAATAATAAATAAGTACTTAAAATATTCATAAGTTTGACCTCTATGTTTTTCCTGTAATGGTTGAGAGGCAGGATGGTAGAGTGACCAAGAATGCACAAATCCAGTTTACCTGGATTTGAATCCTGCCTTCTCTCTTCGTGCTTTTAAGCATGTCACTTTCTTTGTGCTTTTTTTTTTAATATTTTCACTAGATATGATAATATATATATAATAACCCCATAATGGGATTACTCTGAAGAATAGATGAGTTAATATGTATAAAGAGGGGCTGGCACTATGGCGTAGCAGGTTAATGCCCTGGCCTGAAGCGCCAGCATCCCATATGGGCGCCGGTTCTAGTCTCAGCTGCTTCTCTTCCGATCCAGCTATGGTTCTGCTATGGCCAGAAGAGGCTCCTGGCTCCTGACTTTGGATCAGCACAGCTCCGGCTGTTGTAGCCATCTGGGGAGTGAACCAGTGGATGGAAGACTTCTCTCTCTGTCTCTACCTCTCTCCGTAATTCTTTCAAATAAATAAAATAAATCTTAAAAAATGTATAAAGAGATTAGGGGTATCTGACATGCAATAAGCACTATGTAAGAGCAAGTGATTATTATGCCATGTGACAGTTGATCATTATTTTTAATGACCACATAATACTGTGTGCAGAGATGCACCATATGTGTCTCATCACTTCCTTACTGTCTGAAAGTTAGGTTATCTTGACTCTTTTTTGCTGTTATAAATTATGATGTGAGAGTGAGAGAGTTTAACCTAGTGCCTAAGAAGCCTGCAGCCTGTATTGAACACCTGAGACTGATTCCCAGCTCCGGCTCCTGACTCCAGCTTCCTGCTGATGCAGGTTCTGGGAAGAAGTGATGGCTCCAGTGATTGGGTTCCTACACCCGTGTGAGAGACCTAGACTGAGTCCTTGGCTCTAAGATTTGGCTCCAGTCCATCAACGGCAGCCATTGTGGGCATTTGGGGAATAAATCAAAAGAGAGCCTCTCTGTCTGCCTCTCTCCCCTTGCCTCTCAAATAAATAAAATACTGTGATAAGCATGATTGACAACATACTATTTCATCAGAGTCTCAATACATAAACATTGAACCAACTCAAAAATATTGAAAGTGATTGAGCTATGCAATTCAGCTTTTCAGTTACTCAGCATACACTTTAGTTTAATGAATGGCTCTTCAGGTCACATTTGTGAATGTTTTAGTAACAGGTCTGCATGTGGTGTAAGTGGCGACAGATCCTATGCAGGGGCTTGGAGACTTCAGGCACTAATTTCATTTGAGTTTTACAACATCAAAAATCACAACTGTGCCAAGGTCCAGATAACAGGGACCATGGTTCCAGACACCAGGGAATCAAGGCAACTGAGCTTAAATTTTAGTGCTGCTACATGTTAGCTGTGTGACCTTGAGCAAAGTCAAGGCTCATTGTTCTTGAATGTAAATTTCTAGGATAATAATTCCTACCTTATGAGGGACAGGCAAAGGATACAGTAAAACAGCTTTTGTTCAAGTACAAAGTAAAAATACAAAGATGGTTGTTTGGTTGTTATTCCTAGGACGGTGAGCTTCCTGGAGGCAGGAAACTGTGACTTTTTCTCCTTCTGGTGAATAAATTCCATTGCAGCTTTGATTGTGATTGCATCATCAATAGAGGCCACACGTCTCCAGCATCTAGCACATAGCAGGCACTCAGCAAATGTCAATTGAATGAACAAACTAATTACTCTTACCTTGAACAGGGACTTGTGTCCTCTGGCGAGCTGTTCACCATCTGAATCCCTCAGCTAGACTTCACACCAGGGCTGCTCCTCCAACCACAGGAATTCCTCAAGGGTGAGCTGTTTCACAGCCAGAGCCAGTGCCAGCACTGCTGTTGGCCATTATCATGGGAGAGGTCCTGGGACTTCATTCAATGGCATCCCACTGGGATGACTGAGGAGTGAGGGAGAATGAAGCAAAAGCATTAGCTTGTCTCAGCATTTCCTCATCTGAGTCTTGGCATCTTCCTTGCCTGCCGGCTTCCCCCCATCCTCATTTTCTCTCTTCCATCCAAAAAGACACACACGTACCTCCCAAGTATCACTGTAGGGCTGGAGTCCAAAGTCTTCCCTTATCTGAAATTCACTGTGCACTTGCCATTTGGCAGAGCCTGCAAACAGCTCAGTGGGTGTTTTTACAGTTAGTATTAAAAAAAAAAAATGCCACACTACTAATAAAGTTTTCCTTATTGTTGGAAGTGTTGGCAAAGGCAGATGTCTGGGGAGATTGACTGTCTGAAAAGCTCCATTATGCTGCAAGAATATATTTGATAGAATTTCTACAGCTCCTGACTGACTGTCAACTGCACCGTGCAGCTTTTGAAAGTTGCTTCCCACTTCTTCCTAACAGGCCCTCAAACTTACAAAACACTCAGGTCAGTTGTTGAGTAGCTGAATCTTTCCGAGTAATTAGCATGTAGAATTACCAGGTAGCAGGCAATGTTTGCTTGTAATCCGTCAATAGGCGCTCCAGTAGGGTAATTGTCATCTTGAGTGGCCTTGCAGCCACGTCTAAATTAAAGTGTCAATAGAGAGTTTATTTCTGTCTTTTATTCCCACTGCCAGGCTGTGAGTTTTTCCTTTAGATATCCAAGCTCAAAGCAAGACAGGTGTAAAACACATGAATTTCAAGGGAAAAATCTTTCCTAGTGATGCAAAATAGGTAAATGAATTTAGGCCTCCTTCTTCTATCCACTGACTTGGTCATTTTGTGTCAGTTTATATATTCAAGGGAGCTATACAGTATCTGATCAAGGCAAGATGGAGAAGAAGTCTTGAAGAAAGCTGTGAAACTATACTTTGCCAGCTGCACTGGGGGTGGACAAAGATGGGAAGCTCTTTATTTTTGAATTTTGATTTTAAAGTTTCTATTCATTTACTTAGGAGGAAGAGAGAAGGAGGGAGAGGAGAGAATGAGTGTGCAAGCTTCTATCTACTTGTTTACTTCCCAAATGTCTACACCAGCCAGAGTCAGCCTGAGGCTGGGTAGGGATGGTGGGGGCAAACTTAGGAGCCTGGAACTCAATCCATGCCTCCCAGATGGGTAACAAGGACCCAATTATTTGAGTCATTATCACTGTCTCCCAAGATCTGCATTAGCAAGAAGCTGGAGTCAGGATCAAGAGGAAGGGATCATCACCAGGGTCTACAATGTGGGTCGGGGGCCTGGGGGTGGGGGTCTTAACTGTTTGGCTCAATGCCAGCCCATGAGGGTCTTAATGATTCATTGACATTTACCATATAGTGTCAGGGCTGTTACCACCGCTGGGCTTCCTATTTTAGCTTCTTATTCTTTCTTTCTTAATGCTTCCAATAACAGTTTTCCAGCTCAAGACAGGTGGATTTGCCAAAATTACAAAACCTATATCACATACAGTATTCTTAGATTGACAGAGAACTGATTCAGGAACATTTTTCTTCATCAGGGGAGTCAGTCCTGGCTGACTTCACGTTTTGTGATTCTCCTGGAATCAGTGGGTCAAGCCTCTATGAGGTCCAGCCAGTGCTTCATTATCATCAATGCCTTTCCTCTTTGAAGTTCTCTTGATTGGAGAAAATCATTTCTCATTTTATATTAAGAGACAGGATCTTATTTTCGTCCTTTCATTCATTCTTTTCTTTCTTTTTTTTCCTGACTCACATATAGAACCAAGATGTTGGTCTCCAGAAGTCCATATGCTAATTCACAGATGGCTTTTACGAATGTTTCTTCCCCTTACCATTTGAATCATTTAGGTAAAGTGCTTTATTTTCCAATACAGGATAAAAAACATTCTAAATAGAAATTGGTGTCATATGGTATCTAACAATTTCTTCAGGTACTGCAGTCAGTGTAGTTTGGTAATGATCATGAACAAGACACAAATATTATTATGAGGTTTTTCTTGGATTTGCCTTCTTGAAGATTCCATTTAAAGTTGAAATCTGAAATGTTGTGCATACAACAGTTGGTATTCAGCATTTGGTTTGAATTTATTTCTAATCAAGTTAAATAGATTATCTTCATAGGTAAAAAGAAATCCAGAATGGAAAAAAAAAAGAGGGATGTCCTTATAATCAATACATTCTGTTAAGGTATTTTAGCTTCAATGTTAATCAGTTTGTTGCGGGGGGAGGGGGGGAAGAGCACACAGAGAAATGTGTAATTGAATGTGGTCTTCTCCTAGGCATCCAATATCTATCTGGCCTTGGTAGGTCATCATACAAAGGAAGATCCAAACTTGAGAAAGGAACCCCCCTGGGAACTTGTCTCTATAACATCCCAATGGTTAAAAATCAATTTCCCAAACCCCTGTATTAGATAGCCATCAGCAAATACACAGGTGATTCCTACAAATTTTGGTAGAAAGAATAAAAAATGTTTGCAAGCCTATCCATGATATAAGTAAGCTTCAGCGCATAAGTCCCCCTCTGATGGGGATTTTTGACAGTCTGTGGCAACTTGACAGATGTGTCATAATGTCTAATCCCTTTAAACCCCTAAAGCTCTTGGAAAGTGGATGTTTTAAAAGAGCAGATTGAAAAACATGCTGATCTTGTGTTGAGCTTTTACCTTCAGTGTCTGTACTGCCCCCCAAATCCTTTCCTTCTGCAAAGTGCTAGAGGATAGGCAATATGCAAATCTAGACCTTGAAACAGCAATAGGGAAACAGGAGCTAGATGGTATTCCCTGCAGCTGAAACAATAAAAACAGAAGAAGGTGAACCTAAATGAGCCCTCCTTTCTCCAGCTGAAACCCCAAAGCTCTACTGTTTTAATAAGAAGCTGCCTTCCACCGAAGCCCTCAGTGGCCACATGCCTGCATACCTCCGTTAAAGAAATACATTCCCAGTTGGGGTCTGGAAGGGCAAGAGAACAAAAGTGGGGATATTCTCATAATGAAAAAATAAGACTTGACCTGCTCCCAGCCCGCAAAGTTCCTCCCCATCCTGGTCAGTGATTTTTAGCTGTGGTCCACAATTCTGAATTGTGGAAAGCCAAGCTTAGCGTGCGGCTCGGTGCCAGATTCGGTGGAGGCCAGGAGGTGCTTTCATGGAGCACACTGACACCCTTGGAACTGCACACAGTTGTGAGGTCTGCTTCTCAGACATTTGGCCAACTGCCATGGGGAAGGGAGGGAGGAAATCGGGCCAGTTTGCATTTTGTTACAGACCAGCCTTTTGGATGACAGAATTCTTTCCAATCAAAATGCCATGGATTACTCCCTGCTGTGAGCTAATAGGGTGCTAATTAGCATATTTCATTTATTTACTTAACTGGGATAGAAACCATTGGGCATGTGGCCCACTTAGAATGGTTTCCTGGGGAAGCCATGAACTGCTCTAAGTGCTACCTCCATATGCATTAAGGAAACCAGTTCACAGAAGCATAGTTTGAGGCCCCCGCCTCTGCCCTTCTCCCCTTCACACCTTCCGATCCTTCAAACACACACACACACAACACAGGCAAGGGCTGAGCCTAATCAGGTCACACTTCAGTAAGAATCTGAAGTGAGAAATTAATTACTACGGCCATTTCCAAATGTCCACCCTCATAAGTGTGTTTTGGCCACTGTGTGGACCATTGTTGACTTGCTGCATCACCCATGATGATGATGATGATGATGCTTGGGCACGAGTGGAATCAAGGGCCCCTCTGATCTCTTCATCACTCTCTTAGATGGAAAGATCAACTCACACAGTGGGCAAAGATGGTTTGCTGTGTCCCAGGGCCTCCTCCGGACTATTAAATGGGGAATCATGAAACACTTACTTGCCATAACTTCCTCCTTATTTAGGGAAGAACTGACTATATATAATACATAAAATTCTTACACCACTCTGAAATAGGTCTAAGTTCTTTGGAGTTTCATATCTGTTAATCTCTTAAAGGGGTGGGGAACCTATTTTCTGGAAGGGCCATTTGGATATTCAAAATATCATTCATGGGCCATACAAAATTATCAGTTTAGGGGCTGGCACTGTGGTGTAGTAGGCTAAGCCTCTGCCTGCCATGTCCCAGCTGCTCTTCTTCTGATCCAGCTCTCTGCTATGGCCTGGGAAAGCAGTAGAAGATGGCCCAAGTCCTTGGGCCCATGAACCCACCTGGGAGACCTGGAAAAAGAAGAAGCTCTTGATTCCTGCCTTTGGATAGGCCTAGCTCCAGTTGTTGCAGCCATTTGGGTAGTGAACCAGTGGATGCAAGACTTCTCCCCTCTGTCTATAACTCTACCTCTCAAATTAATAAGTAGACTCTTTAAAAAGATTATCAACTTAAAAATTAGCCTACTATAGATTTATTGAATTTTGAGTCCTGCCTTCAGTTGCCTTGGTGGGACCGGAGCAGATGATTTGGCAGGCCTTATATGGCCCACGGGCTGGACATTCCCCACCCGTACAATGACATTTTCAGTTTGTTCAGGGACAAATCATTAACGAAGCATCCAACACTCACTACTTCTTATGTGCAGGGTCCAGGTGCTAAGTAGTCGCACCAAGGGATTGGAAAGCAAGCAGTCAAGTGCTCCACCAGGACCTCTGCCTGAGTGGTCCAAGAGAGCCAGTCTCATACAGTGGAAGAATTTCTCAACAACTGGCAGAAATAAATATATGCAACAGCTCTACATTTCTGTATAATCTTTATTTACTAAAAACTCAGTCAGTGGCTCCATGATCCACTAATTGTCCAAGATAAAAATCTGAGTGCCAAGCTGAAGTCTTCCTCTCACTTTTCCACCCTGATGTTTTTCAGCCCTGGCATCTCACCTGCTCTCCCTCTGTTTCTTCTTCTTCTCCTTTTCCTTCTCTTTCTCCTCCTCCTCCTCCTCTCCCCCTTCCCTTCCCCTGCCCCTTCTCCCTCTTTCTTGTGTGGTTTTCACTTCACAGTATCACTGACATTCCTAAGGATCTGGCATCACCAGGAAGTGAACCGGTCACTTGCAGGTGTCTGTCTGTCTTGGAGCAGTCTTCAGCCATGGTTACAGGTCAATGCTAGTGTTCACTGAGCAGCCAGATCCCCAGCTTTCCTTAATATTACTCTTGATTTTGACTGTCTTTGCTGCTTTCTCTTGTGGCATTTGTTTGTGACAATCAGAAAGTTACCTTTGAGCAAACTGGCTTTCTCTCTTTTTGGCTAATTTTGAACCTTTCTCAGAGGCATGTAGAATGCCTTGACAGCTTTCTGTAGCCAAGAGGGATGCAGTGGGACTGCCCAGATCCTCTGTAGCACAGACTCACAGCTCTGGTCCTCCAGAAAAATTTGCACCCAGACACTTGAGGGTTTTATCTACCTTTTAGCTGCTGTTTCTTTTACTTTTTCTGCTACTCCAAATTTTGCACTGTGCCTATCAAATGAAACAAGGATTTGTCTGCATCTTCAGCCTCTTAACAGACCATCCCCTATACCTTTCTCCTAAACTGTGTGTAGATTCAGAGTAAGTACATAAATAAAGTAAATGATTCAACAAGTGAAATTTTACCATATACTTATAAAATAACCTTGAGGTCATCTGGCTCTGGGTCTGCTGACATTCCTGACAGTACACAATGGAACATATTGACTCCCAATTCTCCCATTCAACTCACCTGGGCTTTTTGGATGGGCCACTTAGCATCTCTGCATTCCCACTGTAAAATGTTTATGAGAATGATACTCTCTGCCAGGTAATTATGATGTACTTTGAGCCCCTGGGAGAGGAAATAACTAGGTAATGTTTTCATGTATCAGTTTCTCATATTTTGTCCAGAAATTCTCTCCCTTTTCCTTTTTTGCACAACTCATTTTAGTGAGATATTAGGCAATCTGTAAGGCAAAGACTCTTTCCTTGCCTTCTTTTACATTTCATAGGGATTAGTGCAAAATGAGGTATACAGTTGGTACCTAATGAATGCACATCAGATTAATAAGCAAATAGAATTCTACTCTTGTATTTCCTGAACCATGTGTAAGGTCCTCTATCTCGGTGACATTTATGATGCAGTTTACTGCTTTATTCAGGAGTATTTTCACTTTAATATCACAAGCTGTTTTTAAATTTAAAGCACTCTTCCTTGGCTTCAGAGTGCCAGCTATATCATATCAGAAGGTCATATTGTGGTGTTCTTGTTGAGGACATCTTTCCAAATGAAACAGCACATATGCAGCCACAATTTGTCATTCTCTCAGTTATGTACAAGTTCAGGTGTTAATACATAACTAAATCAATCAATGGATTTGATGTGATTCCTTCTTTTAAAAAGTTTACCATACTCTATCTTTTATAGACCTTGATCAGATTTCTTGATCAGATTTGAAGTTCTCAGAGCAGAAAGCAATATAATTGTTTATATAATTGTTTTGGACTCTATAAAATTCCATGCAGTAATTGTCTAGTAACTGAGTTTCCTTAACTGAACTAATATGAAGTCTAGTTTTTTAAACTATTTATTTATTTTTTATTTGAAAGGCAAAGAGAGAGGCGGGGCTTCCATCCACTGGTTCATGCCTGCAATAGCCTTGGACGGGCCAGCCTAAAGCTAGGCAAGACCTCAATCCACACTGGTGGCAGAGACCCAACTACTTGAGTCATCACTGCTGCCTCTGTGGGTATACATTAGTATGAAGCAGAAGTCAGGAACCAGTGCTGGAACTCAAACCCAGGTTTCTAGGCATTTCTAACTCTGATATGTGATGTGAACATCTTAACTGCTAGGCCAAGTGCCTATGCAGGAATCCTCCTTTTATTTTTTAATATAAGATGCTATTTCTTGCTTGAAACATGGGAACTATTGAATAGTATCTTAATATTACAACCTACTTCTCCAAATAATTAACCTCATAAACTAAGTTCTCCTATTGAGGAATCTAAGATAGGTGAATAAGGAGAAGACATGCCGAGTTTAACCATGGGAAGATATTAGAGAAACAAATCAAGAGCCACATCCCCAGGGTATAATTTGAGACAAATTTTCAGGTGAGGCAGTAGAGAAGAGAACAGACTCTGAGTAGCAAGAACAGTGTATAAAGAATATATATATAAAGAATATATATATATATATATATATATATATATATATATAAAGAATCCTGTGGTGATGTGAGCTCTGCATAGGCTGAGAAACTGAGAAGAGTGGAGTGCATCTGGATTTATGGGCATTCACTCTGTCTGATTCCCAAAAATCAGAACCTCCTGAGAGCTGGGGAGATACTTCCTGGAAGTCTCAGTACTCATGCTATGGAGCACATAGGTACTACGCGCAGTCCATGTGCCTGAGTGAGTCCAGTGAGTCAGTTCACCTAGGCATAGAGAAGGACTGAGACTGTGAACAGGCCAGCAGCATGTGCATCCCCTACTCCTGCTGATGATAGTCAGAGGAGATCTACCATGCCCAACTTGGGTGTCACTCTTGACTCTTTCCCTGCCCACAAAGGCTGGCTAGAGTTCCCTGGCCACACCAAGCACACACATCTGGATGTTTGCTGTAAAGCACAGGCATTCTGCCATGCCACAGAGGCACATGTCCAAGAGCAAAACCTTCAGAGGAGATACCAACAATTGCTTCTCCAGATGCATGAAAATAAATGCAGAAATATAAGAAATATGAGCAAGAAAGTCAATATGACTCTCCAAAAGAAACACAATAAAACATCAATATTAGACTGTGAAGACTAGGAGAGTGACAAAATGCCTGAAAAGAAATTCAAGAGAATGTAAGATTACTTAAATTAAAATTAAAATTACTTTGTAAGATTACCTAAAACATGGAGAAGCAGTTACATGAAATAAAGAAATTTGTACATAACACAGATGAAAACTTCAGCAGAGTTATGGAAATATTAAAGAAAAAATCAAATTGAAATATTATAAGTGAAGAATTTACTATTCATATACAAAAGCATAGCGGAAAGCCTTAACAAAAGACTCAGTGAGGCAGAAGAAAGTGTATCTGAGCTGGAAGACATTAGACATATCTTTTGAAACATTTCATTCGATGAAGAGGAGGAGGAGGAAGAAGAAGAAGAAAAAGAAGGAGAAGGAAAAGAAGAAAATGATAATTAGAAAAATCCAAAACAGAGTTTCGGATCTATGTGATACCATTAAACAACCAAATATATGTTTTAAGAGTTCATGAATGAGTGGAAAAAACAGAATGACTTAGAAAAATTTCTCAGTGAAATAGTAACAGAAAACCCTCCCAATTTGGAGAAAGATGTGGATATCTAAATACAGTAAGCACATAGAACCCCAAATAAGAATGCTCAGAAAGGATCTTCACCATGGCACATTATAGCTAAACTTTCAAAAGTAAAACACAAATAAAATATCCTAAAATGTCAAGAGAGAAATGTAAGAATACCTTTAAAGATCTACAGTTAGACTGGCAGCAGATTTTTTCATCAGAAACCCTACAAGCTAGGAGAGAATGGAGAGACATACTCCAATTCCTAAAATTAAAAAAAAAAATCACTCAGAATACTTTATTCAGTGAAGCCCTCATTTATAAATGAAGGTGAAATAAAAACCTTTCAAGAGAAACAAAAATAAAAAGATTTCGTCCTATCTGTTCAGCTTTACAAGTGATACTTAGGGATGCACTACACATAGAAACATAGAAAGATAGCCAGCATCATGAACGAATGTGAATACATAACACATCCTAGTAAAAGAACAAAGGAAATCCAAAATAAACAATAGGAATATTTATGGGAAAATGGCAGGACCAAGTCATTATTTATCAGTTATAATCTTAAATGCAAATACATTAAATTTTCCAATTAAATGATACAAACTGACTGACTGGAATAAAAAAAAATCTCCTATTATTTGCAGGAAAATTACAAGAAGAGAGGAAACAACTCTCTTATTTATTTACTGTTTGGTTGGTGCCCAAGTGCTCTGGGCTCAAAGTGATGGAGACAATTTATAAATCACTCAAAATTATTGTATGCATATTATTACAACTACAGACATTCTTCAACATGATGATTCAGCTCATGGTCTTCATATTTTATGATGATGCAAAAATTATCTACATTCAGCAAAATAAGTCTTTGGATTTTGAATTTTGATCTTTTCCCAAGCGATTGATATGCAATACAAAACTTTTTCTCAATGCTGGGTGGCAGTAGTGAGCCCCAGCTCCCAGTGAGCTGTGTGATCTCTAGAGGACCAATGCTCCACAGTGCACTATATTGCTAAGCTGTGATGTTTGGTAGGCTAAGTAGATTCAATGCATTTTGAACTTATCATATTTTCAATGTATGGTGGGCTTGTCAGGATGTAAACCTATTGTAAGTCAAGGAGCATATTTATTTATGTATCTTTAATTGCCAATGCCTTATATCATATATGGATTCTTGTCTGGAATTTATTCTGCTCCTATGAATGTCTACCTATATTCTACTGGTAAAACAGCCATGGATCTTAGGAATTGTATGAAGTATACTCATCAAAGCTCCTAAATAAAGGAAACATTCCTTAAAGACAAAGATATCTTTCTCTTTTTAAGAGTTATTTTAATTATTTGAAAGTCATAGTTAACAAAGAGACAGATAGAGAGACAGAGAGAGATCTTCCATTCACTGGTTCACTCCCCAGATGACCTCCATGGCCAAGGCTGGGCCAGGCTAAAGCCAGGAGCCAGGGGCTGCATCCAGGTCTCCTATGTGGGTGCAAGGACCCATGGACTTACTTGGGCCATCTTCTGCTGACTTTCCAGGAGCATTAACAGAGAGCTAGATCATAAATGGAGCAGCCAATCTGGTGCCCATATGAGATGCCAGCAATGCAGGTGGTGCCTTAACCTTTTATGCCATAACACCAGCCCCAAAGATACCATTATAACTGGACACACTCAGTCATACAGTATATAATCCTAGTCAGTTTACCTGACAATTAGATTAGGACTTTGCTTTTTCCATGTTAGGAAACCTACTAATGACAGTAATAACTATCTCCCATGTGGTTCAGGAATAAAACAGAACAAATTTAGGGTTATTAAGGGACAAAATAGTGTTCTTGTTAAGAGTACTGAATTGGCATACAGCTGTGATTTCCTGGTGTCTTCAGAATTAGACCTGATAAAAAATGAAAAAGTGCAAGTCAAATTTCCAGACCTAGTTCTCTGAGTTACACACTTTCCAAGGGATCAAAAATTAAAGTTGTTTATGGAATCTCTGAATCTAGCACTTACTTCCCTTAGTATCCAATGCCTTAATAAGAAAAATATGATAGAGATGTTCAGGAGAAAAAATGAAACTATGTAGAAGAGCAAAAATGTTGATGGAAAACTATATATATTGTTTCCAGCTTCATTCAGAGGCTACAGGATGTATATGGGTTTAGAGGAAATCTAGACTATCTTTCATGAAACCTCCTTTCTGGGAAGTTCTGTTAAGTGACAATCCCATTCCTCAGCTTACCCAAGAGTTTCTGAGAGGACTTTCTGGGAACATGTTACTTTCCAACTGTATGTAGTATAAGATACAAGGGAAGGAATCCTATGTCTATAGGCTACAGTTGCTGATAAAGGGAGGGTGGTGGGTTTGACAGGTGCAATGAAAGTAAGGTTGTTGCTCATGATTGGTGGGTACAGGAATTTGAAAGTGAAGTTATTCTTTAAGAGTCTAGTTGATAGCAATTGCTTTCTGAAGATGGTGGACAGTGAACAGCTAAAATGAAAAACTATAGACTTTTAAACAGTCATTTGATAAGGTTGGTGACCTTCTGGGAGCTGTAGTTGAATACTGTGTAGCATGAGAGTCTATACAATCAGAAAAATTTTTGATTAAATAGATTGGAGGAGATAAAGTTGATAAAATACCTCTCATATTCTGGTTTTCAAAGTAGGGCTTTTTAAAAAAATTTATTTATTTGAATAATAAAATTAGGGGCCAGTGCTGTGGCTAACTTGGTTAGTCCTCTGCCTGCAGCGCCAGCCAGCATAGCATATGGGTACTGGGTTCTAGTCCCAGTAGCTCCTCTTCTAGTCCAGCTCTCTGCTGTGGCCTGGGAAGGCAGTGGAGGATGGCCCAGGTGCTTGGTCCCCTGTGCCCACATGGGAGACTACGAGAAGGCACCTGGTTCTGGCTTCAGATTGGGGTAGGTCCAGCCATAGCACTCATTTGGGGGGTGAGCCAATGGAAGGAAGACCTTTCTCTCTGTCTCTCTCTCTCACTGTCTAACTCTGTCAAATAAATAAATAAATAATTTTAAAAAATATGAATAACAGAATTACAGAGAGAGTGAGAGATGGAGAGAGAGATCTTTCATATGCTGGTTCATTCCCCAAATGGCCACAATGGCTAGGGCTGGGCCAGACTGAAGCCAGGAACTGGGAGCTTCATCCTGGTTTCCCACATGGGTGCAGTGGTCCAAGTACATGGGCCATCTTATGCTGCTTTTTTTTTACACTATCAGGGAGCTGGATTGGAAGTGGAACAGCCAGTACTTGAACCAGTGCCTGTATGAGATGCTGGCATCACAGGTGGTAGCTTAACCCACCAACCCACAATGCTGGCCCCCAAACTAGGTTTTTAATTCACTATTTTGGAGCACCTGATATTTATGAAATGGAAAAGGAAAAGTGCTCAAATAATGATGATTCTCCTTCCTCTCCCATGATTCTGGGACAATATTACTTGCTACAGTATAATAGCATACAATGGGATAAACTAAGAGGCAACATGAGATTTATAGAGGTCAAATTGATTGGAAATAAAGGTCCTCAGCACTGAATTTCTATAGGTCTTCTTCAAAATATGAGGTTATTTCAAAATGTTCTTGGAAAATGGAATTGAAAGATGTTTATTTTAATGAAAAAATATTGAAATGCAGGCATATGAGAAGTGTTCAAAAACTTAATGGAAAATTTGTATCATGAAAAAACTATGCATTCGTTTACATTTTTACACCCAAAACCCTTATCTTTTAATTTCATTTTCTATTGAATTCAATTTTCTATGAATTTTTTGAAACTTGCCTTGAAGAGCATAGGAGGTTTGTAAGAAAGACAAATAAGGTCTTCTTCCCCTAGAATACAGCAGTGGTTTAGGGTCAAACCAGCAAACATAAAATTATAGAGAAATGCACCCCAGTGCTGGTGATACCTTATATAGAACTCCTCTTGAGACATTCTGGTATATAGTTTATGTTCCATAGCTCCACCTTGGTTTTTCAAGTATGCATATCTCAGAGTTAACCTAATAGTGATGGCAACAGGTGTTGGGTGAAGGTTCAGGCTCATTGAATACCACCTAGACATATCATGTTGGAATATCATTAGGTAGGCTATGTCTTGGTTTGGGAGACCATGTGAGATATTTCTTAGAGTTGTATGTTACTCAATATGGAAAGTTATCTTTTATTCATGACCAGAAACAGGTGAGGTTGTAGATATCCTGGTATCTCATTTTATAGAGATCATATATCCTCTTAGAGCTACTTTATCTTTAGGACTTGGTGACGTCCCAAGAAGGGTAATATTCAGGTTGATAACTGTGATATTCTTGTCAGAAGTAGAATTATCCATTATCTAGGAAACATACTCGTACCTATAGGGTGAAAGCAAAGCTTCATGGCCTTCTGCTCTGAGCTGGTGTTCATGCGGTTGTAGAACACTTTGGCCTTTGGTTTAGAGAGACAAGGACATAAAACTCAAACTCTGTATCATTCATGTTCCCAATATAAGATTGACTCTCCAGGTTTATAGCTGAACAAACACCTAAGAGTTGGCATATGGGCAGGAAGAGTCCAGGACTAATCAAGAGAGGCAGATAATAACTGCAGTATACAGTTGAGATAAGATAAAGTTTGGGTTTTCCAGATCATGGGACTCTGATAAATGAAGTCCTGGAAACAAAGGGAAATGTGGGTGCAGATAATGGGAACCATCAGTTACTTGCTACGCTGATCTTGATGACAACTGTTTCTTCAGTTCCTAATACCTCCGGAAAGGAGAAAAGGGCTTAGGACAGGATAAGAAGCTAGTTAAAAGACTTGGAATTTAGTCTTTGTGGCTGCCCCTGGGACTATGACTGCAGATTCAGCACCACCTGACTGACTTCTCTGAGTATCACTGTTTCCCTTCTTGGTCAATCAAGGACTGGAGTGTTAGGAGGTGAAGGCCAATAGCCTGCTATTAGAGTGGACCACACTTCCCTGGGGACGTCACCTATAGGTGATGATGGTCTTCCCACTGCAGCAAAGGAACAGTTGCTCACTCTGGAGGCATATATCATTAATGGTTCCTGAGTGTGAGCAGCAGACATTTCTGCCTTTAGATCATGATCAGGTTTTGATAGTCTAAGCTATCAACTCCCAAGTTTTATATCAAAGCTTGGATTTTCTCCATTTTTTAATGTTGTGGACTAGGAAATAAGAGAAAGAGAGCAACCCAGATAGGTGGTTAACATTTCCATTCTCTTTGGGTCCTGCCAGTACATCATTTAGTATTTGCTTTCCAAGAAGATAATAAAACATATTGCTTGATAAAAGTCTATATCCTAGTAGTCTCTCTGGCCAGAGAAGAGACTCTATCATCTTTTCTGCCACTTGAAAGGGCCAGCACCCATTGCTTGATGTTTACCAACCACATATATGTAAATACACACACACACACACACACACACACACACACACTCCATACCTAGCTTCCTGGTTGATTCATTGTGTATATTTAAACCAAACTTGTTGACTAAAAGTTAATGGCATTATTGGCTCAAATGAGTTAAAAGTGAATAAATAGCTACAGCTATGCATTTTAAACAATTTTGTATATATGGATTTTTATTTGTTTTTAACCCTTAATTCCAATACTGGCTTTAATCCAAAGGTGGTTAAATAGTTCTACATTGTTCTAAAACGGCTTTGAACAGCTTCTGAGGCAATATGCTTTTCAACACATTCAGCAGGAAGTAAAAGCACCTCTCTTTCCTCAGGAGTCATATACAACATCTCCCGTTATCTCATTGGCTCAAACTGTATTACATGCATATTGTTGGACCATTTACTTAGCCTGGGAGATGAGTATCACTGATAGGATTAGGTTAATCAAGGCACTTTATAGGTATTTAAACCACTAATTATTTTTTAAAAATTAAGTAAATACATTGTAATACTTAACCATAATCATCATTTTTAGGATAGAATTATTCTGAATTAGCTATAAAAGAATTCTGAGTTTTCCAATTATTCAATAGGTACCAGGTAAAGCATGAAAGACTTGCCAAACTACTTAATGTTAGAAATGTATTGTGGGGGCAAGTGTTCAGACAGCAGTTAAGATGACAGATGGAACAAACCTGTTTTGGAATGCCTGGCAGGCAGCAGGTGATGACTCAAGTTCTTGGGTAACTGCCACCCACTTGGAAGACCTGGATTGAGTTCCTGGATCACAGGCATTTGGGGAGTGAACCAGCAATGGGAATGCTCTCTCTCTCTGCCAATTAAATTATATGTATACACACACACACACACACACACACACACACATATCTTATAGATAAAGTTGGCTGAGACTGTATTCCTTAGAAATCTGGAAAATACTTTATTTTCAATTAGACATTTGGCCCACCCTTTCTGATTTATGGGATGTCCTGATTTAACCCAAGAAGACAGAATAGATAAAAGCTCAAAGATACTTTCATCTCTGCAGAACTAGGAAAATACACAGGAAATAGTCTATATTCTTCTTATTATGAATAAAATTTTAAAAATAAATACACACACTTGAGAAATGAGCTTTTTCCTGTTAGATATCTTGGGAATATTGCCTCAGAGAGTAAGAAAAGCAGGGGATGAAAACCTGGAGAAAACTGGTTTCTGTTTTCTTCTCTGTCACATCCCAACAGTGTCAAATCATTTCAGCTACCTTCTTACCTGTAAAATGTAGGTAATAATTCTTATTCTCTTTCTGCCTTATCAAGTTGCCATGAGGACCTGAAAGTACTCTTAAACAGTAAACAACTCTCTGTATATAATGTATTATAATCATTACTAATATTCGCTATATTTACTCCAAATAAATAAAATTAATAACCTTGACCAACTGTTTTAACATTTTCACTCTCATTTTTTTCTACTTATAATAATAAAAAACCTGTCGGCACCGCGGCTCAACAGGCTAATCCTTCGCCTAGCAGCTCCAGCACACCGGGTTCTAGTCCCGGTCGGGGCACCGGATTCTGTCCTGGTTGCCCCTCTTCCAGGCCAGCTCTCTGCTATGGCCTGGGTGCAGTGGAGGATGGCCCAAGTGCTTGGGCCCTGCACCCCATGGGAGACCAGGAGAAGTGCCTGGCTCCTGCCTTCGGATCAGCGTGGTGCGGCCAGCCGCAGCGGCCATTGGAGGGTGAACCAACGGCAAAAGGAAGACCTTTCTCTCTGTCTCTCTCTCTCATTGTCCACTCTGCCTGTCAAAAAATAAAAATAAAAAATAAATAAATAAAAAACCCAGATGTTCTCTAATATCTCTTCTAGCTCGGTTTTGGAATCTCTTAATTATAATTTCTTTCTAGTGACTATTGAGGAATACTTACATATTCAACAAAGAGTTAAGGGGGCATGTGTTTAAAATGGTCAGCTTTGGCCAGCAATGCTGAGGGTCACCTACAGCTATGCCCTTGATGCAGTGTTTTGGAATTTTAGTCATGGTGGTAGCAACCAATGCAATATGATTATTCAGTGCCTTTAGTTAGTTTTTTTTTTTATATGCAAGCTTAGTTATATATTAATTTACAGGTTAGCTTGTGGACATACTTAATTTTTAAAAATTTAAAAATCTATTTATTTAGAAACATAGAGAAAGAGAGAAAGAGAGAAAAATCTATTTATTTAGAAACATAGAGAAAGAGAGAATTTGTGTGTTCTCATTTGCTGGTTCAGTTCCCAAATACCAGCATGGCTGGAACTGGTCAAATCAGGGAGGCTGGAACTGAATCCATGTCTCCCACCTGGGCAGCAGGGATCAATTACATGGGCTCAAATTAGTAGGAATCTGGACTCAGGAGCTGGAGGTGGATACTCGATCCAAGAATTCCAATATGGGTTGCGGACATTCTAACCTGGCATATTAACTACTAGATGAAATGCCTATCCATGGAAATACTTACTGAGAAAGAATGTGGCCAACATAGGGAAATAATAAGTTAACCAATGACATCCAATCTATTGGCAATTTCAGGAACAGAACTCATACATTTTGATCTTCATGGGGCAGGATTTGCAGTTATTATATTTTTAGTTTTGAAAGAATAACTGCATTGGTGAGAAAATCGCCTCCAAAGCTAATGAGGAAGGGTGGCCTTTGATGGTAGGAGATTTTGAACTATCTTGATGCATAGGAAAATGAAAGGAAAGCTCAGAGAATTAGGACTTTGAAACAGTGACCTCTTAAGTTTGTGAACTAAAGGGAAGATCTAGACAGCGCTTTATCTGTTAATATTTTGAAACCAGAAATATGAATTCCTTTGCCAGAGATGATGATAACCACAACAGGACAATAATAATAACTAACATTCATTCTATACTTACTCTCTGCCAGTTTCTAATACAAGTGTGCTACATGTACTCTCTAATTTTCTCCAAACTATGACTTCTGGTAATGGGCACTATTATTACTATTATTATTATTATTTTGCAGAGGAAGAAACAGAAATACAGAATGGTTAATTAACTCACTCAAGATCACATGGTAAGTAAGGGACAGAATTGTGATCCAAGATTGTAGAACACTGACACTACATTTACCCAATTCAATATATCCCTTAACACTATAACCAATGTGGACCATCAACCACATTAATATCTGTGTTATTTCATGAACGTAATTTGTCAATTTATTTGATCCTCTTAACAAGTCATGGCAGTATATACTGTCATCATTTCCATCTTATGTGTGTGAAAGTTGAAGAGGGCTAGGCTAGCTTTATAAGCGCCTGTTCTTGGCTATTATACTGTAACATAGCAATATATAAAAAGAGTAATAGAAAACACTTTAGAAATAATAGCAACAAAGAATTGAGATATTTTTGTAGGTTGGCTGCAAAATAATCTGCTATTTTTTACTATAATTATTTTTACTCTGATCATATTACACACAGATAGTTTTAGCTGCTTCTTACAAAGGATGAAACTGAGATTTTAGAAAAACTAAGAAACTAGCTTCCAAAATCTCAAATATTATGATAGAACCATGACTCAGACTTGGGGACTGAGCCTCAATATGCATGACCTTAATTACACTACTTTGAATCATGTTCAATCACATTTGGGACAGAACATTATGAAATGTTGTCTCTTCATAACCACAACATTTCTTCGTTAATCAACTCATTCTTTTAATAAATGCTACTGAGTACTATATACTGTGTACCAAATGATATATGATATGATATATATGATAAATGATATATGATATATATGATATGGGTTTCCAGGGAGAGGGGAGGGCAAGGAATGGCTATAAAATGGTGCATAATATTTCCTCAACCACAGAAAGCCTTGAATAAATGATTGCAAGGATGTTTTAGAAATGAAAAGATAGTCTGATAGTGATAATTCTAGATTCAGTCTCAGAAAATATTTAAAATAACAGATCACATTTTAAAACAAAATGTTTAAGTTGACAAATAGGAGTAAAAATTTCACAAACTGATTATAAAATAAAAATTATACAAACTGATCAGGACAACTTAATTAATTCAGAATTATTCCAGCTTTCTCTCCTCATTGCAGGAACTGAATTAGTGAAAATCAAATGAGCTTACATAGTGCAGTGTTTTAAAATTTATTGAAAAGTTTCCTTCCTTATTTTACTTGCAAAGTGAGTGTCAGTAAGGTAATAGTCTTTGGACTAGAATATTTGGCTGGGATCAATGAGTAACAACAATTAGGAAGCCAGTCACTTTATGGTTGGGAGAAGCTACAGGGCATCCTAGACAAAGAGTCTGTGTGTGATTCACCTTCTTCTCCTGTTGGACACTTGATATTTCCTTCTACCTGCTTTTATGCATAGGACTTTTCATTTCAAAAAATCTAATTCTTGGCAAATGTTTACTTTTACTATGTAAAAATGAGTCTAATTGTCTCTGTTGCTTTTCTTCTGTGTTTTAAGAACAAAAATGTGTATTAATGAAGTGTTTGTTGTCAACATAGCTTTGTTAAAATTCTAGAACCAATGCTGGCAGAAATGGGCCCTCATGACTTAGATCACATATGTATCTAGCCCCCTTTCAATTTTCAAAATGTGACACTTCACAATATATGATAGTATATTCTACATGGTAGATTTTAAATATATGCTTGTTGGATTGGAGTTAAAACATTTTAATTGACATATAATTAACATAGAGTGAAATCTTCAGCATTAATTTGGTGAATGTTCCCAATATTCTCAACCCTATAAACACTACTCCTGCTAAAACTATAGGCCATTTCCACCATTCTGAAAGGTCTTGCTCAATCCCCATCTGCGTGCTGGAATTCTCTCACTTTCTAGCTTCTTAGATTGATCTCTCCAGGTATCAGAGTTCATATGAAAGAAACCATGAAGTATTTTTTCATGTTAGGATTCTTTTGTTCATCTTAATGTTTTTGAAACTCATTTACGTTGTTGCTTGAATCTGTACTTCATTATTTATATTGCTTAGTAGTATTCTTTTTTATGAATACATCTTGCTTGTATATTGTTTTGCCAATGGACACTTCAGTTATCTCGGGTTTTAGCCTATTGATAGTCTAAAACAAGGTTGTGTGGATCTTTGTCATATCCTCTGGATAAATACCTAGGATGACATTCCAGGTTTTCAGGAATGTTTTCAAATGAAAACATTTCCATGTTTTCAGCTTTACAAGAGACTTCCATACAGTTCTTCAAAGCGGTATGCCATTTTATACTCCCACAGGTATTAAGATTCTAGTTGTATCCCATCCTCACTAACACTGAAGATTTTCAACCTTCATAATCTTGTACACTACATGTAAACATTTTATGGTGTAAAATGGTATCATATTGTGCATTTGCTTTGTATTTTTCTCACCTCAGACATTAGCATGTGCTCATTGGCTATGTGTTTTTCTTCTTTGTGAGGTGTCTAAGTCTTTTGCCCTTTTACAATTAGTTAGAATATGTCAGAGTCTATTTCTTGACTCACTTTTCCAGTGATTTGACATGTTATGTCAATATCCATTGTTTTGATTATTGTGATTTAAGGATTTATTTATTTATTTGAAAGTCAGAGTTACACAGAGAAAGAAAGAGAGGCAGAGAGAGAGAGAGAGAGAGAGAGAGAGAGAGAGGTCTTCCATCCTCTGGCTCACTCCCCAGTTGGCCACAACAGCTGAAGCTGTACCTATCTTAAGCCAGGAGCCAGGAGCCAGGAGCCAGGAGCCAGGAGCCAGGAGCCAGGAGCCAGGAAACTCCTCTGGGTCATCCCAAGGACTTGGGTCATCTTCTACTGTTTTCCCAGGCCATAGCAGAGAGCTGGATGGGAATTGGAACAACTGGGATTTGAACCGGCACCCATATGGGATGCTGGCACTGCAGGCAGCAGTTTTATCTGCTATGCCACTGCGCCGGCTCCAGATTATTGTGATTTATAATAAGTCTTGAAATAAGATAGTGTGAATCCTGTAATTTACTGTTATTTTCATGATGGCTTAAGCTATTCTAGACCCACTGCGTTCCACATAAAGCTTAAGATTATAATCATTTTTAAAAATGCCAACGGCGGCCGGCGCCATGGTTCACTAGGCTAATCCTCCGCCTGTGGTGCTGGCACTCTGGGTTCTAGTCCCAGTTGGGGCACCAGTTCTGTCCCGGTTTCCCCTCTTCCAGGCCAGCTCTCTGCTGTGGCCCAGGAGTGCAGTGGAGGATGGCCCAGGTGCTTGGGCCCTGCACCCACATGGGAGACCGGGAGGAAGCACCTGGCTCCCGGCTTTGGATCAGCGCAGTGCACTGGCCATGGTGGCCATTTGTGGGGGTGAACCAATGGAAGAAAGACCTTTCTCTCTAAATAAAAAAAAAAGCTTAAAAAATGCATAACGGCATTTTGACAGGTATTGCATTGAAGATATAGGTAAATTTGGGAGGAACGTGCATTTTAACACTATCAAGCCATATGATACATGTATATGATATTTCTCACTATCTATTTACGTATTCATTAATTTTTCTTAACCATGTTTTGCCATTTTCATCACTTTAAAAAGTTATTTGAAAGCATTGTAAATTGTATTTATAAAATGTCAGCAATTTTCCATTACTAATATATGGATACAAAATTGATTTTTACATAATGATCTTGTATTTTGTAAGCTTGCTAAATTCACTTACCCATTAGAGTAGTCTTCTATATACATAGAGTCCATGAATAGTTCATTTTTAATATTTTCTCATTGTTTGCTTTTTATGTATTTATTTTCCTGTATTAGCTTGGACTTCAATACAATGTTGAAAAGTAGTGACAGTGTCCGTATTTATTTTGCTTCCATTCTTAGCCTTGGCAATTAAATCTGATGTTGGTTATAATTGTACTTAAATACTAATTAGGATGAGGAAATCCCCATTTATTCCTAGCTTGGTGAGAGTTTTTTTCCCTCGACAATATTTTTAAAAAAATTTTCCTGCTTCTATGGAGATTTTCCCCTCCATTTACCCTGTTGATGTGGTGAATTCATTGATAGATTTTCAAATGTTGCTCGAAACTTCCACTTTGGCATAAAATTACTTGGCCATGTTGTATTTTTGAACTCAATTTAATAATTGTTTTAAAATATTTATTTATTTAAAAGTCAGAGTTGCACAGAGAGAGAAGGAGAGGCAGAGAGAGAGGTCTTCCATCTGCTGGTTCACTCCCCAATTGGCTGCAATGGCCAGAGCTGCACCCATCTGAAGCCAGGAGCCAGGATCCTTTTCTGGGTCTCCCACACAGGTGCAGGGGCCCAAGGACTTGGGACATCTTCTACTGCTTTTCCAGGCCAGAGCAGAGAGGTGGATGGGAAGTGGAGCAGACAGGACTTGAACTGGCACACATATGGGATACCAGCACTGCAGGCAGTGGTTTTACCCGCTACACCACAGTGCCGGCCCCAAAAATAGTTTCAATCCACTCTGTAATCACAGGCTTAATGTACCACTAACCATAATATTCAACAAGTAAAAAGTTCTGAAGGAATATAAACAGAGGCTAAAACCAAACAATCTAATCACAAGATGTCTGTATCATTCCTCCTCCTGTTCTTCCCAAGGACTTGGGCCATCTTCTACTGCTTTCCCAGGTCATAGCAGAGAGCTGGATGGGAAGTGGAATAGCCAGAATTTGAACGGATGCCCATATGCAGTACCAGCTTTACCCGCTATGCCACCATGCTAGCCCCCAATTTGACAATTTTTTAAAAAGGAATTTTATGTCTGTGTTTGGAAAGGAGATATTGGCTTATGAATTTTTGTCTTGTAAGATTTTTGTCAAGTCTTGCTTTCTTTTTTTTTTTTTATATAAAGCTTTTATTTAAAGAATATAAATTTCCAAAGAACAGCTCATGGACCACAATGGCTCCCCCCACACACAACTTCCCTCCCTCCCCCCACCCTCCACTTTTCCCGCTCCCTCTCCCCTTCCATTCACATCAAGATTCATTTTCAATTCTCTTTATACACAGGAGATCAATTTAGTACATATTACGTAAAGATTTCAACGGTTTGCCCTCGCATAGAGACACAAAATGATAATACTGTTGGAGTACTAGTTATAGTATTAATTCACAATGTACAGCACATTAAGGACAGAGATCCTACATGATTTTTTTTTTTTTAAAAAATTGATTAATTGTCTATGCAATTTCCAGTTTAACACCAAGATTTTTTAATCATTTGCAATTATCTTTATATAAAGAAGATCGATTCAATATATACTATGTAAGGATTTCATCAGTTTGCACCCACACAGAAACACAAAGTGTAAAAATACTGTTTCAGTACTAGTAATAGCATCACTTCACATTGGATAACACATTAAGGACAGATCCCTCATGAGACGTAAGTACACAGTGACTCCTGATGTTGATTTAACAATTTGACACTCTTGTTTATGGCGTCAGTAATCTCCCTAGGCTCTGGTCATGAGTTGCCGAGGCTATGGAAGCCTTTAGGGTTAGCCGACTTCGATCTTATTCCCACAGGGCCATAGTCAAAGTGGAAGTTCTCTCCTCCCTTCAGAGAAAGGTACCTCCTTCTTTGATGGCCCCGTTCTTTCCACTGGGATCTCACTCGCAGAGATCTTTCATTTAGGTCTTCTGTTTTTTCCAGAGTGTCTTAGCTTTCCATGCCTAAAATATTCTCATGGGCTCTTGAGCCAGATCCGAATGCCTTAAGGGCTGATTCTGAGGCCAGAGTGCTATTTAGGACATCTGCCATTCTATGAGTCTGCTGTGTATCCTGCTTCCCATGTTGGATCATTCTCTCCCTTTTTCATTCTATCAGTTAGTATTAGCAGACACTAGTCTTGTTTGTGTGATCCCTTTGGCTCTTAGACCTATCAGTGTGATCAATTGTGAGCTGAAATTGATCACTTGCACTAGTGAGATGGCCTTGGTACATGCCACCTTGATGGGGTTGTATTGGAAACCCCTGGCACAATTCTAACTCCATCATTTGGGGCCGTTCCGATTGAGCCTGTCCCAAGTTTTACATCTCCTCCCTCTCTTATTCCCACTCTTATATTTCACAGAGATCACTTTTCAGTTAAAATTTAAACACCTAAGAATAATTGTGTGTTAATTACAGAGTTCAACCTCTAGTACTAGGATAAAGAAAAAAAAAAATACTACCATGGATAAAGTATTACATTGTACCACAACAGTCAGCACAAGATCTGATCGAGTCACTGTTTCTCATAGTGTCCATTTCACTTCAACAGGTTTCCCCTTTGGTGCTCAGTTAGTCATCGCCAATCAAGGGAAACAAATGATATTTGTCTCTTTGGGACTGACTTAATTCACTCAGCATGATGTTTTCCAGATTCCTCCATTTTGTTGCAAGTGACCGGATTTCATTGTTTTTGACTGCTGTATAGTATTCTGTAGAGTACATGTCCCATAATTTCCTAATCCAGTCTACTGTTGATGGGCATTTGGGTTGGTTCCAAGTCTTAGCTATTGTGAATTGAGCCGCAATAAACATTGCTGTGCAGACGGCTTTTTTGTTTGCCAATTTAATTTCCTTTGGGTAAATTCCAAGGAGTGGGATGGCTGGGTTGAATGGTAGGGTTATATTCATGTTTCTGAGGAATCTCCAGACTGACTTCCATAGTGGCTTCACCAGTTTGCATTCCCACCAACAGTGGATTAGTGTCCCTTTTTCCCCACATCCTCTCCAGCATCTATTGTTGGTGGATTTCTGAATGTGAGCCATTCTCACCGGGGTGAGGTGAAACCTCATTGTGGTTTTGATTTGCATTTCCCTGATTGCTAGGGATCTTGAACATTTTTTCATGTGTCTGTTGGCCATTTGGATTTCCTCTTTTGAAAAATGTCTATTGAGGTCCTTGGCCCATCTCTTAAGTGGGTTGTTTGTTTTGATGTTGTGGAGTTTCTTAATTTCTGTGTAGATTCTGGTTATCAACCCTTTATCTGTTGCATAGTTTGCAAATATATTTTCCCATTCTGTCGGTTTCCTATTCACTTTCCTGACTGTTTCTTTTGCAGTACAGAAACTTTTCAATTTGATGCAATCCCAGTAGTTAATTTTGGTTTTCAGTGCCTGTGCTTCTGGGGTCTTTTCCAAGAAGTCTTTGCCAGTACCTATGTCTTGCAGGGTTTCTCCTATGCTCTCTAGTAATTTGATGGTGTCGGGTCGTAGGTTTAAATTTTTAATCCATGTTGAATGGATTTTTGTGTAAGGTGAAAGGTAGGGGTCTTGCTTCATGGTTCTGCACGTGGAAATCCAGTTTTCCCAGCACCATTTATTAAACAGACTGACCTTACTCCAGGGACTGGTTTTGGATCGTTGATCAAATATAAGTTGGCTGTAGGTGTTTGGATTGATTTCTGGAGTTTCTATTCTGTTCCATTGGTCTATCCATCTGTTTCTGTACCAGTACCATGCTGTTTTGATAACAACTGCCCTGTAGTATGTCCTGAAATCTGGTATTGTGATGCCTCCGGCTTTGTTTTTGTTGTACAAGATTGCTTTAGCTATTCGAGGTCTCCTGTGTCTCCATATGAATTTCAGCATCATTTTTTCCAGATCTGAGAAGAATGTCCTCGGTATCTTGATTGGTATTGCGTTGAATCTGTAAATTGCTTTTGGCAGAATGGACATTTTGATGATATTGATTCTTCCAATCCATGAGCATGGAAGATTTCTCCATTTTTTGGTATCCTCTTCTATTTCTTTCTTTAAGGTTTTGTAATTTTCATTGTAGAGATCTTTAATGTCCTTAGTTAAATTTATTCCAAGGTATTTGATTGTTTTTGTAGCTATTGTGAATGGGATTGATCTTAGCAGTTCTTCCTCAGCCGTGGCCTTGTCTGTGTATACAAAGGCTGTTGATTTTTGTGCATTGATTTTATATCCTGCTACTTTGCCATACTCTTCTATGAGTTCCAATAATCTCTTAGTAGAGTTCTTTGGGTCCCCTAAATAAAGAATCATGTCGTCTGCAAAGAGGGATAGTTTGAGTTCTTCCTTCCCAACTTGTATCCCTTTAATTTCTTTTTCTTGCCTAATAGCTCTGGCTAAGACTTCCAGCACTATATTGAATAGCAGTGGTGAGAGTGGGCATCCCTGTCTGGTACCAGATCTCAGTGGAAATGCTTCCAACTTTTCCCCATTCAATAGGATATTGGCCGTGGGTTTTTCATAAATTGCTTTGATTGTATTGAGGAATGTGCCTTCTATACCCAGTTTGCTTAGGGTTTTCATCATGAAAGGGTGTTGAATTTTATCGAATGCTTTCTCTGCGTCTAGTGAGATAATCATATGGTTTTTCTTCTGCAGTCTGTTAATGTGGTGTATCACGTTGATTGTTTTGCGAATATTGAACCATCCCTGCATACCAGGGATGAATCCCACTTGGTCTGGGTGGATGATCTTTCTGATGTGTTGTTGCAGTCTATTGGCCAGAATTTTATTGAGGATTTTTGCATCTATGTTCATGAGGGATATTGGTCTGTAATTCTCTTTCAATGCTGCATCTTTTTCTGGTTTAGGAATTAAAGTGATGCTGGCTTCATAGAAGGAATTTGGGAGAATTCCCTCTTTTTCGATTGTTCTGAATAGTTTGAGAAGAATTGGGGTTAGTTCTTCTTTAAATGTCTGGTAGAATTCAGCAGTGAATCCATCTGGTCCTGGGCTTTTCTTTGTTGGGAGGGCCTTTATTACTGATTCAATTTCTGACTCACTTATGGGTCTGTTGAGGTTTTCTATGTCTTCCTGGTTCAATTTAGGTAGGTTGCATGTGTCCAGGAATCTATCCATTTCTGATAGGTTTCCCTGTTTGCTGGCATACAAGTCCATGTAGTAATTTCTGATGATTCTTTTGATTTCTGTGGTGTCTGTTGTTATATTTCCTTTTTCATCTCTGATTTTACTGATTTGGGTCTTTTCTCTTCTTTTTTTAGTTAGTTGGGCCAATGGGGTGTCAATCTTGTTTATTTTTTCAAAAAACCAGCTCCTCGTTTGGCTGATTTTTTGTAATGTTTTTTTGGATTCAATCCTGTTGATTTCTTCTCTGATTTTGATTATTTCTCTTTTTCTACTAGATTTGGGTCTAGTTTGCTGCAAATTTTCTAAATCCTTGAGATGCATTGAAAGCTCATCTATTTGGTGCCTTTCCAGTTTCTTGATGTAGGCACCTATTGATATAAACTTTCCTCTTAACACTGCTTTTGCTGTATCCCATAAGTTTTGGTATGTTGTGCTGTTATCCTCATTTACTTCCAGAAAATTTTTGATTTCTCTTTTGATTTCTTCAGTGACCCATTGTTCATTCAGGAGCATGTTGTTCAATCTCCATGTGTTTGCATATGCTGTAGGGATTCCTGAGTTGCTAATTTCCAACTTCACTCCCTCATGGTCTGAGAAGTTGCATGGTATGATTTTAATTCTTTTGAATTTGCTGAGACTTGCTTTATGGCCTAATATGTGATCAATCCTAGAGTAGGTTCCATGTGCTGCTGAGAAGAATGTGAATGCTTTCTGTGTAGGATGAAAAGTTCTGTAGATATCTGTTAGATCCATTTGGGCTATAGTGTTGTTTAAATCTACTGTCTCCTTGTTGATCTTCTGTCCTGTCGATCTGTCAATATCTGTGAGTGAAGTATTGAAGTCCCCCAGTACTATTGTGTTGGGGTCTAAGTCTCCCTTTAAGTTTCTTAACAAATTTTTTAAATAAACCTGTGGCCTGTAATTAGGTGCATATACATTGAGAATTGTTATATCTTCCTGTAGTATTGATCCCTTAATCATTATATAGTGCCCCTCTTTGTCTCTCTTAACAGTTTTTGTGTTAAAGTTTATGTAGTCCGATATTAAGATGGTTACACCCGCTCTTTTTTCATTTCTGTTGGCGTGGTATATCTTGTTCCATCCTTTTATTTTCAGTCTGTATGGATCTTCGTTGGAAAGATGTGTTTCTTGTAGGCAGCAAATAGATGGTTTTTGTTCCTTAACCCAATCAGCCAATCTCTGTCTTTTAACAGGACAGTTTAGACCTTTAACATTCAATGTGACTATTGATAAGTGGTACGTTTGCCCTGCCATTTGCCAGATATTTTCTAATGTATGCTTTGAATTCCCTGTGATCTTTTGCCGTGAGGTTCCCTTCGCTTACCTTCTTTCATGTTGATGGTCGTGTTTCTGTGTTTCTGTGTGTAGCACATCTTTAAGTATCTTTTGCAGGGCTGGACGAGTGGCAACAAATTCTTTCAATTTTTGTTTGTTATGAAAGGTCTTTATTTCACCTTCATTCACAAATGAGAGCTTTGCAGGGTATAATATTCTGGGCTGGCAGTTTTTCTCTCTAAGCACCTGGGCTATGTCTCGCCATTCCCTTCTAGCTTGTAGGGTTTCAGTTGAGAAGTCAGCTGTAAGTCTAATTGGAGATCCTCTGAGAGTAATCTGCCGTTTCTCTCTTGCACATTTTAGGATCTTTTCTTTTTGCTTCACTGTGGTGAGTTTAATTACAATATGTCGTGCAGAGGATCTCTTTTGGTCATGTTTATTAGGGGTTCTATGAGCTTCCTGGATTAGGATTTCTCTGTCTTTCTCCAAGCCTGGAAAGTTTTCTGCTAGTATCTCCCTAAAAAGGCCTTCTAATCCTTTCTCCCTCTCCATACCTTCAGGAACACCTAGAACCCGAATGTTGGGTTTTTTAATAGTATCCTGTAAATTCCCGACGATATCTTTTAGTTTTCTAATTTCCTCTTCTTGTCTTTGGTTTGACTGTTTCCTCTCCTGTTCTCTGTCTTCTAGGTCCGATATTCTCTCTTCTGCTTCACCCATTCTGGTTTTAAGGCCCTCAAGATTGCTTGTCACTTGATCTATTGAATTCTTCAATTCATTAAGATTTTTTGTCACTCTCGTAGCTTCTTGTTCTACTAGTTGTTTCATTTCATTTTGATTTCTGCGTAGTGCTTCATTCTCGCGAGAGAGATTTTCTATCTTATCCATTAAGGATTTCTGTAGTTCAAGAATTTGTTTTTGAGAACTTCTTAATGTTCTTATCAATTCTTTGAGATCTGCTTCTTGCATTTCTTCTATCTCATTATCTTCATAATCCTGACTTGGGGTGTCTTTTCCGTTTGGGGTCATCATAGCGTCTTCCTTGATCTTGCTCCCTCGGAATCTGTTTTTATTTGGCATTTTTTTTTTTTTCCCCTCACTCTTTCTCTGGGTTGTCAAGGTAACGGAGTTTGTGTGCGCGGTGTGTTCCCAGTTTTTGGATCCCCTTCAGGTTTCTACAGCCTCGGGTTTTTGGTTCCGTCTGCCTCAGTGATGGGCGGGCGGGCGGGCGGGCGGGTGCGCCTTGTCCCACTGCGTTTAATCTAGCTCGAATTAGCAGGGTGGGTGACGAGAGAGGCTAGTGTCCGTGCAGGCTCGCCTCAATTGTGCTGTTTTCCCCCGTGGGGGGTCTGCTTCCCCCCGCCAGTGTCTCGGGATCCCTGTATCGGCCCCCGTTCAAGCGCTCAGTTCCAATGGCGACTGTGTTCCGCCCGGCTTCCGGTTCAGCCGGCGGGCGCACGCCGTCCCACTGTGTTCAGTCTAGCTCGAGTGAGCAGGGTGGGCAACGAAAGAGGCTAGTGTCCGTGTGGGCTCGCCTCAACTGTGCTGTTTCCCCCGTGGCGTCTGCTTCCCCCCGCCAGTGTCTCGGGATCCCTGTATCGGCTCCCGTTCAAGCGCTCGATTCTAATGGCGACTGTGTTCCGTCCGGTTCCCGTCCCTCCCGGCAGCTCCCGTGCCACTAAGGCACGATTTGCCGTTCGCAAACTTACTTTCCCATAGGTCCTCTGCGTCTCATTCA
The DNA here is from genome assembly GCA_949820135.1 of Sylvilagus floridanus. Lineage (NCBI taxonomy): Eukaryota > Metazoa > Chordata > Mammalia > Lagomorpha > Leporidae > Sylvilagus > Sylvilagus floridanus. The sequence continues at coordinate 75,002,930 of OX463225.1, read as the reverse complement.
CTGGGTCCGGAAGAATTTCCACTGCATTTTTTTCCGTGAGATTTTTCCTGAGGCTACAGTAACTCTGTTTTTATTAAACTATCTTTTTGCGGACTGCTAGTGCGCGTCCTCACTATTCCGCCATCTTGGCTCCGCCTCCAAGTCTTGCTTTCAAGGTTATGCTGGCTTCATAAAATTAGTTGGAAAGTGTACCTTCTTCCATCTTCTGAAACAAGTTTTTATTGGATTAATGCTCTCTCTTCCTTGGTTATTTGTCAGAATTCACCATTATGGTCTTGTGGGCCTGAAGTTTTCTCTTTTTTAAAGGTTTATTAACTTGGAAGGCAGAGTGACACAGAAAAGAGGAGAGACATAGAGAAAGATCTTCCATCTGCTGGTTGACTCCCTAAATGGCCACAACAGCTGGAGCTGGGCCACATTAAAGACAGAAGCCTGGAACTTCATCCAGGTCTCCCACATGAGTGTAGGGGCCCAATAATTTGGGCCACTCTCCACTGCTTTTCTAGGTGCTTTAGAGGGGAGCTGAGTTGGAAGCAGAGCAGCTGGGACTCGAACAAGTGCTCTGATGGGGATGCAGGCATCACAGGTGGTGGCTTTACACACTGTGCCATTATGCCCACCCCAGACCTGAAATTTCCTTTGTTTTTATTATGTATCAAATGCATGTAATTGCTACCAATGTAGCAGCTTAAAACAATTATCATATTCCAGGCACAGCTCCTCTGAATCCTCTGCTTCTGGGACTCTCACAGGGTGCAGCTGAGGATCAGGTCTCATTATGGCTTAAATGGAGAAATCTGCTTCCAAGCTCACTTGACAATTGATGGGATCCAGTTCCTTTTGGGAAGTGCAGGACTCATTTCTTTGCTGACTCTGGGCTGGAGATTTGTTTCGCAGGCTGTAGTACATGGAAATTTCACCAAAGCCAGCAAGAGAGAGCACATAGAGAGAATGCTAACAGGATTGGAATCAGTCTTTTCTAACATGATCATGGACGTGACAGCCCAACAATGTTGCCTTAGATTATTATGAGAACCAAAGTCGACTATTTCCAATGGAAGGGAATTTCATAAGTACATGAATTAATGGGGATGGGAATAATTGTTAGATAAGTGTTTGTACCACATGAATATAGGGCTTTTTAGAGTTTCTGTGTATTCCTATGTCAGCTATGGTACATTGTGCTTTTCAAAGAATTTTTCCATTCCAACTAATTTGTCATGTTTATTTATATTATCTCTTTCTTATCTCAAAGTATTTCTCAAGTGATGTCCCATTTTACATTCTCCATACGAATTATTTGTATTTTCTCTATTTTGCTTTAATAAACCTTATCATAGGTTTAACAATTTTATAAATTTTTTAAAGATCCAACTTTTTTAAAGATTTATTTTATTTATTTGAAAGACAAAGTTACAGAGATAGAGCTAGAGAGGGTGGGGGGTGGAGAGAGAGATCTTCCATCCACTGGTTCACTTCCCAGATGACTGCAACAGCCAGAGCCGAATTAATCTGAAGCCAGGAGGCAAGAACTTCTTTTGAGTTTCCCATGTGGGTGCAGGGATCCAAGGACTTGGGCCATCTTCTATTGCTTTCCCAGGCCATAGCAGAGAGCTGAATGGGAAGAGGAGCAGCCAGGACTTGAATTGGCTCCCATATGGGATGCCAGTGCTGCAGGTTGGGGCTTTAATCTGTTGTGCCACAATGCTGGCCCCCAAAATCCACCTTTTAATTCTATTTTCCCCTAGGGTTTAATCCATGTTCTAGTTTACTCTTTTCTCTATCACTTATTGTATTATTTTAATTTTAGCATAACTTGCTCTTATTTTTCCTTTCTCAATTTAGAAGTTTATTTGTTATCGTTACACCACTTTTTCTAATATGAGCAAAATTTTTCATAGTTATACGACTAGGTGAATACATTAACAGAGTCCCTCCCAGGAAGTTGGAGAGGGCCTATGCAACAGAAGCTGTGAAGCTGTCTCTTCATTAGATTCGCAGTTAATCTGCAACTTCTATTTCATGTGAGATATAAATATTCTTCACATGTTGAAATCTCTGAAAATGGGAAGTTTTATAAGCTGTGGTGTCAGCCAGGCAGAAGTCACAACATAGTCATACTGACCATGTATGAACAAACTTGGTTACAGCTGTTCATATTGTCACCATTTAAGTTGAGTTATATGCCTTTCTGGCACCTATGTTGAGTGTAAATGTTAAAATATTGTAAAATGATTACATTGTGATTCAGCACAGAAACCAAAATATAGTGCATGCCATAAAGGAAGGAAAATACAGAAAACGTTAATGAAGCAAGTGTTTTGGAAGAAATTATCATAATTTGATATTTTCTTTCAAAGCATCAATGAATTCATTTCATTTACATTTTTGGGTTTGTGTGTACATCGTAATACTCTAGGAGAAAAGCCTTCAGTAAATCATAGCTAAAATGAAAGCTTTAAGTGATGAGAAAACATTGATTCATAATTTTATTGACATTTACTTCATATACATATATATATATATAAAACAGCTGACAGTGCCTTCAAGCTAATGAAATATGGGTAATTCATTTAATTCTCACATAAAACCCCATGAAGTTGCTATTATCACCCACTTTCAGACATGAGAAAATGGAATCACCAGAGGTTAACTTGTCAAAGGTCACACAGCTAGCAGGTGGCAAAGGTGGTATTGGAATATAGTCGTCTACGCCTCTCAATGTTCCGACCCCAAGGTTTGTTGACTCCCTTGCAATGGTAATTGCTGAGAGGTCAACGTGAAATCCAGACAAAGGTTTACTGGGGGCTTGTGCTTCAGGCAGAGGCAGAAAGCACAGTGGGAAGAGGTTCTACCCACTGGTCTAAGGAAGGGAGCTGGACAGGAATTTTTATCAAGTAGGGAAGCAGGGCCATCTCCCCTGGGAACGTGGCCCTTTGCACCCAGCCCAGTGTTCTGGTTCAGCCCCCTCTGCACACGACACTTCAGTTTCACTTGGCCTACTGTTCTACATAGGCACTGTTATTTCTGTTACACAGGATATGAACAAAATGGTGGTGTTGTTCACAAGCGCCACCTCAGGAAGGATACATATCTGTTGCCTTGAGCTAATCTGGGGCATGTGCCCACAGGCAACTGGGAGACTTTTGCATTTAGGATGTGAATGCTTGTTCCTGATTGATTTGGGGCTGGGTGGAGTGACCAGGATGTGGAGGTGGATCCTCATCCAGTTGGGAGAGTCATGACTTTGTGAGTCTTCTTTCTGCTTTTCTCAACTACAATGCTACTACTGCATTGCCTTGCTACCAGAGAAGATGGGAAGAGCTGTTTCATCTTAGAGATCCTCACTAACTAAAAATATCAGATTTTTCAGGTAGGTATTGACCTTTTCCCTCTCCTGCTTAAAAATCTATATTAATTTCCTACCTTGCATAAAGCCTAAATGTCTTGCAATTCAAAACCTTTCATCAACTGGCTTCAGGCAACTCTGGAGTTCTGCCTGCCAGGCACCCCAAACACCAACAGCTACTGACTCATATGTTACCACAACCATAGGTTCTCACTGGGACATTTCCAGTTCACAATCCCAGCATGGATTTGATGGATCTGGCATTCACTCTTAAAAGAGTGCTGGTTTGGATATTAAGATCACCCTACCTAGGGTCCCTCTAGCTCATATTAACCACTGGGCTGAAAGACTTAACCAAAGCAGGCCTACCTACTATTTTTTGAAAGGCCTGCCTACAAGGCTGTCCTTTGGGTGCCCTCTGAAAACTTGGCTTTCAGGAGGGGTCTGCTTCAAACCATTTGTAGTGGTGCTAAGATTGACCAAACTGTGCAAACAGCATGTTTTATGCTGTACACCTGTTTTCCTTCTGAGATTGGGAATTTTGGTACATGATAGGCATAGATGTGCACATCATACCCAGATCCCCAGTAAGAAAGCTGGGCTCTGGGTTTCTAGCAAGTATCCCTGGTTGGCAACGCTTCACATCTGTTGTCCCAACTCATCTTGATTAAACAGGTTCTATGCAAGTTTGAACACTCTTTGAAGCTTACTGTGGTGTCCCCTGGACTTCACCCTGGATGCCTTTTCACTTTGCTGATTTTTCTGTGCATCTTTTCATTGTAATAAATCATATCCGTAAGTATGTGCAGGTAGTCAGTCCTTGTATGAAACATTAAATCTGGGTGTTGTCTTAGGCATCCCCAACATACTCTCCTTTATCCTGTGCCCTTCTCCTTCGTTCTTGGTCTAGAATAATATTTTCCAGGAAGCCCTCTCTGAATCTGTTGCCTCTCCATCCTGCTGCATTCTTCCTTGGAACTCCTAAAATATCCTGGGGCTGTCTCTGCTATTACATTTATCACATCATTTTATAATTATAGAGATGTTGTTTTGTACTTCACTGCACTGAGTTTCTTGAGGGCAGAAACTACTATATTCATCTTTCTATCTGCACACCTGCCACACAGTGGGGTTCAACTAATATTTGTTGAATAAATGAATGCCGTGGCCAATACAGAGTAGTCTTGTGACTGCTAGTGATATCTGTAATTAAAATAACATGGATATAGAAGTTTAGGATAAACTTTGCTAGCCTTTTTGAAAAAAGACATCTTTGCTTACACAATTAGCTATTAAATTATTAAATGTTTCCTCATTCAGTAGATACTTAGAAAATAATTGCTGTGTATTATATATTAAACTGGATTTGCAGTCTAAGAAACAAAGGAAAAAGACCCAAGAGGGCTGAAATTATATTATAAAAATTAGGAGAATTAAATATATTTCAGCAACCCTGTAAAATTGTGCTACGGGAACCTTCTCTTAATTCATAGTCATGACAAGAAATAAAGGGACCTAGGATGATGCTTTGAGCAAAGATGCCAGGCAATTTCAAGTCTTCATCAGAAATTTGTGTGCTTCTCTATTAACAAAGAAAATGCACATGTTTTCTAGTCTGGATTATTTGCTGGCTAGAAATTTATACTCTTGTTCTGATGGAATTCATTTCTTTATGCATTCATAAAGATGGTATTTAGAATTATTTTTTCCTTCCTTCATTTATTTGCTTATGCTTTTCTTTTCTGTCTCACAGTTAGACAAGCAGCTCACTCTTTCAAATACCTCATTTGTGATAAAATCAAATCTAAGCTTTAACAGATACATTTTCATATCTTGGAAGTTGCCTCAATGATTCACTCTGCTATGAACTGAATATATTAAATATCTTTTTATTGTTCTTAATCTTGAAAAGGATATTCCTGAGATGTGATTTTTTTTCAAGTTAAAATTAGAACTAGAAAAAGATACTCTCCTTTCGCGTGTCAAGGAGCGGAAGTTGTTGGTAATTCAGGATAGAAATAGTTTCTGCTAACCTCAGCCAATGTTGTAATTACATCTTATATTTTCTATTCATGATGTAGATGAATGTGTAAGAACGGCTGGTGTGGAATTTATCAACGACTGTAACATTCAGTTGGTGAGGAGTTAAGTTGCTCTTAAACTGCTCAAAGCATTTTTCTCACACACTCTCCTTTGGTCACTCTTAACAACCCTTGTCCTATCAAGAATAAAATAGTGGGACCCTGCTTTGGGCAACTTGCAGGGGCGTGGAATTAAACCCATCTGGGTAACTGCTTAGTTCTTCTCTTAATTTTGGGTGCTATACCAATTTTGCCTGAGTCCTATTCAATGAAGAATTATTAAATGTGACACGTGGGAATATTTTGGATTATTAACATTAACAAAATCATATATGCCATAAGAAGAAAAATACAGACTTGAGGTTCAATAATTTATAAAATTTGTAAAGATACTACTCTGGAGTAAATATTTTTAAAAAGACATTATTTAAATTTTTTGCATTGCTCAAGCCTTATACATATATATATATATATATATATATATATATTTTTTTTTTACCAGAATAAGAATTTATGCAAAAATCAAATCTGTTATAGATCCGAGAGAGGCAAAAGTCCATGAAGGTCTGGATAACTAAAAAAATTGTTGTTTGCAACAGAGTCAGAAGCTTCCCTCCCAAATGTTCTCTTCTCACCCCCTCTCTTTCTCCCTCCCCTACAGAAATATGCAGAAGATCTTTAAATTATCTGTTTTCTAATCAGGGGCATTTGGCCTCTTTAAACATGAACAGTCAGCATTTTCAGGTTATATTTTGATTTTAATTTTTAAGAGAGTTTAGAGATTTTGTTCCTTGGCCAGAGCTATTTACTGGCCCACATTTTAGTCTGATGATTCTATCTAAAGCCATTGAAAGACACCTGAGTATTACAGTTTAGGTTAATCCTTTTTAGATAGATTTATTTGATACAGTTTTCATTGCTTGCTGTTGTACTCCTTCATAAGTCCTACTTCAAGATGTTCGCCTTAAAAAAGAAATGATTTCCTAACATTTCTGATATTGCAACATAAAACTACAGTTGTGTATCCAAAGGAGAACTAAACCAGACTTACAAATTGTGTGGGGAACGGAAGATAGCCAAGGAATCGCAAGATGCCACCATTCTGCTTCCTCACTTCTACTCTTTCTCTTCCCCTTGCAATTGCTCAGTTCGGTAAAGAAACAGGAACAAAGACCTATTCTGTAGGCATAGTTTCTCTTGCACAGGAAAGCTGCTAAACGTTCAACATCTTAGTGTGAAAGTAACTGTTGGAGGAACAAAAGAATCAAAATGAAAATCTCTCACCACTTGAAGAAATATTTTAGCAACATAGTTCAAACTGCCTCATTAGTGCAAAGCTATTTCTTTCTGGCTCTGAACACTGGTCTGAGAACTAAGGAAAACTGTTCTCATTATTAGTGTCCCCATCCCCAAGATCTCTCATTCTTGCCTTTCAATTTCTGATTTCCTATCAGAATTCCAACTCTCTCAGGCTGCTTGTGAGCGCTGACAGCTCTGGGAAACCGAGCGGCGACTGAACGTACAATGATTGCTTCTTGCTCTAATTGCGGTAACTGAATAAAAAGTTGCCAGATGAGAAAGACGACTTATTGTAAAACAGCAACCCAAATAGTCATATTTTCAAAAACACTCCGGCTTGATGATCACCATTTTTCTCCTGTTGCAATATTTTTGCAAGTGTTGAAAAAAAAAAAAAGTGCCCATAAAAGACTAATTGAAATGTAAAGAGGTGTGTCTATGATTAGGTAGTCAGTTTATTATTTCTCACCACTTGTTTTATTAACATACATCTTACGTTACACGTAGCTTTAATCTCCTTTATTAAGATGAGCTGAAAGGTCCTGTCGTTATTTACTATTTCAATGCCTCAGGTTCCATGTTTTGTTCTGAATTTTCTATGCCAACTTCTGACAATGAAAGTGAAATGTTGTTTGGGTAGACATGCGAATGGGTCTAGGGTGGGTGTTCTATATGAAAACAATCACAGAGATCAGTTGTGTGAGCAAATTCTATCTTCAGGCAAAATAAGATTTTTGCTGCAAATGATACCCCACTGTCAATGGCTCTTAATATGGCTTTCTCTGGGCTAACAGGACTTTTCTCATTGCCGCCCTTCCTTTCCTGCCCCGGACTCCAGTGAAACCGGAGAAACACACGTACTTCTTTCCAGAGGCACTTGGAGCGGAAAGGGAATACACCACAAACTGCTTCACCACTTTGAGGCAGCTCCTGTAAAGAAGAAAGAGTTAACTTCTCGGTCTGCAGCTGATCCGTGCTTAAGCAGTTCACTGGGGCATCATGGTTATAAATGTGATCGAGCATCCCAGGAGCCTTGCATGGTTTTATGCTATTTTTCATAAATAAGTAAAACTGCATCAGAAGGCATTCCCACTTCCCAAGAAGGCACAATTAAAGAAAAACGGAGGAAAACACGAGGCGACGGGACTCCGGCTTTAGCCCTGTGGAGGAGAAAGCATTCACTTTTATTTTTTTTCCTTGTTCGCTTTCCTCCGTCCTCTGATTGAGTAATGACAATAGTTCAGTAGGAAAGCGCACAGAAAGAAAATAATGCCCTCGAGCACATCAGTAGTAAAAGTAATTAGTTCATTGTTAACATCAGGGTGCTGTTAACAAGCACGCAGGCCCTGCTCTCTGGCTATGCTGCCACATACCATGATAGTCAAGTCCAAAATAAAAATTATTTTGTGCAGGAGGAAGGAGAACGAGAATGATAAGAGCGAGGAAGAGACTAAATTTGAAGATCGAGGATATTTTTTAAAAGCATAATCAGAATCTACAAACGTAGCTTTGCCTCCCAGATCTGGTCATTATGCACCACATGTGTATTCAAAGCATGCATGCTTATGAGAAACAGAGAGACATGGGAGAAAGAGAGAGAGAAAGAGAGAAAGAGAGAGAGAGAGAGAGAGAGAGAGAGAAGGGAGGAGAGATGGGGGGGGTGGGGGAGAGCAAGAGCGAGCTAGTGAGTGCCGGAGACAGAGCAAAAACCATTATTATACACAGCACCTAGGGAACACAAGATCTAATTGGAGAATCAATAACTGAAACCCCATTTTAAATATTCTGCTCTATTAATTCTTCAGGTTAATAAAAGCTGCCCGCATGATGATATTTTGGGATATAGATATTCAGAGTTGGATTACTTTTGACAAGAGCGTAAGGAATCTATTCAAAGCTGATTTTCCCCCCTTTTGTTCACTGAGGACCTGCAGAATCTAAGATAAAAATGGCAGTTGTCCTGAGGGCACCCTGAGGCATGTCATTAAAATTGGAATTTGATCCTCTTTTCATGGTTACTTGGGACAATCAAGCGCAGGAAACCTGAAAACTCATCAGTTTTCCAAAATATGACATGCCCTTGACTTTGTCAGTTTGGCTGCCATATAGCAGCCTTGGCTATTTCAAAATCCCTTTAGATGTCACTCTGTCTTCAAGAATGTATGCTGCAGATCTTGTGGGTGAGATGAGAGACTCAGAGCCTCCTCTTGGCACCCTTGCCTGGTTGAAGTGCTTGATTCTCTGTTTTCCATCAAAGAGAAATTCCACTAGTCTTCCAGCAAAAGACCAGGAAGAGGCTAGTGTTTTCTAAGCAGCAAAGCAATTTACTAATTGTAATTCATGTCAATCTTAGAAGTGTTTTCAATCTACTTAGTCAAGCTTTCAGGTAATGGGTTACCCTGGTTTTTAAAGCTCTGGGACCACAGAGAATCTTGGAGATAATTTGTTATCATATAAAAACATATAGCTTGCTGTCCATTTCTTTGTTGTTTGTTTGTAATGATTTATTCACTTATTCATTTGAAAGCCATAATTACAGAGAGGGAGAGATGGGAAGGTGGGGCGAGAGAGAGATATTTTCCACCTACTGGTTCACTCCACAAAAGGCCTTGTACAGGGCTGGACAAGGCTGAATCCAGGAGCCAGGAGCTTCATCTAGGTCTCCATGTGAATGCAGAAATTGAGCCATCCTCTGCTGTTTTCCCAGCCATTAGCTAGGAGCTGGTTTGGAAATGGAGCAGCTGGGACTTGAACTGATGCGGCAGATGGTGGCTCAACCCACTGTACCACAGCACCGGCCCCCATCCATTTGTTTTTGTTTCTTGGCTTTGCTTTTGGGTTTTAATTTTGACTGCTAAAACCCTTCTTCATTCTATTATTCAAATTGTCCAAAGTTGGAGACTCCATAAAACTAAAATTACAGGCAACGTGGGTTGTAGGAAAATGAACTGTGTGTTCTGCAAGGGAATCCCCAGGAACCAAAGTTTTCTTTGAACTAATACATTCTTAAATGAATTTGTGAACCAAGGTCTCTTCCCACTTTCTACCCTAACATTGGCTTTTCAAGGATGAATGGCAAAGACAGCCTCCATCTCTGAGCCTTGTGTATTGCCGTGACCTCAGAGAAGTGTGAGTATTCCCGGCAGTGAGAGTAGCTTTTCATGAGGAAAGGGCAAAACTCTAACACCAGGGCAAACAGGAGCTTTTTCCAAGTAGGATACATGTGGGTTAGCTGTTTTCCCATATGCCTTAAAACTAACTTTTCTTCTTCCAAATGCAAAAAATGGAGAGAGAGAGAGAGCGCGCGCGTGGGAGAGGGGTCTGGCTACTGAATTCTACCTGCCCACTGAAGCCAGCTGCATTTTGATAGATATTGCCTGTTGCAAGTACTGTCAGTTCAAGTCTGTGCAAGGGGCAGCTACGTGATTAACCAGTGTGTATGGGAGAATGAAAGTAATTTAACATTGCTGGCAGGTCTAGGAAATTCTTGTAGTGCTTGGATATTATACTTGAGGTAGTCTTCCATTTATGTAGAACTTTACCATATCTTCTGTTGTTTAACAATGTGGACTTCCTTTATGAGTTTAGTTCCTTTGTGGCTATCACTCTACTACCTGTCACACAATAAAATTCACCTTTGGCAGAAGTACACACTGCCACCCTTTTCCTCAAATCATGCCTTTCTGTAGGAATGGCTTTTGAGAACATTTTGTCACACCATAGTTTCAGTTCTCAAGTTAAATAGTCTGTACCACAAAAGGAGTCCCTGTGAGCCAGCAAGCTCTGCTGAATGTCTGTGACATTGTTTCTTTCAGTTCACCAACGTAACTGTTTCATGTAAACTAATCTATTTACTTTTTTGTTTCCTTTGTTCTATGATTTTGGGCATGATTTTGCCTCACCTGGATGCCTTTTCTTTTTCTTCCATCTCTACATGCCCTGATATCTCTTTAAAAAAAAAAAAAAGGTCTAAAATTAGCTCTTTCTGGAATCTTTTCCTGACGTCTTGACAAGGATCACTTATGTACTTTTTCTCATTTTGTCATTGTGCTATGATAGCTCATAGTTCATTATCGCAGAAACTTGACTATGTTGTGAGTTAATGAATGTGCCCACAAAGCCCAAAGGGACATCCCTATATAATGTATCCTGTTGCCAAGTATTAGTGTTATCAAGGGCCTAGAGTAGACAATTAGTCCTCCTGGATGTGTGGGTTGCTAAGCTCTTTTCCCATATGGGCATGCTATTTCATCTACCCTCGTTTCCTTTCTGTTCTCTAGGGGGCATGATATAGTACCTGGAACAAGTAAAGAAAAAAAAGTATTTTAGTTCAGCAAAGTAGTATGAAGCACTTGTCATGTACAACTCAAAGTAACCTATGATTATGAAGATACACACTCTCTGGTGGTCATTTAGACACTAGCTCAGAGGTTTTCAAACAAAATAGCCATGGGCCACATCTAGCCTGCCATCTTTTTAAGTAAATGAACTTCTATTGATATATGTCAATGCTCATTCACTTACATATTATCTGGCTGATTTTGTGCTATGACTTCAGAGTTGAATAGGTCAATAGACAGAGATTATGTGACCAACAACACTGAAATATTTATTTCTGGCTCTGTGTTTACAGAAAAAAGTTTGTTAATCATTGGTCTACATTTTGCAACAATCACAGTAAGAAGACAATTACTGGCTTAAAGTATGACAAGGACTAGTGTAAAAATCAATATATTTAAACTATTAACAGATAGAGTACACAGATGTACAGTGCTAAGCAACTATAGAGGCAGCATCCCTTTATAAATAAATATATGGAAATGTTTTCAGTGGGGGAAAATCTGGGCCAAGAGAATTGTAATTATCATTTCTCAAATCTGCATAGAATTTCACACTTATCAAACATTATTTATGTAACTGTCTATAAAATACACATCTTGTTTATTTACTCAATAAATATTTAAAGGCTTATTATGTTTGGGTCACTAATGCTGGGCATTTAGGGACCATACTTTATTTTTCCCTGTAAGTTTTGAAATATGAGACTCTAAGAGGTAATTTAAGTGTGACACTGGTACTGATATTTACTAGCCGTATGAATATCATTTCTCTGAACTTCAATTTCCTCATCTGTACAACAGGAGTAAATAGCATCTAACTCTTAGTTTATGGAAGGTAATTTGGCATAACTCCATGTACTGCAAATAAAAAATGAAATCCCGAGCAGTTTAGAATAAAAATCCCATAAATGCTGTACATAGAAAACTTCTGCCTGGCATCAGGTGAGGCACACTGAGGCATGGATTCATATATTCATAAATTCACTAACAAATATTTACCAAGAACTGCTACACTCAATCCAGCCACTTTCATTGTCTTGTGCGTGACCTGGTTTGCTCAACTCGGAGCCACAGTTTTCTTCATTGTACAAATGAAGACAGAAACACTAGCCTAACAGAGTGAGAATGCATTGACACAAAGCATGAGAAGGTTTCTAGCAATGAGGCCAGTATGTACAAGGGGCTTGTGATATATCATTCTCTTTTCTTCTGTTGGTATCCTTTTGAATATCAAGCTCCAATCAGGATTATACTACTACAGTATTAAGAAGCAAACAAAATTGTCAATCAGGAAGAGGAAGAGAAGGGCCTATTTCTTACTCTACTCAGGCATATGTTGAAAATGGTCAGATCTCCCATGGTGACAACCTTGCTGAATGTGGCCAGGCACCTCAGTGAATGAAAATATGTTAGTACATCCCATCAAATAGTCTTGCTGCTTTGCCTGGCTTTGAAATTTGAAGACAGGAGGGAATCCTTTTTATTACTTTAGTCGCCAGGAGGGATTAGACAAATTACACATAAAAATAGTATTTAAGGGTCAGGTAATTATTCTAGTAACTTGGGGAAACTTTCTTGGTAATAAAAGAAACACTCTCTTATCTCCTCTTAATCCTAAAGTCTAAACTTCTTTGGTGCTAGTCTGCTTTAAAATTAGATGACACTGCTGCTGACTGTCATTCCATGATGTTCAAGAAAGTATCGAGCGCTTAATGAATTCAAGGGTGTGTTTCCAGGGATGAGCTGTCTTGTGTTAACAGTGTCAGTGTGAGAGACACTTGAAGGCACAAAGGACTATGTTTATGTAGGTTCTTTCATGTCAGGTGCTGAACTTATTGCTTTTGATTAAGATGTATGATTGAGTTACTGAATATGACATTTGTTGAGAGATGGAGGATTACCATGGGTGAATTGCAAGAGAGTAAAGAATGAGGTGGTGGATGAAGTGTGAACCAAAGGTTACATGCATTGATGTCTTGTTTGTTTGATTTAGGAGTTTAAGAAAGAATTAATCTATTTCATTTTTTAGTGTGTTAGAAGAACTATCTTAAAAATGTGCTCTCCAATATGTAATCAAAATACATCAAAATAGACTCTGACAGGTAGCTTACAATCAGCTTTAGTTCTATAAAAGTGGTGTTGGGGGATTGGGATGAGTGTTGGGGGGGCACTAGAGGAGCTTATCCTGCTCTCACATATATTTATATTAATTTTAGTTTATAATATTCCAGTGTAATAAAGTCAGATTTTTTTCATGAAGTTTAAAGGTTTCAAGTGGAAAACTCATTTTATCTGTTATTTTCCTAAAATACTGTGAATGCAAACTAAAACTCATCATCTCTGAACATAGAAATTAAAGAATGAAATGGACTATAAACTGAATCTGAACAATCTAATTTCACTGTTGCAGTTAATACAGTGAGAAAAACCTCAAAACCACACACATTTCAAAGGGCAGAAAATAAATGCTATGTTTGAGGTTAGATTCTCTGAATAACATGTAGATTTGGGTAACTGAAGATGATGTTAAACATCATAACGCAGAACTGAAATTCTTGCAGACTAATCATGTTGTGAAGGTGTGCAGTGTATGCTCCAACTATTTGCTCATTAGGCTTTGCAAAAGGGTCATTCTGGGAATGTTATTACTTCCATTTCACAGATAAAGACAAATGAAAGAGTAGACTTCTTTTTTCTTTTTAAGATTTATTTATTTAGGCCGGCGCCGTGGCTCAACAGGCTAATCCTCCGCCTTGCGGCGCCGGCACACCGGGTTCTAATCCCGGTCGGGGTGCCGGATTCTGTCCCGGTTGCCCCTCTTCCAGGCCAGCCCTCTGCTGTGGCCCGGGAGTGCAGTGGAGGATGGCCCAGGTGCTTGGGCCCTGCACCCCATGGGGAGACCAGGAAAAGCACCTGGCTCCTGGCTCCTGCCATCAGACGAGCGCGCTGTCTGCGGCGGCCATTGGAGGTGAACCAACGGCAAAGGAAGACCTTTCTCTCTGTCTCTCTCTCTCACTGTCCACTCTGCCTGTCAAAAAATTAAAAAAAAAAAAGATTTATTTATTTAGTTGAAAGGCAGTGTTAGAGAGAGAGATGAGAGACACAGAAAGAGAGGTCTTTCATCTGCCAATTAACTACCAAATAGCCACAATGACCATGCTGAGCCAGACTGAAGCCAAGAGCCAGGAGCTTCATCTGGGTCTCCTATGTAGATGGCAGGGGCTCCGGGACTTCAGGCATCCTCTACTGCTGTCCCAGTTGCACTAGCAGGCAGCTGGGTCAAAAGTGGAGCAGGGGCCAGCACTGTGGGTAGCAGCAAAAGCCCACTGCCTGCAGTGTGGGCATCCCATATGGACACTGGTTCGAGTCTTGGTTGCTCTACTTCTGATCCAGCTCTCTGCTATGGCTTGGGAAAGCAGTGGAAGATGGCCCAAGTCCGTGGACCCCTGAATCTGCATGGGAGACCAGGAAGAAGCTCCTGGCTCCTGACTCCCGGCTTCAGAATGGCATAGTTACTTCTGTTGTGGCCATCAGGGGAGTGAACCAGCAGATGGAAGACTTTCTCTCTTTCTCTTTCTCTCTCTCTGCCTCCACCTCTCTGAAACTCCGTCTTTCAAATAAATAAATAGATCTTTAAAAAATCAGTGGAACAACTGGGATTTGAACCAGCACCCATATGTGATAGTGGTGCTGCAGGCCACGGCTTACTCTGCTGTGCCACAGCATTGGCTCCAAAGATAGAGTTCTAAACTGAACTGATTCACAAGTTGAGTCAGTGGCACAGGCAAAAATAGAAACATGGCTCTTTTTTTCTAGGAGTAGTGTTATAGTTCCTTAACCAAATTCCTACTACTTGGTAGACTCTAAATCAATCTGCTCATTTGAATCTTTGGGAAGGAACACAGTGGCCAGGTAAGCCCCAGTGTTGGGGCCATCAGCACTCTTCTGTGAGCCTAGGCTGGCTTCACACTCCAGAGGCTATTATTGCCCCTACAGGCCCTTCCTGGGTAACATCTTGTATTTTCTCAAAAGGACCACCTCACCTGCCCTGAGGCCTCCATGCTTCAGTTTTGTTTGGAAATGAATTATAAAATGATAAAATATTTCTTACTAAATTAAAATAAATACTTTTTAATTTAAAAAGATTCCATTTTTCTAAGAATATGAAAATTTTATTTATGTATAAATGTATTTTTACTTATTTGAAAGGCAGAGAGAGAGAGAGAGAAAGATAGACAGAGATCCTCTCTCTGCTGATTCAGTTCCCAAGTGCCCACGACAGCCAGGTCTGGACTGGGCTGAAGCCAGAAGTCTGAAACCCAATCTAGAGCTCCCACGTGGCTGGTGCAGTCCAAGTACTTGAGCTATCACATGCTGCCTCTCCGGGTACACTCCAGCAGGTAGCTGGAATCAGAAGCAGAGCTGGGACTCAAATCTAGGCACTCTCATATGGGATATGGGCATCATAAGCAACTTCTTAACTGCTATACCAAACGTGCAACTCCCCTCAAAAAAAAATTTGAAACTACAGTTCATTTTTCCCATCCTTGAAAGCAGTGTATCTTAACATGGGAAATTTTGAAAGTAATCAGCAGAATAGTTACAGCATGAAACTTCAGAGTTCACAGGGAAAGTTAACTTCTGTGAAGAGTGAAATAAAACAAACATCTTAATTTCTGTTTTTGATTCATTCAAATGGTTTAGCTCTGTGGTTTAAAACGGAAAGCTTTTATTGCATATTTTGTGTGTGTGTATACATTTATATCTACATCTATGTTATATTAGACACAGAATCAGAGGAAGTATTCTCTCTCCCTACTCATTGTTATGATTACATTGTCTCTATTTTTCTAATCCACCTAGAAGTTATGAAAACGATGTTGTTAGAAACATGAAAGGGAGCACAGAGAGTAAGGCAGTGAACTTTCCTCTGTTGACTCCCAGGCCACAGAGACAGCTTTCCTTCTCTCCCACACAAGGTAATTTCAAGTTGCATTCATTTGAGGATTTCTCTTGAAACACACACACAACCAAAAAGCCCAAGCCTGTCTTTCAGAACAGTCTGGAATTTAGCAATGCCAGCCTCACTCAAATAACTGTCTGCCTCCCTGGGCCCCTGATCAAGTGAGAAGCCAGAGGGCATTGGATAGAATCTGATATGAAAGCAGCCTATTGATTCTTCAGATTAGCTCCTTGGGAAACTAATTATCATGCAATTTTTAAGAGTGCATTTTCGTATTTAAAATTCTACATTTTGGGTCAACAAGAAAAATATTGGTTTTGATGCTCAAAAGTTCTTGTCTCTGAATTTAAAGGGATATTGCTTTAGTTCTCCATCTTTGATGGTATCAATAAACTAGTGGAAATGGTGGCAAACAAATCCCATAGAAAGCAGTCAGAGAAGATCAAAGATACCCTTCACTGAAGACCTAGAGGTGCCTCTTCACTCGAAACCATCCTGACTTGGAGATGCCCTCTTTCACAGAACCAACTTACTCTTTTCTCTTTTGCTAATATTTACACAAAAGTAAATGGTCCTGCTTAAATCACAGATCCAAACGGTTTCATTAGTTTATTCCTAACTAGGTATCATTATAAAAGCATAAATAATACCATGTGTTTGGCGGCCTGGGAATGAATATTAATAAATTATTAACTTTTAATAAATGAGGTTGCCAGGAATCTTTTTAACATAACTTAATCTTGCTGTAGTATATCCTGCTGAATTGCATTAGTAAATTACTTATTTACTCTGATGACTGGGAGATCGTTTCTTCTTTCAGCACCATGAACACTGAGAGATTTAAAGATATTTAAGAATAATTAGTCTTTGAGGTATATTTCATTTTACCTTTCTTTTAAAAATAAAAAAAATGATATTTCCACATGACTTATTTGTGGCTTTGAAATTTCTGAATGTTTACATTTTACCTGCAACATCAGATTATTATTCTACTTTGAATTTTCATGACAGAAAAAATTAAGTACCGTGGTGGTTAGGAATGTTATCATGAAGAATTTGATGCTAACGTGGCAATTGGTTAATGAGGGGTTGTGCACCCAGTCGAAGCATGGAATTCTCCTCTTAGGTTGTTCTCTATCTAGATTTTATGACTTTAAGTACTTTATGATCAGTAAATAATAAATTCAATTTAGCAGATAGAAGTTTTGTCACTTAGAAATACTCACTTGGAATATATATTTCTTAATTGGCATCAATGGCACATTTCCCAGGAAGCATAACAAAATGGATCATTTAATAGATGCCCAATCTCTCCATCCATCTATCTATCAGTGTGGCACATGATGTTTTGACTTTAATATGGTAATTATCTCAGGCTGACTTCAGAGCAGGAAGCTGCCTCCCACACAGCAGTGCTTAATTACTTTAGACTTCAGCTTGCCAAGTGAAAAATTGACTGTTTTTTTGCACGTTGCTTGGAATTGAAATGATTTCATTGTCATTTCAGTTGAAATACAGCCTGACATCAGCATAGAATCATGGGAAAGATAATGCAAAATTTCTCTGAAATTCTAAAATGGTCTGAAAGCTGCCTTATTTTTTTATGAAGCTGCATTTCATTTCCAGAATGTTAATGAAGATCCACTTCATCTTAAGAGAAGCAAACTTTTAGGAACTCACTTCTATGTGCATTCCAGCGACAAGTCAATAAAAGGCTGTGTTATTAGTAGCTACAACTGAGTTTGAACTTTCACAATTAGGGGGCAGAAGAGCTATTGGAATTGATGTTGACATAATTAGTAGTAAAAATTGTTAGCTTGAGCATGTAACTAATAAAACCAATAACATCCATCTTATTCAAAAAATTTAAGAAAGTGCATTTTATGCAGATTATGGATAATAATAGCTTTAATGTACTTCTACACTACATAAATTAAAATCCAGGATATCTTTGTGTTGAGATCTATCAAAATTGCTTTTTTCATCAGATTTCAGCTGTCTATCATCGTATGCTACTAATTGAATAATTTTCAAGATACCAAGGACAGATTTCAGGAATAAAATGTCCACAAGAATGTGTGATTAGATAGAAGGAAAAAAGCAAAATTAAGAGGGAAGGCATTGGTATAATGGAGCAAATCATATCCAAGCTTTCGCTTTGGCCAGAAGCACTCCGCAAGTAGCAGTGACACCTTTGCCATGTAAACCGCAGGGGAAAGTAATTAAATTTAACAGAAGCTGCCCTTGATTTAAAGCCACAGGGGAAGTAATTAAATTTAATAGAAGCCACTACTTCTAAACAAAGATATATGGTATTTCTATCACCAAATGCTACCTTACTTTTTTTTTTTAATGTGCCTATAACTACCAGTGATCTGCCTGTTGAAGCCAGTTGCAGAACACCTAGTGGACAGCATAGGTTTGAATATTGTGAGTTGTATTGGACAGTAATGTCAGCACAGCTCTTCTGCAGTTTAAGAACTGGCAGGGTTCTGCTCTCTATAGCAACCTATTCAAAACCAGTACTTGGCATTAAGAAAGAGACAAGAAATTCTGGATAAAATAGTAAATTTGTGATTTTCTTGGTAAACTTTGTTGATTTCTGTGCATCAGTTGTCCCCCAGCTTCAAGGTAGTGGGGCTGCCACTACCTTGTGGACCTGATTCAGTATCCTGGCTTCGGAAGAAATAATGTCCCACATTCCTAGTATGTGTACTCTTGCAGTCAAGACTCTCCAGGTCTGGCCATAGGGATCCACTTGTTTTCTTCCACACAGGATCATTTCAGTTGACATTGGTCACAGGATCATCTTGGACACCTGAATGCTTGTATAAGATGCTTCCTGGGAATGACAGCTGGTCTTTTCACCAGGCCCTGGTCCCTGACCCTGTATGCTTGGCAGAAATGGTGCCTTTTAAAATTTTGTAAACATATCCTGCTTGTCAAATCCTGTGTCTTCTGCACTTTGTCCTAGACCTCAAAGGGGCCATAAGGGCCAGCACAGGCTGGGGTTTTCCTGGCTTCATTTCAACTTTGGGTACTACTACTTATTTATTTGTTTTTACCAATGAGATTGGAAGGATAATATTGGTAGAGGATGAGAGGATGAGAGGATTCATGTTCCTTGCTGAATTAAAAAAAATTAAGAAAACCAGAAATATCCTGCTTATTCACAAAGAGTGAAGAAACAGTGGATTGGGTTTCATCCAGAGGAGCACCCCCATGAGGACCGGCTGTTAAGGGATTTCCAATCTCAATACAACACAGTTTACAGAGGCAGAATGATGAATAGCTGGACTCTGG
This sequence comes from Sylvilagus floridanus, assembly GCA_949820135.1. Taxonomy (NCBI): domain Eukaryota; kingdom Metazoa; phylum Chordata; class Mammalia; order Lagomorpha; family Leporidae; genus Sylvilagus; species Sylvilagus floridanus. The sequence goes on along the minus strand of OX463225.1, from coordinate 74,983,595 downwards.
CAGGACTATTTGAGTCTGAATCAGGCAGAGCTGTTCCTAAATGCATGACATTGGTTGGCAAGTTACTTTCCAGTGTCTTAGCTGTGTGATCTCTGAAGTAGTGATAGTAACAGTATCTGATACACAGAATGCTGGGAAGGGTCCCCTAGATTCATATATGTATTTTTGTAAAGTGCCTAGACCAGCATCTGATGCATAGACAACACTGTCTACATGTTGAGTCTCATTACATGCAAGGTATATTGAAGTTAATTGACTGTTGACAATACCCAGTGTCATAAAAGAGTATTTCCTATAGTTTCACTGGAATTTTGCACTCCAAACGTCATTGTAAACATGAACCTTTATGTATTATACTTTTAAGTAGAACCTATGCATCCCCAATCCCTATTTCTGAGTCTGAAAAGTGGTAGTCACCTTGTTGGAAAGCTGTGATGTGGACCTGGGGGTGGAAACAGTGAAAGGATGCAACAGAAGGTCAAGTTAGGAAGGGGGTGTGGTGATGAGAGAAATAGGTCTGTGCATCTTGTTAAATCCTCAAGAAAACCTCGATGACTGCCTCCAAAGCAGTTGTGGATAATGCCAGGTTTCCTGATTAGCTCAGAGTTACCATCATAATGAGCGAAATGAGTCGCTATCCCTTTCAGGACTGAACACATAGTCACAACACATTTGTCAGCTATGTATTTTCCTGTCAAGAAGTTGTTGGGTGGAAAACCACCAAAAAAGGAATTTTTCTTTGTCAAATAAACTTTTCACAATAGAAGAGTGTAGTGAAGGCTTCTAAAATAAATCTAGTGGCACTGGGGAGTTTACAAATACTAGCATATTAATATACAGCTAAAATAATAATAAAAAACACCATGCTGCTAAAGATGTTTAGTATTATCAGCTCACTGCAGGAGTTTATTAGAAACTCCTGCTTTCTTTTATTAAAATTTCAATTGGCTTGGTGAATGAGATCCTATGTTAGTGTCATAAAGTGAGAAGCCAGAAGGAGAGGATATTGGCATTTAAGTGCAGATTTCATTTTAAAAACACTTTACATTATAAAAGAAGATTGCACATTGTAAATATTACATATAATGCTAGTGGCGTTAAAAGTAGTGTTAGTTATTTTTTTTAATTCATCAAATTGTCTTTGTTTATGACGATATTTGGCAGATTTTATACTTCTGTAGTAAAGGAAAGTTTTAAATTTGTCCCAAGATGTTTTTAGTTATAAGTAGCAAACATGGTTTTTTGAAAAGTTTTCATAAAATGATGCATAAGTCTAATTTGGTGGGAATCCTCTTTGGCAGTAGCATATGACAATTGCTTAATTTTATAATTTGCTGATTATTTTTCCTGCACATTTTGCAAGCTTTGTTAAACTAACTTGATTTAGCTGGGCAGCAAGGAGGGATTACAAACCTTAATCTATGGTTGACGGTTTGGACTGGCAATGCTGGAGTAAATTACATGGAACACTTTCTACACTAAGCCTGAGATTTTCTTCTCTGGCATTATATGGTCCCTGCTTCTTGACCTGGTGAAAACTGCTCAAGAAGATGGCGGCAAGCAAAGCTCTAAGATGCAACAGCTGGGCAGCCAAGAGGAGACCCTCGCTTCCCCATCTCAACATCTGGAGTCTTCATGGAAGTGAGAAGTTTGCAGGTTTGCAGCTGTAGCCCTTTCATGACAAGTTCGGTAAATTTTACACATGGTTGCTTGCTTAGAAAATGTTTTCCAGATTTAACATGTTTACAGCATTGACATTTGAAGCTGAAGCCCTTTCCCTCTTGATTAGAGTAGAGAGTGCTCACAGACTGCATTCTAACTTTATGGGGCTGGAAAACCGGGAATGGGTCATTTACAATTTTCAAACAAATCAAAATGCACTTTGATCTACAGTCCAAGTTTCTTTAAATGCAATGAGTAATAATAATAAATTAACCCAACTTCACTATTTCTCCCTTAAATATAGTCATTTTAATGTAATCATTTATTGCATTCTCAAATCTAACCAACATATTCAATCCATCTTATTCAAAGTATATATTTTCTGAGAAGGAACATTAACTCAGCAAATTAAGTAGAAGAGAATGTGTGTGTCTGCATGTATGTATATTTTACATTTTAAGCTACAACACATTCTGTGAGGGTGTGCATTTACAATAAAGCAACATTTATCTGTACACATATCTTCTAATTGAAACCTCTCATTTTGCTTACGAATCCTTTGGTGCACTGAACGCTGTCAAGCAATGTATTGAATCTTTCAGCAATGAGATGCATTCAAAACAAAGAGATTATGCTCTTGAATTTTCCAATGTTTAAGAGTCTGAGTTTGAAATTCATTTTAGCTGGTTATTTTTACATGAATAATATCAGTTTTGTTTAACATTGATTTTAATCATACCCTTAAGATGAGAGATAATTCTTTTTTTTTTTTTTTTGGTACCAAAACAAGTGTTCAGTTGACTGTTAAAATGCCTGTAGGTTGCTAACAGACATGTAAAAGGCATTCATTTCATATGTTACACTTTACCATCTTCATCTCCACAAATGTAAGCCTTGATGCTTTATACTGGATTTACTGGAGTCCAGATGAACAATCTGGGGGATTAGTCACTGTGTTGAATACAGAACTTCTCCTTCATGATTTAGGATAAATTATGGCATACAATACATGAAAAAGTCTTTCATACGGTAGATTTTATCTTATAATTTTTAAATATAAAATAACAGCCACCTCTAGCCCTCAAATAAAACAAAACCACACCAAATGCCTTACCATTGTGAGAAAAATGCAATACCTAAGTGTCAATATTGTGCCTAAAATTTGGAAAAAGCAAAGGTGATTAATTCTTGTGTATGCCAAGTTTATCCCCCAACTCTTCAAAAAAAAAAAAATAAGCGTAATGTCTAACTTAGATCAGGATGATTTATATGAGAATTCAAATTAGTTGCATTGATTCTGATTGTTATAATAGCAAAAAGATATTTTAGCAAGTTTTTTGAAAGAAGAAAATACTTCAAAATCAAATCTATTTGTGATTAAGTACAGAGTCAAACATTTTAATTTTAGCTGGGAGGAAGGAACAAATGAAAAAATATGAAGACCGTAATGAGAGCAGTAAAATAATCTAAGTGAATCATTTTATTAAAATGGTTATTTCACTATAAATAAAGAACCATAAAAAATACAGTTTGTATATTTTGCTACAAAAGGCCTCACTCTAGGCAGCCAACTACTAAAATTTTATATGGGGGAAAAAATGCTCCCCTAAGGAAAATGTGCATATCTGCTGTTTCTTTTTAACAAAGATAGAGATGCTTATAAAGAACTTCGCACAGACTTCTAAAAATAAATCCTTTGCTGCTGTCCTCATCCCCTCTATTGCACACACTGTGCTTGGGAGGGCTGGCTTTTTCTTTCCTATTCACGCCGAATTGTCTGATTCCAATTTAAATTGCCAGTCAGGGTTTCACAGCTTTGCACTGCACTTTCCACCCCTTTCCTTGTGGGCATCTCTTTTTGCAATGAAGCTTCCCCGTCTCTCTCGGATACCGGAGACAAACAAGTGTATCTGCTTGATAGTTCAGTTGTACCTGGCCAAGCTCAAAAATGAACAGCAAGTTCAGGAAAAATGCAACAGGACACAGCCAGCCAGCAAAATTCAAACCCTCGGCAGAGCGGTAGAGATGCAAATGATATTTCGTTATTGGAAACAGCTGCCGTATAGCCTCAGACACTTGTTTTCTTCCTCCAGATTTTTCCTGAATCACTTCATGCTCATGTGGTGTACCCTTTCATGCTTTCCCCAGTGACTCTCATGCCATTTACCTTGCTCCAGGTAACTTGGGGAAATACCACAGACTTGTATCATTACAGGGTCTGTATAGTTGTTTGGCTGCTAATTGATTCTCAAAGGAAGCAGACTGATGCTGCCACTATGATGGATGTTAAAATTCGTCGATTTAAGCATTGCTTATTTTAGTGAAATTAAAACTGCTGGCTGAGTAGATATTTGACTGCAAAAAGCTTTCACGGAAAAGGTTCTAAGAAATATTTCCACTGATTAGTCAGAGAAAAAGAAGAAATTCGTGCAAGTTTTCAGAAGTGAGATGCTTTTTCATGTTTTAAAATTTTACTCTGGTTTTCACTGTGGGTGTACTTGATACACTTTTTGATAAAAATTAAAAGTGGGTGCTTATATGATGTGGTTCGGGGGACTCACCCCCTCTGCAGCATCTCAGAGGAAGGTGTAATAAGTGCGTGTCTTTACCAGGTAACCCTGCTTTCAGTGTTAGTGTTGCAATAAATGTAGTGATATAATAGAATCTTTCACATACAAGCGTCCTTCCTTTACAAACAGAACGCAGTATCTATATTTTAAAGGTACATTATTCCTATGAATGGGTTTATCAGCAGTACAACAACATTACAAGACAAGCTAAGCCATAAAAAGGATTAAGTGGTGCTGTATAATACTGATTAAGTAACAGAGCAATACGAGTTGGAGAGTAACTAGTGCTGCCAAGTCTTCTGAAACAACACAGTCATAAAAGTTTACTTTCCTTGCAGACCCAACTTTTTCCTCTGGGATCTTCTCTAATAATATTCCAACATCAGCTCTTCTACGGTCACTAAATTCTGGCTGCATTAAAAACAGCCATCAACAACAGAAAGTGTTTTTAGGTCTTGCTGCTTCTGTAGTGCTGCTAGGGTACGTTTAATTCTGCCACTGCCACTTACTGGCTGCGCAGCCTTGAGTACGAATCCTAAGCCCTTCAGTTGGTTTATCTGTAAAATGGGGGCAGTAAAACTTTAATGGTTGTTATAAGATCAAAACATAGACAGCTTATGAAGTGCTAAAGACACTGGCACATTTTAAGCACTAACCCTTATTAAGGGGAATGATGACAAGTCCTTTTCCAAAGCCCCAGGACTAATTTTTTTCTTTTTGGAAATGAACCCACTTTTCTTATAAAAGTTTGCGGCACTGCCCTTGTTTTATTTTTATTGTAACATGAAATGGTGGCAGATACCCTGAGAATATAATGCTTTGCCCTAGAAAAGTAACAGTTACAAATAATCCTTGGTTTAAATTACAGGAAATCTAAGATGGGCACAAAAGGAGATTTCAGATACATGTACTTTTAAAACGCTTTAAATAAATGATTTGGATGATTTTCCCAAATGACATATTTCATGTAAAGAATATTCCCAAATTGAAGTCCTCTCACAGAAAATTCTTTACCTGTCAGTTGCTTATGAGAAAGGTTCACCCAGTTCAATTTTTATGTGAGAAATTAGTTTCAGAAGATAATTTCACCCATATCACTTGAAATGTTTTTCATATGGGCTATGCAGTGTTATAAATTCTAACTTAATGCGAGGCAAAGAAGAAAAAAAAATACGCCTGTAGATTTCACACATGGAATCCATTGCACATTGTTTTCCTGAGTTTTCCCAAGACCCCGGGGGGATCCAACAACAATAGGTTATGTTGAGTGCAATTAGAACCATAATGCAGAAGCAAGTAAATTAGGGCAGATGTTGATTTTTCGGAACTCGTCTGCTTTCCTTACATGCGGACACAGTCCATAAGCTGCTTGGCAAGTTCTGTGATTACTGACAACATCTCCTGTGCAGTACAACAAGACCATTTTGAAAAAGTACCAGAAATCCTGCATCCGTGCCACTCCAAAATCCCACCCCAAACAATAGGAGTCTGTAATCCAGCGAGTGTTGATTATGTGATTGTATCTGGAACTGGGACCTAGATTTGAAATGTTTAAATGCCTCTCTGTCAGTTATCTTTCCCAGTTACACTGCAGACAGGTGTGGGTGGGAATGGGGTGCCCTGAGGCTGGGGTTGTTACCCACTGGGGCCCAGAGTGGGGTGAGCCAGTTGAGGGAGGCTTTATCTCTCCAGCCAGCGTTGTGCAGCTGATGGCCGCGATTCTGAATGGGGCTGCTCTGCCTGAGTGCAGAGGACTAAAAGGACAAGAGGAGCCATGGCGAGGGGCACTGGCATGCCGAGGGGCAGGGTGTCAGGACACAGCCGATGGAATGCAGCTGCCCTCTGAGGGAGCTGAGGGAGAGACCGGCCGCATCCTGGAGCGGCTTCCTGAAAAACTAGTCTCCTTTTTCTCCCCGTCAAAACAGAGAAAAACAGTAGAGTGAGCCAACCCCAGAGGACCTCCTCTGCCAAAGAAAGCCTGAGTTTGGGAGGTATATTTTATTTTTATTTATTATCACAACACAGACTATAAATTCTAAAACCGATTGGGGTAATTTCCCTGAGGAAGCAATCTGACCCCGTTCCCACAGCCTCCCCGCTCTCCAAGTGCTAAGTGTGCCACAGAGCATTTGGAATGCATTGTGAAAGTTCCAGATCATTCGACCACTCCCACCCTGCTAGCGCTCAGTTCACTGCCCAGTGCAGGGAGTGGCGGGCAGGGTGGGTGGCAGCTGCGTGGCCTCGCCCTACCCCCCCCCCCCCGAGGGGGGGTATAGCGGCAGGTGGAGGCTAAGGACGACATAATGAACTTTCGGAGACAACCTCTGTAAGCAACTGTTTGTTATACAATAAAAACTACTCGGTGGCTCCGACGTGAACTCTCCTAGGGAGGGTGCTGCGGGAGGCAGTCAGAGCCGTCGCTTTAAGCAAATGAGCACGCGGGAGCTTGGGGCTTTGTTGTGAGGACGATGACTTTGTGGCGGGCCTCCCTGCTTGGCAGGCAACAGGGCTACCCCCGAGGGACCCTGGGGATGAGGTGACTGCAAAGAGAAAACAGATTGCAAGAAGTGGGCAGGGCTAAGGATGGCTGAGAAGCTGCAGAGCGGATGCGGAGCCGAAGAGTTTTGCAAAGCACCTTCCAAAAATACACAGCTACGTGGCACTTCTTTATCTCCTTTAATGGCACACATTTTCATAAACACGGAAGCAAGTTTCACACCAGACACTAATGCACACGGGCTTTGAACTGTGTGAACTGTGGCAACTGATAGAAGCATCGATTCCCAGGGTCCCACCTCACTCCCTCTTCCCCGCGCTGCTCCCCCAGGATAGCTGCGTCTCTGGGGGCTCCAGGGCCGAGCAGCAGGAGGGAGAAGCTGCAGGGAATCCCTCTGAGGCCGCCTCCAGGGGGCCTCCAGGTTGCTGCTCCCGGGACAGCTCTGCATTGCCGCCGGCATCTGCGGGTGTGAGTGCAGACAGCAGCGAGTGTAGAGATCACACGCCCTGATGCTGGCTCCGGGCCCCTCTTCTGCTTAATCAGGAATGAAGGCTAACATATGCCATTTGCTGGTTTCAGGGAAAAAGGTCCGTGGAGGAGCCAGAAGAGAGCAAAGAGAGGCTGGGGCATTAGCGCAAAAAAGTGAGGCCAGCCCACGCCAGAGCCTCGCGGAGCTTTCCGCGGGTTCGGCCCAGGAAGCGCGGGGAATGAGTCCCGGCTGCTGAATTGGGCTGCGGAAGGGTGATGCTCTCCGTGGCGCCTCGGGCTGCTGCTGTCTGGGGCTGCCCGCCAGCTCATCAGTCTCCGTGCGTGTAAAGCTGGTGATTAGAGGACTTAGTCTTCCGCGCTCATCTCTTTGAAGCCGATTCTTGGCTCAGAGCGTCTCCCTGTTGCAGGGAGGCTGTGACTCTCCAGCGGGTCTGTCCTGTGAGCCACCCGCCCAGCTTCCTATTGTCCCTGGGTTTGCATGTGCCCCGTTTGCATCTGGTGGAGCTGCGCTCCCAAGGACCAAGCACCTCAGCAGGCATCGGAAGTTTAAGTGAGTGAATGGCACAGCGGCATGGGGAGGATTCGTGACCCGAGCATTTGTAAGGTTATTTGACGTGGGAGATTTGAAGCCAATATGTGGTGAAGAGAAGACAAAGTGGCAAATGTAAAATGCACAACTGACACCAGATTTCCATTTATAAGATAGTAAATGTGATGCCAGATTTCTCCAGTGGGCAGCAGGGAAAATAAACCCTTGAGGCACGGGCCGAAGTCAGAGGACAAACCTTGGGTCCGGTCGTCCATGGCTTCAGCCACCTGCTAGGGACTTGCTTTCTCGCACTGAGATTTAGCTGTCTGAGCAGCTACCTTATGAGGCAGAGTTACTGATATGACTGCTTTGAATATGAAAAATAGGAAGAAAACCCTTTTTAATCTTTGTTTTTATGGCTGCAAACATGATTACATTGAGGAAAATCAATCCCAATGGGACACAATGGATAATACAAAGTAATTGATTGGCCTTTATCATTTTCCATGATGATATTAAAATAACACCATAATAACAAGTGGCAGTCACTGACACATAAAGGAAAACAGGAGTTGATTATGTCTAAGGGTAATCAGGTCAGGGAAGTGTGAAGGTAAGATAGATAAGGTAAATACAAAAATGGAAAAAGGCTTAAAAGAAGCAAAAGGGAGTTGGTGGCAAAGAGGCGACATAATAGAGGGGAGATCTGAGGTTTGGAATATCATTAAGCAGGAAGCCACGAGAGACAGTCTATTGCTGCTGTGTGATTGCAGTACGTCTCGGTCGGTGTCCCAAGCCATGGGGGCAAAAGCTGAGTGACTTTCACTTCTCAGGAAGTGCAATAATCCTTTCAGAATACAATGCCTGCAGCCTGACTGCTATCAGGCTATGAAATTTAGAAAATGAAATAGGGGAAGCATTTCACTATTGGTATTTCCCAGGCACTAATGCCACCAGCATGGCATTGCAAGCAGCCGCTTAGAAAACCTCCATTTGCAGCCAACTTCCCAAACTGCCAGAGACCAGGATGGCTTTGTCAGACCCATGGTTTGTGTCCTTGTGGAAAGGAAAGGGGCTGAAGCAGAGCTGTTGAGAAAATTGCATCAACAGGATGCCAAAATACATTATTCTATGTTCTGGTCTATTTTATCTTTCTCTATATATACATTTAGGTATTTATTCCCTCTTTCATATCTACTAATGCATATATAAATGTTACAAACTATGCCAATTCAGGTAAAAGTATGGCCAAGTTTCAATTCCCACCAATATTTTTATTCTTTAAGAATGATTCATATATAAAAATATGTATATGTGTCTTGTGTCTGACCCACAAATGAATACATGCAGAAGCCAGTTCATTAAAAATGTACAAGGTGTTTGCTTCGGTCTCTGCGTCACTACATAACACACTTCTGATTTAGATGGCATAACACAGTGTCATCCATGTGCTAAGCAGTCCTGCTAAATAATCCCATGTTGTAGCTAGAAGATGGCTTTTTGCATTCACACTTAAAGCATAGTAGAAAAATATCATGCCCACCAGGGTGATCTGGGCCTGGATAAGCAGTAATCAGCAATAGAGCTTCAGGTGGTGAACTAGATCCTTGTGTGGGCTAGGAGCCTCAGTGGGCTCGTTCACTGTGATACCATCCAGAGTAGTGGGAAGTAGTTGCTTAGTCAGTGGGAGGACTATAGGTATTGTAGAATTTGTTTCTGACTTTCCTAAAGTCTGGAAGTTTCAACTCATTTGTTCATTCAGTCACTTATTTGTTCGGCAAACATTAATTAAGTACTGCTATGGGTGGGTCCAGAACTGAACTTGGTTATAAGGTAATAGACAGTCTCAAGGGGCACTGTATTTGTCAGAGGCCTCCAAAGGAACAGATCCAATAGGAGAGAGACATATACATATACAAATACAAACATATGTAGATAAATATGTATAATTATAATATATTATAGGTAATATTTGTATATTATATGTTTAGATATATATTTATATTATTTGTGTATACATACATATATCCATATATATATATATAGAGAGAGAGAGAGAGAGAGAGATGAGAGACAGAACTACTTTTTTATGGAATTGGCTTACTTGATCGTGGAAATCAAGAAGTCCCACTCTGCCACCTGCAGACTGGAGAACCAGGAAAACCAGTGATGTGAGTCCTGAGCTGAGTCTGGAGGCCTGAGAACCAAGAGCACATGTGTCTGAAGGCAGAACATGGATGTCCCAGCTCACACAGGAAGCAAATTCACCCTTCTGCCTTTTGTTCTATATGGGTTCTCAGTGGGTTGGATGATGGGCATCCAGATCAGTGAGGGCAGATCTTCTTTACTCAGTCAATGGATTCAAATGCTAATTTTTCCCAGAAACATTTTCACAGACATACTCAGAAATACTGTTTTACCAGCTACCTTGGCATTCCTTAATCCAGTCACATGGACACATAAAACTGCCCATCAACAGGTGCACAGGCTCATGGGGAGGATAGATGCATGTAAACAGTACTTGACAAGGCATTGGTAGATAAGATACTAAAGGTAGAACTATGGAGAAACAGAGGTCAGAAAAGGCTTCACAGAGTTTAGGTATGGATAGAAAAGTAGATTCCAGATAGAACAGATGTGGAAGGGCATTTTAGCACATCCCTCCCATGGAAGGTGCAAGTCACACAAGGAAAGCTGACGTTTGAGGAACAGAGGGAAAGCCAGAATGATTTGTTTTCAAGGTACTTGGAATGGAATGGTGGAGGAGTGACGGAATCCCAGGTCAAACTTGGTTTCCCAAATGCCTTGTCTGTTGTGGAGGAAGTTTTCCCCTATGGAAAACTGGAAGCCTGCAAAGGTGTTTAAGCAGAGATACAGTTGATTGTTTGGGAATGATGGGTTATAGCGCTTTTATATAGGGTAGATAATAGGTGGGAGTGGGGACAAGCAGAACCGTTACACAATGTAGTGATCTACCATCCTGGGTGAAGCTTAATACACTAAATGTGCTAAGTGTGGGGAAATCACCCCAAAACAGCCATATGTTGCATATCAAGGACAGCAAATGACAGAAAACTGGCTTAAGCAAAATTGAAACTTATGTCATATAATAAGAAGTTCTGGCTCTGTGTGTGTGTGGTCTGTCAGGTCGCAGATCCCCTTCTCTGTCAGTTTCTGATTTATACCTCTTCCATGTGTTGACTTCATCTTCAAGCTGGGAGTGATGTGGCTGTAGTAGTTCTAACAGTCGTGTCTAGACAGTTTCCAGAGGAAGGAGATCCAGCTGTTGTTCTCTTCCTAGGATGCTTCTTAGGAATTAAGAACTGAGGAATCCTTTTCTAGAAATTTCCAGCATGCTTTTCCTCACATTTCATTGGATATATTATATTGAATGCCCATTCCCAATGCACTGAAAAGATTTTGCAGCAAACTTTGCCTACTCAATTAGCATGAAAAATTCCTTTTTGATGTCGCATCTTCTCTACTTAGATGATAGATTCTAGGTAGTTTTGTAATTGGTACTAGATTATTCTTTGTGATTCTGTGTGGACATACTGCTATATTTCTTCATAGAATCAAGTCTGGCTTATTGTCATCTGTGAAGATTGGTGGGATGTCTTCTATTAGTTGCCATTCATGGTTCCTTTCCCCTTCTTCATGAAGACTCAGAACAAATGGGGAGGCCCTGGTCTTCAATCCAGGGTACTTTATTCTTTTCTTGCACTTCTTTGCCCAGGCTTGTAGAGGGTTCTCAGATGTAGTTTAAGGTCCCCACAACCCTCTCAGAATCTTCAGGTTCTGTCATATTCCCAGGCACTGGAGATCCATGTCTTTCCTGGTATAGAAAGTTGTCTTTCTATTTAAATCCGGACACATTTAGCTTAATTATGTCAGTAGGCATATCTAGGCCTTTTTAGAGGTTAACTGCTTAAACAGAGAACCATCTCCACCTGGTAATTCCTCCCAGACCCCTTGAGTACCCAGATAGCTGGTCACCCTGGCTCAGAGACAGGAGATGTGCAGTGGAAAGTGCCTTCAGTTCTTCCTGAGGAGCCCAGGGCCAGCCAAATAATAGCAACAATTACTCAGTTGTCTATTCCACAGTATCAAGTGTTCTTAAATTTCCTGATATCCTGATATAGTTTATCATTGTATCAAAGGAGGAAACACAGCTATCCTGGGCCAGCCCGGAGTCTCAACAGGTCTCTTAGAGAAAGCCTGACCCATTCCTGCATATGCAATATTCCTTTCTTCTGTTCTCCTTACTCCTCAAGTCCCAAAAAACCCGTTTCTTGGGTTTACTGATGCGAGGTGTTAGTGGGGAAATAATCAGATTCATTAATTCACACCAAGTAAGAATAACTGACAATCCTGAGAAGGTGATATTGTTATCAGGGCTATTCAAAAATTTAAAGAAAGTCATCCTTTAACCCAAATGAATCAACTTTTAGTGCTGCAGTTTCAGCCAATATAATGGAACATAGTTATTGACAGAGTTTCAAATGCAATCTCTTAAATCCATATTATGTGTTCTAATACCACATTTCATACACCTTTTTTTGTAGAATATGTCACTTTAATTGCCAGCTTTCTTCCCCACAAAACAGTGACTTCCTTGAGGGCAAGACCATACCTCATATTGTTTGTTCCTCAGCTCCTAGCACAGTTCCTATCACAGAGCAGCTTCATGTTTTTATGTTTTCTTAAAGCATCTTTTTTACAATTAAACTGTTAATGGGCTATGGGGAGATTCAAAAAGAAAATGAAGAGATCACTTTCTTCTTTTCCAACCACTAAATAATCCACATTTCCTAACCTTTCACTGCATTTCTATTCTGTAGACTTTTATTGCCCAAGTTGGAACCGTTTTAATTTCCTCACAAGTCCTTTAAAATTCAGAGGCTGTCTGGATGTTTATGTGACCAGTTAAGATGTTCCCATGGTTGAAGCATTCTTGCACAGGGTTTGAGTGCCAGAGGCAGACGTGACTTGCCTCTCACCTACTTTGCCTCTAGATGTGTTTTATAGAGATCTCTTCCCAGAGAAGATTTCTCTGAACTTGTTTTCTACAGAGTTAAAAAGGCCGTATTTCAGCAAGAGCATGCAATTCAAGTTTAGCTTTTTAGATGTTCATTTTCAGCTGGAATATGATTGGAAATACTTGTAGTTCTATGGCTAATTCTCACTCATTCTTTGTTTTATTTCATTTATTTGTGAGGCAGAGAGAGAGAGAGAGAGACAGGGGGAGGGGAGGGAGAAAGGGGGATAGGGATAGAGCCAAAGAGAGGTGGAGAGAGAGAGAGAGAGAGAGAGAGAGAGAGAGAGAGAGAGTGAGCGAGCAATAGCATCTACTGCTTCACTCTTCAAATTTCTGCAATGGTCAGGCTGAAGCAGGAAGCTGAGAATTCAGTCCAGGGCTCCCAAGTGGGTGTCTGGAACCCAAAAACTTAAATATCACTGTCACTTCCCATGACCCTCCTGCCTAGCAGGAAGCTAGAAAGATAACAGGAACTGGAGTCAAAAAAATCAAACCCAGATATTCCAATGTGGGATGTGGGCTTCCTAACTGGCGGCTTAACCACTAGGCTAAATGCCTGCCCCTCATTCATTCTTCAGCATAAGTGACATTGTTTCAGAATGAATTAGTAAAAAGGACTCACACTTCAACATTCTCCGGTCCTGGCTAAAAAATAAACACATCATACTTAATTGTTTCATATTATAATGAATTGCTGTATGCTGTTTTTTTTTTTTTTCCAGTAATTATTCCTACCAATATGATAGAGGAGTTGATCATAATCAGGTGCCTTCATCAGGCCAAGCAGGTTATCCATCCTTGCTCTTGTGATTGTTCATAGATGGCCCATGGCCAATCAACGTCTTCTACAGTATTTTTTCAGGATTTATTAGGAAAGAAGGTGTGGCTTCTCTTTGTTGCAACTAGCATGATATGAGAATTGAATTAAGTTGTTAGGGACTATTTTTACCATCATGTCGAAAGGAAAAACAGAACCAAGAGATGGATGGTGATGGGAGGGAAAGGGAAAGAAAGAGTAAGAGCAAGACAGAGCAGGAGAGAGAGAGAGAGAGAGAGAGAGAGAGAGAGAGAGAGAGAGAGAGAGATAGGGAGAGAGAGAGAGAGAGGAAGAGAACCGATCATAAGTTTTGAGGATTGAGGACTTGGCTCTAACCATATTTGAAAATTTAATAGATTCTCTTTTATTCTGCTTAAAGTAATTTAAGTTAGTTTCTGAAAACTGTATCAAAACTACTTCAGATAAACAAATAAATATGTCCCCAGTTTATTTACACAAGCTCAAATTATATAAGTTTTACAAGATAAGGGTGCATATATTCTTTGGCCATTTAAAAATTGCAGTTTGAAATTGCCATCTGAATCCCTTGAACTGGGCATTATCAAATATTAACTTTGAAGAAACTAAAAAGAACTCATACGTGCTATGAAATGTGCATGACATTACTTCACCATAAGAGCAATTTCTACAGCATACACTTAGATGAAATGTGCAGTTCATTCAGGATCCAATGACTTCAAGGGAATTCACCTAAATAAGTAGTAGCTAATGACTAATTTTACAAGCAGTCGAGAATGTGGAAAGTAAAAAAACTGGTTCTGGACTAAAATTATGATTATATTCATTTCACAAATGACAGAGAAAGAAAGTGATAAGAGCAGAAATTTTTGAATCAAATTATACACAAAAAGTCAGCAATTTCCTCATATATGAGCAAGTGTCAGCAGCTTTAGGATCATCTCTGTTCTTCAGGTAGCAACTTGGATACCATTATCTCTGAGAAATCCTCCTCCATGGTACCTAGTTCTTACTCCTTGGCCAGCAGTTACTACACTGAACTGGAATTGTAGTTTCACTTCTTGATTTGTTAACTAGACAACAAGCATTCTGAGGGCAGAGATTATCTTGTTCATTGCTATATTCAACTTACCTAGCTCAGTGCTCACCACCTGAGCCACTCATAAGGCATAGTGAGCAGAGACACATGTCTCAAGGTGGGCTGTGTAGAGGACCTGTGTTCTGGGGGGTTTGACCTAGAGGCTACATTCCTTCTCCATCTTCTAGCACTCCTTTTATGTTGATGATTATGCTACATTACTTGTTAATGTTTATTATGTAAGTGCCTTGACCAGAGTCCAATAGTCAGTGGGAACATGATCAGACAGTGGAAACTGTATGCAGATTGATCTGAATTTGACTTTGCTTCCAACATTTTACACATGTTCAAGCTGCTGATCCAATACATGTGGTTCCCAGGGTGGGAGAGAGAAAGTATTCTAAATGTGCCAAGAATGGTTTCAGGTATTATAGGCTTGGTTTTACTTAATTCTTCCCTTATTACCCTGTAAGTATTATTTCCATTTTAATGGTGATCACCTAACACTGGAAACAACTTCCTTTGAAATAGAAAACTTTTAGCTAGCCAGGATTTGAACCCAGTTCTACCTAAAGTCTCAAATCATGGTGTTTTCCATAACACTACTTTGAAGAATAACCTCAGCTTGGGTATTTCAAGGCAAGGTTAGAATAAATTATTTATTTAGAGTTATGTACTCCTTGACAAGAAAGCAATGTGTTACAAGGCAAATTCAATTACATTCATCTATCAATTATCAACAATAAAAATTTTTGAGGAGAACAGATTTCCAGAAGGTTTTATGTAAACAAAACTCATAAATAATATGTGAATAAGCAAAAATTGCCATCAGACTGCAAACTTGACCTTGAAGAGACTGGTTATAAGTGAGGTGTGATAAGGACCACATTAGTCCAATTGACTCTTCCAGAGTTTATAGCAATTATTTGCTTCTATTTACTTATCCCATTTTTTTTCACAAAGTTAGGTCTATTTAAAAATTGCTTCTGGGATTCTACTTTGGAGAGAAATACAGACTTATTTTACTCAAGAGAGAAAACAAAAGATTGTCTAACCATCAGTTTAACCCACAGAATGTAGTCAAGGCACTATGTCTGTTCCCCATGAAGAGGTCTGAGAGAATAGAATAAATTTTCTGTGTGGACAATCCAGAAGGGACCTCTGTCATAGAGTCAAAATTATGAGGTGTTCTCCGGAAACATGTATTTTATCCCAGGTCGAGGCCAGCTGGGGTTGGAAAGGCAGTCTCTAAAGATTCAAAATTTCTCTGATACCTCCTAGAGGAAATAGTCCAGTTCCTATAGGGGAGTGTGTTCTGGGCTGACAGCTCATGTCTATTTTCAGGGCTCCATTGCCTATGGCAGGTGATGACATACTGTGTACATTTTGACATGGTGAAGGTTGCAATGATTTCAAATGGCCTTGCCCTTGGAGACTGAGGTGGCTGCACTCACTATGAGTCTTTACAGACCTCTGTCTCATGTGTAGAAATAGACATAAGGAATCAAGCGTGCTCACATATGTGCACATACATGCTCTGTGATGCAAATATATATACTCCTAATTTTGTAAGTTTGCACCTTTAAAAAGTTATTCAGTTTTGTTACTTGTGATGTGGATAATATTTTGAAAATACCAAGCTATGTATTTGCCCCTTTAAATATTGTTCCTTTGAAGCTTTCCATCTCCAATGCTCACAGTGATTCTTCCTATGGCCTCAGGGAAGATTGGGCTGGGGTATATATCACTGAGAACCAAGAAATCAAAACTACCCTTGCTATGGATTGAATGATTGTATACCCTCAATGCATATGTTGAAACTGTAATCCCCAATATGGTAGCATTTGGAGATGGGGGTCTTTGGAAGGTCAAGAAGTCAAGAGGGTAGAGTCCTCCTGATAGGATTAGTGCCCTTATGAAAAATAGGGCAGAGTTTGCTTCCTTCTTTTCTGTCTTTGCCATGAGAGGATATATCAAGAGGGTCCCAATCAGAAACTGAGTTGTCTGGAACCTTCATCGTATACTTCCCAGCCTCTAGAACTATAGGAAATAAATGTTCATAGTCCAAGCTGCCCACTCTATGGTAATTTGTTAGGGTAGCCTGAACTGAGGCAAAGATAAAGAGGATGCCTTGACTATAGAAGAAAAAATAGGTGTGCCTTTTGTCCTATGGGATGATAGAAGGAGAAAAGGTAAAAGCAGAGAAATAAATGGGAAAAAAACATTTTTAACTCTGATCTATATAAAAGGATGGGAGGTCACCAACTGGAGGTCACAGAACTCAATGCTGCTCCCTACCCTCCACCCTTGTCAGCCTTCCAGCAGGGTGGGGACTTGTGAGAAATTCTCCATTATTTGCAGAAAACAAGCTCCCATTTCTCTGCACATCTGGTATGTTAATTGTGACTATACTGACATAAGTAATACCTGCAGCACAGTTCTGGAATTCTGCTAGGACAAATGTCATTTTCCAGGTCTGCCATTCTCTAAGCCCAGGAAAAGCAACATTAAGTAAAACCTAGCAGTGTGTCTCAGTGTCTTGCTTCCTGAATTTCTACAGGCTCTCAGGTTTGGTTGGTGCTTGTTCAGAAAATGAAAAATGCCTTTTGGCCTATGTTTTCCTGTGCAGATAAAGATCCTAATTGTGCCCTTACAAGCTGGTGCATAAATCTGTGTCAGGTTTCTCATAATATTCTGCAAATGAGATCTTGAAGGTATTGTTCTCCCCTTCACATGATGACAGAACAGAAGGCTTCATTGAAAAATGGTAAAGAAAGATGATTGACTGAGAAAGAAAGATGATCAGCCTGAGCATTTGAATTTGTTTAGTATTTTAGGGAAAATGGATGGACCCAGAAAGCAGAACAGTCTTCAAACACACCAAGCAGACAGGCTGAAACATCTGGAAAAATCCCTTTGTGATTGAGCACATATGAGGTACAACAATGGCAACAACAAAGTCTCCATCTTTACCTTTTTATTTGTTTTTATTTTATTTTATTTATTTGTTTATGTGAGAGGTACAGTTACAGAAAGAGGGAGAGGCAGAGAGAAAGGTCTTCCATCTGCTGGTACCCTCCTAAATGGCCACAATAGCCAGAGCTGAGCCAATCCAAAGCCAGGAGACAGGAGCTTCTTCCAGGTCTCCATGTGGGTGCAGGAACCCAAGGACTTGGACCATCTTTTAACTGCTTTCCCAGGCCATAGCAGAGAGCTGGATCGGAAGACGAGCAGCCAAGACATGAACCAGTGGCCTTATGGAATGCCGGTACAACAGGCGGATGCTTAGTCCATTATGCCACAGTGCCTGCTCATGTTTGTTTCTTGATTGTAGAGGAGAAATCGAGTTTCCAGCAATCTATAGATCTTAAATTGGTCCTAGTTAATACGTAATATTATTTGCAAAGATATTGAAAAACCTCTAAGCAGAGAGAAAATAAGATATTAAAATACCTAATATACTCTCTACAAATTTAAGGAAGAAAGAAAAAAGTAGCTAAAGCACCTGCAATAATTGAATTAGGAGTCAAGAAATTTCACCCAAATCTTGCTTTTATTTGTGGCTTTATTTTTGTCCTAGCAGGATATTTACTAGAGTACATAAGAAGCCTTTGTATTTATTAACATATTTATTCCAAGTAGCTCAGAGCCTCTGCAGACATTCTTTTATTATTTACCACAATATCTTTATAAGGTTTTTGGCAAGAGGATAGGTATTATCCTTGTTAAATCTGTGAAGAAAAAAAAGTATTTTCAAATATAATTTACAAAGACCACCTCTTAGGTTGAAATCTAAATTGCTGTTAAGGAATTCTCTCTTAGGAATGAGTTCTCCCTTTTCCTCTTTCATTTATAGCATCAGATTGTCAATTCTGTCATTAGTTATTGCAGTAACTTTTCCCTCTTCAGACCAAGGTCAAAAGTCTCCCGCTGTTAGTCTATCCAAGAAAGTGCTTGAACATACACAGCCGCACATCATGCATATTTATGCTGCACAGGTATTAGAGTAAACATAAGAGGAATGAATTATTAAGGGCAGAAGACGACTGATGAAATGCTGTTGGTTTGGATATTTGACTGATTTGTACTTTTATGAGCTTACATGAAGCAGTTGAAGGCAAAGGAAGCAAACTTGGTCTTCTTGTTATGCTAGCTCCTTAAGAATGATAAAACTTAGGGATTGGAAATGGGAAGAAATATAAATATGTACATACATAGATAGTCATCCCTTGGTAGCTGCAGTGAATTGCTTCTAGAACATTCTCCTCCCCTCCCTTACCAAAATTTCTGGATGCTCTCATCCTGAATGTAAAATGGTGTAATATTTGCTTATAACCTAAACACATGCTTCTGTACACTTAAAATAATCTCTATGTAATTTATAATATGCAATACAGTGTAATTTCTATGTAAATAGTTGTTATAATGTATTTAGGAAATAATGACCAAAAAACCGTCGATGCATGTTCAGTACAGATGTAATGTTTTTACAAATATCTCCAGTCCTTGGTTGATTGAATCCAGAGGTATGGTACACAGAGAGGCAGAAACCACAAATATGTAGGGCTCACTGTGTGTTAGTTTACATAGATGTGAATTCTTTCAAGTCATGCACAAGAGCTTCTACTACTTATTTCCCAGTGTGCCTGGGCCCCTTGGACTATGCTATGTGGGTTCCTCTACTGATCTTGAGTGTACTGGGCTTTGATTTTGTACTCAAGAGTTAGTATGTACTTCCAAGCCCACCTGCAGTCATTAATCAGAATCCCTGTCTGGAATGAAGGCCCATTTCCAGATCCTTGACTCTCATGTAGATGGTGCAATATCCTTTCTTTCAACACTT
Source organism: Sylvilagus floridanus (assembly GCA_949820135.1). NCBI lineage: Eukaryota > Metazoa > Chordata > Mammalia > Lagomorpha > Leporidae > Sylvilagus > Sylvilagus floridanus. The sequence continues at coordinate 74,964,093 of OX463225.1, read as the reverse complement.
CCATGGTTTCTTAGAGATAATTGTTCTTCCATGTTAAAGCACTTCAGTCATTTGGTGCTTAGGGGTCATCATGTTTTTAAGAACTGGAGTCTTTTTTTTTTTTTTAAATCAGATCCTGGTAAACAAGTCCCAGTAGATTTCAAGAGGAAATGCTTCCAATCGTCTGCTAAATCTATTCTGTCTTCTTTTGTTGGGATTCTCCTTTTGATAGTGGTAGGTTGACTGGGCAGGGAGAATGCAGAGTGTTTTAGTCTCTTGGAGCAATCTGTTATAATTGGTGCAAAGGGGTGGTAAAACTTAAAAAAAAGGCAGAGAGAGAAAGAGAGACATTTCTTCATCCTCTTGTTTGAAGATGTTCTGTGAGCTAGGTGCTGAAATGAAATCATGGACTGTGGAGATGTGGGGCTGAGGAAAGCATAGATGAGAGAGACAGTTAAAAGGCAGGATATGGAATATATCTGGAGATCTGAATTTCATGCACAGGAAGAGAAAGTCAAATTCCAATTTCCAGGGCTGCTACAGTCCTGTTTGCCAAGCTATTTCTCTTTCTGTGGTTGAATACATTGCAAGTTATCAAAAAGAAAAAAAAAAAAAAGAAACCACCTAAAATAAAATACACTACCAAAAGTCTTAATATAGAAAAAGGCTCTTTAAGTCAATAACAATAGCAACCTACAACTTATTGCCTGATATGGTTTGACTCTTAAAATATTTTTCACCCTCGCAGACTCAAGACATCAAGGTGCTAGAACCAAGTACCCACCAAATAGCTGCATTTCACAAAGTTACATTTATATAGAAGGTTGTCACATTGTCCAGGTAGTGCTTATCATTTAGAAAATAATTACTTCTTCCCTATTGCTTATAATAACTACTTTAAAGCTCAGAAGTGAAATCTATTTCCTCACCTCAATTTTCTCTCCTCCATCAGGTCTGCACACACTGTGGGACCTCTGGTGACTGCTGGGTTGCTGGCACTGATCTTTTCTTCCCCTGGGGAAAGAAAGTGGCCTTGAAAATTTTTCCTTTGGGGGAAAATGTCACACATTTTACAAGATAACCAGGTTTCCTCTTCTTTCTTGTGATTCAGGTTGTTTGCGTTATTAAACTGCCTTGGGCTTAACAGTTACTTATCTACCCACCCGTTTATGTACAGGAGTATTTCAAAAAGTTTACGGAAAAAAATGGAACTGGATCATAACTTTGTTTGGATGCAAAAAATTGTTGAAGTCCATTCACAAGGTTTTCGTAATGTATTTTCTGTAAGTTCTTTGATGACCACTTGTATTCATGGATTTTAATTTTTTTTTGCACCAAAATAAACCTATTTTTTAATTCCAGTTTCTATGAACTTTTGAAGTTCCCTTATCTTCATACACTTGAATATTTACTTATTAATTTATATGATACTTTAATGTCTGTCATGTGCAGAATTTTGTGCAGAATGTATGGAATGATGCAATGACTGCAGCAAATACTGTATGTATCTTCATGGAGCTGAAGGCCTGGTAAGTTCCCACTAAGATAGGGAGAAGACTGTACCATTGGCTGTTCTCATTCCCATGTAAAATGGCAGGAGAATTTTTGCCAAAGAAGATAGCTGGTATAAGGAGTTTACCCTTGTATTCACTAATCTTGCCAATAATCCACTAATTACTTGTTCAATTCTTTCATGATGTGATAAACTGTTGGAGATATCAGGGCAATTCTAAAATGCGGATAAAAAGAAAAAAAATCATGGAATATTCAGACTCTCAGACAGTAGGTAGAATACAAGGAATTAGGTAAAATAGCCGTTTCTCTGTCAGTTCACCTGTTTAGTGAAGAAAGTGCCAATCATTGTATTACATACGTTCCCTCAGAGCTGGGTTGGGAACACCATTTTAGGCTTAGGGAGGAAAGGTCCATCTTAGATGCAAGTGAGAGAGTTAGTGCCATCTTAACTGCATAGAACCTAGATAAATTAGAAGTGTTAGAGGGAAATCAAGTTTGGTTAACCAGGAGGCATTATTATGCAGCCCACATCTGAATTTCCCAAATTCTTTGGAATCTCCTATACCAAGACAGGGTCAGGCAGTGTGCTCCAATCTTGGTGACAGAGCGTCCCACGTGAGACTTGGTAAGCATGAATTTACTTAGGGCTGTGGTTTTACTGGATGCAAATTTCCTCTTGGACTCTGAACTACAGACCAGAGGAAGTTTCATTGCCAAGAGAGTGAAAGGCAAAAGGAGACCAATACTTCTTTGACCTCTCTTTAAAGTCGCTCCCCTCTGTTTTATTGCTTTTTCAACACTGCATCAAAGCAAGAAGCTTTCAAAGTCTCAGTGAAACAGGAGGATACTGTTGTTCTAGGGAACAGAGTAGTTTTAATCAAAATGGGGTTTTATTTTGGAATGTTTGGCTTTGCATATGAACTGAAAAGAAGGGAAGGAGACAGAGAAAAATGTAGGGCAGTTGATGGTCTCCCTAATGGCAAAAAGATCAATTAATTTACAATGGAGGAAAAAAGAGAGCTGCATTACAGATTTACAAAGTGTTCATTATCTATGGACTTTGGATATGACCCATCATCAGCCTAATATCCAAGGCAGAGATCTGACAGTTCCAACCCTGAATTCAGGCACCAGTTGATAAATTAAAAATCATTTTAAAATTTAATATTAAAATTGATAATTGCTCTGTGGGAAATAGATTTTCTGAACTTATACTCTTTTCCTGCAGTGCTGAGCAAATGCAAAGCGATAAACTGTCCATTTGTCACAATGATAGATAGACAAATCCTACTTTTACCCTTGTTCCCTGGTAGTCATAGATTTCAATTAAGGAGAATAAGTGCTACCATTTGTAACACATATCCATATTGTCTCATATAGTTCTTTAGGGCTTGAAGATTTCTCATTAAGAATAGGAAAAAAGTATCCTGACACATCTCATACAATTGGGGGTGTTCTAGGAACACAGGGAGCCTACAAAGAAAGTTTGTTTCTTTTTAGTGTCTTGGAAATATGGCATATTAATACTATCTAGTAATAATCTTCTAAATCATACAACTCAAGGGAGCTAACATGAGTTAGTTAACTCATGTTGCTTCTACTGAGTTCTTCTCTGTCTGGCAAATGCTGGATTATACTTGAAGTTTTATAATGATTGTCACTTCTCCATTGTTCCCTAATCCCCTTTGCCATGTGGCTTCACAGAAAACTGGAGTAGAGGTGGCATATTTCCCATCCCATTGTTGTGGGTCTTGGTTGTGTGACTTGTTCTAGCCTATTAGAGGATGTGACTTTAGCAAAGGTCTTCCATATGTATGTGAGGTTGTGCTTGTCCATTTGAGCTCCTCTGCTCATCATGAGGATAGCAAGTCCTATTACCCAGAGTGAGATACACAGAATTGATGGGCACCTGGCCTGAAGTCTGTAGACAAGTCCAGCCAACTCAAAATTTGAAACAAACATCCTCAGATAATCTGCAGACCTATGAGTGGGAATGAGAAGTACTTATTGGTGAAAGGCAGTAAGTTTCAGTGTAGTTAATTACGAAGACTTAATTGCAGCAATAGCATCTAATACATCATTTGGTAAGGAAAATCTCCGATGTCCTCAAGACTATGACTCAATACTAGTCTTTTATCACAATTAAAATGAATCTATATTTTGTTCACCACTCTATCCCTGGTGTTATATGAGTTTTTAATAAGTGTGTATTGAATGAATACATGAAGGGCTCCCCAGGTTTAGTTTACTTGCTACTTCATATCATACCTAACTGCTTTGAATCCATTCTATGTCCATAGATAACATTCTGACTAAGCCATATTGAAAATATTAACTTTGTTTCCAGCTATGTCTGTCCTCAATGATATACAAACAAGAAGGCAGATAACAAATTATTAAGTACATGAAAAAGATGTGTTTGGAGAACACATGGTTGGGGAACTGAAATCAGACTGCCAATGAGGTCGTTAGGAGATGCAAGGTGTATCCTAGTAAATTTCCTGGGGAAGAAATGCTTGAGCTTTTTGGGGACATTTATGCCAAGTTTTAGAGCTAATATTAAGTTAGTTAATATTAAGTGGTTTACATATGTTATCTCACTTGCAATAGATCAATAGATATTCTGATTATACTTGTTTTACAAATACAGGAAGAAAAGTTCAGAGACAGCCAGTAACTTGCCTGATTTTTTTTTGAAAGATTTTATTTACTTATTTCAGAGGTAGAGTTACAGAGAGAGAGAGAGAGAGAGAGAGAGAGAGAGAGAGACAAGGAGAGAGAAAGGCCTTCCATCCACTGGTTCATTCCCCAAATGGCTGCAACAGCCTGAGCTGGGCAGATCTGAAGACAGGAGCCAGGAGCTTCTTCTGGGTCTCCCACATGGGTACAGGTGCCCAAACACTTTAGCCATCTTCTACTGCTTTCCCAGGTCATAGAAAAGAGCTGGATTGGAAGAGGAGCCAGGACATGAACCACTGCCTATATGGGATGCTGGCGCCAGAGGCAGAGGTTTAGCCTACTGTGCCACAGCGCCGCAGTGCTGGCTTCAATTTGCCTGAGTTTGCGAGTTAGTAAGTGGTAGAGATGTTGCCAATGTTCAGAGCTCTTCAGCTCTAATGCCAACTTGTAAAATGATCTAAAAACACTCAATATAGCCATTGCGTATTGTGCCCCAGACTTGGGCTGTTGTCCCTCCAGACCCCTAATTTAATTCTCCTGGCTTGGGTCATTATTTTTTATCTCCTCCTTCCATTTCCCTGAAACAAATTCATTCATAACTATTGTGCCATAGAGAGAAGAGAACGTGCAGGAAGGGGGTCACTAATTAGCTGGTCCCAGCCCTTCACTAGGCTAGCATGGTTTCTTTATTTTTAAGACTTCAAGGCAGGGGCCAGGCTGGGCAAAGAACAATGAGTAAGTCATGGAGGTGATGCTTTTAATGATACATCCACTAATGAAATGGCACTCCATGGGTTCACTTATTAGTAACTTAGCTCAAACAGCCATGTCCTACTGTCAGCTTGCTACTGACGACCCAGTGTGACCTCAGAATTGTCAGCTCCACCTGAAAAAGAGCAAATGTAGCGGAAAATACAGAAGCAGCAGCATAATTTGGAGTAGAAAGATTAGCAACAACAAGAAAAGCTCTTGAATCTCTCTATTTCCAGTTTTCTGTGAAATTATGCCAGAAGTGTAGCTGTTTGAAGAACACACTAACCTTGCAGTATTTGGGTTTACATCCAAGTTGTAAACAATAAGACGACTTGATTGAATGTTTTCAGGGACTGGATGACAGTGCTGGTATTAGAAGAGTGACTTGTACAACTCCATTCTCAACTAATTACATACCGGGGATCTTCCTTATGTTTTTCCAGGGCATTGGAATTTTAAAACTTATGTTCAGAAAATGATTTATAGGGAAAATACTTTTGAACAGATCTTGATTGTCAGTTGAGGATCATGAATGATATATAGATGTGAAAGTTTATGATATTTCCCATTTATATAACTTCATTTATTCAAATTATTCAATGCCCCTTACATCAATTATTGAATTAAACCTTTTAATATTCCTCTGTCAGATGTGAAGTGTGTATTTACTCTTCATTTTATAGTTGGGCAGACAGGGTTGTGATGATTTGAGCTGTCTTTTTTGAGGGATGAGCTATATCTTATACTCATGGTTTGTACCCATGGTTAAAGGATATTCCCTAAACGTACACCAATAAGTGAAATTTTCCCTTTTTAAATGCCTGTTTGTAGTCTTATTAAAAATTCATGATTCCTATGCATTTAGTACTTTCTTTGTGCAAACCTAAACAAACACATGATTTTGTGTGTGTGTGTTTCTAGGCTCTGATTGTAAAACTAGAGATTTGCCAAGGTCAAATGCATCCCTAGAACTATTATCACATGAAATCCAATGGTCTTCATTCTCACTGGTGAAGGAGCCAGGATTGTTAGTGATAAAAATTATGGAAAGGTCAGGGTATCTGAGGGTTAAATCAGCAGCTTGGGTCAGAAAAGCATTCCAGATGCCAGCTGTATGGCTGAATCATGCTGGAGTTGATCCTTTTTTCATTTGTCCTCTCAGAGTCTTTTTCGTAACTTCCCAGGTCTGTGCATCCTTCCACATAGTGCACCAGCTTCTCACTTTGTCTTCTTGTGAGTTCTGAGTAATCAGCTCATTTCTCTCAGATACTAACACAGCCCCTTCTCTCCCAGCTTCAGCTATCTAGTCACGAAGCCAAGCAGTAATGAGAATGGGTTTCATTAAACAGGAATCCTACTTATTTTCTCAAACCACTATGCTAATAATCTCCCTTCTCAATATAAAGGCTTAAACACATACCAATATAACTAGTTTTTTTTCCCAGCTATTTTTTCTAAAAAGATTATTTCCTGGGGATAAAAATATCCCTCTTCAAAATCCAGGACTTTGTTGTTAGAAATGAAGATCTAAAGTATAGGGAACTCTTTTTTGCTCCAGAAGCAAATGGAACTTGCAACTGCCACCCTTTAGTCATTACATTTTTAAAATGACCACAAAAGAGATATGAAGAGCTAAAACATTTCCTCACTAAAGCATGAATTTTGCAGTTCCTTATGAATAAATCAAGATGAGTATTAGAATACAGAAATAGTTTGTAGGCATATGAGTATCGGTATTAGGAATATATTTTTTTTTCCTAAGAACGACTGAAACAGGTGTCAGGACATAAACAGTACAACATTGCAGGGAGGCAGTGCATAGGAATGCCGAGGGGCATTGTGTCTTCATCGACGAAACCTTGCATTTGGTGGAACGTCACCCTTCTCTCTTGGCAGGCTGTTATTGCAGACCTTATGCTGATTGGAGTTGAAGCTCTCTGGCCCTGCTACCCTCTATCTAATTTCTGTAGTTGCTAGTGGAGTATCTAACTTCCTATTTATCTAGAGGCCTGTTTGAAATTGTCCTCGTTAGTCGTTTCCTGGACATCCTGCATCAGAGCCCCAATCTTCCTTTTTTTTTTTCCCTCCTTTGTCCTGTCATGAAGTTTGTGATCATCAGCAAGAAGTCAGTTTTGACTCTTTTCACTCTCTGGAGCTTTTAAAGCTCTTTGCAAATACAAAGAGCATGACCCTGGAAATTTCTTTCCCCCCAGTAAAGGAGCAAGCTCCACTTGTCAATCAGTCATCCTGAGCATAAGTTCTCACAGAGGAACTCGGAGCAGCCCCTGTCTAAATCCATCAAGATGGAGGGGGAATGAGGAAGTGGGGTCAAGTTACCAAATACCTGTGATCAACTGTAGAGTCTAGATTCAGCTATAACTCACATTGCCTTCATACTACTCCAACACAGCAGAGATGCACAAAAGAATGAAAGAACATCAGCTCTTTTGTTAATGGGCAAGTTTAAGGAGCAAGTCGTTCTGATTAATGGAATTTCTGGCTAATTGAGTCTTAACTTATTTATTGAGGGAGTTAGCCTGGGGCAGGGCTTTCAGTGAAGGGTACAGAAGGATGAATGTTTTATTTCCACATGTGCCCAATTCAATGATTCACCCCATCCTGCTTTGCATCTCTCTTCCAGTTCTTATATTTGTTTTATTTTCTAATGTGCTGTCCATATGTTTCTCTCCCTCAGGAGTTTATGGGAAATTTTAGAGCAGAAAATATTTGTCATCTGTAAAATCTGCAAAAATATTTTACATCATAGGTGTTCATTAATTATTTGCTGAATTGAGTTTCTTTTGCATTCCTAACATGTTTTGAGATAAATTGCTTTACCAACAATGAATGTCCACTCTGTAGCTCAGTGTCTTAAGTACAAAAGAGAGGCCCTCAAAAGATGCAGTGTGTGCTTTGATGAGTCTCATGAAACTTAAAACCAACACTTTTACTTAAAACTTCCAATATTCACAAAATAATATCTGAAGTTCTGGATGGAAAAATATATATGTATGTATATATATGCTATTTGTGATATTTTCTATTAGAAATGTGAAGAGATGAAAGTGAATCACAGAACAATAAAGTCCCCCGGAAGTGCTGAAATATGATTTAAAGAGAAAGAGACTGAGAGTGATTCAACAACAAGTATTTATTCAGCATCATTTAGCTTTAACATCTTTTATTATGTAATTTGAGAGTACAAAAATTGAGGTGCTACGTTGCTTTATACACCGTTCTAGGTCCATATGATGCAACACTGAACAACCAGACATATCATTGCTCCTTGTCTTCATGGAGCTGGAGGGGAGGGCTCAAGGATTAACAATTAACACAGTAAGTAAAGTATATGGTGGTAGAAGGGGCCAATCCCCAATAAAGAAGAAACATGGGATAGTATGTTGAAAGTGTCTGCATAGCAAATTAAGCCATTTGTGCAGGATTGGCTTCATTGAGAAGGTAACATTTGAACTAAGAATTAGAGAAGGTGGGGAGTTAGCAAGCATCTGTCTGGGGAAGAGAACATTCCACACGGTGGGGGGTGATCAGGGCAAAGAGTGAACAAGCAAGCCAGTGTTGGGGGCCAACAAGCAGACCAGTGCAGAATAATCAAGGAAAAGAGCATAGAAGACAAAATCTGAGAGTGTCAACAGGGCAGATGACAAAGGGTCTTGGAGACCACCGCAAGTGAAAGTTGAGTAAAATGATGAACCATGGCACTGTTTGTGGCAGAGAAATGCTACAATCTGATGTAACTTTCAGAAGACTCACTCTTGCTGCTGTGCTGAGGTCCAAGAGCAGAAGCAGAAGGAATGAGTGAGAGGCTTCTGTATAATCCAAGTAGGATATCATGATGATGGTTGATGAGTTGTCTGTCTGCCTCCATTGGACTGTGAGCTCCCTAAGGGAGGCCCACTTTGTAAAGTATCCTTTTTAACACAGGATCTGTCACAAAGTAGGCACTCAACAGATATACATTGCTTAAATGGGTATGTAACTTCAGTGTATTACAAAAGGAATAGGATTCCCCAAAAAAGGTTGAGAGGTAGTACTACATGTATGTACTAGAGGGGGAAAAATAAATATCTCAATAGGACCAGAAGGACTGGAAGTGATGACAGTGATAGAAACAGAAACATGATAATAATAACAGCTAATATTTATTGCAGAGTACTACACTCCAGGCTGTGTGCTAAATGCTTCACATGTGTTGTCAGCTGCAAACACTAGCAGAGAAAAGCAAGCTCTGGTTTTGAATAGGAGAGTGACTAGTCATTTTGCTTGGTTGGGAACCTGACATAGACTATATACTGGGAAATAAAAGTGGAAAGACAAGTTGAGGCTAGATTGTGGATGACCTTAAATTTATATATTATACAAGTGTGTTGGATGCTACTCAGATTTTTAAGTTTGTTTATTCAGCAGAATGATAGGTTTAAAGCTGAACTTGGAGGAGATTAGTGTAACTCTTAGATTACCTCTGGATCATTTACTTAGAGAATAAAACTTGATGAACAGTTGTTTCTAAGGTCAAAATTACAGTTTTATCATTCCGAAGCATTGATGTAGAAAACAGAAAAATGACACACCCTAGCATTTATATGAGCCTGTGCATATTGCAAAGCCCCTACATGTGTGTTATCTCCCTTGATCATTACAGCACCCTTGCTAGGTGGCATTGTTACCACGTTTTATGAATTGAGATGATTTTTGCAAAGGTGATCAGTGCAGTTAGGCCTGTGTATACTCAAGAAATGGAAGTTGAAGTTGAAAAATAAGGAAGCACAGGCTTAAAAAGTCTAAGCCTATTACTTAAGGTCATAGAGCTGGGAAAAAATGATAGAACCAACATTTAAAGCCAGTTTGTCTGAGTTTGAGACTAATTCTTTTTGCTTGTATTCTGACACCAGAGAATCTCACAAGTTCCCAGGAAAATGACAGGTGGGTGGGGCTGTTGTTGTGCAGTGGGCCTGCAGTGCTGGCATCCCATTTCAAATTCCAAGTTTGAGTCCCAGGTTTCTGCTTCCCATACCGATTCTTGCTAATGTGCCTAGGAAGGCAGTGAATGATGGCCCAAGTACTTGGGTCCTTGCCTCCCAGGTGAGAGACCAGCAAAGTTTCTGGCCCTTGGATTTGGCCTGGATCAGACCTTGCTGTTGCAGCCATTTGAAAAGTGAACGAGCTGAGGGAAGATTTTTCTCCCCCTACCCCAACCCCAACCTCTTCCTTTCTCTCTGGCATATAAATCTTATAAAAAATTATAGGAGAAGAAATCAAGCATGATAGTTATTAGCCAACTAATACAAATTCTACTTGTGAAAATATGAACTATTATTTAGTACAAAATTTTATTTTGTCTTAGTGGTTTCTAAACTACAAATATGTATGTAAGTTTATGTCTATATAATACATGCAAGATCATTTCAAAAGGGTTTGTAAAACACTGAATCAAAAGGTAAGTTTATTTTGATACAAAACCTTTTTGAAATCCATGCATAATTGTACATTACAAATATTTTGTGAACTTTTTGAAGACCTTGCTTATGCATGGATTTCAAAATGTTTTGTATCAAATTAAAATTGTATTTTACTTCCACTTTCCACAAACTTTTAAAGGAACCTCATATACATGCTCTGTATTTTTATATGAAGGGTCTTCAAAAGTTTCATGGAAAGCATGTTATAAAAAGCTATGAATGGATTTAAAAATCTATTTGATATATTATAGCATGTTTGAACAAAATCTAGTTTGAAGTACTACAAGATATCAGTTTGAAAATGAAACTTCATCAATTCTGCTGTAATTGAAAAAAATCACAAACATCAAATTTGGGGGAAATTTCAGTGGTGGAATGGTGAAATCATTGGTATTTTACAAAAATGGGTGAGGATAGTGCCCCAAAGAAATCAACACTTTACAAGTGGATAACTCATTTTAAGATGGGATGAGGAAGCAACGTTGAAATTGAAGCCCACAGTGGCAGACAATCCACAGCCATTTGTGAAGAAAAAAATTTATGTTGTTTGTGCCCTAACTGAAGATTAATGGTTTATAGTAGAAACAATAGCCAACACCATAGATAGCTCAAAAAGTTCAGCTTACATAATTCTGATGAAAACATTAAAATGGAGCAAATTTTCAGCTCAGTGGGTGCCAAGACTATTGCAATGAGCTGAAATGCAGAGGAAAGCAAAGCTTTTAATGGAAATTTTAAATAATTAAGATCAAGGTCTTCAAGTATTTATTTGAAGAATTGGAAGATAAACTGAAGCATGGCTTTACCAGTAGATCCTAAAAACAAAGCACAAAGCAGTGGCTACCAAGAGGTGAACATGTCCAGTCAAAGCAAAAGTAGAGTGGTCAAGAACAAAGGCCAGGGCAACCATTTCTGGGGACACCCAAAGCCTTATTCCTGTTGACTTACTGGAGAGACAAAGACTGATAACATTTTCTTATTGTGAGATTTCTGCCAAAGTTACCAAAGATTTAGCAGGAAAACACACCAGGAAACCTTCGCCAGTCTTTCTCCACTACAAAAATGCTCCTGCTCATGTCTGTCTTCAAATCAGGACAATTCTGTGAGACTTTTGATGGGAAATTATTAGGTTTTCAACTTACAGTCCTCATTTGACTCTTTCTTTCTTAATTCTTTTTGTTTCCTCTTTTTTTTTTTGTTTTAGAAGATTTATTTATTTATTTGAGAGGCAAAGCAAGAAAGAGACAAGCTCTTGGGCCATTTGCTGGTTTACTCCTCAAACGGCCACAATGGCCAGAGCTGGGCTGATCCGAAGCCAGGAGCCAGAATCTCTTTCCAGGTCTCTCACATGAGTGCAAGGACCCAAGCTCTTGAGCCATCTTCCACTGCTTTTCCAGGCCAGTATCAGAGAGCTGGATCAGAGAGGAGCAGCTAGGACATGACCAGTGCTCATATGGCATGCCAGCAACAAAGGCAGAGGTTTAACCTACTACGCCACAAAGTCTGCCCCAGTATTCCATTCTGAAAAAAGTCTATGGGGGCAGGTGCTACAGTTCAGCACTTTAAGCCTTTGCCTATGATACCAGCATGCCATATCAGTGCTAGCTACTTCACTTCTGATCTAGTTTGCTGCTGGGAAAGCGTCAGAGAATGGCCCACATACTTGCACTCCTCCCACACATGTAGGAGAACCTAATGGAATTCCAGGATCATGGCCTGATCCTGGCTGAGCCCCAGCTATTGTGGCCATTTTGAGCATGTGACTCAACAGATGGAAGATCTCTCTCTCCCCTCTCCCTTTCTCTGGAACTTTGCATTTCAAAAAAATAATGCAAATCTTTAAAAAAAAAAACATTTAAGGGCATCCATTTTTATTCAATTAATAATGTAAAGAAGATTGCCTTGACAAGTTCAATATCCAGGTCTCCTAGGTTTTTAGGGCTGGATTAAATGGCTGGTGCTAATACTTAGAAAAGTGTTTTGATATCTAGAATCTATAAAGAGCTCAAAATACTCAACAACAGCAAAACAAATGATCCAGTTAACAAATGGGATAGGACTTGAACAGGCACTTTTCAAAAGAGGAAATTCTAATGGCCAACAGACACATGAAAAAATGCTTAGGATCACTAGTCATCAGGGAAATTCAAATGAAAATCACAATGAGATTTCACCTCACCCTGGCTAGAATGGCTCTGATACAGAAATCAACAAACAATAAATGCTGGTGAAGATGTGTGTGTGTGGGGGGGAAGGCACCATAATCCACTGCTGCTGGGAATGTAAGATAGTATGGAGATACCTCAGAAATCTGAAAATAGATCTACCATATGACTCAGCAATACCACTCTTGGGAATTTACCCAAAGTGAAATCAGCATATGAAATAGTTATCTGTACCTCCATGTCCCCTGTAGCTCAATTCACAATAGCTAAGATATGGAATCAACCCAGATGTCCATAAGCTGATGACAGGATAAAGAAGTTATGGGATAAATAAACTATGGAGTACTACTCAGTAATAAAAAATATGAAATTCTGTATTTTGCAAGAAAGTGGATGCAAGTGGAAACCATTATACTTAGTGAAATAAGCCAGTCCCCAAAAGACAGATATCACTTTTTTTTTTTTTTTGGTTTTTGGTAACTAATAGAGTACCTAAAATTTAATGTATTGGAGTGAAATTGACATCTTGATATTCAATTATTGTTTACAGCTTTTGTCTCTACTGTTGAGGAGCAGTATTTTTTCTACATAAAAAACACAGTGTCTTGAACTTGATGGAGCTCATATTGAGAACTAAATTTATATTTTTATTTTTATCATTTGATTTAATTTTCCATGGATATTTTGAAATTCCCTCACACACTGTAATTGCATGTGTGTATGAGTATGTGTGTGCTGTATTAGTTTGTTAGTGCCACCATAATAAAATTCCCCAGACTGGATAGTTTCAACAATAGAAACTCATTTTTCATGGTTCTGGGGATTGGAAGTCAAGATTAAGGTGTTTGTAAGTTTCTCTTGAAGCCTCTCACTTAGCTTATAGATGGCCACCCTCTTGCTGTGCCCTCACACAGATTGTCTTTTGTGTATGAGTATCCCTAGTGTCTCTTTGAGTATCTAAATTCCTTCTTTTTATAATGACATTAGTCACACTGGATTAGGGCCCACCCTAAGGACATCATTTAACTTCATTGCTTTTTTAAAGACCTTATATCAAAACAGTCACATTCTCAGTTATTGGAAGCTAGAGCTTCAACACATTAAATATAGAAGATATGATTCAGCTTATAGCACACACATCTTTATTGTTATCGTTACCTTTATTAGTATTATTATTGCTTACACACATACAAGGCTATTTTAATAAGTTTTGGAAAAATGGAATTAAAACAAAAGTTTATTTTGGTTCAAAAGAATTGTAAGCCATGCATGTGAGTATTTATTGTTAGGTTTTTTTTTTTTTTTGCTTTTAAAAAATAAATGGAAAAAACAGTCTCCTTCAACTTCCTACTGTCATTTTTGTTTGTTAAACATTTTTTTTGAAACACTGAGGCCTTAAAACAGTGACACAAAGCAGGGATATGGTGTGGTATACTCGTGGATATGGCCTGGGCTGTGGACCACATGCAACCTTCATCTAAATGATGATTTCATTGATATTTTCCATCAATATGGCTAAAGGTGAGTTACTTAAATCCAGTTTCTTTCTCTGTAAATTGAGGATGAGCTGGTCCTTTTAGCAGGTTTGGGTGGAGATTAAAGAATCCATGAGAACATGTAAGGCCAACCCCTTTGAAGGAGCTTGGTAGTGCTAGGTCTTCTTTAGGTCACCACCCCAAGGAAACTCACAGGGTGTACTTCCTCAGAAAGAAGCAGAAATACACAGAGATAACTCCACTAGAATATGAGGAATGCCATTAGGGCCATATGGAACAAAAGGTTGTTTTCTGCTTGAAAGTTTTTATTAGCTTAACCAAGATATTTCTGTGATAAATAAATAGCACGTCATTCATGATTCTATAGAAAAATCACTAGTGAAGCTTTAAAAAATGGTGTGTTATATCCAACTTATGACTATAAAAATAAATGAGTAATTTCAAGCCTAGACATTTATCCCACTGCAGTGTGCAGCCTCCAAAATGTCCACCAATGTTTCCTGTGTCCTGATGTTTACATCCTTGGTCCATATCTACCCTCTGCTGAATGTGGATTGGACATAGTGATTCCTTCTAACAAACAGAATTGGATAAAAGTGATGGGTGCACATCTGATACTTAGTTAAAAAAAAGACTGTAGCTTTTGTCTTGATCCCTCTCTTTCTGGTACATTTCTCACCAGCCCCCACTTTGTTCTCTGTTTCTCAATACCAGCTGCCATGTCCCGAGGACACCCAGGCAGCCTATGGAGAAACCCATACTGTGAAACACACACAAGTGAGCTGAGCTTGGATGTGAATCCTCTAAGCCCTGCCAACGGCCACGTGAGTAGTCTTGGATGCAGATTCTCCTGCTCTGGCCAAAAGCTTGACTGCACCTGAGCCAGAGGCACCCATTAAGTTGTTCCCAGATTTGTGACCCACAAAAAACTCTCAGATAATGAATCCTTATTGTTTCAAGTTGCTAAGTTTTGGGGGTGTTTTTCTGTGTAGCAACAGATAACTGCTATACTCAACATGGACCAAATATGTATTTTCTTGAGCACAGAAATATTCACACTTCATCCAACTTGAGCATTTCAACAATTCTCTTTACTAGAACCCTTGCTCTATACATCACTAAAACAAAGGAACCAAAAGCAAGTAAGAAAAATAATCAGAGGGCAAGTTTATATTGATTATTTTTACTTAATAGAATCAATAAGTAAAATGTTGTTAGATGTAACAAAACAAAAAATAAGCAAATATGTTTTATTTTTAATCACTAGTAAAGAAAAAACTTTGCAGAAAAACAGTAATAAATCATAACGCAATTTAGGATCATGGCTCACAAATGTGATCTGTGTGCATGGAACTCTGGGTATTCAAAGGATGTCAGAAGAAGCCATAATAATGCAGATCTTAAGAAAAGAGGTTGTGTGACTGACTAAAAACAGACCCTGTTAATTTCCACTCTACTTGTAAACCCTGCAAATATCTTCATCATACACTTTTGTAAAAAGATGATGCAAAACCTATAACGGTGTTGATAAGTTGGATTTATAGGGCACTTTCATGGCTGATTTTCATCTTTTATTTGGGTTCAGTCTTTTATGTTTCATGGTTCAGCTCTGAAATGGGTCAGATTACATTTCTTCACCCTATTTTAGATCAAAACACATATTTGACTCTATTGCCTTGGGATGTCAGTTGACTAATCTTTCATTGTAACAATTAGTTCATACTTCATAAAGAAGGTCTCTCCCACCCCCAGATACTTATGTATATACCTACCTACCCATCCATCCATCTATCCATCCATCCATCCATCCATCCATCCAGTGACTCCTCCACCCATCCATGTATCTTCTGCACTTATCTAAAGGTCAGCCAGCTGGCAATTTCAAGCTTCTGGAAGCTTGTAGATACAGCAGAAAGTCCTCAACCTTGTTTAAAATAACTGTGGCAGAGCACATGTACAAAAACCTAGACTCTGAAACAGGAATTCTTTATTCCTGAAGAGGACTGCAAACATTCAATACAGACGCTATGAACACTGATTGCAATTCAACACAATGCTAACAAGTTGGTTTCTATCCAAGACCAGAGCAGACTAAATGAGAAAAGCTTAAGAAACAGTAGTGAGAGGCTAGCACATTGCTAGTAACCCTAGTTATCTGACAGCAAGGAGAGATAAAGAAGAAAAATTTAAAAGCAACCATGGAACTCAAGAAAGCAGTTTTTGGACACTTTTAAGGTGGTGATAAACATTGTGACCCATTTCAAATGCTATAAAATGGGCCGGCACCGCGGCTCACTTGGCTAATCCTCCGCCTGCAGTGCCAGCACCCTGGGTTCTAGTCCCGGTTGGGGCACCAGATTCTGTCCCGGCTGCTCTTCTTCCAGTCCAGCTCTCTGCTGTGGTCCGGGAAGGCAGTGGAGGATGGCCCAACTGCTTGGGCCCTAAACCTGCATGGGAGACCAGGAGGAAGCACCTGGCTCCTGGCTTCGGATTGGTACAGCACACAGGCCGTAGTGGCCATTTAGGGGATGAACCAATAGAAAGGAAGACGTTTCTCTCTGTCTCTCTCTCTTTCTCTCTCTGTTTAAATCTGCCTGTCAAAAAAAAATGCTATAAAATGAAAAACAATCCTAATTATCACCCCAGAATCATGAAAAATGTCAAAATAAGGTCAGCATGTTGAAGGAGGGAAGTGGGTTTTGGGAAGTGTATACTGAGGATCTACTCTGTAGCCAGAGCTGTGCTAGATGCTTTGCATACATTATCTCTAATCCTCTCAACCCTCAAGGTTTCAGAAATGAGAAAAATGAGACTCAGAGTTTAAACCACTTCTTTAAGGTCATCCAGATGCTAATAAATGTCTGCATGAGTCAGGATTCAAACTCAGAATTCTCTGACAGAAAAATCTACACTCTGCCCACTATTCCATACTACCTGAAAGATGTCTACCAAAAACTGCTTAAGGGAAGAAAAAAAAAGTGTGTTTATGCCTATGAGTGGAGTTTGCTCATCTGGAAACTGAACCAACCCTGTTCTAGCCATCATTCCCCCAAAGTATTGTGTGAGTGAAACATTAAACTCTGTGTCCTTTATTTTTGGAGGAGAGGGCAAACATTTTCTGCTGACGTGAACAGAACAGAATTTAAAAAGCAAAATTAGAATTATACAGCAGCAGGACAGGCTGCTTTGTGGGGTAGTGACTTTCCTATCTCTTGAGAACGTTGCAGTCACTGCTATTTAACATTTTCCAAGGAGTCCAGAGCTGTTATTTTGATACAGAAAAGGAAATGGATTACTAAGAACCTGCCTCCCTTCTAAGAATCTATGTCTCTAAAATTCTATTTATGCTAATATGCAGTATTTATAACAACTCATAAATGGTAAAGAAAAATCTACCACTAGATGAACTGTCATTCTTTAGAGCACAAAACTAGTGAGTTCAGCCCTCTTGGCTGTTGCATTTAGCTAAGCAATGTTTTTGTCTTTAATTTTTTTTTTTGTCAAATGGATCACTGTATGTTCAATGCTTAATTACCAAACCTTCATCATCCCCAAATAGTTCTGTGCTTAATATTTATTAAAACCCCCTTTTTCAGTGAGATAAACCTCATCTACCATCCAAAATCTAATTTCCCTGACACTTTTTAGATAGTGGATATGAACTAATAATACACAGTGCTATTTGAAATCACCATTCCTTATGTTATACTATAAAATTAATTTTTCCTTTTGATTTTTAATACATTTCTCTTATTCTATTCAAAGAACAGTAGGGTGCCCTCCTAGTGATAATTCTGACCAGTCATTTTAAATTGCTATTCAGAATGGACTGAGTAGTGTTTTACATGAACATTTCTATTAAATTTCTCATGATGTTACTTGTGGATTAAAAAATAACTAGTGTGATTTTAAAAAGCCAATGGAATATATAATCAGATTATTTTTATCTCTGACTCAAAACAGATGATATAAACCTAAATTACCTTATGAAAGTAAAAATAAATATCTAATAGATGAGTTTTATTGATTAATACATTTGGCCATTCATTCCAGTAAGTCTCAGTAAGCATATTGTGTAGGATCCACAATACTTTTGGAGCACATGGAAGTGTTTATTTTAAAATCGAAAGGATAAAGTGACTTTTATTCATATTTATGCCAATTCAATTATAAATTATAATTTAATTTTTTAATGGAAAAAGTGACCCAGGAAGACAAACATGGCTAGGAGCCACCCAAGACATAATGCAGTCCTGATTTACTCATTCTATCAAGGTTTATTCGTTTCCTGCTATTTGTCAGGGACTGTGCTAGACCTAATATATGTGTAGGATGAAGGTTAAATGGAGTCAAGCAATAAATTAGATAAAATGGAGAGGATTCAACTCTCATATTCAAGGAATGCATGATCTAACCAGTGGAGAACAGCATATGTGAATCAATAATTGCAATTCAGTGTGGTAGAAGTAAACAGATTTACCTCATGGAAGTGGGGGAGAGGGGAGGGTTCATATAGGATCTTATTGATCACACTAGATTCTGAGAAATGAATTAATAAATGGCAAATTCTTGGCAAGTGCAAAAGCCGAAGGCACAATGGGCCTTGATATTTTCTTGAAACTATGACAGAACCTATGGTTGCATCTAGTGAATACTGTCACACTGGGTATTGTGAGAAAGGTATGCAGGGCCTAGAACAGGAAAAGACCTGGATGCCATCATTCTCATGCTAATGAGACTACATTTTATTCCACAGGTTAAGTTCTATATTTATTCTTCTTTTTTTAAAGATTTATTTATTTATTTATTTGAAAGGCGAGTTACAGAGAGGCAGAAGCAAAAGCAGAGAGAGGTCATCCATCAGCTGGTTTACTACCCAGATGGTTGCAATGGCTAGACTTAGGCCAATCTGAAGCCAGAAGCCAGGAGCTTCTTCTGGGTCTCCCATTTGGGTCAGGGAACCAAGGACTTGAGCCATCTTCTACTGCTTTCCCAGACCATCGCAGAGAGCTGGATCAGAAGTGGAGCAGCTGGGACTTGAACAGTCACCCATATGGGATGCTTGGCACTTCAGGAGTTGGCTTTACCCACTATGCCACAGCGCTGGCCCCAAGTTCTATATTTCTGAACTATGGCATTAAAATACTTTCACATCTGATTTCCACCCCCAGGATGTGCCATCCCCCAAGATGTGCTACTGATAATCACCTGGTTAGATTTTCTTTCCCACTTTTGTTCTTTTGCATGTTTTCCCTTGATCTGGAGTGCACTTCTCTTAAACCAGCTATCTCAGCATTGACTTCACCCCTGAGGTCCTACCAGTCCAGGAAGATACTCATATGGTCAATTCAGTTCAAAGCTGCAAAGGACCTTTGGGATTAACTGGTTTTTAGCCTTCATTCTACAGAAAAATGTAGGCCCCAAGGGATAAGCAACTTATACCCATTCTCATAGCCAATAAGGAATGGAAGCAAAATGGAACTGCATTTGTTTGATTTAGGGTAGGAACAATTGCTATAGCAATTATCTTCTTAATTTATTTGGTGATTAATCATGTATTGTCTTGACAGAGCTGGTGTTGTTTTAACCATAATTTTACCTGTTGATTTGTCTATATACAACATACATGTTTTCTCAGCCAGATTTTATCATGATGTGGGCTGTGACTGCCTCTTCCAACGATTTCCCATAGGGTCTAAATCAGTGATTCAATATATCAGGAAGTCCTTGAATAGTTAGTGATCTGATTTAGTTTCCTCATTATCATGAAGTGACTTGCCTACACTATGGAGATTACAAAATCCATGACAAGACAGAAAAACAAACAGTATCTGTCTTAGTTTGTGTCTGCGAAAACAGAGCCTGTGATATAGTTTCTTTGCCTTTGGTTTCTTGAGTCTGTGTGCTCTTCAAAAAAGAAAAAAAAAAAAGCTTGTGAGAGAGAGAGGGCAGCAAGAGCCAAGTCTTGTCTTGGCCTCATCTGTTGGATGCCTCTGGAGCACAAATCTCACCACAGAGCTGCCCTGCCTGGAGCCAGAGGATCAGCCTTTCAAACCCCCTTGTTCGATGCCAGTCTTCATGTATGGGCCACCCCAGAGTGACCGTGAGAGGTGGGGAGTTAATCTTGGTGATGGTGGTGGTGGTGGAGCTCTTGTCTGTTAGCAGACAATTCTCTGAGGCTGTGAATCACCAATCACAGCACCAGGGGCACCAGGACGTGGGCAGAGCACTAGCAGACCTACTCTACTTCCATCTGGAGAACAAAACCAAACAAAACCAAACACATACAGACAAACAAAACCTCCCCCAAATCAGAGAACAAAACACACAAACAACAAACAAGACACAAGAATTAATCCTCTCTGTGGAAGTCCAGCCTCTTCTGTTAGATAATACATACATTTTCTCAAGTTCTTCCTACAGAACCTTACCTAATCTAATGTCCACACTGACCTCATTCTAATAAAAATAGCTTTAACATGCAAATTACCCATTTCTTCACATGGCATGGCACACTGTCTCAGAGGAATGCAGCTTCTACTGAGAAAAAAATGGCGCAAGTCGAGGAATACAAGATTGTTCCCAAGGTTTTGAAGAGCAAATACTTCAGTTCCCTGGTAGGCCTCCAAATAACCACAATGACTGAGGAAAGCACTGAGCCCCCAGAAGGAATCCTTCCCCTACCCTCACCCATCCAAAAACCCAAATGATTTTTCCTACAGACAGCATCAAAAGAAACTGAGTCCTACATAAACTGAGATTTTTTTTTTCTTTAAGATCTCATCTGGCAAAAACCCTGGTTGGAAGCAGAGGCACAGCTCGAGGGTTATAAGACAAGCCACTAGCCCAGTGAGGTGTGTTCTGGCCCAGATGAACCCTGAAGACACTCCTTCTCCCTTTGGGCCACAAGAATCATTTTGCTAATTCTAATGTTGATTTGAGCGCAGCAATTAGGATCCATCAGGTCTCTGCTACTGCAAATGGCCTCTCCTCTGGTTCCTATTATTCTCTCAAAGGGAAGTGCCCATTTTACTCCAACTGTGGGTGCTTGGGTTTTCTCCAGTTAATCTACACTGCCTTCGGGGAGTGCATGGTTCGCTATCTGAATTTGGACTTGGTAACCAAAGGAGGTTTTGTGCTTCGGAAAGCTTCTCCTAGTGATGCCAGCGAGCAAGGAAAATGCCTGAAACCAGTTTGTGGTTTCTTTCTCTGCAGTCATCTTTACCTGCTGCTCCAGGTTGATTTTTTATCTTCTTTATTTGGTATACCTCTCACAGTGTGAAATTTAGAATAACTCAGCATTCCATTGGAAAGATATGGCGGGAGGTTCACACAGATATACTTGAGCACCGTGAAGCTTAACTTGAACCCGGCTTCTGTGCTATTTCCATTATTACTCCCCAGTCAGTCCAGATGCAAGACAATCCCTGTGGCTTTTGCACAGGATTTTAAGAATATAAATTTGTAGGAAAAAATTTATATTAATAATTTCTTAAAGAAAAAAAACTGGGATCGAAGCTTCAATAATGTCTACGCTTCTCTTGAATTTATACCTAATTACGTTACATTTAAAATATGTCAAACCCTTAATGCATTAGGCATAGATAAAAAAAAGCCTTCAATTAACAAATGAGCACTCCAAACTGTGTTCTCTGAGAAACCATTTTATCATGCAACCTCTATAATTAAAATTCTTTAACCCGCAGATTGTGTTTGAATTCATGAGAAGTTAAATAAGCAGTCAAAATGCACACTACTTCCCCTAACTTTCCCTAGTTCTCACTTCACTTGGCACATTTTTTAAATAAAAGAAAAAATATGAAAGAAATTTTTTAAATTAGTGGATTTTACCATGACTCATTACTAACTGTCCAATAAATGAGCTTTCCCTAGAAAATCACAAAGAAAGTCTTAGTTGACTCCAAACTTTCTAGCTTAAGAAAGTGCGAGGACAGGAGCAATATTAATGGAAACGTGGAAAAGAGAATTATTTGGGGAGGAAGATAACACTGATTTTGTAACATAATCTTTTTGAAGTGACTTGGGATGTCTAAGTTGAGATTCCACTTGAGTCTATGAGGAACTGATGAAAAATGGACATAATGAAATATTTGGGAGTCACTTCTGCCTTTGAGCCCGTGGAGCACTCCTAAATGTACAGGTGAACTAGTTCCTAATCGCCTGTATGTCTGTGCTGGACGCAAGAGATGCCAAGTGAAGGCAGGTGGCAGCAACCGACACACATCACTGGGAGGAAGGGAACAGCTGTAGAGGCTCCCGCAAGCCCCACTCTATATGTTAATACTTTTAATGGGTTTGTCCTGATGAGAATTCAGGAGTTAGAAATTGGTCAATTTCATTCCCATTCAACTGATAAGGGGTGATCAGTGAGACACTTTAAGCCCCAGGAGATTATGGGTTTTGACTTCGCTGCCCACATGACTAAAGGAAACCACAATTTCTGATAATTTTTCCTCCCAGAAGGCAGAGAAAGGGAATGGAGAAACTGTTAGTCTGGTCCTAATTCTGAGCCATAAGGGGAAATTGGTTGATGAAGTAGAAGTGATTGAAACCTGGGAGGAAAAGTGCCCACACCATTCATCTTAAAGCAAAAACCAGGGGCGAGAAGGTTGCACCTAGTCAGATGTATCCCTGGATTTATGGAGGTCTGGAATTTTAAAAGGGGTTGAGGGGAGGTGGAACACAGACAGGTATAGTTCCATAGCAAAATTCTTTTTCCTTTAAAAATTTTTTACTTCTTTTTATTTATTTGAGAGGTAGAAACACACACACACACACACACACACACAGAGAGAGAGAGAGAGAGACAGAGAGACAGAGAGAGACAGAGATAAACAGAGAGAGAAAGAATGTCAAGAAGACAGACAGACAGAAGGATAGACAGACACAACTCTCATCTGCTGGTTCACTCCCCCAAACATCTGCAGTCCAGGGCCAGGGCCATGGCTGGGACCAAAGCAGTGACCTCAGTCCATCTCTCCTACATGGGTGGCAGGGACTCAAGTACTTGAGCCAGCACCTAGTGTTTTCCACTGTGCACATTAGCAGGAAGGTGGAATCAGGAACACAGCTGGGACTAGAACCCAGGCACTTTGATATGGGAATGCAAGTGTCTTGGAAACTTCACCAAATACTTACCACCACACAAAATTCTGAAAGAGAAGAAAGTTTAAGAGAATCAGAAACCCTTCAAGAATAGGATTCTAACTATGCACTTTCAAATGACCTTTAAGAATAAGAAAAAGGAGACATAATAGACCTAAAGATAAATCAGAGAACAAAAAATGTCTTATAAACTTAATTTTTTAAAAGACATCAATAACCTTTTGATAAAAGCATAATTTAGCCAAATAAACTTTTTTCTGAGAATTGTAGGATTTTTTTTAGTTAGACTGAGCATTCCAAATTATTTATTCTCCTTGTGTTATTTCATATGAGGAAGATTGATGTTCAGAGGGACAAAACGACTGGTTATTTTTTCTTGGTGACACAAGCATAGCTACAGACAAGATTTCCTTATTATCAGCCAGCACCTTTTTTTACCACACCAGTGATTTCTAAACAATGACCTTAGGATTCTGAGGGAACCTTTATTACACCCAACTCCCACTTCTGTCAACCCCACTTTCAGCCAAAGTGTTTATACCTTCTGTTTTATTCATATGATGACAACATAAGATTTAATCTTTAAAATAAGTTCTGTTAAAATGTTTGAAAACCTGCAACCATCCATGCCATTTCATTGAGTATAATTCCCAAAGTAACCCAAAGAATATTGAACCATAATGTGTGTGAGTTAAATCAAAATGATTGGTACGGAGCTGAGATAAATTTGTATTTTAAAAATTAGATACAGTGGTAGGTATTTAGCTTAGTGGTTAAGATGTCTGCATCATGCATAGGAATATCTAGGTTTAATTCCCAGTTCCAGCTTGTTAATATGCACCCTGGGAGGCATCAATGATGGCATAACTACGTGGGTTCCTGTCACCCACAAAGGGGACCTGGACTGAGTTCCTGGCTCCTTGTTCCAGTTCCAGCCAGAACCCAATTGTGCCAGGCATTGGAGGAGTGAGTGAACCAGTGGTTGGGTGTTTTCTTTCTATCAATCTCTCTCTCTTTCTCTCTGTATCTCCAGGAGAAAATTAGTTAAAAGCATAATGCTAAAAATATTTAGGACATATAAGCAAAGAGGAGAGAGGAAACTGAAATCTGTAAGAGCCCCCAAAATCTAGATCTAGAAAGTCGTTGGGGTTTCTAAAAATGTCAGTGAAACTGCATTTTTTGAAAACTGTATTTAAAAAACTTCATTTAGAAGATGATGATCAAGCACCCCAACTTGGCTAATTTTTGTTGTTTTACTTGATTATGATAAGACTTGTCTCTGGATCTTTACTGTATATACATGTATCTAATTATAATCTTAAACATTTTAAACACTATCCACTCAAAACCTAATAGATTACACTCTGGCAGTCAGTTTACCAAATGCATTAGGAAATAAGACTCAACTTTCAATATCCACATTCAAGCATTTGGCTAGAAAATTCATGAAGGTTTGCACAATCTTTCAGGCATCCCAAATTTTCTTCTTGTTTTTCCTCTGCTTTCCCCCAGAACTTGATCTTATATTGTGGACTCAGTTGCTGACTACTGAACCTTGTTAATGGTGAGCTGCAGCCCATTTGGTTTTCCTCTGGATCCTGTTACAGAGAACTCTCCTAGACTGTTTCTTGCTTTCTGCTGAATCTGCTTGTGCAGAGGTTGGATCATGTCAAGTTTCTGTGTCATCTGGTTGCCTTCCAAAACTTCAGGCTCAGCACCTCTTGAACTTGCTCATAGAAAATAGTTTAGGATCAACAAAGAAATTATCTTCTGCTCCATATGCAAGAGGACTGAAGGGGATGACAGCTGCTCTTTACCTGGAATACTGCCTCAGCAAAGTGTTTGGATACTGCTACAGAGTATGAAAATTAGGGTTTGGTTTTGATTTTTTCCAAGATTGTCATTTTTGCCCTTTGCAGTAAATTTGTGTCTAATGTGTCCAGAGACTTTCCTTGTGTGGAATGTGGGCTGAAGCATAAGGTGGCATAGCTGCACTTTTCCTGCCTTTGTGTTTTTCACATGTCTGGCTCTGATTCTGCCCATGGTTTCATGCATTTGACTCCCATTTTTTTTTCCACTGAAATGCTTAATTTATGCAGTTTCTGATCCAAATCTATATCCACAGCCTCGTCACCTTGTAGTCTAACTACATTAAATTAAATTGATTACTAAACTTACTAGACCATTGCATAATTGTGCATCCTTGATTGCTTTTCTCTCTCCCTCAATTATTCTTGCCCCTTCTCTGCCAGGCAGACTTCTATACAGTTGCTGAGGGTCTGTTCAGATCTCTCCCCTTTGTGAAGCCTCACTGAGTTTCCTGGTTAGCAACTGTAAGTGTTTTGATCTATCACAATGTTTTATACAGTTCTTTAGTTTGTTTATTCATTCACTGATTTTGCTAATCATCTACTTTGTAAGGTTTTTTAATGATTGACCACTTTGTTTTATTTTATTTTTGAAAATTTCCTTCTCATACATGCTCCTACCATGGTGATACCACCTGCCATGATGTGATGCACCAAGGAGGCCCTCACCACAGGCCAAGTCAATGGGGCTACCTGATCTTGGACTTTCAGTCTCCAAAACTGTGAGCTAAATTGACTTTTCTTTATCTATCACCTAGTCTTAGGTATTTTGTTTTGTCAATGGAAAATTGACCGAGACAGATGGGAAATAAAAATATCGCTGTCATTACTGATAATGCTAATCTCAAAAAATGTGGCACATATTTTTGGGCAGTCGTGTCTCATCCTGAATAATGGATTGACACTCAGTTACCCCTCAAACAGCATGAGGTTGAACAAGACTGAACCTACAGAGACAAATCCTATTCCAGGAGCGGTATAGCAAGGAGGGGCAGAAAGAGGAAGGGAGAGTAAGATACGCTCAGATCTGCACTTCCCCTGAGAAGGAATGAAAGGAGGAAGATGAAGGCCAAGGCTCTTACCCTAGTGGTGTGTCACCTGTGGGAAGAATTGCAGGAGCAGGTAGCAGCTCTTCACAGCTTTTGCAACCCAGCTTCTGTTTGCAAAAGCAGGATCAGCCAGCCATCTGGCCTGGCTGGGAGGCCCTAGCTACAGGGTAGCCAATGAGTTTTTGACGTTTACCTCTCTTGAAGATGTACTCAGAAGAAATGGTGAGGTTGCCTCCTGTTCTCTTAGGAATGGAAAGCACAAAAACAAAGAGAATTTTCAGTGCCTATATCCAAGGCTCTCAGATAAATTCCTTTGGTACCTGTTCTGAGCTGAACTGCTCCTATCCATTTTGATTGGAACTATTTTCAATGGAAGAGAACAGACATATATAAAATACACATAGTCACTCAAGTGAAAGGTGCTTCTTTTAGGTGTATATGAATCTATAGATACACAGTGGAGATATGGATGTGAAAGGAGAAAGAAATAAAGAGAAATTGATTTCTTCTTTCTCCTAGATTTAAGTTTATTATAAAAACAATAATGTTAAGGAACATTTTAAGAGAATGCAATTCTGTTTTGCCAAAATGCTATCACTGCAACTTGTTTTGTATTTCCATCACATTTTGCCCATAAATACTAGTATTTTTACATATACGAAAGTTAGGATCCCTTTTTTATTTTGCTACTTGGTCTTTATAATAATAAGTTTTAATGATACATTAATATTCTATCTTATTGGTTGATTAAAATTTATTTAATTATTTCTTTCCTACTGAATATTTAGAGTGTTTCTAGGTTTTCTAATTATAGATACATCTGCTTCTAAATTTAGCATATATATATAGAAAATGTGAGAATTTTTAAAACATTTGTTATTTGTCATAAAATGGATAAATAACACAATTACTATAATGAATGAATAAAGCCAATACAAAAGAATGAATATGGTGTGTCATTTATATGATGTTTAAGAACAGCAAAGCTTACTTATAGTAATAGAAATCAGAACAGTAATTCCATCTGAGGGTGCAACATTGTCTGTGGAAGGGCATGATGGAGGCTTTGGTGACAATGAGAATGTTCTATATTTTGATCTTGGTGATTATTGGATATGTAAATAAAAACCTATTAACCTATTAAAGTTTTTGCAAGTACTGTATATGCATTATACCTCAACACAACAAAAGTTATAGAATTTTTTTAAAATCTCATATTGCAGATTTTCATTAACATAGAATAAAAAATTGCTTGTCTAAATCCTAGCCCTCCTATAAAGATATAATCCAGGCTGGTGCTGCGGCTCAATAGGCTAATCCTCCACCTTGCAGCACCGGCACACCGGGTTCTAGTCCTGGTCGGGGCACTGGATTCTGTCCCGGTTGCCCCTCTTCCAGGCCATCTCTGCTGTGGCCCGAGAGTGCAGTGGAGGATGGCCCAAGTGCTTGGGCCCTGCACCCCTTGGGAGACCAGGATAAGCACCTGGCTCCTGTCACCGGATCAGCGCGGTGTGCCTGCGCAGCGCGCAGGCCGCAGCAACCATTGGAGGGTGAACCAACGGCAAAGGAAGACCTTTCTCTCTGTCTCTCTCTCTCACTGTCCATTCTGCCTGTCAAAAAAAAAAAAAAAAAAAGACATAATCCAATCAACAGCAGATGCCTGAATACTCAGTATTCAGTATTCAGCATGTGATTCAGTAAAGTCAAACTGTGGATTGGCCATGAACCTGATTGTGCCTCTAGCAAAAGAATAATCCAGACCAGAACACTCACATTGGCAAGACCTTCAGTGAGTCTGGTGAATGAAGTGTTACTTTGTGCATAGTTTAACTTATTGTCCTATCTGTACTCAATGATTCTCAGCCTCTCCTTCCTCTTTGGTTAGAATCATTGACCAAGCTCACCTATGTCAGTTCACTGATGTTTCCAGTTCCTGCCCAAAGTCCAGTAATTCAACCTATTGCTCTACTGAAGCATTATCCTACAGGTTTTTGCACAGGCTTTCTTCTATCCTCTGCCGATGGTACAAATGTTGTTTTCTCTCCTCTAAACATTGTTTAACCATCTGTTAACCCAGCCTTCTGCCCAAGGGGGCTAGTGGGAAGGAATGATTTGCAGGTTCTGATGAAGTGCTTTACAGTGGGGGATAGTCCATTAATTGTTGATTTTGTTTGTATTCAGCATTCTGCTTCTATCTGTGGTTTTAATTGATGTGAGCGTGCCCAGGGGCTTTGCACTGGACCCAGTAGTATAAATCAAATAAATAAATAAATAAATATCCAAATAAATAAATGACGCAAATCTCCTCTAGAATATATAGAAAGCACAGCTTTCTCAATCTTTTTTTTTAAAGTGCTTATAAATGTGCCCTGAGGCATAAATCTGAGGGCTGATTCCAAAGTTTAAAGGAATAAATAATAAGAATCCATAGCATAAGATGCAATATATAAATACACCCTTTAAGCATAGAATGGAAGCTCAAGGGGCTGGAATATTTCCATTCTTCTTCTTTCAGTTATCCCTTTATTCCACATTAGTTTGGGATTGTCATTGCCTCTGATAGTTTCATTTGAAAACAGAACGAATAAACCAAAATAGGCAAGTAAAATGAAACAGATCATCAATGAGCAGTCAGTTTACCAATAGAGGCTCCTTAAGAGAGGTTGCCTTCAAGATAATGCTTGGGAGGCCCACATTCGGTATCAGAATGCTTGGGTTTGAATCCCAGCCCATCTCCTTATTCCAGCTTCCTGTTAACGTACTCCCTGGGAGGCAGCAGGTGATGGCTCAAGTACTTGGGTGCTTGCCCCCATGTAGGAGGCCTGAATTGAGCTATTTGCTCCTATCTTCTGGTTGGCCCAGCCGTGGCTGTTACAGGCTTCTGAGGAGCAAACCAGTGGCTGGGATCTCTGATTCTCTGTCTCTCTGTCTCTGTTTCTCTCTCTCTCTCTCTCTCTCTCTCTCTCTCACACACACACACACACACACACACACACAGACACACAGTCTTTCACCAAAAAGAAAGGAAAAGAAAAGAACTGATTTTCATCTTTAAGAGGAGATTAAAGTCTACTATTCACATGCAGGGTATTATGTAGGCAGAGAGCCAGAGCCAGAATGTGGTGTGTGAGCCAACTCTATGCTTACATCTGAACAGAGGCTAAGTGTGCCGTTCTCGCCCTGGTGTGTGAACAACATGCTCAGGTAGTGGCTGCTCCCTGAACTTGCATCCCAGAATGAGAAGGAAAATGGGGCCAACAGAACCTAAGCTAGAGCTGAGCCCCTTGCTGACCCTTAGACCCAGAGTGAGAAATAAAGGTTTGCTGTCTTAGGGCACTGAAGTTTTGGGTTCTACAGGATTCAAAAAGTGGAAAATAGAATTAAAGCATAAGTTTATTTTGGTGATAAATACTTGAAATACTTCATATGAGGTTCAATGTTAAAAAAGTTCACAAAAATGCACATTATGAACAAATGCACATATTTCAAATTTTTACACCAAAATAAACATATTTTAAACTTTTTAAAAACTTTTTGTAAAAAAAATTAATCAATTCTTTAAAAAAATCATGTAGGATCTCTGTCCTTAATGTGCTGTACATTGTGAATTAATACTATAACTAGTACTTCAACAGTATTTTCACTTGTGTCTCTATGTGAGGGCAAACTGTTGACATCTTTACGTAATATGTACTAAACTGATCTTCTGTGTATAAAGAGAATTGAAAATGAATCTTGATGTGAATGCAAGGGGAGAGGGAGCGGGAAAGGGGAGGGTTGCGGGTGGGAGGGAAGTTATGGGGGGGAAGCCATTGTAATCCATAAGCTGTACTTTGGAAATTTATATTCTTTAAATAAAGTCTTTATAAAATAAATAAATAAATATTAAAAAAAACTATTTATTCTCTTAAGAGACAGACATACAGAAGCAGAGGATATTCCATCCACTGATTCACTCCCTAAATTCCTACAGTGGCTGGAACTGGGCTGGGCTGAAGCTGAGAGTCAGGAACTCAATCCAAGTCTCTCATGTGGCAGGAATTCAATTACATGGCCATTAACTGCTATCTCCTGGGAACCGCATTGGCAGGAAACTAGAATCAGAGACAGAACCAGAAATCAACTTTAGATACAAGGTGGAGGATTAGCCTATTGAGCCGTGGCTCGGACCCATGACTTGGGGTTTTTAATTTCATTTGCCTTATCTGATTGAACGGAAATAATATTATATACTTCCTAGGATTAAATGAGATGGTATCTATGCCTGGAACATAGGAAGGGCTCATGAAATTGTTATTCTCCTTCCACACTTGGACCCCATAATCTAATCCATCTTCTACAGGGCAACTTTCAAATATATGAACAACCATGTTCAGCCACAATTCTTGGGAAATGAGTTCTTTGTGCCATTTAGTTCAGTTTACTCTCCAGTTAATTGATTCTTTGGCTTAGTTTAGTTAACTATCTAGATTAAATTTATTCTGGCTGGATATGCTCCTTGGTCAGTTTGTGGCTGGCTAGTTAGATCTCAATTCTGCCACATAAATGTATTTGTAATGTATTTATAACTCTCAGCTTTGTAATCAACCACAAATTTGATTAGTATGTTGTCCAGTGACCAGTTGCTAGTAAGTATACTGCAGGTATTTCATTAGATATGATCTTAGGGTTATGAATGCATGTATTTGCATAGTGCACAGATGTTCAAACATATAGTCTCTTTATTTCCAATAGCTGATCAAGTCTTCATCATAAGCTTCTGCCACCGTATGTTGCGGGTTAAAACATTTTGCTGTAGACTTCCCAGTATCTTGAGTTCTACTTGTTTCATGGTCGTTTTTTTAAAAACTCCATCTTAAGAGGGTTTATGCTCAAGCTTTGGATTTATTTTCTTCCCCGGCACTTCTTGCACGTGCTACCTGAGCAGCTTGTGTGACCTTGTGGAACTGGGTGTTAAGGGATGCTTCCCATTAACCTTATGTTGGTCCTTGAGCTGCTCTCCACTGTTGTGCTGGAGGAGTGGGCATGGAAGTTCTGGTTCTGTCCTCAGCTTCTGTCCAGACTGGAATTTGCAGCAGATACAACTCAGTGGCTGCCGTCCTGCAAGGCTAAGACTCCCAGAGAGTTCAACCACTTCCTTGTTTCCTTGTTGACTTGGACTTACTGACTTGCTGACTTCTTTTCATGCTGACTCAGCAGACCTTCTAAGCACACAGTCTGTATCGCTAGGCAACAGAGCCTGATCTTTAAAATTCAAGTTCTCTGTCAGGGGAATTGAAGAAATTTCTGATTAACAGCACGGGAACTAAAGCTAATCATCCTGGATCTGATGTCTAGCTGAGTGATATCAGATGAGCAACTTAGCACACTAAGCCACAAGTTTCTCATCTGTAAAACGGGGTTAATAAATAGCTACCTTATGGTAGGATTTTCCCGAGGATTATACATGAAGTGCTTAGAACTATGCTTGGTAAACATGGGTATGTGCTTTGAATATTTGGCCCCCCCCAGACTAGGGAGTTTCGTCTCCAGTGGCACTAAGAAGAGGCAACTTAAATCACCTGTTGTGTTTACAGTTGGGACTTCTGGAGGTAAATTGATGGGATGAGGTACAGGAGTGGGGGCCCCATGATTGGATATGAATCTGGTGGCTTTAGAAAGAAAGAGATTGATGCACAGACAGGCATGGTCCTTGTCTCTTGCCATGCAATGCTAGGCACCACCTCGGGACCCTTCCAGCAGGAAGGCTGCCACCAGAAACTCATCTTGGACATTTTACCCTTTCAAAAACTGGGAGCCAAAATCGACCCTTTTCCTTTATAATGCTAGGCTGCCTTAGGAATTTTGAAAAGCTGAAAAGTCTACTTGAAAAGCTGATTAGTCTACTTGGTAATATGAGCGTGTGGAAAATTAGAAATGGCAAGTTCTGGGGCTGGGGCTGTGGTGCAGTAGGTTAAAGCCCTGGCCTGCAGTGCCAGCTTGCCATATGGGTGCTGGGTTCTAGTCCCAGCTGCTCCTCTTCTGATCTAGCTCTCTGCTATGGCCTGGGAAAGCAGTAGAAGATGGCCTAAGTCTTTGGGCCCTTGCACCCATGTGGGAGACCCAGAAGAAGCTCCTGGCTCCTGGCTTCAGATCGATGTAGCTCCAGCTGTTGCAGCCATCTGGGGAGTGAACCAGCAGATGGGAGACCTCTCTGTGTCTCTACCTTTTTCTGTAACTCTGTCTTTCAAATAAATAAAATAAATCTTAAAAAAAAATAAAAAAGTAAAAAAAAAATGCAAGTTAACTCCAAATTTTCCCATTTACAAACAAGGATTATAAGAGTCCCTCGGGTGGGCAGGCGCTGTGGTGCAACGGGTTAAAGCCCTGGCCTGAAGCGCCGGCATCCCATATGGGCACAGGTTCTAGTCCCGGCTGCTCCTCTTCCCATCCAGCCCTCTGCTATGGCCTGGGAAGTCAGTAGAAGATGGCCCAAGTCCTTGGGCCCCTGCACCCACATATGAGACCTGGAAGAAGCTCCTGGCTCCTGGCTTCGAATCGGCCCAGCTCCGGCCATTGAGGCTAATTGGGGAGTGAACCAGCTGATGGAAGACCTCTCTCTCTCTATCTCTACTTCTCTCTGTAACTCTGTCTTTCAAGTAAATAAAATAAATCTTAAAAAAAAAAAAAATGAGTCCCTCAAGGCCCAGCATTGTGGCACAGTAGGTTAAGCTGCCTATGACGCCAGCATCCCATAGGAGCACTGGTTGAAGTCCCAGACCCTCCACTCCCAATCCAGCTCCCTGGTAATTTGTCTGAGAAAATAAACAGAAGATGGCCCAAGTCCTTGGGCCCCTGCACCCATGGGGAAATCTGGATGAAGTTCTAGGCTCCTGGCTTCAGCCTAGGTCAGCCCTGGCTTTTGCAGCCATTTGGGGAGTAAATCATTGTCTCCCTCCCTCTCTTTCTGTAATTTTACCTTTCAAATAAATGAATAAATGAGGTTTTTTTTTGAAAAATTGATTAATTATCTATGCAATTTCCAATTTAACACCAAGATTTTTTAATCATTTTCAATTATCTTTATATACAGAAGATCGATTCAGTATATACTATGTAAAGATTTCATCAGTTTGCACCCACACAGAAACACAAAGTGTAAAAATACTGTTTCAGTACTAGTTATAGCATTACTTCACATTGGATAACACATTAAGGACAGATCCCTCATGAGACGTAAGTACACAGTGACTCCTGATGTTGATTTAACAATTTGACACTCTGTTTATGGCGTCAGTAATCTCCCTAGGCTCTAGTCATGAGTTGCCAAGGCTATGGAAGCCTTTTGAGTTCGCCAACTTCAATCTTATTCCGACAGGGTCATAGTCAAAGTGGAAGTTCTCTCCTCCCTTCAGAGAAAAGTACCTCCTTCTTTGATGGCCCCGTTCTTTCCACTGGGATCTCACTCGCAGAGATCTTTCATTTAGGTTTTTTTTTTTTTTTTTCTCAGAGTGTCTTGGCTTTCCATGCCTAAAATACTCTCATGGGCTCTTCGGCCATATCCGAATGCCTTAAGGACTGATTTGAGGCCAGAGTGCTATTTAGGACATCTGCCATTCTATGAGTCTGCTGTGTATCCCACTTCCCATGTTGGATCATTCTCTCCCTTTTTCATTCTATCAGTTAGTATTAGCAGACACTAATAATAAATGAGTTTTTAAAAAGGACTCCCTGATAACGTTTCTTGAGAATATGAAATTACTTACTATGTAAAGGACTTGAACACCTTCTGACAGGAAATAACTTTATATTATAGTTGTTATTTTGTTGTTGTTCCCACACTACAGGTGGGCCTAGTACAGCCAGGAATGTTAACTTATGCTCTTGCTCTGTCTACCCACACTGCTGCTGTTCAGGTGGCTGGATAAGACAATCCTTGAGAAAGGGACAAGTGCCACTTTTTCTCCCAAGTTCAGTTGTGTCCTCTATCTATCATTATATTACTCTTCCCGGGTGTCAGCCTGCAGCCATAGCCTTCCCATGGCCTCCTATTTTCTCTTCTGTAGTGACCAGAAGGACACATTCTCCTCTTCATTCTCTCTCTGAAAGCACCTCCCTTCAGTAAAACGTTATTATCCAGTTGCTCATGTCTGACTCTGTTTGTTTGTTAATGGAAACTTTATAAAATTATAATTCTGTTATCTCTCCACATAGATTTGATTGTCAAGTCTATTTCTAGCCTGTCAACTCAAAACAGAAGTCATCTTTGAAATGACGCTGAATGATAACCCTCAGATGGAGAAATATGATTAATTCAATGAGAGGAATTCACAAGACAACAGGATAGATGGGAGTTGAAAATGGATAGGAAAGTATTTTTTAAACCTATTCCTGTACAGTTGACATTGATGTCATTTAAGAATCCCTTCTAATCCTTTTTTTCTACCTGCCACTGGATCAGCACTTGGGAAATGTGTCCTAGAGTTGCTGACCAGGGAGAGGGATGAGGTTCATAATCATAGTATGTCTGAGAATCAGGATTTATTTCCTGCTTCTGTGATAAAAACATGGAGAGGAATATTGAGCACCTATTCAATGCTAGACACTGCACAAGGGAGTTTGCACATATTTAGTCAGCCAGGTTAGGTCATTGTGCTTATATTTCCCTGTCTACGAGCAACCAGGGATATAGTGATGGAAAAGGTGTGTTCTTATAGAAATAACTGGTTATATGAGATGAATATTATTATCTTTATTTACAGAATGAGGGAATGAAATTATCAGAGAGGTTAAGTAAGTTAAGTTCATGGGGTCAGCAAGCAGCAGATCTTGTGTTCTAACTCTAAGCCGATGTTCTTTCCGTATGGTGTGACTGTCAGTTTGTCTATTGCAACAGGTTGCCAAATTCCAGCTACTTCTTCTGAAGTCTGTTGAAGGGCTAAATTGGAATAAAAAGAACACTCTGAAATTCCACGCACAATGCTGCTTGTGTGTTTTTATGTACAGTTGTTTTTCTGGAGAGAGAGATCTCTGTGGCTTTCATCATAGCTTCCGAAAGTTCCATCATTCAAGAACTGCTTTTTCCTTGAGTGTCTGTGGATGACTTTATTGTTACCATTGTTCAAAATATTCATGGAAAAGGCATGTTATGAAAAAACTATACACAGATTTAGGCTGCTCTCAGAAGAGACAGCTTGGCAGCTCAGGCAGCCCCAGAAAGAGCTAACAGTTGGAGCCTTTCTGTGGAGCAGGGTCCCCAGAACTGGGCAAACTAGCCTTTCCTCTAAGGGGATCTGGGCAGTGCAGATTCCATATTTACCAAACCCAGGCAAAAGTTCAAGTCTTTACAAAAGCCTTAAAGTCCTGTGCAGTCTGTGCCCCATTATCTCTAAGATCTTACCCTCACTTCCTGCCATGTTGCTCACTCCACACAGATACCCTGGCTCCCTTGCCAGGCCAGCTCCTGCCTCCTTCTTGTGTTGCATCTGTTTTCTCAGAAATCCCTGTGATTTATTCCTTCTCCTTATCCACATCTTGGCTCAATTTTTCCCCAGTAACTTTTTATTTAAGCAATACAAACTGCATGCATTTCATAAATACAACTTTAGGAACACAGTGATTCTTCCCACTGGACCCACCCTCCTACCTGTTCTCCCACCCTTCTTCCTCCTCCCTCTTTTATTACCATTCTTATTTTTTAATAAAATACATTTTCAATTAACTTTATACATGAAAGATTATAAAAAGGAAAGTGTTCAACATGAAAAAAAGTATGAAAAAAGAAACCTATTCCTCAACATTTTTATTTCTTTTTTTATTTCTTCTATGACCCACTGTTCATTCTGGAGCATGTTGCTCAGCCTCCATGTGTTTGTATATGATCTAAGGATTCTTGAGTTGTTGATTTCCAGCTTCATTCCATTATAGTCAGAGAAGATGCATGGTATGATTTCAATTTTTTTGAATTTGCTGAGACTTGCTTTATGGCCTAGCCTGTGGCCTATCTTAGAGAAAGTTCCATGCACTGGTGAGAAGAATGTGTATTCTGCAACTGTATAATGAAAAGTTCTGTAGATATTTATTAGATCCATGTGGTCCATTGAGTCAGTTAACTGTTGTTTCCTTGCTCATTCTCTGTCTGGTTGATATGTTCATTGCTGAAAGTGGAGTGTAGAAGTCCCCCATTACTACTGTATGGGAGCCATATCTCCCTTTAAATCCATTAACTTTTTTTAAAATTAACCAGGTGCCTTGTAATTAGGTGCATATATATTTATCATAGTAACATCTTCCCATTGAATTGATCCCTTATTCATTGATTAGTGCCCGTCTTTGTATCCTTGAACCATTTTTGTGTTAAAGTCTATTTTGTTTGATATTAGGATGGCTACACTAGCTCTTTTTTGGTTTCTGTTAGCATGGAATATTTTTTTTTATCCTTCCACTTTCATTCTGCATGTAGCTTTTTGGTGAGATGTGTTACAAATGGATGTTTTTTTTTTTTTTTTTTAAATCCATTCAACAGTCTGTATCTTTAAACTGGGGAGTTGAGGCCATTTGTATTCAAGGTGACCATTGATAAGCAATGACTTGGCACTGCTGTTTTTCCATAAAAATCCCTATTGTTTACTTTGGATTTCCTTTGTACTTTTTTTAAAAAGATTTATTTAATTATCTGAAAGTCAGAGTTACACACAGAGAGAAGGAGAGGCAGAGAGAGAGAGATCTTCCATCTGATGGTTCACTCCCCAAAAGGCTGCAACAGCTGGAGCTATGCAGATCCGAAGCCAGGAGCCAGGAGTTTTTTCTGGGTCTCCCATGTGGGTGCAGGGGCCCAAGGACTTTGGTCATCTTCTACTGCTTTCCCAGGCCATAGCAGAGAGCTGGATCAGAAGTGGAGCAACTGGGACTTGAACCGACGTGACCCAGCACCCATATGGGATGTCAGCACTGCAGGCTTTACCTGCTACACCACAGCACTGGCCTCTCCTTTATACTTTTACTGGGGGATTTTCTGATTTCACCTACTTTCATAATGATGACCATTTTTTTGTGTTTCTGTGTGTAGCACATCCTTAAGCATTTTTTCTAAGACTGGACAAGTGGTGACAAATTCTTTCATTTTCTGTTTGTTATAGAAGGTGTTTATTTCATCTTCATTCATAAGTGAGATCTTTGCAGGGTACAGTATTTTAGAGTGACGGTTTTTTCTTTTAATACTTGGAATATATCTCACCATTCTCTCTTAGCCTGTAGGGTTTCTGATGAGAAGTCAGCTGTGAGTCTAACTGGAGATCCTCTGAAAGTAATCTGGTGTTTCTCTCATGCACATTTTAGAATCTTTCCTTTATTTTTTACTGTGCAGAGTTTGACTACAATGTGTTGTGGTGAGGATCTTTTCTGGTCATGTCTGTTAGGAGTTCTATGTGCTTCCTAAACTTGGATGTCCCATTCTTTCCTAAACTTGGATGTCCCATTCTAATCCATTCTCTTTTTCCTTGCCTTCAGGAACTCCTAAGATCTGTATTTTGGGTCATTTGATAGTATCCCATGAATATCCAGCACTGATTTTTAGTTTTCTAATTTCTTCTTTTTTATTTGTTCTGACTATAAAATTTCCGGAGATTTGTCTTCTGACTTGGATACTCTTTATTCTGCCTTACCAAGTCTATTGTTAAGGCTAACCACCACATTTTTAATTTGATATATTGAATTCTTCATTTCTAATATTTTATTTTGATTTCTCTTTCAAATCTCAATTTCATGGGAGATATGTTTATGTCATGTATGGATTTCTTTAATTTGTGGATTTGCTTCTGATTATTTATAAGTAATCCTACGATCAATTTTTTGAATTCCATTTCCAGCATTTCTTCAATCTCTTCATTTTCACATTATTTATTGAAGTGTTGTGTTCCTTTGGAGGTGTCATGTTGTCCTCCTTATACTTCTTTCTTGAACCGCTGCGTTTATTTTTAGGCATTTGTAGAGATATTTGTTGTTCTTTTTCCCTATGATGTCTTTCATCTGTAAACTATACCTCTGTGGATTAGTGGAGTTTCTGCTCTTTTGGTGAATACCCTGAGGTGTGTGATGAGTGTGGCCAGGGAGCTATGTTCATGCTCCCTGTTCATGATCAGGGTGAGGGGATTTTCCAAGGTGACACCAAAATTGGGCATGGAAAGTCTCCTCTTTTTTTTTTTTTTTTAATCAGAGGAGAATTTTAATCTGCTTTGTTGGCATAATCTCACACTCATCTCCTCTCCTCCAAGGAGACTAATGCCTGGTTGCTGGTCTCAGTGGGTATAATATTCATTCGTGCTGTCACAAGAACCACACAAAGGATCCATGCAGTCCTTGGTGTGAGCAAGGGTCCCTCAGCAATGATCCTCACCAGAGAATCAAGGAGCCCTGAGCAAGTGGAGTTGCCCACAGTGACTGCCCAAAGTCCCAGGCACACCCTACACTCTCACATTTAGCCACAGTGTTTTCATAATCCCAGCACACAAGGCTCCAAGTCATGATCAATCAGCCCTCTGTCAATTCTCCAAGCCAGACTTAGGTATCTCCTCTTGGCTGGTTGCTGGCCATGGGGACATGAGCTGGCACAGCCGTTATGTATGTCCAACGTGGCACCTGCCCATTCTAAGCTAATTACAGGATGCTGGTGCCAGGTGGTCAGGGAGAGAGAAATGTGCCCCCCTACTCCCTTCTAGGTTGGCAGGTATACTGCACCCATAGGGCTTCATGCCCCACTCACACCAGGCTCTTCCTGCAGCTTCATCGTCAGTGGCTTGGGCTGCTGCAGTCTGGTCTTACCTCATTCTCCAAAGCTGTTGCAGAGGCTCTCAGCTGCTGGGATCCTGAGGTGTGTGCGTCTACACCCTCCACATAGATCCATGATGTCCTGCTAATTTACATGGAGTTTCTTCTGCAGTTTTCTCCCTAAACTCTTCCCTGAGCTTGGGCTGTCTTCACATCTTTTAAACTATCTTCCTCTAGACTAGATCAGTAAGCTCCCTCCCTATTTCACCATCTTGGTATCTCCTAAACTTACCTTTAATTCCATTTTCCATGAGGGTTTTTGGTAAATTTTTATTTATTTAAAAGGCAGAAAGAGTGAGAAAGAGTAGATAGGCAGAGATCTTTCATTTATTGTTTTAATCTCCAGATATTTGCAATATATGACTGGACCAGAAGCCTAGAAATCAGAATCTGGGTCTCCAGAATGGAAAAGACCCAAGTACTTGAAACATTACCTGCTGCATCCCAGGCTGTTCACTAGAAGAAAGCTGGAATGGAGCTGGGACTTGAACACAAGCACTCGGATTTGAGACAGAAGGTTCCCAACCAGTGGCTTAACTGCTATGTCAAATGCCCTTAATTTGATTTTGTGAAATACCATTGTGTTTATTTTCCCATGCCCACTGGAGGAAAAAATTCTAAGCAAATCAGGTTTCTGAGCAGTGATGGAGAAAGATAGAAGGGAGAGAGTTGGGCTATAGGAACTGATGCTCGAATACAGTCCCTTTGTGTGGTCGGCTTGTAACCACCAAAAAGGCAGGGCTGCCTCTTGTGTTCCACAGGCCACCTGCTTGCTCAGTGCTCACTGCAGCCTTGTCTCCCCACATAAAAATGTGAATGTGTGGGTGGGTGTGCTGGTTTGCAGCTGTGGTGAACAGAACAAGTGTATGATTTGCATCATGTCCTAGTCATGCTGGTTCTGGCCCACAGCCTGGCCAGAGATGGGACTCATCAGAAAAAACAAAGAGGCTATATCTGCGGCAAAAGACCAGGCACAATTGGCTACTGGTCCTCCTCACGCTGCCAGGAGCTGCCTCCTCAGCATCTGAAAGTGATTGACCATGCTCTGCTAAATATTATTCTGTCTGTAGACTGAGCATTGGAGGACCTGTGGGTAAACAGAGCAGTGGAGAGAGCAATAATTGCTACTCAGAGGAGGAGAAGCCATGTCTATAAACTTCCAGATGGACAGGAAAAAAAAAAAAAAAAAGAACTTATCACACATGCCATACTGAGGACTTCCTGAGGATAGCTCACAGTGTTTTTAAATTGTTTATGTTTTTATATATCTCCTTATTGCATAGGAATAACTATGCATAGGGCTAAATATGTGTGGATAATTTCCCTTTGTTGCTGATTTGTGACATTGTCTATCCCATTCTTTAATCCAAAATGTTGTGTTACTTGAGTGCTGAACATGTTAGCTTGGAGGTGTAACTTTTCAAAACAATATTATTGTAGTTTTTCTGAGTACCTCTAAATATAGACAACAACAACAAAACTTTCAGCTCTTTTATTCTTGGAAATATGATTTAACCAAGTCAATGTTTATCGTAGCATAAGATTGAGAAACAATTAGAGATGTCACATATATTTGCATTTTGATGCCATTTGCAATGTAAATGATAGAATAATAGATGACTTGGGGAGAGATATTTATTGTCCTCCATGTCCCATGTACGTCTTCCCCCTGAGGACCCTGATTTAAGGAAATCTGCTCCCAACATGAAATAGATAATAGAGGTGAGATGTTATTTTAATTTTGGATTTATGCTCTCTCCTTTATTGGATGAGTTGAGAAAGCATAGAATAAATGTCACCAAAATGACAGGTGTTAAATGATATTAATGTGTGCATGTGCATTTGAGCATGTCTCGGTAGTGGCAGGCTGTGTCTTGGAGGTGTATCCATGTCCCAGGGAGTCTGTGACTGTTTTGTGTGTACCTTTGGGTATTTGTCTATGTCTGTCTAGGGGGTGTGGGTATCTGGGTGAAGTTTGTCTAGGCTTTTTGGGTACATCTATGGTGGTGGCAGTTAATGTGTATGTATTTGTTTTCTACAGGTGTAGAAATAGGTGTTTACTGGGAACAAGGCCTTAAAATTATAATCTCTTATAATTAGAAAGGGTTTTACAGGTCATTGGTTGTAACCTTTTAAAATCACAATCTCTTGTCTGTTGGGAGAACACAAGACTAAGCCGAATGAATAACAAAAAGGTGAAAGCTAGTAAGTGACGCACCACAGTGTGTCAGCACAGCTCTGGCTAGGGGAATGCAAGAATGATGAAGCAACCCCAGTCCTCAGGAAGACTCACAGGCTAGGGGAAGAGACAGTCATGCAACAAGAGAGTCGGTGATTTAATGATGTGCGTTCAGTATCAGAGGAAAAGTACAGTGTTTTAAGGAGGCATATATCAGGAAACCCAATGTGGATGGTGGGATTAGGGAAGGCTTGCAAGAGAAAATGACATTTAAACAGAAAGCTCCAGGCACCCTGCATGAAGGTCGTGTTAAACACTTAACCCACGTTAGGACAGTGATCAATTCTGTCCCATGTGAGGGACTGGTTCTGCCTCCATTCAGCACCCCCCAGTTTCCATGACATTGGTGATTAATGCCACCCACCTCCACTCTGCTTTAAGTGGTGTTCAATGCCCCACTGCTGCCCCACTGCATAGCAGAGTCCCTTAGAGTCTTCATATATCTTCTCCT
This sequence comes from Sylvilagus floridanus, assembly GCA_949820135.1. Taxonomy (NCBI): domain Eukaryota; kingdom Metazoa; phylum Chordata; class Mammalia; order Lagomorpha; family Leporidae; genus Sylvilagus; species Sylvilagus floridanus. The sequence continues at coordinate 74,922,492 of OX463225.1, read as the reverse complement.
CACGTGTCCTTTATATACTACTTATTTGGGGAATTTAAAGAAGAGCTGGTGCATTTTAGGGTAGTCCAGTTGCCAAACCAAACAATACAAACTTTTCACACTACAAGCTTATTTTTTGTTTGTGTAACAATCAAAAAGAGGTGTTCCTGGTTTGATACTCTCCCAGACTGCTGTTCTCTAAGTGGTAACTCTGCTCTAAGTGGAACGCTGCTCCTTCCACACTGAGCCTCTGTTCAGGTTATCCAAGTTCTCCAGCCTATTGCTAGGCAGGGAACAGGCAAGAGAATGGAGGGTGACTCCAGGAGAACTTATGGCTTAGACCTTGGAGTGAAGCATACCACTACTGCTCCCCATTCCTGGGCTAGAATTCAGTATTAAATAGCATGCCCTATCTGACCTCAAGAAGCATGAGAAATACAGTGCAACTGTCTGTCTGCCCAGGAATGGAGAAATAAATGTGTTTGAGTGACAACTTGGCAGTCCTCACCACACTATGGCTGTCACTTTGAAATATCTGAATGAGATTGCAGCAGTGCCTTCAGTTTGAAACAGAGAGCTGGATGAGTACATTTTAACAGAAATGGATAACACAGGTGGAAAAGTGTCTTAACTTTCATTCTGTCCTGCAGCTTATAAACACTAACATGGTTGAGAGAAAGAGAATCACAGTCATTTGTTTCAACACTATGATACACTTGTGAAGCTGCTGGTGGGGAGGGGAGAGTATGCACAATGAATAAAGGTCCCCTACTAGTTATGTATATGTCCTGTTACCCATTCTGCTTCTCTTCCTATCATAATTACTGGCATGCACATTAACCATTCCTCCATGTCTCTGGTTTGAAAGCATTTCAAAGAGGTATTGAAATGTTGATAGCCATGACTTTGAGAAGCAAGATGCCTTGTGCATCAGAATTTCTATGCATTCAACTATTAACTGGTACAGAATTGAAGTTTATTGCTTAAAGCAATAACAATAGTATTATAAAGAGAGAAAAATATCCTACTGGGCTACCTAGAAATCATACTTAGTTCCTAAAAATTGGCTTATGCTCTTCTTGTTAAGATTTCTTTAATCTTGCCTGCGCCGTGGCTCAACAGGCTAATCCTCCGCCTTGCGGCGCAGGTACACCGGGTTCTAGTCCCGTTCGGGGCACTGATTCTGTCCCGGTTGCCCCTCTTCCAGGCCAGCCCTCTGCTGTGGCCCGGGAGTGCAGTGGAGGATGGCCCAGGTGCTTGGGCCCTGCACCCCATGGGGAGACCAGGAAAAGCACCTGGCTCCTGCCATCGGAGGAGCGCGGTGCGCCGGCCGCAGCGCGCCGGCCGCGGCGGCCATTGGAGGGTGAACCAACGGCAAAAGGAAGGCCTTTCTCTCTGTCTCTCACTCTCACTGTCCACTCTGCCTGTAAAAAAAAAAAAAAAGACTTCTTTAATCTACTTGGGCAGTTGAGCATTGTTCCTGGAATACACCAAATTGCAAGCATAGATTCTGGTATCTCTTTTCACGAGGACATGAGCTTCCAGATGACAACAGAAGTGTTCTTTTTCTTCTTCAATATTTGGAATTGCTCTTTTGAATTCTTCTTATTCCCCTTTCAAATGTTTAGCATGGTATGGGTACAGTAAGTATTGCTGAACAAATGAATAAAGTAGAATGGCTCATATATGGATTCAGTTAGAGAAAATATGCATCTCTCAAATGTTCAGCCCCGCATCTGCCCTCTCCTCGACTTCCTCTTTCCTTTGGGTACCACATCTGGGATCAGGGGATTCACAGCTTCCTAAGCCAGCTGCAAGGCCTGCATCCCTGCCTGCCTCACCTGTACAAACAAACGCACTTGTGGCAGCTCCACATGCATTTAAATGGCCCCATCTGGCTAACCATATTTGAGAGTGTTGGCTTTGCTAGCTAAAAAGCACAGCAAAGAAAAATGCAAGGGGCATGGCCTCTTTTTCTGAAGATTTTTCTTTCAGGACAGTCTGGGAAGTCTTGCCAGCTTTGGAGGACCTCTAGCATAAAAATAGCAACCCCTCCAGCTTAGGATGGTTGTGAGAATGAATACATGTAAATGGTTTTGTATAAAACCTGCTATAAAGTAGGCATTCAATCAATGCCGACCAGTCCTCCAACAGTGCCACCATGGCCTGTTTTATTCTTCTAGCACAGGCTTAATGCCAGAATTTCTCTCTGATCCAGCACACCCTGATTCTGGAGAATGGGAAGAATGAAGTCAGGCTTGTCCGTTGTGTTAAATTAAATGTTGTGAACATTAGTTAGTGACTGAAATGCCATCCATTATCCTAGTGCAGTGAAATATTCTCAATAGCAGGCTGAAAAATCTCAACTTTCTGATAGTCATCAGCAGGCTTTCCCAACTTAACATTCTGAAACAAGAAATTGGCCTTTTCAAAATTTGGCAAAGTGATTGTATCTGGTAGTCTGTGATTGTGTTGAAATATAAAAATTCTAGCTAGACCCAAAGTTAATAAAATTGTATGACACATAAAACTCTATGATGGATGGCAACCAATAGTCCAATACTGTTTTACTCTCTCTAATATACTGTTTCTCAGCAAAGGCCAAGAAATTAAAGAACAGTTTTATTCTTCCCTTCCAGCTTTGCAGGGTAATTATGTATTATTAATAATGCAGCAGCACAAATGATATTAAATGAACTACATTTGTTAATGCAGATCTTATCTAACTGCTTTTTCCATCAGTGGACTGTTTCTCATCAGGGGGTACTAATTAGCTGTAATATGTAGAAAGATGGGACAGAAATCCAATCAGATAAATGGGATCTATTTGGAGAGATCCAGGAAGGAGGAAGAAAGGCATTCATGATTCTGTGAGAATTACTATATGTAGAAAAGATGAACATTTCTGCTGTTTCAACTTCATTTACATTTTGTGGTCATAGAAGTTAAAATGCGGTATCTCTGGATTGCCCAAGTTGCAAAGGCCTGCAGATAATTTTATTTATCACGACTGTAACACTGTTGTTTTTGGTAGTAATAAAAGTGCATATGGCTCTATAAAAATCCCAAATGGTTTACATGGCCCTTGCAAACATTAAACCTAATGCATTAGGGTAAAAACTGATATTCTCCAGATTTCCCCAACTAAAGTGGACTTATAGGAAACAGGTTTTAAATGTTTTCATAGAGAAGGAATCACCTGAAGCTCTCAGGTTATATCTACCTGGTAAACCCCAGACTTCATAAACATACCTGCTAGAGTCTGACTGATCATAAATCTCATTAGAGAAATCCTCATGTTGAAGAGCCAACTGATCAGTTTTTTTCTTAAATCTCTTATAAACTAACTTTAGTGAATATGTGCCTCAACATCAAATACTAGAGCAACACTGCCCATCAGAACTCACTAGCCAATGTCAGGAACCCATCAATGATCCATTTACAAGTACTTGGCTAATGACAACATATTTATAACTGGTCTCTTTAGGCCACCTGAGTGAGCTGGTAAGAACTTAAAAGGGAGAAAACAGATACAGAATTGAATTTCTCATTTTGGCTAGCTCAGTTCCTCAAACATGGAGAAGCGATGGCCAGGCACAACTCCAAGCTTGCAATGAGGTGGACTGATTGCTTAAGTTAAAAAAAAAAAAAAAAAAAAGAGTGATCCTTTTAAAATGAATGTTTTGTTCTGCCTGTTTTCAGAACCAGTGACACATTTGCTCCATTCTAAATTCTAATCCATTAGGACTCCTTTGTTTGACTTCTGTGAATTTGAAAAACACATTTCTTGGAATTATCAAGGGAGTGTCCTGTCCACACCAGAGCATTAGCAATCAATGCCTGAAATTCCTACACACAAACATTATGTGTAAACCTTTTGAGTATTTGAACTTGTTTTATGATCCTTGACAATTATCAATGACAAACATTTGTACTTTCAGTTCTTGGTGGCACTGCAAAATGGTCCAACAATGTTTTAAAATATTTGAGTTAACATGCGTTAACTGCCTTTAAAAGGTGACAGCATCATTAACTAGGACAGAGTTGGGGTGAACACAAAAGAGTTTACTAGTTGAGACCCCTCTGGTCATTGAAAACTAATGAAATGTGACCTGGTCAGATAGATTGAGACCTGGTACCTTAGCAATCTGCAAATAGTCAACACCTTTTGAGCAATGTAAGCATGAAAATTCAAGAGATATCATTATAACATAAAATCATCCAAGCATCCAGGGAAATATATTTGTATACTTCATGACAAAACCTGAGTGGAAGCTCAGGAGTACTATTTACATTTATATATGCTTATATTGTGCAATTAAAGCCAACAGATAAACACATCAATATGTTAAAACAGATGTAAAAATATATAGGTAGACATATTGCACTGAAACCTTGATATTGCATCCAAATGAAATCCTGTATTCCAAATATGCCCTGTAGGAGTTTTGCTCAAGGCTATGCTTAGGTATACTCAAAAATTCCCGATAGCGAGTCACCGGGGAAAACATGTTCTTTTACAGATAATTGCTACTGGCAGCCAGAGACCTAGAGAATTTGATGTGCAGTAATGTGACCTGACTATGTATTAAACTTTTTTGAAGGACATGTGTAAAGTAATTTTTATGTCTCTCACACACCTTGCGGTTTTTTCCCCCTACTTGCTAGCACATTTTAAAACAACTTTCCTATTTTAATGTATCTGTTAGGTTTTATCCTAATAGTTTTCAATCATAAAAGATATGGTATTATTTTCTTTTTCAACACAACTTTCCTATTTTTAATGTATCTGTTTTGTCCTAATAGTTTTCTATCATAAAAGATATGGTATTATTTTCTTTTTCAGCAACAAAAAATAAAGAAAGTTACAGAGAGAGAGGGAACAATCCTGTCTCAGTTTTAAGGAATTTGTAAGCATAGTAAAATTGTATTATTGGTAATAATACAGGAAAATTCAGGAAAAATGTGAGACATAATAGTTGCTTGTTCACAGTAAAGAGATTGAGATTAACTGATTTCTCTAAGATTGGCGGGCATCTCTGCTGCTACTTAGAGGAATAATCACTAGCTTTTCATTAAATCCAGAGATGTTTAGGAGATGGCTTGTGAAATATTTTATATATACTGCTTCAGAGGTTATAATTAACAACTTGAAAAATCATAAATAGGAAAGACACATGTACAGTGATACAATTCAATGAACAAGTATCATTGCTGCTAATTACTTCGGTTCTATTTTTTCTATGTTGTTATGCCATCCTCATTTTATTGTTCATTATTAACATGTAATCCTTAATTAAGCATAGTGTCAGAGAGTTCCAAGAATATGGCTACATATTGAGCAAGGTAGTTCACAGCCTTATTTGGAAAGAACCCCTGGATGAACCAGGGAGTGTAATCTCTTAAATAATGTGCCTTTGTGTTGATAGTGATATGAATTATTACTGACTGGCTTTGGAAATCAGCCTTTGTGAACAAAAATCCACAGGAAAAAAAATACAATCAAACCAGCATGTAGTATAAAAACCAAGTGTGGGAATAGGCTGCAAAAGATAGGAATGTGACATCAGTCATCATTTCCTTTAATGACAGGCAGCAGTTCATGGATTTACATGCTTGTATGCTGGTGCCAGGAGGATGAACATGCGAAATGACAACTTATCAGGAAAATGATGTATTTCTGGTTTCCATTAAGATCATTAAAAGCCACATTCCTTCTTCAGATATGCAAATGGGTTTCCAATAGAACCCATGAACAAGGGTAAGAGTTGGCTGTGTTCACTAAAAAATACAGACAGAAAATTCTAGGAACTCTGAGGAGTATTTAGACGACATCTTCAAGTGCCTCATCTCCTGTATTATAATTATTTTAGGACCAGAGAGTACTGCAAAAAGGAAAATGGGATGAAATTAAAGGGAATCATTCTGTCAGGTATTCATGTCTGGCCAAAGAATTGGTGGGACAAATCAAGGGGAAAGTGACACTTCAGAGAGTTCCCCAAATTTCTGGCGACTTTCAATGTGTAACCAGCAAAACCAGGATGGAGTTATCATCATGAGTTGTATATATTATGGCAATGAAGCAGTGTGGTACAGAGCTTAAAAGCCTAGCCTGGCAGCCAGAAGGCCTGTGTTGACTACTTGTGCCTACACTTATGAGCTGTGTGACCTTGGAGAATTTACTCAACCACTTCATGCGTTGGATTTCCCATCTGTAAGGTGAGCATAAACATTGTTTCTGGCTCCCAGGATTCTTGTGAGTATTGTGAGTTTCATATGCAAAGAATGTAGTAATCTCTAGCACATAATAAATACTAAATAAGTGCTTACTATTATTCTTTTTATCTTTTTAAGATATTTTAAGGACCTCATCAATTTGTAATTTATATCATTAACTGGGTTTTATCCTCAGTGTGAAGTCATAATGTTTCTATTGGTTAAACTTTATTAGAAATATGATTCTTAAAAAAAACACACAACAGGTGATGGATATGTAATCTATCCTACACCTCTTTTTGCTTTATAACAGCTACAATTTGGTCTATTAAAATCTATAAACAGAGGAAGTTCAGCCTTGCCAGTGTTTGTTCTGTAGGAGTGCATTCTCCTTGAGGGCAGGGAGTATATTATTTTATGAATTCTTATGCAAACTGAGAACACCTCATAAATGTTAAACTAATCTCAAAACAGATTGAGTTTGTTAGGCAAACAGGTAGTATATGAAGGAAAGAAACAAGCCTTTATTAAGGAAAACCCAGTGTATTACAAAGAAAGCAGCCTTTTCAAAAGAGGTTAATGGACTCCATTAAAAATATACATCTAAATTCTATAAAAATTCTGCTTTTGATTACCCAGTGCCATGTCAAATATATGGAAAGTAAACTATATAGTTTTAAAATCCCTTTTCTGAGTGAAGAAAAACAAAATTGTCAAGTGTCAGTCTTTTGCCAAGTTCTACAATGTTAATATCCAGTCGAAATACAAAACAAGCTGTGTAATTTTAAATTTTCTATTAGCAGTATTAACAAAAGTAAAAAGAAACAGGTGAAATTAATTTTAAATAACATTTTATTTAACACAATATATCCAAAATATTTTTATTTCACATATAATACACGTAAACATATCAAAGAAATCCTTCACATTCATCTTTTTCCATACTATGTCTTTAAAGCATGGGGTACAGGGGGCAGTGTTGTGGCATAGTGAGTTAAGCTGCCACCTGCAGCACCTGCAGCACCTGGATTCCATATGGGAACTGGTTCGAATCTTGGCTCTCCTCCTTCCCCCTCCCCTCCCCCTTCCCCTTCCCCTTCTCCTTCTTTTTTTCCATTTTATTTATTTGAAAAACAGAGTTATAGAGAAATGTAGAACCAGAGAGAGAGAGAGAGAGAGAGAGAGAGAGAGAGAGAGAGAGACGTCTTCCATCCACTGGTTCATTCCCCAAATGGCCGCAAAGACCAGAGCTGAGCTTATCTGAAGCCAGGATCCAGGAACCAGGAACCAGGAGCTTCTTTAAGGTCTCCCACATGGGTAGAGGGGCCCAAGGACTTGGGCCATCTTCTACTGCTTTCCCAGGCTATAGATCAGAAGTGGAGCAGACGGAACTCGAACCAATGCCTATATGGGATGCCAGCACTGCAGGCGGCAGCTTTACCTGCTATGCCACAGTGCCAGCGCGGCTGCTTCTCTTCTGATCTAGCCCTCTGCTATGGCCTGGGAAAGCAATAGAAGATGGCCCAAGTGCGTGGGCCACTGCACCCATGTGGGAGACCCAGAAGAAGCTCCTGACTCCTGGCTTTGGATCAGCACAGCTCCGGCTGTTGCGGTCAAATGGGGAATGAATCAGTGGATGGAAGACCTCTGTTTCTCTGTCCCTCTCTCTCTGTCTGTAACTCTATCCCTCTAATAAATAAATAACATCTTTTAAAATAAAAAATAAAGCATAGGGTATGGTTTACAGTGACAGCACACCTCAACCTAGGCTGCCACATTTCAAGTACATCATAGCCTCAATTGGCAAGTGGCTACTATAACAGCCCAGCTAATTCAAGAATGAGAGATGTGGTGAGCATGAGATCAGACTTTCTTAACACTGGCAGGTTGGTATTTGTTGGCTTAGTGAGAGCTGTGCTTCAAGTCTCTATTTAAAAAAAGATTTTCCTAGGGCCTTTGGCTCTTGGTGTCATTGGTGTTGGACACATCAGCATTTCTGTTTGTTAATTTTTCTTTTAAGTCTGTGCAGAGTATTTGTGTGCTTTTCGGACGCCTTGTAGTGAGGTCTGTTCTCTTAGAACAAATGGAAGTTGGCTTTGGAATTCATGCGCCTGAAGAAAACTTGTCTCGACAGCTGCAGGGGCAGATTCAAGCACACACAAGGTGAAAGAAAACCACCTGGGATTTTTTTTTTTTCTTAAAATACAGGGGTGGAATAAGGAGATGGAGAAATGCCTGCTTATAGTGCCAGATGAGACAAACAGGTGGCACAAGGAAGGAACAAATAAAGGATGAAGGGAAGAGCAGCAGGTTAAGGCCTCAGGCAGAGCAAATACAAGATTCAGCTGCTGCAGGTTCAAGCCTGAGGCAGGATAATAGAGTGACTGTGGCAGAAAGGAAATCAGATCTGTCAACAGTGCAGTTCATCCATGAATGTATATGGGCAGCAGAGTACAGAACGGCTGCGGAGCTTCTGCATTGCTGTGGTCCAGCCTCTCCATCCATGAGAGCCGCAACATCTCTGCAAGAAGCTCGGGGTCCCCTCTGTTGTTAATCAGAGGATGCTCACAAACCATCAAGTTTCCTATTGTCTAAATATTTCTTTTCTCTCTTTGTACACCAAAGGGATACAGGCAGTCGACCCCAAAAGCAAGCAAATACACTGCATCTAGAAAAAAAAATGAAGAGAAATAAAAATGTTTCCAAAAATATTTCCCTGTGCTGGGCCCTACATATAAATGAGGAAAAACCAATAACCTCCCTCTTCTACACAAATAAATCATCAGAGAGCCAAGCCCAGTGCCTTCTGAAATGAAGCCTGACACTAAAAATTACAAATCCCTAACAAAATAGGAAATATGTGCAAGCCTATCATAGATCAGGGAGAAAAGCTTGTTTTTCTTTTTCTTCCACTACTAATAGACTCCACATCCACATGTGCTCAAGGGAGACAGGAACAAAAATTGCAAAGAACCTTGAGCTACTCGTGAGAGCTGCCAGGCCAGTCTTCCCCCAAGAAGTCCAGCAACAGGCTGTGACACTGACATCCTTTGGAATTGCCCTCACCAAAATTCATGGCTAAACACTAATTCATGCATGGAGTAAGACTTAAGAGAAATCACCTGAAGTATAAAAGAGTGATACTGAGTTTTAGACTGAGTCCAAAAACTCTGCTTGGATTTAGTTATTTTTCATTTCTATTTCCTTCACCAAAAACAAACAGAAAAGATTGGGTAGGGCTCGGGTGTCTGGTGCAGCGGTTAAGTGGCAGCTTGGGAAGCCTGCAACCCATATTGGAATGCCAGATATCCAGCGCAGGTTCTTCCACTTCTGATCCAGAGTCCAGCCAATGTTTACCATGGAAGACAGCAGATGATGGCTCAGGTAATGGGGTCCTTTGTCATCCATGTGGCAGATCTGATGTCCCTTGCTTTAACTTGGTCTAGCCCAGGTTATTGTGGGCATTTGAGGAGTGAGGCAATGGATACACCATCTCTCTGGCAGGCTCGCTCTCTCACTCTCTCTCTCTCTGCCTTTCAAATAAAATCAAAATAAGTTTTTTTTTAAATGGAGGAAAACTTACCTAAGAAGCTGAATCCTCACCCTCCCACACTCTAGCTCCTTTTTTCTGAGTCCTTCCCTTGCAACAATGGCCTTTTAGAAGGATCTTCAATTTCATACAAAAGTCCCCAAGAAGGGAATTTCCATCTTAGAAGATTTTCCGAACCAGTTGGAGACTGAGAACGTCTTTGCAGAAGGGGCCTTCTTACCTGCACTGCAGGAACCTGGCTAATGGTCTTTCTGCCTCGACTCAGAGCCGGTCAGAGTAGGATGGAGAAAGAGGGAGGCAGGAAACCCTTGGTCTGTGTCTGCAGTGAGAAAGGCCAATACGTTGCTGGCGTTCCAATGTTTGTGTCAGAACCTAGAAATCAGCCAGCCTGCTTTGCTTCCTAACTCTCCTCCCTTAAGAGGATGAGGGTGTTGGGGCTGGCGCTGTGGCACAGCGGGTTAAAACCCTGGCCTGAACGGCTGGCATCCCACATGGGCGCCGGTTCTTGGCTCGGCTGCTCCTCTTCCAATCTGGCTCTCTGCTATGGCCTTGGAAAGTCATGGAAGATGGCCCAGGTCCTTGGGCCCCTGCTCCCACATGGAAGACCCAGAGGAAGCTCCTGGCTCCTGGCTTCAGATCAGCACAGTTCCAGCCATTGCAGCCATCTGGGGAATGAACCAGTGGATGGAAGACCTCTCTCTCTATATCTACCTCTTCCTGTAACTCTGTCTTTCAAGTAAATAAAATAAAAATAAATATTAAAAAAAAGAGGATGAGGGTGTTTCTCACACCTTTTCCTTGGATCCTAATGTTTAAAATCTAGGTTGAATCTTTAGTGTTAACCTTTGCATTTTATAGTTAAGAAAACGGCACAGTCGGCCTGCGGGTTCAGAAGGAGGGGTGCTGTGACAGGCTCAGAGTCAGCCCGCAGGTGCAGTAGGAGGGCACTGTGAGTGGTGCAGTCAACACCCAGGTTCACACCCAGGAACCAGATCACAGGAGCTCTTTGTTCGCATTGCCTCTGCAAAGCACAAAAGCTTCCAAGGAAAGATCTGGGCAGACAGAACAGTGACCTGTGAAGCTGAGCAAGCCCCCGTCCCTGCGAATGTGTTAACGTTCATGGCCAAGGGATTTGCAATGTGATTAAGGTTAAGGATCTTGAGATGAAATTACCATGGATTATACAGGTGGGGGACCATCTAATCACATTAATCATTCCAAAGAACCTTCTCAGGCCGCAAAGAGCCAGAGAAACGAAAGCAGGACAAGTAGACTGCACTTGGCTTTGAAGATGCAGGAAGGGAGCAGCCTCTGGAAGCTGGGAAGGACAAGGAAATAAAATCCCCCAAGAGCTTCCAGGAAGGAATGCAGCTCTGACAGCAATTTGATTTTAGCCCAGTGACCTGCATCGTACGTGCATCCTACACAACTGTGCGATGATAAAGCTGTATTTACAATGACTTGCTTTGTGGCATTTGCTGTGGCCACAATGAGCTCTAAAGCAGACCTTCCCAGAGCAGGCACCTCTGCATCCAGCAGCTCTCACATTGGATGGTATTGTCAGCCCAGTGGGCTGCTGCAAATGCTGGGGGCCCAAGGGGAGGGGCAAGCTAGGGTAGTGAGACCAAGATGGAGGGGCCTGAGAGTGTTGCAGGATGGTAAAAGCAAACAAACACACCGAGAGCCTGAACATGCTGCCACCTGTACAGTGGGGAGGATGCTTGGCGCTCGGCAGGGAATCCACTGGGGCTCTGTCCTAGGAGGTCAGGGTGCACTTCCTGAGAGGCATATCATGCAGCTGGTTTTGGAGAGCCAGGGAAAGGGCTGGAGCAGGGGCTAACTGCTGAGCTACTGCCGCTGCCACCCTAAACACCAAGCACCTAGGAAGAAGTAAGTACTTCTCCCACTTCCTTGTGACAGTCTCTGTGTTAGTCTTCTCAGGCTGCCGGAATCAAATTCCACAGAGAAATTTGTTTGTGACAGGCTGGTGTTGTGGCACAGTGGGTTAAACCACAACCTGTGACGCTGGCATCTCGTATGAGCGCTGGCTTGAGACCTAGCTGCTCCATTTGAATCCAGCTTCCTGCTAATGCATCTGGGAAAGCAGCAGAAGGCGGCCCAAGTGCTTGGGCCCCTGCATCCACACAACAGAACTGGATGGAATTCCTTGTTCCTAGCTTCAGCCTGGCCCAACCCCAGCTATTGTGGACATTTGGGAAGTGAACCAGGTGAACCAGCAGGTAGAAGATTCTCTCTCTCTCTCTCTCTCTCTCTCTCTGTGTATGATTCTGCATGTGTGTGATGAGGAGGGGAGACCAACTTCAGCTCAGTACAAGTACGATAAGCCTCTTATTTTACAAAATGAATGTTCTCTTTTCAGTCAAAGATTTCAGTGTTGAAATGGATTTTTCATTACTAGTTCAACTAACATTTACTGAATGACTACTATGGGACCAGGTACCGTCAGATTGCTTTTTTCTACTGCATGCATAAGTGGCTACAATTCTGATGATATCAAGCTAAAAAATTATCAGTTAGTATTTATTGAGATTACGCTATGTGCCAGTTACTATGCTAGGAACTTTTCCTATATTATCTTTGTTAATCCTTAGAATAAGCCACAAATATATGTGTATTTCCCATTCTTTTCCAATTTGAGGAAATTGGGGCTCAAGCCTATTTACTCAAAGTCACAGAGAAATTAGAATAAATCAGAGCCAGGATCTACCACAATTTTGAGTAATTTCAAAATCCATACCTTTGGGTTACTTCTTAGTCTTCCTTCTGAGCATTTCCTGAGTAATCGGTTCTGATTTTTCAAGGTAGTAACTACTAAATCTGAGCACATTACTTGCATGTGAATTAAGGATAGTAGAAAACAATCCATATGACAGCATCTGGATGTAGGCAGCAAGCTAATACAAAATAAACTCTATAGAACACATTGCCTAGGAAGGGAATGGGGTCAGGAAAAGGAAGAAAGGCAGGAGGGGGAGATTGAGGGTAGGAGGAAATGATTGACAGTGATGAATATGTTCCTTATCTTGAATGAGGTGATAATTTCACGGATATAGTCACTTGTCAAAATTTATTAATTGTGTATCTTAAATATGTGTGGTTTATTGTACCTCACTAAAGCTGAGAAAAGATAAAGCATAAATGACCATCAGCTATTGTTGCCAAACAAAATGCCCAAAGCTCATGGCTTAAAACAGGAATAATGGTTTACAGCTCATATCACCGGGAGGTGGCTGGAGGATCTCCCACTCTGGCACCTGTGGCTGACTAGGTTTGACTTTCAGCTGATAATCATGGTAAATGTACAACGGAACAAGCAGAAACAAGCATGATATTTAAGGGTCTGACTATGATCTTGTTTATTATCAGTGCCACCTTCCTGTCACTTCTCAGAAATATATTCTATGACTGAGTCCAAGTGAGATGGGGGACATACTTTGGCCACAGTGAGGCCAAAGTAAGGGTATAGATGCAGGGAGCAGTAAACAATTGGGGTTGACATTCCACCTACCACAAATTGTAAGAAATGAATAGTCATTAGCCTTCAAGGGGTGCAGATGTCATAATCCAGAGACAATAATCTCTTTCTTCAAAGGTAGTGTTTAAAGACATCTCTTGCCTCAAAGAGACAAGATCCTGAACCCTCAAAAGACAAAGAGACTACTTAGGAACATCTCCTTACAAAGGGGATACGGGTATTCTCGGAAAGTGACTGATCCCCTGAGAGCTGGGAATATGTGTAGGGGCAGAACGCAAGTCCTTTTGGGGAAAGAGCATTTAAGTGTTATTGACTTAGAAATGTGATAAGTAAAATGCATTACCAAAAGTAATTAAAACAACATGAAGGAACTAACTTCCCTTGGTTAATTTATTCCAAGCAAAGAGAAAATCTGAGAACTAAATTTAGTGTTGGAACCTTTTAAGGAAGTTTGCTTTTCTTAAAGTGGAGTTAATTTGTATAGTTTGGATGGTCCTGAAAGTTCCCTTTGTCATCAGTGTCTTAAAAATACTGCTACTGGGCAAAAGAAATCAATGATCTCTACATCACAGGCTGAGTAATTATATAATAATGATTTGCATTAATGAAAAGACAAGTTGGTCCACATCCAGATGTGCCAGTGACCACAGTTCCCTGCCACGTCTAAGAGGATTGCTGAGATCAGAGAAATTTCAGTGTCAGTTGTGAGACAAAATGACTAGCTAAAAAGACTTCCCTAATCAACATCACTTAATAGCTCTTTAATGACTGACTCATCATTTTTCTGCAAGTCCAAGTAAATTTAAATTTCAAAATAAAGCAAATTTTACTTATATCTGTGGCACAGAGGCAGATGGTTCCCTGGCATGTGCACACAAGCTGTTGACTGTGACCTTGCAGGATAAAGCAGTTTTGAAAATGAGCCCTTTGTCTTCCAATCTGGGGAAAACAATGCTGCAGCGAAGATTTAATAAAAAACTTTAGCTTCTCATGGAAGCTTATTTCAGCAAAGTAAACTATTCATTAAAATAACAAATGTCAGCTGTTTTGGAGGCTGACAGTTAACAGGACGCAGCATTTGCTTACCTTGAGGTACAGGATACATGGGATGCTGGATGGATCCATAATTCAGCCTAGGTATGGCTCTCTCCTGCCCTAATATGGTGATAACAAAGTGATAAATTAGCTCCTGTTCAGCAGTTTTGTTAGCAAAAGTACTTGGGGACTTGGGGAAAACCTACCTAGAGAGAGCCTTTTGGCAGACTGAAGGAATACACACACGTGAACAGCTTGAGTTAAAGTTTGACGAACTTCCCAGAAAACTTGAGTACCAAGAAAAACAGGTGGGGAGAGAGTAAAACTAGGTGAGAGAAAGATTACATCAGCGCCCCAGAGCAGGGCATTATGATCTGCTTTTAGCCACACTGTGGAAAAATTTAGAGGAAGGATCCTATCACCCCCAAGAGACAGGAGAGGAGGGGGTGAGAGAGAAAGAGACCTCTGTGTTTCAGAGACAGTGATGGAAGAGGGAGGTGCAGAAGGCAGGGCAGTTGATAAAGGCACAAGGCACACCTTCCATGCTCCCCAACTCAGCTAAAAGAGGTTTTGGAGCAGGTGGGGTCAAAAGCCAAGACTCAGGGAAATTCACTTTAACCTGTTTCCTAATATGATTATGTAGGTGAGAATAAAAGACATGAGAAGTGACACCCTGTGAGGCATACTGAGAAGTGTGTGTTAGGATTCTCTATTCAGATAGCTCACTAAGCGTCTGTTGTAATATTAAAGAGGGCAAGGAGCCCTTGCAATTAGGACTCCCTGAAAGATGTGTATTGAGAGACTGAAGGGGTGAGAATTGAAAATGGAAAATTGACCAGCAGAAAAGTATGTGGGCAAAGCAGATTGCAGGGGAGAAGAGAAGCTGTCTGCATGAGGTACCAGCTATTCATTTCCCCTTTTCCAAGCCCCATGATGGGCCAGCGAGGTGGTGGTGGTTGTTTTTCTGATTTATTATGTTGTCACAGTGGAGGCATCTACATTTTAAAACTCACATTATCATTTATACTGTAGTCAAACTTAGTGCATCATTAAGTGTGATCCAGTTCATTGGTCCAAAATGAGCCAAAACAGAATCTAGAGCAACCATCATGCACTGTGCCTGTTGCTCATTATTCCCTCTTTCCTCATTGGCCTGAGGGCTTCTGCTAAGGTAAAGCCTGTGGATGAAGGATATTTGGCACTCATAAAAATGAAGAACATGAGAGCCCTGTAAAGAAGACTTTTGGTCATGGACAACGCTTGAATCATGCTAAAAGCCCATCCCAAATTAATGACTGAAATCAATAGGGGAGGCAGAAAGAAGGAGGGTGAGCCAGTTTGGATAAAATCCTATCTGACCCTTTGTTAAAAATGCAAAGCAAGCAGAATCTTTTCAAAAGACCTGAGCCTGTCAGCCAGCTTCCCCAGGATACTTATGTCGAATTCTTAGGTGCTAGATAAGGATGAGTCTAAGGATGCTAAGGTTGGGCTTTGAGGGGAAACAGAAAGCCTTTGCTCCTTCAAAGAATGCCTTCTCCAAACACAGGCAGGGCCTGTGGAGCCACCTGCTAGTACGTTTTGGGGCCACCCAGCAGTGACATCAACTGTGGTATCCAAGGTGAATCTGGCATGAGCTTCATGCATGCACATTTTCCGAAGGACCTTATCAGCTCATGTCCCAGCATAAGAAACCTCTTCCCTGCCCTTGTTTTCTCACTTTCACATCGTGAAGATACCATGGAAATTAAGGCAAGTTGGCTCTAGACAGTGTTATTCTAACTCCTTGAGTACTGGAGAGGATCGACATCTCATACAAATCCACTTGAAAGCAGCCTAATCAAGGGCAGCCGGTATCAGATCATTTCTGCTTCACCCTTATTTTTCCTTGCAAATGCTTCTGCTACACTAAGTTGTCCCATTTGAAGGCTGATTTGCTTCTGTGCTGTGTTGCCATTAGCACTTTTTGGCTCTCTAGGGGCTTTTTCACCAGAGATCAAATCTGTGGTGTGTTCAACCTGCAGCTGTAATGCTAGGAAAGATATGCAAAAACAAACAAACAAACAAATAAAAAAGTTGGCATGCCATTGAAAAACTAGGACATGACTATCTTTGTGTTGGGTTTATTTAGAGAGGAAAACTGAACTCTGTCACTGCTGCAGTTTGTGTATGCTTTACTTCAGTGTAATCACCAAGGAATTAATGTGATTTAATAGTCACAACAATAAATACAGCCTTGACAAGGTGATTATCCCATAAGACTAAAATCATGATATAGCATAAATCAATAGCAGCCCTAAGTATGTCTCCGAAAGGGGTATATATTTCTACATTCACTGCTAGATGTTGAACTAATTTTGGAATTAGAAGCTGTATGAAATGCAAAAGCTATTTTTCTAAGTGAAAAATTACAGAATATGTATGATGATCACTCAGAATATATATTGCTCATAAAATGAGTAGAAGGAAAGTAGTCAAACTTTTAAAGCTAGTTTAAGTACAAATTTTTGCTCCTAGGGGCATGCTTCTCTCCACTCCAAATGGACCCAACTCCACCATGCCCCGTGACTCCTGTCTCTACCCTCTCTGTGGGCCACCAGCTCATTCGAGAGACTAAATGGCTCTTCTCGCAGGGATGAGTCCTCTCAGCCTCCTCTATGAATGCGAGTCGATTGATTCACCTGCTTGAGAGAGATTGGCCCAGGGCAGAGGCCAGAAAGTCTCTGTGGCTGGAGTTGAGTCCTACAGAAAATAAGAGGCTATTGATCAGAAACAATCTGGCTTAGCTCATCCAAGGATGTTTCCCTGGGGACATGGGTACTTCTTGGGTTTGAAGGTCAATATTAGTGACTGTCAGACTCTTAGCCTTCCTCTAACTAAGGTAATCCCATTTGAGCTGGCTTCTCTGGAAATCTCCTTCTTTGCATTTAAACATTCCCCCTCCTCCTTCCTCCATGGTGGCTACTTCCTTGGAGGTGAACTGCTCAGTCTTCCCCTCGCCCTCTGCAGGCACCAGACGACCCTCTTATGTTTGACTGCCACTTGCCCTGCCTCTCAGAGCAGGACAGCCCTGTGGGTGCCAGATCCATCCCAACATCCTGAACAGCTCTCACTGAGTGAAGAGGGCCCTGAAAAAACTATTTAAAGCCTTAATATATGAAGTGCCTTCTCTCAAAGCTGAATTTCCCACTGCCAGATAAGTGCCGCCTTAACTACATATTTGAGAAGTAGCTGCAGTGGCACTCGATAGCTGATTATGTTAATCCTTTAGGGATATTCGAGAAAATATCTGCAGATTCTTCCTATAGGAGAGTAATCAAGATTTGATGCAGGTATCAACTGCCTGACAGGCCTTCTAACTTATATGTTCTCAGTGTGCCACATATTGTATTTTTGCTTTTCAATATTGTACATTTTTTCCTCCTTGCTCCCCCTCTGTAGTGCACACAAAGATTTCCTTAGTCACAAAGGATTAAATAATTCACCTATGAAGAATCCTTTGAAAGCACTGGCGCCTGTCTTGAAAATTGCTTCCCCTCCCTGCTTTTTTTTGGTCCCCTTAACAGAACAAAAGAAAGTGTTAATCTTTTGATAATTGACTCTATTTTTACTGGAATTTCACTTGTGATTATTTAATACATCTCTAGTCAATTTCAAACAGTATCTGTTTTCAGCACACATCTCTAACCAGAGACAGTTGTCCAAGCAGGGGGCTGGGGAGAACTGGCTTGGCGGAAACAAAACCCTAACACAATAATGAATACAGCTCAAGCATACTATTGGAAAATGAAATTGGCATTACTTATTTAGACAAAGAGGCAAATGCACTTGTAGCTGCATTTACCACACAGAGCTCTTACAGAGAATCTGTCTGAACGGGGACGGAGAACTTCCTCCAAAGAAGGGCACATCAGTGGGGATTTTATTTGTGTCTTCCTGTAAATGCAGAACTCAGCTATTGATGACTTTAATTCTACAGGCACCGGTGGTTTCTATTTAGCTGAGAAATTACATTAAGCAAGCTTATTTGATGGGCCCCGATAGGTTTAGCTGTGCTGTGGATGGACCCCGGTGCAACGTGACTGACTACCCGCTCATTCAGGAACCCCTTCCTCTTCTCACCTCTCGTCCCTCCCCCATCTTGTCTTTTCACAAATGCAGAGAATTCAAGGGATGCACTCCCTTCATCATTGAGGCTCCAGCTTGCACTGTGGATTCAGTCCGTGCCATGGAGGTTGTGAAAATCTGTATTAACACATGGGTTAAAAGGAAAAATATTTATTTAATGCTTTTGTTTACTCTTCCTCCTGCTCCTGACCCTGGGAAACACGCGGGGACAGGAGAGGCCCCAACCGGGCTCCGTCTGGCTCCTTCCTGGGTTAATCACATTTCACACGTCCCTATTTCTGGCAGATGCGGCACCTGACCTCCTCTTTGTCCCCCTCTGGATGAAAGTGTGAGGCTCCTTAATTTCCCTCAGGCACAAAAACAGTTTGCTTTGCTGCTGGAGGTGAAACTGACTCCCAGAGAAGGCGCAGCTGGGGCTTTTATCTACCCATCAGCCGGGACTGCGCGCTGATCTCTCTCACTTTGCATGAAAATAAAGCTGAGATCCCAGCTGCGTAATTGGGCTCTTCGCAGAGTCAGGGGCAGGGATGGGGGTGGAAGAGCCTTGGGGGCTTCCTTCACAGTGCAGGAATGAGGCTCTCCTGCCTGGTCCTTGGGAAGGAGGTGGCACGTGCTCCCGACAGGGGCCGCACGGAGCCGCTAAAGCGATTGCAGCAAATGAAACGTGCTACACAGTAGTGAAAGTGTGGACACAGCTGTGAGAGCTGCAGGAACTGCCTTGAGGGTAGGAGGTGGAAGGGACAGGTCTGTGACAGGAACTTGCGGGAGCTCACTTACCCCTGGACAGACTCCGTGATTTATCCAGGAGGCATCTCTCTCCCTTCTTTCTTCCTACTGTTTTCAGCACTTAGTAGCTGGCTGACCCTTGCTCTCCATGGACCGGCATGCTGCGAAGTCAGAGGCTGTTCTCTATGGGATTGAAGTCAGCAGAGCCATTAGGTCGACTAATGGTAATGGGTAGATCTGTGGCCATTTGGATGAGGGTGACATTTATATTTGGACATCCTTTATTACTGGCAGGCCCCTGGGTTACTTGGGAAGTGTTCCGGAAGCTGGAGCTGCAGAGCGACTCCCTGAAAGGGTGGCAGGAGTGAGAGGTACACCATGACAGGGAATGCGCCCAAGTGGCAGCCTCACTTTTGAGACCGAGCCGAGTGGCAGCCTCTCATCGGGATCCTGGCAGTGGAAGGCCATGTCCTAAGGTGTTCTACCGACATCTACTAGAGCAGCTGGCGCCTGGTGGAAGGCAGATGGTGTTGGATCCCCCAAGTGTCGCTGTCTAGCAAGATGCCATGTCCACTGATTAAAAATAATTAAACATTCCTTCCTCCAGTGAAGGAGAATGGCACGCATGCCAGGCAGGGAGGTTGACAATGGCATTACGCAGCAAGACATGGCAGCAGCAGTGTGTGCCCAGGGTAGCAGGTGCGTCTGGCTTAGAGAAGGTGGGGTGGAAATGGAGGGGAGCAGTTAGCAGTGACAGCGGGAAAGAGTTTAGTGAGGATGCATATGCATGAGGGAGGCATGAAGGGGCTCATATATGATGACTTTCTACTGCTCATCCTTGTTTATGGAGAGCGTTTCCCAATCACTGAATGGAAATAACACATTTTATGCTCGTGACTTAATCAATATGTGCTGATTGCCCAATACATGTCTCTATGCAAGGTGCTGTGAACAGAATATATTAATAGATGATACTATCCATGAGTACTCACTTTGAGTTTACCCATTTTGTTTCTCTATAGATTTTTTTTTATTCTGCAGTAAGTCTGGACAGACTTTGACAAGACAATTGGACATACTAATATTCCTCAGTCACATTGTCATGAATGGTTGTATTGTTAAGAATAGACCTGTTTTCCAAATCTACCCAGGCTCACAAATATCCATATCCTGATGACTTCATCACACTCCATTCTCATCCTCATAAGGCCCCCTTTCTTTGCACAGACAAGTTTCTAAATGTTATAAGGAACTTAATGAAAGGCAGATCAGTTTACAGTAAATTTGTTATTTATTACAAATAAATAAATAAATAACCTATTTTCTTATACTTATTTTTTTAAACTTTTATTTAGTAAATCTAAATTTCCAAAGTACAGTTTATGGATTACAATGGCTTCCCCCACCATAACTTCCCTCCCACTCACACCCTTCCCATCTCCCATCTCCCACTCCCTCTCCCATTCCATTCACATCAAGATTCATTTTCAATTATCTTTATATACAGAAGATTGATTTAGTATATATTAAGTAAAGATTTCATCAGTTTGCACCCACACAGAAACACAAAGTGTAAAATACTGTTTCAGTATTAGTTATAGCATTACTTCACATTGGACAACACATTAAGGACAGATCCCTCATGAGAAGTAAGTACACAGTGACTCCTGTTGTTGACTTAATAATTTGACACTCTTGTTCATGGTGTCAGTAATCTCCCTAGGCTCTAGTCATGAGTTGCCAAGGCTATGGAAGCCTTTTGAGTTCACCAACTTTGATCTTATTCAGACAGGGTCATAGTCAAAGTGGAAGTTCTCTCCTCCCTTCAGAGAAAGGTACCTCCTTCTTTGATGGCCCTGTTCTTTCCACTGGGATCTCACTTGCAGAGATCTTTCATTTAGGTCTTTTTTTTTTTTTTTTTCTCAGAGTGTCTTGGCTTTCCATGCCTAAAATACTCTTATGGGCTCTTGAGCCAGATCCGAATGCCTCAAGGGCTGATTCTGAGGCAAGAGTGCTATTTAGGACGTCTGCCATTCTATGAGTCTGCTGTGTATCTCCCTTCCCATGCTGGATTGTTCTCTCACTTTTTGATTCTATTGGTTAGTATTAGCAGACACTAGTCTTGTTTGTGTGATCCCTTTGACTCTTAGACCTATCAGTGTGATCAATTGTGAACTGAAATTGATCACTTGGACTAGTGAGATGGCCTTGGTACATGCCACCTTGATGGGATTGTATTGAAATCCCCAGGCACGTTTCTAACTCTACCATTTGGGGCAAGTCCGATTGAGCATGTCTCAAATTGTACATCTCCTCCCTCTCTTATTCCCACTCTTATATTTAACAGGGATCACTTTTTAGTTAAATTTAAACACCTAAGAATAATTGTGTGTTAATTACAGAGTTCAACCAATAGTACTAGAACAAAAAAAAATACTAAAAGGAATAAAGTATTTTCTTATACTTCTAAGATCAATGGAAGAGTTCTATATGGACTAAGCAATTTGATTTTTAGGTCAATGAAAACTTTTCTGTTAGCTTGAAAAGGAAGTTTCCGCAGCCAGTGTGGTGGTGTAGCAGGTAAAGCTGCCACCTGCAGTGCTGGCATCCCATATGGTTGCTGGTTCGAGTCTTGGCTGCTCCATTTCCAATACAGCTCTCTGCTATGGCCTGGGAAAGCAGTATAGGATGGTGCAGGTCCTGGACCCCTGCACCTTCATGGGAGACCCAGAAGAAGCTCCTGGCTCCTGGCTTCAGATTGGTGCAGCTCTAGCCATTGCGGCCTCTGGGGCAGTGAACCTATGGGTGAAACGCCTCTTTCTTTTTCTCTCTGCCTCTCTGTAATTCTGCTTTTCAATCAACCAATCAATATAGGAAATAAAAGGAATTTTCTTTATTGTGTTACTTACTTGGATAAATATGTCTTGTGTAAGTGCTACATGTACCTCCATTGTGAAAGCAGGATGGCAAGAAAATTATTATATGTATAGGAAAGAAAGAAAGTTCTCATAAATCCAATGTCACTCATTCAGACTCTCTCTCTCTCTCTCTCTCTCTGGCTCTCTCTCTTTATTTCTGAATTTCAAATAAATCAATAAATCTTCAAAAAAGAAAATGTAAACTTACACAGAATAGAGTGCTCTTTGGTTAGGAGTAGGGTGATTAGTAAAAGAAAATTAACAATTCTTTCCTTAAAAAGAATTATTTTTGTTTATTTGAGAGACATAGTTACAGAGAGAGAAAGAGAGAAAGAATGAAGGAGAGAAAGAGAGAGAGAGAGACAGAGAGAGAGAGAGATCTTCCATCTGCTGGTTCACTCTCCAAATGGCCACAATGACCAGGCAGGGCTGGGCCATATTGAAGCCAGGGGCTTCCTCCATGTCTCCTACATGGGTGCAGGGATTCATACACTTGGAGCATCTTCTGCTGCTTTTCCAGGCACATTAACAGTGAGCTGGATGAGAAGTGGAACAACCAGGACTTGAGCTGGTGCCCATGTGGGATGCCGGAATTGCAGGTGGTAGCTTAACCTGTTACACCATAATGCCAGCCCTAGAACATTACTCATTCTAAGAGAACATCAAAGATTCTTGGGCACCTGTTGTACCTACCTTTCCTACTAGATGTCACTGTTATGTGATGATGAAAGAAATTTTGGTTCTTGCCTCATATTGAAGAAGAATTTCCAGGTTGACAGGGACAGTGAGAAAAGCAAGATTTTACTGGAGAAGCCTCATGCTTCAGCAGTTAGGAGGGGGGTTCCAAGAGAGAAGTTGCCCAGGGAAACATGCCAGTGCTGGGTCTTTTACACACAAAAATGGTTACCTAGATTTAGACAATCTGGGAGAAATGGAATAACAAGTAACAATGAAGCAAAGAGCTAGAATAACAACGAATCAGGAGTCTAGAATAAAAACTCATCAGAAGGCTGGAATAAGAACCAGCCAGAGGCAAGGACAAAACCCGTGAGAGGACTGGACTTGTAAAACTGGCTACCCTGCTCATGATAAAATTAAAAACCCAACAGAGTGATGGGGATTGGTAATCTTTTCTAGCCTATTCTCATGACAACAACAACAACAACAACAACAACAACAAACCTGAATGTTGCTACAGACAGCCTCTGGAAAGAGGCAAGCACTTTGTCTACTCTTAAAGGGACTCTGCCTCTGTTCTCATTCTGACAAGGACCTGATCTACCTGCCGATTAGCTTGTCTAACTCCTCACATTCTTCCCCTCAGAAGAAGGGACCCTGACTGCCATTGAGGGTAAGGGGCAACAACAGCTCTGGTTGCTTATGCTGAAAAGTGGAATCATTGAGGGATAGCAGCAATGCCTTCCTCTGAGGGTTGATCTAAAAGTCCTTGGTAGAGTGAAGATTTCTTTTGCAGCTTCATGTGTTGTACTGCCTGGAATTTGGTGTTTTCTAATTGTCTAATCCTGGAGAAGTAAGACAAGTAAGATAGCTTATTATGCATGGTCCAAACAAGAGTATAAAAGAATAGCACATACTGTTTCTAGGAAGGGCTATAGCCACTCTCAATTTTTAAATTTCTCATTTTGAAAAGAATTTACTGTCATATGTATTTTATTCACTTCCTCATGTATTTTTCAGTTTCTCTTTGAATTAGGTTTGAGTTTTCAGTTAAATTACAACAGCATATTTCTGATAATTGCATATATAAAATATAGTTCTTTTAGTAATAAATAATCAATGGCTATATAGTTTTTTAAAGCCCCTTTTCAAATTTTGCTCAGTTCATCATTAATACACAGTAAGGCAATAGCAGTGGCATTTAGCTATCTTTTCCAATATACCAGCCAATTGATTAATATCCTTATTTGTCTGTTCAGCTAGTCTAGAGATAGGTGTAACAAAAATAGGTGGCTGCTACCAATGCCTCAGTTAGAGTGTATGGTGACAATAAATCACAATCTGAGGGTAACGATCATCTAACACACATGTAGATGCCATCAGGAGCAGACTAGAGTATGATTTTGGAATAGAATTATTCCTAAAACTATTATCCTAAAAAAGAGAAATATTACCACAGAGAAGACCGTAGGCTGTTGGCACAGTTACCTCACCTGAATAGTCTACATGAGTTATGGAAGAGAAGTTATGTTTTTGAATTAGATCACAGGAAATCACAGACACTTTCATGTTATGTAGTAAATAGTAATTACATGGATTTTGGTAGTTGATCTTTAGCTATGGGCAAAGAGATGTGTTTTGGTTAATTAACTTTACCAGTAGTTAAGAAAGGTACCTAGACCTAACAAATTTTGTTGTAATATATCCATAAGGGAGGTTCCTTTACTCGTACAAAGGATGTTTGAGTTTCCACATTTGAACCTAGGTGAGTCCACAAGTTTCTTGCAGAGGTGAGATAATTTGCTTTGGTGAGGACATTAGCAGGTTTATTTGTCATTAAGTCACTCATTATGAAATTCAACACACTGTACAGGCCTTCCCTGTTAACACTAACATAAGTTGGGGTCATGTGTGAGGTCCTCACCAAAGCATGCTTGGACACTGTGTCAGAGCCAGTTGGGAGAACTGGCCAGAAAAGGAGGAGTAACATAGGAGAGTCTTCAAAAGTGGCATAGAAGAGTCAGTATACAGGAAGGAAGACAAGTGAGCACTAGGATAAGGATGATCAGAAAACCAAGGACAAAAAGAAGACCCAGAATTTCATCTGTCCAGAGTTGAGTTATATTGGTAGTGATAGTCTTTATAAAATGGAGATACCTATATGAAGGTGGAGTCTTCTTAAACAACAGCTTGAGTCCCTTGGTGGCTTTATGTGAACAGTTGTCCTTGTTCATGTCAGTCCCAGGGTTGTTCAAGTCTGGTCTGCTGGGATTTCAGAGGTCCAGACTTTTACACTGGGATGATGGATCCAAGCATTGTGGCTTGAGACCTTTACTGCATAGAGAGTGTGTAGGATAATGGACAAAGAGCCCTCTTAAGATTCAGAGAGAGAAAGGAGAGTGGTTGGGGAGGGTCTTTATTAACACTAAGTATCCAAGATTTAATTTGGGAATTCTTAAAATACTAAGCAGTTTTTCAGGTAACTGCTGAAGAGCTGTTGGAAGTTAGCGAGTTCCACTACAGATTTGGTATGGCTAATCCTTTCTTGGTCCAACACTAGATCATTAATAAGAAAAGATCTCTCATATACTTTCTCAAAGGGGCTTATGCCTAAATCCAAAGGGATGTTTCCAATGTGCATTAATGGTATAGGTAGTATATTTACTCAGGGAAGATGAGTCCCCTGAAATATCTTTTTTAGGTATTGTTTAAGGATGTCATTAATCTTTTCTACCTTCCCTGAGGATTGGGGTCTCTGTGTGCAATGGAGATGGTATTGGATACCAAGAGCCTTGGAGACTCCTTGTGTAACAGTTGCCTTAAATAAAATCCCTTTATCACTTTGTAGGCTCTTTGGAAGCCAAAATCTCAGAACTGTTTCTAAAAGAAGAATTTTTGGTTAACTCCATAGCCTTTTCTGTCCTTCTGGGAAATGCCTTCCCCCGAGTGGTAAAGGTCACTACCCAGACTATGAGGTACTGATAGTCTGCCTTAGACATATGAGTAAAATCCAACTGCCAATCTTCTCCTGGATAGTTTCCTTTCCTTTGTATTCCAGGAAATGGGAACTTCTGATTCCTATGGTTGTTTTTGAGATATGGTTGTTTTTGGGCCATTTGTAAGGTCTTATGTGGAAAGTTTGGTGGAAGGTTTTAAGAACCTTCCACTAGCATTACGTAGGAAGATGAATTTCTCTATCCTCAGATTGGAGCCATCCATTGGGCTGAAGACTGTAACCTAAGGTAAGTGCCCATTGCATTTCCCCAGGTGTATACCGGGGTTTAATCTCTGATGGAAGGTCTATACATGTCAGAGAAGCCTCCAAAAGTTTGATGAGAGGAGTTTCCCTTGTCACTGTCAAGTCGGACAGTCATTTTTCCTATATTATTTCATCTGTCCCCTTCTGTTGTCCCATGTAGTGTATGATTGTCACTTTGTGGGGAAGAAATACTGAGAACAGCAAATGATCTATTTCCTGGTGGTACTCAGTAGAAGTCCCATTGTCAGTGAGAAATGTCTCTACTTCTAAATAGCTGAATAAGCATGGAGGACCTCATGGAAGACCAAGTAAGTTTACATATACTCTTTCCTTCTCTCCCCTTCCCCCTCTTGTCCTCCTCCTCTTTCCATGTACATATCAGTTCAAGAGTTCAAGGCCTCTAGTCAAGGCTACCAATTCAGCAAGCTGAGCACTTTGTGTGTGGGGGTGTGACAAGGAGCTCTCTGTGGTTTCTGTTAAGTAACAATCTCATACCCAGCTCAGTGGACTCCATTTTCCACAAACTAACTTCCATCTGTGAAGAAAACCCAGTCTGGATTTTCCAGGGGATCTCCTTAAAGTCTTCTCTGGCCTCATATGTCTGCAAGGCTACCTGTTCAGAATTATGCTTGGGACCTCCCATTATCTCTGAGAGGAGAGTGACAAGGTTAAGAAATGAGCACATCTTGATATTAACTGCAGAACGCTCTAGTAACAATGTTTGATTTTTTAAGAGGTAATTATCTCCCAACTGGAGGCTTCCTTTTGAGGCAAGGAATCCAGTCACATTGAGGGGCATTTATACTACTAAGTCTTGCCCCACAGTAACTTCTATAGCTTCAGGTATCAGGAGGGCAATTGAAACAACTGCTCTGAGGCAGGCTGGCCACCCTTGGACACAAACTCAAGATCCTTACTAAGATATCCTTCAGGTTGTTAAGCTGGTACTCCTAAAGTCACTGCTTTTCTTTTAGTTACATAAATATTAAAGATCTTACTCATGGGGAGGCTTCGTATAGGGGCCTTACGTAGGGCCTGTTTAAACTGAGTGAAAGATCACTGGGCCTCTGAGTTCCACACCAGAATATGAGCACCACCCACCTGGGTGTTGTTATCAGTGCCACAATGGGTGAGCTGTCTCCCCATACTCTAGAGCCAACAAAACCATGTCACACCTAGGAAGCCTCTAAGCTGATTAAGAGTATTAAGGTGGAGGAAGTTGGTTATATTAATTCTATCTTCTCCCAGTGCCTGCTTTCCTACCAATATAGTCAACCCCCGATATTTTATAGAAGGTAGCAGAGTTAGGCAGAGTTGAACTTTGGACTTTGAGACTTTGTAGCCTCTTTTGGCTAAAAAATTGAGTAAAGTCCAAGTACTGTCTTGGGAATCCTTAATTTGAGTGCATAGAAGGATGTCATCTATATATGGTAGAACAGTTATCTAGAATAAGAAAAACTCTAACAGGTCTTTAGATAAGACCTACTCAAACAGGTGTGGTCTATCCTTGAATCCCCGAGGCAGCACAGTCCAAGTTAATTGTGAGGATTGAGTCAAAGTGTCCTCAAAGGCAAACAAAATTTGGGACTCAGAGTAAAGAGAAATACCAAATAATTCCATTTTTAAGTCTAAAACAGTAAACCAAGTTATCCTTTATGGGATTTGTGATAGCAAGGTATAGGGATTAGGAACCACAAGATAATGTGGGCACCGCTACCTCATTAATGAGGCAGAGATCCTATATTCCATACTCCATTTGGCTTTTGAATCCATAGAACTGGAATGTTTTGCTGGGACTATTTCATGGCTTTAAAATTCCTGCATGTTGAGATTGTTTACTATGGCTCTTAGCCCTTTCTGAGTATCAGACTTTAATGGATTTTTTTCTCTGATGTGGGAAAAAAGATGGGTCTTCAAGATGACCCTGGAGAGGCTGAGCAGTTGTAGCACAACCAGCTTTTCCCTGGACACTCCAAACTTTGGGATTGTTGTCTATATCTGTTAGAGGGAAGTATCTACCAAGTAAATGTGCAGGGCTTTCTAGTGTGATACAAAAGGAGTAAATATTAGACCATTTCAGGCACAGCTCAAAGGTTGGGTGAAATATATACCTTGAAGGTTTCCTGACACATTTTACAGTCACTCTATGTGGGGAGAGGAGGTCAAAGCTAGAGCAAAGAACAGAGACAGCTGCGTCAGTGTCCAGAAGGAAATTTATAGGATTTCCTGCCACTATGAGAACCACTCAGGGGCCCTGGGTGCTTGTACAATATCACCAGAGCCTGTAAGGAAAGATCCAGGCCCTTTCAGCCTCATGCAGGAAGTCTATTGGAAATGCCTTACTGTAGTTCTTGGCTTTCAAGACAATAAAATCTCCAATGACCTCCTCTGCAAGGACATGGCCCTGGGGGTTCTTTTGACAATCCTTGGTGAAGCATCCATTACCTTTACAGCTAAAGCACTTGAGAGATTCCCAGGGGTCTTGCGGGAACTGAGGTGTCACCAGGAGCACACCACTCCTCTAATCATTTTGCTTCTGCTGTTGGGTGCCCTCCTGATCCTGTTATAAAAAACCAGGGTGGCCACATTTAGGAGGTTGTCTAGGGTGCTTTCAGATCTCACTGCAAGTCTTTTGTGTTTTGTTTCTAATGTCCAGGGCATATGAGTTAGGAATCTATCTTTTAAAATCACCTGTCCTTCTACAGAGTAAGGCTCTAATGGTGTATATTTCTTTAAAGTCTCTATCAAAATTTCCAGAAAGTAGAGGCATTATTCTGTGGTCTCTGATCTATCAGGCATAGTTTCGAGTAATAAAGGCGCTTGGACCTAGCTTTCTTTAAGTTCTCTATAGTACAGACAATAAGATGTCTTTCTCTCCAATCATTCAAATGGTCATTAACATCCCAGTTAGGGTCATACTGGGGAACCACCTGTCAACCAGAGAGGACATGCACCTCTTGATTGTGGATTGAAATTTTGGCATTAGTACCCTGGGTTACACACAATTCATCCCAAAATTCTCAGCTGTCTGTAAGGCTGCAAGCCTTTGAGACCTCATTAGAGTTTGACTGAAGAGCTGCATTACATCATTACAGGTAAACTCATACACCTGTGCTAAGTTCCAGATGGTCTTTGTGTAATGATCTGGGTCATCTGTGAAGCTACCTAGATTTCCCTTAATCTGCCTCAGGTATGGTAGATAATAAGGGATTTGGACCTGAATAGGTCTTTGCCTTCCAAGAATTTGATGAAGAGGTAGTAGATTGATAAGAGGTTCTGGGGGGAGCTAGAGATTTGGAGAACAGAGAACAGATGGATGAGTAGGCAGATTAGAGAGAGGCCATTGTTGTCCTAGTGGAGATGGGGCCACCACAGTAGTCAAGTCAATCTGGGAAGCTTTTTAGAATTCTGGATTGTCACATAGTACAAAGAAATCCTGGACATAAGGAACCTCAAACCATTTTTCTACTTTATGACAAAAGAGATCTAGTTGGAAAATGGTATTGTAGTTAATACTTCCCTCCAAATGTCAGCTTTCTCCATCTTCTAGCTTCTATACAGGCCAGGTGGCAGTGCAGAAAAAATCCGGTGTTTTTTCTTTAAGTTCTGGGAGTCAATGGAATCCCAAAGTCTAAGGATGCATCCTAGGAGAGTGTCGGTGGTAGTTGGTTGGTTTCCCATCTAGATCAAGAGGTAATCACAGAAGTGTCCTTCAGTTTTTCTCTCTCCTGAGTTTGAGGCTTCTCGCAAAGTCTGTCACTGCCTTTGGTGTCCAGATACCCACTGAAGTCCACAAGGAGGAGAAGAAGGTGCAGGTAGGAAAAGCAGATATTATCCACTCTCACTTAGCTTTCCATGCCTGTAACTTGGGAGATTTGTCAGAACAGCATGCATACAGGATGATCAGTTTCCTTTAATTATGGTGTACTAGAACTGGTCTTCTGCCCAGAAAAATATATACCATTGCTTTGCCCCCTTACATGAAGAGAAACTGCTGTACTATACCTCCTAACCTTGAATCAAATCTTATAGGCCTGATTTTGACAATGAATCTTTGCAACAAGAATCTTAACAAAGCTGTTTGGAGCTAGAGTTTGGAGGGTGAGCACCAGTCCTGGCTAACACTTGGGTTGGTGACTAGGCAGCTGAAGAGATAAAGAAGCATGGTGGGGAATAAAAATTCTCTACAGGAACTACCTCTGAGCTATAGTCTATATAGAAAGGAGCTGATGGAGGTGAACCCAAGAGAGAGAGAGAGAGAGTGAGAGAGACCTCAGAAGTCAGGAGGAAGATACCAGAGAACATGCCAGAGAAGCTATCAATCTCCACAAGTCCAGGTCACAAAGGGATCTATGCCTAATGAAGCGTTCAGATGGAAAAGGCTGACTGTGTCTATAAAAGGGATACAGAAATTCTACCCCAAACTCATCCGATGTATAAGGAAATACTGACTAATGAGACCAGGAATTTGAATTTATAAGAAATGAGGAGAGTTGGAGGCACAATGAGAGCATCTAGAGGCCACAGTGTGGTGTGGCAAGCAGAAAAAGTGGTGAAGATCTTGTCTGAGTCTGGGTAAAGTAAGGAGTCATTGGGGCATGGAGCTCATGGCTGCACTCCAAAACAAGCCCAGTCTCAATAGTGCTGCTCTCTGTTCCCAGCCCAGCACCCTTCTGGGGTGTGGGGGCCCTGGCTAAAGCCAAGAGAATTTCAGGAAGCACCAAGGTATACTCTGGCCTGGATCTCTCAGTCATCTCAAGGCCTTCTCTGGGTCCCTTGTGAAGGGCCGTTCCATACAAGAGAGAGAGGGGTTAGAATAGAGTCTCAGTTCCTGGGAATTTCTCCAGCCCTATTCAACAAGCCTGTCCCCTGAGCCTTAGCAGAAGCAGCTGTGCTAACTGCTTTTAACTGGCTGATAGGAGCCAGTATTATTGAGAAAGATAGAGTGAGTTGTTATGGGTGAGAGTGAGGATTATCTGTAAAACAGAAGTAGAAGTAGTTTGCTTGCTTAGTCATTCAGCAAGGTGATCTGACACTGGTTGGATTTTAGTCACAGCACCATACTGTTATATGATGATGAAGGCGATCTCAGTTCTTGTCTTACGTTGAAGAAGAATTTCCACATATAAAGCGACAGTGAACAAAGCAAGATATTATTGAAGTGAGAAGACTCTTGCTTTAGTCATCAGGAGTTGGGATTCCAATGGAAGAGTTATGTGTTGAAACTTGCCAGTGCTGGGTCTTTTATACACAGAAGTGGTTACATACATTTAACTATTCATGAGAGAAGCAGAATAATAGCTAACAAGCAAACAGAGGGATAGAATAAGTAGGAGCCTGGACTAACAACCCATTAGAAGGACTGGAATAAGAACCAATCAGAGGCAAGGACAAAAACCCATCAGAGGACTGGTATTATAATCCTGTCTAGCCTGCTTCTGATAAAACTAAAAACCCATCAGAGGGGCAGGGATTAGTAATTTTGTCTAGCCTATTCTCATGATTTAAAAAAAAAAAAAAACCCTAAATGTTGCTACAGGCAGCCTCTGGGAGGAGGCAAGCACTTTGTCCACTCTTAAAGGGACTCTGCCCCTTTTCTCATTTTGATAGGGACCTGAACTAAATATTAGCTATTCTAACTCTTTACATCTCCACCTCAGTCATGGCCACTTGCTTCAGGAAGCAGGACTGGTTCATTCTTTGTGTAGGGGTAGTCACAAAATCGGACCAGTGAGCTCATCTGTAGGCTGGCTGACAATCCACAGAATTCCGTAATATGAGGATTTCAGCCCCAAAACCAGGAGTTACATGAACTGAACTAATCAGACTAGTGTATTTTTGTTGGGTTGGCAAGTCAGTAATTAAAGGAGAAACAGGTAGGAAGAAAAAAGCAGTGGTCCCAAGAGAGGATTGATGAGCCAAATTGATTCCTAAAGCAGCCACAATTTGGGATGGCTTTTCCATGGCAGTGCACATATAGCTCCAGGGTAGACAATTCTTTTGCTGAGGAGAGTAGGAGGGAGCATGTTCTTCCAGTCTTAAGGAGACTTCTGAGGATATGACCTGGCCAGAATGAAGCCTGAGGAGAAAATCTGGGTCAGCATAGGACTCTGATTGATTCTGGTCCCAAGATTTGGCCAGTTCAGCAGAGCAAGCTCTGTTTTGCTTTGTCTTTTGACAACACTTGCTTGTTATGCTTTTTTTTTTTTTGAGACCTGGCCACCTAACTTCCTGCCCTATTAATCATGAAAACACATAAGGTTCCGCTCCCACCTTACAGCACTTAAGGTACCTTGAGCATTTGTTTCTTGCATCCTAATAAACCCAAGTAACACAGTATTTAACAAAAAAAATCATTATTCTTGTACCTTGTTCTCTTGGACACTTCAGAAAAGCAGAGAAGGACAAAGTCCCTTGACTTGAATTTAGAAAGATCTGAAATGACTTGTTTCCAGTTCTTCAGCATTGATATGCAGATGAGTAACTCTTGGAAAGAGAATGTTGCCCAACTGATGTGCAGGCCACTATTTAAGTCACCATTTAAATGTAGTATTTGATTACCACGCCCACTGAATAAGAGCTCCCAACCAGCACTATCATCAATAGAAGCCACATGAGCAGATCTCCACACTAGACTGGTAATATACCCTTAAATTAAACTATTTTGGCCTCTTTGAAAGTCAAAGCATTTTTAGTAACAGCTTTCTGAAGCCTCATTATTTTTATGACTGCTACTAATTTATACGTATATAATGCATTCTACCTTACTGTATTCTGAAAATTGTATTTCAGAATCATTTTACCCACCTGGAGAGAAGCATAACAGCTATTCCATAGCACTCAGTAATGCCTCAGGCCTGACAATGAACAGGAAATGGCCATAAATATGCCACTTACACTGGGCAGGTGGAACATTTTTTTAACAGGGAGTTTGATTTTGACAGGTGGGTCCAACTACCTGGGAGCCTCTTGGAGTATTGCATTTCTTAATCCCAAACCTATTCCTTATCCTCAAATGCAGAAAGACAACCATCAGGGATTGTCAACTTTTGCTGAACATGGAATCTTCTAGGGGACTTTAAAAAACATCTACACCACATCTCATCCCAGAACAACTGAAACCATTTCTGTGGATGAGGCCTGGGCTTTAGTATTTTGAACTTCCCTGATGTCTCCAATGGACTACTTAACCATTGATTAGATCTGGCAGGATCATCCTCAGTGATGATGGTGGGAAGCAAAATCTGTAAGTCAACATTGCCAGATCTAATGAATCAGATGGTTATTAGGCACAATAAAGTTTGGAAACCAAAGCTTACTCAGTTCTTGTCTCTTTCTGCCTCAAAGCTTCTGCTTCCTAATTTCTCCAAAATTGTGCTTCACTCCCAGCAATAACTACTATTATATATTATGGTTAAAATGCAGTGATGTTAGTTGGAATGACACATCTTGAACTAGTCAGGCATCATGAGTATGGTCTCAGTAGAGAGAGTAGCTATGAATGAACAAATAATGGGTATGTTTTGCAGACAATGGGAGGATTAAAAGACTCTGCTCTGGTCTTCACTGGATTCATAATATATCCATAAATCCATGTCCACAACCACAAAACACCCAGCCATAGCTCTTTTGCTCCTGGAAAAGTTAGGAAAAATATTTAGTATTCATTAAGGGCCTACTTCTAAAATGCAACAAAGCTGGTATTACTCATTTTATTATTATTTTTTAAATATTTATTTGAAAGGTAGAGTTATAGAGAGAGAAAGAAAGAGAGAGTGAACAGGAGAGAGGTCTTCCATCCACTGATTCACCCCCCAAATGGCTGCAATGGTCAGAGCTGTGCTAGGCTAAAGCCAGGAGCCTAGAATTTCATCTAGGTCTTCCACATGGGTGGTAGTGGTCCAAGTAGTTGGATAATTTTTTGATGATTTCCCAGGTGTGTTTTCAGAGAGCTGGATCAGAGGTGGAGCAGACAAGACTTGAGCTGGTCCTCATATGGGATGCTGGTATCTCAGACAGTGGCTTAACTCACCATACCACAACACTGGCTAAACCTCATTTACTCTTAAAACAAATGTATGGGGTATATGTAATTTTTCATGGTATTCAGATGAGAAATATGAATTTCAGAGAAAGTAAACACTCATCTGAGGGTTTATTGAGGGTGAGACCTCAAGCCTTATGGCCAAAACTGTTGGCTCTTATGGTTTCCTTCACTTCTATATACTCTGCATTGGACAGGTGTCCTAAACAGAGGAGAACTTTGACCTCAGATCTTTGAAGGGCTGTTTTGCAATAGCAGCAGACCTAGTCTGTTTTGCTTCAGAAAGTTGACTATGGCTCAGTAGGTAGAAGTTCAAGAAAAGCATTGTTTCAAAATAATCCATTGTAATTCATATTAATGAAAGAATTAAGAACTATTTCTCAAACATTTTGTGTTCAGCACTAAAATAAGTACCTATTTAGTGCACCTCAATTGAATGTCACAACAAACCTGGCACAGAGGTACCTGCTGTGATCTGACTTTGTAGGTGAGGAGATTGAGTCTCGGAGAACTTGTCATACTTGTCATACTTGTCATGGAACCCATACTAGCGGCTCTACTGGTAAAATCAGATGTAGTACAAGAAACAACGTCCTCAATCTGGTAGTCAAGAGTTTGCTCCAAAGCTCTTATTCCTGATTGTCACGCTAGAAACTTCTACCAAGAGAATTGCCAAATGATGGTTTCAACTACTTTGTATAACCATGAGCTTCCTGTTAGTCTGTTAGCCCCTGGAAACATTTGAAAGAGCGTGAATGACTATTAACCCTCCTGGCTGCATACCCTCTATGTCCTTGTAGCCTTCCTACTCCAATGTAGCTACTCCAGTCTTAGGAATTCATAATGACAGTGAGTTAATTTCTCTGAAATACCTGCTTTAGGGTGCTATTGTGCTTTTTCACAATTCCCACTTAGACTGAGTTGTCTTGTAGTAAATTTTCCTGTTGTAAACCTAACTATCTTTATGACGCCAAGAGCACAGACCACAAAAGCAAAAATAAACAACTGAGGCTACATCAAACTCAAAGTTTCTACACAGCAAAAAGAAAAATCAATAAAATGACTAGTTAGCCTACAGCTTGGGAGAAATTCTTTATAAACTACATTTCTGATAAAGGAATGAATATCCAAATATATCAGAGACTCATCCAGTTGATTATCTAGAAGAAAAAATCCAATTAAAAATGGGCAAATGGCTTGAAAATGCATCTTCCAAAAGGAGATATACAAATATCCAAGAAGTACATGAAGAGGTATACAACATCACCAATCATTAGGGAAATGCAAACAAAAAGCTCCCACCTGTTAGGATGCCTATTAAACACAAATAGTATACAGGATGTGAAGTCTCAATAAAGTTGAAAAATAAACCTAGCTAATTAAAAGTGATTTGTGTTGGAACTAGCACATGGAAGTATGGATACCATGAAATACTGAACTTAAAACCTAAATTTGGCAGAGGCATGTCATAAGCTTAACCTGGAGTGGTTGCTTTGTCTAAAATAATGACAGAGTTACATACTTTTCCTGGGGATTTTAAAACTGCTGCTATAAACACTGCAATCAATGAAAGTGATTATTTTCATTCTTTTCAGTCCAAGAAGTGGGTATACTGCCTAAGTTGAGTATCTTTCACCAGGATTTATAAAACGCCACTGGTGGTGAGGACTCTTTTGGCTAAGACTGTGGCACTGAAAGATTCTAATTCCAGAGTGCTTCTAACCACACTCTATCCCACAGGGGAAAGTATACACACTGAGGGCTGCACATACTGCAAAGCTGAAATGTGCAATGTTGGAGATAGATGGAGGGTGAGGGAGCAATAGAGAGAAGTTCTTGGCAGAATTGACTCTTGTTCTTCTAAAGTACCCTCTGCAGTGCTGATATGGCTTTTTTATTTTCTGAAATAATTTCTATATTCATCAGAGGTTTACACACATATCATTAAGAATATCAGATCCTAGGAAAATTCCCTGTGCCCTAAACCATGGCTTTCCCAGGGCAGTCCTATTGATTCTTCCAAATAAAGAAATTTTGAAAATACTCCCCTTTAACTTGTGTGGCCTCACATACTGGACAGTCCTGGTTTAAGTCTTGCTCCAGTATAAGTTACTGGCATTATTATTCAACCCAAAATATCTTGGTTGAGATTTTAAATTACATGCACATCATACCTAAAGATAACACCTTTGATACTTTCAGCTTTTGTTTTATACCAATAACTTCCATGTCTTCAAATTTATGTTTATGTGCTTGTCGCTTGATACTGTATCTAATTTGGATGCTTCCTATTAACTTCCTATATTTCATGTAAGTTTTCACATATAGCTCACATAAAGCTACATCTTTATTCCTTACTTCCTCTGAAGAAATATATTACTCTTTAGTTCTTCTGTTGATTATAACTTGTTGTTTAACTAATTATGATTTTCTTAACTTTCTAATTTATAAGATAAAGATATCAGTACCTTCACACCTTTCCTTACCTGTTTTATCCCTTTCACTTGAATTTTGAGCTTTTATTTTTACATTTTCAGCATTGATACCATTTACAGTTTGTTCTATAAGCAAATATTAATCTCATGTTTAATCTATGGAATGATTCTGAATGCTGAAGGTCACTTGGTAGCATTTCGGTTATTCTGTCCACGTATTTACTCATGGTGAATAATGCAGCAATGTGCTGTGATTTCAGCCCTTTGTTTTAAAATATTTTGTCTCTTTTATTACTCCCCCTTATAATGTCTGCCTTTATCATGCTTCTAAGTACCTTGTTATATTTTGAAGTTCTTCCAATGTCTTAGATACATTGTCTGTTCTATGAAATCATTCCTTTCCTTAGAGTCCTACTTTCTAGAACCACACACCCTCCTATATTGCAGTCTCTACTTCACAATTGACTGGTCTGTTGTAAAGTCATCGGTACATAACTTGCCCTCTTTGCTCCCTTGGTTTGGATGCACCATTCCTTGGACTTAATATCTTCTTCCTTGGTTCACTCTCTTATTATAAATGGACATTGTGATTGTTGCTTGAACATTTATTCTGCCGAACCCACATTGTGTGGTAGCTATGCACTTTGAGAAGGATGGACCCCAATCCATTTCTGTGATTGGTTCTGATTGGCTTGATTCAATCATTATAAATTCATCTCTATTAGCAACAGTATTAGTTTCAGAAAATCAAGGCCATGGAATGAAGTTTAACCTACTCTGCGAGAAGTCTGGCCATTGCTGGTGAAAAGTCTGATGCCACTCTGATTGTTTTTCCAATGATATACTCTTCTCTCCTATTCCAAGTGTTGCTTTTAGGAAATCCTCTTTATTATTTAGTAGTCTGGAATTCCATAGCAATTGGTCTTTTTTTCACTGACTTTGGCCATAGTTCTTTAGTATTGGGAAGTTCACATATCCATTCAATTGTGGGAAATACTTTTTAGTCTTTTCATTGAAACTTTCTAACTCACTTTCTTTAGTATCTCTTTCTGGAATTCTTCTCAAATGTTGAATGTCCCTTGACTCTTACATTTCATATCTTTGATCATTCTCTCTCTCTCTCTCTCCCCCCCTTTCTCTCTCTTTTAAAATTTAATTTCAGAAATGCTTGTTGAGCACTTTGCATTTTAGCGAGAGACACAGAAAATAGAGACATAAACACATAAGTAACATGATTTCAGAAAGAGAGAATTATATAAAGAAAACAAAGTACAATAAAGTATGTTATTTGGAAGGCACCTGTTCTTTTGTTTTACCAACTGTGAGTTTTCCTATTACTTATACATCAACTTATGGAGTGTTTTATCTTAGCAATCATACTTTAGTTTCCACAAACCTCCTGCTTATTCCTTTTTCAAAGATACTTATTTTCCTTTTGTGAATGTAATGTATTCTTGAATGCCATTGCTGTGGATTGAATGTTTGCACTCTGTTCTCCAATTTCTGTTAAAAATCTCATCCCCATATGATGATATTTGATGGTAGCCCTTGGAAGCAATTAGGTAGTGAGAGTGGAGATTTCCTAAAGGAATAGTGCCCATGGAAAAGGGGGCATAGAGGGCATGCTCTCTCTCTCTCTGCTTTCTGCTACATGAAGATCTTAAGAAAATTCAACCATCTGCAAATCTGCAAGGGGACCTCACCATAATTAGGCCATGCTGGCATCTAGTATCTGGAAATAGTATCCTCCAAAAATGTGGGAAATTTCCACTGTTTACTTTTCTATATACTTCATGATATACCCCCAACTAAGATAGTTATGATATCAAATCTCTGGGGCAAAAATTCAGGTATTACAAAACATCCTCTTAACTCTTAAAGTCATTCTGCTTACTCTGCTTTCTTCCTCCTATTTTTCTTGTCATGGTGTTTCTTCTTCATATTTCTGGGTTTTCTCAAATGTCTTAGCTCTCCACTTGTATTCTTGAAAGGCTGTAGAGAGGCTGGCTGGAAGCTCTATATGCATGGTTGCCGATGTCAACTGACAGTGCCAATATGCCTCTGAATTTTAGCTGGAGCACTTAGACTTACATCAGCCACTATAAGTCTCTCAGATAATTTGTTCCATGGATTTAGAGTGTGGCTTCCAGTTTTATTATGAATGGATGTACTCTTACGGCTTTGAATCATTCTGTGTATATAAATGAGGAAATGAGATCAGAAGTGGTTCCATTCCCTCGTTCTCTACCCTGCTTCTCACTCCTGTCTTCCACTTTAATGTTCATCTTTGCACACAAGGATTCCAGCAGGCAGGCCAGCTGCTTTGCTAGTTGCTGCGCCTCTGATATCCAGAAGGCTGCAGCTTCCTCTCCGTTGTTTCAAAACTTCCAACTTCCAGAACATTTGCAAAATCTCTCATTTCCTCATGGCCTCTCACCTTTATTTGTTACTTTTCCCTTGACTACAAGTATATGGGGTTCTCAGGAGGGATGGGATAAAAATACATCTGCTTAGCTTGCCATCAAATTCTCATAAGTATTCTTAGAAGATGGCATTACAAACATGGGCTGTACAGAAACATAAGGGAGTAGTCCTGGGAAAGCGACTTTGATAGAAAAAGGGTAGAGAGCCAGACAGGAAGAAAGACTGTCCTTGGGAAGAGTCAGCTGGTTTTAAGGGACTGTGGTTTCCAAGGACTCAACTGGTAGAGAATGAATTGTGTTTCTCAGCCACGTCTGAATCCCCATGTTGAAGCAAAACCCACAATATGACTGTATTTGGAGGTAGGTTCTTCAGGATGTAATTAAGATTAAAGGAGGTTGAAGAGTAGAGCTCTAATTGAAAGGCTTGTTTTTTTTTTAATAATTTTTATTTATTTGAGAGGTAGAGTTACAGACAGGGAAAGGAAGACACAGAGAGGAAACTCTTTCATCCTCTGGTTCACTCCCCCAATGGCCACAACAGCCTCCAAAACCAGGAGCCAGGAGCTTCTTCAGGATTCCCCACAAGGGTGCTGGGACCTAAGCACTTGGGCCATCTTCTACTGCCTTCCCAGGCCATAGCAGAGAGCTGGATTGGAAGTGAAACAGTCAGGACACAAACCAGGACCCGTATGGAGTTCCCGTGAAGTGGGCAGAGCCTTAGCCTGCAGTGCCACAGCACCAGCCTCAAGGCTGTGGTCTTAAAAAAGGACATTGTTTCTCTCTACTCTATGACAACACAGTGAGAAGGTGACCAGGAAGAGAGCTTGTTGAAGTTGATTTGTTTCTGAGAGGATTCGTTCTGAGAGGAGGAGCATGGTGGGGGCAAGAGACGTGGAGTCACCACACAGACCCCGGGGAGTCGGGTGAAAGCGGGCCAGAGGCGAGCAGCCTGCAGACTCATTTATTTCAGTTTGTACAACAGCTTATATAGCCAAGACAGCCAACCCGGTCAAGGGGCGGTCTATGCCCTAACCAATCACAGCCTGTTGCCAGGTAGGCTTGGAAGCCATCCAATCACAGCCTGTTGCCAGGCAGACTCCGTTGCCACATGGGTTTCAAAGCCATTCTTGAGTAACTGATGCTCACTTGCCAGCAGCCATCTTGGCATGGCCTTCTCATTCCACCACAAGAGCTGTTGCAAGAACTCAGTCAGCAAGCAATTTGATCTTGGACATCCTAGCCTACAGAATTATGAACAAATTAATTAATTTCTATTGTTTAAAGTACTCAGTCTATGTTGTTTTTATTAAGACAGGCCAAGCATACTAAGATAATAATCAGTGCAAAGTTCCAGTTAAAAGGCACAGCAGAAGTTGCTGTCAAGTTTGCAGGAGGTTGGTGTATTCTCACCAGCACATTCTGAACCTGTGCTAGGAGACTGCTGAATGAATTCCAGCACTGCTATCAACCAGAGAGACTGTGCAATTACTTAACCCATCGGGCCAAAATTTTCTCACTTTTTCAATGCAGCTCAGAGTTCTTTGCCTCCATATTTGTGTGAGTCTCAAATCAGTTATATGATGATCACTTAGGCATGCTTTATTTGGTTATTTATGGTTGATTTCCTAGACTGATTTATAACTTTAGTAGTTGAGTCTGTGAGTTATATACATATACATTTACATAAACAAATATTAATGAGATTGTTTAGCATAGTGCTTGGCACTCCGTAGGTGCTCTCTAAATTCAAACATAAATTCTATAAGTAACCATGTGGATATTAAAGTCTATGGCTTTATTGTGATGGTCCTCATCAAGGAAGCTCACAGAGATCTTGGCAGCAGCCATCCTTTGAAGGACTTGAGATAGTGCCCCTGGTGTCACCACTGTTAGGTATCCTAACTCAACTTTCCACATTGCAGCTATCTCTTAGCATTTTTATATCACTTAGCATTTTTAATCAAAATTATTTAATTAACATTTTATCTTCCCATATAGACTGAATATTCTCAAGAGCATGGACTGTTTGCATCTAGATAATTTTTCTTTCCTTCTTTTTTTAAATATTTTTATTTATTTATTTGAAATTCAGAGTTACACAGAGAGGAGAGAGAGAGAGGGAGAGAGAGAGAGAGAGAGAGAGAGAGAGAGAGAGAAAGATAAAGAGAGAGAGAGGTCTTCCATCTGATGGTTCACTCCCCAACTGGCCGCGATGACCGGAGCTGCACTGATCTGAAGCCAGGAGCCAGGAGCTT
Source organism: Sylvilagus floridanus (assembly GCA_949820135.1). Taxonomy (NCBI): domain Eukaryota; kingdom Metazoa; phylum Chordata; class Mammalia; order Lagomorpha; family Leporidae; genus Sylvilagus; species Sylvilagus floridanus. The sequence goes on along the minus strand of OX463225.1, from coordinate 74,881,353 downwards.
CTTCCAGGTCTCCCATGCAGGTGCAGGGGCCCAAGGACTTGGGCCATCTTCTATTGCTTTCCCAGACCATAGCAGAGAACTGGATCGAAAGTGGAGCAGCCGGTTCTGACATCCATATGGGATGCTGGCGCTTCAGGCCAGGGTGTTAACCCACCGTGCCACAATGCCGGCCTCTAGATGATTTTTCTTAAAAGATTTATTTATTTATTTATTTGAAAGGCAGAGTTACAGAAAGGCAGAAAAGAGGTAGAAAGAGAGGTCCTTCATCCTCTGGTTCACTCCCCAAACAGCCACAATGACTGGAGCTGGGTCAATATGAAACCAGGAGCCAGGAACTGCTTCCAGGTCTTCCACATGGGTGCAGTGGCCCAAGTACCTGGGCCATCCTCTACCATTCTCCCAGGCCATAGTAGATAGCTGGATCCAAGGTGGAACACTGGTTCTCGAACTGGTGCCCACATGGGATGTCAGCGCTGCAGGTGGTGGCCCTACCTGCTAAGCCACAGTGCTGGGCCCTGGATGGTTTTTATTTCAGCATTTAGCCCCATTGCCCACCAGAGAGAAGGTATTTTGTTTTACTGGGAGGTCTTATGCCTTCTGCCAGTTTGCTCTTTAGAACTACTTGAAATCCTCATGTACTCATCTATATTTCTGTGTATTCCTAGGACAAGGTCTTGTTTCTAGTTTTGGTGATTTAAGTAAGATCAGACATGTGACTCTAGGGCCATATTGCTGCCATTTTCAACTTTATATTTGATTTGAATTATATGGCACAAGGGGTGATTCTCATGAGAATGTTGCAGGAGCTGTGTCTCATCTGTGGCAGCCTCCTGTCCCATTGTCATAGAGCACATTGAATACAACTTGTATGCTCTTGACCTTTAATCTGAGTCTGAAGATGAAAGCCATGTTGACACTCTGCTTTGTCAGCCTTTCTCCCAAAGGACATCCTGGCCTATTGATATAATTTTCTATTTAGAATGTAACACATAATCTGTCATTGTTCTCTCAAGGAAGTGAGAGCATCGACAATTTTAGTTCTCTATTTCTCATAGTGATATGGGCTTATTTATGGCCACATGGTACACTATGTTACATCCTTGGATAACTTCACAGAGTCTGTAAGATAATTTAGAATTAATCAGTCTGTCTGTCATGTTTATGGATTCAGAACATTTGCACATACTCTAGTAAACAAAACAACTCTTTTTCTTGTCATTTGGAATCTTTGATGTATTTATTCATCAAAAGATTTATCAAGAATCTTCTGTCAGGTAAAGTGTTAGCCTCTGACCTTCTGAAGTTTATCTAGCTAGTGATGATGTTCTCAAGTCATTAAGGCAAAAAACTAAAGTAGAGCAATATGTGACTAATTCTATATTAACTTCCAGGTAGTTTACTGTTTAGTAGTATCAGTGTATTTTATACAATTGTGTGACTCTATATTAAATACACGAGCATGTGTATACATGTATAATATATATTTATATATCCATGTAAGTATATGACTATGTAAGTACGTATATATACTAGATAAATTATATATATGTTGCTAATAATAATACTTCACAAAATTTGTGCACGATTTTTTTATGAGTAAAGAACTTTAGCAATTTTTTAAAAAAACTAATCTGATCCTTAGCAAAAACTGAATGATGTTTAGTATATGCTTGATATTTCCAAATGACTAAAATTGGTTTCAAGTAGATTGCCCAAGAGCACTGCACAAGTAAGTGGCAGAGCAGAGTTGAGCTGAGTTTTTAAAAAATTTTACTTATTTATTTCAAAGAGAGTGCATGCTCCCATCCACTGGTTCACTTTCCAGTTCACTATCTGGATTGAGTTCAGATCTGGGAGCTGGAAACAAGGTTCCCATATAGGTTTCAGGAAACCAATTATTTGAGTCATCACTAATGCCTACCAGGGTTTGCGTTATTTGGAAGTTGGAGTCAGGAGCTGGAAGTGATTGAGCTCAAGTACTCCAGTATGGGATGCTCACCCTTGGCTGGTTCTTAATATGATGCTCATTTCACTAGTGACCTTTGTCTTTAAGGAATTTATCACTTACTGTTCTTATTGTTATTTAAGATATGTATGCGTGTCTTAAACATGGCCTGACACTGTGTAATTATGTGTGCCTTTTAATATATAGTCATGTGCCACATAACAATGTTACTATCCAAACACATCTAAAATGGTCCTGTAAGATGTAGTGGGAGAGAACGATCCATCATGGGAAGCAAGATACACAGCCAACTCATAGAATGGCAGATGTCCTAAATAGCACTCTGGCCTCAGAATCAGCCCTTAAGGCATTCGGATATGGCTGAAGAGCCCATAAGAGTATTTTAGGCATGGAAAGCCAAGACACTCTGAGAAAAAAAAAAAAGACCTAAATGAAAGATCTCTGCAAGTGAGATCCCAGTGGAAAGAATGGGGCCATCAAAGAAGGAGGTACCTTTCTCTGAAGGGAGGAGAGAACTTCCACTTTGACTATGACCTTGTCGGAATAAGATCAAAGTCGGCGAACTCAAAAGGCTTCCATAGCCTTGGCAATTCATGACTAGAGCCTAGGGAGATTACTGACACCATAAACAAGAGTGTCAAATTGTTAAGTCAACAACAGGAGTCACTGTGTACTTACTTCTCATGAGGGATCTGTCCTTAATGTGTTGTCCAATGTGAAGTAATGCTATAACTAGTACTGAAACAGTACTTTACATTTTGTGTTTCTGTGTGGGTACAAACTCATGAAATCTTTACTTAATATATACTAAGTCTATATATAAAATGTATACTAAATATAAAGATAATTGGAAATGAATCTTGATGTGAATGGAGTGGGAGAGGGAGTGGGAGATGGGAGGGGTGTGAGTGAGAGGAAAATTATGGGGGGCGGAGCCATTGTAATCCATAAACTGTACTTTGGAAATTTATATTTACTAAAAAAATTTAAAAAAAAGAAAAAAGAAGAAAAAAAAGATGTAGTAGCTGTTTTTGTCTGTAAGTGCATTTTACGATCTTCATGCAATGATGAAACACCTAATAATACATTTCTTAAAACTTTTTCTACTATTAAACTATGCCTGGCTGTAAATGCAGCAGATTTTCAGAGACAAGACAGAGCAGTTATTGCTGGAATAGCGGAAGAACTTCATGGAGAAAAGCTAGATCTTGCAGAAGGATGTATTTAGGGATGAGCAAATAAAGTTAGATAATTTTAATGAGGAAAAATAGCACATAGTCTTGAATATTAGACTGAGAACTATAGAACTCTATTCTGTAATTAGCAGTAAAGCATCAAGGCATTCAAGAAGATAAGTGGCTTGCTACAATAAACAGTTTCCTACTATCATTTTGCAGAAAGTAGTAGCATAAATGATTCTGGAGATTTTGAGTTTTATTGTAATGGAGAGGGGTGACAATTTTGTACTGGCTAGTCTCAAAGTTTGTCTTCCCTTTGTCCATAATGGGGACCACATGTGGGGCCAGCTCAACCTGCTAGGCTCTATCTGACTTTACTGAAAGGCTGTGTCTGGGGTCTCCACCCTTTTGAGTATATCCGTTGCAGGGCAGTAAATGAGGGCATGCCTATCTCTGCCTGGCATATGACTGTGCCATGCACTTTGTCTATAAATGCCAAGGCAGCATCGAGTCTCTCTGTCTTGATGAGCTGCTCTGAGCATCCAGGCTCATTTACTTGCTGATAGATTCTAAATCTATCAGTACTGACAAATATGACAAATATACAAGCTCAAGCACATTTTTGTTGGATCTTGATGCAAATGAATCATAGCAGGATCTTTTTAAAATTTAATATTGCAGGGTTTCCCCAATATTACTACAGTCAGCTTAATTTTTTTTCTTCATGGAGATAGGAATCTAATCTCAAATTCTGGAGGCATTTGTGAGGTGCTCATTTGTTAAGGAAACATCTGAACATATCTTTAAAAAATTGCTCAGTTTTGCTGGTAAACCTCAGCCAGCGTATTTGTTAGGTATGGAGAGGGGCATTCAAGTAAGCAGTTACAGTATCTCTATCCCTGGTGGTGAGTATTGAACTTGACTCATGTAGAGCCTGTACCAGTGCCTCAGAAAAGAACTAAGGTTTGGTTTATACAGGGAAGGGTAGTGTAACCTGGGGAGGTGATAGAAGACCAGTGACAAGTACTGCAGAAGGCAACACTGCTGTCTGGTTGCATTTTAGAGGCACAATTATTTTGGATTGTGTGGATGGTGGTGTAGATAGGAGGAATGAGAAAGTACACTGGACATAGGGAACTAGTTAGAGGCTGTGTTACAGGGTGTGTGTATGTGTTTGTGTGTGTGAGGGGGTGAGGGAGGGAGGGAGGGAGAGAGTTTGATTTGCTGTAAGAAACTAGCTCACATGCTTGTGGAAGCAGGAAAGTCAAATCTGCAGGCTGAGTCTCAAGGGGAGTGTATTTCACAGCTTGCATTCCAAGGCAGTTTAGAGGCAGAATTCTCTTTTCCTTAGAGAACCTCAATCTTTTAGCTCTTAAGGCCTTCAACTGTTTGGGTGAGGCCCACCCACATAATGGAGAGCAATCACCTGCTTTCTTCCAAGTCCACTGGTTTGGTCCAAATCTTATATTAACACTAGCTTCACACACATCTGGACTGTATTTTACCAAACAACTAGATAACGTGGCCTAACCATATTGACACATAAATTTAAGTATCATTGGGCTTGGTGCAATTTTATTCTTCAGATGGGAGAAGAGAAAGAATTATAATGGAGTGTAATTAAATAGACATGTGGAGCAATTGCATGAAAAGTGTTTTCTGAATGCGTGGGGCAGGCATCCTAACACCAATGCTTTCTTGTCCCAGTCTATAGAGATGATTTAATACACATCATTCTTTCTCCTTGGTCATTTACTGTACTTTTTACTGAGCAGGAACATTCTAGGTGCTTGCTAGGCACTGTTGGCATTAGGGATTCTCCCAGTTTGTGCACAACTCTGCACTTGCACCTTTGCAGAAGAGATTAAGAGCCATTTCTTACATTTAGCTGATTCTGTTAAAATTATTTTTTTTATTATTATTTTTTTTTGACAGGCAGAGTGGACAGTGAGAGAGAGAGACAGAGAGAAATGTCTTCCTGTGCCGTTGGTTCACCCTCCAATGGCCGCCGTGGCTGGTGCACTGCGGCCGGCTCCCTGCGCTCATCCGATGGCAGGAGCCAGGTGCTTGTCCTGGTCTCCCATGGGGTGCAGGGCCCAAGCACTTCGGCCATCCTCCACTGCACTCCCGGGCCACAGCAGAGAGCTGGCCTGGAAGAGGGGCAACCGGGATAGAATTCGGCGACCCGACCGGGACTAGAACCTGGTATGCCAGTGTCGCAAGGCGGAGGATTAGCCTGTTGAGCCAAGGCGCAGGCCTGATTCTGTTAAAATTTTTAATAGAAAAATCAGAATTGTATTTTTATCATGTATACCATGTTGCTTTAAAATATGTATATATTGTGAAATGAACATTTAATTGATTCTTTATGCTAATCAAAGTTTCCTGGAAATGAGGGCAACGATTCCTGGCACAAATGAGCAAATCAAGGATCAGGGTGGGTATTTGGCACAGCAGTTAAGATGCAACTCGGGGTACTTGCATCCTGTATGGAGATGCCTGGGTTTGAATTGTGGCTCCACTCCTGATTATAGTTTCCTGTTAATTGCACACTGGAAGGCAGCAGGGGATGGTTACATTAGTTAAGTCTTTGCCACTCATATGGGAAGCCTGGGTTGAATTTCTGGTTCTTGGCTTTGGACTGTCCTGGCCTGGGATATTTCAGGCATTTAAAGACTGAACCAGCAGATGGAAGGTCTCTCTATGTTTATCTTTCTGCTTTTCAAATAAAATAAATAAATAATCAAAATTTAAAAATAATAAAGCTCCTCAACATTGCCTGTGTTGTTTCTTCTTGTTCCTTCTTTCCAGGGAGGGGAGCCAGTGCCTTCTGCTCTAGAGCTGTTCTTGCTAGTTGGTTCTCATACTCAGCCCTGCAGAGAAGCATGGGGTTCTGTGTGTTTGATTTTTGCCTCTCCCTCCTCCCCTTGCCCAGCAAATAAAAAAGCATGCACACTTGAGCAAGGGTCATGATGCAGGATTCTATAAATTTTCTGTAAAAATAGAATCTCCACAAACTCTTTTGCATTGGTCCCTAAGAGCTTGCAGAAGTTTCAGTCAGAATGACAAGAATGAGAGTTAGAAAAAAAGAAACTTCTTCAGGGAATGATAAACCTTAAAACGTTTAGTATGTTGTTATATGGGATTCCACATCTGGTTTTTCTACATTTATCATGCCAATAAAACAGGCACCTGCTAGGTTTTCATCACAAGCCATATTTTTCGTCTGTCTTGCCTGACCTTGTCACAGGACATTTCCCTTGTAGCACTCACTTGCATTTTTGGTTCTGAGTGGAGGTTGAATGTAATTGCAAAGGAAGATGATTTTTTTTTTACATTTCATGTATGACCCAATTCCTCCTTAATGAAGGGAAATATTGGAGGGGAGCAATAGATGATAAGAAATATTTCCACAAGTGTATAAGACTCTAGTTTTTTTTTAAGTTATTTATTTGAACAGCAGAGCTACAGAGAGAGAGGGAGAGATAGAAAGAGATGTGCTATACACTGGCTAACTCTCCAGATGGTTGAAAATGTCCAGTGCGGGGCCAAGCTGAAGCCAGAAGCATGGCATCTCATCCAGGTCTCCAATAATGGGATTAGGGGCCCAAGCACTTGGTCCATAGTGTGCTGCTTTCCCAGGAGCATTAGCAGAGAACTTGATCTTAAGTGGTGCATTCAGGAGCTGTTATGCCACAATGCCAATTCCAAGATTCTAGTTTTATCTCAGTGATATAATATATAATATAAAGCAAGCATCAATATAATTATACCTATACCATTTTCTTTGATGTGTACTTGTGTGTATATGATCATATATCAGAGAATTTGGTTTAAATATGTTTGTCTGTGAGGATATGTTATGCCTTGTGGGATGGATAGCAGAAGAAGCAAAATATTTTCTAATTTTGGTATTTTTTGGTCTCTCTATCATTTGCATTATGCAAATTTCCAATACAAATGAAAGTGTAGCAGAAAGTGTAATGCATCCTGTCTACCCATCAGGCAGCTCCAGTGAGCATCAACAAAGGACAATGCTCTTGTTACTTCCAAAAGGCCCTCTGGATTATTTTGAAGCAAAACCTAGACATAGTATCATTTCATCTGACAATACTCCATATATATGTATGTGTATATATACATGTACTCACATTATGACATAACATAATATACAATTATCATACCTGAAACATAATAGGTTAATATCATTATTTACTCTATATTCAAATTTTTTTTGATTATATCATTTGTTTAAATCATTTGTTTAAATCAACAAGGTCCACCTAATGCCTAAGGCTACCCGTTCTTCAATATGTTTAAACCCTAAACCTCTCTTCTTTAAACCTTGTAGTTGAAGGAACTGGATCATTTGTACTGAAAGTTGTTTTTGTTCTTAATTGTGCTGATTGAATTCCATAATGTCACATAGCATACTTCTAACCTCCTCCTCCTCCCCTACCTGTGATTGCTATAAACAAGAGGGGCAACTGGGACAGAATCCGGCACCCCGACCAGGACTAGAACCCGGTGTGCCGGCACTGCAGGCGAAGGATTAGCCTAGTGAGCTGCGGCACCAGCCAGTGTTGATGAGTTTTGAAAGCAATGCTTTGACTTGATAAGACTTGAAGGAAATAGGTGAATATTTAACTTTATAAATAAAATCGAAGGCATAATATGGAAAGCAAGACAGTCACTGATAGAAGTTAAACCAGTTTGGTAATACTAAGGTAGAATACCAAGGAAATATCATTTGTTTCCCTTGATTGGCGATGACTAACTGAGCACTAAAGGGGAAACCTGTAGAAGTGAAATGGACACTATGAGAAACAGTGACTCGATCAGCTCTTGTGCTGACTGTTGTTGTACAATGTAATACTTTATCCATGGTAGTATTTTTTTTTTTATCCTAGTACTAGTGGTTGAACTCTGTAATTAACAAACAATTATTCTTAGGTGTTTAAATTTTAACTGAAAAGTGATCTCTGTGAAATATAAGAGTGGGAATAAGAGAGGGAGGAGATGTAAAATTTGGGACATGCTCAATCGGAACGGCCCCAAATGATGGAGTTAGAATTGTGCCAGGGGATTCCAATACAATCCCATCAAGGTGGCATGTACCAAGGCCATCTCACTAGTCCAAGTGATCAATTTCAGCTCACAATTGATCACACTTATAGGTCTAAGAGTCAAAGGGATCGCACAAGCAAGACTAGTGTCTGCTAATACTAACTGATAGAATCAAAAAGGGAGAGAATGATCCAACATGGGAAGCAGGATACACAGCAGACTCATAGAATGGCAGATGTCCTAAATAGCACTCTGGCCTCAGAATCAGCCCTTAAGGCATTCAGATCTGGCTCAAGAGCCCATGAGAATAGTTTAGGCGTGGAAAGCTAAGACACTCTGAAAAACAAAAACAAAAAAAAACAAAACAAAACAAAAAAAAGAAGACCTAAATGAAAGATCTCTGCGAGTGAGATCCCAGTGGAAAGAACGGGGCCATCAAAGAAGGAGGTACCTTTCTCTGAAGGGAGGAGAGAACTTCCACTTTGACTATGACCCTGTCGGAATAAGATCGAAGTCCACGAACCCTAAAGGCTTCCATAGCCTCGGCAACTCATGACCAGAGCCTAGGGAGATTACTGACGCCATAAACAAGAGTATCAAATTGTTAAATCAACATCAGGAGTCACTGTGTACTTACGTCTCATGAGGGATCTGTCATTAATGTGTTATCCAATGTGAAATAATGCTATTACTAGTACTGAAACAGTATTTTTACACTTTGTGTTTCTGAGTGGGTGCAAACTGATGAAATCTTTACATAGTATATATTGAATCGATCTTCTTTATATAAAGATAATTGCAAATGATTAAAATATCTTGGTGTTAAACTGGAAATTGCATAGACAATCAATTTTTTTAAAAAAAATCATGTAGGATCTCTGTCCTTAATGTGCTGTACATTATGAATTAATACTATAACTAGTACTCCAACAGTATTATCATTTTGTGTCTCTATGCGAGGGCAAACCATTGAAATCTTTACATAATATGTACTAAATTGATCTTCTGTGTATAAAGAGAATTGAAAATGAATCTTGATGTGAACAGAAGTGGAGAGGGAGCGGGAAAGGGGAGGGGAGGGGCAGGGAGAGAAGTTGTGGGGGGGGCATTGTAATCCATAAGCTGTTCTTTGGAAATTTATATTCTTTAAATAAAAGCTTTATATAAAAAAAAAAAATTAAAAAAAAATCTACAACTCAGTGTGGCTCACATGATAACTAATGTTTAAGGCATGGAGTCAAATTAGAAAGATGAGCATTAAACTATTCTTACAGCTTTTCTTTTGAGTCCAAGAGAAAAGCAAATTTTGTTTTTTGATTAAAATAACTTGAGGGGTGATATGCAAATTTTAAGTTATAGAATATAAGATACATAGTTTACTTAGAAATCACTTTACTGAGTGGTTTTAGTAATGAGACCACATAAACATTTCACACCTTAGACTGATTTCCCAAGGTTCATCTTCCCAATGTTGTAAATATTCTTTTGAATATGTCCACTGCTGCTAAGGTCTATCAGTGTCAACTTTTACTAAAAGTGAGCCAAACTGTATCTGAATATTCCTTGTCTCATCTATTATTTATAAGAAGTGGGGAACACTTTTGGATCGCTAGTGAATCTGTTAGGCTCTAAGGTTCACATCTTTACTATTTGAGAACATGGTTTGTTCACCATAATATCACATAAGTTGAGAAATAGGGAGAGAGAGTATAAGGCATAAAAATTATTCATTCCCCTTTAAGTTACATGCCTGTTACACATTTAATTTTTAATTTTTTTTTACTTATTTGAAAGATAGAGAAAGACAAGAGATAGAGATATTTTTGTCTGCTGGTTCAATGCTCAAATGCCTGCAATAGCAGTGATACAGGCAAGCAAAAACCAACAGTTAAGAACTTAGTCTGGGTCTCCCATGTGGCAAGCAAAAGCCAGAAGACAAGAACAAGTACTTGAAACATCACCTGCTGCCTCTTAAGGTATGCGTCAGCAGAAAGCTAGATGGGAGGTAGAGACAGGATTCAAACTCAGGCACTCTAGTATGGTAGAGCTCCCAAGATGCACCACATGTCTGCTATCTGTTATACATTTTGAGTCATTTAATTTTGCCATATTTGGTTGAAGGAAGCACATGGATAACTTTTCAAAAACATCAATAGATTCCTACTCTTGGTAGGTATTTTCACACAGCCTAAGTTTCAACGTCATTATAAACTCATATTGGACAACTAGAATTATAGTTATTTTGCAGACAAGGACACTGAGACTCAGAGCTTTAACTTGTGCAATTTCAAGTAGCTTACAAGGAACAGAACCAGAGTTTGAACCCAGACATCTGTTCAGCTCATAATGATGACTTTTCCCCTTAGATCATTGACCTGGTAGCTATGTTTAACAAGCAAACTAGCTCAGTTTTCAGGAAATGTGCTCTATCATCATCAGCATAGATTTTTTTAGTTACTAGATGTTGTCATAAACTTTCTTGTCTTCGAGAAATCCACTGTCTAGAAGATGTGTTCTGACAAGAAGGTGCATGCTGCTTGGTCTGTCCCTTCTTTGGAAATACTTTAGAATGTAGAATTATACAAAACACTGGTAACCTAGTATTGTGTTAGGTGAAGTGGAATCCTGTAAGCTTGGCTCTAGCAGAAAGTCAATAACTTAAGAGCCAGAAACCACCAAGGAGCAATGTGCTTGGAAATTCAATACAGCAATAAGTAAGTCAGTCTCCTGTCTCTGAAAGATTCCTTACTGTCCACCAAAAATGTTAATGCATTGCCCCTTGGTGTCACTTAGTCCTGAATTTTAAAATATACAAATAAAAGAAATCAATGGGAGGAATTTAGTGTTCCTTGAAGTTGGTTACATAGTCTCAATGATACTATCAAGGCAGAAACTCCATGGAATTATTGAACAAACCTGGACACTTTGGCTGTAAAGTTGAAAATAAATTGAGTAATTTCAAAAACAATATATATATATATGTATATATATAAATATATATATATGTATAAGGCATATAATTAAAATTAAATTAAAATAGACTACTCCTCTCTGTAAAATGTCTTCTTTCTTGCTTATGAAATCACTATGCTAGTGGTGGATTATAAACAAGGCCAGTGAGAATAAGCCTTTGGCATTGTTTTCATTTCAAACATTATGTAGACAGTCACAAGCATTATAACTCTTAAAAATACCATGTGTTTATTTGGGTGCCTACTATGTGCTAGGCTTTTATTAGTCTATAAAGAAACAATGAAGAATAAGACAAATTTCTTCCTTGCCTTGTGTCGCCTAGAATCAGTACAGACAGGCATGTGAGTAACCAATTAGCATATTGTGCATTAGGTGTTTGGATAATTCTGAAAGCATGTAACCATGTAACAGAGTTACATGGTTACGACTAACCATGTAAGTTACGACTTAGTCTGGGCAGGAGTGAAAAGAGGGTTCAGGGAAAGCTTGTGAGGGAAAATGACATTCAACTCAGAGGAAGACAACTTGGAGTTAATCAGACGTAGGGGGTGAGGGAGCCATGCATATTCAGACTAGGTGAATAACATCTTAGGGTCGGCCTAGAAATTAGAGAAATGGAGTTTGTGATGACCTCGAGGCAGTCGGGAAAGCAGATCATGAAGAACCTTGCAAATGTCCAGACATTTGGGTTGAGTCTGAGGGCAGTGGGATGGAAGGAAGGAAGGAAGGGACCTGGTCCTTTTAGAAATGCTGTTTGGATGATGAGGGAACTGGAACACCAGCTGGGAGGCTGTGGAATAATCCTGGCAGCTCACACTGGTGGTCTCATCAGAAACTCTGCTTTGAGAAAGGATGAGAAGATGATGAAGTTCTTTTTTTTTTAATATTTGTTTTATTTATTTGTAATATGGAGTTACAGAGAGAGGAAGAGACAGAAAGACAGGTCTTGCATCTGCTGGTTCACTCCCCAAATGGCCACAATGGCTAATTCTGAGCCAATCTGAAGTCAGGAGCTTCTTCCAGGTCTCCCATGTGGGTGCAGGGGCCTAAGCACTTGAGCCATCTTCTACTGCTTTCACAGGCCATTAGCAGGGAGCTGGATCAGAAGTGAAGCAGCTGGGACTCAAATCTGCGCCCATGTGGGATGCCTGCACTGCAGGCTGGGGTTTTAACCCACTGCTCCACTGCTCCACAGCTCCACAGCACCTGCCCCAGTGCTGAGGTTCTTGACAGATGATTGCCAGAAATGATTGATGGGACTCAGTGATTATTTGGATGAGGACAAAGATTCTGAGGACAGAGTCCAGGATGCTTGGTTTCTGGCTTGGCAGTTGGGTCCTTGGAAGACAAAGAATCTAGGAGGAGAAATGAGCTTCCAGAGGGGAGGGAGACAATAATCTCAGTTCTGGGACTTCTGGTTTTGAGGTGTTGGGAAATTCCATCTTCTTCATTTTCTAGTACTTGCCACAGAGCAAGCTGCATTGCTCCTGTGAAATAATGAGATGCTGAACTCACCCAAGTGTTCATGTAGGTGACATGATGGGCTGACATCATGAAGAGCTGAGTTTCTGGTTGAAGCCGATACATACTGTGGTCTCTCAATATCCATGTAGAATACATTGGGAAGTTTTCTGTAATAATCTCTGTATCTAAGAACAATGATAAAAAAAGCTGAGGTGACATTGATAGGTAAGGGCACGACTGCCCTGGTCTCCTTTACTCCCATTTCTCTTCTTTCCCAGAAATGATTAGGGTTTAATTTGGAAAGACCTAAAGTTGCTCTAAGGTGGATGGGATTTGCTCTGTAGGACAGAGGAGGATGGGTGAGCAATGAATAATAAAACATATCTACTGGGAAAACTTCATACTATATGACCTACTTGTTTCAACAGCTTTCTTTTTTTTTTTTTTTTTTTTTTTTTTTTGGTGACAGGCAGAGTGGACAGTGAGAGAGAGAGAGACAGAGAGAAAGGTCTTCCGTTGCCGTTGGTTCACCCTCCAATGGCTGCCGCAGATGGCGCGCTGCGGCCGGTGCACCACGCTCATCCGATGGCAGGAGCCAGGTGCTAGGTGCTTTTTCCTGGTCTCCCATGGGGTGCAGGGCCCAAGCACTTGGGCCATCCTCCACTGCACTCCGGGGCCACAGCAGAGGGCTGGCCTGGAAGAGGAGCAACCGGGACAGAATCCAGCGCCCCGACCGGGACTAGAACCCGGTGTGCCGGCGCCGCAAGGCGGAGGATTAGCCTGTTGAGCCACGGCGCCGGCCTCAACAGCTTTCTAAGGAGTGCTAAGATGCAGGTTTGTTGCTGTTTGGGATATCTTGTGAGAGACATGTGCTTCTGAGTGAAGTTAGGACTCTTTTTGGGAAGTTTATTTCCTGGAAACATAGAAGAAAGAAGAACTATGGAATAGGGGACAACAGTTTTATCAGTTACACAACTTGTACCTGGTAGTTATTTGTGTCTTTTTGATCTTTATACTCTAGATTTTTTGCTTCCCTGAGTTGTTTTCTCTTTAAAAGATTTCTTTTACTTATTTGAAATACAAAGTTACAGAGAGAGATAGAGCCAGAGAGAGAGAGGTCTTCTATCTGCTGGTCCATTCCCCAAATGACTACAACAGCCAGGGCTGAGCTGATCTGAAGCCAGGAACCAGGAGCTTCTTCTGGGTCTCCCATGCAGGAACAGGGGTCCAAGGACTTGGGCCATCTTCTACTGCTTTCCCAGGCCATAGAAGAGAGCTATATCAGAAGTGGAGCAGCCAGGACCCACATCCATATGGGATGCCAGTGCTGCAGGCCGAGACTTTAATTGGCTGCACCACAGTGCTAGCCCCCATCTCCCTGACTTTTGAGAGAGCTTTGTATAATCATGGTAGGTCAAGGCTGGAAGAAATTTGAAACCATCTCAACTCTACATATTGCATTTGAAGAAATGGGGGAATAATTAAGCAAAATTCATTTATTTGGCACACATTAAATGAGAGACTATTATGTTTCAGATGTGGCGTTAGGCATCAAGGTACAGAAATGAGACAGCATGATCACTGTTTTAAGATATCCATGCCTAGTGGGTGAGGCTGGCTTATAAACGTGCAATTTTAATCAATGTGGTAAACATGATGATTGTGTTGAAATTTCTGTGAGAGCTATGGGTGTCTGCAGAGACTGATGCTTGAGCTGGAATAAGAATGGGAGAAAACAGGGTACTGGATGGCTCAAGTTTAACAGAGGACAATGGTAAGAAGTCAGTGAAGGCTGGAATCAGGGGTGGTATGAGATGAGATTACAGAGGTCACCGTGAGACTTCCCCAAGGTTAAACAACTGCAGGTCTGTTGAGAAACAAGCATTTCAGTCTATCACCTTAAGTTGGTTTAAATGCCATCTTCCTGTCACTGGATCTGTTTCATGCAACCTCTGTGTCACTGGGCTTGACTCAGCAGCCTTTACCAAGGTCATGGAATCAGTTTCCCATGCTGCAGAAATTCCTAGGGCAGCCAACTGGTCTGCTGACCACGTGGAATAGTTTTGTGATGTGTGTGAGTCAGCCTGGGTGTCTCTTACACCTGATTTTATTTCTGTGTCTAGACTACAGTACAGTCTTACCACCCCCAGCTCCCCTAGCACAGAGGCCTGAAGTTACACCTTGATGCTGTTACCTCTATGTGTGCTCAGAATTGAAAATGCCTTCTGAATAAAGTCATTGTTTCTCAATCATCGAAGGGGAATAACTGAAAATTTAGAGATTTGGCAATGTTCTCCCTTCAGTGGAAAAATGAAAAAGGAAAGACTGAGACTTCTCTAGATTTCAAGGTTAATCCACGACCATTTTTATCCGACTTCCAGATTTTTCTTCCGATTTCATATTTGGTCCCTATACATATTTGATGTACTTTTATAGAGTGACTGAACAGTATGCTAGAAATACAGAGCCCAGAATTCCATAACATGCCTTGTTTCTTAAAATTAGAGGGCTGTTTTCCAATAATTATAACAAAACTAATAGCATAAGCTTTGGTATCTCCTCTCTCTACCCTCACAATGTAGATCTTTGACTTGTGTATTACCTTGACCAAATCTTCTACTGAATGAGATGCAGTGATGCATATTTTTCCTTGCTGTTTCTCTTCTCTTTGGTGTTTAGAAAATGATACCCCAAAATACGGCACTTTGATCTGCTGAATCCTTTGAACCAAATACGTTTAGAAGGGTCTCAGAAGCAATTCTCTCTGCCCTCCTGCCATCCTGTCTCCCACTCCTCTTCAGGTCTTGAAGTGAGACACAATCACAGACACTAGAACCCTTCACCCCCAAAGCAAGCCATAAAACATAGAAATGGTTTTCTCTCCTCTTGTTCTTGGAGGACTTTCATTCTACAGGGATTCTGTCTATATCTGGGAGGAAGAAATGCCACACAAAAAGCCAAGAAGAATCTGAATAGAACAGCTTTGCTGGATTCCTCTCCATTCAGTATACTACCATTAGACCCTTTTTGTCTAGTCATATGTGTATGTGGCTGTTCATTCTTCTTCAGCCTCAAGCACAAAAATAGACATTTTACCCTAGTCCTTGAGTCTTCCTGTCTGAAAGCTCCATAGTTATATAAAACACTGATTAAATAAGTTTATTATGCTTTTTGTTATGCTTTATGTAGGAATGTTTGCTAAAACCATTATAATGGATAAGGAGATGTATCATATCTGTTCACCTCTACAGCTAAAGGTGCAAAGGCCCTACAGTTCTGGTCCTGAACACCAAGAAAAAATCCTTAAAGCAGGAAGGAATAAAATGAAGCTGAGACTGTGAACTGTGGAGAATACAGTTTTCTTCATTTAGAATTTATTTAAAGTGTTCTACTTGCTAAAGTAGAATTTTGAGTACATAAACATATATCCATGTATATCCACAAGAGATTTTGTGGAGAATATTAATGAGGGAGCCAGTAGTGTAAATATTGTCAGTAAAACAGATAGAAAGAATGGGCATTTCTAGATTGTTGTGAGAGTGTGATCAAAGGACCACTTTATCTGCTGGAGGGGGGACAGTAGAGAGAATCTATTATCAGAGATATGCTCAGTTGATTCTTAACGATTAGAACAGGATTGATATTGAGTGGAAGAAAGGGAGGAAAGAAAATAGAGGAGGGAAGAGGGACATAACACATAGTAGACTAGAAAGATACATCATTTAATGTGAAATGGAGCTCAGAGATTACAGGAAAAATAAGAGCACCTGCAAGCTGTGTTCAGGAGGTGATGAAGATTCTCACAGATATCACTGAGGGAAGACTAAATACACTTTCATGCAATATTGTCTCACAAATGGTGTTTATTGAACATTTATTGTATTTAGACGAAGGTCTAGATCAAGGATAGCAAGTCATTTTCTAAGGCTTGGTACTACCTGATAAGTAAAGGAGCTGGGATTTAGGTGCCATTCCTCTGGCTTTGAACTGGGCACTCTGTAGCTGCCTCATGTGTATGCACAGAAGCCCTTGAGAGGCATCCTGTTGAATGGAAGGCCCAATAGCACTACATGAATTGACAAGCTATTCTCTATATCTTCAGGAGATCTCCGCAATATGTGTAGGTGTGAGTGTGAAAACAAGGGAGAAAAAAGTAATTCTTTACAGAAGGGCCCTAGATGCATTGCAAAGAGAAACCAGGGAGAGTTCCAAGATGGCAGAGTAGGGAGGGAGCTTACTGCTCTGGACCAGGATAAGATAGTTTAAAAACAGTGGAGAGTATGCAGTCTCAGGGAAGAATTAGGCAGAAAACGGCAAAGGAAACTCTATGCAAATTAGAGGGACACGGAGGACATATGTGGCGGGTATAGACACCCCCATGTCAGGGCTCCAGCAGCCGAGAACCTACACATCAGTGTTGGAAAGTGAGGTGAGAACAAACCACAGCAGCCCAAACCACTGGTGCTAAAGCTGCAGGAAGAGCCTAGAGGGAACCCAGCTTGGAGCCCCGTGAGGAGTAGTGTACCTACCAAACTAGAGGAGAAAAAAAGGAGGGACATGTCTCTCTCTCTCTGACCACGTTATAATGGCATCCTATAACAAGCCATTTTTGGCCTATGTAACAGCTGTGCCAGTGCAATCCACGCCCGGCAAACAGCCGTGTGGAGACACTTGACTCTGGTGGGGAGAACTAACAGGGGGCTGGTAGCTTGTGACTGTGGGAGGCTTCTGTGCTGGGACTGTGAAAAAACTGAGGCTGTGTGGGAGAACTTACAGTGTGGCTGGGACTATGGGTAGTCACTGTACACTCAGTGCTTCCTGTTTATCTGGTGAGGGACATTTCTGGGGAATCTGAACCTACACTGAGGACTGCAGAGATCCTTTGTGTGGTCTAGGGTCAGAGCAGACAAATATTATACCCCCTGGGGCTAGTGCTCAGTCACTGATCTCTTTTGAGGAGAGGAGGTCAGCTAAGTAGAATAAACTTCTCTTCTGATTTAAAAAAAGAAAAAAAAGAGGAGGAGATTTACCATGCCACATCAGTGCTTGTTACCTTAGACACACCCTTCATTCTGGAGAACTGAAAAAAGACCCCCAGCCACACCCACTACAAGCCTCTAGATATTCACTGAAATCAGATACTCCACTTCTATCTACAAAGTCATAGTCCAAAACTAAAAGCCACCACAGCAAAAGGCAAAGAAGAAGCCAATGAGTATCTCCACAAATCCTGAACCACAAATGCACCAATTCCAGAAACAAGACTAAGAAAGACAAAATGACACCCACAAAGCAACACATTTCAATACCAGATTTTGAAGATGATGAGATGGAAAAACACAAGAAATGAAATCCAAAGAATTGATCATAAGTTTACATAGAAGTAATCAGAAGCAAATGCATGCACTACAATAATCTGCACAGGACATGAAAGAAAATTTCTCCCATGAAATTGAGATCTTAAAGAGAAATGAAAATTAAATGAAGAATTCAATAGAACAAATTAAAAACACAGTGAAAAGCCTTAACAACAGAATTGGTGAAGCAAAAGAAAGAATATCAGACTTAAAAGACAAGGCACAGGAATTATACAGTCAATCCAAAAACAACAAGAAGAAATTAGAAAACTAACAAACACTGTTGGGAATATACAGCATACTATCAAAAGACCCAACAAATGGGTTCTGGGAGTTCCTGAAGGTATGGAAAAATATAAGGATTAGAAGGTCTTTCAGTGAAATAATAACAGAAAACTTAGCATATTTGGAGAAAGAACAGGACATTCAAGCATAGGAAGCACATAGCTCCTAATAGACATGAACAGAAAAGATCTTCACCATTACATTGTAATCAAACTCACCACAGTGAAACAAAGAAAAGATTTTAAAATGTGCGTAAGAGAAATGTCAGATTACTTTTAGAGGATCTCCAATTAGACTCACAGTAGACTTCTCATCAGAAACCATACAGATAGGAGAGAATGGCAAGATATATTCCAAGTATTGAGAGAAAAAAAAGTGAACTCAGAATTTAATACCCTGAAAGCTCTCAGTTATGAATGAAGCTGAGGGGCTGGCTCTGTGGCATAGCACATAAAGCCACCACCTGCAGTGCCAGCATCCCATTGGGTGCTGGCTTGTGTCCCAGCTGCTTCTCTTCCAATCCAGCTCTCTGGTATGGCCTGGGAAAGCAGTAGAAGATGGACCAAGTCCTTGATCCCTGCACCCGAGTGGGAGACCTGGAAGACACACCTGGCTCCTGGCTTCGGATTGGCACAGCTCTGGCTGTTGCAGCCAATTGGGAGTAAAAAAAATAGATGGAAGGCTCTCTCTTTCTCTCTTTCTATTTTTGCCTCTCCTTCTCTCTCTATGTAACTCTGACATTCAAATAAATAAATAAATCTTTAAAACTTGAATGAAGGTGAAATAAAGATATTCAATAATAAACATAATAAACATCATAAACATAAATTGAAATAATTTGACACCACTCATTCAGCCCTACGAAAGACGCTGCACACAGAAACACACAGATGTGCTGCACACAGAAACACAGAAACATGGTCATAATTACGAAAGAAGGTAAAGGAAGAAAATCTCTCAGTAAAAGTTCAGAGGAAATTCTCAGTAAAATATAGAAATTTTTTGGAAAAATGGCAGGGCAAAGTTATTACTTATCAATAGTCACCTTGAATGTAAATGGTTTCAACTCTCCAGTTAAGACACTGATGGGGCCCGCACTATGACACAGTAGGTTAATCCTCTGTCTGTGGCATCAGCATCCCATATGGGTACCAGTTCTAGTTACAGCTGCTCCTCTTCCAATCCAGCTCTCTGCTATGGCCTGGGAAAGCAGTAGAAGGTGGCCTAAATCCTTGGGCCCCTGCATCCACTTGGGAGACCTGGAAGAAGCTCTCCTGAATTCTGGCTTTGGATCAGCACAGCTCCAGCTGTTGCGGCTATCTAGAGTGTGAACCAACGGAAGGAAGACCTTTCTCTCTATCTCTCCCTCTCACTGTCTGTAACTCTACCTCTCAAATAAATAAAATAAATTTAAAAAAAAAAAGACATTGACATGCTAAATGGATTTTAAAAAATCTGTTTGCTGCCTACAAGAAACACATCTTACCAACAAAGATGCACACAGATTAAAAGGGAAAGGGTGGAAAAGATATACCTTGCCAACAGAAAACAAAAAATAGCTTGTATAGCCATTCTAATATCATAGGATACATCATTATGGGATATAGCAAAAGCAGTGTTAAGAGGAAAGTTTATAGCAACTAGTGCCTACATCAACAAATTGGAAAGTCATCAAATAAATGAGCTATCAATGCATCTCAAGGATCTAGAAAAACTACAGCAAACCAAACCCAAAATTAGTAGAAGAAAATAAATAATTAAAATTAGAGAAGAAGTCAATAAACTTGAAATAAAAAAATACAGAAGATCAGCAAAATGAAGAGCTGTTTTTTAGAAAAGGATAAACAAAATTGACACACCATTGACCCAATGACATAAAGGAGAAAGAAGGCCCAAATCAAGAAAATTAGTTATGAAAAATGGAATGTAACAACAGGCACCACATAAATAAAAAGAATCATCAGAAATTACTACAAAGAAATTACTACAAAGAGCTGTAAGCCAATTAAACTGGGAAACCTAGAAGAAATGGATAGATTCCTGGACACATACAACCTACCTAAATTGAGCCATGGAGCCATAGAAAACCTAAACAGACCCACAACCAAGACAGAAATTGAGTTAGTAATAAAGGTCCTCTTCACAAAGAAAAGCCCATGACTGAATGGCTTCACTGCTGAATTTTATCAGACATTTTTAGAAGAACCAACTACAATTCTTCTCAAGTTATTCAGAACAATGGAAAGGGAGGGAATCTTCCCAAATTCTTTCTATGAAGCTAGCATCACCTTAATTCCTAAACCTGAAAAAGATGAAACAGAGAAAGAGAACTATGGACCAATTTCCCTGATAAACATAGATGCAAAAACCCTGAAAAAAATTCTAGTCAATGGAATCCAACATAACATCAGAAAGATCATCTACCTGGACCAGTTGGGATTTATCCCTGGTATGCAGGGATGGTTCAAGATTCACAAATCAATGTGATATACTACATTAACAAACTGCAAAACAAAAACCTTATGATTATCTCAATAGATGCAAAGAAAGCATTTGATAAAATACAACACCCTTTCATGATGAAAACTCTAAGCAAACTAGGTAGAGAAAGAGCATTCCTCAACTGAATAAAGGCAATTTATGACAAACCCACGGGCAGCAGCATCCTGTTGAGTGGGAAAAAGTTGGAAGCACTCCCATCAAGATCCAGTAACAGACAGAGATGACCACTCTCACCATTGCTATTCAGTATAGTCCTGGAAGTTTTAGCCAGAGCTATTAGGCAAGAAAAGAAATCAAAGTGATACAAATTGGGAAGGAGGAAATCAAACTATCCTTATTTACAGATGACATGTTTCTATATATAGGGGATCCAAAAGACTCCAGGAAGAGACTATTGGAACTCATAGAAGAGTTCAGTAAAGTAGCAAGGTATAAAGCCAATACACCAAAATCAGCAGCCTTTGTATACACAGACAATGCCAAGGCTGAGATTGATCTTTTAAGTTCAATCCCATTCACAGCAGCTACCAAAAAAAATCATACACCTTGGAATAAATTTAACCAAGCATGCCAAAGATCTCTATGGTGAGGATTGCAAAAAAAGAAACAGAAGAAGATATGAAAAAATGGAAAAGTCTTCCATGTTGATGGACTGGAAGAACCAATATCATCAAAATATTCATTCTTCTGAAAGCAATTTACAGATTCAATGCAATACCAATCAAAATTCCAAAGACATTCTTTTCAGATCTAGAAAAAATGATGCTGAAATTCATAGGGAGGCATAGGAGACCTTGAATAGCAAATGCAATCTTATATCACAAAAAAAAAGCTGGAGGCATCACAATACCAGATTTCAAGACATACTATAAGGCAATCACAATCAGAAGAGCCTGGTACTAGCACAAATATAGATGAATAGACCAATGGAACAGAATAGAAACATCAGAAATCAATCCAAACATCTACAACCAACTTATATGACAAAGGAGCTAAAACTAATTCCTGGAGCATGGATAGTCTACGCAACAAATAGTGCTAGGAAAATTGGATTTCCACAATCAGAAGCATGAGGCAAGACCCCCATATTACACCTTACACAAATATCCACTCAAGATGGATTATAGATCGAAATCTATGACCTGACATGATCAGATTATTAGAGAACATGGAGAAACCCTGCAAGACATTGGCACAGGTGAAGATTTCTTGGAAAAGACCCCAGAGGCACAGGCAGTCAAAGCAAAAATTAACAAATGGAATTACATCAAATTGGGAAGTTTCTGTACATCAAAAGAAACACTCAGGAAAGTGAAGAGGCAACCAACAGAATGGGAGAAATTATTTTCAAACTATGCAACTGATATAGGATTAATAGCTAGAATCTACAAATAGATCAAGAAACTCCACAACTACAAAACAGATCACCCAGTTAAAGAGATGGGCCAAGGATTTAAACAGAAATTTTTCAATAGAGGAAATCCAGATGGCCAGCAGACACATGAAGAAATGTCCAGAAACACTAACTGTAATGGAAATGCAAATCAAAACCACAATGAGGTTTCACCTCAACTCTGTTAGAATGGCTTTTATACAGAAATCAACAAGCAACAAATGCTGGCTAGGATATCAGGACAAAGGTACCCTAATCCACTGTTGCTGAGTATGTGAAGTGGTAAAGCCACTGTGGAAGACAGTATGGAGATACCTAAAAAATCTGAATGTAGACCTGCCATTTGACCTAGCCATCCCACTCTTGAGAATTTACTAAAGGGAAATGGTATCAGTAAACAGAGTTCTTGACCGGCGGCTCAATAGGCTAATCCTTCACCTTGCAGCGCTGGCACACTGGGTTCTAGTACGGATTCTGTCCCGGTTGCCCCTCTTCCAGGCCAACTCTCTGCTGTGGCCAGGGAGTACAGTGGAGGATGGCTCAAGTGCTTGGGACCTGCACCCCATGGAAGACCAGGAGAAGCACCTGGCTCCTGCCATCAGATCAGCGCGGTGCGTGGGCCTCAGCACGCCGGCCGTGGCGGCCATTGGAGGGTGAACCAACGGCAAAAGGAAGACCTTTCTCTCTGTCTCTCTCTCACTGTCCACTGTGCCTGTCAAAAACAAAAAAACAAACAAACAAACAAACAAAAGAGTTATCTGCACCTCCATACTTATTGCAGCTCAATTCACAGTAGCTAAGACATGGAATCAACCTAAATGCCCATCAACCAAAGATTGGATAAAGAAATTACGGGCTATGTACACTATGGATTACTACACAGCAGAAAAAAAGTGAAATCTGATCATTTGCAACAAAATGGATGAATCTGGAAAGCATAATACTTAGTGAAATAAGCCTGTCCCAAAGGGACATATACTGTATGTTCTCTCTGATCTGTGAGAACTAGTAGAGCACCTGAAATTAAATCTATAGAAGTGAAATTGACACTTCGAGAACTTGAGCTGCCCTTGTCTTGACTGTTGAGGAACAGTTTTTTTTTTTTTTCCAATTTTTTTCTCCTTACTATTTGTTGAGCTCTTTACCTAACAGAGTTAATTGTATGTGTATAAAGTAAATTGAAACTAGATCTCAGTAAAAAATAAGCTTGGGAATAAGAGAGAGAGGAGGAAGTTTGTAACTGTAAAGCTGTATAGTTCTGCATACTTTCCTATGGACTTTCTTATAAGGGCACAGTTTAAAAACTTGTAATGGGACTCTAAATCCCATTAGGCTTGGTGGTAAAAATGCTGTCTTAATTGTTAAAGTGATTATATTATGTGTTAAAGTGAACGTATAGATAGGATTAAGTGTTATAGTGATCATATAAATAGGATCAAGTGTCTGGTAATAAAAGAATTAAAAAGTAGTTCCAACATGGGAAACAGTCCTCAGAGCAGACTCATAGAATGACAATTGCTTAAATAACACTCTGACCTCAGAATCAGCCATTAAGTCTTCCTGGTCTGGCTGAAAATCTGGTGAGAACATTTTAGACATGGAAAGCCAAGACACTGTGGCAAAAAATGTTCTACATGAAGTGTGAGACCCTAGTGGAAAGAAGTAGCCATGAACAAAGGATGTACTTTTCTCTAAATGGAGGAGAGAACTTCCACTTTGCTTATGGCCTTGTCCAATTACTGATGGAGTTTGTGGACTCAAAAGGCTTTCATAGCTTAGGCAGCTCATGTCAAGAGTCTTAGTTGGTCACTGATGTCATACTTAAGAGTTTTAATTATTAAATTAACATCAAGAATCCCTGTGCACTAACTCCCCATGCAGGACCCCTGTCCTCAATGTGTTGTATTATGTATTGCTGCTAGTAGAAGTAAAGTTGGCCAAGATGAGGGAATAGAGCTGCAGAGGTGCTCATGGGAATTGCAGGAAGTAAGGAAGGAACAGGGAGTGTTTCACCCTCTCCAGTCCCGCAGACCCTTTCTGGAGTTCCCTTATGGTAGAATATAACAAACAGCCAGTCAGAAATCGAATATGGTTTATAGTGTCTCAATTCTCACCTTTAAAATAGTAGAGAAGTATAGATTTGGGACCGAAAGGCTGTTTCTTAAAACCAGCACAGTTCTGCACTCACCATTTGATCTCCTGTTTTTATGATCTCTGACACTAGAAACTAATCAACTCTTTTTGACTTTATAACCCCCTCTAGTTCTGATTCTATTTTTCTGTCTTCTTATTTGGAAAAACTTCTCAAAATCGTTGTCTGCATTCATTGTCTCATGTTCCATTTTCTCATGAAGCTTTTTCAATCATTTTGTCATCTCTAACATTCCCTGGGAACCAATCTTGTCAATTCCAAATGAGGGCTCCATTGATACCCACGGTAACGGTCAATTGTCAGTACCTCTCTTACTACATTTCTCAGTATTACTTAGCAGAATTTGTTATTTCTTGTTTTAGGAATGTTTTATTCACTTGCTTTCCAGCACCCATATGTTCTTTTAGTTTTTCCCTCTGACCTCTCTTTTGCTCTTGTTAGTTCTTTTCTCTGTAAGAGGTCCTTATCCTTTTCTGAACTCTGAATTTTGGAATATCCCAGGAAGTACTGCTCAGACAACTTCTTCTAATCCATCCTTGTATATGATCATCCTCAATGTCAGAGATGGTCCACAGTTTTATCTCTAGCCCAGTCTTCCCTGCTTGTTGTTTCAATTGGATGTTTCATAGGAAGCTACAATTTAATCAGAACATGGACTGATTCTTGAACCCTTCATCAAACAAACTCCATCTCTGTAAATTTTACATTTAAACATCCAGATAACAGAAAACCTCATCTTATTGTTAAATTCTCTCTTTCATGTCCAACCAATGTCTCATCAAATATTCTAGGATGTACTTCATTATGGGTTCAGGAAAAAAATTACATCCCATCACCTTCATGACTACCACCCTCATTAGACTCATCATTATTTCCAACCTGGACCACTTCAGCAATTTCCCAACAGGATTTCCCTCCTGTGTTTTGCCCCTTGCAGTTAATTTTTATGTTAGACTCATTATGGATGATTTAAATATATATATATGTGAGCATAGTATGTTATACAATAATACAATATGATATATAATTATATTAGATTTTTGTGCAGCTATAACAAAATACTTGAGACTGGATCTTTCATAAAGATCAGAAATTATTTCCGACACTTCTGGAGGTTAGACATCCATGATTAGGGAGCCTGGTGAGCGTCTGGCTTCTGTTTCCAACCTTGTTGCTCTTTCCTTCAGAGGGAATGAATAATGTGTTTTCATGTGAAAGCAGGCATGGCTTCCTTATAAGAACACCAATCAATTCATGAGCTAGTCATCTGCCAAATATTGTTGCACTGGAATTAAAGTTTAGCATATGAACTTTAGAGGACATATTCAGTACATAGCAATCATTTTGGGTGAAACCCTCTGAAGATCTCCTGCCACACAAAAAATCCAAAGCCTTCACCATTCCATACCAAGTCCTACATCATCAGGCCTCTGGCCATTTGCTTGTTCATTCATCTCTTGTCATATGGCTTTCTTGACATTTCTCAAATAAGTCAAGGGCTCTCTGACTCAGGGTCTTTCAAATTGTTGCTCTGCCTTCTTAAAACCCCTTTCCTAGAAGTGTCAGCATGGTGTGTTTCTTGTTTTTAAAATTAATTAATTAAGAGACAGGGAGATGGATAGGGTGAGAGAGAATGAGAGTGAGCAAGTGAGAGAGAGAGAGAGAGAGAGAGAGAGAGAGAGAGAGAGCTCTCATCCACTGCTTCACTCTCCCAAATGCCCACAACAGCCAAGGCTGAGCCAGGGCTAGAGCTGGCAGCCTGGAATGCAGATCTCCCATGTGGGTGGCAGGGAACTAATTACTTAAGGCATCAAAGCTGCTTTCCAGGATCTGAATCAGGGGGAGGCTGGAATCAGGAGCCTGAGCTAGGAATTGAGCCCAGTTACTCTGATGTAAGTTGTGGTCATTTTTAATAGGCAACTTAACTACTAGCACAAACACTTGCTCCTGTTTCTTGTATTTTGTCTCTGTGACATGTCAGCACTTCTTGAAGAAACCTTTTGTAACCTTTGTATCTGTGATAGTATACTCACATTAATTCTAACTACCCATGCCCATCTTTTTCCTTTGTAGTATTTTCCAATCTAATTTCATTACATATAAATTTGTTTGTTTGCTTAGTATTTGCCTTTCTTTTCCAGAATGCACATTCCATAAGGGCCTGGATTTTATCTTCTTTGTTCACTGTTTCACACCTGAAGCCACTACAATCTCTGATATATTACATTCTCAATAAATATTTGCTGAATGGATGAATGAAAACTTTGATGCCAATTATTTTACCTCTTTGCAGTATCTACAACTGTAAATTGAGAATATAACTTTCTTTGGGAGTAGGTAATTGAGAAAATACAAAAAGTACTTTGCTCATAAGAATGATTTAGTACATTTATTTGGAAGGAATGGTTCTGAAGTTCCAATTAGCCTATTATCTTGATTCTATTCAGCCAACTCTTATCTCTTGCCAGACACTAAGGGACAATATAAGGGAGAATATGTATCATCCAGAATCCAAGCCATTTAAGCTTCTCTGTTTTCTATTCCAATAAGCTTGGTTTTCCTATGGTTGTGATTTTAAGTTATACCTATGGAATGGTTTTAGATGCATTTTTCTAAAAACTTGCTGTATTCAGAAGTGCTATAAAGACCAAAAAATATCACCTGCCCAGAAAACCTCATGGAGGAATAAACAGATGGGCAAATCCACCGAATTCTTATTTCAAACCAAGTTGTTAGAATGGCAAAAAGTACATGTGGTGTGTTGACAGAAAAACTTTAGTTATTCAGTCTTGAAAACAATATCAGCTCCAGCTGTGGCTTTTCAAATTGTTCATTTTGGGAATCGATTCAGGGCTGAGGGTAGTGAGGACAAATCTGACTGGGTTTTTTGGGGCAAAGTGTTGACAATGGCACCTGTACTTTACTCTCCTCACTTTCTTTGATAACTCCCACCATCTCTTTCCTGACTTTTGAACAACATAGACTGGAGAAAAGAAACCAGAATAGCCATTTCAATTTCATTAATAATCATTGTTAAAGGTAAATTCTAAAGTACAAATCTCTAGTACAGAAAATCATACCAGATCTGAGCAGTTTTGAGGCTATTTTTAATCTACAAGTTATATGAACTGGAGCTCTATATTCTTTAGAGAACATATAGGCATCTGGAACTAGAGCTAATTATATTTTATTGCAAGTAAACAGTTTAAACATGATCTTTGAGAGACTGGAGAGAATTTCTTTGGAAAGAAGTCTTATAAATATCTTGCCTTCTGGAGCAATCCTCACCCTTCCCACATTTTAACCCTTTCTTTCAATGTTCACTTTAACCTCCTTTTCCAGTGTCCTTAATTCAATAATCAAGAGTTCATCTTGAATCTCAGAAAGCATATCTTGAGCTTCCTCATCTGTTCAATGAGGGTGAGAATGAAGTAAGAGTCTGTTAGAGGGTATAACCTGGCCCTATTTTCTCCTATCCAAGGCACTACGTAATCTACCAAAGGATCCTCCAAACGTCAGTGTGCATTCAGACTCCCTGACCATCTTTTCTGATTGCTCAGGAAAACAGAATGTTATGTAGGTTACTGCTATCTTCATGGAGGTAATCAGCTGTGGTAAGGTGCAAAGTTGAAACTGAGAAAATGGAGCAGAATAATAAAATGTGTTTAGTTTGCTATATGGCTATAGTCACATAAGCTTTAAAATAGGAACAAACTCTTATTTGTTAATCATAATCAGAGCAATGCCTAGAGTTTTTATTAAGAAATGCATAGCAAACGACACTGCCATGTCCCCTAAATTAAAAATCATTGGCCGGCGCTGTGGCTCACTTGGCTAATGCTCTGCCTGTGGCGCCAGCACCCCGGGTTCTAGTGCTGGTTGGGGCGCCAGATTCTGTCCTGGTTGCGCCTCTTTCAGTCCAGCTCTCTGCTGTGGCCCAGGAAGGCAGTGGAGGATGGCCCAAGTGCTTGGGCCCTGCACCCGCATGAGAGACCAGGAAGGAGCACCTGGCTCCTGGCTTCCAATTGGCGCAGTGTGCCGGCCATAGTGGCTGTTTGGGGGAGGGGTGAACCAACGGAAGGAAGTCCTTTCTCTCTGTTTCTCTCTCACTGTCTAACTCTGCTGTCAAAAAAATCACCCTAAATAATACAAATATTCATCTATTAAAATCTTTCTGTTTCATGGCTGGTGCTGTGGGGCAATGGATTACAACCCCTGCCTGCAGTGCTGGCATACCAGATGGACACCGGTTTGAGTCCTGGCTACTTCACTTCCAATCCAGCTTTCTGCTTACATCTCGGGAAAGCAGTGGAGGATGGCCCAAGTTCTTGGGGCCCTGCATCCATGTGCGAGTCCTGGAAGAAGCTCCAGGGTCCTGGCAATGGCCTGACACAACCCCCAGCATTGTGGGCATTTGGGGAGTGAACCAGCAGGTGGAAAATCTCTCTCTCTCTCTCTCTCTCTGTGTGTGTGTGTGTGTCTACCTCTCTGTAACTCTTTCAAATAAATAAAATAAATCTTAAAAAAAAACTTTCTGTAATCTTTACGTAATATGTACTAAACTGATCTTCTGTGTATAAAGAGAAAAAAAAAGTTTTTCTTTTTTTTAAGATTTATTCTATTTATTTGAAAGACAGAGTTACAGAGAGAGGTAGAGACAGAGAGAGAGGTCTTCCATCCACTGGTTCACTCCCCAGATGGCTGCAAGAGAGGAGCCAGGGGCTTCTTCTGGGTCTCTCACGTGGGTGCAGGGGCCCAAGCACTTGGGCCACCTTCTACTGCTTTCCCAGGCCATAGCAGAGAGCTGGTTTGGAAGAGGACCAAATGGGATGCTGGTGCTTCAGGCCAGGGCTTTACTCACTGTGCCACAGCGCCGGCCCCTTTCCAATTGTTTTAACAGTAACAGAAGAAATAATTTAGTTACTACTAAACACTATGGGATTAGATATGAGTGAACTTCAAAAAGTTAATGGAAAATGGTATTAAAAGATAAACTTATTTTGGTACTAAAAACTTGAAATCTATGCATATGAAGTGTATTTAAAAAGTCTGTGTAAAATATGTACTATGAAAAAACTATGCATGATGATTTTCAAATGATTTTGCACCAAAATAGACTTATATTTTAATTCTATTTTTTCATTTTTCAGAAATATACTTGTATAGTTATTTTTGGTATTCTGTTGAGTAATTTTATTTGATTTCACATATATTTTTGATCTTGTCATTTTTGCTCAAGGACCCACAGTGGATACTCATAGAACCTTACATTTGGTCTAAGCATTTTTAACTACTACCAGTTGCTCAGCCCATCATTCCAGTATAATTTTCATTAAAACTCTGTAGTAGCATTCTGATTTGTCTAGTTAATTTGCTTCAGGGAAATGCAAATCAAAACCACAATGAGGTTTCACCTCACCCCGATGAGAATGGCTCACATTCAGAAATCTACCAACAACAGATGCTGGCAACTATGTGGGGAAAAAGGGACACTAACCCACTGTTGGTAGGAATGTAAATTGGTAAAGCCACTATGGAAGTTAGTCTGGAGATTCCTCAGAAACCTGAATATAACCCTACCATTCAACCCAGCCATCCCACTCCTTGGAATTCACCCAAAGGAAATTAAATTGGTAAACAAAAAAGCTGTCAGCACCTTAATGTTTATTGCAGCTCAATTCACAATAGCTAAGACCTGGAACCAACCCAAATGCCCATCAACAGTAGACTGGATAAAAAAATTATGGGATATGTACTCTATAGAATACTATACAGCAGTAAAAAAACAATGAAATCAAGTCATTTGTAACAAAATGGAGGAATCTGGAAAATATGTTGAGTGAAATAAGCCAGTCCCAAAAGGAAAAATATCATATGTTCTCCCTGATCGGTGACAACTAACCGAGCACCTAAAAAGAAACCTTTTAAAGTGAAATGAACACTATGAGAAATGGTGACTTGATCAGCCCTTGCACTGACTGTTAATGAACAACTTAATACATTATCCCTCTTAGTATTTTGTTTGTTTGTTTGTTCTACTTAATACTATTGGTTGAATTCTGTAAGTAATACCCAGTTATTCTTAAGTGTTGAAACTTAACTGAAAAGTGATCCCTGTTAAATATAAGAGTGGGAATAAGAGAGGGAAATATACAATTTGGGACATGCTCAAGCTGACTTGCCCCAAACGGTAGAATTAGAAACATACCAGGGGATTCCAATTCAATCTCATCAAGGTGGCATGTACCAATACCATCTCACTAGTCCAAGTGATCAATTTCAGTTCACAATTGATCACACTGATAGGTCTAAGAGTCAAAGGGAACACATAAACAAGACTAGTTTCTGCAAATACTAACCAATAGAATAAAAAAGGGAGAGAACGATCCAACATGGGAAGAGGGATACTCAGCAGACTCATAGAATGGCAGATGTCCTAAATAGCACTCTGGCCTCAGAATCAGCCCTTAAGGCATTCGGATCCAGCTGAAAACCCCATGAGAGTATGTCAGGCATGGAAAGCCAAGAAATTCTGACAAAAAATGACCTAAATGAAAGATTTCTGCGAGTGAGATCCCAGTGGAAAAAACAGGTCATCAAAGAAGGAGGTACCTTTCTCTGAAGGGAGGAGAGAACTTCCACTTTGACTATGACCTTGTCTAAATATGACAAGAGTCGGTGAACTCCAAAGGCTTCTGTAGCCTTGGCAACTTGAGCATAGGGAGATTACTGACACCATAAACAAGAGTGTCAAATTGTTAAGTCCAACAACAGAAGTCACTGTGCCCTTACTCCTCATGTAGGATCTCTGTCCTTAATGTGCTATACATTGTGATTTAATGCTATAACTAGTACTCAAACAGTATTCTTCACTTTGTGTTTCTATGTGGGTGCAAACTGATGAAATCTTTACTTAATATATACTAAACTGATCTTCTGTATATAAAGAGAGTTGAAAATAAATCTTGATGTGAATGGAATGGGAGAGGGAGCGGGAAAGGGGAGGGTTGCAGGTGGGAGGGAAGTTATGGAGGGGAAAGCCATTGTAATCCATAAGCTGTACTTGGGAAATTTATATTCATTAAATAAAGGTTAAAAAAATAACAGTTTTCCTTAGGAACATACTATGTACTATAAATACAATGCATTTATACAAGAAAATAAGTAAAAAGGAATACACATGAGAAAAAAATGCAAGTAATCTAAATATATTGATTAAAACACCTGGGTTTGTAAAGTGAATAATAAAAACATGAGCCAATAATAAAAAAAATTGCTTCATACGTCCCCCAGACCAAACTTAAAATTCCAAAGCTTTCATTTCTGTTTTTGAAAGGCCATTTAATTTACCCTCTTATTTTCATTTAAAGATAGGTTGGGATAGAATTAGACAGATGACTAGTTAGTGATGGAAATGAGCTTCAGCCTAGGTTAGCTTACCCTGCCTCTGGTTGTCTTTATCAGGTTACTTCCTGACTGATTTCCACCTGTGTGTAAGTGAGAGGATCCACACTGCCAGTAATGTCACCTGCTTTCCTTTTAAAATGTATCTTTTTCATTGTCCCATGAACCTTGCTTCAAACTTCAGCTTCTTTAGAACTCATGCGCTTTAACCTCAGGTGACTCCAGCCAGACTTTGCCAAGTGGCAAAATCTCTCTTGAGATCACAGCAGCCTGCCCTCCCGCAGACATTTGTGAATTAATTTGACTCTGGGGTTTACGCCTCTCCTTAATATGATATCCTTTGGGGTTTTCTGTTATGAAGTCCTTGCTAGAGCTTGCCCCATAATTCTTCCTTCACTCTTGTCCTGTGCTAAACTGAGAGATTCTTTATATGGACAGTAGTTCAACATCTACTGACAGAACAATACAACTGCAGAGGAAAGTTGCCTAATTTTGTCTACATCTTATTGCTTTTAGGAAAAAGGGTGTTCGTTTGCTGTTGATGTAGTGCCTGTTCAAGGCCACCTACACTAGGCCAAACATATTCTGTAATAGTTCTTCTTGGCCTTGGAATTATTGTATGATTGAGAGGTATATTGCAAGTAAATTGTTACTTATGATAGTTACAGTACAGGGTTTGGAAAACATTAACTGTTTTTTAAAGTAGAGAGAATTAAAAGTTATCCATATAATATTAGCTTTAGCATTTACATTCTGAATAATGAGATTAAGCACTGTTTTAAAGCTAACATCACAAAGCTCTGTCCTGCTAGGTTGTAGCTTAATTTCTGGAGTTCTGTTCATTTCTCCAATTTTTCCATTCCTGAGAGGTTTAATGTGTCAGGAACAGTGAAAGTTCTGGGATTTCAGTCTGGGATTTCATAAGCTCCCAAAGTTAGCCTATCAGTTTCATGGTTAATGGAAGAAGAATGGAGACTTCTAAGTCAGGGGCAAAGAAGAGTTTATGTCTTACAGAAATAGAAGTAGCCCAAGGAACCACATCTATGCCAGGTTGCAAGCCCATTTTTCATGGTGTTTCAAGGCAAGGACTAAGAGACATCTGATTACAGAGTATGTTTGTTACAGAAGAATGCTGAAACTTCAATACTTTATTATGGGGGGTGGGGAGCAAATCTACCCAACCTGTCCCTTAGGAGAGATGTTATCATGATAAACATATCTCGAAAATAGTCCAGCAAAAAGGTAATCCACACCCCTGCTCATAGGACATGAAGAAGCAAAAGAGTACCATGAAGAATTGTCTCATGACAAAATTAATTTTGCCTTTATCCTCAATATGGGACTCTATCCATAGATGAGTCATAGTGATGACTGTGGTAGGCCACATGGAAGGAGTTTTCCTCTTACCAAGAAAGAGACCCTTATAGGGAAGGAGCAAATGAATATCTTCTTCAGCCAAAGCAGCAAATAAAGGCAAGCCTGAACAGCTGCTAGGTAGAAAGGATGGTACGTCACTAAAATGAACAGCATCATGGTCCACGGAGAATAAGTGTTAGTGGGGTAAACAATTTGTGGGATAATCCAATTAGATACAAACATACATATGAGGCCAAATGAGGAAATATTAAGGAGAGGATGGGAAGAGCAGGAAGGCTTTGGGACACAAGGTAAACTGTTAATAGATGATACAGGGAAAGCAGAACTCATCCGCCTCATTTTGTACCCATTTCTCTCAAGGAGACCAATACTCCTGGGAGGATTAATATCATCCACGGGTTAGCAAAGTATGGCTTGTGGGCCAATTCATGATGCCTTTTTTAGTAAACATGGATTTATTGGAATACAATCTCTCTCTTTCTCTCCCCCACCCCTGCCATTTCTTTGGTAGTACAAGGGCAAAATTGAGTAAGTGCTACAGAAACCATATTGATTCAATGCCTAAAATATTTATTATCTGTCCCATTTACAGTAAAATTTGGTATCCCTTTATTAGATCAGTCAACTCTAATAAACTTGAATCCTGAATGGTGTGGATAGATATGGCAGAAATCAGTAACAAAACACCCAATTCTATGCTCTCCTATTCAGAGCAGACAGCCAGGCCACATCTCCCAGACTCCCTGCCTGTGAGGTGTACCTGCATGATCGAGTTGTCTCCAATGGAATCTGAGCAGGAATGCTAGGTAATGTTTTATGGGCTGATCTATAAAACCCTCCATACATACCATTCCTTGATTTTCTGTTTTGGCTTCCTGGGAGTTTTAACGTTCAGTCTGGTCAGAAAAATCACAAGTTGAAGATGACAAGGCCTATGTCTCTGAACTGTACTGCCATCACAAACAATGACCTTGGACTATTCAGCATAAAGGAAATAACTTTGTCTTTTTAAGCTGTTGAAAAGTTTAAACGTATTAGCTGGTTAGAACTGCACTAATACAAATTGGGAGAGAACACCTGGAGAAAATCTATCCTCTATGTACTTATGGGAATGTTTTTCCCTAATGTTGAAATCTAACCAAGGGTTGTGGATATTTGTCTTTACCATTGTCATTCAGCAACATCCAAACAACTTTCTTGGAGAGAAAATTCCCAACGAGATAGAGTGAAGGCTCCTGCCTCTATGCAAACCACACAGAAATAGCCATGTCTTCTCCTGCCCTCTCTGGCTGCTGGCATAAGCAGGTGACCATGGTTTCATCAATCAGATAACCCTACCACTTTACTCTTGAGCAAGTGGAGTAAATAATCCTGTGGTGTGGCAGTGCACACTCAGTGGTGGTGAGGAGTATTGCACCACCAACATCTGCCTAGGCCCCTTCTGGTGTGCTCTTGGCCTTTTTTGGGTGCTTTTATTTTTCTCCCTTGTTGACTGTGGAAATTTATACTGTTAAATTAAATTACATTTTTTAACAGATTTTTTTTGTTTGGAAGGCAGAGTTAGAGATAGAGAGAGAGAGAGAGAGGAATCTCCTATCTGCTGGTTCACCCTTCAAATGGCCACAATGGTCGGGGCTAGGCCAGTCTAAAGATAGGGGCCCAGAACTCCATCCACGTCTCCCATGTGGGTACAGAAGTCCAAGCACTTGGGCCACCTTCTGCTGCTTCCCCAGGTACATTAGCAGGCAGCTGGATTGGAAGAGCAGCTGAGATTCAAACTGGTACTTATGTGATGCCAGCATTGCATGCGGCAGGTTAACCCATCACACAACAATGCTGGTCCCATTAAATTACATTTAAAAAAAATATTTTTAAAAACTTTAATTTTTTTCTGTTAAAACAAGATTTATTTATTGGAAAGCCAGTGTTACAGAGAGACAGAGAGAGAGAGAGAGAGAGAGAGAGAGAGAGAGAAAGAGGGAAAGATAGAGAGAAAGAGATCCTCCATCTGCTGGTTCACTCTCCAAATGGCTGAAACAGCTAGGACTAGGCCAAGCTGAAGCCAAGAGTATGAAACTCTATCCAGATCTCTCACACAGATGGCAAGGGCCAAACCGCTTGGGCCATCCTCTGCTGCTTTCTCAGGCACATTAGCAGGGAATTGGATCTGAAGTGGAACAATGTAGGGCCCACATTGATTATATCAAATATATTGAATTTGTCTCTACGTGTATAATGCTCTGGCTACAGAGAAAGCAGTTGCTAGTGAGGTGGTACTGTTTTATGTATCTTCCATACCTTGAAGCAATCTCATTGTTCTTCCCCCTGTTTTGTTCTAAGGGCTCATTAAATTTTCTTTTTCTCTGGGTATGGAATCTATTTCTCTGCTTTTGAAACCAAGTTTGTACTCTTGACTCAGAAATCCCAATTTCTTTGGCAAGTTGTTCTCTCTCTGGAATCAATTCCTGGGTAAGGGTTGTTCATAAATGCCTTGGTGAAACTGTGCAATTGAGAGGGGTTGTAGTTGGTACAATACCATGTGCATTCCCTTTCTATGGTAGAAAGATTTTGAATCTGTTCTTGAGGATAGTCTTCTCCATAGCTTTGGCTTGATTCGAAAGCATCCATAAGTTCTTGTCTTTTCTGGAATTGATGCTGTGCTCCTAGATCCTGAAACCAAACCTGGATTCTTGACTCTTCAATGTTGATTTCTGAGGCAAGCTTTGTTTTGAAGCATCGTCAGGGTATGGTTTTTGGTCAAAGGTATTCATAAGCATTTTCAGTTGCTCTTCTGTGAGTCTTGTCCAACTGTGCCTATGGTTTTTTGGTAACTTCTTGTTTGGAGAGCTATCTGGCCATGTTGGAAGACAATCCTGATGTCTAAGCATCTGTCTAGGACACAAATCACCAGGAATGAGCATGATTTTTGTATGATAAACCCAGATGGTCCTAAACTACATTCTTAAAATGTATTATGCTCTTTATGTGATGAGTAAGAACTGGCAAAACAAGAATCTATGCAAGACTGTGGACTTGGAAGGCAGAAGTAAAGTGACAGCCATTATTCTGTGAATGTCTTTGTGGCTGGAAGTAGTGACAGACAGGATTAAAGGTGTCAGCTCTCCCAACTCTCTCTCTCCAACTCTTCTTCCCAACCACAGACTCTTTGACCAACAATAGCCCCAGGACCACCACCAATCATTGGTCTGGCAGCTCCCTGAAGCAATCGTTTTGTAGAAGCCCACCTTCTCCAAATAAACCCCATAGCCTCCTCTTGGAAATTACACTTTGGTGACTGACTGTGCTTGGTGAATGAATCCCTTGAGAACCTCCTACTTCTTCCTGGATGCTCCCTCCCCCAGAAATTTTTTGACTCTAAATCTTATAATAAATCTCTCACTGTACATTGCACAACAGTTCTGCTTAGAAGCATCTCCCAATGTATCTCTAAGAAATCCACACTGTTTTCCATGGTAAGCAAGGCTTCTGTGGCCATGGCCCTGGCCCTCCAGCATCACCTCCTGAGGCTTTGTGCTTCAACCTGTGTTTCACTCTAGCACATTCTAAAGTTGTATCAGTGGAGAGATGATAAATAGGTGGACAATATCTGCAAATATCTTTGTGGCTTTAAAAAAAAACACAATTCAATGAGATGAACATGAAATCCTGTACATGAGTCTCAAAGCCCAATATTAACAGGTAGATGTTACAACAAGATAGACTCCAAATTAACTTGGAAAAGCACTTTTTTAATAATCAGAACCATTGTCCAGATACAGAACTATTTTAAGGGATAATGTCTTGTCCTCACTAGATCCTTCAAGCAGAGGCCCACTTGCTACCATGCAAACCTCATCTGGAGAGGGTCTCACTCCCTTGCCTACCTCTGCTCATAGATGCAGGATAGAGGAAGGAAGTCACCAATCCAGGTGGTCCACAAGTCAAGGTGGCATGGAAGCTTTTCTGTGGCACAGAAATTGTTCAGCCCTGAGGCTAGAAGCAGACCTAGATCCTCAAGAGTCAGACTGAGATTAGGCTCAGAACCCAAGCAAGGTAGGGCAAACTAAAGATAGTAGAAACTCTTTGTGAGAGCTTTTGATACAAAATATTCCCCCAAAAGACATTTTTAAATTAATCCTCATGATAAACATCAGAACATTGACTGTAATACCTCATTGCACTTTACTTAATTTTTTTTTTAATTCAATGACATACCCACAATCCTTTTAGAGTTTTCTAGAATCTCTGAAGACCTTAACTTGTCCTGATGAGAAAATGCAAATCCTGGCCCTGGTTCCCACTCTGGTTCACTATGTGCTTTGGGCTCAAATTTCCATTTTCTTTAAAAATAGGAGTTTGACTAGATAATCATTCAGATGCTATGGGGCCTAAGTGGCTTCGTATTTTCTCTGCCTTTCTGTGCCATCCCATTAAGAAGCTGAGCATAAGCTTCTCCCCCCTCCTGAACCTCTCATCTCCATGCATGCCAGCAACTTTGAGGCCTGGGCCAGATGCCTCCAGCCTATGGCAGGGAAGGAAAAGGCTGGTTGGGTGTTGCTAAATGTCTGGGCCACACTAGACATTTCAGTGCCTATTAAAAAATAAATCTGGAGCTGTTTAACATTCCCAAGCCAGTTGTATAAGTTTGTGTGTATGTGTGTGTGCACACAACATGCAAAACTTAAAAGCAGAGAGCTGCAGCTGGTGTAGAACTTACCATTTCCCTCCAGCTGTTGGCTTTGTGCCTCACAACAAGCTTGCAGCCTGTATTAATAGCTCCCGTGAAATATGCCCCATTATTTCACCCAGGCAATCAGATTCCCACAGCTGTGGGGAACATCTTTCACCCCCACAACAGACCAACAAGATTCTTCATCTGGTTGGGGCCTGGGGACCAGGACGTGTGAAACAACACTGAGATCTTTCGAGCTAGAGAATCAGTTTTGCTTGGCTAATTACGGGATGAAATAAGTTTCCACCAATGGTTCACACGAGAGGCAAATGTTTTTAATTTGTGTGTAACCCATTACCCATGATGCTCCTTCCTCAGGAAAGACACAGATTTACTCCAACCACGAGGAGAAAAAAAGGACAGCAGGATGGTAAAGCACTGCTTGTCAGCTTCCAGGGCGCCATTTCAGGTAAGCAAGCAATATTTGAGGCAGGATCGCCGTTATTAAGCTTTCAGGTTAAAATGATTAATCCGAGAATGTGGGCAGCAGAAGTTTTTGTCTCTGCCATTGTTTTGCGGTGGGGGCCCTGATGAGCTGCTTGCCTGAGACAGGCCATGGGATTTATTTTGTCAGTGAGACCGCTGGTCCTTTAAGCCATGTCTCCAGCTAACTAATGCATTGCAGCTTTTTATCCATTCCCACATCTCCGTCTTGCCCACATTTGAGAGGAGAGAGCTGAGTGACATGTTTGTACCTACTGATGCTCTCAGCTCGCTCAGGGCAGCAGGATTCTCTGACTGAGACTAGAGACTATCAGGCTCATTTGATAGGGTGCTATTTGAAACATGGAAATACATTTGAACACATATTTTTAGATCTTCATCAGAGACTTTTCTCATTTTCTTTCAAGTCTTAATTTAATTAAAACCAAAACACAACCTCCAAACTCTTCACCCGACTTGTATTCTGCCAAATCCAGACTTATTTTTACTCTAAAAGTATTATAGTACTTACTGGTTGTTCTTTTATTTTTTAAGCTGTTCAGTATCTGAGCACAAAAAATTCATTGTAGGACCCACATAACCTCTATATCTTGAAGACTCAAAGGCAACAAAATAAGCTTATAGCCTTGTACTTAAACTAATTGCGCATCAATTTCTGTCATTTTCAAAACAACGTCACAGTAAATCTGAAATGATACTATCAGGAGCTCGTTATTGGGAATCACATGCTATTTTTCAGTAATTATGCAAATTAATAAAGTAAGACAATCTTATTTAGGAGCAATTCACAGGATAAATGGAAAATAAAACATAAGAACATAGTTAAACTCAATCCTCATTTTTACAAGCTGCAGCTCATCATATTACTGAATTGAAATAGTTATGCTTTCATTGTGAAATCCTGTATTTGTAACAACTTAAGATTGTTATTAAAATTAAGCCTTAAAAAGTATATTCCTTGCTCTCTCTTTACACAGCTTGAGAATATTATGTGTTCCTTGAATTGCTACCATATTGTTTTAGAAATGCTTATCAATATGAAGTGTCATTCAATTTCATGGAGTCCTGCTTCTTCTGTGTCCTGGATTGTAAACCAAACAAGAAAACAGATGCATGATTGCAACTCTTTTAAGTATCAACTTTCAAAATAAGAGTGACTTTTCTCCAACTTCCAAATAATTGTGCTTATTATTATTTAAAGTTACCCTCTTTATTGAAGTTAGCTGCTTTCTTTGGCCAGGAGAGGCAGTAGGCACAACTGTGCCATAGAAATTCATCTTCGTTTTGCAGCCACCATCCTCCCCTTGCCTTTCAGGTGCTTTCTCTTTTCTTCTGTCCCCCTGTGTGCTCTCTCCTCTGCCCTCCCACCTATTGAAGTCTCTGCCTAGGAAAGCAGTGAATATCACTTGTTCCCTGGGGTGATTCCATGCCATCACTCCAGCGGCATTTGCTTTCACTATGAAGAACACTGGAAACTCTACTGTGGATGCAGTCATAGTAGCTGAGGCCATCTTGCTTTCAGAACTTCAGAGGCAGAGCAATTACTCTTTTTCCACCATTATTGATGAATTCTGTGGTTTTTTTTTTTTTTTAATGTTTTCTCTTTGGTGAGTTAAAATCTGCTTCTCTCTCCTTTTTAATCATTGACCTTGATTTGCTCTTTGGGGTAATGAACAAATCTAACTACTTTTTCCCCGTGACAGTTTTTCAAATATCTGAAAAGAGTAACCACATCTTCTTTGCTTTCTTTTAGTCGAGTTAATCATTCCCAGTTCTTTCGTTTGTTCCTCATTTGACGTGGTTTCCAGATTCTGCCAAGCAGTTTCCCCACTCTTGCCCATCTTGATCTCCAGCGGTGAGCATGTTCTAATTTCTGAACATGACACTATAAGGTTTTCTAAGTGATATGGGGATAGTACATGAGCCATAATTTGAAATCCACACTTCCTTTGAAGCAGTTTATAGGACACCTGAAGTTTCTTTCACTTGACATTTTTGAAACAGAAATACTATGGTGAACAAGGTCCAGTTCTTGATCTTGCAGAACCTATAATAGTCATCTAGTCACATAAAGGAATCACTACAACATGGAATGAACACAATGATAAGTGTATGTGTAAGATACAGAAGTGAAGAGGTAACAATGATTAACACTATCTAGTCACATAAAGGCATCACTACAACATGGAGTGAACACCATGATAATTGCATGTGTAAGATACAGAAGTGAAGAGGTAACAATGAGTAACACTATCTAGTCACATAAAGGCATCACTACAACATGGAGTGAACACAATGATAATTGCATGTGTAAGATACAGAAGTGAAGAGGTAACAATGAGTAACACTATCTAGTCATATAAAGGCATCACTACAACATGGAGTGAACACCATGATAATTGCATGTGTAAGATACAGAAGTGAAGAGGTAACAATGAGTAACACTATCTAGTCACATAAAGGAATCACTACAACATGGAGTGAACACCATGATAATTGCATGTGTAAGATACAGAAGTGAAGAGGTAACAATGAGTAACACTATCTAGTCATATAAAGGCATCACTACAACATGGAGTGAACACAATGATAATTGCATGTGTAAGATGCAGAAGTGAAGAGGTAACAATGAGTAACACTATGTGGGAGGAGAGGAAGCAGTGCTAAAAAGGGCTTTGACTGACTCCAAGCGAGGTCTTTCCTAAGGAGAGTAGATTTCCAAACTTAATAGTGAATTTTCTCTGCAGTAGTGGCACGACACACTTTGTGCATTGTTAAGGAATTTCAGGGTTGCCTCTTAAGTACTGAAATTTCAGCTCTATCCTCTCTTGTTGGACAGACAGCACTGTTTACATGTCTGGAGGTCCAAAGACAACAATCACAGGTCTGGTAGTTGGTATAATTTTGTGACCCAAAAGGTCTAGAATGTTCACTTGCAATGATTTTTTTTTCAACTAGAATCAGCATCCTGGTAGTAACAATTAATATAAGTTTCTCTAAAAGGCACTAGCCAAAATTTGAATCTATACATTCAATCATGTTTTTAAAGATACATATAAAGATGCCACTTCAGAAAAAATGCACACATTAGATATACAGCAAAGACTTTGTCACCATATTCTGGCCTGGTCTCTTAACTAGTGAATTGGATGGTTGTGATCTTTTTTTTTTTTTTTTTAATTTGACAGAGTTATAGACAGTGAGAGAGAGAGAGAGAGAGAGAGAGAGAAAGAGAGAGAGAGAAAGGTCTTCCTTTTGTTGGTTCACTCCCCAAATGGCTGCTACGGTCAGTGCTGCGCCGATCCAAAGCCAGAAGCCAGGAGCTTCTTCCAGGTCTCCCATTTGGGCACAGGGGCCCAAGCACTTGGGCCATCCTCCACTGCCCTCCTGGGACCACAGCAGAGAGCTGGACTGGAAGAGGAACAACTTGGACTAGAACTGGCACTCATCTAGGATGCCGGCGCCACAGGGGGAGGATTAACCAAGTGAGCCATGGCGCCAGCCCAGTTGTGATCTTTTTTATCTAAAAATGAAAGTAGAGGTGAACAGATAACATCATTCTTCCCTTAATGTGCCTCTCAGGGAATGCAGAAATCAGTTCTACACATGTCATATTACTTTTGTGGGCCCTTGGCATCTTCATTCTTCTCATTAATTTTCCAGTTCCTTTCTTTGTGGTTCATTATGTTCTCAGTGCCTATCATAGTGATTTTGTTCATGATTGGCATGGTAAGGATGCGCAAGTAGTGTTCATGAGAGAGACAGAGAGTGAAGACCGTGTGGGTAGTAGGAGAAAGGTGAGGAGACTTAATATTTCCTTGTGGGTAAACATCATACATGTAAGGACAACTCTTGAATTGCAGCCCACCTGATCTTCCAGGGATCGGAAAAAATATTGCTTATTCTGCTTAACAAAGCCTAGCCTATATGAGGCACCATGGGAGGAAATCCTGGTTGACTGGCTTTCACATGCATGGTTTACTTT
The DNA here is from genome assembly GCA_949820135.1 of Sylvilagus floridanus. Taxonomy (NCBI): domain Eukaryota; kingdom Metazoa; phylum Chordata; class Mammalia; order Lagomorpha; family Leporidae; genus Sylvilagus; species Sylvilagus floridanus. Next base: position 74,839,074 of record OX463225.1, on the reverse strand, counting down.
CCCTTTCACTTGTACTATTGCTCATAGAGTATAGATGACTATGGGGATCAAACACAGCAGATAAACAAAAACACTCAAGGAAATGCATTATTCACATTGCTATTTACCTCTGCAACCATGGGCATAGATCTCTCCTCACATAAAGCTGAAATACAACTTCATCTTCTGTTGTTAATCTTTGAGAGATTGTAGTTTTATGGCTTCTGAGATTTCATTCCTTAGCTTTGGAGGTGACCTTGACAGTGCCAAATTCCTTTAACGATAATGCCTCAAGTTCATGCAACACTTTACAGTTTTTTAAAAACACATTATCTTACTTTGATAATAAATAGAGAGGTGTTATCTCTTTTACAGGAGAGGACATTGAGGCTCAGAGGGAATCAGGGTTGCTTCCAGGTCATGGGTAGTAAGTAATGGAGTTGGTGGTACCTTCAGGTTTTTGCATTCTGGTTTCAGAACTTTCTCCACTGGATAGCGTTACCAAATTTTGCACTGTAGGTTATGGCTTATTGTGTCCCAGTGTGTGCCTTATTTTGAGGTCCTTCTGAGTAGGCTGGACAGGTGTTATGAGGCATCCTCATTTTCCCCCCAACCAATTAGAAGGCTAAACTAGAAGGGAACAATGCTTATTTGAAAGCTAATAAAACCTTTTAAAATCCATAATGTTGCCAGTGCAGCGGCTCAATAAGCTAATCCTCCGCCTGTGGCGCTGGCACACCGGGTTCTAGTCCCGGTCGGGGTGCCGTATTCTGTCCCGGTTGTCCCTCTTCCAGTCCAGCTCTCTGCTCTGGCCTGGGAGTGCAATGGAGGATGGCCAGCATGGGAGACCAGGAGAAGCACCTGGCTCCTGGCTTCAGATCAGCACGGTGCGCCGACCGCAGCGGCCATTGGAGGGTGAACCAATGGTAAGGGAAGACCTTTCTCTCTGTCTCTCTCTCTCTCTCTCTCACTGTCCACTCTGCCTGTCAAAAAAAGAAAAAAAAATCCATAATGTTTCACTTTACTTTGGGATATTTTTAGGTTCTTTCACATCATCATTCATGTAGCATACCTACCAGTATTTAGGTCTGGTTGCTAAGTGTAGCTTGGCAATTGTGGCTACTATTGCCTTTGATTAGAAGAGAAATATGTTAATAAATAAGAATTGACACATTGAGGCCTCTAGGCATGACTCTGGCTGAACGTTGACTGACAAGTCACATTGTTAATATTTTCCCTTTATTCTCCTCATTTTTTATCTTTAATAATACTTAACTTCTTCTCTACCAGAAGCCTGTGACTTATCTAGGTTTTGAACCAGTCACTCAACACCAGGCCACTCCTATCCTTACATTTTTTCCACTGTCATCCCCAACTGCCCCCACCAGATAAAACTTTCTACAGATCAGCTTCAACAGTGTGTGACTTACGAGGTTGTACAGGACATCATGCATAGAATGGTTCCATGACTGGTTTAATGCTCTCCTGTCATCAACTTGAAATTCATATTAACTTTTGACAAAGAATCTGACATTTTCATTTTGTCCTAGGCCCCATAACTTCATGTAGCTTGCCTTGACTCTCCAGCCTAAATAACTGTAATGCATGTACCGAAATACACATTCTTGTTCTTTCAAATTTATGTTTGAGGTTGAGACTTCTATCCAAGAGATCAGATATAGCTTTGACTAGACTTTACCTGGATCTCAAAGAGTTTTCTGAAATATAAGGCCTTGGGGTCTTATTGTCTCATAAGAAAAATAAGGTATGTAGGTTTCTTAAAGAAAGCCTTCACAGTATAGAACTCAGATTTCTATTTTATATGAAAATGTTCTATTAAATTAAGGTAGAGAGAGAGCAAATCATCTGTAGATAGTTAACATGTGAGCTTCAGAGAGACTCTTGGGCCAGGGAGCTGAAGAGCTCAGAAAACGAGAAAGAATAGGATGTTCTTAAGTGATGGGAAAGGAAATGTATATCCATCAATTTGGATAGGGAATAACACACACATGGACAGAGAGACAGACCTATTTATTGCTGGTTCATCCCCCCCCACCCAAATGGCTACAACAGCCAGGGTTGTGCCAGGCAGAAGCCAGAATCCAGGAACTTCATCCAGTTCTCCCACATGAGTGGTAGAAACTGAAGCATTTGAACTATTACCACTGCTTTCCAAAGCACATTAGTAGGAAAGTGGATCAGAAGCAAAAGAGCTGAGACTTGAACTGGCACTTTGATATGAGATATTGGCATCACTGTCATAATCCACTGCACTGTAATGCTGGCTACCAGGATATTTTTTTAAATTTATTTATTTGAGAGAGAGCCAAGAACTCACCTCAGGTCTCCCATATGGGTGGCAGGAACTCATTTATTTGAGCCATCAAGGCTGCCTCTCAGACAGCAGAAAGCCAAGAGCCAAAGCTGGGTGAAAATCCAGTTACCCCAGTGTGAGATATGGGCATCTTAATTACTAGGTTAAACACCCACTCCCAGAATAGATTGTTTTGTGTGGCTCTGAATCTAGAATTCTGTAGAATCCACACTGTCCAGCCTACTCAGAAGGACCACAAGAGTGTGGATTCTTAAGGGGTTGAAAATGTGACCTTTCTCTCCTTGTTCTGTTCCCTTATTCTGCTATTGATTTTTCCAACAACACCTTTACACTATTTTTGCTGTTTTTATTTTCTAGCTCCCCTTCAATTCCCTTTTTTTAACTTTTCCTAGATTTAAAAAAGATATTTATTTAGAAGTCAGAGAGAATAAGAAAAATGGAGAGAAGCAGAAAGAGAGAGAGGGAGGAAGGGAGGGAGAGAGAGAGGCTCTTATCTGCTGGTTTATTCTTCAAATGCCTGCCATAGGTACATTTAGACTGGTTGAAACTGGGACCCAGGAACTCAATCCCGTGCCATGGCAGAAAAACAACTGCTTGAGTCATCATCACTGCTACCCAGGGTGTTCATTAAGAGGAAACTTGAGTTAGGAGCTGGGCCTAATGTGGAACCCAGGTCCCAGATATGGAATGTGAGCAACTTAACCACTAGGCTAAATGCCCACCTCCACCTTTCTTAGCTCTTTTTCTCTCCTTGTTCCTATCTCTTTATGCAAAATATTTAATTAGATTTATTGACTATAGTTATGCCCTTGATTGGAAAAGCAATTAAAATTTTTTGTACATTCCCATACTGTTTTCTTTTTATAATGCAGAACTGGGAGAGGGAACTAAACTTGAAATATTTTAGAAGGGAATACTTAAAAAGCTGAGTAGTTGAAGAGCTCATGAGTTTCTTTGTTTCCTCTCTAGGTAATTAACAAAACATCTGAAGCTCTTAGTAAAATTACTTTGTATGATTCTTCAGTTTTTCTGTTTTTCATTTGGCATTGATTAATTGCAAAGTTCTCCAACCCAACTATTTTACTATATCATACTATCTTTTCATGAAAGGAAATTGATTACAGAATTAGTTTTCAAATTTTCAACTTAGTGCCTTGTTATATGGGTTCAATGTCCATTTTTTAATTTGGAACTTAATTCTTCTACATCTTTGAAAGGCTATGAAAAGAAGCACTAGTGTAAAAAGATGAAAAGGCATGTTCCCTCCCTCAATAAGTTTATAGAATAGTGGAGGAATTTATGCGATATACAGCACAACAAGACTTGTTCACTGAGGGGGGAGCTGAGCATGCCGGCAGAGTCTGGTGAGGTGGGGTACCTTTGGCAGCTGGAATAAATTTAGAGAAGTCTTGTCACCACGCAATCATCAGGGCTAAGAAATTGGTACTTTCCCTCTATATTGTCTAAGTCACCCCATTTCCCTCTCACCTTTGAAGAGGGTGCATAAACTTCTCAATCTCATTGGGTTATTGGTTACTCACTTTTCTCATTCTTGTGACGCCCCACGCACATAATAAATGTGTATGTCTTTTCTCCTGTTAATCTGTCTATTGTCTGTTTATTTCAGTGACTCACATAAGAACAGTACCCATTTCGTGTGAGGATTGACTTTGCATGCGTGGCACAGTGAAAGGGTAGTAAATATTAATGTTATTATCTTGGCAGCTTCAAAGAAATGTCTACACTTAAAGGGATTTTCTTCAGAAGCAATCAAGCCAGATACAGATTTTCCCTCATGCATCTTTTAAAGCTGAGTGTCAAGCAGGCAAATTAGAGGACAGTTTCTTAATCAGTGGCATTGATTTTCACTTCCTCAACATATCATTGCTCATTTGTATTGAGACTTAACAGCAAATACTGAAAAATGTCAGTCACCAGTCTTGGTTATAAAAAGACTCCTAGAAAGAAGGCCAACTGTTGAACAGGCACTGAGCTTGTTTGGGATGGGGGTGCTGGGCCATGAAAACATCATTTTCCATGGTTTGCACAAATCTGAAAATGCATGGTTTCAGAGCTGGAAGCACTCTGCTATTTTCCAGCTGTGTGACCTTAGACAAGTTGCTTAGCAGCTCTGAGCCTCAGTTACCAGTCTCTACATGAGAAATACAGCATTAACAGAAAGGGGAAACATGAAGAGAGACTATTTTGCTTGCTTCATGGGGTTATGTTGAGTTTTATATGGAAAGATGGATATAAAAGTAGAATATAATTTCGTATTCAGAATCTAATTTTTTTTCTTTCTTTGGTTAAAATTAAACCTGTGTGTGAATGTAAAATTATATTTTCCCTTTCCTTATGAGGGTGTGTCATTCTTTAGTTATTCCTTCGTAATAGATGGTCTAGGTCAGTGTTGGACAAGTCTGCCAATATCTTAGTATCACCTAAGGGGTTTTTAGGAGACACATGTGTGAAGGACCTCCCTTTAGCTACCCTGAGTTAGCTGTCCTGCATTTAGCTGAATCAGTATAGAAGAAAAAAATCAGACACAAGCACAAACCATTTGTGAAAGAGGCAGAATTGAAGAATGGATAAAACTTTTGACTAAATGCAACTAAATGTCCATTTTGTCTTTATTTCTTAGAACACCTTTTTAGAAGCATGATGTTAATTAAAACAGATGTGTTGTAGCCAGTTTCACCATTATGGCAAGTTTCACTTTTTGCAGCTACATTCAAAAAAAGTACTCATTTCATCTATTTGATGAATGCTGCAAATGAAATCAAGGAACTCTATATCATCCACCTGCTTTGAACAAATTCTTCCCTATATATTTATCTTTGTTTTGACTTAAAACCCCCTGATCTTATTCTTCACTGAAAGGAAACTGCCATCTGGGCTGCTCCAAGAGTGTTATTAACTCCTATTAGATGGTTAGTACTCTACATAGTCTTCATTCTTTGCACCTTGCTCACTTCTCTCTACTGATGTTAGTAGAGTAGCGATCACTTCTACTTCTCATCCCGTAATTCAAGGGATGGGTGTTTCGCCTATGGTTAAGGTACCATTGTCTCATATTAGAGTGCCTAGTTTTGAGTTCTGACTCTGACCCTGATTTCAGATTCCTGATATTTTGCATCCTGGGAGGTAGCAGTGAGAATGCAACTGGTTTGGTTTCTGCAACCCACATGGGATACCTGATTGAGATTCTAGCTCCTAGTTCTGGTCCCAGACCATACCTGTTTGTTGCAGACATTTGGAGAATGAACCAGAGAATGAGAGTTATCTCTCTCTCTCTCTTTCTTAAATGAAATAAGTACAATTTTAAAAATCAACTCAAAATGAATCAAAGATCTAAATGTAAAACCTGAAACTATGAAACTACTAGGATAAAACATAGGGGAAATCCTTCAACACACTGACATAGGCAATGAGTTTTCAGATCAGATCCCTAAAGCACAGCCAATAAAAGCAAAAACAGACAAATGGGATTATATTAAACTAAGAAGCTTCTGCATAGCAAAGGAAAAAATCAACAGAATGAAGAGACAAGTGGCATAATGGGAGGAAAATCATTGCAAGCTATTCATCTGACAAGGGATTAATATCCAGAATATATAAGGAATTAAAAAAACTCAATGAAAATGAAAACCAAATAATCCAATTAAAAATGGCAAAAGATGCAAATAGATTTCTCACAAGAAGAGACACAAATAGCCAACAATTATATGAAAAAAAAGTTCAACATCACTAGCCATCAGGGAAATGCAAATTAAAACCACAATGGGATATCTTATTCCAGTTATAAAGGCTATTATCAGAAAAAAATAATGCATTCTGGTGAGGATGTAGAGAAAAAGAGATTGTCATGCGCTATTGGTAGAAATGTAAATTAGTACAACCATTATGGAGAACAGCAAGGAAGTTCCTAAGAAAACTAAAAATAGATCCACTATATGATCCAGCTATCCCACTTCTGGGTGTTTAATACAAAGAACTTTAATCAGCTATCATAGAAGTACCTTCATCTTGGCAAGGTCAGACCAAATGATTTCACAGGCCTTACATATCTGATGGGCCAAATGTTCCCCACCTCAGCAGATCTACATTATACATTTCATACTTCTTGGAAGAAAAAAGCACTTATATTTATGTACACATTGAGAAACACATATCCATCCCATATATGAATATTTATGTATATGAATGTATATATGTGAAAATAAGGAATCTTCAAGAAGTTCATGAAAGTGTGTATTATGAAAACACTACGTATTGCCTTATAGTTTTTGCACTAAAATAATCATTTAATTACACTTTTACACAAACTTTTTGAAATGTCTTTCCAAAGAGGATTTTTTTAAACAAAATCCAGAATATGCATATCTGCTTATACTTGATACCATGGAAGAGACTTCAGCCATATCCACTTTTTGTCATGTAAGTGAATAAATATATACTTTCTTTTCTACACCAGAGTTCTGAACCAGTTGAGATGAACAAAATACTAGACAGACCCATGGAAATCAAAGATATTTGAATTTGGCTGATTGAGCCATCAGCCACAGGCAACACCAGACCACAACAGCCCTTCTTTCCATGAAAAAGAGGTATGCCCTTAACCACAAAGTGCCTGGCCTAGGGCAGACTGGACCACATGCTACTAACATTCCAGCCAACTTGGCAACCATGAGGGGACAGGTTGAGCTGGCCTGCCTCACCCATTGCTGGCATCCATCCATCACTGTAAGGGGTGTGTCAGGAAGGATCAGTCCTCATGGAAATTAGGGGAGTAGAAGAGATGGTTTTCTCCTACATCACCGGCTTTTATGTTACAGAGGAGAAAACTGAGACCAGGACAATTTCACCTACCTTGGCAGAAGCACACAGCAAGTTAATGTCAGCACTGGTATTCTATTTCTCTTTTTTGAATTGAGTATTGTTTTCCAGAGGAAAGTGAACCAGTGAGATAATTCACACTAAGAGGACTATTCACTTTTTCAATAAATACTTGTGGAATGTCCACTCTGTGCCAGCCACTGTCTGTTCTCTGGGACTGGCATTGCACACTAACAATAAAGAACCTGCTTTCTTAAAATGTACATTCCAGTATGGGAGATCAATGCTAAACAAGCAGCTCAGAGGAGGCCAAAAAATACCAAATACCAAATACCAAAAATACACAAAAAATACCAAAAAATACACAAAACAGACTAAGGGTGACAGAGGCTGCTCTTTTATAGAGGGGTGGCCAGGAATGAAGTGAGCTATGGAAAATGGAGCCAGCTTCAGGATTTCTGGAAAGATAGCATTTTGGGCTAAGAGAATAGCCAGTGCAAACATGCACCAAATCCTGAGGAGTTTGGTTTTGAATGTGTGTTCCTGATAATTCACAGCGGCTCAGAGAGTTTCACCAGCTGGGATCTGGCAGAGAGGAGGAAGATTACCACCCCCCACCTCCACCCCCACCTCTCCATCACAAGACTGGTCTTGCTGACAGTTATCAATGAATAACATCCTGGGTGAAACATCCCTGGAAAACTGTGTCAATTCCCCATCTTCATCCTCAGGTGAGCAGTGTTTTTCTAGGTTACTCATCTGGAAGAATGCCTTAGAATGATCTTGATTGTCCTGTGATTTTCCCACGCTATAATGCAGCACTGTCTCCAAGGAGGGGAGGCCAGTCACATTAGGGGCTAGAGTGTCAGAAACTCCTGAAGCCTGTTTTATTGCTTGTTCACTGTCATCTCCTATTAGTGAAGGTGTCACAGACCCAACTTACATCCTGTTGGGCATTTGGTATGTATCTGGTGAATGCTTGTATTACATTGATTTTGAGTCACCAACAGTATTAAGTGGGTAAACAGTACAGCTTTAGAAGAAATCCTCTGAGCTTTTGGATATTAAGATGTTCTTAACTTCTGCTCTATTTTTGTTGCAGCTTAGTCTCTGCTAAGTTCTGAAGAATCGGATAGTGTGTTTCAGCATTAGACTCAGGATCCACAAAACTTGAGTTCAGAGGTAGTTGCTACCATCACTGCAGTGTGACATGGTAAAGACGCACATCAGCGTGGGATTTCAGGGGAAACTGCACATTAAGAACCAATCCGTTCAGTTCACCTGGAAGAAAAGCTGTTGGGCAAGAAGTGGGAGGGTAAGCAATGCCCAGGAACATTAACTCACTCAGCGTGGTGCTGTGCTAGTGGCTGCTGGGCGAGGGGTGGCTACTTAATTAAGGCACAGAACTTTGCTGACTCTGGGAGTGGAGGAGAGGTAAGTGAGGCTGGAACAGACCTGGCAAAAGCTTAGTTGTGTGTGTGCATTCACGTCTTCAAAAGCACAGTGACAGAGATGCTTCTCAGAAGTAAGGGCAGAGACCTGAGGTGGCTAATCCCATGTATCTCTACTTCCCACTGGGGGTGGAGGGTGGGGGGAAAAGAGTGCATCAGGAACTGACAGCTGCAAAGGGCTGGAGTGCAGGAGTTGATTGTCTTGCCCAGTGCTGGATTTGCCCCTGCCCTGGCATTCTCAAACACAGTACCTGGCACACATGTGGGCTCACGTTGTATTTGTTCAAAGAATTAATAAATGAGTGGATAAATGAATGGGGTTGGGTTCTTTGCTCAAAGATCCAGCTAAATGGCATCTCTGTATACAATTCAGTTTTAAATAAAGTCCAGTTCATCAGGTAAGCCATGAAGAGTGGACTGTGGCCAAGAAGCAAAGGAATAAATACGAGCTTGTTCCAAGACTTAGTATAGCAGTGAAATATTTATATGAAGGATTTCACTGCATGGTTGGTTGTATCATCAACTTACCATGGCAGTGTTTTGCAATTTATATGCACAGTCCACTTCGTATTCAGCAGGATGTTTAGAGGGGCTTCAAAGCCCTGGTGGGTGACACAGGATGGCTGAGATCTGGTCAGCATGTTATTTAATTGTACTGAACTATCTAGATATTTCTCCTGGTTATTGACATTCATTTTATCCAGCCATTGGACTTTCTGCCTATCCATCCATATGAATTCATATATCACCCCACTCATTTCTCAATTTTTCCTTTCAAGCTTCGTTTTTGTATCCGTCAGCAATCCACTCAATGCAGGCATGCTTTCATTTATCCCATTTGTATTTATTACAAGCATGTGCTTTGTACCAGGTGGTGGGTATTGGGAATAGACATATAGGAGATATAGATATGTTGTTCCATCATCTTGTAGTGGTTCTATAGCTATTAGCCACATTTTGTGTTGACACACACCCTGTGTAAACCTCTATGGCACTTTAACATTGGTCTAACCTGCCTCCTTAGCACAGTAGGCAGTGCTTCTGTCTCATAATGTTGGTCTACTCATCCATTTCCCCAACTATAAAGTTAGTTCAAAGAGATAACAATTTCCTCCAATATCCTAATTATGCGGTTTTGTGATTTAAGGAAGAAGATGTGTAATTTGTTCAAGTTCTCCCAACTCCTGGTGGCAAAGAAACTAAGATACAGGTGCTTCCTCTCATCATGGGGTTCTCTGTGATGTTATGTGGGGTTTCTCTTTACCTGTGGTGTATATCTAGGTGTTGTGTATCTAGGACCAAGGTTGGGTCAGAGTTCATATATTATATGTGTTGTCTAAAGTTCTGACTCCTGCTATTATGCATTAAGATCCTTTATATCTTGGGAACCAAGTTACTGGAGAGTCTTTGAGAAGCCAAAATAGAGATCAGCACTATTCCGTCTTTTAATTTCTCAAAGAATATTTATGATATCCCATTAGAGACCTTCAACCCTCCAGGAAACACTGAATTCACAGATGACACCCACTTCAGTAAGAGCCTAAAGGGGGACTCATTAGCAGACAATTAGTTATTCAACTTGTTAAGCATTAATTCCTCTTATGCCTCTTGTCTGCCTAGCTTAAGAATGAGAGGGAAAAAATTAGCAAACTAGAGTTTGAGGAGTTCCCCGTCTTGCCTCTTCTCTATGCTACTAAACATTGCTTTGGTAGCTTTTTGCTACACTTTTGGCTCATGGAGGATGAGAGCTTTGAAAGAGTGAGACCAATATTTCCTCTAAACTTTTGAGGTTATGAGCATATAACTTTGGACACCAGTAACATGGCTGCCTTGTGGTCTGACCACTGAGGGTGAGCCTCAGATGTCTTGTATAGTAAAACTTTCAAAGCAGTTTCTGCTCTGACACACAAGACTGGGTGCCTATGAGGACCACCATGTGGGAGAAGAAAAGAAGGCAGTGAGGCTTTGGCAAAGTAAATGTGGGACAGAGAAAGAGAATAGTAGCACAGAGTCTAGATTTCCTGTAACGGGGAATCTTTAGGCAAGAGAGGGAAAAGAGAGCATGGAGGGAAAGAGAGAGAGTTGTAAAGCTAGTAGAACATAGATCCCGTGCTCTGGAATGGAGAGCTTTGGTGCTGTGTCTGAGGGGATACACAGTTCTTCTGAATGGGGTTGACATGAATTAGCCAAGGTGTTAGGGCTTTCACCACATGGCACAGATTTGGTGTATGGCTTCAGAATCAGTAGTTCCCTACCATCCACATTGACTGGGTTAACATAGATAAAAGAAAGTTGGGAAGAGGTTGCGTAGATAAAACCACAGCTTGCAGGGCCTGCAGGTGCCCACAGCTATCCCTAGGCCTGTAAAAGCAAGGTAGTTTTCAAGGTGAAGATGCACTGGTCAAAAATGGCTCAGGGGCTGGTTCTGTGGCCTAGTGGGTAAAGCTGCAGCCTGCAGTGCTGGCATCCCATATGGGTGTCAGTTTGCGTCCTGGCTGCTCCACTTCTGATCCAGCTCTCTGCTATGGCCTGGAAACACAGTTGAAGATAGCTCAAGTGCTTGGGCCCCTGCACCGTCATGGAAAACCTGGAAAAAGCTCCTGGCTCCTGGCTTTGGATGGCACAGCTCCAGCTGTTATGGCCAACTGGGGAGTGAACCAATGGATGGAAGACCCCTCTCTCTCTCTGTCTCTCTCTCTCTGCCTCTCCTCTCTGTGTGTAACTCTGCCTTTCAAATAAATAACAAATCTTAAAAAAAAATAGCTCAGGGATGGGCATTTGGTCTCTCAGTTAAGATGTTATTTAGGATGTCTCTGTTCCACAACAGAGTTCCTGCTCTGCTCTTGACTCCAATTTCCTGCTAATGCAGACCCTGGGATGTAGTAATGATGGGTCAAGTAATTTGTTTATATCATGTGGGAGATCTAGACTGAGTTCCTGGCTCCTGGATTTGGCCAAGATATTTTGGGAATGAACCAGTGGACAGGAGCTCTCTATTTTTCTCTGTTCCTCTTTTTCTATTTCTGCTTCTCAAATAAAAAGAAAAAAATTAGAGAGCCCAGACAGTAGGTAGTAAGGACTATATAAACTGTATTAACTATCTTTCTTGGTCACATGAAACAGAAGCCAACAGCTTTGGGACAGGAAACAGAGGAGTGAGCCAAAAAATGCAGAAATGGAGATAGCCCTGAACTGTGTGGATCTAACCTCACCTAGTCAACATGTCCTTGGACTTATTCAGAATGAACCATTCCATTTCCACATTCTATTCAAGTAACTTTGGTTGACTTTCTAGTATTTGCAATAGGAAGCATCCCGAACTAGTTAGCTATGTCTCTGCAGGTTAAGGTTTGCAATTAGCTAAATATCAAATAATAATTGCTGGTGTCCTCTGAGCACCTTCTACCCATGAGTCCATGTCAAACTTACCACTTCTCACAGTGTGGACACTTCTTCCCATTTTACAAATGAAAACACTGAGACAACGAAAGTTAGAGTCTCTTGCCCCAGCTGAAAAGCTGGTAAATATGAAAGTTTGATTTGTCCAACTCTAATATTCAGATGTGTTCCTCTCTACCACGTTGAACCCCTGCTAGTAAGGTTTGTCCTTCGGTGCCTCCTGGTCCCCTTAAGGGTCTTTTTGTTGTCCTCGGCACCTGAGGCTTCCTTTCCATTCTCCTTCCTGCAGCTCAGCAAGCTTTGTTCCTCTCCCTTCCCTTCTCTCTGTCCCTGTCACCAACATACCTGGGAGGTCTCAGCAAAGGTCCTCAGGATTTTTCTCACCACTGGAATGGCTAATTGTCTGTGAATAGCATGGTAATGAACAAAGACACACATAATATCTACATCTCCTGAGCTACTGCTCATTGTGGTATGATGTAACTCGGGGAGGTGATATATTTTTTTCTTGGCAGACATTTACTTAACCCCAAGGAGTGATGCTAATGTCAAGAGCTCAACCAGGCCAATGGGATTTGGAGGGGAGCCTGTTCCCCTTCCTTTCTCCCTCTCAGCCTCCCCATAGGTAGCTGTGCTGTGCCCTGCATGCCTGTCTGCCAGCCTGCCAGGTGGGTCTTCCCTGTTAGTGCCAGCCTGCTGCTTTATGTAGCGCTGTGTGACTGATTTGATGACCTGTGACCTGACTGCCCATCTGGTCACTTCACAGTTCTCCCGACTATTGATCTTTTTTTGCTGTGACTGAATTTCACTGCCCCTCTCAGCATCTGACTTGCAAACCACTCTGTTCTGTCTGTTAAATGGATGAAAAGAGAGAGCGACCTCCTGCTGCCAGTTCCACCCTGTGCCCTCCTTGTCTTCAATCAGAATGCACCTGTGCCTCTTTCTTCTGCACTTGCCACTGCTGCCATGGCCACCACCCCAGCTTGCCATGTGGGCGGTGCTCGGTGAAAGGAGAGACATTTCGTTTTGTAATTGGCAGGCGCTGAACTCAACTGGACAGTGAGGCCCAGGAAATGTGACACCATCTGCTTCCTGCCATGTTCTGGCTCTAGTGTTTGATGCCAGGATATCAGCGGTTACCTGAACAGGCTGACTCCGATGAGGTGAGCCATTCAGGAAATGCCTCTGCTAACACTCTCCCCTGTTGCATGAATCATACCAGTCAGGCTGCAAGGTTGAGAGGTTTGTTCTTCATGAATCCCAAAGTAAGCAATTGTCTTCCTGCTTCCTAGTTCTGAATTTTCTGGAGAAAACATATACAGATCCCGAATATACAAATTTCCTTACTCTGCCATCCTTTTGTTTCCTGGACATTTTTTCTGCTGTAAAGTGGTCCTATTTTCCTTAGATCAGTTGCTAATGGCCTTGAACTACAAGTGCTCAATGGCTAGTTTTCCTCCACAGTCCAAAAGGGGGCAATATCCTTAACTTGGATTAAGTGAGGATTGGGTAGTCCAAAGGGAGGATTAAGTAAATAACAGTGCCATAGAAAATAGGAAAGTCCAGCTGGGACCCCTCTGTGCTGGGAGTGCCTAATCTAACTGGCAGCATTCAGGGCTCAGGGATGGACCAGTTCTGTTTCTGTCCTGCATGTGGCCCCTGCAAATCTTATGTTTCCCAGAACCTGTGACCTACCCTTCTCTACTTTAAGAAGCTGCCAGGCAGGTGGCATGGGAGTTGCATTGAAGGCTAATTCCTTTCCTGACTTGCTGGTTGTAATCCCTTTGTGGGTAGATAAATCAAGCCACCTGTATGGAGTATTAAAAATGAAACGAAACACACACACTCAAACCAACCCTGCAAATATGTTAATGAATCCTTAGACTCAAAGTATGCCATCTGGACCAGACACTGCAGCTTCTAGAAGCTGTGTTGCTTCATTCTTGTTCTTCTTTTCTTATGCTATTGAGATGGTTTTGGTCAGCTTTTCCTATTTTGATGCCTAAATAGTGGTGTTAAACCAAGCTTGAATTTTAATGGGAAACGTATGCTTTTCTCATGTAAATTTGCTGGCTCTTTGAAGAGTTAGACATTGCAAAATTTTGCTGGTGGAGTCCCTAAGAAAATTCTTTTTGGTCACCAGATTGTTTCCTAAATTAGTTGAAGCCTTTAAGTCTTTGGACATAAGGAAGATGAAACAATCTGTTTTAATACTGGAATGTGACTTTAGAGCAAATGTTATGTTTGAATTGTAAGAGTGGCACCAGTCTTACTGAAATACTGACAGAATTGTTGAGCTGCGTATGCAACCACACTCTAGCCCATGACATTCTGATCATTACCAATAAGAGCCATGACTATTCCCATCCAACTCTACAATAGACTGAGCCCCGTCTCCTTTTCTTTGGGCAGATTCATGAAAGGCAATTTTATATACATCCATGCATGCAATCGATGAAATACCATTGTTTATACACCAAGTGCGTATGAACATGCACACATACACATACACATATTGTGACTCCTAAAATTATTGTTTTATCTGCTGGGACCCGTCTTCTGACCCAATGAGGTTGTCCCAGAGCTCCTTTCTAACCACTCTCCTCTGCTAGGCTAAGCTCTACCCTCTGTAGGGTTGTGACAACTACAATGTACTCTGGGTCTTGAGGTGGCAGAGACCATAGTAAAAGAGATTGAATAGTTATGCTGATGACAGCATCACAGAAACAAGGATTCATTATTAATTGCTGGAGAGCCATATACTATCGTTTAAGATACAAGCCCAACAGAGGAAAAAGAACCTTTTTTTTCACCTATGAACTAGGAAATTAGCTAGAATACACAAATCAGAAGAGTACACTCTAGAAAATTGTCAAAATATGAAGGAAAGGACCACGTATGCACTGGCAGGATGCTTAGCCAACATTCTAGCCCTTTGATTTTTATGTAAATACCTATGTGAAAAACATGGTGGTTCTTCAATCTTCTCATCTCCTCTCTTGGATGTGGGTGGCTCATTCATCTCTTTAAAGTACCATAATGATTAACTGTGCACTGGGTTAGGCTTACCTGTGGCTAGTGTTGGGTAACTTGAAGCCAAGCCCTGTGTGGTGGTGGCTGCTTTGCTATTCATGAATGATAACAACCTTGGGCATCTTAGAAGGTGCCAAGTTCTCTTTAAAGTGTTGACCACACACAGAGATAAAGGATTAAAATTCCCATAATGGTGGTCAATTAAATGTTGCTGTATTAATAATAATTAAGTAGCATCTTATGACAGCACCAGCAGGCTAGTCGAGTGAGTAATTCCTTTCAGGGTTTTCCTTTGCTCTTCATAGGTAAAGGATTTAGATAGATTTATGACATTGGCTGAAACAAATCAATTGATGAATGATTACAGGATTTGAGTGTAGTTAAGCCAAGATTAATACCATTAATTCCTGATCATGAAGGAGATGACTGTCATCCAAGCATCTGAACTTACAGTTCAAGATGTGAAGACTTTTAGCTGGCAGTTCACTTTCTCTGGGCACAAGCACATGCACACACTATCCCAACCCTAACATAGCATTAGCATGTCACACTGTGAAGGATGATAAGCAAACAGCAATAATGATAGAGGGCTTGAGATCTGGTGAATAAAATGCTCCATGTGAGTAAACTGCTTCTTCCTAACACTTTCAGGTCACCAGGGGCCCGTTTAGGCTGAGGCCTTAACGAGGTCATTTACCTTTGCCTACACCAGAACCATTACCTTAATTGCTACTCAGCCTTCATGAAGGTGTTTATGGGTAAACAGTTTCCACCAAGGGAGTTATTAACTACCCCCTGGATCACCATAAGATCAGAAATCATAAAATTGTAGCAATTGTAGTCATAATAACTTGTGTTCTGTAAGTATCTGCTATAATGTCTAAAAATTTCACCACCACCACCACCCAGAGCAGCTTTAGGGTGAAGAATTGCACCAGATCCTCAATGCTTGCTATTAGGAAACATGGAGTGATAAGAGGGTCCTCCTTATTTGTCATGTTTAGAAGGCAAAAACAGCAGAAATAGCCTACCTATTATCTATAGTGTTCCATAATTGTGCCAGGGAACCAGTGCTGGACGTGTGAATTTCTCTCATCTTATTACAGGGAGAAAATGTGTCAAGTAAATATATTTTACATACATGTCTAAGGTCAAGGCAGAGCCAGAGTTTAGGAAATGGTGTTAATGCCATGCCCATTAGCCATTCCATGGCTACATAATACTCAACTAAAAATTGAAAATATGAATTTCAATCTATTTCCAAGAACTTTAACTAAAAGTTTATTTTTGGACAGTAGAGATCTAGTCATCCCATCTTGTGGACTGCTTCCCTGGTCTGCAACCATGTATCCATCTAATAATCGGTTTGTTGCAGAAGTGCCCAGACTGTATTCTTGGTTGAGTGCCTAGAAATGTCTCCCACATCAATACTCTGGTGTCCTGAGTTGTATTGTCTAACAAAGTCCTTTCTGCTTCTGATAATTGCAATCTGCTTCCTGTTTCTTTTTAGTTATTTGCATTGTCTACAAAATAAAATTCAATCTGAGAGATTTACACTTACATTTCAGACATGCTGCCCCAAGCTTCCTTTCCAGTTCTGTCTCACAGCTTCCCTCTACATGAAGTTCTCTGGGTCAGTTATGTCCCACTTTTTATGCCTCTCCTCTCAGCAGGAAGCAGGATAATGTACTTAGAGTATTTCTCAACTTGAACCAGGAAGAGATAATCTTTCAAGGAAACAGATGATCATAGGTTTCCACACTGACTTTTGAGGTAAAGGAGCACAAATAAGAAACTAGGTGTGAATTTTTCAGATTACTCTAGACTGAGTATGATATCCTTGTTCAGTAGAGGACAAAATGTTTTATCTTCCAAAAAGTAGCCTATGAAATATTTAAGACAAGATCCATGAATCCATCAAGTCTTCTCCTCATCAAGGTAATAGTCTACATTTTTTCTATTGATAAAAATTCCCTCCCATGCAGCTCACTTCTCAGATGAAATCCAGTTGCTTCATGTCTCTCATGCAAGCAGTGCAGGAGAGAGCCACATCCGTCCCTTGCTTTGGATCCCTCATTCTAGAATTGTCCCCTCCAGTTGTTAGACATTTGTTGTAGCCATATCTTATATGATTGATTCATATTGAGCTTACTGTTAATTATTAAGCTGATATCTTTCAAAATACATGCATGGTTATTACTAAGCTCTCCCTCCTTCAATTCTGTATTTATGTAGCTAGGCCATGGAACATAAGTGTGGGACTTCCTACCCATCCCTGTTAAAATCCATCTTGTTAGTCTGCCTAATGTTCGGCCACTCAGTCTTTGATGGAAGATTTGATTTACATATCAGTCTTGAACATGGGACAATGTTCCTGTCACTGCTTTGTATTCCAACCAAAGAATACCAACCTCAGTCTAGGTTATGAGGATGAAGAGGTAGTTGGTAGGGAGTAGTGGGTCCTGAGATGAACTAGTAGAGTATGTGAAGGTGTTCCAGTTCTTTCATGTAACAAAAGATTAATAGCTACAACAACATAGTGACCAAATAGCACAAAGCGCACCTTGGCAAGTGGTGGGCAGGAGCAGCTGTGTTGCATGGCAATGCTGTACTGCAGTGATGTTACACTAGCAGAGAGTCTTCTAAAAGTTCATGGAAAATATGTAATACAAAAAATATGTGTACATTTCAACTATTTTGGAAATGTATCTTTTAATGTCATTTCCCACAAACTTTTTGAAATACCTTAGCATGTTTAAAACTAAGACTTAAATAGTGCCTGCTCCTTCTGACATCTCAAGCTGCAACAATACGCAGTCTATTTTTCATCTTGAGATAGTGCTCAAGGCACAGACCAATCAAAATAGGGCACAACAAATCACCAAATGAATTTCCGTGTAAACAAGGTCACCCATATGTGGTTGTCCTCATCAAATTCTGTTCATCAACCAGCCAAGGAATCACAGGAAGAACGCCCTTTGAGGCTGTGATCCACACTCCTTGCACTGCTGGGTGGTAAATCAAACCCAGCACAGGTGCAGAGAAATGTGCTTATATATCACCAGGTAGGTCAGCACAGGAATAGAGGGGTGATTCTTTAGGAAAACAAAGCAATTTTAACTGATGCAACATTTTTTTAAAAAAATTTCCTTCATAGTGGTGCAGCATTTGGTGCAGCAGTTAAGACAGCACTTGGGACAATCACATCCCATGTTAGTGTTCCTGCGTTCAGTACTGGCTCTGCTGCTAATGTGCATGCCTGAGAGGCAGCAGGTGATGGCTCAAGCAGCTGGGTCCCTGCCACTCACATGAGAGGCCCAGGTTGAGTTGTGGATTCCTGGTTTAGGCCTATCCTGGCTTTGGTTGTTGTAGGCAATTGGAAAGTGAATCAGTGGATAGAAGATTGCTTTCTCTGTCTTTGGCTGTCTTCCTTTCAAATACATAAAAATTGATTATTAAAAACTAAAAAAAATACTTCATGATGTGTATATGTATGTATGCCTACATGCATATATACATGTGTGCATACATGTGCCTTTTGCATGCTATGTAAACAATAAATGTTTGAATGTATGAATGAATGAGTGGATGAATGAATAAGGAAAGGGCTTATCCAGTGTAACCTGGGATAAACTCACTGCTATTTTCCCAGGTAATGAAGACGGCTATCTTTGTCCAGAACAGATGCTATGAGATCATGTCTCCAAGATTTGAACTGAGAATGAATTCACTTAAATTATGGTGCTCACAGAGAGGATTTCAGCTTGAACATTTGTTCATATGATTTATGGCATCCTCCATCCGTTGGAGTAAATGCAAAAAAAAAAAAGAAACTTAATTACAGTATACAGGCAGCAGTTTGCTTAAAAGAGAGCTAAAAGTTTGTGGGGGGGTTTATTTTTTATGACATAGGAAACATATCCTAAGGAAAAAGAAAAAAAGAAAGAGCTTTAGAAATCACTTGCAACAACTCAGCAGTAGTGGGACTCTGATACCTAGTGTGTGGGTGCGGGGATGCTGCAGGCTGTGACTCTAGGGGGTCTCTAAGCAGACTGCCCCCAACCCGGGCTTCCTGTCTACTGCCACCTCCTTCAAGGCCAGCTTCTTCCAAATTCCCTTTTATTTTTGCCTAGCCCTTCCCTTTAGGGAAGACAGCATTAGTATTGTCCCTTTTTCTTGGCAATTCCAGTCAGAAATTTTAAATCTGTAGTCTAAGAACAGTTCTGGTGTTTGTATGGCTCAGAGGGTGTTATTATCAAATCCAATTAAAAGCATTCCTTCTGCTAATAAAAAAGTCAGCACCTTTCCATTAAGCCAGGAGCCACCCTTACGTTAATTAACAGATGCTAGCACCCTCTTTTCTTTCAAGGGCCTCTTGGGCACCTGACTTCTGAGATAAGGCAGAATCATTTGGGACAATGGCTTTGTTTGCAGGGCATCCCTAACAGCTTATTTGACATTTGAACCTGTGTCCTTAACCCCTATGCATGTTGAGATCTCAAGATCCCCTTCCGGTAGGGCCTGGCTAATAGTACCTGTTTGGCAAAGATTGTTAAGATGTATGGATGAGGCAGGCACCGTGGTTCACTTGGCTAATCCTCCGCCTGCGGCGCCAGCACCCCAGGTTCTAGTCCCGGTTGCTCCTCTTCCAATCCAGTTCTCTGCTGTGGCCCGGGAGGGCAGTGGAGGATGGCCCCAGTGTTTGGGTCCCTGCACCCACCTGGGAGACTGGGAGGAAGCACCGGGTTCCTGGCTTTGGATTGGCGCAGCGCTGGCCCTAGCGGCTATTAGGCGAGTGAACCAATGGAAGGAAGACCTTTCTCTCTGTCTCTCTCTCTCACTGTCTATAACCCTCTCTGTCTCTCGCCCTCTCATTGTCTAACTCTGCCTGTCAAAAAATAAAAAATAAAATAAAAAGATTTATGGATGAACTTTGCTAATGAATATTACTAATGCTTAGGATACTCATTGAATGATAATTGGTCCTCTTTGGACCATTTAGGATTCAGATGCCTCCACCCAAATCATTACATGATTGGCAAACAACCTCTGAGGGTTAGAGTTAGCTTTTGCTTTTATTTTATGTTTGCAAATTGACATTGCTTTAATCAAGAAATAAAATATAACAATGAAATGATACCACCTAACCCTTGGGTAGCATTTTGTATTTTGCAGCATGCTTTCAGATAATACATTATGTAGCTCTCAAGCAAACAGCGTTTTATCTTTGTCAGGCATACAAAGACACCAGGGTTTCTGAATCCTCAAAAACTAATCATAACTGCTTCTGAGACTGACTGTTGGGTCTATTTTCCATAGATTTTGTGGTTAAAAAAAGTGATCGATGATTCCGTTTCCTCTCCAAGAGTCAAGTGAATTTATCAGCCTCTGCTTCCTGCATTCACCTAGACTAAGTGGCCTGCTCTGGGCATCCAAGCTTATATTCCGGGGGAGGGCTCCTGCTCAGTTCCTCCTCTTTTCCTTATTACTCACCTGCCAGTCCTCCCTCGCTCTCACTGCTCCTGCGGCTTAAATGGTGGGCATCAGCCCTGAAGAGTGACTCTGTAAATGAAAGTGTCTTCTGGGTGCAGAGAAAAGAGCCACCTCCATCAGTAAGCCTCACCTACGGACGATTTATCTAACAAACTCCACTCCCTGTGTGCCATTTGCCGGCATTCATCTGCCTGTGGGCTCCTGTGGAGGAGTGTCCTAAAGCATTGTTCTGTTATAACCCAGAGACATATTTTTCCAGGCAAATAATGAAGAGCCTTCAGCTCCCTTCCCGTTTTGTTTCCTTCTGCCTAGATCAGATGTCCCTAACCGGAATGCTTTATTAATATGAAGGTTCACACCTGTTATTTGCCTACAAAGGGCTTTTTTTGTACTTTCTTTACTTAAAAAAAAAAAAAAGCCTGTTAAACTGGCAGGTGTGGCTTCCTCTTCTCCTCTCTTCTCTTCCTCCCTTTGCTCTCCTTTCACCTTCAGTACCTCCCTTCTTTCCTGTCTCTCTCCTTACAATTCCTTATATGTAAATTGCAAGCTTTCTCTAAGCCAACTTGTATTTATTCAGAGATTAAAAATAATAATAAAGAATGTCATTCATAGAGTTGCCTGACGGTAACTGTGCTTTGTCTTCCCAGGTTTTAAATCGTCACCTACACAGCAGAGGAGTCTCCATTAGGGAAGCTGCATCTGCTTTCTTCTTTTTCTGAAGTCCTCTAGTTAGTTGCAAGCCACTCATTTTCACATTTCTATGTTAAAGATGTGACCCTAAAAGTGCATTACCTTAATAATCAATAACTCAGTGGGAGGTCCTAATGGGGCGCAGTCACTGGAAGCTACATTCCAGCTGAAGTAGCTGAGGCCCACCATAGGCCTGCGGGCTATAATTAGACAGCCATAAAACTAGGAGGGAAAGGGTGGCGGACTACATTAGCAGTAAAATGCTAACTTGCAAGTAATAAGTCTCAAATCTTTCATGTCTACTCGAGTGTCACTTATACTTGAACAAGGAAAATGTTATGTTAAAGAACAAATTTACATTTAGGATCCCTAAAGCTTAGGGACTGGTGAAGGTTAGTGTGGCAATGAGAAAACAAATGAATACAAATCTGCACACTTCACAATTTTCACTCCATGCTCCTCGCTCCTCTTCCCTCTCCCTTTCTTTCCCATCCACCCGTTTTCCATCCCCCTCCAGGGTTTGAGAAACATCACAGAATTTAAATACAGGAAACCAATAGGAAAACCCTCTCATGCAAAGAAACAGTGGGGCTGACTTTTCATTGTTCCTATTCATGGCTTGCTAGTTTTACATTTTCTGATCAGTGACTGCCACTGAGACCAGGAAACCAGTTTCTTCAAGAGCATCCCTGCACTGCCTAAAGGCCTTGCATTATTGATTTTCTGTTCATAGATTCCAGTTGCTCTGTCAATCATGGGCCAGAAATACAAGATGGCAGTCAATAAGCAGAAGGACTGAGCTCCCAAGAAGACAACAAAATAATTCAGGAGATCTGACTGAAACAGAAAATGCCGAAATCCTCAAGAGAGAAGAAGTCAGATGAGCTTTCCTGGAAAGAAAAGTCCAAGGTTTCCCCCAGACCCCCAAGACACATTATCTGTGTAAGGGAATATAGTCCTGCCAAGTTGGTCTTGAATAAGCTCACTGAATTAATTCACTGATAGAAACACTTAGGAAGCATCTGTTAGGCAGCATGAAAGGCCCGATGACACAATGAGGGATATTGTTCTGCTCTTATTGGGAAGAGATTTATAGTATAAACATGTAGTTATAAGAAACTGTACCAAGCACTGCAGCACAGGTAGGTAGAAATGGCTTTGTGATGGTAACCAGTCAGATACAGAACCTGTGAGGACATGGGCGGTTTTACAAGTGACAGAAAGAATGCTTAGGAATTCTAGAAACAAAAGGGGTTTGGGCACTGCAGGCTGAAGACTCAGCATGTGGCAATCACCCAACACTTATTCATGCTTATTAATACAAATTTAATGGACTTATACATTATTGAACAAGGCGTTTTTTAAACTAGAGATATGAACTGAACACCCTGCTACGTTGGTTTTCAACTATTTAATGATTTTTGCCTCATCCTATATCAGATGTAATCCCACAGTGTCTAACTTATGCTTTGTGGAAAGAAACTGCTCAATAAATATTTGTTAATGGATTGATTAGGGAGAGGAAGGCTGGGCATGGACTGAAGAAGTAGTAAAATGTCTTTGAGGAGTTATTAACTGTCTTTAGGACTCTTAATGTGGTCTTCAAAGTCTTAAAACTTAAATGGTAAAAAAAGTAGCAGCTATAAAATAACATAGTAAAGCACCCATTACACACCCAACTCTTAGAGAATGGAATTTTCTGTTTGATGTAGTTTTCTGGTTAAAGAAAAGCTATCCTACACTCCTGAGTATTACAGCATTTTAGAAGTGGTACTTGCTACAGTCACTACCATTACTGCTAGATAAGATGCTAACATACAATGGCTTTCAGAATAGTCTGACTTCACTGCCCAATCTCCCTTACTCATTGTGCTCCAGACAAAGTGGCTGTTTCCCCAAATGGTCATGTGTCTTCCTGCTTCAAGACCTTCAAACGTTTTATATGTACATATATATATTATATATATATTATATATACATATATGTATATATGTTTCTTTCTGAAGCACAAAACCTCCCCCTGTAAGCTTTTATGGGCTTACACAACTGCTGGGATGACTTGGCTATGATGGCTCAATTAAGTTCAGCCTGTAACATTAGCCTCCAAAAGCTGCTACTAACTCCTGCAGCTGCCTTTAGCCACTGAAGCAAAGGATTTGCAGGTGCACACCCTGTGTCTACTATAAGCAGTTTGACCGGCGTCCATTGTGACTACACCGGACAATAATCCTTTTCCCTTCTTCTTTTCTGTCTTCTACTTATTGTTAGACTCCAGACTCCAGACTCAGGCAATCAAGGGAAGAGGATTCTGGAAAATGTAGTTCCTAGTTCTGATATGTGGAAGAGATTGCAGGAAAGAGAAAGCAGTTAGGTTGAATTGATTACAGGTAACCCAGCATCTGCCAACTCCTTTCATTTTCACTGTTTCCTGACCCCTGGAGAAGATTATCTTCTTCTGTCTTAGAATTTTCCTTATAACACTTACAAATGAAATGTCATGATTGTATGTATAATTATGGGTTAAATTTTCCTCATCCACTAGTTCCTTGTGCTTATTAAAGCACCTATTAGGTTCTCAATAAATTTTTGCTGAATGAATAAAGTAGAAGATATTGGATTATATCCATGATTGCATGGCACACTTGGAAATTTTTTTTATAAAGCTTTTATTTAAAGAATATAAAATTCCAAAATACAGATTATGGATTACAATGGCTTCCCCCCCTATAACTTCCCTCCCACCGGCAACCCTCCCCTTTCCCGCTCCCTCTCCCCTTCCATTCACATCAAGATTCATTTTCAATTCTCTTTATATACAGAAGATCAGTTTAGTACATATTACATAAAGATTTCAACAGTTTGCGCTCACATGGCAACACAAAGTGAAAAATACTGTTGGAGTACTAGTTATAGTATTAATTCACAATGTATAGCACATTAAGGACAGAGATGCTACATGATATATATTTTTTTAAATTGATTAATTTTCTAGGCAATTTCCAGATTAACACCAAGGTTTTTTTTTTCCATTTACAATTATCTTTACATACAGAAGATCAATTCAGTATATACTAAGTAAAGATTTCATCAGTTTGCTCCCACACAGAAACACAAAGTGTAAAAATACTGTTTCAGTATTAGTTATAGCATTACTTTACATTGGACAACACATTAAGGACAGAGATCCTACATGAGGAGTAAGTACACAGTGACTCCTGATGTTGATTTAACAATTTGACACTTGTTTATGGCGTCAGTAATCTCCCTAGGCTCTAGTCATGAGTTGCTGAGGCTATGGAAGCCTTTAGGGTTCGCCGACTTCGATCTTATTCCGACAGGGTCATAGTCAAAGTGGAGGTTCTCTCCTCCCTTCAGAGAAAGGTACCTCCTTCTTTGATGGCCCCATTCTTTCCACTGGGATCTCACTTGCAGAGATCTTTCATTTAGGTCTTCTTTTTTTTTCCAGAGTGTCTTAGCTTTCCATGCCTAAAATATTCTCATGGGCTCTTCAGCCAGATCCAGATGCCTTAAAGGCTGATTCTGAGGCAAGAGTGCTATTTAGGACATCTGCCATTCTATGAGTCTGCTGTGTGTCTTGCTTCCCATGTTGGATCATTCTCTCCCTTTTTGATTCTACCAGTTAGTATTAGCAGACACTAGTCTTGTTTGTGTGATCCCTTTGACTCTTAGACCTATGAGTGTGATCAATTGTGAACTGAAATTGATCACTTGGACTAGTGAGATGGCATTGGTACATATCACCTTGATGGGATTGTATTGGAATCCCCTGGCATGTTTCTAACTCCATCATTTGGGGCACGTCTGATTGAGCTGTAATTAACACACAATTATTCTTAGGTGTTTAAATTTTCACTGAAAAGGGATCCCTGTGAAATATAACAGTGGGAATAAGAGAGGGAGGAGATGTACAATTTGGGACATGTTCAATCACACTTGGAAGTTTTTAAGATTTATTTGACTTATTTGAAAGAGTTACAGACAGAGAGGTAGACACAGAGAAAGACAGAGGTCTTCATTCTCTGGTTCACTCCCCAAATGGCCACAACTGCCAGAACTGAGCCTATCTGAAACCAAGAGCAAGGAGCTTCTTGAAGGTCTCTTACATGGGTGCAGGGGCCCAAGGACTTGAACCACCCTCTGCTGCTTTCACAGGCACATTAGCAGGGAGCTGGATTGGAAGTGGAGCAGCTGGGATGCCCTTATGGGATGTCAGTACTACAGGCCAGGGCTTTAACCTGCTGTGCCGCAGTGCCAGCCCCTGGAGGCTGTTTTAAAAGTAAATACAAGGGAAGACAATTTGGCATTATCTGTAAGAGTTTCTTAAATATGTCTCTCCCTTCACTGAAAAATTCTAAGGATGTATTTTAATGACATTTTAAGCTGAGAAAAAGATAGATGTACAAGAATTATTCAGTGTGTTATTTATTGTATCTCATGGAAAGAAATGTCCTTTATTTGTGTTTATACTGCCTCACCTCCCACTTAATTCTTAAACCATTGCTGTATGCCTTTAGTCCCTTAAACCCACTGAAAATGTTTGTCTAAGGTCACTAATGTCTGCCTTCTTATCAATAAACTCAGGATATTCTTAGTTTGTCTCTCACTTGACCTCTCAGTGCACTTGACCTGCTAACCGCTTTCCCCTTTAAACATCCTCTCCTTTTGGCTCCTAGTGCTTGGCTTCTAGCTCTCTGGTCAACCTCTCTCCATCTCTTTTATATGTATTAAAATATTTATTTATTTGAAGCACAGAATTACACAAAGGGAGGGAGAGAAAGAGGGAGACACACACACACACACACACACACATGAGGGTGGGTGGGGAGAGAGAGAGAGAGAGAGAGAGAGAGAGAGAGAGAGAATTTCCATCTATGGTTTCACTTCCTCAATTGCCACAAGGGCCAGGGCTAGGCCAGGCTGAAGTCAGGAGCCTGGAACACCTTCTGGCTGGCTTATGTTGGGGGCAGTGGTCCAAGAACTCTGGCTATCTTCCACTGCCTTCCCATTACTAGGGAGCTGGATTGGAAGCAGAGTGGCTGGGACTTGAACTAGATTTCACCTGGGATGCTGGGATTGCAGGTGGCAGCTTAAGCTGGTGTGCCACAATGACAGCCCCTCACCTGAACATATTAACCTCAACTTATTGAAATGGAATGTGCCATCATTCCTGGCCTAGGAAATGTGTTTCATGAATTTACTCAATGAAAAGTTTAACTGTGTCTGTGTGTGTGTCTGTATAATGAAATCCATTCTAGATTTTCATAGTAGAGTTACTACTGAGTCCTGAAATGTGGGGTTTAGTTACCATTTTTTTCCTGAATATTTTTAGATAAGGCTATTAGATGTTTAAACCATTTGAATCAGAATCCATATATATTGTATTTAATGGTTGCATAATTCTATCACACAAGACTATCAGAATTTATTGAATTATATTCCTGCTCCTCTATTCTAATTACAGATGGGTCCAGAATTATTCTAGTGGAGTCCTTGAGGCTCCAGGACAGTGAGGCTGCAGTTACTGGACTCTTCACTATGTACTAATGTTCATAAGTCTTAAAATGTTTGATTTGAAAAATAAATTCCTAGCAAGAGTATATTTACCCATATTTCCATGTTCTAAAGGGATTTGCTTCCAGATTCTGGAGAAATATGTCAGAAAGGAAATATAACACCATCTGTTAGGGATTGGGGAATTATTTTTTGCCCCATGAAAGAAGGGCTTCATATATTATGTGATTATGGCAGTGTTTTACTCTGTCTTGGTTGAGGATTAGGGAAGGAAGCTTTCAAGACACTTTTGCCTTATTGGTCTTTCATAAGCCAGGTCACATTAGAATAAAATTCTGAATGTTTGAAGACAAAAGGAAGATCATAACTTATCTTCCAGAGAAATATACCTTAAGTTTGGTTCATTTTACTGAGTTTTACAATGATTTTTTTTAGAATGTTCACATAGCTGTACATCTGGTTCTATATCTTGTGTTCATGTAGAATGAGAAAATATTAAATAGCTCTGAAAGTTTTAAAATGACCCTAAACTCTTATTTTATCCCGCAATCTTACCCTACTCCCACATCTCCTCAGAGACCTTCTTCTGGCTTGTTATAATGTCTTATATAATTAGTGTGTAAATAGTAAAAATCTTCTCTCTTAGCCAGATTAGACATTTGTTATGTTGTACATAAACATACAAAACATGAAACATTCTTTAAGGTGAAAGCTGTTATTGAAAAGAGAAAATATTCACAGTAAATAAATAGAAAATAATTTAAATAAATTGGTCACCTTGAGCCTTGGAGAAGGAAAGTTTGAAACGATAAAACATGAGAGGGGCTTGCATAATAATTATTGCAATCATGGTCCCGCTGACGAGAGATCCAGCCCCCTCTGTTGAATATCAGAAATTGAAACTAAGGCAGGGATAGAAACTGTGGGAAGACATCTTACAGTTTTAATCTGGAATTGATCTGACAGCAGAATGGCTCATGTTGAGGGGGAGTGCACATCTTGTCACTAGAATCATTCATTCAAGGAGATGCTGAATAACTATGGACTGATGCAATTAAGGAAAGGATCTAAG
Source organism: Sylvilagus floridanus (assembly GCA_949820135.1). Lineage (NCBI taxonomy): Eukaryota > Metazoa > Chordata > Mammalia > Lagomorpha > Leporidae > Sylvilagus > Sylvilagus floridanus. The sequence continues at coordinate 74,811,254 of OX463225.1, read as the reverse complement.
AGTGAGAAGGTAGGAAGATGGATAGACCTTTAAAGGTCTATTCTGATTCTGAGGTTCTATGTACTGTTTTCAAGGCTGAGATGCTGGAGTTTTCCAAAGTAATTAGGCAAAATACCATATTTACATATATAACACAGAAGTGGAACATAGTTTTAATATACATGAGTGAGGAATTTCTTCTCAATATTCTTCCTGGGGTGTATGTCTTGCTGTCATCAGATTTGCAGAGTTTCCGTATTTCCAAACATGTTATGACAACAATATAAGACCTTGGTTAAAAGCATGCACTTTCACCACTCCTGGTGTTTCGGATGATATAGCTGTTGCCCAAAGGAAACAAGGTCTAAGGGCAAAAACATAGAACAGTTAAGTTTAGATAATGGGAAAAATGAACAGAAGGGAAGCTGTGAAACTTACCTGCAGGGGTTTATAATTTTTCTTGCATTGTCTCAAAACCAAAGCCATTGTCTTCCTTATGCAGTACCACTCCCTTTTCATGACTACAACTTACACCATTCAATCAGCCAGGGATCTTCAGGGAGATAGAATCCAATGTGTGCACACACACACACACACACACACAATGTAGTCATTAAAATAATCTTCAAATTAAATCTCCTAAAACATATCAATGTATTAATCAATAATTATGTATAATTAATAACTACTATACATAATAGTACAGTGATAGTACACTATCAGGATGGTGGGTTGATGGCGTTCTTCGACAAGAAACACAGGAGACAATTTCGTTGAACATGTCCATTTATTAACAGTTGGGCACAAGCTTTTATAGGGCAGGCAAAGGGGTAGTAGCTAGCTCAAGGTGCAACACTAATTCTATAGGATAAAGCCAATATTGGTGCCTCTGTGCTTCTCGAATCAGCTTGAAAGTCATGTAGCCCACGTAGCCTTCCAGGTAGTCTTATGGGTCTGGGTCACACGTGGAGCTATTTACACAGTTGACAATTACAAGGCCCCTCAACAGGAAGTGGGGGTGGGGGAAACGTGCCTGGGGCCTCTGCTACGTGCCCCCAGTCAGGAACTATGTGTGTTTTTCCCTGGGGGCATGTTGTGCCATGCCCTCTTGATCTCCTGCATAGGCTAAGCAGGCAGTTTTCCAGCCAGGAACAGGATCATCCACATAGTACATATTAACAGATTTATTTTAAGGAATTGGCTCAAATGACTTTTTGTTTTAAAGATTTATTTACTTGAGAGACAGAGTTACAGAGAGAGAGAAGGAGAGACAGGGAGAGAGGTCTTCCATCTGCTGGTTTCACTCTCCAAATGGCAGCAATGACTGGAGCTGGGTTACTCTGAAGCCAGGAGCCAGGAGCTTCCTCCAGGTCTTCAACACAGGTAAAGGGGCCCTAGCACTTGGGCTATCTTTCACTGCTTTCCTAGGCCATCAGCAGGGAGTTGGATCAGAAGTGGAGCAACCGGGACTTGAACCGGCACCCGTATGGGATGCTGGCACTACAGGTGGATGCTTAACCTACTATGCCACAGCACTGGCCCCATCAGATGACTTTTGGAAGCTTGCAAATTCAAAATATGTAGAGCGGACGAGCAAGCTGGAGACTCAGAGGTATGAAGCAGAATTTCTACCTCTCTGAAAACCTCCAGGTTTTGCTCTTCTGGGCCTTCCATTGGTTGAGTGAGGCCCACACACATTGCTGAAGGTGATTTCCTTCACTTAAAGTCAACTGGTTGTAGATGTTAACCACACCATAACATACTTTCACAGCAGCATAATGTTATTGTTTGATTAAACGACTGTATACTACAGCTAAAAGCCAAGTTGACATAAAACTAACCACCATGCTAATATCTTTTAGTCCAGGAATCTTTATCATTTTTCTCTCTCAGGAAATTTTATCATGCTAGAAAGGAACACAAAGAAAGCTGGTGTTAAATAGGTAGGATGAAGGTAAACAGAACACCAAGAAAACACAGAATCTCCTTCTCAGTATTGCTCAAGGTATGCTTTGGAAAATGGAATTGGCAATTGCTAAAACCATGTGTACCACTTTCTAAGTAGTAACAATAGATTGATTTCCCTCTTATTCATCTTATTTTGTTTTTGTGAGATGAATAGCTTAGATGATGCAAAAAATTTTAATGGAGTGTCATAACCCCACCTTCACTCATCAAGCTATATAGAGAAATAATAGATATCAGAAAAATTCACTAACGTTGTGTCTTAATTATATGAGTATCACAATAACAACTGCTAACAGTTTTTGGTGCATAATAAACAATTTAAAATTTACTTATTTTATGAAACTGGCATTGTGGTACAGCCAGGTAAGCCTCTACTTGCCATGTTGGCATCCCATATAGGAGTGCTGGTTTGAATCCCAGCTGTAGCACTTTTTTTTCTAAGTTTTATCATTTATTTGAAAGTCAGTGTTAAAGAAAGAGAGATAGGAATCTTTCAACTCCTGGTTCACTCCCCAAATAGCCACAATAGGCAAAGCTGGGCCAGGCCAAACCCACGAGACAGGAGCTTCAACTAGGTCTCTGTCCAAACACTTGAGCCATCTTTGGCTGTTTTTCCCAGGTCATTATCAGGGAGCTGGATTGGAAGTGGAGAAGCCGGAGCATGAATAGAGGCCTGTATGGGAATGCCAGAGTTGCAGGTGTCGGCTTTACTGACTATGCCACAACGCCTGACTCTTTGCTGTACCACTTCTGATCTAGTTCCTTGCTAATGCTCCTGGGAAAACAGCAGATGACAACCCAAATACTTGAGTCCTTGTCACCCACATAAGAGACCCAGGCGTAATTCCTAGCTCCTGGCTTTGGCCTGACCCAGCCCTGGTTATAATGGGCATTCGAGGACTGAACCTGTAGATGGAAGATCTGATATGTAAGTCTTTAAATGCATACACATTTTTAATGACTTAAATGTTAAAATTTCTGGTTTACCTTCCAAAAGGGATATGTTAGCTACATGTATCATATTTGCTATTTTGGTTTAAATACTGACAAAAATCTAATTTATTATATTTCTAAGAACTCTCACATTGCACATGGAAAGATGAAGGAAACCACATCTGGTATGAGCCAAATGTCTCCAGAGATTTTTAAAAATATTTTTATATGCTTTACTAGAACTTTCCTCTGTTCACTCTTCAGCCCACATGTTTGTTGAAAGACATTAATTGGCACATAGTTTAATCATTTGTACCCAATCAATCAAAACATCTACAATATGGATATTTTATTTCTAAATAGCTTTGTTGGCTACTCAGATGTGCTAAAGATCTTCTCTTATGCATTAAAACCATTATTTTTCCTCTTCAAGTGTAAGTGCACTTAGATTTATGAGTTTTAAATAAATTCCCAACTTATCAAAACTACATCTTTAAGTCTGCCAAACTGAGCAGTGCAAAACAAATTCTTAGACTTCTGGAATTTGGGACAAAAACCACTTTCCAAGGTACACATAGAAAACTCAAAGCATGACACTTTTCATCAGTTTTATACTTTCTGTCACTTTTTAGAGAAGTGTCATTTTGATTAAGCCTAAAGAAAAGTAGCAAGAAATATTAAGGCATATCATTGGATTTCTGCCATAGATGAAATTACCAAAAATTAAACATGGTGTCTGAGTTAAGAAATTACAGGCGGAGAGAGAGAAAAATGTAAAATACTAAGAGATTTAGGACATATATGTGTGTGGTAGAAGGTGATATTTGAGGGTTTCAGGACAGTTGGCAACCTTGAGAAATAACATAATCTTCAAGAGTATAATATACTAAGAATGGTCTTGTCTTAGAATGTTAGAACATGCTCTCCTACCCTAGCCTGGATTGACTTTATCTCAGATAATCACATCGCTCTGCCTTTCATTCAAATCCTCTCTCTTTGTGGTCCTTTCTTGACCATCCTATCACAAAACTTTATCTTGGCTGATTTTTTCTTCTTGACATTTGTCACCACTTCATTATATATTATATGTCCATTTGTTAATTGTTAATTTGCTTATTTTTTGTCTACCTCACACCTAGATAAGGACCTGATATAGTACTGGTGCCCAATACATATTTGCAATTCATGCTAAATTCTATTTTATTTGCTTATTCAAACACATTAATTAAGAAATGTCCATTTGAAATAATCTCAAAAATTCAAAAGCAAAGAACCAGAGAAACAAAGGAGCTGAGAGTTCATTTTGTAGATAGTGAAAAATGGGAATCAAAGAGATAGAATTAATTGTTCCAGTTCCCATGGTTGTTAGGGACTATGGAGGATCTTTTACTCTACTTGCAAACTAGCCTGACATAATTTCATGGGTGCTGGTAGGGCAGGTAATATGAGACTCTTGGGTCAGAAACAAAGGGCTTCATTGTCATGGCACAGCAAGCAGCATGATTTTCATGTTTGTATCTGTTCCTTGTTTGTTTCCCTGCTCCACCAGCCTCATGGGAACAATGTGGATGTTGTCTAAGTAAATGCTATAGGTACACATAGTGGATTTGCACCAGAGCTGAGGACCCTCGAGCTTAAGAATTGGAATCTTTGATAATGAGCAGTAAACAAGATTGACCTCTGTTCCAGAAGATTCACTCTCCCTATCACCCAATGTTGCACAATGTTCTTGAAAAAGTTAAGACAGTTCATGTTACTTCTCACTAGGCATGAAGTATTGCCAAAACTTTATGAAAAATTGCCTCCCAACATTGAATTGTTAATCAAAAATTAGAGTAACTTTCCTAAGTCTCAAATGTTGTGTTACTAAGTTATCTGAAACCTGTGCAAGACTTAGTACAATATCTTGCAATACTAAATCCTCCATAAAAGTTAACTCCTCTTCTCATTGCACATCGTGCCTATTGTTTTTGCATTGTATATTTGTTCTCTGCTTCATTTCTGATTATGTATGTCATGGATATTAAGATAGGTTCAACTGGGTGAAAAGGTTGCACCAGGAAAAAAAAAAAATCATTCATGATCTAATCAGTGTGCATCGTCAGTATTTTGTATCTTGTAAAACATAATAAATATGTAGAGTCTCAGAGTGAGAACCTTCGCAATCAACATTTCCAGCTTTCCCTCCTTCTCCGGTGTTGCCCATTTAATAGTGAGGAAACAAGGCCAAATCACTTGCTCACAGTCATATTAAGTTGATAGCAGGGTGGGGAATGTGACAGTCTTGATGTGTGTAACAATAACTTGCATCTTATCGTCTCACACTGCACTTTAAAAGAGCATTCACAGTGTGAGTGATTTGATTTAATTGCCTCTTTAAGTACTTATCCAGGAGAGTGAGGGACTGCCCAGACCTGAAGGTGATAACTGGGGACGTATTGAAAGGGAAGCCAGTGGCTGCATGAGGTTAAGTGTACAGATTAAGTGCTGTGTGAAACCTTAACAGCATCAATTAATCAGTACTTATCTACTGAGTGGGAGAGAGTAATCATGCCAGGTATATACTCTGAAGTAAAGTTTGGGCATGAGTTTCTACTTTATTTAGCTTTTAAAAGTTATTTAACATTACTTTGTCTAAGATCTTTCACATAGATTTTGGAGGTAATAATTGTATATTTCTTATAGTACTACCTGGTCAAATTCATACATCCCACGTATCACTGTCCATACATGACAAGCATTCAATAGCATTAGGACCATTAATATTGCTATACACTCTAGATTTTATGAGTAACAGGTTGGATATCAACTGTTGGCCCTTCTAAATCTTTCCTCTAGCCTTCTGTACCTTACTCTGTAAACTTGGAGTATAAGCTATATGTGTTGCCTCAATGGGTATCCTTGAGTTCAGTCAATAGAGAACCCATGTAGAGGTCTAAGAAAGGTAGAAAGGATCTTGGTGAGCTCATTTTAAAGTTCACCAAGAGCCCTAGTTTCCATCAGGCTGCTTTCTCCACATGTCTCTCTATACTTGAAGGTTCTAGTAACTGTTTCCACTCCCTTCCCATCACTCACAGGGAGGCCCACTAATACTAGCAATGGAGCCTATTTTGTTTCTGGTGTTCTCTTGACATCTTCTTTCCACTTTAATAAAGCATCCATTCATTCTGCACTTTTCAAATAAATTTTCCCCATCTCAATGTGTCCTCAAATGCTTGCTGATACATCATATCCCCATTTGATCTTTAAAACAACTCCATGAGTTAAGGATCATGTCCATTTAACACAGGAAGTTGCTGAGGAATGGGAAAATTTACTTAGAAAGTCAGTTGGCTGATAAATGACAATGTCAAGACTTGCATTCATCTTTTCTGACCCCAAATCCACAGCCATTGTAATATGTCATGTTTATGTGCTCCCACTACATCTCCTAGGTCCTACTCTCTAAGGGCAGGATCACAGCTTATTGATCTTAATATCAAGTTCCATTATATTCCAAACACACAGAAGATGATAAATATTTTTGAAAATTTCTGTCAAATATGATTAAACTTGAAGCTTGTTTTTAGGGAGGCATAAACATCACTTAATCAATATTTTATTTCACATCACATAATTTGACAATACTATTTTATGATAATAATCTTACTACTCATGCATTAGCTGCCAAAAGATTGTACACAGTTAATAGTGGAATGCTGTTAAGATAGGTAGGGAAAAGAGGATGACTTCATGAGTATGTCTGGGGAATTGTTCTGGCTGATTTCTTATATTTCTCTCTCTCCCTCTCTCTCTCTTTCTCTCTCACTCCCTCCCTCTCTGCTAGTCCTCTCTGAAATGTAAGGAGCTCTGGGATGCTGGCTGCAGATGAAAGAGGGAGATTTTCATTTTGCAAGAAGCTGAGGGAGGTGGGTGTGTTTTGCTATGTTTTGGATTACTTCTTTTCCTTCGTTACAGAATCTGCTTTCCAACAGAAAACTTCAGCATCTGTTTTGTGATTTGATGAATAGCTTTGAGCTGTTAATTTAATTGCTTCCTAGTAAGACACTAATGACCTTTTTGTTCCACTAAATACTAGTGTGTTTGGTTATAAATTAACCATAACTAAACACTTGGAACTCCAATACTCACAATTCATATTGCTCAGGTTGGGATTGTAGCAACTGGAATTGGCTTTATATATGGCCTATGGATTTTGCTTATGGCCTATGGACTTTGCTTTGAAAACCTGTGTAGTAGGTGGTAAGGCCATTAGATTTCTCATAACCATGAACTCAGAATAAGCCCTCTGCAATGTAAGCAGACAAAGAACAAAACAGAAAAAATATCTGAACACATTTACAGTATGAGAAATTGCAATTGTCATTTTCATTTTAGGGGCTGGCAGCCTGAGTTTGAATGTTTCCAGTCACAAATACCTGTTAATTCTTTGTCCTCTGAGTGGCCACAAAGCCTAGGCCAGAGTAGGAGGCTAAGCTAAAGACTTGACCTTTCATATTTATCTACTGATCACCAAGTTTCAAATGTTCCTTCATGAGTGAGGGCACCTTTATATATTTTGTGGGAATAAATATCAATTCACCACTCCTCTGGCTCCTTTGGCGTGCCTCTTGAGTGTTGATTTGATTAGTAATTGAAATTAGGGCACTGCAACTCCCACTGGACTTTAATTGGCTTCCTCTTGGAATATGTCAAGTAAGATCTTCTCCCAAAGGCCCCAAGCTAAACAGGGAGGCCATGGAAGGCCCAGGTCTGCCTTTGGCAACTAGAGTAGCATGATTGCTTGGAACGTCTACATACTGGGAAATTTATTCCTTACTTTTTCTGAAACAGCACTTTCTCACCAACTAGGAATTCTCCCAAAGCTCCAAGATAAATATTTTTGGAAACCTTAAGATATTTGATTTTCTCAAAACTGAGACAAAGATAAGGTGCATATCCAGGAAAGAAGAAGGCAGGAGTCTAATTCTCCACTTCTAGCTGAAGCATATTTAATTTCCAAACTGACTACAAATGGAGCAGCTGTAAGAAATTCAAAGAGAGCTGAAGCTGGAGTGGAAGGAGTGCACAGCTCCTCCATTGCCAGGACCCAGGGAGAGGGGCTGCATGGAATGTGGACCTCCCACACATGGACTTGATTATAAGTCAAAGTCAGTATCAAGAGCCAAGGAACACCCTCACCAGAAGGAGAAAGAAATCCTGAAGATTGAGGATTTGTGAATGCGATGCTAAAATGAATGAAGAAATAATTGTATAAGACAAATCTTGAATTCTTTTTTATTAATTGTATCACTTTAAACTAAAAATATTGGTTGGATTCAGTATTTTGGTTAGCATGTATACTTTAGTTGAAGTGATATCTTATTATTGAGATTATAAAAAGAAGTCCATAAAGGTCGAAATTGTTAAAGCTCAGTCTCTCTATCCTTTGAGCTATTAGAAAAGAATATATAACCACTTTTTAGAAATAGTGATTTAAATTTTTCATTTTTTGGAAAGATGTGTTTCTAAGCTTAGAACTCATTCATATCTGTTCATGTTAAGCAGGGCATGCAGTTCATATTAAGAAAGGACTTTAATACCTCTCAAGGTAAAACTACATTGAACATGCAAATCACTGGCATCGAACCCATCAGTAAATACTGTTAGCTTGACTTTCAGAATAAATCCTGTTTTAGACTGCGTCTCACCATTCTTAATGCTGCTATTCTGGTCTGAGCCACCAACATCTCTTACAACACTTTCCAATTGGTCTCCCTGACTTTAATTCTGATCCCCTTCAGTCTTTTCTCTTTTTTTTTTTTTTTCACAGTATATGTACATAATTTATTAGCTATTATTATTATTATTTTTTTTTATAAAGCTTTTATTTAAAGAATATAAATTTCCAAAGAACAGCTCATGGACCACAATGGCTCCCCCCCCCACAACTTCCCTCCCTCCCCCCACCCTCCCCTTTCCCGCTCCCTCTCCCCTTCTGTTCACATCAAGATTCATTTTCAATTCTCTTTATACACAGAAGATCAATTTAGTACATATTACGTAAAGATTTCAGCGGTTTGCCCTCGCATAGAGACACAAAATGATAATACTGTTGGAGTACTAGTTATAATATTAATTCACAATGTACAGCACATTAAGGACAGAGATCCTACATGATTTTTTTTTAAAAAAATTGATTAATGTATGCTTTGAATTCCCTGTGATCTTTTGCCGTGAGGTTCCCTTCGTTTACCTTCTTTCATGTTGATGGTCGTGTTTCTGTGTTTCTGTGTGTAACACGTCTTTAAGTATCTTTTGCAGGGCTGGACGAGTGGCAACAAATTCTTTCAATTTTTGTTTGTTATGAAAGGTCTTTATTTCACCTTCATTCACAAATGAGAGCTTTGCAGGGTATAATATTCTGGGCTGGCAGTTTTTCTCTCTAAGTACCTGGGCTATGTCTCGCCATTCCCTTCTAGCTTGTAGGGTTTCTGTTGAGAAGTCAGCTGTAAGTCTAATTGGAGATCCTCTGAGAGTAATCTGACGTTTCTCTCTTGCACATTTTAGGATCTTTTCTTTTTGCTTCACTGTGGTGAGTTTAATTACAATATGTCGTGCAGAGGATCTCTTTTGGTCATGTTTATTAGGGGTTCTATGAGCTTCCTGGATTAGGATTTCTCTGTCTTTCTCCAAGCCTGGAAAGTTTTCTGCTAGTATCTCCCTAAAAAGGCCTTCTAATCCTTTCTCCCTCTCCATACCTTCAGGAACACCTAGAACCCGAATGTTGGGTTTTTTAATAGTATCCTGTAAATTCCCGACGATATCTTTTAGTTTTCTAATTTCCTCTTCTTGTCTTTGGTTTGACTGTTTCCTCTCCTGTTCTCTGTCTTCTAGGTCCGATATTCTCTCTTCTGCTTCACCCATTCTGGTTTTAAGGCCCTCAAGATTGCTTGTCACTTGATCTATTGAATTCTTCAATTCATTAAGATTTTTTGTCACTATCGTAGCTTCTTGTTCTACTAGTTGTTTCATTTCGTTTTGATTTCTCCGTAGTACTTCATTCTCGCGAGAGAGATTTTCTATCTTATCCATTAAGGATTTCTGTAGTTCAAGAATTTGTTTTTGAGAACTTCTTAATGTTCTTATCAATTCTTTGAGATCTGCTTCTTGCATTTCTTCTATCTCATTATCTTCATAATCCTGACTTGGGGTGTCTTTTCCATTTGGGGTCATCATAGCGCCTTCCTTGATCTTGCTCCCTCGGAATCTGTTTTTATTTGGCATTTTTTTTTTTCCCCACACTCTTTCTCTGGGTTGTCAAGGTAACGGAGTTTGTGTGCGCGGTGTGTTCCCAGTTTTTGGATCCCCTTCAGGTTTCTACAGCCTCGGGTTTTTGGTTCCGTCTGCCTCAGTGATGGGCGGGCGGGCGGGCGGGCGCGCCTTGTCCCACTGCGTTTAATCTAGCTCGAATTAGCAGGGTGGGCAACGAAAGAGGCTAGTGTCCGTGTGGGCTCGCCTCAATTGTGCTGTTTCCCCCGTGGGCGGTCTGCTTCCCCCCGCCACTGTCTCGGGATCCCTGTATCGGCCCCCGTTCAAGCGCTCAGTTCCAATGGCGACTGTGTTCCGCCCGGCTTCCGGTTCAGCCGGCGGGCGCGCCGTCCCACTGGGTTCAGTCTATCTCGAGTGAGCAGGGTGGGCAACGAAAGAGGCTAGTGTCCGTGTGGGCTCGCCTCAATTGTGCTGTTTCCCCCCTGGCGTCTGCTTCCCCCCGCCAGTGTCTCGGGATCCCTGTATCGGCTCCCGTTTAAGCGCTCGATTCCAATGGCGACTGTGTTCCGTCCGTTTCCCGTCCCTCCCGGCAGCTCCCGTGCCACTAAGGCACGATTTGCCGTTCGCAAACTTACTTTCCCCTAGGTCCTCTGCGTCTCATTCACTGGGTCCGGAAGAATTTCCACTGCATTTTTTTCCGTGAGATTTTTCCTCAGGCTACAGTAACTCTGTTTTTATTAAACTATCTTTTTGCGGACTGCTAGTGCGCGTCCTCACTATTCCGCCATCTTCCCCTTCAGTCTTTTCTAAAACTACATTTGCAGGTAGATGAAGCTATTCCTCAGCTCAAAGACTCCTAAGAGCTTCCTACAGCATGGTGGTTGCCCGGCTCCGTTAGGATCATTTCCTTACTCCCATCCTGTCTTTACTCTTCTGTCTCCCACCAGTTTCCACCGGGTCACACTGGCCTCCTTGCTATTCTTCATATATACTGGGAGCAGTCTGCTCTACAAGAATTCTCTGGGCAACAGGAAACAAAGGATGAGTTTTCATCAGAGATGAAATGAACAAATCAGGCTCTGAATGAAAAAATCTTGCAGGGAGATGATATACTCCAGAATCAGGGCCAGGAGCGTTAGATCTAGGTATGAATTAAAGCTCTGGGTTATTTTACAGAGTTGCTGGAAGCCATAGAAGACACAGACGAGAGTATGTAGAAAGACTTAGAATGGAATAACAGAAAGAGATATTTAGACAAAATTTAAAAATAAAAAAATTTTCTGGTAATGTGCAATATAATATTATTCAGTCTTTCTAAAATTTCTTCACTAAAACATCTAGATTATTCTTCAATGTAACTAAGTTTGCATTAATGATTTGTCCTTATGGGTCATGGTTTACTGAGTTGGGCACTGAGAAAAGAACAGAGAGATTGAGTTAGAATCGTGCCAGGGGATTCCAATGCAATCCCATCAAGGTGGCATGTACCAAGGCCATCTCACTAGTCCAAGTGATCAATTTCAGTTCAAAATTGATCACACTGATGGGTCTAGGAGTCAAAGGGACCACATAAACAAGACTAGTGTCTACTAATACTAACTGATAGAATCAAAAAGGGAGAGAATGATCCAACATGGGAAGCGAGATACACAGCAGACTCATAGAATGGCAGATGTCCTAGATAGCACTCTGGCCTCAGAATCAGCCCTTAAGGCGTTTGGATCTGGCTCAAGAGCCCATGAGAATATTTTAGGCATGGAAAGCCAAGACACTCTGGAAAAAAAGACGACCTAAATGAAAGATCTCTGTGAGTGAGATCCCAGTGGAAAGAATGGGGCCATCAAAGAAGGAGGTACCTTTCTCTGAAGGGAGGAGAGAACTTCCACTTTGACTATGACCCTGTCGGAATAAGATCGAAGTCAGCGAACCCTAAAGGCTTCCATAGCCTTGGCAACTCATGACTGGAGCCTGGGGAGATTACTGACGCCATAAACAAGAGTGTCAAATTGTTAAGTCAACAACAGGAGTCACTGTGTACTTACTCCTCATGTAGGATCTCTGTCCTTAATGTGTTATCCAATGTGAAGTAATGCTGTAACTAGTACTCAAACTGTATTTTTATACTTTGTGTTTCTGTGTGGGTGCAAACCGATGAAATCTTTACTTAGTATATACTAAATTGATCTTCTGTATATAAAGATAATTGAAAATGATTAAAAAATCTTGGTGTTAAATTGGAAATTGCATAGATAATCAATTTTTTTAAAAAAAATCATGTAGGATCTCTGTCCTTAATGTGCTGTACATTGTGAATTAATATTTTTTTCTGTATCAAAGCATTTATTACATATACATAAAAATCTCAGTGAATAACACATTATAGTAGACCTACATGCCAAAATATGACACTACCATTTTAAAAATCTTCTAAGTATGTATTGAAAAATTAGAAACTGCCAACAATGACAAGTTAAAAATCAGGTTACACAGTATTTTTTTTCTAGAGAAACATTTAAGATTTACCACCAAAGAAATGCAAACAAAGAAACTGAAACTTCAACAGAGGTTATTCTTGATAATGAGTTTATAGGTGATCTTCATTTTGCATCATATACAGACATTCTTATAATTAAAAAATAAATGCAATATTTTTAAATGGTTTACATTTGATATAAACTAGATTGGTGTTGTACATACATAATGTAAACAAAACTTTTACTTAGTCAAGCAGTTCATTAGCTGGTTACTGATACAGTGTATTAAGAATACTAAATGGTTTTTTTATTTTTATTTTTCTATAACACTTTTATTTAAAGAATATAAATTTCCAAAATACAGCTTATGGATTACAATGGCTTCCCCCCCCCATAACTTCCCTCCCACCCGCAACCCTCCCCTTTCCCACTCCCTCTCCCCTTGCTTCACATCAAGATTCATTTTCAATTCTCTTTATACACAGAAGATCAGTTTACTATATATTAAGTAAAGATTTCAATAGTTTGCCCTCACATAGCAACACAAAGTGAAAAATACTGTTGGAGTACTAGTTATAGTATTAATTCACAATGTATAGCACATTAAAGACAGAGATCCTACATGACATATTTTTTAATTGATTAATTTTCTGTGCAATTTCCAATTTAACACCAAGATTTTTTTTCATTTTTAATTATCTATATACAGAAGATTGATTAAGTATATACTAAGTAAAGATTTCATCAGTTTGCACCCACACAGAAACACAAAGTGTAAAATACTGAATTAATATTATAACTAGTACTCCAACAGTATTTTCACTTTGTGTCTCTATGTGAGGGCAAACTGTTGAAATCTTTACGTAATATGTACTAAACTGATCTTCTGTGTATAAAGAGAATGGAAAATGAATCTTGATGTGAATGCAAGGGGAGAGGGAGCGGGAAAGGGGAGGGTAGCAGGTGGCAAGGAGGTTATGGGGGGGAGCCATTGTAATCCAGAAGCTGTACTTTGGAAATTTACATTCTTTAAATAAAAGCTTTATTAAAAAAAGAAATATAATTAATACTCGAGGAAAAGTAGTAAAATTGGAACCTAGAACTCTTAGCATTGCCTGGTTTTAGTGTTTGTTGAGTAGGTGAGTCTGATTATTGGAACATTATTGTGTCATGCTCTTATTAAATACTCTACTTGCTCTATAATTTAGACCCCTGTTCATATACTTATTTTCATTTTTAGAGAGAGAGAGAGAGAGAGATCATTGGCTCTGTCTTCAGAGAGTTCCCTCATATGCATGTACTGATCAATACTTTGATGAGTGATCAAGGGGAACACTCTGTAATTTTATGAAGTATTTTCTGTTTCTATAGCTCTCTCTTCTGCATTACTTTCTCCTGCAATTTGGCCACCTTGGTGTTTTCAGACTCTATCTCAGCTGAATGAGATTTCCAGGATCCTTTGGGTTTTCTTTAGCTACACCATAACCTGGAAAGTAAAGTAGTATGATTAGGGAATAATGAGACTCAATTCACTTTTTTTTTCTCTTTGATGAATCTGTCTTTCATTTCCTGATGCATATAATACCTTAAATACTTGTTGCATACTTTATTCTTTGGTTATTTCAGATGAATTATAAATATGATCCTGTTACTCCATTTTGTTTAGAAGTCCACAAGCCAAAATATTGAAATCATGTTTTTCTTTCACTTAGATTCAAGGCATCCAAAAATACTATTGGATACACCATTAAAATGTATTTAGAGCCTACCTATTATTGACCATTTCCATGCCTACAAAACCTTGCCTAATCCAAGCCACCATGATCTAATACAATTGAAAGTTTGTTGGGAAAAGTGGATATCCTTATGCAAAAGGACATTGTACTCTTACCTAGTGGATAAAAGGCCTAAAGATAAGAGCTAAAACTACAAGATTTCTAGACAAAAGCAGTGTATGATCTTTATAACATTGATTTGGCAATGATTTCTTGGATATGACACTTAAAAAACAAAAAATTGAACCAAAGGCAGGTGGTATTATACAAAAATAAAAATTCACACCAAAGGAAATAGTAGAGTAGAAAGGCAGTATATAGAATGGGAAAAATATTTTCAAATCATATATCTTATAAAGGGTTAATATCTAGAATATAAAAATAACCCCTTCTATTCAACAACAACAGCAACAACAACAAATAACCTATTAGGATGATCACTATTTTAAAACAGTGTGGAAATAACAAATATTGGACAGGATGTGTACAAATTGGTATCCTGTGTATTGTTAGTAGGAATGTTTGATCATGTAGCTATGAGGTAAAACAGTGTGAAAGTCTCTCAAAACTTAAAAAATAGAATTACTACATGATACTGCAATGTCTCTGCTATGGACTGAATGCTTGTGTCCCCCTAAAATTCATATATTGAATGCTTAATCCCTAGTGTAATATTTGGAGGTGACACCTTTATTATTTTTAGGGGATTTTGTGATCATGAAGCTTCTATCAGTGGATAATGGCTCTTATTAGTGGAAGACCAGAGCCCTCTCTCTTTATTATATGAGAATACAACAAGGAGGTGGTCACTTGAAGAGTGCCCTCAACAGACACAGAATCTGCTATTATCTTGACCTTAGCCCCCTCAATTTCAAGAACTTTGAGAAATAAGTGTTTTTTTAATCCACTAGTCTATGGCCTTTTGTTATAGCAATCATAATTGACTAAGACATCCACTTTTTGGATTATATTCAATAGAACTGAAAGCAAGATCTCAAAGAGATTTTTTGTATATCCATTTTCATTGCAGCATAATTCACAATAGCCAAAAAAATTGAAGCAAATCAAATCCATCCATGGACGATAGATTAAAGAAAATGTGTTACCATAAAATACTATGTTGCTTTTCAAAAAACAAAAGAATTTTGTTACATGTAATAACATGTTTGAACCATGAGAATATTATGTTAGGTGGGATAATTCTGTCAAAAAATAAACTGAATGATTTCATTTATATGAGGTTCCTAAGTACTAAAACTCAGAGAGACAGAAAGTATCATGGTGGTTCCTGGGGAACAGGGGAAGGATAACAAGGGATTTTCAGTGGGTATAGAGGTTCAGTTTCACAAGAATAAAAGTTCAAGGGGTGGATGTTCGGGGCAGTGGTTAAGATGCCATTTGGGATGCCTGTATTTCATATTGGAGTGCCTGGTTCAAGTTCCAACTCCTGCACTTCTGGCTAAGCTTCTCGCTAATGCACATCCTGGGAGGAAGGAAGTGATGATTCAAGTACATGGGCACCATGTGTTCACATGGGACACTCATGGGGGGCTTTGACATGGTCCAGTCTTAGCTGTTCTGGGTATTTGGGAAGTGAATGAGTGAATGAAATACATCTCTCTATTTCTTTATGTCTATCATTTCTCTGCCTTTCAAATAAAAAAGAAAGTTCTAGTGATGTGTTACAAAAATACAAATGTGAATATGATTAAAATAACTCAACTGTACATTTAAGAATGACTACAATGGGAATGAACATAAAACAAGAGAAAACACTGAAAGACTTATTTGATAGCATACTCACCATAAGAAATGTTAAAGAACTGTTCAAAGCAAAAGGAAGATGACACCAGAATGGAAATGTGTATTAACATGAAGAAGTAAAGAGCACAAGTAAAGGCAACTACACAAATATATGACTTTTTTATAATTCATTTTTTTAAGGGTAGTTGGCTATTTTTGCAGTAATCATAATAATGTATTATGGGTCTTTGGAAACTATTAGTAAGAAAAATATATAAAAAATAATAACACAAACGATAAGAGGACAGAAATGCAAGCATATGTTATAGTATATGCATATATATTTGTATAACATCATTTGCAAGTAGAATGCAATGAATTAATTTTTGTAGTAAAAATGCTAAAGAAACCACTAAAACTGCCAAATAATTATAGCTAGTAACCCAAAAAAGAATAGTTTAAAAACCATAAAAATACCTAATAAAGATGAAGATACATAAAACAGACAACAGGAAAAATGAGAAAAAAACCCACAGCATTATGATAAATGTAAATGTAAACCACTTCAATAATTACATCAAATGTAAATGGTCCACAAACCCCTGTCTTCTGATTAAAATGCAGAGAATTTTGGATTTGATAAAAATTAAGAGTTTGTTTTGTACTATTTGCAAGAAATGAACTTTAAGGATAAAAACATAAGTAGATAAAAAGTTAAAGAATGGAGGAAACTTATACCAGGGATACTAGCCAGAAGAAAGATGGATGAACAACATTAGTATTAAAAAATATAGATTTCAGAGATGAATATTACCAGAGGGATTGAAGGTCACTTTCTAATGATAAAACATTTCTCTTCCCCCCTATTTCCCCCAAACTCCCTCCCTGCATCCCCTCTCATTATCAGACATTGCAAAGACATAATTTAAATCCACTCTATAATCACAGGCTTAATTTACCACAATCATAATATTCAACAAGCAAAACAGAGAAAGATCATAGCTCCCCAAGAATATAAACAAGGGTTAAAAATCACAGGCATATCTCAAAAATGCCCATTTAATTCTTGTACATTTTGTATTTTGTAATAACTGCTATATATCAGAGAAAAATCTAATATTTATCTTTTTTTAGACTGGTTTATTTCACTAAACATAATGGTTTCAAATTGCATCCACTTGGTTCCAAATACAGGATTTCATTCTTTTTTATGGCTGAGTAGTATTCCATGGTGTATATATACCACATTTTCTTTATCCAGGCATCAGCTGATGGACATCTGGGTTGATTCCATATCTTAGCTATTGTGAATTGAGCTACAATAAACATGGGGGTGCAAATAACTCTTTTATATGTTGATTTCATTTCTATTGGGTAAATTCCCAGAAGTGGGATGGCTGGATCATGATCTGCTTGCAGATCTCTGAGCAATCTTCACACTGCCTTCTATAATGGCTGTACTAGTTTACATTCCCACCAACAGTGAATTACATTCTCACAACCAATCCAGTATTTACTGCTTTTGATTTTTTGATGATAACCATTCTAACTGGAGTAAGTTGCAACCTCATTGTGGTTTTTATTTGCATTTCCCTGATGGCTAGTAACCCTGATCATTTTTCATGGGTCTATGGTTCACTTATATTTCATCCTTTGAAAAATTCCTGTTTGTGTCCTTTGCCTATTTCTTAATTGGATTGTTTGTTTTTTCATGGTTGAGTTTCTTGAGCTCTTTGTAGATCCTGGATATTAACTCTATATCAGTTTCATAGTTTGTTAATATTTTCTCCCTGTATGTCTGTTGCCTTTTCACTTTGTTGAGTGTTTCCTTTGTAGTGAGGAACTTTCTTAGCTTGATGTAATCCTATTTTTCTATTTTTGTCTTTATTGTCTATGCTTCTTGGATCTTTACCAAGAAGTCATTGTCTTTGCCAATATTTTACAGAGTTTCTCAGATGTTTTCTTCCATTAATTTTAGCATATCAGATCATAAGTTTAGATCCTTGATCCATTTTGAGTTGATTTTTGTATAAGGTAAAGATAGGGGTCTTGTTTTATACCATGTAGCCAATCCTAAGTCAAGAACCAGGAGCTTCTTCTAGGTTTTCCATGTGGGTGCAGGGGCCCAAGGACTTGGGCCATCCTCCTCTGTTTTCCCAGGCATATTAACATGGAGTTGGATTGTAAGTGGAGCAGCTGGGACTCAAAATGGCATCCATATGGGATGCCAGCACTGCAGGCATTTGTTGAAGAGACTGTCCTTTCTTCATGGGTTGATCTTAACTTTTTTGACAAATTAGTTGATTGTAGATTCATGGATTGGTTTCTAGAGTTTCTATTCTGTTCCATGGATTTACATGTCTATTTTTGTGCCAGTACCAGGCTGTTTTGATTATAACTGCTCTGTAATAGACTTGAAGTCTGGTATTGTTATAGTATTATTTTTATTGTTTAAGATTGCTTTAGCTATTTGGGGTCTCTTGTGCTTCCATATAAATTTTAGTGTAATTTTTTCTAGATCTGTAAAGAATCTCATTGATATTTCCATTGAGATCACACTGCATCTGTAAATTCTGCTTTTGGTAGTATTGACATTTTTATATTAATTCTTCCAATTCACAAATGTGGACTATTCTTCCATTGTTAATTTTTTTCTCAAAGAAACCTTTTATTTAAGGAGTACAAACTTCATGCATTTCATAAGTACAGCGTTAGGAATATAGTGTTTCTTCCCACCATACCTGCCCTCCCACACACACTCCCACCTCTCCTACTCCTCCCTCTCCCATTCTCAATCCCATTCTCCACTAAGATCCATTTTCGATTAACGTTATACACAGAAGACCAACTTTATGCTAAATAAAGAGTTCAACAATTTGTGTACACACACACACACACACACACACACACACACAAACTGTTCCTCAACATCAAGACAAGGGCTGAACAAAGTCGTTGCTTCTTGAAGTTAATTTCACTTCTTTTTTTTTTTTTTAGAAATTTAATTAACTTTATTTTTTTATTTTTTATTTTTTGACAGGCAGAGTGGACAGTGAGAGAGATACAGAGAGAAAGGTCTTCCGTTGCCGTTGGTTCACCCTCCAATGGCCGCCGCGGACGGCGCGCTGCGGCCGGCGCACCGCACTCCTCCGATGGCAGGAGCCAGGAGCCAGGTGCTTTTCCTGGTCTCCCCATGGGGTGCAGGGCCCAAGCACCTGGGCCATCCTCCACTGCACTCCCGGGCCACAGCAGAGGGCTGGCCTGGAAGAGGGGCAACCGGGACAGAATCCGGCGCCCCGACCGGGACTAGAACCCGGTGTGCCGGCGCCGCAAGGCGGAGGATTAGCCTGTTGAGCCACGGCGCCGGCCAGAAATTTAATTAACTTTAAAGAAGCACCCAAGAATGACACATCTTTTGTGAGCATTAAGACTTAATTATTATACAACTTTTTGAGGACAGAGGTCCTGCATGGGAAGTTAGTGCACAGTGACTCCTGCTGTTAATTTAACAATTAACACTTTCAAGTATGATACCAGAGTCAACTTGGGGAACTTAACTTGAGCTGTCTAGGCTATGGAAGCCTTGTGAATATACAAACTGCTTCAGTATTTAGACAAGGTTATAAACAGAGTAGAAGTTCTCTCCTTCCTTCAGAGATAAGTACCTCCTTTGATGACCACTTCTTTCCACTGGGGTCTCACCCACCATGGTCCTTCATGTAGGACATTTTTTGTCACAGTGTCTTGGCTTCCCATTCCTGAAATGCTCTCATGGTGTTTTCAGCCAGACCAGAATGCCTTTAGGGCTGATTCTGAGGTCAGAGTGTTACTTAAAGTGATTATAATTCTATGTATTCTATTTCTTTCTTTAATATTTTGTAATTTTCATCATAGAGATCTTTGACATACTTGGCTAAAGTTACTCCAAGGTACTTAAATATTTTGTAGCTATTGTGAATGTGATTGATCTTAACAGTTCTGTCTTAATCATACTATTGTGTATAGAAAAACTATCAATTTTTTGTTGATTTTATACCTTGCAACATTATCAAACTCTCTTAAGAATTCCAATAACCTCTTTTTTTTAACTTTTATTTAGCAAATATAAACTTCCAAAGTACAGCTTATGGATTATAATGGCTTCCCCCCACTCAACTTCCCTCCCACCCGAAACCTCCAAACTCCAGCTACCTCTCCCATTCAATTCACATTAAGATTCATTTTCAATTATCTTTATATACAGAAGATCAATTTAGTATATATTAAGTAAAGATTTCATCAGTTTGCACCCACACAGAAACACAAAGTGTAAAAATATAGTTTGAGTACTAGTTACAGCATTAATTCACATTGGATAACACATTAAGGACAGATCCTAAATGAGGAGTAAGTACACAGTGACTCCTGTTGTTGACTTAACAATTTGACACTCTTGTTTTTGGCGTCAGTAATCTCCTCAGGCTCCAGTCATGAGTTGCCGAGGCTATGGAAGCCTTTAGGGTTCGCTGACTTCGATCTTATTCCGA
The DNA here is from genome assembly GCA_949820135.1 of Sylvilagus floridanus. Lineage (NCBI taxonomy): Eukaryota > Metazoa > Chordata > Mammalia > Lagomorpha > Leporidae > Sylvilagus > Sylvilagus floridanus. The sequence continues at coordinate 74,790,605 of OX463225.1, read as the reverse complement.
CAGGGTCATAGTCAAAGTGGAAGTTCTCTCCTCCCTTCAGAGAAAGGTACCTCCTTCTTTGATGGCCCCATTCTTTCCACTGGGATCTCACTCGCAGAGATCTTTCATTTAGGTCCTCTTATCTTTTTTTTCCCCAGAGTGTCTTAGCTTTCCATGCCTAAAATATTCTCATGGGCTCTTGAGCCAGATCTGAATGCTTTAAGGTCTAATTCTGAGGCCAGAGTGCTGTTGAGGACATCTGTCATTCTATGAGTCTGCTGTGTATCCTGCTTCCCATGTTGGATCATTCTCTCCCTTTTAATCCTATCAGTTAGTATTAGCAGACACTAGTCTTGTTTATGTGATCCTTTTGACTCTTTGACCTATCAGTATGATCAACTGTGAACTGAAATCATTCACTTTAGTGAGATGGCATTGGTATATGCCACCTTGATGGGATTGTATTGGTATCCCCTGGCACATTTCTAACTCCACTGGTTGGGGCAAGTCAGCTTGAGCATGTTTCAAATTGTACATTTCCTCCCTCTCTTATTCCCACTCTTATATTAAACAGAGACCACTTTTCAGTTAAATTTAAACACCTAAGAATAATTGTGTGTTAATTTCAGAGTCCAGTAACCTCTTAATGGAGTCTTTTTGTTCCCTTTTATATAGAATTATATCATCTGCAATCAGGGATAGTTTGACTTCCTCCTTTCCAATTTATATCCATTTGATTTTTTTTTTTACCCAGTAAATATGGCTAAAACTTACAGAATTGTAATGGAAAGAAATGGTGACAGTTGAGAATCCTTGTCAGGTTCTGGATTTTGATGGAAATGTCCCTACTTTTCCCCATTCAATATAATGATTTTTATCCTTCAATTTGTTAATGTGATGTATCACATTTATTGATTAGTCTATGTTGAACCATACCTGCATATCAGGGATATATCCCACTTGGTCCAGATGAGTGATCCTTTTTTTTTTTTAATATAGAAAGCTTTTATTTAAAGAATATAAATTTCCAAAGTTCAGCTTATGGATTACAATGGCTTTCCCCCCATAACCTCCTTCCCACCAGCAACCCTCCTCTTTCCCGCTCCCTCTCCCCTTCCATTCACATCAAGATTTATTTTCCATTCTCTTTATATACAGAAGATCAGTTTAGTACATATTACGTAAAGATTTCAACAGTTTGCTCTCACATAGGGACACAAAGTGAAAAACACTGTTGGAGTACTGGTTAAAGTATTAATTCACAATGTACAGCACATTAAGGACAGAGATCCTACCTGATATTTTTTTAAGAAAAATTGATTATTTATCTATGCAATTTCCAATTTAACACCAAGATTTTTTAATCATTTTCAATTATCTTTATATACAGAAGATCAATTTAGTATATACTAAGTAAAGATTTCATCGGTTTGCACCCACACAGAAACACAAAGTGTAAAAATACAGTTTGAGTACTAGTTACAGCATTACTTCACATAGGATAACACATTAAGGACAGAGATCCTACATGAGGAGTAAGTACATAGTGACTCCTGTTGTTGACTTAACAATTTGACACTCTTGTTTATGGCGTCAGTAATCTCCCCAGGCTCCAGTCATGAGTTGCCAAGGCTATGGAAGCCTTTAGGGTTCGCTGACTTCGATCTTATTCCGACAGGGTCATAGTCAAAGTGGAAGTTCTCTCCTCTCTTCAGAGAAAGGTACCTCCTTCTTTGATGGCCCTGTTCTTTCTACTGGGATCTCACTCACAGAGATCTTTCATTTAAGTCCTCTTTTCTTTTTTTTCCCCAGAGTGTCTTGGCTTTCCATGCCTAAAATATTCTCATGGGCTCTTGAGCCAGATCCAAACGCCTTAAGGGCTGATTCTGAGGCCAGAGTGCTATCTAGGACATCTGCCATTCTATGAGTCTGCTGTGTATCTCGCTTCCCATGTTGGATCGTTCTCTCCCTTTTTGATTCTATCAGTAATTAACACACAATTATTTTTAGGTGTTTAAATTTAACTGAAAAGTGATCCCTGTGAAATATAAGAGTGGGAATAAGAGAGACAGGAGATGTACAATCTGTGACATGCTCAATTGGTCTTGCCCTAAATGATGGAGTTAGAATTGTGCCAGGGGATTCCAATACAATCCCATCAAGGTGGCATGTACCAAGGCCATCTCACTAGTCCAAATGATCAATTTCAGTTCATAATTGATCACACTCATAGGTCTAAGAGTCAAAGGGATCACACAAACAAGACTAGTGTCTGCTAATACTAACTGATAGAATCAGATGAGTAATCTTTATGATGTTTTCTTGGATTTGATTAGCTAGTATTTTGCTGAGGATTTTTGCATCAATGTTCAATAAGGATATTGGTCTATAGTACTTAATTTTTGTTACATGTTTTTCTGGTTTTGGAACAAAAATGATCCTGGCCACATAGAAGGTGTTTAGAAAGATTTCCTCCCTTTCAATTTTTTTTGAATAGTTTGTTGTTAGTTCTTTAAAAAATTAGTAGAATTCAGTAGTGAAGCCTTCTGGTCCTGGGCTTTTCTTTGTTGGGAAGATCTTTACTACTAACTCAATTTCCATCTTTGTTATTGCTCCATTTAGATTTTCTGAGTATTCATGACTCAGTTTGGTAGATTGCATGTGTCCAGGAATCTATACATTTCTTCCAGGTTTTCCATTTTGTTGGAATACAGCTCTTTGTAGTAATTCCTGATGTTTCTTTTATTTCTGTGGTATCCATAGTTACATATCCCTTTTCACCTCTGATTTTATTGATTTGAGTCTTCTTTTTATCTTTTTTTAATTTAGTTGGGCAAATGGTGTATCAATTTTGTTTATTTTTTTAAAAAAGCAGTTCTTAATTCTACTTATATTTTGTCTCTTTTTTTTTTTTGATGCAAAAACATGAGGATTTATTAATCATTTGTACAAATGGGCTTCCCCTTCAGTAATGGCGAAGAGAGAGGCCACGAGCGGCAGTCTACAGCAGTTTTTAAAGAGAAGAACCACAAGATTAGCATATTTCGCGTGCTTTGGTTTGATTGGCCAGTTTGAAGGTTACCAAGAGTACTCATTGGATCCTTTAGATGGGGGACGTGGCTATCCCACGTGGGCACCTGGGCGGGAGTTACAACCAGTTTTCTTCCTGGGGAAACCGGAACTGGGGAGTGGCTAACCTGGGGGGAATTCCTCGGGTCTTTCATTCCCCCCTTTTCCTTTTGAACTAATTTTAATCTTAAAATTTAGGGTATTTTAATAGTCTTGAGAGCCTGGTATTGTTGGGTTAACACTAGGGCCTGAATGACGGACAGCCGTTCATGAATGAGCTGGATGTCTTTATATTACACACACATAAGCTCATAACTGACTGCCTACCTAACATTTTCCCCTCAAGAGGTAATACCCAAAATTCTTCTTTGGGATTATGGATGGAGTTCCGTTTTCTGTAACTTCTTCGAAGCTGGCACATGGGTGTCGAGGGGGATTTGGGTATTTCCTCTTGCTATCTGTCTTATGGTGTGTGACAGTGGCCTTGGAGAGACTGTCCTGCTCGGTCCAGAGGGCTGATCAGGTCGTCCATGGAATGGGCTGGAAGCCTTGTCTGACGACCATTTGGGGTTGACAGCTTTTATTCTGTTAGAGACAAAACAAACAAGGGCATTAAAAACATAAGGTCCAAAGAGAAGCAGCAAGATTACAGAAGTTATTGGGCCAAGGAGAGGAAATAGCCAGGATTTCCATGACCAGATGTCAGGCCAGCAATCCCGGCCCTGCTTGGCCTGGTCCTGGAGCTGTTTGGCTTTGTCCAGGAAAAGTACGAATTTGGGTTTGTACCTGTCCAGTCTGATTGACCCAGAGACAATATTCTTCCTGGAACATGGCACAGATACCTCTCGGAGCAGCAGTTAGCATGTCCAATATTTTCCTTCATAACCTTTCCACACACCCTCTTTAACTTACTTTAAACATTCCATCATTTCCATTCCAGTCTAGAGTAAACTAGCCATCAGGATAAAGTCATTCTTACAAACCATGTCCTTTTCTTATTAAAAACTCTTTCCTTCTTAACCTTTCTTACCAAGAACACTCTTACCAAGCACACATTTTTAAACTTGTGATGTTTTTCATAGAGCCTGGTTGGCTATTACCGGAAGATTGAGGTCTCCATGCAAAGTGAAGGTGCCTTACAAATCCCTTGTATGATCAAGAGCTCTGGTTAAGGCAATCAGTTGTGCTCACTGAGCAAAAGTTCCTGGGGCAGAGCACGCTTCAATAATATGCCATGCCTAACTGTTGCATACTCTGAGAAGTGGGTCCCGTCTGACAAAACTCTCTCTCTCTGTAACCATCTACATTTGCTGTTATTTAGGGGGCTGTCTTTTAGGTCCCTTCTGTTGGCATAGATCAAGTCTGTAGTCTCAGTACAGGAGTGGAGGGGACCACTTTCCCCTGGGACTGGCATTAAAGTAGCTGGGTTTAGAGTAGAGTAATGCCTTCTTTTTACCTGAGGGTTTTCTAGAAGGAGGACCTGATACATTAGTATCCTGTTATCTGTAAGCCAGTGAGAGCCCCTTTTGCTAATAAGGTATAAAGGGCGATATCTTGCCCCAGTGCAATTTTAGACGCCTCCTCTGTCAGCAAGGCAGCTGCTGCCATTATCCTTAGGCAGTGAGGCCATCCTTGTGCAACCATGTCTAAGGTTTTAGAAAAGTAGCCCACAAGTTGCTTAGCAGGTCCCAGATCCTGAGTTAACCCTCCTAAGGTGACTCCCTGCCTCCCAGTGAAGTACAGCTGGGAGGGTCTCTCTGGGTTTGGCAGTCCTAGTACAGGGGCTTTAGCCATAGCATCCTTGAGCTGAGCAAAGGCTGTGGTTTGCTCTTTCCCCCAAAGGAAGGGGCCTGGTTTAGGAACTGTGCTGTTTCCCTGTATCTAGGAACCTGATAGAGAAAACTGGGACTGCCTGAAGTTTGCAGAAGTAGGAATTTGCTGCATGGCCCATATCCTCTCAGGGGCAGGTTTTCTCTCCCCAGGGGTGAGGATAAGGGTTAAATAATTAATACTCTAATGGACTAGCTATGCTTTGTTTTCCTCTGGATACCCAGTAGCTAGTTTTGCTAGGAAGTTAAGCCAATGTACCAGACTAGAGTCTCAGGTTGGGAAAGGAGACAGACTCATTCACATTTAACCATTTAAATTATGGATTATTGTGCACCCCCCTCAAGAGATAGCCCTTTAAGTCCTCAGTGAGGACCTGTCCAAATAGGTGCAGGACTATCTGAATTAGCTGTTACTGAAAGCCCCGTTTTTAGGAACTGGCAGGGAGGGCTTTTTAAGCTTAATACTACTGGATAGACTTTTAAGGCCTGGCTGGGTATGTGAGGCCCAGACCTATCCATGGGGTGCTGGAAGAGAATTGCAAGAGATGCAAATCTCCTTTAAGGGAGGCTCTGGTCCTGGGCTTGTTGACTTGCATTACATGGCTGGACTAGGAGGAGAGCTGAATAGGAGGCTGATAGAAATAGGCAACTTGCGTTTCACTGACCCTAGGCCATCCCCTCCATAGCAGTGGCTGGAGCTGGAAGCTGGGCAGAGCCAAAGGCTTTTTAGCTCGGGGCCACAAGGTCTGCGGTTCTGAACCAGGAGTCCTTCGACACCCAGGGCAGTTCCGTGTCCAGTGGCCTTGCTCTTGGCAGAGCTGACAGAAGGCAGTTGCTGTCACGACAGCTGCTTGCCCAATGCCCTGGCTCCTTATATCAGCAACAGGTGCCGTTTGGGGTGCACTGGCCTTGCTGGGTCTCCTTGATGCCAGATCACCATGCAGAACAGCCATTGATTGGCCTGTTGCCTATCCTTATAGCGCTCCTGCTGCTAGCTTGCTCCTCGTTCTCCTGGTCTCTAATAAAGCAGACCAAGGAGGCAGCCTCTATGATGTCAGTCAAGGGGGTGCTCAACCCAACCCTGATTTTGAGATTTTTTTTTCCTCAGGGTGAGCTAGAAAAACTATGGTCATGGGCAAATTCTGACACTTAGAATTTTCCTGCGAGTTAAAACCGTGCCCATGAGGAGAACTATGACCTTTTAGGTAAGATCAACTGTGGTGACCTGCTTGCACACTTTGAGGTCATCAGTGCAGCTTCCTATTTATCCCTCAGTTTGGTTTAAAAGGGAGTTCTGCCCATTTACCGCATACACCAAAAAATCAATCTAGCTGTCACATTATTTTATAGTTTAACCTCTTATTCTGGCTATGCTGTTTGGTGTCCTATACTGTGGCCAGGCATTACTACAGAAAAGGTCAGTCAGCCCTTACATAAGGTCTGGGGATCAAACCGTACATCACAGTGGAGAGTCCTGCAGAACAGTAGTAACTTCCCTTCTGGAAGAGAAAAGAGGAGAAGTGAGGCAGCGGGTTGGGTCTCTAGCCTGACTTCCTGGGCTTTCAGACTTAACTGGCAGTTTAACCAGTGCTTACTGTGTAGCCTGACTTAGAGAAATTGTGACAGAGGGGTCCGTCATCCTTTGGCTTCTGGATGTTTACCGTGTAGCCAGTGGACACTAGAGCTTTCTCGGGCTCCTGGAACCCAGTTCTCTAGCATCTGCCGCATAACCCTCTCCAATCGTCTCTAAGTCTCTTTTGGAACACCTTTTTTTTTCTTTTGACTAGACCTCCCATTTGATCCGCATTGAACTAGCAATGCCTAGTTGTTCAGCGTTAGCTGGACAGAGACTTTGTCAATCCCTCTTAAAGGATCTGGCTTCTGAGCCTGAGACTGGAGCAGCTAGAAAGAAACACATTTACAGCTGAAGGTTAGCATTATTTTACATTTTGGCACCACTTAGAACCTAAACAGCCAATTGATTATTATCTCTGCAAGATGAGAGATATACCTTTTGAGATCTCTAGGGGCCCTCTGGAGATACCAAAAGTCCAGAGAATTTAGAACTTTGATTTTTAGAAAGTCTGTTAAAGGTGCCAAGAGAACTTAGAGTACAAATTTTTTAACATTCTGAAATGATAGCCATTTACTTAGAGTAATTTTAACACTTTTAGACCAGATTTAACCATAATGATATTTAACAATGCTTTTTATCAATTTGAACTTAACATAGACAGTAGAGTACACAATAGATTACTTTGGCAGAACATGAATTTTAGGTCTCTTATTGTCAAATAAACCAGAAATAAAAACCTTGAATATTAGAGTTAGCACAAAAAAATCATCACATAACTTAGAATTATCTAACAGTCAAAGAGCTTACACGATCTAACTTTAGAAATGAGAGAACAACCAATTAAGCAGACACTGTTGAAATAGATGTTACAGTTTTTGCAAAAACAGATTCCAAGATTTATGATTTAGATCATTCCCAGATATTTACTAACATTAGTGTACATTTTTTTTCAACAAAACCCCATTGTTATAACAGAAGATCAGACTTTAACTTTAGGTCAGTGTAATTTTGGCATTAGCACTCAACATAAAGAAAACTTTGTAAATAATTTTAGAATTGTAAACCTTTTAAAACTTTTTGTGACTCGCTTACACCTTTTGAAATTTTACACCCGTAGTTACTTTTACATAGTCTTCAATTGTCATGTATGGACGGCCTATGAGAATACATGCTAACAAATTTAAACAGTCTTTTTTTATCAAATTTGAGATGTTAAAAATACACACAATACATTTTCCCATGTTTTACTTAGCACTGATGCCTAGATAACTTAAAACACCGAGTTATTAATGAATACCACACCATTATCTGAATTAAAGGTCAAAATTACATTTCCATGCTTTTAAGTAACATAAGGATAACACCTGAGCAGCAACAGGGACACTAGTGCATGTTTACAACTTTGAAAAGATCTTCATCATTAAGAGAAACAAGTTTAAAGCATATCAAAGACATGTAAAACTGAGCAAGTGAGCCACCTAGCAAACCGAGCAAACTGGAAGGGCGTTTGCATTAACTTAGTTCTCTGAACCAATCTGTATTGGCTTACTTTAGTTAACAACATAAAGGCCTGTATACCCAGAATTTACCCTCATTTTCATGAGACCACTCTAGCTGGAAAGCAAAAACATGAAGTGTGACACCATATACAACATTTTAATACATTTTACATAATTTGAATTGGCTCAAGCAGCTGTTACTTTAACAAATTTTAGAGTCTCCTTCTTTGAGAGTTCCAGGGATCCGACTGGAAGCCCAAAGTTGGAAGACTCGGTTTAGAATTTAAGCTGTCAGAGAGTCAAACCATTTAGCCAAAATCAGCATGTTTCTGATCAGTTGGGTAATTACTCAAACATTAAAAACAGATAAACAATGTAAACAACTTCGCATTGCAGTTCTCCCAATTAAGACTCTAATGACAATAGAAAAAAAATGCGAAACCTTTAAGACAGGTGAGCCCTCTCATCAGATAAGTCAGGAACAGTAGCACAGAAAAGAACCAGTTAAAGGTTTCCATTAACTGCAAAGAGAAAAACCCATCAGGTCGGGAAGGGTTAATAGCTTAAGGCCCTGGCTCTCTTAGGTAAGGCCAGCAGTAGTATCCAATTGGGAATTTCTCCAGGGGAGGAAAGAAAAGCAGCCCAGGGGGAGGGGCGTGCTCTTCCTAGAGGAATCTGGCTATACTTGTCAGGGCAGGCCACGTGGACTGGATCCAGAGGAAGGCCTGGCAGAAATGACCTTGGGGTCGGGTAAATGCGCCGTTTCCCCAAGAGTGCTGGGAACCTCCTATAATTTAACCAAAACCAGATTAATCAGGACTACTGCAAACACTCAATTAAAACAGATAGTTAACTTTAGCTCCTTTTCAGATTCAATCCTCAGACAATCAAAGCTTAGCAACAGTAATAGTTCACAAAAACTTTAAGATGCACCAGAGTTACCATAAGCTGCAAAGACAGAAAACCTTCTACCAGGTTGGAAAGGGCTAACTGGTAACAGTTTTTTTTTTCCTAGGTGGAGAAACCTGTGGAATTTCCCCCTCCCCTATAAATCTCAGCTGGAGGAGAGCATACGGAAAAGGCCTCATGGTGGGGGAAGGATGAAAGACGAAACAAAGACCAAGGAACACAGACTCACACACACAAGACAAACAATACAAGTCAAACAATACAAGTCAAACAATACAAGTCGCGACTACAGACCGGCATTTCAGGCGGGAGTGGCCATTCCGGCCAAGCTCCCAGGAAGGAGAGAGAAAAATCCCTCCCTCCCAATTCAGGCGGGAGCCCCCATCCCGGGCTAAGCTCCCCAGACCACCACTAGAGCGTCCTCTAGGGCAAGACCAGGGGGGACTCCGGACACGTCTGTCTCCTCCCCTGGTCCGATGCAGATACAGGTCCTGTACAGGCACAGAATACAGATTTAAACACTAGCCGGACAACAAAAAGGACGTAACAAACATAAAACAAGAAGCTTACCTCCAACAGGTCAAGGAATTGGGTCTGGGAGCGTCCAAAATGTCTCGGTGGGACCTCCAAATGAAGGACCCCTAAATCGGGAATCCAACATGCTCGGGTGGTCGCTCAAAGACCCAAACTCCAGACCAAGTTGATGCAAAAACATGAGGATTTATTAATCATTTGTACAAATGGGCTTCCCCTTCAGTAATGGTGAAGAGAGAGGCCATATTTTGTCTCTTTTTCTGTTTCAGTTTTATTTACTTCTTCTCTAATTTTAATTATTTTTTCTTCCACTAATTTGGGGTTTGGCTTGTTCTTATTTTCTCTAGGTGCTTGAGATCCACTGATAGATCCTTGATTGATGGCTTTCCATTTTCTTGATGTAGGCACTAATTGGTAAAAAGTTCCCTCTTAACTCCTTTTGCTGTATCATATAAGTTTTTTTTAAGGATTTATTTTATTTATTTGAAAGACAGAGTTACAGGGATTGGTAGAGAAAGAAAGAGAGGTCTTCCATCTGCTGTTTCACTCCCCAGATGGCCACAACAGCTGGAGCTGCACTGATCTGAAGCCAGAAGCCAGGATCTTCTTATGGGTCTCCCACATGGGTGCAGGGGCCCAAGGACTTGCACCCTATTCTACTGCTTTCCCAGGCCATAGCAGAGAGCTGGATTGGAAGAGGAGCAGCCAGGGCTAGAACCAACTGCCACATTGGGATGTCAGTGCTTTAGGCCAAAGCTTTAACCGACTGCGCCACAGTGCCAGCCGCATCATATAAGTTTTGATATGTTGTATTGTTCTTGTTGTTCGTTTCCAGGATTTTTTGGATTTCCCTTTTGATTTTTTCTATGATTCACTGTTCACTCAAGAGTGTGTTGCTAAAACTTTATGTGTTTGCATATTTTCTAGTGTTTATTAAGTTGTTAATTTCTACTTCATTCCATTGTTGTCAGAAAAGATATATGGTATGATTTTGATTTTTTTGAATACGCTGATATATACTTTATGAATTACTGTATGAGCTATCCTATAGAAAGTTCTTTGTGATGTTGTAAAGAATGTGTACTTTGTGATGAAAAGTCCTGTAGATATCATTTAGGTCCGTGGTCCATAGTGTTGATTAGCTCTGCTGTTTCTTTATTGATTTCCTGTGTATTTGAAATCACCACTGATGAAAGTAGAGTTTTGAAGTTCTCCATTATTATAGCATTAGAGTCTATGTCTCCCTTTAGATTCATCAATATTTGTTTTAAATAGGATCTCTAGCATTGGTGCATATATATATATATATATATATATATATACATATACATATATATATATTTAGTATAGTCTCATCTTCCAGTTGAATTGATCCCTTCATTCTTACATACACTAGAACTGCAAGCAGCAGCTTTACTTGCTATTCCACAGTGCCTGCCCCTCAATTGTATTTTTACTAGATTTTCTGCCTTTCCTTCTACATAATGATACCCATCATTCTCTGTTTCTGTGTGTAGCACATCCTTAAGAATCATGAGTAAGGCTTGATAAGTTTTGGCAAATTCTTTCATTTTCTTTTTTTTGTAAGGTATTTATGTCACCTTTGTTTATAAATGTGAACTTTGCTGGGTTCAGTATTATGGGTTGATAGCTCTTTTATTTTAGGACTTGAACTATTTTTCTCTACTCTCTCCTAACCTGTAAGATTTCTGATGAGATATCAGCTCTTAGTGTAATTGGGATTCTCTGAAGGTAATCTGGTTTCGCTCATGCACATTTTAACATCTTTATGTTTCACTGTTGAAAGATTCACTATAACATGTTGTGGACTCTTTTCAGAGTCCTATGGGCTTTCTGTACTTGAATGTCCATTTCTTTCTCCAAATTAAGTAAGCCTTATGCTATTATTTTGCTGAATAGCCCTCTTATACATTCTCTCTTTCCACATCTTCAGAAACTCCTATTACATGTATGTTTGATCACTGTTAGTATCCTATATATTTTGAACACTATTTTAAGTTTTTTGATCATTATTTTCAGTTCAATTTTTTATACTCTTTTTTTTGTCTGAATGAGATGTTTCCTAGGATTTGTCTTCCAGCTCAGATATTCTTTCTTCTGCTTTACCAAGTCTGTTGTTAAAGTTTCCACAGTATTTTCTTCACGACATATTGAATGCTTCATTTCAATTATTTCAGTTTGACTTCTTTTCAGTATCTCTATAGGCAAAATTTTTCATCTAAATCATGAATGAATTTCTTTATCTCATGAATTTGTTTCTCTGTGTTTTTGAATAATCATAAGATTATTCTTTTGAATTCATTTTCAGACATTTTTATCTATATCTTCATCTTCAAATTCTGATACTGAATTTTTGATGTGTTCCTTTTGGAGAGTCATATTGTATTCCTTGTTATTGTTTATTTCATTTCTGCATTTATTTTTAGGCATTTGTGAAATACTTGTTGGTTTTGTCCTCTGATAGATTTTATCTCCGAAATATGCTTTTGTGGCTTCGTGGAGTGTCTGCTGAATCAGCGGATTTCCAGAGGTGTGTGCTGGGTGAGGTCAGAGAACTCTAGTCAGTGCTTAAGGGTTGGGACAGGAGTCCAGGGTGACATCCAAGTTGGATGCGGTACATTTCCTTTATTTTCAGGTAGGGGGTATGGAGGGAGGCTAGGGGACTGGAGCCTGATGGTACCTAGCATCTGCATTTAAGGCACTGTTTGGGGGCTCAGTTTCACTGGTGAGTTATAAAAGCTTGAGCCTCATCCCACCCAGCACCACTTGGACATTCTGTTTGAGTTGTTATCCCTTGCTACCGCATATCCTCCTGCCATTGCAGCCTACCAATAGGAGAAGCAGCTAAGGAGAGGCAGCTAAGCAGGAGGCCCTTGCCACAACCTGTGCTATACTGTTTGAATATCAGCCTGCAAAAATTCAAGGTAAATAAACACACTTTTCTTCATAAATAGCCTCCCTTGAGTATTTCTTTATAGGAAGAAAACACCAAGTAATAGAAAAGGATTCAAAGGCAATCAGAATATGTTGCTGATGGATATGTTCTCTATCTTGATTGTGGTAATGGTTTCACATACATATACATGTATCAAAATTTATCAAATTATATACTTTAGATTTGTGAAGCTCACAATATGTCTTTTATATTTCAATAAGGAAAAATTGGAAAAAAAAACCCTTTGGCTTCTGTCATTAGGAGAATGGAGTTGCCATCAAGTGAAGAAGGAGAATATATTTGAGGGAAGATTAAGTGTTTGATTATGGATATATTATATTTGACAAGTTTCTAGGCATCTAAATGAGCTATCAAGAGAATACTTGAATACAAGTTTGGAGTTTGAAGAAGAGCTATTGGCTGGAGATAGCTGTGAGAGTCAATGGTATTTAAAACCTTGGTAGGTACTCAATAGATGTTTATGATTGTCTTGAGGAATGCATTTCTGAATCTTCCAACATTTCTAGATGTTATTGATGAGAAATTTCCACATATGATTGTATTATACAAATTATACCATGACAGGTGATCCATACATGATACTTCTTTTTCCCCAGTGAGTTCAGTTTTTTAAAAATGTATATTTGCATGTTTTGTCTGTCTATTAAAGCTCTCTAGGACTACTTGGGAAGGGAGCTATGAGTCTATCAAAGAGCTTTCTTCAGAAGGGAAGTTTGAAAGCTAGTGCTTAGAAGTCTGTGCTAATGACCTGGTAATTGTTTTAATGGATTTTCAATGAAGTGTGAAGTTCTCTGCTGACTTTTCAACAAAGTGTAAAGTATGGCAAAGTGTGTGAGAGAGTTATTCTCACTCCTATGAATTTGTCTCTATTTGCAGAATCAAGAAGCATTGCCAAGTGTAGCTTTGGTTACTTTATCAATACAAATCTTCTATGAGTGTGAGCATTCCAGAAACCTTTTTTGGTTATCTTTATGAAGCAGAATTGTACAAAAATTCTAGCTGCCATTGGAGATGCAATCAACCCTTTCCACCAAAGGAAAGACCTGAGCAGATACAGGATCAAGGGCTCTTGAGGGGCTTGCCTAGAATCTGGGCAGGATTGCTGCTCATGAATTTCTTCTGCTTCCCACCTGGAAGGGAACGTATACCTCTCCAGGGTTTCTCACTTCCCATTTCTAATATGTTTTGTCTAGAGGACCAGATGTTCCAAATATGGCCTCCCAATACCATACCAGTGAAAAAAATTTCTACATAATTGACATTAGCATTTCCACTTAGGTTTATTGCTGTGCTAAGCTATTTTGGGGTATGCGTTTTCACTAAACTGAGAAATGGTTCTGGATACGATACCCTTTCCCACAACGCAGAAAGGAAAGAGGGTGTATAATTTTGTGTGTTATGAGATCTGTTTCCTTCTGCTTCTTTTTGTTGGCATCTAATGGATTGGAGGGCATGGAATGATCCAATGTTGTTTCTTGTTTAGGCTTCAAGTCTATGCTCTCTATGCCAGCTCTTTAGTAGAAATACTACTAAGAGGACATCAAGGCCCCTGAAATCTCTACCCTTGGGTGGAATTCAGCCCCAGGCAAGGTGATAATATGAAGGAGTCAATCTCGTCATAGATCTGAACTGCATTGAGGTTATTTGTGTTGCAGCAAATTAACAGAGTTAGACTATGCTTGGTCAGATTCCTCAGAAACAGACACTGGGGTGGAGATTTGCATATAGGAGTTTTATTGGGAGGTACTCTTAGGAACAGCACCTGGGAGTGAGTGAGGCAAGCAGAAATGGATGGAGGAAGTGGAGCTACAGAGGTTTAACTGCAACAAAGGTCTCAGTTCTTCTTATGGGGAGCTCTGGAGCTGAGGTATGCCTACACGGTTGTTCCAAATTGAAGCAAGACAGCTGGTGCTTGTATTTTTCTGTAAGCTAATCATTAGTTACAGGCTGCCCTTGGGGAGAGACTGAAAACTTGTGGAAGACATCTCCCTTTGGCAGGTGACTGTTCTTGAATTGGGACTCGAAATTAGTTATCAATAGCCAATGAACCTACTAGCTAGGGGAATGAGTGCCTCAATCCCCACGGGAAGCTGGTCCATCTTCTACTGCTTTCCCAGGTCATAGCAGAGGGCTGGATTGGAAGTGGAACAGCTGAAATTTCAATGGACACCCATATGAGATGCTGGCACTGCAGGTGGTTGCTTTAGAGGCTACAACACAGAAACAGCCCCCTGTAGTTTTTTTTTTTTTTTAAATAAAGTTGGAAGCAGTAGATAGATCATTTGCAACGTTCTACTTTTCCATGTTATCTAATATCCATGCTTCATTCATTTAAGCCATGTGCTGGTCTCCTGCTAGTTTGAGATTCTGGTTTTGATACAACCCCTCCAATCTGCAAATGAATAACAAGTGGCCCAATGAGAGGTCTCATCCTCACAGTTCCCAGTAATGTGAAACTCATATAATGACACCCATATTTAATTTACCAAATACTACTTGGTTGAACACTAATGGTATGCTCCATCTGTTTTGTCTGTGAAAATACAAAGGATATATAGATTTGTTTTTAATTTTTCCTTTCTTTTTGGGGGAGATTCTCAAACATTGATAGGGTTCTAGTATGGGTGGAGGATCAAGGTAACAGCAATTTTCAGCATACATTTGTGGATGCACATTGCTAAATTACTTTAGTGACCCATAGAGTTACTTTAAGTTCTAGAGCTGTGCAGGTTTGGCACCACATCTAAGCCTTTTTTCTTTTTCTTTTTTTTGACAGGCAGAGTGGACAGTGAGAGAGAGAGAGACAGAGAGAAAGGTCTTCCTTTGCCCTTGGTTCACCCTCCAATGGCAGCCGCAGACGGTGCACTGCGCAGATCCAATGGCAGGAGCCAGGTGCTTATCCTGGTCTCCCATGGGGTGCAGGGCCCAAGCACTTGGGCCATCCTGCACTGCACTCCCTGACCACAGCAGAGAGCTGGCTTGGAAGAGGGGCAACCGGGACAGAATCCGGTGTCCCGATCGGGACTAGAACCTGGTGTGCCGGCACTACAAGGCGGAGGATTAGCCTGTTGAGCCACAGCGCAGGCCATCTAAGCCTTTTTTTCTATATCTCCTTTTGTGTTCACTATCAGGTGGAGCTAATCTGGGTGCTGAAGCTCCAAAACAGCTCCAGGATAATTAACCCTTGTTGTCTGTTACTAAGTTGGAAAGGAAATCTGAATTAAAGCCAGTGGTGAAGTCAAACTTATAAGTTCTCTTTGATAACTTTGCATAGGACCAAAGATAATAGGATCTCTTGCTAAATAGAAGTGCTTAAATAGTTTTGCCTCTTTACATTGACCGTTCTACTATGGGAAAAAGCCAGCTCCAATATCATGGAGTATCCATGACATTTCATGAGTGATTCTGGTTGACAAACTGGGTAAGGTCTGGAAGATTTCTTCCATCAGATCAAGTATGATTTGAAACAAACATAGATACTGGAAAGTAGTATTTGCTCAGATTTGCCTCCACTGTTGCCTTTATGCTGCTAAGATTGTTAGAAGTGGTACAGGGTGGACCTAGAGTGAGTGGCGTCTGCTCATCTCCTGTCAACCTCAGCCTAACACAAGTCTTGAATGTTGCTGGAACATCATTAGATCTGCTTTGCTCTTGTGTTGCATTCAATTGGCTTCTTCTGATAACAAAGCTCCTGTTAACCTCTATTTATCCTGTTACTATTTATTCCCACTCCTTTCAATGAGTTGTGCTACTAACTTACCTAAAGGATTATTCAAAGCAAGTGGGTTTTATGGTTTTAATGTATTTTCCCCTCCTAAAGTCGTGTTGAAACTTAAACTCCAAAGCAACAGTATTTATTTTTTATTTTTTGACAGGCAGAGTGGACAGTGAAAGAGAGAGAGACAGAGAGAAAGGTCTTCCTTTTGCCATTGGTTCACCCTCCAATGGCCACTGTGGCCAGTGCGCTGCAGGTGGCGCACCGCACTGATCCGAAGGCAGGAGCCAGGTGCCTCTCCTGGTCTCCCATCGGGTGCAGGGCCCAAGGAGCTGGGCCATCCTCCACTGCACTCCCGGGCCACAGCAGAGAGCTGGCCTGGAAGAGGGGCAACCTGGACAGAATCTGGCATCCTGACAGGGACTAGAACCCAGTGTGCCGGCCCCAAAGCAACAGTATTAAGAGGCTTAGTCTTTAGGAGGAGACTGAGTCATCAGTTTTGTCCTTGTGATGGGAATGAGTGTCTTTATAGAAGGGCTTCACGGAGAACACTCCTCCCCCCATCCCATCCCTCCCACTATGTAAGGTCACTCTGTTTCTACCCTCCAGAGCAACAAGGCACCATGTTGGAAGTAGAGACTGGATCCTCAGCAGACACCAAACTTTCTGATGCCTTGATCTTGGACTTCTCAGCCTGCAGAACTATGAGAAATACATTTCTGTTCTTTATAAATTGCTCAGTCACAGGTATTCTTTTTTTAAATCACAGCACAAAGAAACTAAGATAGTGAGTTTATTGGAATAATTAATACATACCTCAGAAGTGACAATTACAGCTTAGCCGTGGCTTTGGTATGGGGAGAGACAGGCTGATCTTGCATGTCTTACTGTTTGTTTCTTCTCACAGACCTTATAGAAAAAAATGAACTGAATCATGCTTAATGCTAAACTTTAAATTTATTTTAGAAATTTTTCTCCCTTTTTGGTGCCCACACTCATAAATATACTGTCTCTTAAATATTAATTCAGCTTTGTTATTTAATCAAAAAGCTTCTCTGTTCTTATCTTATTTTATATTATCCTTTGGTGAAGCATATCAGAAGCACCAAAATACTACATAATTTATATCAACAGCTTCTTCTTTCTCTTTCAAACTTTCATTTTCATGGACAAGTGACACTTTTGTAACTCCTTGGAGACTATCATTAAATCATTCCCCAGGGTCAATCTTCCCTTTAACAGTCAGTAATAAAATAAATCAATATTCTAGAGTTTGAAAGAAGATGAGCTACCTTTTAGAAACCTTAAGATTACACTATTTCCCCTCTTTTTTTTTTTAAGATTTTTTTGTTTATTTATATGAGAGGCAGAGTTGAAGACAGAGAAAGATCTTCCATCTGCTGGTTCACTCCCCAAATGGCTGCAACAGCTGTAACTGGGCCGATCAGAAGCCAACAGCCAGAAGCCAGGAATTTCTTCAGGGTCTCCCATGTGGGTGCCGGGGCCCAAAGACTCTAAGGTAGAGTAGTAGCCGGGGCACAAACCGGTGCCCATATGGAATGCCACACTGCAAGTGGAAGCTTAGCTTGCTATGCCAGAGTGCTGTCCTCTATCCCCCCATTTTTAAATGTGTACTTCTTTGTCACTTGAAAACATCAAATCCCCCCTTTTTAAAATGTTGTACCAGTTTTTCTCTTGGTTCATCTTATGTTAGAATCCTAGCTGTCCTTATTTGCATGTTTATATCCACCATTAATCTCACCTTACTATTTGTTTGGGCTTTGTGTCTTTGTACTCATTGCCCACAAATGTTTGGGATATGTTTTCACATCCATTTCTTCAAGAAATATTTCTGGTGGGGCTTCTGTTGTGTCAAATGCCTTGGATGTAATGTGACTTGTAGAGGATCTTACTCAGGGATGCCTATGCTCAGGATCTCTGCTCTGCCTTCAGTGCACTGCCATGGGTCAGGGATTCAGGGCAGAAAGTGGCATAGACACTGCTTGTGAGCAGTGGAAATAAGCATCATTACTGGGTAGTATGCAAATGTGGTGGGGAGGTCCGGAGAAATGAAACATAAACACGCCTGCTGAGAGGTAGGGGATTTTTTCTGGAGGACCTGATATCTGAGCTAAATACTAAAGAAAAAAGGGGAGTTATCCACGTTAAAAATGAGTGAAAAGGCATTGCTGGGAGACCACACAAGCACAGGTTTGGTGAATCCAAAAAACCATTGTGTAATTGGAATAATTCAAAATAATTTGATTATTTCTAGAGTGGACATGAAAAGACAGCAATTGGGGTAGGAGGTAAATGGGAAGATGAGGGCCAGAACTGGGCCAGCTTGAAGAAACCTTTCTATGCCATTGTAGGTAGTTTAGTTTTTAATCTACAGACAACAGGGAACCATTGAGACATCTTCAGGGGAAGAATATAAGCCTTTGGGGTGTAGGCTACTTTCTGGAGTGCTAGGGGAATATATTGGAAGGATTGAGTTCTGGGGCAGGGAAACCAATTTCAAAGTGTCTGTCATCTCCCAGAGGATGCAGGAGCACAGCAGAGACTCTGGAAGGGGTAGAATTAGAAAAAAAGAGACCCATGCGAAAATTGTTTAGGAAACATGCTTGTCTGTGAGAGGTGAGCAGCGTGGTTGTGCTGTCATCACTCCTGAGTGGGCCTAGGCACAGCATTTGTGGTGGTGCATGGAGAGAGAAGGGCATCGTCCTTTTCTGAAATGATACCCAACCCCTTTGTGCTCTGTCAATATATTAGGCATCTGACTCCACAAGGGTAATGCTCATGAGGCACCAAATTGCCTGAAGTGGGTCCAACATGTTACTCTCAAGTTTTCTTTTCTTCCTTGAATATCTGAAGCTTAATCCCACTGAGAAGAGCTGTCATTTTCTTCCCAGACAGGAAGCTGAACTGTCTTCTCAAACACCCCTGGGCTTTCTGAACTCACAAACCTTTCATTATAAGTACTTGTCTAACTTACAGCGAAGTTACACAGAGTTCTCACCATGTGTAATGCTTAAGATGCAGTTCACGGTGTACAGTTGTGCCCTTGGTACGTGGACCCCTCTAAGTAAACTGCCTCCATAGAGATTAAAGGAATTGTTCTTTGAATTTGGGGAGTGGGTCTCAGTAAGTGGGAGATGTTTTTTCTTCACCCAAAAATACTGGCAGACATATGTTAAATCCCTAATCTATAGAAACTTAAATAGCTGTTAGAAGAGAAAAAGTCAAATATCTTAAAAATTAATTCATTAAACTATTAAAATGTTTATTAAACATCTACTCTGTGTTCTGGTGCTGTCTAGTACTGGCTTATTTGCTGTTTCTCTGGAATTAGATAATGTGCAGATCAGGCCCTAAGGTCATGCAGACCACAAGCCTGTGCTTCTAAGTCAGTGGGAAGAAACCACACATGGCACCCCAGCTAGGAGACGGGCCATGCAAGGCTCATCTACCCAGGACAGCCGTATAGAACATGTGATGTAAAGAGAGGCCTTCTAGGGGGACCAAGTTTGTGTAAGACTAGTACAGGAGATAGAAGTTTAGTTGGACAATTGTCATGTTAAAAATCTTATTTCTTTTTAAAATCAAATTCACTATGTCTCCTCTGATTCCATACTATTCACAGTTCCTGTGCCAACCTCTATCTGTGCCACTATGGTTCAAACTCCTGCTCAGGTGCTACCTATTTCCAGGAGAAACCACCTGGATGACTTGTCTGTCCCAGTTACCTTCCATAGAACTTGTATCCCACTCCTGCTCACAGCTAAATTACTTGATATGATTGCCTCTGCTAGGACATGAGGCTCATGAAATATCTATTCCTCACTGTTGATTTTCCAACACATCCAGTCCAAAAAACCGTGAATACTTAACATGGGAGTGGCCCTCCATCAACCATCCATACACTGTCTCACTCCTGTGATTTTGGAAACTTCATCTTTACTGCCTTTGAATTGGCCAGTTTGCTTAGGCAAGGCTATTCATCCATCTTCCACCTCCAGCTCATCTTTTATTACTTGCAAACTCTTTGGGCTGCATTTTATCCATATGCACCTCCCATTCTCCCTTTCCCCTACTTACCTTACCTTATCACTATCTTCTTTTCCATGTCTTGTTGTTTTTTTCTTTTTCAGGGTCCTTTTTTTAAAAAAAAAAATTTATTTGAAAGAATTACAGAGAGGAGAGAGAGAGAGAGAGAGAGAGAATCTTCTATCTGCTGGTTTGCTTCCCAGATGGCTGTAATGGCCTGGGCTGGGTTCAGCTAAAACCAAGAGCCAGGAGCATCTTCCAGGTCTCCCACATGGCTGCCAGTGGCCCAAGCACTTGGGCCATTTTCTGCTGCTTTTCCCAGGCCATTAATGGGGAGATAGATTGGAAGTGGGGCAGCCAAGACTCCAACCAATGCCCATATGGGATGCTGGTGATGCTGGTGGTGGATTTATCAGCTATATCACAATGCCAGCCCCTATAAGGTCCATTTTTAAGATCTCACCCTCATGAGCCTTGACACATGGTCACCATTTGTATAGTTTATATTATTATTACTATGTACTTTTCAATACATTTATTCATAATTATTACACTAGTCATTCATTCATTAAGTCATCTGTTCATCCATTTTTGTCAGCAAACAGTTCTAAGTGATTATTACATATCAGAAACTGTATTGCACACTGGAGACATGTTGGGGAATTTGACACAAGTCTAACTCTCACAGTGTTCACATTTGGTTGCATTTGGGTTGTCTCCTCTCCTAGGGTTTTAAAAGCACTAAGCATTGATATTAATGTTTACGGTATGCAATGCACTTTCACGTTCTATTTTTATATAATTTGATATTTTCACAAATTTGAAGTGTAGTTAGAATTGATTTGAAGTAACATAAACAGGAAGGACAACCCAGGTGTTGGAACTCTAAGTCTATGATATGACAAGGAAGAGAATTTTTCTTCTGGTCCTGTTGTAACTTTCCACAGTACACGGAAGGGGATTCCCACACCCTGGGCATTCAGTAGGACCGGGGCATCTTCCTGATAACTTTGCCATTACCTGATATTCTGAAAACAAAAACAAAAAGGCTGTCAAAACTCAAGAGTTGTTGATCTAATTGTATCTGATTTTAATTGTCCAAGTGCATTTGGCCCAAGGAAAAGCTGTGCCAAAGATATGTCATACAGTCATATTGGCACACAATTACACTTAGATCCTGGAAGAAAAACAAAATTTAATATTGTCTCCTATACCTTTGCATGGTTTGGTAGTGGTGGTGGAAGTGTGTCGTTAAGCCCTGTAAGAATTCTTAGAGTAGACAGTGAGAGAGAGAGAGAGAAAGGTCTTCCTTTGCCGTTGGTTCACCCTCCAATGGCTGCCGCGGATGGCGCACTGCGGCCGGCGCGCCGTGCTCATCTGATGGCAGGAGCCAGGAGCCAGGTGCTTTTCCTGGTCTCCCCATGGGGTGCAGGGCCCAAGCACCTGGGCCATCCTCCACTGCACTCCCGGGCCACAGCAGAGGGCTGGCCTGGAAGAGGGGCAACCGGGACAGAATCCGGTGCCCCGACCGGGACTAGAACCCGGTGTGCCGGCGCCGCAAGGCGGAGGATTAGCCTGTTGAGCCACGGCGCCAGCCTTTTTTTTTTTTTTAAAGACTTTTTTTTACTAGTTTGAAATACTTAAACATTTTTGTCTGAAAGTATCATGAAGGCCAGTAGGAGGTGAAGCATTATGATGCAGGCAGACATATCAGGCATGTAACGTGGTAGAGCTGCCCCTAGTCATTTTCTTTTCTTGGACCCCGTAGTTGCTTTCTAGTTTTTGTGTTTTCTGAGGTCCATGGCCTCTTGGAGCTCAACGTTGGTGTAGTTGAGCATTAAAGTTCAACTTGGAGCAGATGTATAAGATTATCTTCCAGCTAGTTATAACCTTGCTTCTTGTTTCAACCTCTATAACTCAATCCAGCTTAATTCAACCCCATTAAACTAACATGAACTAGTCATTGGCAATATTTTAGACCCTCAAGGTTCCAGGAAGAATCATACTCAGACTTTGACCTCTAGAAAACTTCAAGTAGTCTTTTCTATTCCCCTCCTAATACAACAGTTTTTGTCCTAGTTCTCTGTGGTCCTTAAGGGAAGTAGGGAAGACATCAATTATTTCTTCTTTTCGTAAAGAAAAATTGGTTGACATGTTTTTCTCTTTTGTCAACAGAATCTTTTCAGTCTTAAGGGTGTCCTTTCTCTGGCACTGGCTACATTTGATCACCTGGTGGCTGTCCCAGCTCCCCACAGAGACCCAGGAAAGGGCCACAAAGAACATTTTATTTGTTTCAACTCAGCTGAGTTCTTATAGCTCACCTTCCAGTTGGCCAAACATTATAAAAAACTGAAAAGCAAAAACGTAAAACTTTGAACAGCCTTCTCAGAAGAACAACATCCTCTGGAAAGCGAGGTGATTTGCTCTACCTCTTGATTCTCTGCGTGATGAAAACAAGCGCCTAATTGATGTAGCATTGACATGATTTCTCTCAGAATGTACAGAACGGCACCTTCCGCAGCCTCTGTCATCCTTCTGAATACGAGCTCTACCTCAGGGGGTGATTCACACTGAGACATTTTGCTCCATAGCAAAACTGCTACTCAGATATCAAAGAAGTGGCAGCAGGGGCAGGGGTGTGCCTGTGTCTATTAGAATGGATTTGTGGATGCCACAATAGGGGAACGTAGATTCAGAGCTCTCCTAGCTTATAATTGTAGGGAAAACTTCATGTTCTGTGCTGGAAATGAGAACACAGGAAAAAATAAAAACAGCTTAAGGAAATAAAAAAAAATGAGATGAGCTGTTTCCATGTAATGTTTGAGAACATGCACATATTTTTGTATACATTCTGGCAATAATGCAGGTATGCAAAAGTTGGGTTTTTTTTAACTTCTCAATTATTTCAGTTATAATGATCTGCCAGCCATGAAGTGATGGACTGGGAGAGTGAAGGACCTGGAACAAGAAACAGGACTATTGAAAGTCTAGCAAAGTTTTTATTAAATGACTCATAAATACCAGGAAGAAAATTATGGTAGTTACTATAAGCTCATTGTAATTAAAGTGAATGTTGTATTATTTTTTGATATGTGATGTATTCTGAATGCATCTACATAGGGTCTGGATAAGGCCAAACACTTAAGAACTAACCCCAGATGGGAGCAAATGTGCAATGGGAATCTTGCCAATGAGGCCATTTTATGAGCTGCCTTCATTCTCCTGCTTAGCCATGGAATTACTGTCACCTCAGATGCATTCTTTCAGTTCTCTCAGCATTGAGTTTTCCATCTGAGAAATGGAAAGCGTTGCTGCAGGTGTCTTAGGGCAATGTGTAAGAAGTAAAGGACTTGGAAGAGGGGGTTGTTGAAGGAACAGAGTAAACTTATGTCTCCCTTTATCCTCCCTCTCCCCCACCAAGCAGTTCTCTGTCTTCAGAAGGTCCCTTGCACTGATTCTGAGCTTCCTGCTCCCACTCTGATAGGCCATGAGCATTATGGGGACTGCTTAGGTCAAATTGATTGGCGGAAAATATGAACATACTAAAGACACGTACCTGTCACTCACATCCTTTGTTAGACAAAATAACATCTCTCAAAATGTCAGCATCTTAATTCCTAGAAGATGTGAATATTACGACCTCTGTGGCCAGAGGGACACTGCAGATGTGATTCAGTCAAGGGTCCTGAGTCAAGGAGACTGCTTTCGGTTACCCAGTTGGGCCCAGCCTAACCAGAAGGATCCTTGTAAGCGAAGAAATTAGGCAGGCAGGAGAGTGGGTGTCATAGGCAGGCAGTGGCTGGAAGGTGCCATGCTGCGGGCTGGCAAGGTGGAGGAAGGAGCCACAATCTGAGGAAGGAAAGTGGCCCACAGAGGCCAGAAAGGGTGGAGAAGATTCCTCTGTGGCGCCTTGAAAGGAATCAGCCCATGAAGCCCATTTCAAACTTCTGATTGCCAACACTGTACAATCATAATACTTTTGTGTGGTTTTAAGACACTAGCATTGTGGCAATTTGGGAAGCTAATGCACATTCAAAGACCATTAAATCATCATTTGATATTGACACCGGGGCAAAGAAACTCTATCATCCTTCTCCTGGGGAGGTGATCGGTTAAGTGCAGCAGCAATGGAGCTGGTGAGAATGGCCTGCACTTCCCAGCTCCATGTCAGGGCCTAGTGTGTGGATGTAATTTGGCTCTATTTTATTCATCATGATGTGTTTCACCACGTCCTAGTCATCACCTCACACCTTCCAGAATGATCTCTGAAATGAGAAATCTGACCACATCACATTCCTGCTTAAAATTTTCAACACATTCCTCAGGAGAGAGGGTGAGTTTCTTAGTACAGTCTACACGAGCCTCTGTGATCTGTTCCTGAGTGAACCCCTGGCTACATGGTCAGCCACATCTGTCCCCGCACCCCATTTGGGCCCTAGGATCTCTCCACGGCAAGTAGCTGACAGATTCCACATGCTGCAGTCTCTCACAGTTCCTTCTTTCCCTTGAATGTCCCTTTATTTTAGCTAATATTTGTTGAGCTCTTCTGAGGAGCAGACTGAACGACTCTCACAGTTGTCTGCCTGAGGACTGAGAGGGAAAAGTATTTCTCCACCTCTTCCCATTCCCCATTGATTGAGGGCTCCCTAATGGGGTGTTAAGTGCCCTCACTTCCTGGTGGCCCCTGAGTACAGTGGGAGTAGACACCTGGGCTACGCTAGTGTTCTGTAGAGTGATGCTGGGAAATTCTAGTTTTGGGGACTCCTGTGGGAGAAAGATAACGGCCCCACAGGCACTTGAGGTGACATATTATCACAAGGGTCCTCATAAAAACTGCTACAGCTACTGAGAATCAGAGGGAAGATGAGAATCAGCAAAGAGAAACATAATAGGTTTCTGATATTGTGCCCTAGCTTTTGTGGTGTGGATATTTTTGTAGGGCCTTGGAATATGTGGGATGAAGCTTCTTCCATAAATCTGAGCAGCCCTCAAAAGCTAAAGCAGGCCTTTGCTACTGTAGGTATGAGAGTCATGACTATGTGGATCTCAGACCCTGGCGACTTTCAGAAACTCTCAATCTTAGGAGTCATTGTATTAAAATGTATTAAATATATTAAATGATTATGTTATATCATCTTTAAATGCATTAACAAATGCTGCTTTTATTATTATAGTTTATATAATCAACTTACTTATTCAATCAGATATTCTACAAATGTATGCTACTCACTGTTTTCTGGTCTACATTTTCTGAGAAAAAGGAATGACAAGCTAAGCCAGGACAAATCTACACAACTACTCAATGAAAAGAATCTAACAGTTCTTAGACTGGCAAAAGGCACACTAGAAGCTTTGCAGAATGTAAACTTTGGGTTCATTGAGGATATGAGCAAGCAAGGGAGAGGGCAGGATCTAACAAAAATTTTGGATGTAGGTGAGGTGATAGATTCATGTGGGCTCACCCTTCACCCTTCTTCTTTCCTGAAAAGATAGAAAGGGTGTATTCAGATTAAAACACTTTCTCACACATCTCAGCACCTGACCAGTTAGAGTTGGAGGCAGCAAATTTGTGCAGAACTCTGAGGCCTGAAAATCCTGCGAGTGTTGATAATAACTGCAGAGGACAGAGAAAAGTGCCAGCACTACAGGGCCTCTGGGGACAAGGCGCTCACTTGCCTGCCAACTCTGGGCTTGGTGGCTGAGCAAGCTGTGTGCTTGACATTGTGGGTTTGAGGTGTACTATGGACGACAGGGCACCAATGCTCTCATGAGGAAAACAAAATGAAGAATTATCCAGAGGAATGACTTTACAGGAATTCTATGGTTCTTCAACCTCTTAAAAAAAGATTATTTTCAGAGTCTATTTGTTTCACTGCTGGAGATCAGGGGAGCAAGCTGTAAGGGCTGTTTGTCAACTCTCAGGCAGAGAAATCACTAATTCATTTCTTTCTGGGGTCAGGGAAGTTGGTCTCCTTTTATCAAAAGAAAATTGCTTCACAGAGCAAGCACTGTCATTATAAGGAGGAAAGGAATTAAATAGCACAGAATTTGCAAACATCTCATTTGTGTCTGTTCTTTAATTGATTTTTAAGCTGGAGCTTACTTGCTAACTGTCTGCCTGGAAGGTTAGAACTAGCTTCCTGTATCATCATAAGAAAGTCATTAAGTTACATTTTGTTTGTAATGAACACAACACACACAAACACACACACACACACACAACCACATACCTCTATTCTCACAGGGCACCTTTGCCCTGAAGGCTGAACAAAAACTCACTCCAACCAAAGTGTATGGAATGCATGCTGTGTGCCAGACACTGTGATAAGTGCTAGGGAAAAAGAAAAACATGGTTCATGTCTTTGTGAGCTCACAACTCCTTCAGTTAAGAAAATAACATGGTATCAATAGCATTGCTTCATTTAACCACTGACTCAACAAATAGGCATGGACAGCTTATTATGGGCTGAACTGTTACACCCCAAAATTCATATGTTAAAGTCCTAACCTCAATGTGACTAAATTTGGAGATAGAGCCTTTAGGGAAGTAAAAAGGTTAAATGAGATCATAATAAGGGACCCTAATCCCATAGAATTGGTGGCTTTATATGAAGAGGAAAACACACCAGAGAGCTCTTTCTTCTTTCTCTCCCATATAATACCCACAGGTAAAGCCACGGGAGGACACAGTGAGAAGGTGACTGTCTAAAAACCAGAAAGAGAGGCCTCATCAGAAACCAACACTGATAGCACCTGGATCTTAAACTTTTGGTCTCCAGAACTGTGAGAAAATAAATTGTCTAACCTACCCAGACTATTGGATATAGTTATGGAAACTCCAACAGACAAATATAGGGCCTACTGTATTCCAGCACTAGGCTAAATGCTCGAAAAGGCACTGAATGCAGCAGGCACAGTTTGTGTCATTGGGGGATTTCCTTCTACCATAAGAAGTTCAAGTGCAGAGCCGGTGCTGTGGCACAGCTGGTTAACAGCCTGGCCTGAATGCCAGCATCCCATATGGGTGCCGGTTTGAGACCCGCTGATCCACTTGCAATCCAGCTCTCTGCTATGGCCTAGGAAAGCAGTAGAAGATGGCCCAAGTGGTTGGGCGCCTGCACCCACATGGAGACCCAGAAGAAGCTCCAGGCTCCTGGCTTCAGATGGGTGCAGCACCAGCCATTGCAGCCAACTGGGGAGTGAACCAATGGATGGAAGACCTCTCTCTCTCTCTCTCTCTCTCTCTCTCTCTCTCTCTCTGCCACTCCTCTCTCTGTGTAACTCTTTCAAATAAATAAATAATTTTTTTACATAAAAAGAAGTTAAAATTTAATGAATGCTGTAATTACAGAGAGATACCTGTGGAGAATTCAGGGAAAGAGTCCCTTGTATTTTAGGAGTCAGGAAAAGCCTGCTAATATTGTTTTTCATCTCCAGTGTAAGTTTGAAGACGGTGGAGGTTGGACTTAGGGAAGATCAATCTAGTCTGTGAGAATACCTGATGGCAGGGGAGGGCATGGCTAGTTTGGGATCCTGGAACAAGGCCAGTGTGGTTGAATGAGTAGACACTGGTGAGATATAGGCATAGGTCACATCACACTCACATCTAGGGCTACATTCAGACAAGTGCACTTGATCCTTAAGAGTGCAGAAAAGTATTATAAACAGGAGAAATGAAATGACTTGGAGTGTACTGCAGAATTCAATCAGTGTGGACTCCCCTTCACTTGGGCAGAACAAGGCCTCAGACACTAATGATCACTGCAGCATAAAGCATTGTTTTCCAAGGCTGGACGGAGTACATGGAAAGCATGAATCTCTGGAGAAATTGTTATTTTTATATGCTTGCCAGGATCTACCCTTAAGCGTGTTTTGTAATTGCACTTTCTTTAGCCTGCTAGGGAAAAAGTGCCCAAATTATTTCAAATACAGGTACTCTAGGCATTTGTGGTTTTAAAGTCATCAAACGCCACATCAACCCTACCCAAACAGTCTATTCAAAATGTAAAGTGTCGAAAGACATGTGTAACTGAATCATTCACTTAGAAATGTCTTTCTTTACTTGCTGGCTGCAGGCATGGTTGGAACTGATAAATGGTCTGCTGGTGAATTTGGTTGGTTTGGGTCCATCCAGTAGGTGTTAGCAGTTATATTCCTCTGACAGGGCTCAGGACCACACCTCGGGCGAGCTTTGCCAAACAGCGGAAGTGTTGATGGGAAGACGATCAATTCTGGGGAAGCCTGGGTGTTGCTGCCGAGCAGTCACACACTCAGTGTGAACGTCATGCTCCACTCCAGAGAGGAGCTAAACGGAGATTAGAGGAGGCTGATGTTTGACATTGTGGCGGTAGGAAGGGGTCGGTGTGGGAAGAACAAGGGGAAAAACATGTCAGGCTGCCAGACACTTGGTGGAGTTGATGCAATTAATTCCTCATTCCCACCATGTATCTGAGCCAACCCAAGCTAAGCACACAGACCACTCTTCTTAATGCCCAGGAGTTTCACAAGAGTGACTTTCTGGAACTGAATCAGACATTTCTATGATTTCCTTCAGTCATGTGTTTTATCTTGTGCATTCTATTCCCCCAGTTGCTGCTTCGCCTTGCTTCATCCACCACATAGCGCATCAGAGATATATACAATTCCTGTGAGATTTGAAAACCCTGAACTTAAAGAGTCATAGCATTTCCTCTGATTGTTTATATTATTTTTGCTTATTTCTTTTGCTCAATATGAAATGCTCAGCTGGGCCTGGACTGAATTCCCTCTGAGCTGTTGCATGGAGTTTCTGTACATGCATTCCACCAGCAGACCCTCCCTGGCTATCAATGGGAACTCTGCCCAGAGAATAAGTAGAGTGTATGCTCCAGAGGGCTACAGTGAAGGCAGGAGACATGGTTGCCCTTTGGCTGTAGAGAACAGTAAATTAGCATAGACAGTTTTAGTTCCATCTGTAATATCTGGCATCCTAAAATAGGGAATGATGGCTGGAAAATCTGGGAACATGGAAATTGAATAATCTTTAAATGAAAAAATGGAGGACATTGCTAAATAAGAGAGAAATGGTAGAATTGCTTCAAGGCAAGGTTGTCATTTATCAGTGTAATATTTGGACAATCTCTTCTCTCATTCTTTTCTTTCACTGACCTAGTTTTAATTATGCCATGTGAAAAATGTTCTTGGACTTTACAGCCATAAATTAAGTTGGTTCTTGTAACTGCTTCTAAATTTGGGGGGTGAAAGACTCAGGCTGGTGTTTGATCATAGCCTGCAAAAATGTCAGGAGACCACAAGAAAAATAGACCAGTCTAAAGTCTGTCAAACAAGGGTTCACTTTTAAAAAGTTTCATTTTCTGTGTGTTCGTGGCTTCTTCAGTTACAAATGTGATTAGGTATTTAAAATTAAATTAAGATTAACATGAAACTCTTCCAAGCTTTCCTCTGAATTTCAGGGTTTCCTTTTACTTTTCTACACCTACACATACAAAAGCATTGTTGAGCTTATTCAAACTGCCTTTTCTGAAATCTGGAGCTGAAACTTCAGAACACCAGGTCATTGGAGCTTTGATTTTTGGAAGGAGTTTTGTTTTATTGGTGCAATATAAATGGAAGCCTTTTGCTCTTGTCTTAATGGTAGATTGTGTTGTTTTAGCTCCTTATACTGTCAGGAGATTCCTATCTCTCCCGGACATTCCTTAACGCCTTTGTTTCAAACATGCATAAAACATTTTCTTTGAAGCAAGTTTCTTAGCTAGCCAAACCAAACGGGTGTGTTTCAAAAGAGTATTAAGGCTGTACACGAAGACTACCAAGAAGGGAAATTGTAACTCATCAACTTTCTTTCCCACGCCAAGAAGCTAATGGGGCTAGTTTAAATCAAAGTGCTTTATATTGATCTCCCACAGTGTGCCAAGCACTGGGACTCTAGTACAAGCTTTATGTCCTTTGTTTTCATGATCAGTCCTAAAAGGAGAGATGGGCACTGTGAAGCCTATTTTACAATGAAGGAAATGGAGCATCAGAGATGTTAAGTAACTTGTTCAAAGTTAGTGGGTCTATGAGTTTGGATTCAAACTCATTTTTGGCAACCTGTGCTCTTTCTACATTGCCTCCCTCTCACTCAAGGCACTGTAGGTGACCTCTCCTTGAATCTGTGTTGGGTGGTGGGTGGGCAGGTGGGGATGGAATGTGGTGTTTGGGTCTAAAGGGAGCAGCTTTCTGTGTACAGATTCCAAGGTCAAGTTGACATTGGAAGAGTGACCTAACCTCTCTCAATTTTTTCCTCTTAACTATAAAATGAATATAGTAATAGTAGCCACCTCATTGGGATCTTGTTAGAACTGGATTAATCCATTTAAGGTATTCAGTACCCTGCCTAGAATAGGGAAAATTGTTCGCAGTTATTTTTTCCTTCTCTGTCTCCCTTCCTTTTTTTTCTAATATTAGTCATTCTTCAAATACTTAATAAATGACTTTGCACTATTTTGGAAGTGTTATTAGTAGATATGAACATAAAGGAGGCTTGAAAATCAAAGTTCTTAAATTTGGTGGGGACAAAAATTTATAAAATAACATGATGCATGCTATTGTAAAAATCTGTGCAATACAGAAGTGGTTGAGTAGAATTTTCTTGGGTGAACAAATTATGAGAATGATATTTGGGGTGAAAGGAAGAGCATACACACACAAAAAAAAATATGTGGGAAGTGGCCTGATTGGTGAGGATGTGAAGACTGGCTAGAAGTGACCATAGGTGAGGCGGAAAAGTACAAAAGTAGGCAGTGAAGGCTCTCAGTGCCATATATGGAGGAATTATTTTATTTATATGGCAAAACTGTGCATTTATTAGTCAGACTTTCATCACTATAGAC
Source organism: Sylvilagus floridanus (assembly GCA_949820135.1). NCBI lineage: Eukaryota > Metazoa > Chordata > Mammalia > Lagomorpha > Leporidae > Sylvilagus > Sylvilagus floridanus. The sequence goes on along the minus strand of OX463225.1, from coordinate 74,759,600 downwards.
TATTAACATAGACTACTTAGGAAGAAAAAAAGATGTCTATTCAGCTCAAAGTTTTGTTGATTCAAGAGTATGGTACCTGCATCTGCTAGGTTCTGGAGAGGGTCTCATGGTACATGGGTGGATGGCAGGTGACAATGGTGACAGTGTGTGTCAGAGCAATCAGCACTATCTTGAACCAGGACAAGAGAGAAGCAAGTGGGGCCAAATTCAGGCTTGTATCACAACCTTCTCTGGAGAACTAAAGGAATCCCAGGAGAACTATCTTAGAGGGTAGTTTTCAAATGACAGAAGGCCCTCCCACCAAGCATCATCTCTGCAGGATTCCACAATCCTTCCTACTAGTACCACCCTGGAGAACATGCCTTTAAGTACAGTGAACCATGGGGGACAATCAAACCATAGCAATGTGTAAATCCTGGTTCTCTGCCATTTACCAGCATGAACTCACTCTGTTGTCACAACAATTCTGTGACCTAAGTACTCCATTTTACAGCAGGAAAAATTGAGGTGCAGCTGCAAATCATCCAGTTTAAACTTGGCACAGCTGGAATTTGAATGCAGACATTTCGCTGTAGAATCCTTGGTTTAACCCTCTTTCCTGGGTGCTTTGAATGCATTTATTTAGTCCTGAAGAAAACAGAAATCTACACATTGACCTTAGGAAGACCTGGGATTTTTTTTTTTTTCTTTTTCTGGTATTGTGTCATAGCAGCTTAAGCTGCTATTTGCAACACTGGCATCTTATATCAGAACCATTTCAAGTCCTGGCTGCACCATTCCCTATCCAGCTCCCTGCTAATGCACCTGGGAAAACAGAAGAGGATGGTCCCAGTACTTGGACCCATGAACCCATGTGGGAGACCTGGATGGAAGTTCCTGCCTTCTGGCTTCAACTTGGCCCAGCCCTGGTCATTGGGGCCATTTGAAGAATGAACTAGCAGAGGGAAGATTATCTCTCTTTTCTCCTCTCTCTCTCTCTCTCTCTCTCTTTCTCCTCACTCTCTCTCTCTTTCTCTCTTTTTTGTCTTTGTAACTGCCTTTCAAGTAAATACATAAATTCTTTAAAAAGCCAGGTGATTTTAGTGGCATAGTAGGGTACATGGTGGGGGAGAAACTAATGGTAGACAAATTGGTAGGAGAAAATAATAACCTTGGAGGAAAATTAGGACAAGGAAAGTTGTGGTGGGTGCCAAATTTGAGGGTCAATTTGGAGGCACATTGATAGAGCGGAGGTGGAGGGAAGGAGGGAAGGAATGGTAAAGGTGACTTTGGTTTCCAACCTGGATATTTGAGTAGATGGTAGAACCATTAATGCTCAAGAACCAGCCATGTGGAAAAAGAAGGATTAAATAAGCAATAGAAAATTCTCCTAAATCCAGGAAGTATAAAATGCATCATTAGATATGAATAATATATATGGTTTCTCAGAGTGCCAGTCTGAACCTCCAAATATGCACAGAGTTGATAGGATCAAATAGATGAATGTCTATTTAACACACTAGACTGGAAAACAAAGGTCAACAAAAACTCAGAGACCCTGTTTTGGAAACGTGTGTCTCTTACCATGATCATTTGAGGCATCCCAGCATGGACGGTGGGGGTGGCTTAGGGGGCTGGAAGGGCTGAGAGTTGGCAAGGCTGAGGCAAGGCCAAGAGACTTTGAAACCACTGCCTGCTGAGAACACGGCCCCCATTACCTCCGTTATTACTGTTCAGCCCCAACATGGAGAAGAAAAAACGCTAGGGGAAACCACGGAGGGCTGCTTTTGTTTGTCTTCTCGGTCCCAGCCCCTTCTCTGAATCCCATTATCCTCTCTCTAACTGTACCACTGAATTTCTCCAATTAGAATGAGACCATTTGTGGTTGGTCCCTGCATTGTTACATTAGGGGGTAGAAGAACGTCGTAGGGACTGTTTCTGTAATTTGGGGTAGAGAGGAACCTGGGCTAGGATGATGGTACACAGCAACAACTCCAGAGTAACTCTTGCCACAGAAACAGCCCCCGAAGCTCTCTGCTTCTTCCTTCTAAATCAGTATTTCACAAAGCTGTCTTGAGCCATCAGTAAACCGTTTGGACTACAGATTGGAATATAGTTGCTGAGAACTAGATTCACTCTGCCTGAGTGCAAAACTAATCAACTTCGAATGAGAATTTCATATGGTTAAGCCCATTACAACTTTGCTTTACTCCTTTCATCTCTTCTGAGTATATGGGATATCATTAATGTTACCAGCTGCATGGCTTTCTGTGAATACCAACAGCAGAGGGGGAAAAAAACCTACCCTCAGCAGCCATTGGCTCTCCTGTTTTCCACTTAGATAGCTATTGTACTGCCAAGGCAAATGGGAAACAGACTCCCACAATAACAGCAATTTCCCAAATGCCCTGTTAATTTACAGTAAACCAAAATAAAGTGTGTTATTATTTATTAAGAATATGCACTACGTACGGTTTCCAGATGATAAGTATTTCAGTAAAGTACCACATTGAGAACAATTTGAGTTGGCTTGCAAGCTGTAACCTTAGAGAAATGGGTATAGCCCAGGGTCAGAATTGTCACTTTTATTGGGTTAATTCAATGTTCATGGTTTACAGACTATGATATAGGACCAGTGAAAAGTTTTTCCATCCCTAGTATCAGCTGCATTATACATACAATTTTACGTAAAAGAGTAGCGTCCCGTCTATCATTATTTATTCATAATGACATTTACTAAACAACTGCATGGCACAGGATGATAGTGTAGTCTGGGGTATAGAATATGGAACACACATTCCAAACACTGGGTCTGAGACAACTCCTTCAATTATATTAACATTAGAAGCACGAAGTAGAAAAATACAATTTCACAGTTGCGAGAGTCATTATTTCACAACTAGAATATGAAAGCTTGAAGGATCCCAGATTTGGGGGAATAATTTGGGTTCCCTTTAGGGTGGTTAGTTCATAGGTTAGGAATCTTTTGTGTGACCCTGAACCCTGAGTGTCTGTTTGGATTGTGGGGAGCCCTGGTCAACCTCTGTTTTCTAGAGACTTCCAAGCTCTCAGGAGAGAAAAGTATGGCATTCAGCCAGGACTCTGGCAGTCATGGGGCACACTCAGGATCAGGCTCATGCCAGAACTCTTGTGAGGGCTGCCTGCTTCAGCTTCATTTCCTTTCTTCATTTTTAGTTTCTCACAGCTGGGTCTATGATTTCCTAACCTAATGCTGCCTGGGCCACATAGGACTTAGCCTCAGTTCTTGCTCTCCCCTGGTGGCCTTGCTGTTAGATGTTTGCCCAGACCAAGGTCTGGCACCATGCAAAGGGTTCTGGGCTGTGTCAGCACCTCTTGCCCTGAGGTCAAACCCCTCTGTTCTCATGGCTTCAGGTCACTGAATTAGAATTGCAGTTTGGTTTTGGCTATTTGCCTCAAAGAAAAGGAAGCAGTAGGTGCTTTTGAAGAAAAATCACACATAAACTACATTTTCATTAAAGGAAATATCCTCATCCCCCAAATCTCCCAAATTATCACTGCCTATCAATAACAACAATGCATATTTTCAGGCTTATTTTTCAAGACTATCTTCTCTACACATGTATAGAAAAACTTACTCTTCTTACACAAAAGGAAATTTTATGTACATATATAACATATGTAGTTTTGCAATATTATATGCCTTTTTTCCTTCTGTAAACATAGTTCATTTTAAAAAATACTCTATGGGGCCGGTGCCGTGGCTCACTAGGCTAATCCTCCGCCTTGTGGTGCCGGCACACCGGGTTCTAGTCCTGGTTGGGGCGCTGGATTCTGTCCTGGTTGCCCCTCTTCCAGGCCAGCTCTCTGCTGTGGCCAGGGAGTGCAGTGGAAGATGGCCCAAGTGCTTGGGCCCTGCACCCCATGGGAGACCAGGAGAAGCACCTGGCTCCTGCCATCAGATCAGCGTGGTGCACCAGCCGCAGCCTGCCAGCCACCAACGGCAAAGGAAGACCTTTCTCTCTGTCTCTCTCTCTCACTGTCCACTCTGCCTGTCCAAAAAAAAAAAGTACTCTATGATTCTTTTAATCATTGCTTAGTATTCTAATTTATTTAAAATAAATTTTCAGAATTCAAGAAGAATTTACTATTATGGATCCACTGCATTAGCTACCACACCTGATTTTCCTAGTTCCTCTGTCTGAAGGTTTACCGTAGGTCTCCATGACTCCAAAAGGGGCTCATCATTCTCATAGAAGAGAAAAATCATCTGTGCTTGTCATCTGAAATGTGTTTTTTTTAATCTAACCTCAGGAATTTTCATTCATTACTTATGGGTAAAATTCTGGATTGTTTAATAGTGTCTGAAGTGGCTCCGTTTCTGTGCTCTGCAGACCATCCTATAAGCAACACTGCCTTAATAGAGCCACCCTTCCTGTTGTGTCTCAACCACGACACCTGAGAGCCTTTTGCCCAGGATACCCCTTCTCACGTGGTAGCCTGGAAAGCTTCTTGCTGATCACTCACAACTCAACTCTCAACTCACCACCACTAGAGAGCTTTCCTGAGCTTATCAGGGGTTATTTCCTCCCTCCTTTGTGTGTGTTGACTCTCATCTATACCTCTAATTGCATCCTTCCCTCTCCCTCGCTGGTCTGCAAGTTTTCTGCAGCAGTCACATCTCTGCTGTGTGTGGGCCCAGCCTGGTGTCTGGCATGGATATTTGCTGCATGAAAGGAGGAAAGAAAAAAAGATGTAAAGGAAGGAACAGAGAGAAAGAAGGAAAGAAGAAGAGAGGGAGGGAAGGAGGAAGGAAGGGAGAATAGAATGAAAGGTAGGAATGAAAGCAGAAAGACTAGTTTATTGTGAGGAGTCAGAGAAAACTTTTAAGAGGGAATTACATATGAGTTAAGCCTTAAAAATGGGTGCCACTTGATGAATGACAGATTCTGCACATTTGAGTAGCTCTCTGAAATCTCCTAACAGCCCCTTATAACAATGTATTTTATAATATCCAGAGTTCTTCCTGAGGTCATGCAGATTAAGGAGGTTGTTCAAGGCTATAGAACTTATAAAAGTAGGGGATTTAAAGTAGCATCTGAGTGGGACCAGACATCAGAGATAGGAACAAGGACAGCTCAGGTGTATGGGGCACATGGGAAGGCATAGGGAAAAGAACAGTTTGACTCCTGGAGCAATTATATCACAGAATTACTCAATATAACTTGAGTGTTAGGTAGATATGGAGAACAGTAGGTTAGGGGCTGGAAAGGTAATTCAAATATGAAGCAGTGACTTCATGTATTTCACTAGATAATAGAAAGTCATTTTATGATTGTATTTTGAATATTAAAATGTGTCCTCAGAGTTCAAGGCCATAGGTAACTTAGAGTATAAGGGATATAGACAGGATCTGGGGGCATGATCATTTATTGTAAAAACCCGAGTGGAAAGAATGAGGCTTGAAGTGAAAATGAGTAAATGAAGAGGGGGAACTCATTTGAGACACATTCTGATCTAGGACTGAATGACTAACTGTATGCAAACAATGCTGGGAAATTCAGCCAAAATGTATTCTAGCCTTCCAGTCTGTGGGATGTGCAATGCCTTCAATAGAAAGGAGGGGAAGAACTATTGTTGGGGGAAGTATTGGGATTAGGGGAGAAGGATTGGATCAAAGGAAATCAGATTGGATAAAGGTTATCAGAAAAAATCTTGAAGTACCCAGGGTGGTTACAGAAAATACCAACTATTCTTGAGCTGACTACAGGGAGATGGTTTGGGGACATTGGAGGGACACTGGTGTCATCAGGGGAACACCAGCCATTATTTATGGATAAGACATGGATGAAGGTTATGGGAGTAGGTAATTTGGTGGGACCTTTTTCTTGGGTATGACTATGGAAGGAATCAGAGCAACTATGTCAAACAGGAGATTCTTTAGTCTTTTTTTACATTATAAAGGCTTTGTGTTTTAATAAGGCTGGAGATTCCACGGACCCTAAATTATGTATCATCCCAGAGATAATTTTACAAAGGTGGAATTTCAGGTGAATAACAACTTATGGGGAAGGTTATCTGGAGTTCATAGATTTTATTAGCACATATAACAATAGTTATCATTTATAGAGTTTTTATTAACATGAATTAACTCATTAAATTTTCACAAAGATCATCCTGTGAGTTAAACATTATGCATCAGTTTATTTTAGAGTAAAGGAAGTTAAGGCACAGAGAGATGAGATAATTGACTGAAGTAGTAGAGATATGAGATGCACATTTGACATTTAATTAAAGTTGCCTGGGCTTTACTCCTGGGCTGTGCTGCTTCTACTCCTAACAGCACAGAGTCCCTCTTGCTTACTCTAGTGTGAGCTCAAGCTCACATTTCGTGTGAGTCAGGCACCATTTCTCAAAGTACATCTATTCTCTTATCTCCAGGAACTCCTTGTTTGTCACAGGTACAGGTGATATGGTGCATTGGTGGGCAGAGACCCCAGGTCATCCACTCCTTGGCCTGACATCTCTTCCTGTGCTCCTGCTATTCTGGTCCCTTGACATCACCTACAATCAACAAGGTGCTGGAGCACTTTTTTTTTTTTTTTTTGTGAGTGTGAAAGGCAGGCAATAGTTTGGGAGGTGAATGGCTCAGTGTTCCCTGATCCTTCCTAACCAGGATGTCACTGGGAATCTGATGGCATCCCCACCAGGAACTCTTCTCCTTTCTGTTTGCTAGTTCCCTTCTTGTGCCAGGGAGAAGAAAATCCAACAAAAGTGCGTTAACTTTTAGTATCTATCAACTGTAGGAGTTTGAGTGTGTAAGCTCTGTCTCTGGTTGGCATGAAAATGCAGAAGAGAAACATCTCTTCTTGCACGTAGAATTTATATAGTTAAAGAACCACTGTTCTATCAATTTGTACCTCAATGACAGGAAGGAAATTGCAATGTCAATGAATGATTGAAACTTATGTATCAATGTACAACTGGAAACCAACTTACATGCTTCTGACATCCTCTTCTTTAGGAAGACAGCTCTCTGACACACCATGCTAACATTCCAGTATGGCGTCATCTGTGCACACTCCCTCAGGCAGCTGACTGGTCATATGGTTGACAGATGAAAGGGACATTAAACCTCTTGGGTTATGGGGGTGGAGGATGCTTTCATCTTCCCTGTCATTTGCCTATTTGGTTAAGCATGCTCTCACTTGCTGCTCCAAAACAATCACATTTTGGAGGCTACACTTTAATGCTACCAGGTGGCTTCACTTTTCTTCAACCTGTACTTGGTGCTCTTCTAGAAGTTAAGTGGTGATCATTCACTCACCTGGAGGACTAACACTAGGCTTGCTGTCATCCTGCCCACCCCAAGCTTATCTCTGGATTCATTTAACCAACAACTGGAGGCTCATCAGGAGTGGGAACATGGCCTTTGCTCCTCTGTACTTGTCATCAAAGCCGAAGGAGTTCACTTTCCTTGGGGCAACATCTGGCTAGAATTTATATGGCAGACCTGAAAATATTATTTTCTAGATATTATGATTTCTTTGCTTTGGCACTGCTGAAAGTGGCACACCGCCACCACCAGAAACTAACCATGTCATTTCTCTCATGTCAACAAACTTCTTGCCAAAAATGATTTCCTTTAATTCCTGCCCTATTTCTGAAGGGGTGGCTGCTCTTCTCGCAGTTTATTTCAGGAAACACATTAGGTCGGCAGCTCTGGAGCAAGGGCATTCTTATGCCAGATCTCTTTGGAACTCAATGGTATGCTGACAACCAGGGACTGTTCTCACTTCATCTGATGGCTTACCAATAGTCAATGACCAAAGACCCTATAGAATGAATTTTGTTATGCAACCATCGCTGAAAGACCCTGGTCTTCCATTTGTAATCTACAGTTCAGATGCTGGTCTCCTTGTCTTCCCCTTCTTTTGGTTACTGTTGATGGCTCACTCCTTCCAAATACTCTCTTCTTTGCTTTCTAGGTCATTAGACTCCTTTGAGCCCTTTAATCTTTCTCTAGTTTTATTTTCATATTTATTTTCTGTTTCCCCTTATTCTTTTGGCTCCCTTTATATAGGACTCTGTACTTAGGATTATGCCTCTCTATTCACTCTGAGAGTTAACCCAAACCCACAGGTTGAAATATTAACCTAGTGTTTCTAACTGACACCTTCAGTAGTGGTTTAAAAAAGAATAAAGTTATATAAGCACATTGGCTATAGAGGAAAATATTTCTAGAAAGTTTATAAAATTAGTTCCCTGAAGGAAACCCTGAATATCCTGCCATTTCCTACTTGTAGAACCACATTCAATTCTTTTAACTAATATTTTTTGGCAGTTACCTACAAATCTCTAAAAACTATGTATGTGTTGTTGCTTCTTTCCACCTACTTTTTAAGGTATTAGCTATTGACATTTTAAGATTCAATGATTGGAGCAGCTCTGTGGTGTAGTGGGTGAGGATGCTGCCTGCAATGCTGGCATCCCATATGGACATGGGTAAAAGTCTTGGCTGCTTCTCTTCTGATCCAGATCTCTGTTCTGTGGCCTGGGAAAGCAATGGAAGTTGACCCAAGTCCTTGGGCCCCTGCATCCATGTAGGAGACCTGGAGGAAGTTATTGGCTTCAGACTTTGGATCAGCCTAGCTCCAGCCACTGTAGCCATCTGGGGAGTGAACCAATGGATGGAAGACTTCCTCTCTCTCTCTCTTTCTCTGCCTCTCTATAACTTTACGTTTCAAATAAATAAATAAATCTTTAAAAAAAATCCAATGATTGTTTACAGCCCTTGTCTCTGCTGTTGAGGAACATTGTTTTTTCCTTCATACTATTTGTTGAACTCTTTCTGAGTGTAAGGTTAATCTTATGAGTATAAAGTTAACTGAAAATAGATCTTTGTAAAAAATAAGAATGGGAATAGGAGAGTAAGGAAGAAAAATGGGGGAAGCATGGGTGGGAGGGAATGTAGGGTGGAAAGTATCACTATGTTACTGAATCTGTATATAGGAAATATGTGAAATTTGTATGCTTTAAATAAATTTAAAAAAGGTCTTAGCTGACAAGGCCAAGGCAACTTCAGTTGGCTGACAAGGTCACAGCAGAAGGTCTGTCTCAGCAAGGCATGAAGAGGGCAGCTGCAGTCCCTTGGTGGTTTTAGGTTTGATGGGAACTACAAACTGGAGCTTCCTGGTGGTCCTGCTAATGATTGCTGTATTCCAAATTTTAGGGAAGAGCACTTAGTCTCATAACCTCCAAAATGTCCATTGCCTTGTAGAACTTTAATCAAGCAGAATGTCAGTGTAGAAGAAAGGGTTAATGCCTTATGCAAGGTTGAGCTGTTTGTAGAAAAGAATTAAAAGGCATCAAGCTCTCTGGTATAAAGATAGATGTTAATAAAGCTTTAATTCACTATATGCTACAAATACTACAATGGTTAGGATGTCAAAACTGTAGAATAGATCTAAGTAAACCTTTATATAAGTGTAATAAAGAAATTAAAGAATTACAGAAAAAATTGCAAAGAGGGGATACATTTTAAAAAGGGTCTGCTTTGAACTTGGGGCTTCTAGTAAAGATTAGATTAGGAAGGTACTATTCTAGCTTATGTAGCCAATTTCTGCATAGTTCAGCAGCACTCGAGGCCTTGGCTTGTGTGGGCAGCCTGTTATCTTGCACCTGTCTGTGATTGTAACCCATGCTCTGAGTATGCTCTTGAAAATCAAAAAAATTGTAATTAGAAAAAATGGACAACAGGCCTTTCATTGTAAAAAAAAAATCATTATGTGGCTTATAATATAAAAATAAAGTCTGGTGCTCAAAAGCCAGAGCCATGCCATCAGCCTTGCTGTGAGTGTCTCTCATATCTTCGAGCGCCGACACCTCTCAAACCTTGGGGCCCCTGGACTGGCTGGAGCTGGTCTTCGGCACTTAGCTATTGACTTTCAGCATAGATGCTGAAGACTTGGGTTTCTTTCATATCATTCCTATACATATATATATTTCTCCCCTATTCTTCTGAAGTGGTTATCTCACAATTTGGTTTATGCAAATAATCGGGGTTGTTATTTGATGATGAAAATGCTACTTACCACAGTGTAAATAACATACTACAATTAGTTTGAAGCAACATAAAATAATAATTAAGAGAGAAGCTTATAGAACCTACTAGCCTGGATTCAAATATCCAGGAAAGTATTGGCTGCAATGGTAAGCTTGGGTAAGCCTCTTAGTATCTCTGTGTTTCAGTTTCTTCAACTCCAAGATGAGTAATCAGTAAGTACAACATTGGCTTATAATGATGATTAATAGTTGACAAGTTCATAAGTATGAAGAATTAGAAAAATGCATATCATGTAGTGAGCACTAAATTAAAATTAGGTATTTTTACTTTTATTATTACTATTTTTCTAATTGAATAACTTTTAATTTTCCTGAGATTAATAACAAGGATATTAATATTTCTGTTTTTATTTGCATAGTTTTTTATGTAGTTTTGTATCATATCCTGGGAAAGGTAGGAACAGATCAATCCCATTTTTCTAATGTCTTTAACAGAATTTTTGCATCTGATCCACCTGTGTTGGGCAACCTCGAGGCCAAGGTAGAGTTATTGTCTCCTTCTTTCCTCACAGCCCTGTCCCAAGAAATCTGTTTACCATTTTCTCATCTTTGATCCCTTTTCCTCTGTATTTTTTTTGTTGTTGTTGCTCCTGTTTCTTGCTTTATCTCCTCATTTTAGTAGAATATGTTTTTTTGAGAACAGTAAAACAATATTTATTTTTGATTCTGTAAGTCTGGCAACATCTCAGTTCTATGTTCACATTTTTGATGGCTTGATTAGCTTTGAGTCCTATATTGGATCCATATTCCCTGGCCACAGCAGAGAGCTGGCCTGGAAGAGGGGCAACCGGGACAGAATCCGGCGCCCCTACCGGGACTAGAACCCGGTGTGCCGGCGCCGCAAGGTGGAGGATTAGCCTAGTGAGCCACTGCGCCAGCCAAAGAGTTTATTTTTAACTTGCAAGCTTGTTATTACCCTGAATATATCTTTTTTTCCCAACTAAAATATCTTGGTTTTTTTTTTCCTCAATTAATGCAGTATCTCTATTTTTTGAGGATTTTAACAATGGCTATTTTCAATCTCTCCATTATCTCTACATTGTCTATTCTCTCCACGTTCTTAAAATTTCCATTCTGATTTCACATCTGTTTTCTATTTCAGAAGATTTCCTGAAAAGTCTGGTGAACCTTGAATCTGACTTTGTTTAAGAAAGAGGCACTGAGAATCTGCAGGGAAAGTCATCACTTGTAGGTGTGGCTTTCCCAAGGTTTGTTTCAAGGGGGTGATTCAGCTGCATAATACCTAAGATCAGTGTTCTATAGGTCTTTATCTTGTGCTGATCAAATTCTCAAGGAAAGGATCTTCTGGTTTTATATTAAGTGTATGTGTTCCAGAGAAGAATAAAGCTTTTGTTAATATTTATTTTGAAAATTTGCACCTTAGCATCTAGTTTTATTATTACCTCCATTCTTCAACTGCATCTGGTATCTTCTAGCTCACAGAACTTTGGTTTTAGCCTATTCAGAGAGCAAACCTCATCTCCAGGTAGGTGAGAGAGTAACAGCTACCCATAGGAGGTTTGCCTGCTTCCTACATGGTCCTGGTTTTTTAGCTCTGTTTCCTACATTTAGAGGACCCTCGTGTCAAGTGTTTGAGTGTTTTGGGATGTTGTGATATTGCTTAGGCTTCTTCTCATCCTTTTTTACTAATAGGTTAGAATTCAGTTTTTTTTTTTTTGTTCTGCCAGATTAACTGCTACTCATCCATGGATTATCAAGTTTTGTTGTATTTTCTTTCATTTGGATTTATGTTTCCAAAAATATCCTTTTATTATCATTCTAGTGGGACTTCAGGAAGCTATAGGATAATGTGTAGGAAAACACTAAGAAGAGAAATCTTAAATAAACAGATGCATATAAATAAATCACTATAAATTACAAGAAGGATTATAAGGGAAACAACAGTTTAAGTTGAGAGGACATTAATGAGGGTCCTATTTTGTATTGGCTCTTCAGAATACAATTCTTTGAGAAAGTTTTATGTAAGCTGAGTCCTGAAGATCAGTGGCAGTTAACTGGCAAAGAGGATAGAGGAAAACATTCCCTGCAGAGACGCATCCTTGAGGTGATAAATAGTCAAGAGTCTGGATTGAAATGACAAAAGCCCAGCTTTATATTAAAGGGGAAATTGATTGCTCGCTCCAACTGGGAAGTTTGAGAGGCAGAGATAGTTAGGCTTAGCTCCTTCCAGGGAGATACGTGAGGCCCAGCCTCCCACCCTCCCGTTTTCTGTTTGCCTCTGTTTGCTTTCATTCACAGACAGACTCCCTCTATTTGGGGAACAGGTTGGCAATGGGGATCACAATGTGGACATCCTTGTAGAACTTATCCTGGAGAAAAGACATGGGTTTTCCTTGAATTTTTTAAAAAAACGAAATAAGCATCTGTATATGACATCCCACTTTCATAGAACAATCACAATAAACAGTTCCACATTTGACCTGATATGGATCCAACTGTTCAGACAGAAAATAATTTGGCCCATGCAATGCTCTGAAAGATGATTACTATGAGGAGAATTTTGATACAGAAGATGATAGTGATGTCAGGACTCAGAGTTTTGTGGGTGATGGTATGCATTTGGAATGTGTGCTAACTGCACTAAGAAGTTAATGATAGAGTTTAATCAGGAAGTAATGTAAGCACTGCTAATCACTGTTAATCTAATCTATAGTTTCAAATAAAATTACCTTTCTGGTCCCCTTATCTGTGTCAGCCATACCACCACCTTCCTACTGTCTTAGCTTTACATTTGAGTGTCATCTTTGAAGTCTCTCAACTTCATCACCCATATAAAATTAGTCAAGAGGTTGATAAGTTCTTCCTCTTGAAGTCTCTTGGGTTTTTCCTTGTTCCTGCTTCACACACATTGTCACACTCTTGCAGACTCTTATCAACTAGGAGGTGGGTTCTTGTGATAGTCTTCTAACTGGCTTTTCTTCTATTTTCTTTCTGCTTCTAAGTCATCACACATGACAATATCAGATTGCTCTTTCAATAATACCACTCTCTTCACGTCACACCTCTACCCAAGTGCCCATAGTTGCATCCTATCATTTAATGAATCATGCCCAAATCCTTCAGTCCAGCATCCGGAGCCTTCTTTCCTCTGGCCTGCTGTACCTAGCTAGCATTATCTTCCTGTTATCCCTCCACAACCATAAGGATATGTGAATCTGGACTCCCCACACCTTTTTCTCCTTGAATTGAGGGATGATGGGCTGTTCTAAATCACTTTGCAGTCAGAAGGAGGTAGAGTCAGGGAGATGAGAAAAGAGAATGTGAGCCAATTTAATGAGCCACAACTACATTCAGTGAAGAAGGACTGAGGATGCAGGTGTGTGGCCAACCTGAACTGGAAGGTAAGCAACATGGGCAGATGTTGGTGCCCAGGAGAAATGTCAGACTGTGTGTTTTCAAGGTGTGGCATTGGCTGGAAGGAGGATATTTGCACAGGAAAGCATATCCAGGTTGTAATACCCAGTCCTTCTTACATAATGTGTGGGTTAGCTCACAGATTTCTGGGAACTTGCCCAGACTTTTCAGGGTCAATTGGTGCTGCAGAGAAATGATGGATTATCCAGAGAGGTGTGAATAGTGTCAGGAAACAAGATCAACCCAGGTGGGATCTCATTACTTATTTTTGTGCAAGTAGCTCTTTGGTGCGGGTTTGCAGAGGTGTAGGGAATCTGCAGATGGAAAGTGCGATTTCAGTGGGAAGGGAACTGGCAACTTAAAAAAAACTACTAAAGTAGAGGGACATTTAGTAAAAATTGTGTGCATAATCCTAAGAAGATACAATAAAAACAGCACAGTATCACTCTTATTTCTACCTGGGAGTGATTTAATTCCTACACTGTCATAATGTGGACATAATTGGTTCAAATTTCATAATAATTTCTATAATGCTTGCACTGACATTTGTTTTGTAAAACAAGGGGATTATAATAGGTTTTTAAAGAGTGGAAGAGTTTTAGCTACCCAAGAGAATGCTTAAAAAGAATGTAATACAAGACCACAGTAATTCTGTGATGGGAAGAGTGATGGCTCCCCAAAGATGTCCACACCCTAATCCTTAAAAGCAATGAATGTCAGTTCATTTGGCAAACGGAAATTTACAGCTGCGATCCAGGCTATGAGTCTTGAGATGGGGAGATTAGCCTTCATTATCTTCATTATCACTGTGGGCCAAATTTAATCACATGAGTCCTAAAAATTGGCAAACCCTTCCCAGCTGGGGTGGTCAGTGGGCACCTTGATTATGGGAAGAGGATCAGAGGGATACAATATTGCTGGCTTTGAAGAGGAGGAAGACGGCCATGAGCCAAAGAATGTGGGAGGCCTTGACAAGCCTAAAAAATGCAAGAAAACATATTGTCCCCCTGAGCACACAGAGAGAAACAAAGCCCTGCCTGCACCTTGATTTTAGCCATATGAGCTCTGGGTCATACTTCTGACCTTCAGAATTCTAAGATAATAAGTTTGCATTACTTTAAATAGCTTTGTTTGTAGTAATTTGTTTTGACAACCACAAAACACTAAAGCCATTGTTTAGTATATATGTCTCAAATGAATAAAATTAGTCTAAAAATAAAGTTGTTTAAACAGACTATTTCAGTTTAGACAAGTACTTTAACATGCTTTTAATAAGTTATTTATTTTAAAACTAATAATGAATGCTTAGTATGTACCTAGTATTTGCTATGTTCTTTTAAACAAATCGTCACAATAACTGTTTGAAATCATTGCTATGAAGATATCTTTCCAAAGTCACATGCTTAGTTGATGGAGGAAAGGACTTTTGACCTTGGGAAATTCTAAAGCCCATTCACTTAGTCATTGTGACAATAGTTTACAAAGTTAGGATGCATTAAAAATATGTAGGGAATTTTCACAAACCCCATTGTACAGCCTACATGTTTAACCATTAAATCAGAATATTTGAGTTTGGAAGAAGGCATCAGTGCTTTGTGAAGATTTTTTGTGAATCCAATGTGCACCAAAGATTGGGAACCACTGTATTTGGCACACTCTCTCTCAAACTACAAGATAAGTTCAGTTATTTATTTTATGAAAATGGATTAAATTTAGTTTGTCAAAAATATATAAAGTGTCCCTGATTCTGAGTTGGTAGTTTTACCATAGCACAGCAAGTATTATTGGCTGTAATCTAAAAATGAAAGAATTGATTGTGCATATAGGCACAATTTGGATGCCAGTCAAAATAATGGAGAGGTGGTGGTAAAGACACCTGTTCCAAAATAAGACAAGAAAGATGGAAAAACAAAAATTTTATCTGGTATCTAAAGCCAGACGAGAAGGGCGAGCTGTCTGGACGTTTTGTCAGCACTATTATTAAAATCGGAGTGCCTTTGAGCACCTACATCACTAGTCAGCAGCAGTTCTGCTTTCCCAGTAAGGTTGGTACTGACCGTGGAAGCCAGCGTTTCCTTTATTTTGCAATCCTTATCTTCCATGTGCCACAATGGACAGACTGTGTGGGCGCACTGATGGAATTTTGGAGGCAGTCTGGCTGCCAATGTGGCAGATGGAGGTCCTTCCCTTTAAATGGCCTTGCTAGGAGGTGGTTTACCCAGCTTCCCCTTGGGAAGAATCGGCACTTTCTGTGTTTTGATCTGGTGCAGAACTTCTTAACTTTCTCGACTAGTTTTGAAAGCAGAAATTGGTTCAGCAGGTTTTCTGCTGCAAACAGGTGTTGATGGCACTGTCCAAATCTTCCCTTGGGGTTCTTCTCCCTTTGCCAGCCTTTCCCTGTGAATAATGAACAGGCCTGTGTTAGCTGTAGCAGGTACACACCTCCACATGGGCCAGAGCTCTTGGTTCAAGTCACAGACTTGCCATGAATTACCCTAGAGACGAGAATCATAAATTAAATACACTCTTGTCTCACTGGTAATACCTGCAGACTCTAGTACATCATTTAATTGTATTCACTAAGCCATAAACTCATTTTGGCCAGGATTACCTCAAGATTCCTCACTAAACACAAGGCAGTCTTTATGGCTTGTGTTCTCTCAGTTGGCTATAGATTCTTTGCAATTTTACCACAATGTTGCCAACACTATTCCAATGGATTCCAATGTGTAGACATGGATGGAAACTAGCTAAATCAAAAGAATGAAAGAAACAAATTCACAAATATTTCATCAGCAGCATTGTTGATTTGCTTTTGGTTTTACTCATCTTGGTAAATATTACAGATTATAATTTGATTTTATTATCAATCTTATTTGCTCTGAGTTTTTGAGCTTGTAAATTCTTGGCCACAAATGTGAGTAAAGCACAAGAAAGGGGACTTTACCATTTCTAGTGGATTCATGAAGCACAAACAGCCCAACATACTAGCCAGGAAATCATCTGGGGGCAATTATGGAAAACTCTGCTTTCTCATTGTACAGAATAAGGACTCCAGGCTTTTTTGAGATTTAAAAATGGCTGAAGAGTTCTCTAAAAAAATCTAAGAATTGAGATCTTTCAACGATAAAGCATTAATACTAAAAAGAGAGAGAGACAGAGAGACAGAGAGACAGAGAGAGAGAGAAATAAAACTAAAGAAAGCCAGTACTGTTTCCTGAGACATTTCTCATGCATTTACTTTATTGGTAATTTCAATTTCCATTTTTTCAAAACTGATTTGTCTTTAGCATAGTTGTTAAGTCCTTTATAAGCCTGGAATTTTTCAAGGAATTAAGTGGTTTTCCTCTTTCCTAGAAATAATTTTACAGAGCTTACAGACACACACACACATACTCATACATATACAGATGAGTATATTAGCACAAATCAGTAAATGGCCAAAGCCCTGAGGAAACTATTCAAAACTAAACTTGGTTATAGTACAACGATATCTGCGCTGTATTGCTACTTCTCCATGTTTGTAAATAGGGTACAAATATTCATTTCTTTTACTATAATTGAAGAGCAATTTTGAGAAAGTCAGTCATGTAATTTAATGGTTTAACTGTCTTTTATTGCTATATGTAAATGGTCTAAATAATGGCAGTAAATGTTGAACACAGTCTAATGCACCACCATTTCTTTGGAACACAATCTAAATTTCAAATTATGTTTAATGCCTTTGTACATATCGCAGGTCTCTGTTTTAAAGCTTATCACATGGAATTGATTTATTCAAGGAAACTAACATTCGGAAAAAGGAGTAGAGTGGGCCATGTGGAAAGTTGACCAAATAACTGAAGAAGTATGCGTCATACACTTTCAGATCATCTTTTCCTTCCATTATTTTAAAATTTACCACTACCTTCCTGTATTATATATTTAGATAATCTTTGAATAAAACAACTTTTTTTTTTTCAATTGCATTGTGCTCTTTGAGCTCAAACATTTCCTTTTTCTTTTGTATAGTTGAACTTAATGGGAGAAGGTGATACATAATAAGACATAACGTGTGCATGTGTGAGATCACTTTTTCCCATTGAAATGACTCATTAACTGGTATCTTTCAATTCTGTCTTGGATCTGTATTCATATCCATGCCAACCTATCTTCCTGTGTGACATAATGTTCAATGAAAGAAAGGAAAAACTGATGTTCTTTTTGGGTCCCCTCGGATTTCAAACTATTCCAATTTTTAAGATACACACATAAAGGTCAGATAAAGAGGTTAAAAAGTAAAATGTTCTTTTGCAAAGCAGAATTAGAAGGCTTTGATGAGATTTTAAGATGTAGGTGTTAGCAATCATCCAGAATGTCTAATCTGCATTCTCTTGGGCCATCAACATTACTCTAAATACAAGCCAATTTATGAAATTACAAATCTTATGAGAGTACTCTAAGTGTATTGTATGTGCACCAATATGCTTTGTGCCTTATGTAACTACTTTTCAAAAAGTTCATTTTTCTGCTCACAGGAAGACTTCAAACAAAATTGACAATGTATGTAACTAAATGTGCTAATATGTTAAAAAGAAATCTGTTAAGTGCATGATAACATAACAAAAGTTATCAGCACATAATTATGAATTTCCAATGAACCATCAGGCAGTCTCTTGTTTATCTTCCAACTCTCACCTTCTTTGTGTGGAATCTTTTCTTATTACCCAACAACTTCTTAAACTCTCAAGTAGTTTTGTTAAATGAAGATATCTCATTCATTTGTGAATTCATCCTCAGTGGGTGCCAGATTTTAGGCATTTAATGGTATACCAAACAGTAATGGCACTTAAAGTCTTGTGATGAGAGATGAATAAACGAATTGTATGATTTAGTAAATACCTAGATGAAAGCTGGAAGGCTGGAGAGAGAACAGATTTGCTTCTTTCTGTTGGTTCCTGTTCCTGTCAAAAGGAACCTGATTCCTTGATATTGGCAGCAGTAATTCATTCCAGCAGACACAGATTACATTTTTGATTTTTCCAGTACTCAAAACAAGTCCCATCATCTCACACAAGTGGCCTCCTAAAAGAAATCAGTCCCCCCTCTTTCCTTCCTCTCTTCTAAGCTCCCTATTGTTATTAATTCCAAGGCTTTCCTATATGTTTGGCCAACTTTGGGAATGATACTTTCTTCTTAGAATTCCTATCTCTGTAACATCTTGGTTTTCCAGGACTCAATGGGCAAATTTTATAAGAAATCTTCTTTGGTAGAGCCAATGTTGGTGGGGCAGCAGGTTAACCCAGGACTGTATCCCTTCTGAGTATGGGTATGAGTCCTGGAAGATCTGCTTCCAACCAGCTCCCTGCTAATATGCCTGGGAAAACAGTGGAAGATGGCCCCAACATTTTGGCTTAGGCTACCCTCATGGGAGTCTTGGATGAAACTCTTGGCTCCTGGCTTTGGCCTGACACACCCTAGCATTTGCAGCCAATTTGGAATGAACCAATGGTGGAAGTTCTCTGTCCCTATATGCCCCCCTCTCTCTATAACTCTGCATTTCAAATAGGTAAATAAATTTTTTTAAAAAAATCCCCTTTAGTAAAGTAACTGGTATAGTGAAATCTAACTGATGTCTATGTGATGCAAATGGCAGATATCGCTAACATTAGTCACCTATGCATATTCTTCTTCTAAAGGCCTACATGGATCATCTGTAAGGGTTGGGAACCACATGTTCAAGATTTCTGGATTGGCATTCAAAAATAATTTTAAAGAGTCAAATCAACAAGCCAGATACTATTACAGGCTCTGGGAGACTGCTAACATTGAGTTTTTAAGTTAGTGAAAAAGATGGAAATATAAACAACTAATAATAAAATGAATTAAGATATAAAAAGTACTTCTAAGGTCATAACAGCTTGATGACAGAGGCAACTGAATAGTATCATTATTCTCTAGACAATACAATATAACAACTATTTACATATAATTAACTATAAGTAATCCACAGATGCTTTGAAAATATCATTATTCCCTGATTTAGTTTTATTTTGTAGTTCACAGAAACTTTATTCATTAACTTAGGCCCTCTTCTGACCTTGTGTAGGTCAAATGCAAAAGCATATATGAATTGCTAACAAAAATGCAAGGGTAGCACTGCAAATAGGAAATGAAGTGGATGATAATTGTCCCTGACACAGTTAAGGAGACTTAAAGGCAATCTAGACCATTGTTGGTGAGACATAACTTTGGTTATGCTTGGTTTTGGGGCACGTGTGGAATGTTTGATAAACTCTCTGACTGCCCCAATTGTGCCTGTCTACATTAACACTCAATTATCACTGTAGCATTATACTCTTTCATGTTAGCAGCTGGGTCTATACTTCTTACATTCCTCCTTGGAGGAATTTTAACGTTTAGGTTTAATGCAAACTCCTACTCCCTTGTAGTATCTCTTATTTGGTCATAGCTGATTGGATGATCTCTCTGATAAGCCCTAAATTCAAATGTCTACCTTCATGGGAATAACACAGTATCAAATGTTGTCTAATACACACTAAAATAGAAATTGATGATAAGTGCTATTTAAAAAAGTAAAGCAGGATAAGGGTATCAAAAATGATAGGAGTTCTATTTGAATTAGATACCTACTTAAGAAAAGAGAATATGTGGGAACAGAATTAGCAAGCCATGCAAAGATCAGTTAGAAGAACACTCCAGGCAGATGCAATAGCAAATGCAAAAGGTCTAAGGTAGACATGGTCTTAGCCTATTTGGAGAAAGTGCGAGGACACTAATGGTGCTAAAGTGGGATAAATGAGGTCAGTGACAGGAAATGATACAACAAAGGTCATGAGAGGCTGGCCATCCAGGACATTTCAGGCCCTGGGAAGAACTTCTAATTTACTTGATACTGTGGTGAGAGTCATTGGAGAGTGTTGAACACAGCAGTAAGATGCTCCGGCTTAAATATTTAAAGGGTGATTCTGATTATTGTGGGGGAAAGTGGACTGTGAGTAATAGGATTCAAGACCAAGTAGAAAGTTACTGTGGTAGGCCTGGTAAGGGACAAAAGGTGGACCACAACAAAATGATTGTGATGGAGATGTTGCGAATAACTTGTACTAAAGATACATTATGATGTCCAATGATTACCTTACCTAATGGTTTAGGTGTTAGGCTCCATGAACCACTGAACAACTGCTTGAATGACGTGCCAATTACTGAGATGAAGAAATCTATTGGGGGATGTTATGGGAGTGTATGTTGTGAATGTGCACTTATATTGTATATGTGTTTATGGATGCATATTTATGCTATACTTATTTTGTATAGGGTTATCATATGTTTTGCCTGAGATACCTTTGATATTCAAATGAAGATGTCATACAGACAGTTGGTTACATACACAACTGAATGCTTAGAGGAGAGTTTGGGCTAGAAATATAAATGTAGCTGTTATTAGGTGATACTGAAAGTGATGTGGGTAGGTAAGATTAGGAGGGGAGAGAGGACAGAGATGAAATGAGGCCAGAAGTCTGAGGAGGTGTGCTATATTTACAAGTCATGAAGTGGAGGCAGCTTTGTAATGGAGAGGGAACGGAGGAAGGCAGAAGAAAATCCAACACTGTTACACAAACAGTAAAGAAAAGAATTTTCCTAGTAAAGAAAGAATTTCAAGAAATGGGGGGATCATCTATGCCAATTCTTCTAAGACACAAAGGAAATTTACAGTGCTGCACTGACCATTGAATTAACAAGGTGGTATCATTAGTAATCATATAAGGTAATATATCAGTGGAGATAAAAAGCCTGACTAATGTTGAGTCAAATGAAAGTAGGAAATTGGGAAATAGCTAATACAGTTACATTTTTAAAAGGTTTTTCTCTAAAAGATATCAAAGAAATGGGCCTGTATGAGTAAGAGAAGACTTTTTTTAAGTGAGAGACACGCATAATTTTGTGTCTATGAAAATTACTTCAAAAAGAAGAGAAATTAATGATGAAGAAGAAATAAGTAAATTAAGCTTGTGATTATAAAGTAAACTGAAAGTATGTCATTACAAACATTAAAAGAAAAATAAGAAAGGAAGGAGGAGGGTAAATGGGAGTGAGGGAGAGAAAAGGAAGCATCATTATGTTCTTAAAATTGTATATATGAACTACATGAAATCTGTTCTCTATATGTGAATAAAGAAGAAAGAAAATAAAAAAGATTGGCAACAAAGTTGTTGAGCAGGTAAATAAGGATAAAATACAGTACAACCACATTGGGTTTACTTTAGAAAAGAAAGTATGGATAATTCATCCAAGAAGTCAACATAATTAGTGGTGAAAGAAGAAAGTTTTCTCTGGTTTCTGCTACGTTTTCTTTTTTTATATAAGATTTAGACTTTGTTGAAGAGTAGTTTTAGATTCACATCAATATTGAGCAGAAAGCAGAGATTTCTCATTTACTCATACATGCTGCAGCTACACATTAACAACATCCCACACCAAATGGTGAATTTGTATTAGTCAATCATTGTCATCTGAAGTCTGCAGTTTATATTAGGGTTCACTCTTGGTATGATGCCTTCCATAGGTCTGGAAGAATGTATGACAGTACATACCTACCAATGTAGTACCTTACAGAGTAATTTTGTTATGCTAAAACTTCTCTGTGTTCTATTCATCCTTCTTCCCTTATTGCTGGCAACCACTGATTACTGTCGCTAGTTTTCCACTTTCCAAAATTTCATATAGTTCAAATCATCCAATATGTAGCTTTTTCAGATTTGCTTCTTTCATTTCATAATATGCATTTAAGTCTACTTCATGTCTATTCATGGTTTGAGACCTTATTTCTCTTCTGTACTTCCTAATTTTCCATCATCTGGATGTAGCAGTTACCTGTTCACTTACTCAAGGACATCTTGGTTGCTCCCTACTTTTGACATCTATGAAAAAAAGTACTATAAATATATGTGCAGGTTTTTGTGTGAACATGCATTTCAACTCCTTTTGATAAATATGGAGGAGAGAGATTGCTTGATTGTATGCTAAGAATACTCAGTTTTGTAAGAAAGTGCCAAATAGTCTTCAAAAGTAACTGTATCATTTTGCATTCCCACCAGCAATGAATATGAGTTCTTATTGTTCACATTCTGATCAGCATTTGCTATTGTCAGTGCTTTGGGCTTTAGTTATTCTAATGGATGTATAGAGGTAACTTTTAATTTTAATTTGCATCTCCTTGATGCTGTAAGATGTGGAATGTCTCCTTTCATATGCTTTTCTGTCATTTGTATGTGTTCTTTGGTGAAGTGTCTATTAAGATTTCTTAAAGCTCATTTTTAAATAATGTTGTTTTCTTATTATTGAGTTTTGTGATTTTGTATATTTCGGAAAAGAGTCTTGTCAAATATGTCTTTTGCAGGTATTTTTATCTCAGTAAGTAGCTCTTCATTCCTTAGATAGTGTCTTTTGCAGAGCAGAAATTTTTAATTTTAATCAGATCCAGCTTAATAATTTTTTCATGGATTAAGCTTTTGGTGTATTTACAGTCTCATCACCAAACTCCAGGTCATCTAGATTTTTCTTATATTTTAGATGTAGGTCTTTGATCCATTTTGAGTTAGTTTTTGTGAAGATGTAAGATCTATGTCCAGACTCATAGTTTTTTGTTTTTGTTGTTGAAAAGTCTGTCTTTCATCAATTTCGTAGCTTTGATTTTTCTCTTTTTTAATATTTATTTATTTGAAAATCAGAATTACACAGAGGGAGAGACAGAGAGAACCATCCTCTGGTTCATTCCCCAAATGACTGCAAAGAAGGGTCTGGGCCAGGTCAGAGCCAGGAGCCAGAAGCTTCTTCCAGGTCTCCCTTCTTCCAGTGTTTGGGTGGCTCGGGCCCAAACGCTTGGGCCATCTTTTGCTACTTTCCCTAGGCTATTACCAGAGAGCTGTTAGGAAGTGGAGCCCTCAGTTCTGTAACTGGCATCCATGCGTGATGCCAGAGACGCAGGCAGTAGCTTAACATGCTATGCAATAGCCCTGCCTTTGATTTTTCAAAGAATAAGGTGATTACATTTTTACCAATTCCACATTTTCTTGATTACTGTAGCTTTATAGTAAGTCTCAAATTTCAGTAGTTAATCCTCCAACTTTGTTCTTTTACTTCCATATTGTGCTGACTTCTGAGTTTTTTGCCTGTTTATATAAACTTCAGAATCATTTGTTGATATTTCCAAAATAACATGCTGGGGTTTTGATTAGGATTGCATTAAAACTATCAAGGAACTTCCCAGAGATTGACATCTTGATAATATTGAGTCTTCCTATCCATTTTCATGGAATATCTATTTAGTTATTCTTTAATTTCTTTCATCACATTTTTATAGTTTTCTTACACAGATTTTGTATATTTTTGTTACATTTATACTTAAATCTTTCATTTATTGAGGTACTAATGTAAATGACATTATGTTTTTGATTTCAAGTTCCACTTCTTCATTGCTGGCATACAGGCAAGAAGTTGAACTTTATACACAAATATTATATCTTGACACCTTGCTAAAGTTGCTTATTAGCTCTAGTCAGTTCTTCCAAATTTCTCCACAATTATGTTACATGTAAACAAAGACAGTTTTATTTCCTTCCTGTCTACATACCTTTTACTTCCTTTACTTTTTTCACTGCATGAACTGAGAATTCTGGTACAATGTGTGAAATTAATGATAAAAGATAACATGTTTTATTTATTCTTGATGTTATCAAGAGTTTCAAGTTTTTCATCATTAAGTATGATATTGGCTGTAGTTTTTGTATATTCTTTAACAAATTGGAGAAGTTTCCTTGGTTGCCTGCTTTACTGTTTTAATCATGAATAGCGATTGCATTTTATCACGCTGCATCTGTTGATATGATCATGCTACTTTTTGTAGCCTATTAATGTGATAGATCACATTAATCAATTTTAAAATATTGGATCGGGTTTTTGTGTACCCATAAATACTAACTTAATTC
The DNA here is from genome assembly GCA_949820135.1 of Sylvilagus floridanus. Lineage (NCBI taxonomy): Eukaryota > Metazoa > Chordata > Mammalia > Lagomorpha > Leporidae > Sylvilagus > Sylvilagus floridanus. The sequence goes on along the minus strand of OX463225.1, from coordinate 74,735,154 downwards.
ACTTTTCACCTTCTTTCCAGGAAGTGGCTTTCAAGTTTACCTCATTTTCTTTCATTTTTTTTTTCTCTATAGAGAAGGATCTGTTCCTGAACTCACTCTCTCCACTGAAGTTTTTTTTTAAATTTTATTAATATTAAAAGAACAGATTTCATGTATTTCGTAGTTCTAGATTTAAGATGATAACCATACTTCCCTTGCTCCCTCCCTGAATCCCCCCTTGCTTCCTTCATTTCTTTTTTCTTTAATTTTTGCAAGGACATAATTTTAGTTCCCTCTATAATCAGAGACTTAATTCACTACTGACCATAAATTGAACAAGTAAAAAGCAGGAAGATCACAGTTCCACAGGAGTATAAATAAGGGTTATAAACAACAGTCATATCATAAGATGTCTGTATACCTGATATAGTTGTAAGTCCAACTTTGTCATGCAGTATAATTCACTTTATACATTTTTGGATTTGATTTACTAATAGTTTGTCAAGAAATTTTACTTCTATGTTCACAAGAGATATTATTAGTCCATTGTTTTCTTCTAATGTTTTTGTCTGGTTTTGGTGTTAGGGTAATGCTGACCTCATAGAACGAGTTGGAGAATAGTTCCATTTCGTTTATCTTGAGAGAGATTACAGAGAATTGATATAATAGCTTCCTTAAATGTTTAGTAGGTTTTACCAGTGAACCCAACTGAGTGTGTTGTTTTCTGTTTGGAATGTTATTATTTGTTGGTTCTTTTTGAAAATATAGGCAGATCACATTGCTTCCTTCTCCTGATTCAGTGTTGAAACAATGTTTTTTAAGGAAGTGGTATTTTCCAGTAATTTCTTAAACTGAGATCAATGGCTGTGCACATTGATAGAGGATCCAGATGGCCCTGTGGTATAGTAGGCGGGGCCTCTGCCAGTGGTGCCAACATCCCATGTGGATGCTGGTTCAAGTCCCAGCTGCTCCTCTTCTGGTCCAGCTCTCTGCTTGTGGCCTGGGGCGGGGGTGGTGCAGTGGATGATGGCTAGGGTACTTGGGCCTATGTACTCATGTAGGAGGAGGCTCCTGGCTTCAGATCATCTCAGTTCTGGCCAATGTGGCCATTTGGGGAGTGAAGCAGCAGATGGAAGACCACTCTCTGTTTCTCCCTCTTAGTGTCTGTGGCTCTACCTTGCAAATAAATAAATAAAATCTTTTTTAAAAATAGGGATAGAAGATAGACTCTTTTGAGGATAAAAGAGAAGATGTGAAATAGTTTCCTCAGAGTGTAGAATATAATTTTATTAGTGTAACACAGAGTTTTAAGCACCATTGAAGCTTTGAGGTATATGCACACAAGTATATAGCAATACCAGTTAGCATATTTAGAAGCCTGGATGAAAGCAGAGATTACATGCCAGGTCCTGTTTAACGAGTGATATGGATTTGTTTGGTAATTATAGCAGAAGACAGGAAGAGGAGCTCAGGCACCTGTAAGAGAAGAGTTGTAGTGATGGCTATTGGAATGGAATGTATGTTGAATTAACAAAGGAAGTGAGAACCTAATAAGATAATAGAGAGTAAAATGGTGATTTGGTTAAGGTTTTAAAGGTCCTAGTGCGGGCAAATAATTGAATGACTACAGAGTTGCCATTTCTGGGGTGATGTGGTTATTATTGATATGAACATGGGGAGTGGGAGAATGTTTTTCTGGAGAGAGACACAGTCATTGGATTGAAGAATTCAAGGAAGTGAATTTTCAGGAAATGTGTTTACATTGCACTAGTAGTTATTGGAAAAAAATGACAAGGGAGACAATGAAGTGAAGGCATTAAGTCAGGTTCTTGAATATTCACTGAAGGAAAAAGAGTGACAAGAAAAATAGTGGCAGATCACCAGATTGAGTCCAGAAGGATGATGAATGACTGCAATATGACAGGGGAGTAGACTCCCGTGTCAAGAACTTCAAAGGAACAGGGAAACCCTAGGCATATGGAAGAACATTGGAAAAAGTAATGAGGAACAAGAAATATAGATGTTACTTTCAGACTTAATGGTAAATGGGGTGTGGAAGAAAAACAACCATCCCCCAATTGAATGTCCTCAAGAAGAAGTTACAGATTTCAGTTAGTGCAAGAGGTGAAAATGAAGGCAGCATTAAAGAAGTGATTATTGAGGGGCAGCTCTTCCTACCACAGAGTAATCTATGGAAACAAATAAAAAATCCTTGTCACAATAAAGAGTTTTTAAAGCGTTTAGTTATGAGAAGTTCAAAAGTCCAGACTACTCATTTAGCTCACTTTCTCAGCTTAACTTAAAAAGAAATTATTGTCATGAATATAACTTACACAGATGATATTTACTGCAAGAAGAAAATGATATTTGAGACTGAGCCTAGCTGCTTTTCAATCTTTGTTATTGTTGCTGTTGTATGCATGTTTTGCAGCTAGTGTGTCTACTGTGTTATAGAAGATAATTTTAAGGAAATATTAGGTACAAATCATGCTTTGCATGTGTTTTAGAATGGAAGTGAATTTATGTGTGGGGATGAAAGCCAACTGCAAGAAAGTCAGTGTTTGACAAATTTAAATGAGCTTCCTGTCTGAATAACTATTGTTAATTTCCCATCTGTTTCCTAATTATAGGTTTTCATTTGGTGTTATAATTTTCTACATCATCTCTCTTGTCTCTTTGTACCATCTAGCCTTGGTCAGTATTGTCCTTGGTGGTAGACACATGGCTATGATTAACAAATTATGGAATTAATCTTTGTTCACTGTTGATTTATATTGTGGACCTTGCATATCTCCCTCGCTGTGGGGAGACCCAATTTTGCATGGTGCTGGTCATGAATTCTAGCAAAATAGCTCACAAATGTGTCTCTATTCAGATACAAGCTTAATTTAAAGTGGAATGTTAATATCACTGTAAGGCTTTGGACTTCCACCAACCTTACCTGGGTAGACAATTGCTTGAGCTGTTCTTATGTCACCTGACTGGCCCTGTCATCTGACATTTTTTATACTATTCCTGCTGTTATATAGTGGTGTTGTCTGTTACAGTTTGGAAAAAATCACTATGACAACCCCAAAGTAGCCGTGTGTTTCTATCTTCAGTTATTGGGATGGGGATTATGGGGCATGTGGAAAACACCCCCTGGTGTCAGAAAAGCTGGTATTTCTCCTCTGAAGAAAGATTTCAACACAGAATTTGTTTCTACTTTGTGAGAAAGATTTAAGCACCCCAGGCCATGCAGAAGATGTCATCACATTGCAGGTGTTTTTGGTAGGTCAGGGTTGAACAGGCACACTCAGGGCAAGGGCAGTGATCTGCACTGCGTGCTGGGCCTTGGAGAACTGAACAATAATACAACTCACTGAATGCAGATTGGTTTTCATTACAACCATGTGCTGGCAATTCTAAACGGTCTGTCATAAATTACTCCTCCAAATAATTTTTTTCATCTAAGTTCTGAACAATTATAAAGGTGAATTTTAATAAATGTATATGTGAGCTTCAAATTAGCACATTTTTATGACCCTTTAATAAGCATTGTTTTCCACATGGAAGTAAACTCAGAAAACTCAAAGTTAGATAGCTGTTTCTGCAACACATGTGGACTCAGCTATATGTTTTGAGACGAAGTTTGTTAGAGATGTGGAATGCCAGAAATCACTTCATGAAATATTCGTGTCCCTTATGCTTATGTATGTAGACTGTAAATAAACAATGAAGTGTTTGCAAAAAACAAAGGAGTAGACCCTGAAGTTAATTCAATTCTATCATCCATGTGACCACTAAAAGTCTGAAATCTGTGCATGAAATTTTAAACATGAACTACAAAGTTTTTAGTTGTTAAGTATACATTTCTCATAGGTGAAATGTTTTTTGAGATAGAATACTATCTTTACAATTAAATTCAATTTTTTCTAAATTGCCAAATGTTTTAAAACTAAAGGACAAATAAACCTACAATGCTGTATCAGTGGCACAAATTAGCATTATAGCAGTTGCAGATGTTTCCGTTTTATTAAAGTATGTTTATTGGAGACCTGACAATTATCCGCATCACTTACGCAATGAAGCTTCAATAAAGGAAACATTTCCCCTATCCGAGATACTTTTCTGTCTGCTGTTACTTGTTTCACATCATGATCGTTTTTGGAAATAATTTTCTCATGTAGAGGAGGGTGTATTAAAATGATCTTTCTGGGCTTCATATATTGTCTATTTTTCATTATGCCAAGCATTTCCATTATCAGGGTGGGAGGCATGGTTTCATCATCACCATGAAAGATGTTGAATCAAGTTGCTAAATCATTTCAAGTTCCTGGTGGAGAGATACCCTCGAAAGGTACAATCTTTTATTTGGAGAACTAGGCAATGGAGATTCACTGGCAGAACAACTGTTTTAGTTTGCTGGGGACATATTGCAACTAGTTTTTGTCACACTCTCAAAACCAGAAGGCTATGATGGAGAGACAAGCTTCAGGATCATGCAGATCTTTAAATTCTCAAACCTATCTCGTGCTAGCCATGTCACCCTCATAAACTTAGCATTTTTAAGCCTCAGTTTCTTCACCTGTCAATATGTAAATGAAATACCACCATCTCAGATTGTTGAGAATAAAATGTTATTCTGAAAGTCAAAGCACTTAACTGAGGCTTAGTCAGTAGATTGTGCCCAATAAATATAATTCTCCTTTTCCTCTACTATTTTTCATACTTAGTTCTGTTATTACCTTATTCTTTGCAAAAACTTTCATCGGATGGACACTTTTATTTCCTTTTAGCTGATGTTTAAGCACTAAACAGGGCCATGGAATGTTTATGAATAAATTGGTTGTGATAAGTGACATTTGTTCTTTGATGCCTTTGTTAAAGTTTTCACAAATCATTTATTGACTGATTGAGATCAAATAAATTAGAAGAATTAATTTATTGCTTTCTTAAAATGTATCTATCTTTTCATTATAAATAAGACCTTCTACCCACAAGATTGGAGGCCTGGAGAAGGCCTGGAGAATTCCAAGTGCAGGTTTAGGTGGTGAGTAGGGATTAAGCATAAGTTGATCCATTGTAACAATTTTATATTGCTCTCTTCCCAGGGAAGATTTGTGTTGGTGGCCCCAAAGCAGAGAGCTCTGTATCCCATTACCAACCAATGAGTCATTCAGTCTCCCACAGATCCAAATAAAGTTTTACAGAATACCCTATGGCATGCCTTTCAAAATATATGAATGCTATAAAATATATCATTTATTTTACCATATGAACCGACTCTGTCCCTTTTTCACCATTTGGGATAGCAATCTCACCATGTGTTTTTGGCTCTTAGGTTATCATCAGAAATATTGGAGTTTTCTGAGCTTTTCCATTGTAAGTCCCCATGGTACTTTCAGGAGTTTTATAACTTGGTTGTAAAAATTCACTCTAAACTGAAACTTGGCAAACAATATATTAATCTGGGAAGTTAATTTCTTTTATAAAGTCCAGAATCTATTTAGCCCTTCTTTTGAGTTCTCAGAGACCTTGGAAAAATAAAGTGAGCAATTAAGGTTTTTTTGTGTGGGTCTTAAAAAAATGCAATTGCATTTCTCTAAAATCCCGTCAACCCTATTTTTACAGGTGAATAGCTTATATTTTGGACTGAGTTCTGATATTTTTGCAATTGGTTTTTTTTTGGCACAGTGAAATAGAGTAATTAAAAAAGGAACTAGGCTGAGCTTACCCTGTTACATCACTGCAATAACAAAGTGTATTTAGAGAGCCGAGTCTGTCTGAATTCACAAAAAGAGCCATGATGTTAACATCATGTGGATATTCACTAGCCTACAAATAAATCATTGAAAAGTATCATTTAAAAATACGTGATGCGGCCTCGATCTTGAAAGAACTATTAAATGGTGTTAAAACTTCTGTTTGAAGATGATTTATTGGACTTTGAGAATGACTTTGCCATCACACAGTGCCAGCAAATGTCAATTAGACTTGCATGTCCTTTTCAGTGCCATAAAATGCTGTTATCGCCTCCTCCCTCTTACCAGAACAAGTCTCTAGGGTTGATTGTCCAAATAAGTTGATTAATCAGCAGCAACCTACCCTAGCTAACTTCTTATCACAAGGACGGGCCCAGGGAAAAGAAGTTCTACTAAGACAAATGGCAAAACAAACTGACATTTAATTGGAGTGTCACAGCTTTAAAATACTTTCCAGAATATTTTATTAAAAGAATGCAGAGAAGAACTAAATCACAGCCTTTGGAGTTGGACAAACCTAATGACTGGTAGCTATGTGGTCTGAGAAAGCTAGTTTTTCTCTGCAAATTTCACTGTGCTTATTCCTCAAAGTAGGAATAATAATAGTATATACTTCTTTGAGTTCAAATAAAGCTTAAAATAAGAACATGTATTTAATATCAGCAAGCATTATTCATAAATATTAGCTTTTGTTATTATTAATGTTACTCAGTTTTTTGCTAATTTTATTTTATTAAAAATTTTATTTAGTAAATATAAATTTCCAAAGTACAGTCTATGGATTACAATGACCCCCCCCACTACCACTTCCCTCCCACTCGCACCCCTCCCATCTCACTCTCCCTCTCCCATTCCATTCACATCAAGATTCATTTTCAATTCTCTTTATATACAGAAGATCGATTTAGTATATATTAAGTAAAGATTTCATCAGTTTACACCCACACAGAACCTAAAGTGTAAAATACTGTTTCAGTACTAGTTATAGCATTACTTCACATTGGACAACACATTAAGGACAGAGATCCTACATGAGGAGTAAGTACACAGTGACTCCTGTTGTTGACTTAACAATTTGACACTCTTGTTCATGGTGTCAGTAATCTCCCTAGGCTCTGGTCATGAGTTGCCAAAGCTATGGAAGCCTTTTGAGTTCGCCGACTTTGATCTTATTCAGACAAAGTCATAGTCAAAGTGGAAGTTCTCTCCCCCCTTCAGAGAAAGGTACCTCCTTCTTTGATGGCCCTGTTCTTTCCACTGGGATCTCACTCACAGAGATCTTTCATTTAGGTCCTCTTTTTTTTTTTTTTTTTTCCAGAGTGTCTTGGCTTTCCATGCCTAAAATACTCTCATGGACTTTTCAGCTGGATTTGAATGCCTTAAGGACTGATTCTGAGGCCAGAGTGCTATTTAGGACATCTGCCATTCTATGAGTCTGCTGTGTATCCTGCTTCCCATGTTGGATCTTTCTCTCCCTTTTTTATTCTATTAGTTAGTATTAGCAGACACTAGTCTTGTTTGTGTGATCCCTTTGACTCTTAGACCTATCAGTGTGATCAATTGTGAACAGCAATTGATTACTTGGACTAATGAGATGGCATTGGTACATGCAACCTTGACGGGATTGTATTGGAATCCCCTGGCACATTTCTAACCCCACCATTGGGACAAGTCAGATTAATTTTATACAATAGATTTCTTTTTACTTTTTATTTATTTGAAAGGCAGAGTTACAGAGACAGAGAGAAAGAGATCCTGCATCCGATGGTCCCTCCCTAAATTACTTCAATGGCCTGGACTGGGCAAAGCTGAACCAGGAGCTTGAAGTCCCTTCTGGGTCTCCCATGTGTGTGCAACAGCTCAAGCCATCCTCCACTGCTTTCCCAGGTTCATCATCAGGGAGCTGGATCGGAAATAGTGCAGCTGGGCCTCAAACTGGTGCCCATATGGGATGCCGACACTGAAGGGGAGGCTTAACCTTCTATGCCTCAATGCTGGCCCAATTCCTTGATTATTATGATTAACCTTTTATAGAGCAGAAAATTTTGATTTCAACTTCTATGAGGTTACATAGCCAGTAAATATGTTAGCTTGGTCTCAAACCTAGGATTTCTAACAGTAAACCTAGTACTTCTTCCTATGGTAAACATAATGCTTCCTTGAAGACTATTTTTTACTTAGAAAATTTGATAGGGGTGGGCGTTCGGTGCAGTGGTTAAGATGCTGCTTGGAAATGCCCACATCTCATATTGACGTATGTGGCTTGAGTCCCAGTACAGCTCCTTATTCCAGCTTCCTGCTAACGTAACCTGGAAGGGTGCAAGGGATGTTTCAAACAATTTAGTACCTGCCATCCACATAGGCGACCTGACTTCTGGTTTTGGCTTGGCCTTGCCTCAGCAGGTATTTGGGGTGTGACTAGTGGATGGGAGATACCTCTCTGTCTGCCTCTCTGCCTTTTAAAAAAGGCTGGGTATGTAGATATTTCATGCAGAGTATAAACTTTTTATGTAGAAAAAGTTAGCTAAAAAGTTTTAATGCATAAGCATGAACATATCTCAGTATGTTTACAGATAGACATAGGGTCCATGAAGTTTATTAAAGTGTGTTAAGTATATACTATAATTTTCTTTAATGGATTCAATGTAGCTGTTGTAGTCTGTTAACAGCACCTGGTTTTCCTCAGTGGACTAGAATGACTTAGGATGAAATAACTGTAATAGTTTATCTTATTGATCAATGATGGCTTATGATCAACGGCTTATTGATTTCTATAACCATGGAACTCATTTAGGACTGTAGGTCTTATTCCTGTATGTTATGATCAATGATGGTTGCATATTCAGTATATTTGAGTAGGGCAATAGTTGAGGAGAAATTAGTATCTAGGAAGGTTTTTACTTTTAGTATGAAGTTGAATTAAATTTACTTGAAAGAAGGAGGAGTGGAGCTCAATTTATCAGATTAACAGACTTGATCAGAAAACCTGTGTTACTGTATTATTTTGTAACATGATAGCCACAACTAAATGAGATACTGTTCAATATGAGATAATGAATACATTCTTATTGTGTCAGCTTGGTAGACACAGAATTGGAGATCAGGCAGCTATAGTTTTTACAAGTGGTATTAGCAATGATGCTCATATGGGCAATGTGATAATTAATTCTCTGTATCATCAAGGGCCAAACAATGCTCATATTTTGATGATGGGCAGATATAAAAAGTACAGGCATGGGGACCAGTATTTATCCCACATAAGCAGAGTTATGAGAAGTCAGAAAGGAACCAGCTAAAGCTAAGAAAGATATTGCAGTCTCAGAAAAAAATGAGATTGTAGGGACCAAAGCAGCTGAGGTAGCATGAATAGGTCAGTGATCCTAAGCAGGAATTGGACTATGACCAGGTCTAGTGTTTGGTGAATTTAATGGGGGTGATTGGATCTTGAGTCTGAGAAAGCCAGACTACCATAATTTTAAGTAATTTATACCATTTGAGTTTTATATGATACTTTCAAATATCTATGTTCAGGCCCAATCAATCCTCAAAATAATTCTACATTCATTTCTACCCTGGGCGTATTCATGTTAATGCTCACTGAGAAATTCATGATAAAAGGCTGGCACTGTGGCATAGTGGGTAAAGCTGCTGCTTTCAGTGCTGGCATCCCATATGAGCACCAGTTCGAATCCCAGCTGCTCCATTTCGGATCTATCTCTCTTCTGTGGCCTGGGAAAGCAGTAGAAGATGGCCCAAGTCCTTGGGACCCTGCACCCACATGGGAGACCCAAAAGAAGCTCCTGGCTCTTGTCTTCAGATCGACCCAAATCCAGCTGTTGCAGCCATCTGGGGAGTGAACCAGTGGATGGAAGACCTCTCTCACTGTCTCTCTCTGCCTCTGCCTCTCTATAACTCTTTCTTTCAAATAAATAAATAAATAAATCTTTTAAAAAATTCATATTAAACACATGAAAAACCCATTGTCTTCAGAGTTCACCCTCAAGTTCCTGATCTAAGTTAATTGAATTTCTACTATCTGACTCTCCTGTTTGTCTCTGTCAATGCACAGGTCATACAAAAGGAAACAGAGTCATCCTCCGATAAGGGCCTGAAATGAACTGCTTTAGAGTCCTAGTTTTAAAGGAGTTAGGAGTGGAGGTTGATGTAGACATTCCTAGTTTGGCTTCAGTGCATTTCCAAGCTTTGCTGCTCTGGTTCCTGGCCCCACAGATGTGACCCAGTGTCATCAGTTTTCATGTTGACTCTATGTCTTTCTCACTGGGGAGTTGGCCTTGACCCTTAAATCTTTGGAAATGGGATTACTGAAAGATTTGATCCATCCAGCTGCTCTGTGTCTTCAACCCTCTGTTTTAAGAAGTTCCATGAGTTGGTTTTACTTTGGCATTTTGATCACAAAAAATTAAGAGGAAAGTGCTGGAGGAAAAATGTGTTGGACTTCATTGAATCTCAAACTACTCAAATGTCATTTGATGATCCCTTTGAACAACACTATACTCAATTCAGCAGAATCAAAGATGATATAAGAAGTATATTACCTGGCAATTATTTCTTTACCTTTCATCCTGGATGAGAGTCATCATTCATCACTGTTTCCTGATTGATGAAGTTGAAGGGGAGTACTGAAGGCAGGGAGACTCGTTAGCCTGTCACTTTGACAGAAATAATGTTGAGCACAAGAAAAGCCAGAGTTCCCAGTGGGCTACACTTGATAAGTGGCTCAAGCTTAGCTTTTATTTATTTAATAAACACATATCAAATACTGTCTTTGGTGACACTAGCCTTCCTATTTTACATCTTTTCTATATTTATTTTCTCAAGCACTCACTGTTCTTATGCTTCTTTTTCCCTTACTGCAATCAAAACCTACTTTCAGATTTTTTTTTACTCATATTAACTTTTAGAAACATAACTTATGGGGCTGGCGTTGTAGGACAACAGGCTAAGCCGTTGCTTGTGGTGTCAGTGTCCTATATTGGGGTGCTCTTTTAGTACGGGTTACTCCACTTCCCATCCAGCTCCCTGCTGATGTGCCTGGGAAAGCAATTGAAGATGGTCCTATTACTTGGACCCCTGTCACCCTTGTGAGAGACTTGGAAGGAGTGCCTGACTCCTGGCTCCCATGTGGCCCATCCCCAATTGTTGAGGCCATTTTCTGAGTGACCAATGGAAGGAAGACCACTTTCTCTCTCTTTCTCTCCCTCTCCTTCTATCATTCTTCCTGTCAATGAAACAAAATACATTTTTAAAAAGCATTTAGTTATTTTCACTTTATTTGAAAGTAGAGAGAGAGAGAGAGGAGGAGGAGAGGGAGGAGAGAGAGAGAGAGAGAGAGAGAGAGAATATAAATCTCTGCAGTCCTGGGGTTCACTCTCCAAATACTTATTATAGCTAGGGTTGAACAAGGCTACAGCCAGGACCCTAGGAATTCATCTGGGTCTCCTACATCAGTGACAGGGACCCAAGCACATAAATCATTATCTCCTGCCTCCTAGTGTATGCATGAGTAGGAAGTTGGATCACAAAGAAATCCAGGACTCAAATCCAGGCACTCTGATTTAGGAAGCAGACGTCCCAAGTGTTATCTTAAACACCAATCCAAATGTTTGCCTCCCCCACCCCCCATTAACTTTATAAGCAAGCATGATGTTACCTAAGTTTGGCAACCTTACAGGTAAATGTAGAGTCAAATCTTAAGTTAAAAGAATGAAGCATTTATCAATCATTGTGTCAGGGAGAATTTAGGACATTTGGGTCTACCCAGTCTTCCTGAAATATTACCTGATAGATCTATGCAGTAGGCTGGCCTTAGGCCCTCAAGTCCAAGGAAACAGGCAAAATGAAAGTAGACTACTGTAGAATGAAATCTCACTGAGCAGGTGCTGTATAAAGTAGAATATCATGAGCTTCTGTGTTTGTCAAAGTAGATTTTGAGGCTCAGCAATGAAACTTGTTGTGAAGGTCTGCTATGACCTTTAGCAAACTCTAAGCCTAAATTATTTGTTTACACAATGAGAATAATGGTTCATGCTTCTTAAAGCTGTCGACATACCTTGTGCAAAGTACTTAAAGGACAGGGCTGGTGCATCATAATTGTTCAATAAATGTTTGTGATGATGATAGTAGAAAGAGGAGGAAATAGATGAAAGGGATGGTAATGGGTAGAGAAGGGAGACTTGCACATGACTGGTCTTTGAAAGATTTATATTTATTTTGCTACAGCAAGATTGGGTGCCATGCGTACTTCCCTGTTTTGGCTATACAGCACTGCTGAGTACTTCTGCTAATTAGCCCAGACTGGTGCATAATGTTGTGGGTGCAATGACCATGTCCTGGCTCCCAGGTTCTGTTCTTATCCTTGAATCCACCTTAAACAAAGGAACACTTATAGATTAGCATTCCTTTTGTTTCCTATATTGTTATTTTCACAAACTTTGATAGGGGTTGGGCCAGGAAGGCTTGAAATAAAGATAGACCAGGGTTTCATAACTTTTTCTTGAACATAATGGTTCTGCCATTCTTGCATTCAATGAATATATATTAAAAACCAGTATTAGTGCCAGGTACTAATGGCTGATGATTTAATGGTTAGAATTAACACATAAGATCTGTCCTAGAGGAGCTTAAAATCTAAAGGAGATTCACAAGAAAAGATATTAAATATCATAGTCATTAAGAAATCCAAATTAAATGATAATGACATACCACTACACCTAAAGTGCTGTAGAAATTGGAACTCTCATACATTGCTGGAAAACATCTTAGCTGTGTGTTTTTTCTAAGTTAAAGGTATACTTGAAATATGACTTCTCCAGATGAGTGTCAGGGATTCACATAAGAGAAGTGCAAACTGAAATTCATGCAAAAATATATGTAAAAATTATAGTGGCTTTACTCATTATCACCAAAAGTAGAAGCTACTCAAATGTCTTTAAATTAGTGAAGGGATAAACAAACTAAGGTACATCTATAGATTAGAATATTGTTGAGCAATAAAAGGGAGCAGACTTTATACATGCTATGCCCTGGATGCAACTGTAATGCCTTATGTTTTGTGAAAAGAAAAGCCATAACTCAAAAGGTCATGCACTGTATGAATTCATTTATGTGACATACTGGATCAGAAAACAGATTAGCAATTCCTGAGGACTTGGGAGTAAGAGGAAGAACTGTCTACAAAGCCTGTCTAACCAAATCCTGCCAGGGAAGATCTCATCATGCAGATTCAACCACTCATTCCTTAGAGATAAAAATTTCTATGTGGGTTACACTAATTTCAAGAAATACTATAAGGGGCCTGTGCTGTGGCATAGCGGATAAAACCATCACCTGCAGTGCTAGCATACCATATAGGTGCTGGTTCAAGACCTGGCTGCTCCACTTCTGTTCTGGCTCTCTGCAATGGCCTGGAAAACTGTGTAAGACAGTCCAAGTGCTTGAGCCTTTGCACCTGCATGGGAGACCTAGAAGGAACTCCTGACTCCTGGCTTCGGATCTTCCAGGCTCTGGTCATTGCAGGCATTTGGAGAGTGAACCAGCAAATGGAAGATTTCTCTCTCTCTATCTCTCTTTCTCTCTCTCTCTCTTTCTCTCTCTCTCTTTCTTTCTCTGCCTAATAAATAAATAATTCCTTCTTTTTAAAAAAAGAAATACTATAAGACAAACAAATTTATAATTTTTAAAAATGTTATTTATTTATTTATTTGACAGGCAGAGTGGACAGTGAGAGAGAAAGACAGAGAGAAAGGTCTTCCTTTTTGCCTTGGTTCACCCTCCAATGGCCACCGCATCATGCTGATCCAAAGGCAGGAGCCAGGTGCTTCTCCTGGTCTCCCATGTGGGTGCAGGGCCCAAGCACTTGGGCCATCCTCCACTGCACTCCATAGCAGAGAGCTGGCCTGGAAGAGGAGCAACCAGGACAGAATCCGGCGCCCCAACCAGGACTAGAACCCGGTGTGCCGGCGCTGCAAGGTGGAGGATTAGCCTATTGAGCCACGGTGCCGGCCTAAATTTGTAATTATTTTAACAGATCAAATCAGCATTTCATAATGATAAGTCTAAATAACAATTACATCAAAATAAACGGATTATTTATAGTGCTGATCATATAAGACTTAAAAATGCTTGATTTTTGGTGAAGCAACAAAATTGTTAGAAACTGAAACATGTGGGAAGAATGTGAACTTCAAAGTCTTATTTATGTGGCAAATAAAATTTACCGCTAAAAACAAATAGTTGGCTGATTGGAAGCCTAGGTTTGATTTGCTTTTATTTTGCCAATGCCACTCTTCTTTGATAGCACTGTGACTTCTAATTCACTATCTTCTACACTTTTCTTTCTGTCCTTCAGCTTCCTTCTTGCTCTGCTTCCCATTTGCTCAACCCAGATTCCATAACTTATTGCTATAATTGCTCACTGACAATATCCTCAATATACTTACCATCCTTTTCCTCTGCTTTCTCCCAGCAAAACTTCATCATTGGATTAACTCTTGCATCGATTGCCTCAGTGCAGATATATGAGAAGTTTAACTTTATTGGCAGAAACCCATAACTGAGCTGAATATTTTCATATTACATTGATAAACTTGTTTTCTTTTCATTTATTATTTATTCAGCACCATCTTAAGTCTGTTTCCTGTTGCTATAATATAACTTCTAAGTATGGGTGATTTTGAAAGCAGAGAGGTTGATTTTGGCTCATTGATCTGGAAGCTAGAAGTCTAAGATTTGATGCCCACTTCTGCCCAGGTCCTGATAAGGGCCTCATGTTTCCTTCCCCACACATGGAGGAAGTAAAACAACCAGGCAAGAGCAGAAGAGAGAAAAGTGGGCTGAATTTCTGCTATAGGCAATTATTCCTGTGAACAAAGCATGCATCCATTAATAAGGACTCTTCACTCATGACAGAAAACCTCCCAGTTGGTTTCACCTCCCAACAATGTTTCATTGAAGAAAAAAGTCTCAGCATAAGTTTTAGCTGGGACAAACCTTAGTAAGCACCTATTTTATTTACAGCAGAACGTATTTTAGATACTGGGAAACATCTAGTTCACTCACTGACACATCATATTGCTGTAGAACACTAGGACTATTCCAATTCTGTTTAACTAGATGTTATTATCTGTCTTCCAATCTCTTTTTCCTTTTCCTTCTGTCCTTTGTAGGCTCTGTTAATCACTACTTTACTCCTTCTTTCTATGAGATGAACTTTTTTAGCTTCCAAATTCAGTGAGAATATTTGGTATTTTTTGTTCTGTGCCTGGATCATTTTATTTAACATAATGTCCTCCAGTTTGATACATTTTCTCCAAATGATAGGATTTCACTTTTTTCATGGCTGAATAATATTAAAATGTGCATATTTACTGAATTTTCTTTATCTATTCATCCACAATGGACCCTTGGTCAATTCCATAGGTTAGCTAATGTGAATAGTGCTATAATAAACATAGGAATTGATAAGCTGACTTCATTTCCTTTGGATATATATCTGGTAGAAGGATATTCAAATCATATGATGATTCTATTTTTAGTTTTTAGAGATGTCACTAAATGTTTTTCATAATGATTGTACTAATTTACATTCCCTCCAGCCATGTGTGACTTCCATTTTTTTCTACTTCCTTAGCGGCATTTGTTATTATTTGTATTATCTTTTTTATACTAGCCATTCTAACTAGTTGAGATAACATTCCATTGTGATGCTGATTTGCATTTCATTGATGGCTAGTGATATTGAATATTTTGTCATATATGTGTTGGTCATTTGTACATCTCCTTTCAAGAAATATCTAAATCAGATCACTGATCCATTTCATTTTTTTAAATTTCTTAAATATTCTATTTAGATTATACAAAGTTCATGCATTTCCTATATACAAATTTAGGAACACAATGGTTCTTCCCATCCTTTCCTCCCTTCAGTCCACGCTCTCAGCCTTTTTATTCCTCCTTCTACTCTTCTAACTCTTGATTTTTACAAAGATATATTTTCAGTTTACTTTATACTCATAAGATTAACTCTACACTAAGGATTCAACAAACAGTATGAAGAAGAAAACATTGTTTCTTTACAGTAGAGACAAGGGCTGTACACAATCATTGAATCTCTAAATGTCAATTTCACTCCAATCCATTACATTTTAGGTACTCTATTAGTTACCACAGATCAGGGAAAACACATGGTATCTGCTTTTGGGACTAGCTTATTTCACAAAGTATAATGTTTTCCAGTTGCCTCCACTTTGTTGCAAAACATAGGATTTCATGTTTTTTTTTTTTTAACCACTGAGTAATAATCCATAGTGTTTATATACAATACTTTCTTTATCTCGTCATCAGTTGATGGACTTCTGGGTTAATTACATATCTTAGCTATTGAGAATTGAGCTGCAATGAACATGAGGGTACAAGTAATTCTTTAATATGTTGATTTCATTTCCCTTTGGTCAATTTTCAGGAGTATTGGGTCAATTTTCATGGTATTGGGTCAGAGATTTAGGTCCCTCATCAATTTCCAGTGGATATTTGTGTATGGTGTAAGGTTGGGGTCTTGATTCAGACTTCTGCACATGGATACTAGCTTTCCCAGCACCATTGGTTAAAGAGAATGTTCCTGCTCCAAGGATTGATTTTAGATTCTTTGACAAAGATAAATTGGTTGTAGATGTGCGGATTGATTTCTGGGATTTCTATTCTGTTTCACTGGTCTTCATGTCTGTTTTTTTTTTGTTGTTGTTTGTTTGCTTGATTGTTTTTCAATACCAGGTTTTTTTGATTATAACTGCCCTGTAGTATGACTTGAAAACTGCTATTATGATGCCTCTGGCTTTGTTTTTATTGTTTAAGATTGTTTTGGCTATGTGAGGTCTCTTGTATTTCCATATGAATTTTAGCCTCATCTTTTCTAGATCTGAGGAAAATGTCCTTAGTATTTTGATTGGGATTACACTGAATCTATAAACACAGCAACTTATAAAGAGTTAATATCCAGCATCTATAAAGAGCTCAAAAAACTCAATTACAACAAAACATAAAATTCTGTAAAGAAATGGACAAAGGACTTCAATGGGCATTTTTCTTTTTTTTAAGACTTATTTTATTTTTATTTGAAAGACAGAGTTACAGAAAGAGGTAGAGACAGAGAGAGTGATATTCCATCCTCTGGTTCACTCCCCAGATGGCCTTGATGGCCGGAGCTGCGTCAAATCAAAAACAGGAGCCAGGAGCTTCTTCCAGGTCTCCCATGTGGGTACAAGAATCTAAGCACTTGGGACACCTTCCACTACTTTCCCAGACTCATTAGCACGGAGTTGGATCACAAGTGGACCAGCTGAGTCTTGAACCGGTGCTCATACGGGATGTCACTGCCACAGCTTTATCTGCTTCTTCTGGGTCTCCCATGTGGATGCAGGGTCCCAAGCACTTGTGCCATCTTCTACTGTTTTCCCAGTCCATAGCAGAGAGCTGGATCCTAAGTTGAGCAGCCAGGACTCCATCTATTGCCCATATGGGATGCCAGCATTGTAGGCTGGAGCTTTAACTAACTGTGCCACAGTGCTGGCCCCCAGATTGTATCTTTTAACTGGAGAATTGAGGCCATTTACATTCAAGGTTATTATTGATAAGTAGTGACTTAGCTGTGTTGTTTTCTGTGATTATTCCTATTGTTTACTTTGGATTTCCTTTGAACTTTTACTGCAGATTTTCTGCCTTCACAATCTATTATAATAATGACTGTCTTTCTGTGTTTCTGTGTGTAGCAAATTCTTAAGCATTTTGTAAGGTTGGACAAATGTTAACAAATTCCTTCAATTTCTGTTTGTCATGGAAGGTCTTTATTTCACCTTCATTCATAAATGAGAGCTTTGCAGGGTACAGTATTCTGGGTTGACATTTCTTTTCTCTTAAGACTTGGACTATGTTTCTCTATTCTTTCCTAGCCTGTAGTATTTCTGATGAGAAGTCAGTTTTAAGTGTAACTGGAAATCCCCTGAAAGTAAACTGGTGTTTCTCTTGTGTACATTTTAGAATCTTTTCTGTATTTTTTCCTGTTGAAAGCTTGATTACTTATTTATGGTGAAGATCTTTTCTGGTCACGTCTATAAGGAGTTCTATGTGCCT
This sequence comes from Sylvilagus floridanus, assembly GCA_949820135.1. Taxonomy (NCBI): domain Eukaryota; kingdom Metazoa; phylum Chordata; class Mammalia; order Lagomorpha; family Leporidae; genus Sylvilagus; species Sylvilagus floridanus. Next base: position 74,717,287 of record OX463225.1, on the reverse strand, counting down.
CATGTACTTGGGTGTCTCTTTCTTTCTCTACATTAGGGAAGTTTTCTATAATTATTTCATTGAATAGAACTTCTAATCCACTTTCTCTTTCCACACCTTCAAGAACACATAGACCTGTATGTTGGATTATTTAATAGTATTCCATAAATCCCCAATAGTATTTTTAGTTTATCTAATTTCTTTTTTTTTTCTGTCTGAAAAATTTCCAAAGATTTGTCTTCTAGCTTGGATATTCTTTCTTCTGCCACACTAAATCTACATTTTCAAGGCTTTCCACAGTATTTTTTGACATATTGAATTCCTCATTTCTGAAATTTCATTTTGTCTTTTTTCCAAAAATTTCAATTTTATAGGAAATTTTTTCATCATGTCATGTATGGATTTTTTTTTTTTTTGACAGGCAGAGTGGACAGTGAGAGAGAGAGACAGAGAGAAAGGTCTTCCTTTTGCCGTTGGTTCACCCTCCAATGGCCGCCGCGGACGGTGCGCTGCGGCCGGCGCACTGCGATCATCCGATGGCAGGAGCCAGGAGCCAGGTGCTTTTCCTGGTCTCCCCATGGGGTGCAGGGCCCAAGCACCTGGGCCATCCTCCACTGCACTCCTGAGCCACAGCAGAGGGCTGGCCTGGAAGAGGGGCAACCGGGACAGAATCCGGCGCCCCGACCGGGACTAGAACCCGGTGTGCCGGCGCCGCAAGGCGGAGGATTAGCCTGTTGAGCCACGGCGCTGGCCCTGGATTTTTTTTTATATGTGAATTTGCTTCTCACTGCTTCTGAGTAATCCTATGATTAATTTTTGAATTCCATTTCTCAGATTTCGTTAATTTCTTCATCTTCACATTCTAATATTGAAGTGTTGTGGTGTTCCTTAAGGGGTGTCACATTGTCTTCCTTATTGTTTCTTATATTTCTACATTTATTTTCAGCATTTGTGGGAATACTTTTCCCTATTTGATGCCTTTTATCTTTGAACTATACCTCTGGGGCTTAGTGTTGTGTCTTCTCTTTCAATGAACAACCAGAGGTGTGTGATGGGTGTGGTCAGGGAGCTCTGGTAAGTGCTCCAGTATGGGGCAAGTATCCAGGGTGACACCCAAATGGTGTGTAGTGTTATCCCCTTTAAGCAGAAAGGAGTGTATGATCCCCTCTGTTGGCACAATCACACCCTCACCTCCTCTCTTCCAAGGTGATAAACACCTGGGTGTTATCTCAGTCAGTTCAGTACTCGTCTTTGTTGCCCATGAACTAGTTTTGTGCAGTTCTCTTGTGTGACTGTGGGTCTCACTGGAATGACTCATCCCAGACAATCGAGTTCTGAACCCAGAGATCCAGCTACAATCTGTTCCCTCTTGTTCAGTCACAGAATCTGCACAGTCTTAGCACATTAACCTTCCAGTCACGGGGTGTAGAGGATCCACTCTGCTCTGCTAGCCTATCCTGTACACAGAGAGGAAGACTCATTCACAGAGCCAGCTGCAAGTGTGCTCCACCTGGGTGGTCTGAGACCCAGAGCTTGTGACATGTTGAGAGACTGGTAGCACCTTACCATCCTATGTGGGTGCCCAGCCCCCTGTCAATCCCCCTAGCCAGCATCAAAGTCATTGGGGAATGTTGATTTTTTCCTCTGGTAGAATCCCTGGATCCTACATGTTCATAACAGCTGCCAGCTGCATCCCCTACTTGTTTTACAATGTCTTTCCACTCTGTTGCTGGTGTGCACACCTAAGCTGGTGCCACCGCTACTTCTGACAAGATGGTGTCTTATCCTAGCCAGTTGCTGGGCCTGTGCACGAAAGCTTCCAGGGCTGCTTCTAATGCCCCAAATGGCTCCTGCCTTCTCTCAGCTGGTTACCATTGTGTGGTGGATAGGGAGAGAGAAACATGATCCCCCTTTTTTCACTGGATTAGTGAGTACCCTATCCCTTTTACAGCTCTAGGCTGGACTCATGCCAAGCTCTCCCACTGGCTATATCACCAGTGGTACTGGCTGCTACAGTATGATCTCACTTCATTCCAAAGCTGGTGCTTTCTCCAGCTCTCTGTTGTTTGTGTGTGTGTTGTATCCATGCTCCTGCTGTGCATCCTCACCTTCAACACAGATCCACATCATTCCTCTTCTTTCCATAGAATTTCTTCTGTGGTTATCTCTGTAACTCTCCCCTGAAAGTGTATTTCCTCCACTTTTTTTAAAACTTTCTACCCATATGCTAGAGCAGTACTCCCTTTCCTTATTTTGCCATTGGATACATTTCAAAAATTCAGATTTCTTGTTTTTTTGTTATTATTTTTGAGTCCTTACATATTCAGATATTAATTTATTTTCAGATGAGCACTTGTAAATATGTCTACCATTCTGAAAATAGTTTTTCTTCATAGTTCCGTATGCTTCTTAATCATTTTGTAGCCTGTATTTTTGAAATCTTATTAAAAGTTATTACTTAGATTAAAGTTTCATCTAATTGCTATGTTTTAGTAGCTTCATGGATTCAGGGCACATTTAGGTGGTGGATACACTGGGTTGATTTTTTTATAGGGTAGAGAGTGATTAGGTTTCATTTTCCACAATGTGTGTTTTCCTAGCAACATTTACTGAAGAATCTATCTTTTCTCCAATGTGTTTTTGGTAACTTTGTAAAAAATCCCTCACCTATAGATGCATAGATTTATTTCGGGGTTCTCTATTCTGTTTTGTTTTGTCTGTATGTCTGTTTCTATGCTAAGACCATGCTGTAATGGTTGCTATAGCTTTTTAATACTTTTTGAGATCAGATATTGTGATACCTTCTGCTTTGTACTTTTGATTCATGATTCCATTAAATATTCAGGGTCTTTCATAGTTCCACATGAGTTTTAGATTGGTTTTTGCTATTTCTGTGAAGAATGTCACTGGCATTTTGACAGGGATTGAAATGAATGTGGAAATCACTTTGGGGAATAAGATATTTTAGCAATATTAATTTTGTTAATCCATGAACATGAGATATCTATTTTTTTGGTTTGCATTCATTTTCTTTCATCAACGTTTTGTAATTTTCATTATAGTGGTTTTTTACTTCCATGGTTAAATTTGTAGCTATTGTGAAGGGGATTGCCTTTACTACTTCTTTCCCTTCAAGTCTTTATTGGTGTGTAAAAATGCTACTGATTTTGTATATTGATTTGGTACCCTGTAACTTTTCCAAATTCACTATCAGTTATAAAATTTTTTTTAGTGAAAGATTTAGGTTTTTCTGTATGTAGAACCATATATCTGTAATGGGGATAATTTGACTTCCTATCTACCTATTTGTCTGCTTTTTATTTCTTCTCTTGTCTAATTGCTCTGGCAAAACCTTCCAGTATTGTATTGCAAGAGTAGTGAGGGGGCAGCCTTGTTTTGTCTTACATCTTAGGGAAAATGCTTTAAACTTTTCTCCATTCAGTATGAGATTGCCTGTGGCTTTGTCACAGATAGCCTTTATTACATTGAGGTTCACTCCTTGTATACTTAATTTGTTTAGAGTGTTTATCGTGAAGGGATATTGATTTATTGAATGCTTTTTCTGCATCTACTGGGGTGATCATCTGGATTAGTTCTTCAATCTGTTGTTTATTGTGTTTATTGATGTGTGTATGTTGAACTCTTCTCACATCACAATCACTGTGATAAAACCCTCTTGATCATGGTATCTGATCTTTTCTATTTGCTGTTGGATTGAATTTGCTAGTATTTTTGTGGGAACATTTGCACAAAAGGTTATCAGTTTTATTGGTCTGTAAGTTTAATTTTTGTGTGTGTTCTTTTCTGCTTTTGGTATCAAGAAAATGCTGACCTCATAGAATGAGTTTAAAATAGTTTCTTTACTTTAAATTTTTTGGAATATCTTGAGAAAAAATACTGTTAGTCCTTCTTTAAAAGTTTGGTAAAGCGGCTGGCACTGTGGCATAGTGGGTAAAGCCACTGCTTGCAGTGTGAGCATCCCATATGGGCACCTGTTCTAGTTCTGGCTGCTCCACTTACAATCCAGCTCTCTGCTATGGTCTGGGAAAGCAGTAGATGATGGCCCAAGTCTTTGGGTCCCTGCACCCACGTGGGAGACCAAAAGGAAGCTCCTGGCTCCTGGCTTCAGATGGGTGCAGCTCTGGCCATTGCAGCCAATTGCAGAATGAACCAGCAGATGGATGGAAGACCTCTCTCTCTCTCTCTCCTTCCTTCCCTCTCTCTCTCTGTCTCTCTGCCTATCCTTCTTTCTGTGTGTAATTCTGACTTTCAAATAAATAAATAAATCTTAAAAGAAAAAAACATTTGGTAAAATATAGCAGTGAAGCCATTCAGCCCTGGGCTATTTTTATTGAGATAGTTTTTGTTACTGATACAGTTTCTTTAGTCATTGCTGTTCTGTTCAGGTTTTCTATGTTTTCATGACTCAATTCTGAAAGGTTATATCTGCCCAGAAAATTATTCATTTCTTCTAGGTTTTATAATTTGTTGGCATACAATTATTCATAACAGTTTTAAATGATTATTTGCATTTTTGTTGTGTCAGTTGGAACATCCCCCTGTTCATTTTTGATATTGTTCTTTTGAGTCTTCTGTTATTTTTTTCTTGTTTAATGTCGCTGAAGGTTTCTCTATTCTGTTTATCTTTTCAAAAAACCAAGTCTTCCTCTCATTGATTTTTGTATTTTTAATCTATTTTTTATTTATACCTAATTGGATCTTTATTATTTCTCTCTGTTAATTTTGAGTTTCATTTATATTTTTTCCTAGTTCCATGAGCTATGTGATTAAGTTACTTATTTGAAATCTTTTAAGTTATTTTGATATAGGAACTACATATTGCTACAAACATCCCTCATCATGTTACTTGTGGTATTGTGAGTAGATTTTATGTCATGTTTCCATTTTCAGTTATCTCAAGGATTTTTCTTTGATTTTATTGATCCATTGTTTGTTCAAGACCATGTTGTTTAACTTCCAGGTGTCTGTACAATTTCTAGAGTTCCTTTTATTATTGATTTCTAACTTTGTTATATTGAGATTAGCAAAATATATTATTTCAATTTTATACAAAGTACAAAAAAGTAATGCATATGAGCAAAACTGACATTTTGATATTTAATTTTTTAGCCCTTTGTCTACTCTTGAGAAACAATGATTTTTCTACCTACTACCTGTTAAATTATGTATTTTGTTGAGGGTTAATTATGATAATAAGACAATTGAAAGTGTATCATTGTAGAAATCAAAAGAACAATAAGAAAGAAGGAGTGTAGGATTGAGGGAGGGGGAATGATAGAGTGGTAACATTATGTTCTTAAAACAGTATATAAGGGCCAGTGCGCTGGCTCAATAGGCTAATCCTCCACCTAGCGACGCCGGCACACCAGGTTCTAGTCCCGGTCGGGGCGCTGGATTCTGCCCGGTTGCCCCTTTTCCAGGCCAGCTCTCTGCTATGGCCCAGGAGTGCAGTGGAGGATGGCCCAAGTGCTTGGGCCCTGCACCCGCATGGGAGACCAGGATAAGCACCTGATTCCTGGCTTCGGATCAGTGCAGTGCGCCGGCCGCAGTGGTCATTGTGGGGTGAACATTGTGGGGCAAAGGAAGACTTTTCTCGCTGTCTCTCTCTCTCTCACTGTCCATTCTGCCTGTAAAAAAAGTATGTGTGTGTGTATATATATATATATATGTATATATATATAAATGCATGAAGATTATTCCCTTCTTATAAATAAAAAATTGTAAAAACCTTGTTGATCTCAAAAATTACAGAAAGTTGATGCAAAAAGGAAAGAGTTTGCTAGATGAAATGAATAAACAGCTATGACATAAAGAAAAATCTTCTGAAAAATATGGTTTACTCTAGGATATGTGCCATGTGTGTTTTCAATGCAAGTGTCTTCTGCAGCTGTGGAGTGAAAGAAAGGTTTGGTAACTGTCTATTTGCTCTATTGTATAGTATATTGTGGTGTGGTATAGTATAGTATATCTCTGTAGCCTATTTTTTTTGACAATCTGTCCAGTTCACAGCTGTTATTAGGGTCTATCTCTTCCTTTTGATTTAATAAGTTTGCCTTATATAGTTGGGTACATTGAACTGGGTTGTATTTATTTACAATTATCACATCTTGTTGAACTGATTCCTTTATCATTATACAATGAACATTATTATCTCATTCTTTTACAGTTGTTGAGTTAAAGGCCATTTTATCCTATGTAAATATACATCTACTCCAGCTCATGTTTACTTCTGTGTTGGTGGAATATCTGTTTCTTTTATTCCACCTTCAATACATATTTACTTTTACTGCCATATACTTGCATCTTATTAATTTGTTTCTTTTTCAAATCTATTCAGCTAGTCTAAATCTTTTAATTGAGAAATTTAAACTATTTGAATTCAAGGTTGTTATTCATAGGTATGGGATTATTCCTATTATTTTGTTAATTATTTTAACTGTTTTTAATATCCTTTTCTTCTTTCTCATTTATCTTTATGACTTGTTGACTTTCTATTTTGACAATGTTTCTTTTATGTTTTGTATATCTGTCCTACAATTGGATTTTTATATTTTTTGTGTGTTCCATCTTGAAGTTTTCCTTTCTCTTTTGTTGTAGAACTGTCTTATAGCTTTTCTGGGTATAGTATTCTTCACTGGCATTTTTTTTTTCTTTCACGACTTTGAATATTCCACCTTATTCTATCCTGATCTTTAAGATTCTCCTGTTAGCTTTATCTATACTCTCTTATGTGTGACTTGATACATTTCTCTTGCTGTTTTCAAAATTCTCCTTGTCTTGGACTTTTGGCAGTTTGAGTACTCCTGGGAATTTACCCAAAGGAAATGAAATTAGCACATGAAAGAGTTATATGTACCCCACTTTTACAGCAGCTCAACTCACAATAGTTAGGATATGGAATCAACCCAATCTCCATCAGCTATTGATTGGAAAAATAATTTGTGTTATCTATACATGATGGAATATTATTCAGCTGTAAGAAGGATATAATCCTGTATTTTTTTTTAAAAATGGATGCCACTGGAGGCCATTATGCTTAGCAAAATAAGCTCATCCCAAAAGGAAAAATATCATGTTTTCCCTGATTTGTGGTAACTTATATACAGAGTACAAAAATGTAATGTATATGAATAAAATTGAAATTCTGAGATTTTATAATTGTTTATACTTCATGACCATACTCTTGATGAAAAATGTTTTTTCTACTTCTTGAATTCTTTATTTGGTGGAGGTTTAAGCTTGTGATTATAATGTAAATTGAAAATATGTCATTGTAAAAATCAAAAGAAAAATAAGAAAATAAGGAGGAGGGAGGGGGGCTGAGTGAGGGGTAGGGTAGGATGGTAAGTATCATTATGCTCTTAAGATGGTATATATGAAATAAATGACATTTGTTCCCTTTATATAAATAAAAGAAGTTAAAAAAGAGAATAAAACAGAGACCCTCTAAACTTATGAAAAAATATTCAACTTTATTAGCAATAAAATAAATTTGTGAAAAACAAACAAACAAAAATACTGGCTGGCATCGCGGCTCACTTGGCTAATCCTCTGCCTGCAGCGCTGGTACCCCGGCTTCTAGTCCCGGCTGGGGCGCTGGATTCTGTCCTGATTGCTCCTCTTCCAGTCCATCTCTCTGCTGTGGCCCGGGAAGGCAGTGGAGGATGGCCCAAGTGCTTGCATGGGAAGCCAGGAGGAAGCACCTGGCTCCTGGCTTCAGGTTGGCACAGCGCTCTGGCCATAGCGCCACTTGAGTGGTGAACCAATGGAAAGAAGACCTTTCTCTCTCTCTCTCTCTCTCTCTCTCTCTAACTCTGCCTGTGGGGGGAAAAAAAAAAAACTTCGATTATAATATGTCTAAGAATAGATTTTGTTTTGTTGTTGATCTACCCGAGGTGCTTTGAGCTTCCTGGATCTGCATGTCCATGTCTTTACAATTTGAGAAATTTTTAGCTATTTCATTAAAAAAAGGTTTTCTGTGCCTTCTTTCTTCTCTTCTCTATTTGAAACATTCATAATCCAATGTTTATTTACTTAATGGTGTCCACAGATTATTCAAAGGAAACAATAGAACAAGGAGCCATCCAAAAGAAAGAGAAAAAAATATTTTCTTTTTTTTAACTTTTATTTAATGAATATAAATTTCCAAAGTACAGCTTGTGGATTACAATGGCTTTCTGCCCCCCATAACTTCCCTCCCACCCTCAACTCTCCCCTTCCCTCTCCCTCGCCCCTTCCATTCACATCAAGATTCATTTTCAATTCTCTTTATATACAGAAGATCAGTTTAGTATATATTAAGTAAAGATTTCAACAGTTTGCATCCTTATAGAAACACAAAGTGAAAAAATACTGTTTGAGTACTGGTTATAGCATTAAATCACAATCTACAGCACATTAAGAACAGAGATCCTACATGAGGAGTAAGTGCACAGTAACTCCTGTTGTTGACTTAACAATTTGACACTCTTGTTTATGGCATCAGTAATCTCCCTAGGCTCTTGTCATGAGTTGTCAAGGCTATGGAAGCCTTTTGAGTTCACCGACTCTGATCGTATTTAGACAAGGTCATAGTCAAAGTGGAAGTTATCTACTCTCTTCAGAGAAAGGTATCTCCTTCTTTGATTACTTGTTCTTTCCACGGGGATCTCACTCACAGAGATCTTTCTTTCATTTAGGTCATTTTTTTTTTTTTTTTTGGTCAGAGTGTCTTGGCTTTCCATTCCTGAAATACTCTCATGGGGTTTTCAGCTGGATCCGAATGCCTTAAGGGCTGATTCTGAGGCCAAGAGTGCTGTTTAGGACATCCGCCATTCTATGAGTCTGCTTACACAATAGAATATTATTCAGCTATAAAAAGAATGGAATTCTCTCCTTTGTAAAAAAAAAAAAAAATGGATGGAACATGGGGACATGATGTTGAGTGAAGTATGCCAGACACAGGAAGATAAATATCACAAAATTTTCCCTATATGTGGGTACTCATTTTTTTTTTCTCCTCCTGCTCCCACCCAGAGCTAAAACTAAAAAAAAAAAAAAATTCTGAACAAGTAATGTTGATTTACTAGGGGCTGGGAAGGGTGACTTTTTGTATTACTATCTCCAAATTTTTGTTTTCTAAATTAAAACTCTATGAAATAAAATGTTCAATAAGTAAAAAGTAAAACTATTGCCTATGGCTTCAGAAAATCTTTCTTGTGCTTTATCCAATCTATTGCTCAGGCTTTCACCAGTATGTTTTGTTTCATTATTGAATACTTCAGCTCCAGGATTTCTGTTTGGTACTTTTTTTTTTTTTTTTTAGAATGTCCATCTTTGCTGGATTTCTCATTGAGGTGCTGGATTGGTTTCTTAATTTTATTGAATTATCTATCAGTGTTCCCTTTCATCTCATTTAGTCTTAGAATAATTATTTTGAATTTTTCTTCAGATTGTAAATCACTTTTCCTTTCTTTGGAATCTATTGCTAGAGAATTATGATGGTGTTTGTTAGGTATCATTTTGTCTTGCCTTTTCAGGCCTCTTGTGTCTCTACAGCGACATTTGTATAACTGGTTAATCTATTTTTTAACCTATTTTTAGAGACATTTTCATAGTAATAAAACTTTCCCTGGAGATTTGACGAATAATGTCAGTTGGGTAGGCTACATTAGCTTGGGCTGTAGGTAGGCACAGTGATGTAGTCTCTGCACAGCTTCTTTAACTCTTGTCAATGTGAATGATACCCAATGGGACAGATTTTCTCTCAGCTCTAAGTACAGAATGTGTGTCTGTGGATATGGGGTGCTCATTAGTTTCTATGGGTCACATGTGAGCAAGATCACTTTAGTGGACCTGAATAAGTGAGTTTGGTTGATATGGCAGCAGAGGAAGGGACTCATTAATTTCTGAAGAGGATGTAGGAGTGGTGCTGCTCAGTATAGCACTCCTAATAACTGGGACAGGATACTCCTCAGTGTCCAAGGGCTCTTTGGTTGAAAGATTGCATTAGCAGTTCTGGATGAGGCACCTGTGTAGATCTTATGTCTGCTGGGGGTGAGGCTGATCCATCACACTGAGGTGGATGCAACACAGCAGCAAGAGCCAGGGGCCAGCATTTTCCTTGGGCCACTTGAAGGTGGTAAAATTCCAGTGGGTCTGCATGTGCTTGACAGCATAGGAAGCAACAGAAGCAGGATGTCCTCATTGTCTTCAGGCTTGGGGTTGATTTGGTCTCAAAATGGTGCTGTGCAGCAAAAGCCTTGGTAAGGGAGGGCTCAGCTTACATTGGGCTCCCCCTATGGAGCAGTACCAATGGCACTGCCAGAAGCTCTGCAAATGCCTCAGAACACTGAGGGTGGTGGGATTCCCCGGTAGCAGAAGCTTCAGGTATCTAGCAATGGTGGGGGTTGCTGGGGCCCCCTGTTGCCCATTTCACCACCATGAGAAGTATGTCCTGCTTTCAAGATGATTGCAAATGGAACAACAAGGACAGTTGATGCAGGTTACTCTGCTCCCTTCTTTTCATCCTGTCTCTGTTCCTTAGTGTCTTTGCTTCATCAGTACCATACTCCAGCACAATTCCTCAAATATTGTAGCTTCATAGAAGCACCTTATCCTTGTTTCAGTCTTTCTTTGTGGGAGAGAAGTATGTCCAGCGTCTGAAGTTAACAATCATGCTGGAAGACTGGCTTTATTTGCATCTGTTCATTCTGAGGCCACATGTCTCCTTATAATACCTGGTTATAGTTAAATATGGAGAGCACCCATTTCTACCCACGGTGGTCAAACATCTAATTAGATCTTCATGATTAAGTGGAGACAAATTAGACTTTAAGCAATATTTGTAGGATTTCCTTACTTAGCACAGGCATAAGTTGGAAATCAAAAAATAGTGGAGTTTAGTTTTTAATGCCATAAAATGAATATTAAACACAGCTTATGAATAAAAGAAGTGGCATCTTTAGAACAGTAAAAACCTTTAAAATGTTCTTCCTGTGGACTCTGTGTCCCATATTGTATTCTTTCTTCAAGGAACACCATTGGGTTTTGACAATGCTGCTCTGTAATAATGCTCAGTGCTACAATAAATTTCTTCAAGTGTGTGACTAAAAGCTGCCTGAAAGGCTTTATAGTCATTCAACCCATCATTCTTCATAAACTTCCGCATTGCAATTCCATTTGTTTCTTCATTATTTTGTACAGTTTCCCTTTAGTGGATGTCTGTCGACTCCTTCACATCTGGATCCAATTAGAGATCACTCTTTATGTGAATCTAATTATCTGTCTCTACATGTGCTCAGCAGAGACACAATTATTAATAAGAGCTTGAATGTGGCTTTCTATTTTCAAATTGCTTTTTCCTTTATTAGGTATCCTCAATAACTTGAATTCCAGCCCCAATCCTGGCTTCAGCTCCTAGATTAGAGAGACATTGAGAAAATTGGGGCATCAGAAAGTTGAGTAAATTTGTTCCTATCAGTGGGACAAGTCAGAGAAAAATAAGGCTTTCATATATGTGGTATAATTTCAGGGATGCACAGATCTTCATTTAAAGTGTTTTTGTGGTGCTGGCATCATAGTGCAGTGAGTTATGCTGCTGCCTGTGATGCCAGTATCCTATATGAGCGCTGGTTTGAGTCCGGCTGCTCCAGAACTCTGCTAATGTGCCTGGGAAAGCAACAGATGATGTCCCGAAGGCTTGAGCTCCCGCCACCATGTGGAAGACCTTGAAGGGTCTGGCTACTGGTTTCAGCCTGGCACAGCTCAGTGGATAGAAGACCTTCCAGTGGATAGAAGATCTCTCTCTGTCTCTGTCCCTGTGTGTGTGTGTGTGTGTGTGTGACCCTCTATCTCTGTAATTCTGCCTTTCAAATAGAGAAATAAATCTTAAAAAAATATTCTTTGCAATGGGCCATCAAAGAAGGAGGTACCTTTCTCTGAAGGGAGGAGAAAATGTCCACTTTGATTATGGCCTTGTCTAAATAAGGTCTAAATAAGCCTCTTGTGAACTCAAGGGGCTTCATAGCCTTAGCAGCTCATGACAAGAGCCACCGGTGATTACTAACATCATAAATAAGAGTGTCAATGTTAATTCAACAACAGGAGTCACTGTGCACTTACTCCTCATGTAGGATCTCTGCCCTTAATGTGTTATACTATGTGAATTAGCAGTAAAATTAGTATTCAAACAATACTTTATACTTTGTGTATTTGTATGGGTGCAATCTGTTGAAATCTTTACTTAGTATATACTAAGTTGATCTTCTGCATATAAAGACAATTAAAAATGAATCTTAATGAAGAATGGGATGGGAGAGGGAGTAGGAGGTGGGATGGTTTGAAGGTGGGAGGGAGGTTATGGGGGGAAAAAGTGCTATAATCCAAAAGTTGTACTTTCGAAATTTATATTTATTAAATAAAAGTTTTCTAAAAAATGTTCTTGACCTGGATAGGAGTCCCTGCTGCAATGCTATAGCCTCACTCCCACTATCAAATGGAATGGTAGATTTAATCATATAGATTGCTGAGTGCTTTTTTTTTTTTTTTACTAAATTTTGACTGCCATGTTTGTATTTCCCTTCTTTAGTTAACAAAAAATGAATTTATTTATTTATTTATTTTTTATTTATATAAAGCTTTTATTTAAAGAATATAAATTTCCAAAGAACAGTTTATGGATCACAATGGCTCCCCCCCCACAACCTCCCTCCCTCCCCCTACCCTCCCCTCTCCCGCTCCCTCCCGCCCTCCGCCCACATCAAGATTCATTTTCAATTCTCTTTATACACAGAAGATCAATTTAGTACATATTACGTAAAGATTTCAACGGTTTGCCCTCGCATAGAGACACAAAATGATAATACTGTTGGAGTGCTAGTTATAGTATTAATTCACAATGTACAGCACATTAAGGACAGAGATCCTACATGATTTTTTTTTTTTAAAAATTGATTAATTGTCTATGCAATTTCCAGTTTAACACCAAGATTTTTTAATCATTTGCAATTATCTTTATATAAAGAAGATCGATTCAATATATACTATGTAAAGATTTCACCAGTTTGCACCCACTCAGAAACACAAAGTGCAAAAATACTGTTTCAGTACTAGTAATAGCATTATTTCACATTGGATAACACATTAAGGACAGATCCCTCATGAGACGTAAGTACACAGTGACTCCTGATGTTGATTTAACAATTTGACACTCTTGTTTATGGCGTCAGTAATCTCCCTAGGCTCTGGTCATGAGTTGCCGAGGCTATGGAAGCCTTTAGGGTTCGCCGACTTCGATCTTATTCCGACAGGGTCATAGTCAAAGTGGAAGTTCTCTCCTCCCTTCAGAGAAAGGTACCTCCTTCTTTGATGGCCCCGTTCTTTCCACTGGGATCTCACTCGCAGAGATCTTTCATTTAGGTCTTCTGTTTTTTCCAGAATGTCTTGGCTTTCCATGCCTAAAGTAATGAATTTATTTTTGGAGAATCATTTTTTGTGCCAGTCCCAATCTATGGGCATTGGGAAGATCTCCATATATCTAACTAGGGGTTGGGCCTTAATCTTTCCATTTCCTCTACGATAGGGGTTGGTGTAGGAATGGGTTGTATTCTAAGAAACATTCTTGAGACCTGGAAAGTTGCTATCAGTAAACACACTAATTCCTTTTTTCACTATAAATTAATATGGAAAGATATAAAATATTAGACCCACTGTTCTTCATGAGAAGATGAGTGATGTCAGAGAATGCAGCCATCTCAAGATGGCTGTGAGGAAAAGAGATAGAATCCAGACATTACTGCTGTCATTGGTTCTTCTGGATTGATCCAGACTTGATAATTCTTTATCATTATTTTTAATTATTTGAATCAAAAGAATTCTCCTTATATTTAAGAAAGAAAATTTAGTTTTAGTGCCTGTGGGTTGCAATCAAGGGACTTCTGACTGACACACACACTCACTTTCTACATTCTAATTTTCACTGGTTACTTTTCTGAAAGTAAGTGTTGATATAAGGGAAATAATAACCATATTAATAAAACAATGGTTGTATGAGCAAACACAGAAATCAATCCAGTGAAGAGAAGAGGGTAGAGAATGGAAATCCTAGAGTTTTTGATTTAGAATTCCAAGCCTTAGGTTTTTGATTTTTTGCTAGGGTACACTAAATTTAGTATTTTTACTCATTACTTTTGTCAGTGAAACAGTTTACAAAGGGTACAATGGAAGGAGCAACTAAGAGTTGTACAGTTTATATTGTGCCCCTAGCAACTGAAAGCCTAACTAATACTGCTTCAGATTTTAACTATATTTGAAAATAGTGCAGTTACAGTTTAATTAAATTAAAATTAAGCTGTTGGGATGAGCTGTATTCCAATATGACCCATGTTTTCATGAAGAAAGGGGATTAGAGGAATACAGAAAAACATTATAAATGTGTGCACAGAGAGGAAAGACCATGTGGACACACAAAGAGCAGATAATCATCTGCAAACCAAGGAGTAGGGTCTCAGAAGACACCAAACCTTCATATAGTTGATCATGGCTTTCTAACCTCCAGAGGAGTACACATACATTTCTAGTGCTGAAGCCATTTGATCTGGTATTTTGTGAACTTTCTAATAACAATCCTAAGAACTAGTAGTATAGATCACATATTTACTGTATACCTCTGATGTGGGCTTTAATTTCAAAAATAAATAAAACTTTTTGGAATTGTCAATTATTTTAAAAGGGTTTGTTTAGTGTGTGCAAAAATATGGAATTAGTTGTTTGGGAATGAGCATAACATACAAAAGACAAAATTCTGGATTGCATTAAGTTTGCAGTCAAGTTGGGTACATGTTCTGTATGAAAAACAAACAAACAAAAAATACAACTCTGTGAATAAAAAATGAATGGCATGAAGGTGGGTGTTCTGGGATTGTCCAGAAGACAGTCACTCTGAACTGGAATACTTGGAAGACGTTTTCCTTAGAAAGGAGCCATTTCTGGGGCCGGCACTGAAGTGTAGCTGGTAAAGTCACCTTCTGCAGTGCTGGCATTCCCATATGTGTGCCAGTTCGAGTCCCAGCTGTTCCACTTCCGATCTAACCCCCTGCTAATGTGTCTGGGAAAGCAGTGGAAGATGGCTCAAGTTCCTGGGGTACCTGCACACTTATGGGAGTCCTGGAAGAAGTTTTGGATTGGCTCAGCTCTGCCTATTGCAGCCATTTGGGGAGTGAACAAGCAGATGGAAGACCCCCTCCCTCCCCCTCTCTTTCTGCCTCTGCCTCTCCATAATTCTGCCTTTCAAATAAATAAATAAATAAATCTTAAAAGAAAAAGAAAGGTGTCATTTCTGTTAGGTCTCAAAATTTCATCTAAGAGTAAAAGAAGACTTATGTAAAAGGAATATGTTTTCACTAAAACATGCATGTATAAAAGGTATTTGGGGAATAAAACTAAATCAGTTAGGCTGGAATAGAGGATTCCTATGGGAGTTAGTTGAGAAATAAACCTGAGGAAATAGTATAGAAGCTGGTTATGGAAAATTTGACTGTCAGACGCATTAATCTGGATTTTTTAAAGGAAAATAATGGGAGGCCTTGGTATTTTTCAGTAGGGAATGATGTGATGAAGGCCAGTTTGGGTAAGATTTCTCTTTTGCCATCCCAGTGGAGTATGTTAGAAGGATTAAAGGTGAGAGACTAGAGCTGAAAAACCCAAGGAACCCCTATCCCAGTGTTCTGGTGTGCTCAGTACCCAGTATAGCTAGGAGCTAACTGCAAATTTTGCTTCTGTACTCAATCGCTTTGCTTGCCAAATGCCTAACCTTGAAAAATGTCCCTCCCTGCTCAGCTAAACTTTCTCCAAAAGTTTCCTTAGGTTTCCCCAGAAAAGAAACTGATTGTAACTCCCACCCGCCCAGGACAGACAGTCCCTCCCTATCTAAAGATATGTTAATTTTGTGGTTTTTGCATTTAAAAGTGGCTTGCAGCTGCTGCTTGGGGCTTTTTCCCTTCACCTTTGCTGGCAGGGAGGGAGCCTGTTTGCATAAACTCCTAATAAAATCCTCTTGCTCTTGCATCAACTTTGTCTGGAGTTTGGGTCTTTGGGCGAGTGCGTTGGATTCCCAATTTTTGGGTTCTTCAGAGCAATGGGACAGAGCATGTTGGCAGTGGTCTACCAAAGAGGAGATTGGAATTGAGCCACAAATATGTTGATGAAAGTTCTTCACTCTCACCTGCCCAAGTGTATCTTTTAGTATGATTTGCTTCAGGCAATGTGAAGAGTGCATTAACCCTTTCTAAACATAATTTAAGTTCTTTTAAATGCTAAGTGGATCCTTGTTCAGCTATCTTGTACATGGGACATGGCAAATGTTAGTAATAATATACTTTCTTGAAATAAGATCTTTATATTCTTCTGTTACTAATTCCCCCCAGTGCCTTTGCATAAAATGCATGAAATCTCCTCATTATTGCTTAAATGCCCTTGCTGATATGAAACTATTTATTTCATTGTGGGAATTTCCCTTCAACACCTGTTCCTTAAAAAAAAAAAAAAAAAGCCTGCAAATTCTTTTTAGTTCAAGGTTCTCTCTGTCTCTTTCTTTCTCTCTCTCTGTCTCTCTTTCTCTCTGCTCTCCACCCCCATAACAAGTATTCAGCCCACTGAATCAGTTTTCTCATAGAGTCCACTGAGAAATGTACTGATCTGCTTTCCCTTTCCAGATGTGGTTTAATTGTTTAACATAAAGACATATGCTGAGATTTAGGAAGAACTCCCTCCAGAACTCAGTGTTATCATTATGTGCCAATTTAAAACCATCAATGATCAACCAGAGATCTTTTCTGCCCTTCAATTAAAACATACTAGATGGGCAGGATATGGTAAACCAGATGCAATAATTAAGAGAATAGTTTAACTGTTCATATTGCACATTGCTGTTTGCTACAGCATGACCATTAAACAAAAAGTAAAGCCAAGAAGGGTTGTATGGCCTCATAAAAATTCCATTTGGCTTGGAAATACAGTACCATTTTACATTAATGTTAAACACTCCAAGAGATAATTACAGAGCCATGACTCAACTGTGTCAAATAATTAAATACAGGAAACAGATCAATGAAAAAAATTTCCCCTCCTTGACTTTGTCCCTTTCCAAATAAACAGAAAAAAACTATTCACTACCTGCATAAAAGTATTCCTTTTGGAAGTCCAATCCTGTGGGAACTGCAGGTGACAAGTAGGGTAAAGGCATTTAGCTTTGCATTTTATTAAGTTACATGGTGAAATAAGTTATAGTATTCTGTTTAGGTGATAATGGTAAGGTATTCAGTGGAAATATAATAGAAGATGTTCTGATTATACAGCATGTAACAGAATAAGTTCTTCAGCTAATTATATCTGCTGAAGACAATCAAATTGCCAAACATTTCATTTTTCAGAGTTTATCTTGAAAATATTCACAACTTCACTTTGAAAATTTCCTTCTGTCCCTCTTTTTCTCTTCTTTCCTCTGCAGAATAGAAATATTCCTGTTATCTATTATGTTAATGACAAACCACTCTGTTTTGGAGTGGAAGTTGAAACATATTTGTCATATTTCTCTTAAGGGAGACAGAGCTATCTAACTTTTTTTTTCAGAGCAGGTAGTTAAATCTATTAAAATCTCTATTCTATGAGATTTTTTAAGGTCCCTGAAATGAGAATAACTCAGTATTCCCTTGTTTCCAATTAAGTTGTTGAGGGAAAAGCTAACCAGGATTCTCCTAAGAGCCGGATGTTCAGGGCAAGAACTAGCTGTTAACTTAATGAACCAATCAAAGGAATTTATAAAAAGGTGGCAGGCATGGGGGAACCAGAAAAGCAACTGAAAAGGGAATTAATCAGTTATATGAAAATCAAGAAAGTGAATTAAATAAAATCTTCTGAACTTCTAAGAAATGATAATTTCATTTGAATTAAATCTGACCTTAGTTTTTGAGGATTTTATAATAAAGAATTATGTACTCAGCTTCTGTTGGCTTTAGACCAGGGAGTTAAATCCCAAACCTTAGGGGTTAAAAAAAGTCCTTTTCACCTCAATTATGTGTGATTCATTCCTTCATATTTGTACTGTCTGTAGAATTTCATTGTTGTCTTTTATGGAAGGAACATTTTAATCTAGATCAGCAACTCAACCATATTAATGAGCCTCTTGGAAGAGAGCCCAGAACAGAGCAGGATGAAGAGACACTCCTATCAGGAACTTTCCAAGTGAGGATAATAGGTAGTATGATCTAATGATAGACTATACATAATGTATGATCACATTTTTATAATAAAAATCCATAGAGACCAACGGGATTATATTCACAGTGTGTGGGTTTTTTTTAATGCACTGTGATGGCTCCTGGAAGATATTATAAATTTATATTGTGACTCCCCCATAGCTTGGCTTAGTTGTTATTAAATATTGTCATGAGAAAGGACATCTTAGAAAATAAAATAGAAGACAATTGTGGTTTCTTTCTATTCTCTTGTTCAGCTTATTACCCTTTGTAGGGAGCATATACTTGCCCAGTCTTCCTTCCATAGTAGTTCTGGCAGTCTATATGGCTAGAATGGGATCGGCTCTCCAAGCCCTCCATCTCCCAGGATGCATGTGTGATCCAAGTCAGATCAATCAGAATTCTTCCTAGAAACTCTTTGAACTCTTGTTTAAAAACAACAACAACAACAAACCCAAACGAAAAATTATTTCTCAGTGAACTTGAGCAGTAAGAAAACTGTCAGCTCCTTGTGTAGCCATCTTACTGCCACATGAGGAGAACCAATTGAAGAAAGCAGTCAAGTGAGAGAAGAAAGCAAAGGAGGAACAAGGAAGAAAGGCCTCCGAATGGCAAACTCCCAGAATCTTGTTTGCAGCCATCTCCATCTTTTCAACTTCCATGTTATTGAGCCAGTAATTTTCTTTCTTTTTTTTTTTTTTGGGGGGGGGGGGTTGGTTTTTCCCACATGTGTCCTGAAGGAGACTACAAAATCTCAAAAGAAGGAACGTTAATAATAATGTTTAGGACAAAATTATCTATTTCTGGTTTTCAGAGGTAAATACTTCATAATGTATACAAGTGTTTTTGAGGAGTACTACCTGCTTGTAGGGTCAGGGGGTTCAGATTCTAGATGATTCCAGAATGTGTCTTCCATAGTGTCATGGTGAAGTATACTTGGAGTAGAGCTAGTTGAGCAATTTACATTTTTGATGAGCTCCTAAAATCTAGACAATGATGCTGATGACTGACAGACTGAGAAAGAATAATTACATAGTATTATTATTCTATTTACTGTAAAGAAGGGATAGTGTGGGGGCTGGCACTGTGGCTCACTTGGTTAATCCTCTGCCTGCAGCGCTGGCATCCCATATGGGTGCTGAGTTCAGCGCACTGCGCTGATCCGAAGCCAGGAGCCAGATGCTTCCTCCTGGTCTCCCATGTGGGTGCAGGGCCCAAGCACTTGGGCCATTCTCCCCACTGCACTCCCGGGCCACAGCAGAGAGCTGGACTGGAAGAGGAGCTACCGGGACAGAATCTGGCATCCCAACTGGGACTAGAACCTGGAGGTGCCGGCCAACAATACCATTGATGTCATATTTTCCTAAAATGTTTGCATCCTGGTGTTTGTTTTCTGAAGATTCTTCAGTTTGTTAATGTTTCTCATAGAGTAATCTTGGAAGCAAAAACCATTACTTTTGAGGCACAATCTTAGAACACAGAAAAAAATAGCAATATCATCCTTGATCCTGGACAATTCAATTTTTACAATTTAAGGCCATTTACTAACTTGTCTTGGCAACCTTATGACAGAGTTCATTTGTTTTGAGTTCATACTTAACCATAGCTAATTGCTGAGGCACTGTTGGGTTCTTCACTATGGCTGTCCCTTTAAAAAATTTTTGGTACAATTAGGTTTACTAGGCTTGTCACTGAATTTCTTTCTTTCTTTCTTTTTTTTTTATAAAGCTTTTATTTAAAGAATATAAATTTCCAAAATACAGCTTATGGATTACAATGGCTCCCCCCCCCATAACTTCCCTCTCACCTGCAACCCTCCCCTTTCCCGCTCCCTCTCCTCTTGCATTCACATCAAGATTCATTTTCAATTCTCTTTATACACAGAAGATCAGTTTAGTATATATTACGTAAAGATTTCAACAGTTTGCATCCTTATAGAAACACAAAGTGAAAAATACTGTTGGAGTACTAGTTACAGTATTAATTCACAATGTATAGCACATTAAGGACAGAGATCCTACATGATATATATTTTTTTAAATTGATTAATTTTCTATGCAATTTCCAATTTAACACCAAGCTTTTTTTTTCATTTTTAATTATCTTTATATACAGAAGATCGATTCAGTATATACTAAGTAAAAATTTCATCAGTTTGCACCCACAAAGAAACACAAAGTGTAAAAATACCACTTTATAATATATTATTAGAAGTCATCTGAAGTTTCACAAGTCATTGGTCACAAGAAAATGTGATATTATTTATCATCAAAATTTTGCCTCTTTTGAGAGTAAACCATAGTGCTATTAATCATTATTTCAGTGCAGAGAACTAAGTCATGCAAGTTGGTTTTAACCAACATAATACAAATACTTCAACTGAATAGACTTAGCACACAACAAAAATGTTTCAAAATGCTTCAAATAACTATGGTCTACATAATAAATACATAGAATACTGTATGTAAACTATAAATAAATAGAACCAATATTTATATATGCTTGAATCTATAAGAAAATGAAATAAAATTAATTAGTTTGAAGACATTTGGTAACAACTGAGTTAAAAAATTCTTAGTAGTTTCACTTTATGTACTTCACTGTGGTTTATTAATTTAGTAGAATCATTTTAGTTTCTTTCTCAGTTCTGCCCCTTTACCATGTGAGTGAACTTAAAGCTAAAGGATGTCTGCTTTGACCAAGGTTTCCAGGTTGGCTCACCTCCTTTCCTTTGGAGAGAAATAAGCTCCAAGCTGGTATCTCTTGTTTCCAGCAATCTTTTCCAGATACCCTCTCCAATCTCTGCCCTTGACCCCCAGTTATTTCAAGGGGTACTGTTTCCTTTCCTGTGAAATAGTCTGGCCGGTTGAGTTCATTTGGCAAGCATTTAATTATCAACCATGAATTGAAAACTGTGTGTCTGGCTCCATCCACGGTCTCTAAGCCAAAGATCTAAAGAATTCCAAATCCTTCTATGATTCCCTTTGGGGATAAGAAGGAAGAGTCTGCAGGCTGACAGCCAACTTGTCCTCACCTCAACTCCATGCTCATCATTCATTTGGGAACAGGCAGTTTTAAAACAAAACAAGCCAAAAAATACAATCCAACCCTCCTTCTAAATAAACTCTGTGAGGTATCAGATTAAAAAAATCTTTTATGTGTTATTTTTTGTTTTGTTTTTAACCTTCTCTGGTTGCTGCATATGGACTATTTCCTGCCTTATAGTTAGAGCCAGACTCCAGGCTTGCATGAAATTTCGGAGGTCAAAGAGAGACACGCTTTTGGGTGGAGTTGAGGGTTAGGATAAAGGAATTGCAGAGTCAGGAAGGATGGCTTTGAAGTCAGATTTCTGTCATCCTGATTCTCCTTGGTGTTTTGCAGCAGTGTCTTTCTAATTGTAAATATCTTCTGAAAACTTATTTATAAAAAGTAAGCTAGATTTGTGGGTAATTTTCAAATTAAAATTTATAGAAATGTTACATAAAAATGTAATTTATTCCACATTGTGGGATATCCTGTTTCTGTTTCTCTTCCTTGGCACTCTTAAGACATTAAGGCCAGCACACGATCTCTATAATATTCTCAAATCCTATTTTTGAGACTATGAAGATGCATACCACAAAAGAAGTAAATTTGAAAATAATGCTTCCACTTGAAAAACCATAGAATTCCTGGTGAATAATCTGAATGTCAGGCAGATGAACTAACATTATTTATTTGTTGTCTGATTTATTTTAAGAGCACCAAATGCTTTAGGGCTCCTAAACTTATGGACAAAGAACAAATGCTGCAGTAAATCTCAAGCCAGAAGTATCTTCACCCTGCATCTCATCCATGTTTCAAAAAAATGAAAACACTGGAATCAAATCTGTGTTTTTGGGAAGTCACTGAGAGAGAGAGAGAGAGAGAGAGAGAGAGAGAGAGAGAGATGCAAACATCATAACAACATATTCAGCATGGTAACAGTGACTTTCTGGCTCAATCCCAGGTCACTTTCTCCTGAATAACCAGTTGGCAAGAAGACTTGTGCTCTATCTGCAACATCTTCTAGTTATGCCTTTCCTGATACAAACAAGGCCAAATGCCTCCACCCGCCATGGGAATGATGCCATGATTCCATCACTGGCATGGAATAAGAGATGTGTTTTATAAGAGAACACAAGTGGATTTTTCAGATTGTGAACATAGACTGTCTTTGATTAGGAAATAGGCAAGAATTGTTCCGTATCTCAGCAGAAACAGCTACATTCTCTGTCGGCAATTCAGAGGTTGAAGTTCAAAACTGTTGGGGGGGGGGGTGTTATCAACATTCAGCATGTTCACCATCACTATTTCCATATTCACTCTCCTACCTACCTAACACCCAATATATATTCAAATATAAAGGGAATCGACATAGATTTTCAAAATATTTGGCTACCTTTACAACACAAGCTATGATACCCTTCATAGTTTAACCAGATTTCAAACAATCTGCACCTTATGGAAAATAATCAACACATTTTCTCCTTTAGAAAACATGAGCCCTGTAAGTGACACCTGCAATCTTAGAAAAGTTTGAAATACATTTTAGTTTATCAATTTTAGCACTTTTCTCCCCTTCTTTATTACTAGTTAATAATCTAAGAGGTACAGTTAATTTGTATAAAACATTTTATCATACCAGAATATATTCTAGTAAGTAGAAGAGTATTGAATTCATTTTTAAATTGTTTTAAACTTATAGGTAATTCATCTGCTCCTTAATTACATTGTTTCTAATATAATGCTTCTAATGTACATTGCTTCTAAACCACAGGATTCAGTGTTAGAAAAACTAGATTTCCAGGAGAATCTCTCTCTTATGTGAACTATTCATACGACACAGGGCAAGCATGTGGGAATAAGAAGCAAGGAAAGAAACATTAACTACTCTTCAGAGTTATTTCGATTATCAGCTAGGATAGGGATGTGGAAGTGTTTTATAAACATAAACATGAAATTATTTCTTTCACTCATCAAATACTTATTTCATTTGTACTATATGCCAGGCATGGTGCTTAATGCTGAATATAAAAATATGGGTGGAATACAGTTTTTTCCCATGAAAAATGAATGAAATAGATGTATATCTGCATAATATCATTACCTTTGTTACTTATCAAAGGAACCTTAGGACACAGGCTGTGACCTGGTCCAACTTAAAAAATGATGAAGCCACGATCCTTGTTCTTTTAAGACTCAGAAGGATAGTAAATAAGGAAATAAATGAAAATACATATTCAGATATTAAAAAGTATAATGAAGAAAATAAAGCCAGATTACAGGTTAGACTATTAGAGCCATATTTTAAATAGTGTTGCCAGACAACTCTGTAAAGTATGTCTGAGTTGGGACACAGATGATTTTGGGGAACAACCCTGCCAGATCTGTGGCCAGGGCACTGGCAGGGAAAATAGTTAAGTGTAAAAATCATGGAGACAGGTGGCATTGGGGTGCTTGAGGAACGTCAGTTGGAGTAATGTAGCTGAAGCAGATACAGTGAGGGAGAGAGTTTGTAAGTGAGAGTAGAGACGAGGTGTGGCCAGATCAACGACCAGAAAACACTGAAGTTTTTGTTGAAGGATATGACGATTGTGTTTTTATTTCACATTTTGAGCAGATTACTCTGGAGGTGGTATGGAATTGAGATGGTAAGATGGCAGAAGTGGAAGCAGTGAATGAGTAACGAATGAGTGAGGAGGCTGCTTCAGTAGTTCATGAAAAAACGATGGAGTGGAGCGGTAATGTAGAGTTGATAAGATATGTTCAGGTTGGAATATATTTTCAAGATAGAGACCACAGAACTTCTTGATGGGTTATGTGGAGGCTGTAATATAAAGAGAAAATGTAAGGAAAACATTCAGGTGTTTGGTTTAAGTATTACTGAGAAAGCTGTGGTGCCACTTGATAAAGTGTGGAAAAGGGAGAAGTGAGGTTGAATGGGCAGAATCACAAGTTCTGTTTGGGGCCTCTTAGGTTTGAGGCTCCTTTTAGATATCTATATAGCATTGTCTTGTAGGTAATAGTGATGAGAATTTGGAACTCAAGAAAGATGTCATGGTTGAAGACACAAACATTTAAAATTATTGAATGTACATGGTTGCTGATGTCACAGGTTTAACTAGGTAATCTAGGGATAGAGAACCAAAGATACCGATATTGAACCAAAGAGTCAGTCATAAAACAATGTAATTTCAGCCATCAAGAAAAGGAGTCATCAGTTCTGTAGAAAAATAACCTTTTAGACAGGAGGAAAACCAGGATAGTAATGTAAACTGAAGGGGGAGGGAAGAAAGTGAAAGCGTTCAATGCTTCAATGGTTAAGGTGATTATGAGTGAGAACTGGCCTCTCCATGGGTAAAATGAAAGTCATTGGTTGACTTTAAAGGGTAGTTTGAATAGATATTTTGGCAGGCAAGGCAGAGGGATAAAACCCCTATTGGAATAA
Source organism: Sylvilagus floridanus (assembly GCA_949820135.1). Lineage (NCBI taxonomy): Eukaryota > Metazoa > Chordata > Mammalia > Lagomorpha > Leporidae > Sylvilagus > Sylvilagus floridanus. The sequence continues at coordinate 74,692,585 of OX463225.1, read as the reverse complement.
GTTATGGGAAATTTAGAAGGACAGGAAGTAGAACTACACATAGGTAAAAATTCTAGAAATTTTGCTAAAAAATAGGGAAGCAGACAAAAAGTACTGGGAGAGAGAATCAATCTAAAATTTTTAAAAACTCTAGATTCTTAAATTTTGATGTTAGAATGCTTCTGTACTTAAATTTTAAAAATTTTATTTACCATATTGTAAATTAAAATGTAGACATAAATGGCATTAATTTATTAAGAATAATAACCGGGAGAAGCACCTGGCTCCTGCCATCAGATCAGAGTGGAGCTCAAGCCACAGTGCGCCGGCCGCGGCGGCCATTGGAGGTGAACCAACGGCAAAGGAAGACCTTTCTCTCTGTCTCTCTCTCTCACTGTCCACTCTGCCTGTCAAAATAAATAAACAAATAAATAAAATAACAAATTATCCCAGGTTAACATAAACAGCACATTTTTAATGAAAAATATATTTTCAAAAAATAGTAAGCAGAGTAGCATTACTTTAGAATTTTGTAAATCTCTTTAATGTTTGTTTTAATAGAAAAATGATGGGTTTTCATGATGCCCCTGCATTCACTTAATTGTGACAGGTTGTTTTAGTTAAGTATTTGAAGAAAAAAAAATCATGCCTCCAACAGATATGTATTTTAGTAGTATTTTCTGATAATTTGTGGTATCTCATGTCTCCTATTCTTAGAGAATGGGAGAGAAAATGTAAATAACTTTGCCATACCTTTATGAAAATAGTTTTGCTTTCATGGACACTAGGACCCTTCATGGTTGCTAGACCACACTTAGAGAACCCCTAAAATTATTTTATATCAAACAATATCTGAGTTCTGCCTTGTGTGAAATGTTGTTATAATCACAAAAAGTGAAATGATCACAGTGGCAGAGAGCTTATGAAAAACTGAAATTCTTTCCTGTTTCTTCCAAAACTATACTAACTATGTTATTAAATAGAGTCTTTCAGGGTATACCAGCTGTAAAGTTGGCTTTTTGGATGTCTCCCCAACTATTAATCAAAGGTGCTATGAGTTAGATGGTGGCTGTCCTTAAAAGAGTATTTCCGATGAGTAGTGCTTTCTTATGACTAGTAATATATTTTAGAAATTGCTATTTGTCCCTTTCTTTCAGCTATGAATTATTTTGGGGTGATAGATGGATATGTGCTAAAATACATTAATTTTAATGTGTTTCTTTATTTTTCATGTCATTGAATTGGAGATGGAAGAGCCCTCATGAGTCCCGCAGTCCATCACCCTGGCATAATATCATGGTTCTTTCCAGAAAGCCTTTGTCTGGCCCAGTTTTAAATGAGGAAAGCAATTATACTCCCATTAGTTCCCTTGGGAGACTATTCCATTCACTGATAGATTTCCATTTTGAAATGTTGCCCAACATCGAGCCCATGTTGGTCGAATACTATTAATCCTTGACTGGACAAGCCCCATGTGGTAATCTCTATAGGAGAACTTCACCCACATTACCCCTCTGGTAAATGTTCTTTATATGTAAGTGCTCTGTGGTCTATGAGCAGTGCATTCCAATTGGTTATGGAGCACATTCTGCACAGACTTATAAATTCTCTCCTGTTGAATCATCTGATAAAGAATTTATTATATAATTGTTGTAAGATTTCAAGCAAGGACACTTATTAAAAGGGCACTGGGGATTATCACATAGAAAATAGGTGAAAGGATGATCTCATCTGTAAGAAAAATTTTAACACACCAAAAGAATGAAGTGTTATTGAGTTATTCAACATGTTATTCAAACAATAGCCACAAGTGAATTTTTAGAGACACTCCATGAAAATGACTGTCATATGAATAAATGTATAAACATATCAGGTGTTTTTAGTCATGAAGATGAAATAATTTCATAGGCTTTTAAAAACAAGAGCATACAGTTCTATTTCTGTATCAGAAAATCAAGATGTAAACCTTAAGGGACATGCTTTTAAAAAGGATACAATTTTTTATGCCTTGAGGATATCCATATGGCTTATTTAAACATTATTTTCTGAAAACATAAAGTTCGAATTCCCATTTTCTTCATGCTTAGCTGATTGGGTGATAGCTTGGGAGACATTATGCTGCCCCCTTTCCCTTGCATTAAAATATTTACTTCCATTTACTCTTACAAATCTAGATTATTTTGTCTTCACTTTGAAAGCAATTTCAACAAATCTCTTGATGTAGTCCAGTAAACACTCTCATGTAAAATGATCTCTAAGTTATTTTTAAGAGGCAGATTTCCTCCTTAATGACATAACTTCATGACTTGCTCATGTTAAGAAGAGGAAAGAGCAACAAACCAGAAATGGAATTATGCTTATTTTATTATTCCAGTGCTTAGCACTTGGACAGAATGTGGTATCTTTATTAATGTAGAAGACTTTTTCCCTTTTTGCTTCTTGCATGTTTTCAGTTGTTTGTTTTGTTTTGTTTTGTTTTGTGGTCTTTAAAGGAGATTAGATGAGTCAGTGAAGCAATAATGAAAAACAAGACATTGGAAGTCCCCTCTTCCCTCTCTCAGACAAAATGAGGCAAAGCAAGTGCTCTACATGATGTTTTGGAAGAAATCTAGCTTTTAGGATCTATGTTAAAAGTACAAAAATAAAAACAAAAAAGTCAGACACTCTAGTGGCTATTCAAAAGAATCTTTCTTTGTTCAATGTGAAAAAGGGAATAACCCTTATTCCTATAGAAATAATGCTTTTATAATCTGTAAGATTATTTTCAAAAAACTGTATGACAAAGTCAATGTCAATACTCAGTGACTTTACATATGTACAAACATTTATGTTCTTTTTCAGGAAATTCATTGCAAGTAGGCAGTAAGTTAACTAAACTAGTGGAGGAATAGTTAGGCTTTCTTTGCAATGTCAGGTTTTGCAAAGCCCTTACCTCAGCCTGAAGTGTTATTTAACTCTTATTTTGCCTATCTTCATAAGTTTAAGTACAGGATGTTGATTATCCTATACTGAGTTCTGACTCCTGAGCTCGGTTCCCAGATACTATATTAACTGTTAGTTACTTAAATTTTTCTGTGTCAGGTATGCTACAGGTAAAATGGGACATTAGTGACACTCCTCTTAAGTTGCTCTGATTATGATTGTATGTGTTAACCACATAAAGCCTCAGAGTAGTTCCTGGCATATACTAAAGTGCTTTGAAAGTGTTAACTACTTTATAGTATTGTAATCACCATTATTATCAAAGGGACTTCACATATTCTGCATCATTCATCTCTTTCCATCAATCATATCATTAATAAGTGTACTTAAACAATTTGTAAGCACCTTATGGTCTTTATGTTCCCAAAAATGAGGTTTTCAGAAAAAAAAAAAACTTGCATAGTCCAACTCCTGTTTTAAAGTACCATTTTATTAAATAGAGTTCCTGATAGACTCAAATAATTCATGTGCTTCAACAATTGGTACATGAACGTATTTTCCCAAAAAGGTGCTTGTCTTTTCAAAGGGAATAATTCAGTTTATTACAGAATTTATTTTATCTCATTGTTGGAGCTATTCCTATCATTATATAGTACTGCTTTAAAATCTCTCATCTTTAAAAGATCTCCTTTTTGTTCTTTATCTCTTTAGCTACTACTCCATTTCTCTGTTTTCTTTATAGAAAACTCCTTAAAAGATTGTCCACATTCATCATCTCTACTACCTATTTCATTTGTTCTTGAAGTTGATCCAATTAGCATTACAACCCCACTTTGCACCAAAACTGCTCCTTTAAGGTCAGTATCGATCTCCATGTAGCTTTCATCATGGGCTGATCCTATTTTGCTGAATTTGAGTAGTTGGCAACATGAGCATTAGCAGTAGTTCTTCCTTTCTCCTGGATAAATTTTCTGCCTAAGCTTCCAATTTTTTTGTTTTCTTCTTTTTTTACTACCTTTACCTTCATGGTCTCCATTGTTAATCCCTCTTTTGAAGCATGGAATGTTCCAGTGTACAGTCCTTACTAGCAACTCCTCTAGTCGCACTCACTTCACTGTAAACTCATTTGGCCTTATGGCTGTAAGTATTGTTTATTTCTTCATGATTCTCAAATTTATACTCCCGGTCCAGGCCTCTTCTGTGAACTTTCAGACATATGTATCCAGCTGCCAACTCAGCTTTTCCATTTGATTATATAATAGCAATCCCATCAGAACAAGCTGCCAACCAAACTCCTGATCTTCCTTTTAAAAGTTAACTGAAACTTCTCATTTCTGAGTACTCAGGCCCAAAACTTCACATTAATTCTTTGATGTTCTTTCTTTATGTTTTTTATGCTCCCAGTGAATCTACCAGCATCACTGTATGTTCAAATATTTCAGAGCTGGACCATTTCTTTCAGCTTCCACCAAGCCAACATGCTGTCTCTGGATTATTCAATGCGCATATGCTCTTACCTTCTTGCCTTATTGCTCTTCTACTAGTTAACATCTCATCTTAATTTTAATAATTTTAATGATCGAGTATTTCATCCAGCACAAAACAGCATGTGACACTTAATAAATGTGGCCTGTGTCGTAGCATACTAGTTTAAGCTGACCCTTGAAATTCCAGTAAAGAGTGCCAGTTTGAGTCTTAACTGTTGTGCTTCTAATCCCACTTCCTGCTAGTGCATCTTGGAAGGCAGATGATGATGGTCCCTCTCACCACTGTGGGAGATTTGGATGAATTTCTTGTCTCCTGGCTTCAGTATGGCCCATCCCTGGCTCTTGCCGCCATTTGGGGACTGAATTAGCAAATACAAGATCTATCTCTGCCACTCTCTGCCCACCATCATTCCTTCTCTTTCTGTTGCTCTGAATTTCAAATAAATATATAAGTACATAAATGAGTATTTTAAATAAATGGAAGATTGAAATAAAAGTGACACAACTCTTTTCCTGTTTTGCTCTCATGCCAGGTTATTTAACTTAGCCCTAAGAAAAGTTAAGCTATTTCATGGCCATTACAAACTCCTTTGTCACAGCATCTCTACCTCTGTCACCTATGACAAGGTAAGGGTCAAAGAGAAAGATAAGAGAGAATGAAAGAGAAATGAGTGATTAAGTTCAGGCAATAGGGTAATCTAAGTAAATAAAGGATAATGGAGGAACACCTTATTCTTATGGTCTTAAGGCACAGCCTAAAAGAAGCTAATTACAGCCAAAAGGCCATTTACTGTAGCCTTCTTTAATGTTCTCTTATGTAGTTTTAGGAGTCAACAAACTATCCCTTAAAGAATTGGTTACAAAGCACTGTTGTTTTCAGTGGTAATCAATAGTATTGTTTGCCCCAACAAATCTGATTTATAAGTATGAGATATTAGCACATGTTTCTTTTTGAAAACAGACATTTCCTAGCCCTTTTCTATAGTAATGGGAGAAAGACAGGAGGCAGATGGCTGAGAACACAGATATTGAAGCAGGGCTGTTGAGGGCACAAAAGCTCAAAACAGAAACAGACTATTTGTTAACATCCCCTAAGAGTGCTGAGAAATGATTGTGATTGTTTTCTGTAAATATAGGAGGCCTTTTCTCCCATTTATCTTCTTAAAATAATTTTGTAGAAACCATTTTCTCCTTCAATCTGGTGTACTCAAAGCTCACATTGGGAGTAATTCAACAAAGATTTTGAAAAATTGTTGCCGGGCTTCTGTGTCTGAAAATTTGTGTAACGTTATTGATGTAACAGCTTTTGTTCAAAGATTTCAAATGAAGGGACAACAGAAACTCATCCATACTGGACATATACTCTTTGCCAAGCTTACGACTAGATTTGAAAACATGATCTCATTCTGTGTGGGCTCAGTGGTTGTACATCCCTGTTAAGCAGTTCCTCTAAGTGTCCCCCTCCTCTCATCTCCCTCCCATTCTCCCCAGCAGTGATTTCAGAACTTCTCTACGCTGATCAGACTGCTGACCTTGTCATCTGCTCTTTGAAAGTAACTTTGCCCTCTACAGTATACAGAAAATGGCTTCATAAAAGGAACTTAGTTTCCTAAATGAATTTGGACACACTAACTCATCTTTTTGTCTTTCTATTCTTTTATAATATGAATATTTTCCAATCTCTGTTGACTCCAAAACATCAACACTAAAACTTGCTTAAAGGTCTTTGCCCTTAAAACAACAAACGAACAAGAAAATAACCAAACCCTCGCCTATCCCTCTACTGTATCCCTCAGCTTCTTTCAGTTTCTACTTCTCTGTCTCTCTCCTCCTGTTGCTACTTCTCAGCTTTCTCCTTTACCCTCTTTGTTCCTCAGTCTGGAGGATTCTTCCCTGCTCAGATCTTCCTGGGCTTTTGAGCATCATGTGACCCTCGATCTCGCTCTAGAAGCATTCTCTTGCCTTGATTTCCACTAGATGTTTCCTGGATTTCCTACGGATGAGATCTCATTCTACTTTGTTGAACTGTTTTTCTCTGTTTTGACACCCCAAGGATGTTTCTTGAGGTTCTGTCTTTTCACAACATGTAATTTCTCTGGCAATCTCACTGTGGAAACTGAATTTGTATTTTTACTTCTTTTCCTTTTATTATTATAAAATTTTGTGTTTAAGGAGCCTAACTCTCCTATGTATTTTGTGTTTGCTGATGTCTTCTTTGTAGGAGGTAGAGTTAATATTCCTTTCTGTTCATGAGAACAAAAGTAATATTTTCTTAGATGAATTCAAGTTTGGAGAACTCTCTTCAATTCCTTATAATCACTTTTCTTTAGATCTTATTTCTGCTTCACTGTTTGTGTCTCTTTTTCCTTTGGGGCATAGATTAGCTCACTAATTCAGCACTCCTTCATGCATCCTCTGGGTTGATTACAAAAAGAAGTGGCTTTCCAGCCACACGATATACTATACACAATAGAAAACTTGTCTTAATGAATTTTCTGAATCATGAATTGAGATTTTCTTGAGGGGGGTATACTTATACATTTGACATAATAAACAGGAGGTCTCAGTATGACCAGGGGAAATGAGTTGGAACTGAAAGATAGTGGACTGTAGTTTGAAATAAGCTGTAACTTCACCTATTAGAAAGAAAAAGGGTACAAATACATAAACTACATTCAAATCTTGAAAGGTGAATGAATTCTTGATGCTATCTTATGTACTGATGGCCACTTTCTAATACTAATGTACGATTAACAAGGGTTGCTAGTGGCTCTCAATATATCTGCCTACTACGAGCAAATTCAGCAGGTTTCACTCAGTGTATGCCTCACCAATCACATGGTTTCCCTTTTTGCGAATTCTTGTCACAAGAGGCCTATTAAGAAAAAGCTATTGAAATAGAAATAAATGACCTTTTGCATACATCATAAACACATAGGTCAGGTCTTCCATATATAGACATACATTTTTCACACATTACCATATGTTCTTCACACATTGTACACCACCTATTCAGAATCTTGGCCGCCTCACAGTTATTCTCACACCTGCTGAAAACTACACACATCCATGCTTTAGGTTTTTATGTACAGCGTATGTGTTCAGACCAGCCACTACCCCACAGATTTATTCACTTAGGGGAGGTCTACCTTGTAGTCACTGTGTATGCACCACACAAATTAACGCTAAGGTAAGTTATGTTTTCTTGTCTGGGGAAGAATAAACTTCTTAAATGCTTTACAAGGCTTTTATTTTGGCACTGGAACAGGACCACCTTGTGTTCTTGGAGACAATATAATATGAAATCATTGATTCATTTTGATTTGAAGAGGCAACAGCAAAGAGAGGTAATCTCAACATTGTGATGTACTAGATGCCACAGTGTATTCAAAATAATGAGCATGTTTGAAATGGAAGCCACTGGTAATAAGAAGGTGCTTAAATTGGGGCAAAAAAAAAAATCTAGTTCAGAGTCAAAAGCTCTTGTCTTGTGCTATATATTGTTTCAAAAAATGTTCAGAATAGTAATATGTGAGGAAGTGGCAGGGTTTTGTAAAAGATGAAGTTTAAAGTGCCTCTCTTGTGTTGCAATTGAGCCTCATGAAAAGGTCCAACTGAGATGGAGAGAAAGGTAAGTTTCCCACACAGCTATACATATTTTTACTAAATAATCTAGGATAATTTTTTCTTCCTGTGCTCAATAGCCACCTTGCAGATCAATTTACAGAGGCTGTGATGTGTAATTTTTATCTTTGTAGTATAAGCACATAGTATATAAGACAGCAGCAAAAATACAAAGTCCCAGCTTCTCTAACAGATCCTTACAGTGAAAAATGTCTGTGCTTCTGTTGCAGTCATATTATGCTTTTTGGCCATCAGCAGGAGGCATCAGTGCATCAGAGTCAGAAAAGGCCGTGGGTCTTCTGACTTCTTAGCCAGCCCTGCCCATCTGAGCCAAGTAATTCCTCTCCTCTGAAGCCACCTTTCCCATCTGTGTTGCATTTCTCTGCATAACGGAAGTCGAGTGGGTCTCACATTAGAAGGCAAATTAACTCCCTCTTATTTTACATCTGCACTGAGAATAAACAGGCTCTATGCCCTTCATTATTTTGAAACTCCTACAATATGGATTTGTAAGAAATCAGCATAACCCATACATATTTGGTCAAATAGATCAATAGAGAAGGAGGGAGAAAAGGAAACAAAACCTGATTGAATTAACCATTCAAATTCGTTATTTTCAACAACCAAAAGAGTCAAATCTCAACATCCAGTAACCTTATGTCAACAGATCCATTGAGTCTTCAGCTTTGACCTGGAATCCCCTGTTCTCAGAAGGAAGGATTTTTGTGACATTTGCACATGTCTGCAAAGCACAATTTCAGGCCACTCAGAGAAATGCTTGCGGGCTTCAACATTCATATTCATTTTGCACAGATATACAAATAGCGTGTTTCTCATGGAACAGATATCACTATAGCTCCAACCAAATTAACCTTGCAAACAATACCATCTATGTCTATGAGTCATGCTTCTTACAGACTTTAGGATGTGCCCAGGGAGAACAAAGAGCAATGAGTTTATTTTACTAACTACAAAGATAATAGCATGTTCCTTTTTTTTGTAATTTACAAAAGTATGTATTCTGGCTACATGAACATTAAATTCCCTTATAATTATGCTTTTTATGTATTCATATCATGGCATAGCTCAAAATATTTGGATTCATATACAATGTACAAAGGGGAGCTTTTCAAACAAAGAAATAAAGGAATTATGTACAATACCTGTCTCAGAAAGGTGGCATGAAATGCAAAGGAAAGAAGTTATTGCTTGCATTTTCAGGATTTGTTGTACTCATTGGTCTATTTCATCATGAAGCTTCTCTGTGCCCAGACCATTGGGGTAAAGAAAAAATACATATTTCAAACTGTGGATGCCAGTTGGTGAAAGGGTGTCCTCTACAAAATAAATATTAGATGACAAGCAAATTGTGCAGGGGCAGGCATTTGGCCTAGTGGTTAAGATTCTTGCATCTCATGTTGAAGTACCTGGGAATGACTCTTGGCTCTGGTTCCTGATTCTAACTTCCAGTCAGTGCAGATCCTAGGAGTCAGTAGGAAAGGCACAAACAGGTGTGTCCCCTGCCACACATGTGGGAAACCTGGATTAAATACCCATCTGAAAAGCACAGTTCTGTGGGTCAACTTCCACATGAGGGTGTATGGTGCTTTTGGGGTATTTAAATTTTTTTTTTCTTATTTATATACTCAAGAATCAGAAAAATAGACAGATGGACAGACGTTAGCCTGATCTGTTCCCAAATGTTGCAACATTTAGGGAGTGAGTCAGTGGATAGGAGCTCTGTCTGTCTGTCCATCTATTTTTCAAATGGAAGGAAGACTGTTTGTTCCTTTAAAATGACCCTTGACCCAAGTAAACAGGCCTTCCCATTTAGCTTTTGGTTTGTCTTTTTGTGCTTCCTGTTGAATTTGATCCCAGACTCAACCAGGTATTTTAGATTTAGATGTGTCCTTAAAGAATTGGGTGACACATGTTTGCTACTCCTGCACCTTTCCATGGCCATACTCTGACTCTTTTACTGTGGGGACTAAATCTTATCGCTTTCTACCTCTGCTGTTTGATCTCACAGTTCAATCATATAACACATATTTGCTGAGCGCCATTGTATGAAAGCATCAGCTGTTGAGAATACAATGATGAACAGCACACAAACTCAACCTTAATGGAAGTGACTGTCTAGTGAGGGTACAGAAAACTAAACAGGCAGCTCCAGTATATTGTCATAAGGATTGTGAGAGAGGACAATCTGTATTTCATGCCAGAAGAGAGGGAAGATGCTGCGTCACAGTTGGAGTGGAAGAGTTAGGGCTAGAAGTAAGAAGAACCATGACTACGTATCTAAACAGTAGGGCAGGGCAGGGCTGCAGCCTCAAGCTGTTGGACATTTATGTGAAATGGATTTCATTCACCCTCAAACCTCTGTTTCTCTTTGTTTCTCTCCTCACTGTGATAGACACCTTGACAAAACTAGACGTGCTCCAACTTCGCTTGGAGAATAATAGCCTATGTAACACAAAGGACAAAGGACGGTGAGGCTATGAAGCTTGCTCATGACAGTACCTGGCAGGGGATCTGAACAAAACACCAGCACATGGTAGCCCTGTCATTCTCATATGTGAAATATACTGTTAGAATATTACATTAACAACGTTGTTCATGTGCTTTCTCTGCTTCTGTTTTTCGCTTAAACTCAATCTCCAAAGTTTTGTGTAACTTATTAGTTGTTTTTTTTTTCCTAAGTAACCAGCTTTGGCTTTCTCTCTGTATTACCTTTGTTTACTATTTTATTTTGTGAATTTTGCTCTTCTCTTTATTAGATAATTTATTCTGCTTTGAATTAATTGTATTCTTCTCCTTCTCTGCTAAATTCTAGAGTTAGACCCTTAAATCATTAATTTCCACTCACTCATGACATAATTTAATGCTCTAACTTCCCACTAAATATTTTTTACTGTTTCACAGAAGATTTAATGTGTAATGTTTTCCTTATCTTTCAGTTCTAAGTACTTTATAAAATCCATTTTGATTTCTTCATTGATTCATGTGTTCACTAGAAGTCTGTTTTAAAAAATTATATTGATTTTGATTATTTTCTGTGATAAGTTAATATAGGGCATGGAAGACAACATGGTCTTCATAAAAACAATTATTTTAAATTATTCAGATTTATTATAGATCTTAGCTCATGGTCAATTTCTGTAAATAATCTATGTATGAATGAAAAATGTGCATATTAAAATACTGTTTTTTTCCATATATCCATTAAAGCAAGTTTGTCTCTTGTATTATAATGTTGTATATATTCAATAATTTTCTAGCTTGAAAGAAATACTGAAAATTTCTACTTTAATGTGAATTTATGCATTTTTTCCTATATTGCTCTTGAATTTTACTTTACATATTTATTTCTAATTTGTCAAGTGAATATAATTTATGATTGTAACATCTTTCTAGTAAATTAAAATTTTCATTTTTTAAAAGATTTACTTATTTGAAAGGCAGATTAAGAGAGAGAGTCTCTCTCTCTCTGTGTTTGTGTGAGAGAGAGAGAGAGAAAGAGAGAGAGAGGGAGAAAGAGAGAGAAAGACAAAGAGGGAGAGAGAAAGAGAGACATCTTCCATCTGCTGGTTTGCTTCCCAGATGGATGCTACAGCCGGGCACTCCAACTTGGCCTCCTACATGGGTGACAGAGGCCCAAGTACATGGTCCATCTTTCTTTGTTTTCTTATTGACATTAACAGGGATCTGGATCTGAAGTGGAACAGCAGGAACTTGAACCAATTCTTATATGGAATACTGTAATCAAAGCAGCAGCTTAACTTGCTCTGACATTTTCATCTTATTAGCCATCTTGTTTGGAACTAAGAAGTTTCATCTGACATTATTTAAGCCACTTTAATTTGCTTTTTTGATCAAAATATGTATTATAGATATCTTTTTCTACCTTTCAATTTAGTCATTTTGTGTTTTTATGTGCTTGATATTTCCTTTGTTCACAGTTTAAAGATGGCTTATTTTTAACAATTTTTAAAAATCTAAGTTGACAGTCTGTCTCCACTGGTATTTACTTTGAATTATGTCTACCATTTTAGTTCAAACTTTTTCCTTTCTCTCATTATCTTTATTCTTTTTTATTTTTTAATTTGTTTTTACAGATGAACATTTTTGTCTTTATTCTGTTTTTCCTAAAATGTTATGAACTATGTTTCTATTATTTTTAGCTAATCTAGGAAACTTTACTAAATATGCCTATGACATGACAAAGTATGAAGTTAATAACTTTATATCAACTTGAACAATATGAGATTTAAAATAATTTTAATGAATTGCCTCCTAATTTGTATGCTAAAATTTGCCAATATTCTAGAACTATCTTTTGCAAATCTTACAATGTAGAATTATAATTATGTGAAGAATGGATCTTTGGAGGAACCTTATACATTTGATAAAATGGTTGCTTATATTCTCCCTCAATTATAGATATTATTCTGGAGTTACTTTCCTTCAACTTGAAGTAGTATTAAGGTTTAAGGTCCTTGTAATGAAGTTCTATTTTTGATTAAACTTAATTTTTTGTTTATCATAAAGGTATTCATTTTTACCTTCGCTCTTAGAAGATAATTTTGTTCAATTCTAAGATGACAGTTCTTTCTCAGCACTTTGAAGATGTTACTACAGAGACTTTGTTTTATATTATGGATTTTGAAGTATCTATTTCCCATCAATTCTTTTTTGTTCCTTTGTATAGATCTGTCTTTTCTTCTTTGACAGCTTTTAAGATCTTCTCTTAGATTTTGGTTGCAGTTTCATTGAAATATGCTGTGGAATGTGTGTTTATTTTTCTTTATTTGGCTATTATAGGAGGGCAGCTCAAATCTTTGTCTATTTTATAGCCCTTCAATTGTGTTGGCACAGTATATGTGTTTCAACTTGTTCCTCATTTTGTGAGAGCTGGCATTTGTATCAAGGATACCCTGAATTTCACATTATTCACTTTACCTGAGGTTTCCAAGAAAGATCGTAAATTTATGATTTTATTTTGGAAATTTCCCTATCTCAGATTTCCAGAATTGATTTATAAAGCGTATTTGTTTTCATAGAACCATTATATAACTTTTCATGTCAGAAAAGTCTTCAAAGCAAAAAGATTACTATGACCTGAAGTACAAGTTCTTACCAACTTTCTTCACAGTCTTCTTTGAATATTTTATTCTTTTTTTGGTCATCTTTCAAACACTTTTCCCTTTTCTGTATCCAAACACCAACTATAAAATGACTATAACTCCCTCACTTGGGTGTCCCCTTTTCCCCCTTTATGTCTAGCCCCTTCTGTGGGTTCATAGTTTCACTTAGCAGTCCCTCCCCTGCCTCCCTTCTGCACCCTAAACCTGGATGTGTAGTGTGTGTGTGTGTGTGTGTGTGTTGTTACAAGATTTTGTGACATAGTACTAGAACCAAGTTTGACCAATAGTGAGACAATCTAACCTTATATGCCTTGAATATGATAAAATATGTTGTATATAGCACCACTTGTAAAGTATGTCACCTTCCACATTCCCCCCAATATCCTGAGTTTGATCACACCTCAGGAAACATTCAAGAAGCAGGGAAAAAACTTAAAATGTCTCCATAAGAATCACTGTTTCTCATAGTGTCCATTTCACTTCAACAGGTTTCCCCTTTGGTGCTCAGTTAGTTGTCGCCGATCAGGGAGAACATATGATATTTGTCCCTTTGGGACTGGCTTAATTCACTCAGAATGATGTTTTCCAGATTCCTCCATCTTGTTGCAAATGACTGGATTTCATTGTTTGTGACTGCTGTATAGTATTCTATAGAGTACATGTCCCATAATTTCTTTATCCAGTCTACTGTTGGTGGGCATTTGGGTTGGTTCCAGGTCTTAGCTTTTGTGAATTGAGCTGCAATAAACATTAAGGTGCAGACCGCTTTTTTGTTTGCCAATTTAATTTCCTTTGGGTAAATTCCAAGGAGTGGGATGGCTGGGTTGAATGGTAGGGTTATATTCAGGTTTCTGAGGAATCTCCAGACTGACTTCCATAGTGGCTTTACCAGTTTGCATTCCTACCAACAGTGGATTAGTGTCCCTTTTTCCCCACATCCTCTCCAGCATCTATTGTTGGTGGATTTCTGAATGTGAGCCATTCTAATCAGGGTGAGGTGAAACCTCATTGTGGTTTTGATTTGCATTTCCCTGATGGCTAGTGATCTTGAACATTTTTTCATGTGTCTGTTGGCCATTTGGATTTCCTCTTTGGAGAAATGTCTATTGAGGTCCTTGGCCCATCTCTTAAGTGGGTTGTTTGTTTTGATGTTGTGGAGTTTCTTAATTTCTTTGTAGATTCTGGTTATCAACCCTTTATCTGTTGCATAGTTTGCAAATATATTTTCCCATTCTGTCAGTTTCCTATTCACTTTCAGCAGCTTTCCAGGGAACGTGGACCAGTTTAGAGGAAGACTTGCTTTCTTCAAAGAGATGGCAAAATGGTGAAAAGAAAGAACGGGGGAGGGATTTGTTTCTGAACTAAAGGAAACTTGTGAGAAAATTAGCAGACATAACAAATATAATGTATATGCAATATTTGGATCTTGACTTTTTTTTAGAGATTTATTTATTTATCTGAAAGACAAAGTTACAGAAAGAGAGGGACACACAGAGGAGAGAAAGAGGTCTTCCACCTGCTGGTTCACTCCCCAAATGGCCGCAATGGCCAGAGCTGGGCTGATCTGAAGCCAGGAGCCAGGAACCAGGAGCCTTTTCCAGGTCTCATGTGGGTGCAATATCCTAAGCACTTGGGCCATGCTCTGCTGCTGTCTGAGGTGCATTAGCAGGAAGCTGGATCAGAAGTGGAGCAGCTGGGATTGGAACCAGAGCTCATATGGGATGCTGGTGCCACAGACAGCAGATTTACCTGCTATGCCACAGTGCCGGCCCCAGGATCTTGAATTAAAAGAAAAAAACTGCAAAAAGATATTTTCAGACAAACAGTTAAATTTGAGTATGATTTGGGTATTAAATAATATTAAAGTATAATTACTAATTCAGTTTGATGTGATAATGGCATGGTTATGAAAGAAATCGTTCTTTTATAAAAAATAGCTTTACTAAAGTATATCAGAACAAAGATGATACTAGCCTGAGATTTATTTTTGTATGCTCTACTATAAAGAAAAATTGATAAACAAGATGGATACAGGAAAAGTGGCATTGGTTTTTGAAGCTGAAATACCTAGTAGATCGTTGAATGCTCTTCTTTTATGATTACATGGGAGTTTTCACCAAAAGTTAAAGAAAAGGTAAGTCCACTGTAAAAATATATATTTCAAATATTTTGTGAAAATATCTCAGCTCTAATAGATAGCGATCTTAAAACACTATGTTTTATCTATATATCTATATCTGTATCTGTATCTATATCTATATCTATATCTATATCTGTATCTGTATCTATCTATCTATCTATCTATCTATCATCATCATCTATCTGGCTACCATGGTGTTCTTGTCTGGCACAGGTTTTGATTCCAGTCAGTTGTTCTTCATTGTTTTGTTGTATATTTTCCTTGGACTTTTCTTCTGAGCGGCTTCTCTGGATTTGGATTTACCACACGTTCACATTTGAGGAATTTCTTTGCTTTTCTTGACACTTCTGAGTCACCCCTTCATCAAGCGCAGACTAACAGTCAAGAATGTAAGGTACTAGTCACACCTTTGCTCAACATTACGACTTCAGGTCTAGGTATGGTTGCATCAATTTTGTTAATATTGCTAAAAATTTCCACAAATGTAGCAATCTAAACTAATGCCAATTATTTAAAAAAGATTTATTTATTTATTTGAAAGTCAGAGTTACACACAGAGAGAAAGAGAGTCAGAGAGAGAGAGAGAGAGAGAGAGAGAGAGAGAGAGAGGTCTTCAGTTTGCTGGTTTATTCTCCAATTGGCTGCAATGGCTGGAGCTACACCAATCCAAAGCCAGGAACCAGGAGCTTATTCTGGGTCTCCCACACTGGTGTAGGGGCCCAAGGACTCAGGCCATCTATTGCTTTCCCAGGCCATAGCAGAGAGCTGGATTAGAAGTGGAGCAGCTGGGACTCGAATAGGTGCCCATATGGGATTCCAGTACGGGAGGGGACTGCTTTACCTGCTATGGCACAGCGTCAGCCCTGCCAATTGTTTAAATTGTAATTCTAAAGGCAAAACGTCTAGTCCATGTGTCACTAGGCTAACATCAAGATATCAGCAGCTGGGGTCGTCACTGTGACATAGTGGGTAAAGCTGCCACCTGCAGTGTCAGCATCCCATATGGGCACTGGTTCGTATCCTTGGCTTCTGCACTTCCGATCCTGCTCTCTGCTATGGCCTGGGAAAGCAGTAGAAAATGGCCCAAGTCTTTGGGCCCCTGCATCCGCATTGGAGACCTGGAAGAATTTCCTGGCTCCTTGCTTCGGATTGGCACAACTCTGCCCATTGTGGCCAATTGAGGACTGAATAAGCAGATGGAAAACCTCTCTCTCTCTCTGCCTCTCCTTATTTCTCTGTGTAACTCTGCCTTTCAAATAAGTAAATCCTTTAAAAAAGATATTAGTAGCACGGCATCTCTTTCAGAGGCTTGAGGGGAAGATCCATCTCCAGTCATTTGGGCTATTGGCAGAATTCTGTTCCTTGTAGTAAGATTGAGGTCCCATTTTGTTACTGGCTGCTAGCTGAAGGCTGTTCCCAGCTTCTGGAAACCACTTGTATTCCTTGGCTTATGGTCCCTTCCTCCATCTTCAGAGTCAGCAACTGTTGGTATACACCCTTCCATGTCTATCTCTTTCTTCTTCCATTTCATCTCTTTAACCCTCATTTGCTGAGAAAGATTCTGTACAGTTAATAACTCATTAGATTAGATTGCCTGGAAAATGCAGAATATTCTCCCTATCGCAATGTTCTTAACCTCGATCACATTTGCAGAATCCCTTTGATCATGTAAGATGGCATTCACAGGTATAGGAGCTGATGGCCTGGACATTACTCAGGGCAGGGATGCATTATCCTGTCTGCCACCATGATTTTTTTTATCGCTCTGTAAGTTCCATTTTCTCATCTGTACAATGGGCCAAAAACTTCTAAATTGCATTTCTGTGAAGGACTCACTGACTTGTCCTGAGGCAAAATATGGGTACTTACACATTTTATGGTAATATGGAATATGAGAAATAAATAACATTGTTGATAAATATTGTATCTATTAGACTTTCTCAGTTGAGTTTGTGTGTCAAATGACCAGGAAATGACTTAACATTTTATAAATGTTTATTGAATGATGTTATGAATGACTTTTAGCATTATTATCTTCTATAGAGGAAGGTTTCACTTTTTGGGATTTTGGATGCACAAGTGATAGCATCCTCCTTTTGAAATAGAGTATAATGTTATAAACTGTACAGTTAGGTGCAAGTTTTTGGAAGGAGTATGTGCAAAGGATAGGCTCTGTGATGTGAGCTCCTTTAGCTGCCTCAGACACTAACTCTGCCTCTTCTCTTTACTGTGTTTTCTGTTTACTATCTTGCTCCACACTACCCCCTTGATTTGCTCCTGTAATTGTCCTTAGCCCTTTTTTTCTTGGTATTACTTGCTCTGGAAATAAAATCTTATTTAATTGTTTCCTATAGTCGTTGGTCCACTGTGACAATAACTATGCAAGAAATGTGTACACGATTAATATAATTATTATACATTTACCAAATACTTGCCGCATCCCAAGCAATGGACTTGGAATCAATCGTAGGCACTATGATGACACCAAAATTGCATTTTACATGTGGCCTGGGTCTGACTTCTGAAAGAAAGCTCCCAAAAGCAGAAGTTCCTAGGCAAAATATTTGCAGTAGCCTGAGAAACATTAATCATAACATAATTAGAAAGGTGCTGTAAGAAGGTATGCCTCAACGCCCAACTGACAGAGGAATAACACACATGAGAATGAATATATTTAAAATCCTATGGGCTGGTGCTGTGGCATAGCTGGTAAAGCCGCCAGCTGCAGTGCTGGCATCCCATATGGGCACCAGTTCAAGTTCCAGCTGCTCCACTTCCCATCCTGCTCTCTGCTATGGCTCGGGAAAGCAGTAGAGGATGGGCCATGTCCTTGGGCCCCCGCACCCACATGGGAGACCAGGAGGAAGCTCCTGGCTCCTGGCTTTGGACTGGTGCAACTCCAGCCATTGCGGCCAGTTGGGAAGTGAACCAGTGGATGGAAGACCACATCCCACCCCACCCCACCCCCAGCCGCTTCTCCTTCTTTCTTCTCTCTCTGTGTAACTCTGACTTTCAAATAAATAAATAAATCTTAAAAACAAAAACTTAGAGAGTTGGAGGCAAGACAGTTCTTTGACATGTGAGGAAGGTGTATAGAAGTCCAATCATAATTCAAATGCTAGGCCCTAGGACACAAGGTGAATCTGGGACACATGGTGAAAATGGGTGTGGCAGCTAAAAGGAGCTTTCTAGGGCAAGATGCTAGTCTTAAATTGCTCTTTATCAATTCACCTTGAAATATTAATTTGGCACCAAAATCTTTTTTCAGAGATTTTTTCATCTTTTTTTTTCTTTTCTCATGTCAAGACAAACTTAAGTTATTAATCTCTCACAGACACTGTGATGTTTGACACATATTGTGTTACTGGGATAAATGGAATTATTAATAGAAATTCCAGGGAACCTGAAGGCTCCTGAGAAACGTATTTAAAATGAGGGAGACAGGCTGATTTTATTTTCTGGAAAGCCTTTCAGTGAAGTCACAGCAAACACAAGCCGCATAACCTTGGCTGTATCCAATAATGCACATTGTTTGCTTAGGGTATGTTGGCACACAGTAAACACTTGCTTGTCAAAGAACTGAGTGGGGTTTCACAAATTCAGAAGTTTTTACATGCTTATATCGTTTTTTCCTCTGACACACTCAGAGTTGGGAATGTGGTATTACTTCTTTTGCTAGGAATTTGTTCTTACCATCATTGATTTATCCTCTAAACCCTGAACCCTATCTATCTTGTTCTTGAAGTTTTGCTATATACCAAGGATGGTAACATAAATAGATCATAATCTCTGCCTTTTGGAAGTTTCTGGCCCAGTGGGGAAAAAGCCCATCAAAGGGAGGAATGTTCCATATCTGATGAATGAGACCACAGAGAAAGAAGGGCCCAGCTGCCTGTAAACGCCAGGGGAGAATGCCCAAAGCTGACATTTTGGAGCTATGTCCTGAAAAGTGAGTGGGGATTTGTCAGGCAGATAAATAGCAGGAGAAAGTAAGGAATTAATCAAGGGAAAGAGTGAATGAGTTTGGTGAGCAACCCAGGGCACAAATGTATAGGGAAAAGCTACATATTAGGGTTCTCAAGGCAGTTGGGTGCTTGGCAGGACAGAGAGGGTGGCTACCGACCAATAACTTTGAAAAGTCTAGGGGCTTCAGCTCTCTTGACACTGGGTTCAAATGTTCTCTGCCACTGGGCTGTGCTTCCTAACTGACTTGCTTGACATTGTGCTCTGGGGCCTCAGCGTCTGGCCTGTCACAGATAGTGAAACACTGCTGTGCAAGCAGGAATCCATGAGTAGATGAATTCACACCAAGCTTTGCAAGTTGACAAATTGAGTAAGTAAGGGGCTTTCCGTGTTGTCTTCTTTTCTTTCACAGAGTTGTGAATGATCCATTCTTTTTCTATCTTACTGTGTTGTCTTTTCTCCTTTCTTTCATGTCCCCCCTTGCACACTTGCACACATGTACATGCATACACACACACACACACATCACACCATATACTAGTGATTACTGCTAAATACCTGTAGGCCAAATGCTACCTTCTGAGAGTTTTACCCATTGTGGAACATTTGAGTTAATGAGTCCTACATTTCAAAATCAGCTAATTTTTCTCTAAGGATTTTATACTTTTCAATTAATTATTTTTGAATGGGTTTTGTGTCCCCAGTTACCAAACAGTACCTTTCTGATTGACAAATTGTGTGTAATTCTCAAGTGTAAGTGCATCAGGACTTCAAGGCTAGTTAGCTAGCACTCTTATAATGAGCTCTCTGTATGTGGGCTGGAAAATGATTGAACAGAAAATCTTAAGTTACAATTTTTAACAAGTTCCAACCACCTATGAAATATTTGACTATATTTCAATACTCACCTTTTCTGTGGTTCCTCTCAACTGAAGGAAAATACTGAGGCAAATAAAATATCTTCATTGGTTTAGTCTGAGGAAGATATTATCTCTTCATTGGCTTCCTCTTCCACTTAGACAAAATAAGAAAGAGAATAAATAACTTAAATGAGATATAACAGCAGTCCCTTTAGTTGAATTGATGTTATGGACAGTGAGAGAGAGAGACAGAGAGAAAGATCTTCCTTTTGCCGTTGGCTCACCCTCCAATGGCTGCCGCGGCCAGCGTGCTGTGGCCGGCGCACCTCGCTGATCTGATGGCAGGAGCCAGGTGCTTCTCCTGGTCTCCCATGGGGTGCAGGGCCCAAGCACTTGGGCCATCTTCCACTGCACTCCCAGGCCACAGCAGAGAGCTGGCCTGGAAGAGGAGCAACCAGGACAGAATCTGGCGCCCCAACCGGGACTAGAACCCGGGGTGCCGGTGCCGCAGGCAGAGGATTATCCCCTTCTTTTTAATTCACCTGTGACCCTTTATTGCAATAATTAATCGGATAGCTTGTTTTCAGTAGATTTCTACTTACCATTAGGAACAACCAGTGTTTACAATCTATCTTTTAAATATAAATAATATATTCTGAATACAATTAAAACAAAGATATTGAGTGCAGATGTGAATAAATTTGTGGCCAGTTTTTATCTTCACTCTGCTTTTGCATTCTACTCTTTGATTTGATTATTTGGAGTTTTATTTAGGCTTTGTTTAGCCTTCCTGTAGTTGTAGAATATGGTCCTGTGTATCTCATTCCTTCATAGTTCTTCTCTCAGTGGAGTGATAGAGTTCAATCTGTAAATCAAAGCATGTTATTGAGTGGTTTCATGAGAACATGTTAGCCATCCATCTGAAAACTCAGAGTCATGTCTATCACAGTAGGGGATTTATGTGTTTCTTGGAAAGAGGGAAGTTTGTGTTTTATCTACAGAACAAATACTTGTCTCCAGCTAATTCTGACAAGAAGAGAGGTTGACAATAGCTTCAGTTTTAGAACAGATGGAGATTCATAGGGCACTTCCAGATTGTAGAGCTCAGAATTAAGCCTTCTCTTTCTTCATCACTGAAGAGTATAAATTTCTCTTTCTTTTTTCAAAGACCACATTAGACCTCAGAATACACTAACAGCCCTGAGACATTGCCATATTTGTAATGATATTTTAACTTTGTAGAGACCATCTGAAAAGATTATTTTATGATGATCTTTCCAGCTGTTTCAGCTGCACACACACACACGCACACACACAAGATGAATCACATTACTAACAAGGGTATTTTCTTAACAGCATGGATTGAGTAGGAGGGGTGGGAGGAGACAGCAATGAAAAAAGAAACTTGATTGCTTCTGTTTGAAATAACTATCTGATTAAAACAAGAGCAACAATAATCACACCAACAAAGAGGAAAATATACTCTACCACCAAAAAAAAAAACACACCAATTTTCACTCTGGATGGACCATTTCCTTTGAAATGAAAAGAAAAAATGAAGCTGTTACACCATGGGTGTCCCTAGAACAAGATGTATCCAACCTATAACTTCTGATTACTCAGAAATTCACTGAAAGTAAATCCAGATAGGATTAAGAAAGCCCCCAGGGACTAACAAGTGGGAGAATATTTATTTGTTTGTACCAAATAGTTGACTGAATAATGAATAACTATTAGCTTAAATTGCAACAAACACAGTTATTTAACTGAGATCTAGCAGTTTGCATTTCTTTCTTTTTTTTTCTCCTAAGCAGCCTCTAAGTAGCATCTTCAAAGTATCTCACAAGGAGGATGACTATGAGGCTATGGTTGCATTGTCTCACAGCAATTTTCTGATCCTACCTTGAGTTCTTTAAAATGACACTAATGATAAGAGTGAACATACAGTCACAGAAATATATTCCCATCCTGGGACAAGAGTCAAGTTTTACTTTATCTAGGAATATTTCAGTTTTTCATGATGAAGTACAGTTGTCCTTTGATATCCATAATGGGGATTTCAGTTCCAGGACCCCCTGCAGGTATAAAGCTCTGAGAGTGTCAAGCCCTTATATAAAATAGTGTCATATTTGCGTGGAATCCACACAATCTCCTCATATATTTTAAATCATCTTCAGATTACTTATAATACCTAATGTAATGTAAATACTTGCTATGTTGTTTTTTTGTAAGAAGCAATGACAAGGAAAAAGTTAGGCAAGTTCAGTACAGACACTCGTTTTGGTTGAATCCATAGATACAGAACCTGTGGCTTCAGAGTCCATGGATGTGGGGAGCTGACTGTCCCATCCAGAGAAACAGAAGACCTAGTTCTGACCCATAATGATGTTTCCCAGTTGCTGTTTATCACATTTTCCCTTACTTAACACCTTTGGTAGTGAGCATATCGATGTTAAGATTTATCAAGTCACATTAAATGATGTATTTTGACATTTTCTATATTTGTATTTTGTGTAGAATACTAGATTTATACTACTACAGGATAAACTTGTAGCCAGAAAACCAACTTGAACTTCTAGAAAGCAATTATTTCTTTAAAATGGAGTAAGGAATGGTCAGGGAATTCAGGAATTATTTAAACTATTTACATGGAAGAGTAGGAGGGGACTGGCCCTTTGACTCAGTGGTAAAGTCACTATTTAGGATGCTGAAATCCCATGTCTGAGCACCTACTTTGACTCCCAGCTATCTCACTTCCAATCCAGCTTCCTGTTGATGCACAACCGGGAGGCAGTAAATGATGGTTCAAGTACTTGGGTCCTACAGGGATAATTGAGTTCTAGGCTCCTGGCTTTGTCCTGCCTCAGCTCTAGCTTGCTGAAGGCATTTGGGGAGTGAACCAGTGGATGGAAGATCTCTCTCTCTCTCTTCCTTTCAAATAAAATGAAAATAAATAAATAATTTTTAGAAAAGAGTAGTAGTAGGAGCAAGCTTTTAGTCTAGCAGTTGTGATGCCCATGCCCCATATCTGAATGCCTGGCTCTGGTTAAATCCCTGGCTCTGGCTCCCAATTCCAGCTTCCTGACAATGCAAACCCTGAGACAGTGGCAGTGACTCTGGTGGTTGGGTTCTGCCACCCTAATGGGAAATCTGGGTTGAGTTCCCAGCTGCTAGCTTTGCCTGGCCCAGCCCTGGCTCTTGTGAGTATTTGAGGAGTGAACCATTTGATGATATCATTGTCTTTTTTTTTTTTGTCTCTGTCTCCCTGCCTCAGATAAATAAACAAAATCAGGAAAAAAAAAAGCAGTAGGATCATGGCAAGAGGACATTTTTGGAAAAGAATGGGCATATCAAGGGGAACACTAGTACATAAGGATTTATGACATTAGGTTTGTGTAGAGTAAGAGGAATAGCATTTGTAGTCCCAATGTGATAAGGATTGTAATTGTATCTTTGTGCTTATAGGTATAAATAGAGGAATCATTTGCAATATTAGTCTGGAATCTTTTCCTCCCTAAATCTCTGCTCCTTCCTATCTGACTCAAGAAAGGGATACAAAAAGGTAGAAAGTAGAAATGACTTTCCAATCCTTCAGAATGTTAATGAATTTGTTTTTCCATTAGTTATTCAAATGCCCCAAAAAGTAGAAAGAATTGGCAATTTAGACAAAATATCTTTTTTTTTTTCATTTTTTTTTTTTTTGACAGGCAGAGTGGACAGTGAGAGAGAGAGAGACAGAGAGAAAGGTCTTCCGTTGCCGTTGGTTCACCCTCCAATGGCTGCTGCGGTCGGCGCGCTGCAGCCGGCGCACCGCGCTCATCGGATGGTAGGAGCCAGGTGCTAGGTGCTTTTTTCCTGGTCTCCCATGGGGTGCAGGGCCCAAGCACTTGGGCCATCCTCCACTGCACTCCCGGGCCACAGCAGAGGGCTGGCCTGGAAGAGGGGCAACCAGGACAGAATCCGGCGCCCCGACCGGGACTAGAACCCGGTGTGCCGGCGCCGCAAGGCGGAGGATTAGCCTGTTGAGCCACGGCGCCGGCTAGACAAAATATCTTAACTAGAAATAGTAGGTAGAGCTGGAGTCAGCCCCTAAGACTAAAAAGCTATCTCAACCTGTAACAGAAAAATACAACATCTCCTAAGGGTCCCTATGATATGGGAGCTGAGGTCTTTGTTATTAGCAGTAAGGGTGAATAGTGCCAAAGTCCCCAAGGAGAAATGACCGTGTGGAGTATTTGAGAAGATGACATTCATGTATAGACTGGGAGGAGAAAGAGATCCGTGTCCCCATTGTCCTGAAAGCAGGGGTAAGACAGCATCCAAAAATAGCTACGTGGAGAAGACCAGAGGGCAGCTCAATGGCTATCCATGGTGGGCAAACGACTGAGGATCAGAGAGCTTCTGTTCTTGAATCCCAGTACACTCTTTGGGACTCCAAGCAGGGAGAGAAATTCATGAATGGCACTGAGTTTAAATTTCTCCCCACCAATGTGAGAAAGGTAGGTCTTAGAATATGAGAATAAAAATGGAATTGGAATTTTATAGTATAAATTATTGTATATTTCTTGCTATCTTGAATGTGTAGGTTGAGATTCACAATGGTTAAACAGAACAAATGCTCTAATATTAGAATAATGATATGTAGGAAGGATAAAAAAGAAAAAAAAGGGAAAGAAAAGAACAATTATCCATGTTATGTGGGAGATACTTGAATCATCCTATCCCAATGCTTCCAGTCAGCTTTCCAATCTACAGGAAGCCTTAAGTTGATTCTATAGGAAACTGAAAGGAATGGGCACTTATTTCAGGAATACCAGAAGTCCACAGTAGCCATGAGGGCACAGGATCTGTGTGCTTCCATGAAGAAAAGCTGGGTAGCATGGAGGCCAGAGAGACAACTTCAGTAGGAGACCAGTTTTCACTGGTGGGCTATGTGGGGCCACTTTCCATTGTGAGCCACACTGCAGCAGTACGAAATAGAAGTGATTATTTGAGACACTGGATATTTAAAGGCTTGGTGTGAGAGTCTGTAAGATCACCTTTTCAGTTATGTAAACCACCATGATTGTGAACAACCCAAGAGACAGGAGCATCAAGAGGGATAAACTGAAAGGTAATACTTAAGTTGTTGATTGGAAATGAAGTCATTATTCATACTACACACAGAGTTTAGAATGGTTCATATAGGAACAATTCAAATAAAGTGATTACCTGTACGTATATCTGTATATGTACTGCAGTGCTGATCCTCTGAATTCCAGGGGATTTATTTTGGCCAGTTGATCTTCAACTATTTTACTTAGGTGATATATGTTCAGTTCTAACTGAGGTTGTTTGGTTCGTGGGTGAAGCATAAGACTTTGAATAACGAGCACTGGGTTTGAGTCTGGAGTCCAAAATTTAGGACTCAGATGATCTTGGGCATGACAAATCTGACCAACTCCTTCCTAATTTGTAAAACGTAGATGACATCATTACATGGTGATGCAGAGAAAGGGACCGTGAATATTATTTGACTTCTTAGTCGCCATTGAAATATTATGGAAGCACAAAAAGGAATCATTCATTTTCCCTCAGGGATGGAATCAGAATGACATTTGACCTCAAAGTTTAAAGTTGCTTAGAAGTTTACTGCCAATAACAGTGACAACAATGAGATGGTTCCTGCACAAGTAGCAATGTAATACAACAAAAGAAATAGAAATGAGGCCGTGTGTCTATGCACTGAACTAATCTTGCACCAATTCCCATGTATTTGGTATTTTGGTACTCATCATCCCAGCAAGATACATTCTACAGGAAATGTCTGTAACTCTGCCTGCACTTGCAATCTGGTCCTACATTGGGCAAGTTGAAAATGACTGGGAGTGAATGTACCCGGGAGTAGTGCTCGGTGAGTGACAAGTGAATCAGAGAATAAATAGCCCACCTTCCTTGTGTGGAGGCAGGTAGGGCTGGGAATTGGATAGGAGGAAAGTGTTCTTCCCTGTCCCCCTGGATTTCCTACTTCTATAATCTACTTGCTAATACACTTACTCGTCAGACTTCCCTTCCTTATCTCAGTCTCTCAAACATTTACTGGTGTCTCATAGGATCATCCCCCAGATAATATATAGTTCTGTTTAAATCCTTGTCTCAGGATCTGCTTCTGGGGAAATCAATTGAAGACAGGAACACTTGTTTGGAGTATTAGGGGATTATGGAATGTAGGCAGAAGCTAATGGGTAACTGTTGTTTACAAGTAAATAGTGAAGCCTGATATGACTTGCTGAGCATTCAGATAATATAGAAAATGGGACCATTAAAAATCCAAGCAGAGCCAGTGCTGTAGCGTTGTAGGCTAAGCCTTTGCCTATAGCACTGGCATTTGATATGTGAACTGATTCATGTCCCATATGTTCTTTTCCAATCTAGATCTCTACTATGTCCTGGGAAAGCAGTAGAAGATGGTCCAAATGCTTGGGCCCCTGCACCTGTGTGGAAGACCTGGAAGAATCTCTAGGCTCCTAGCTTTGGATCAGCTCAGCTCTGGCCATTACTGCCATTTGTAGAGTGAACCAGCAGATGGAAGACTTTTCTCTCTGTCTATTCCCTCTCTTTCTCTGTAACTCTACCTCTCAGATAAATAAATTAAATCTTAAAAAAAATCCAAGAAGAGAGGAATCTGGAAAGAAAGTAAAGCATTATTTTGTATCTGCTTTTTGGGAAACAAACACTGCCAGATTTATAATGAAATAGGTTTGAGAAGGCACTTTAAGCATGACAATGAATGAGTCTAAAGTAATATTTGTGCATTAATAAAATTTGAATTTATGCAAGAATAGAGAATTTTCAGAGAGTCTATAGTAATTACCAATTAGCAGTATATAAATTTCAAAGAGAACGGATATGCAGCCATTGATTTTGGTCTTGACAAATGGGAAGATGCTGAAGTAATCAACAAAGATAGGGACAATGGGAGAAGAAAATGCTAAAGTTGTGGTGCTTGTGAAAGATTCAGATGACAGCATTTAACCTTGCAATTTAACAAACTCTTATTTCTCTTAAATTATTTATCCCTAATACTGTGTGAACTTTGTTCACAACCAAATTGTCTCTTTTAGAATATTTTATATCAATGGAGACAATTTAATAAACATTTCATTTATTTGACTTAATTTTTCATTTGTTTCTTCAATAAATCAATTAGTCCTTAACTATTTGTAGGCTTCCCAGGGAAACCACTCACATTGGAACAAAAATGCCAAGCTGTTGATATTTTCAATAAATCCTCCATCATGTTGTTGATTGCTTGCCTTTGGTGAGAAGACACAGCTAAAATGAAGTCTCTGAACAATTTAGACTTGCAAAGTATTACTTTCCAAAGTAGCCATGAGAGGCTGAGAGAACCTGTAGGATTTGAGACCATAGAAACTTGGTCTTGTGTTTGAGTTGCTGTTTCTTTTGTAAAAATAAAAATATAAGCATTACATGCATTAAAGGCATTTTTATCTTTTGTGTCTGTGGTACTTTTCTCAGAGTCACATCCTCATCGGCCATGAGATTACAGTAGGTAGCCATTTTTTTGCTAAAATTCCATATAAGCTTTGGAGATACGATGACATAAAAGGCTTTTCATTACGGATCCTTCATAAACCAGGAGCACACAGAATTGCAGCACTTCTCAAACTCTTGGTATAAAGACCAAAGAGCTTTTACAGATGTCAATTATAACCATTGACTTAACCATGTTAGAAAATAAAACTAAGAACTTTTTGAAAATTTATTCAGCAATTTATTTTAAAAGAACAATAATAACCCATTATAAGTTAAAGCTCTGCAAGCAAAGCATACAAGTATGCTGTATTCACTGATTCCATTCAATAAATATTCGGTATTCACCTTTTATGTTCTGCTTCGAATAACTAGCAATAATTTATACCTAGTGTTCAATGCATTAGATATACAACAATGTTAAGATACACGTTGGGCATATAATAACATAAATATACTGTTCTACACACTAGGGCAAGATTAATGAAGCCACAATGCTATAGCTATACAATATTATACTGTTACATGCACTGAGTGTGCAACAATACTACCCTTTTCAACATACTGACTATGCAGCACTCATTGCACAGATGCCCTTCTGAAGAATTTACATTTAATCTTGAAAATTGAGCAGTGGAAGAGTTCAAAAAGCTATTTTAAGAGTGAAAATGCCAAGTCCTCCAAGGTGACAGAATAGGGAGAGAGCACACTGATAGTCTGGGAAAAGATAGTTTATTAAAAGTGGAGATACTGTAGTTTCAGGGATGAATTAGGGAAAAAACTGCAGAGGAAACTCTTCCAGAAATAGTGGGACATGGTGGACCTATGTGGAGGGCACGGGAGCCCGTGGCTCGGGACCCCAGCCACCGAGTCTACGCACCAGCACTGGAAAGGGAGGTGAGGCGAAACCTCAGTAGCCTGAGACACTGGCTGAAAGTGGCAGGAAGAGCCTAGAGGGAATGAGGTTTGAAGCCCCGTGGGGGAAAGATCACCAGGCTAACCAGAGGAGAGGAAAAATAAATAAATAAAAGGGACTGGTACGGACATGATTCTCTCTCTCTACTCACCTTTACAAAGATGAGCAAGACAAAGAGCAGGCATCATTTTGTACATATGTAACAACTTCCCCACCTCAGGGTTGCACCTGCCCTCAGCCAAGCAGAAAAACCTGACTCTGGTGGGGAGAAATAACAGGAAGTTAAGACCTAAGGAATGTGTGAAGCTTATGAACTGGGACTGTGGAAAAAAAAAAAAAAAACAACTGAGGGTGTGTGAGAGAACTCATGGAGTGCCTGAGACGTGAATACTTGGTGGGAGACGCCACAAACTTGGTAACTTTCGCAACCCGGTAGGAGATGGCAGGGGAATCTGAGCTTACACTGAGGACTGCACAGATCCTTTATGTGGTCCTTGGGACAGAGCAGACGAATATTATACCCACAGGGGCTAGTGCTCACTGATTTCCTTCAAGGAGAATAGCTCAGCAGTGTGGAATTACTTCCCTTCTGAATAAAAAAAAAAAAAAAAGAGAGAGAGAGAAAGAGAGGGAAGGTTTACCACGCCAAACCTGGGTGTGTCGCCTTTGGCACACCATTAACCCTGAAGAACTGAACAGAGCTCTCTGGCCACACCGATCACAAGCCTCTAAAGATCCACCAAAAGCAGACAGTCCATTTAATCTAAAGTGATAGTATAATGAGAAAAGCCACCAGAGTGAGGAGAAAAAAAAGAAGAAACCAAAGAATATCTTCACAATGCCAAGCAACAAAAGCAGAAACCAAGGAAACAAGAACAAAGAAGACATTATGATGCCCCCAAATGAACATGACACTGCAATCCAAGATTATGAAGATGTTGAGATAGAAGAAATGCAAGAAGCGGATCTCAAAAAAGTTATGATAAATACATTTAGAAGCTCTCAAAAACAAATTCATGAAATACAGAAATCCTTACTGGACAGGATAGAAAATCTCTTGTGAAAATGAAATCTTAAGGAAGAGTCAAAATGAAATGAAGAATCTAGTAGAACATAAAATTGCGATATTGAAGAGAAATCAAAATGAAAAGAAGAATTCAATAAATCAAATGACAAATGTATTAGAGAGCCTTAAAAACAGAATCAGTGAAGCAGAAGAGAGAATATCAGACTTAGAAGACAGAGCACAGGAAAGTATACAGTCAAACCAAAGAAAAGAAGAGGAAATTAGAAATCTAAAAAATATTGTTGGGAATCTACAGGATATCATTAAAAAAAAACCCAACATTCGGCTTCTAGGAGTTCCTGAAGGCATGTAGAGAGAGAAAGGATTAGAAGGTCTTTTTAGTGAGATACTAGTAGAAAATTTCCTGGTTTTGGAGAAGGACAGAGACATCCAAGTATAGGAAGCTCAGAGAACCCCCAATAATCATGAACAAAAGAGATCCTCACCACGACACATTGTAATCAAGCTCACAACAGTGAAACATAAAGAAAAGATTCTAAAATGTGCAAGAGAGAAACGTCAGATTACTCTCAGAGGATCTCCAATTAGACTTACAGCAGACTTCTCATCAGAAACTCTACAGGCTAGGAAGGAATGGTATTCAGAGAGAAAAACTGCCAGCCCAGAATATTATATCCTGCAAGGCTCTCATTTGTGAATGAAGGTGAAATAAAGACCTTTCATAGCAAACAGAAATTGAAAGCATTTGTCACCACTCATCCAGCCCTGCAAAAGATGCTTAAAGATGTGTTACACACAAAACACAGACACACGGCCATCAATACCAAAGAAGGGAAAGGAATAAAATCTCCCAGTAAAAGATCACAGGAAGTTCAAAGCATATATTAGATATATTTTTGGGAAAATGGCAGGGCAAAGTTACTTAACAATAGTCACGTTGAATATTAATGACTTCAGCTGTCCAGTTAAAAGACATAGACTGGCTGAATGGATTAAGGAATAAAACCAATCTATTTGCTGCTTACAAGAAATACATATTTCCAACAAAGATGCATGCAGACTGAAAGTGAAAGGTTGGAAAAAGATAGTCCATGCCAACAGAATCCAAAAAAGAGCTGGCGCAGCAATCTTAATATCATACAAAATAAACTTTAACACAAAAACTGTTAAGAGAGACAAAGAGGGGCACTATATAATGATTAAGGGATCAACTCAACAGGAAAATGTAACTATTATAAATGTATATGCACCTAGTTACAGGGCAACAGTTTACTTAAAAGATATGTTAAGGGACTTAAAGGGCGACTTAGACTCCAATACAATAGTACTGGGGGACTTCAATACTGCACTGTCAGAAATAGACAGATCAACTGGACAGAAGATCATCAATAAAACAGCAGATTTAATCGACACTATAGCCCAAAAGGATCTAATGGATATCTACAGAACTTTTCACCCTACACTTAAAGAATTAACATTCTTCTCAGCAGTACATGGAACCTACTCTAAAATTGACCACATACTAGCCCTTAAAGCAAGCAGCTTCTCAGACCACAGTGGAATGAAGCTGGAAATTAGCAACTGAGGAATCCTTAGAGCATATGCAAACATATGGAGACTGAACAACATGCTACTGAATGAGCACTGGGTCATAGAAGAAATCAAAAGAGAAATAAAAAACTTTCTGGAAGTAAATGAGGATAGCATCACAACATATCAAAACTCATGGGATACAGTAAAAGCAGTATTCAGAGGAAAGTTTATAGCAATAGGTGCCTACATCAAGAAATTGGAAAGGTATCAAATAAATGAGCTTACAACGCATCTCAAGGATATAGAAAAACTGCAGTAAACAAGACCCAAAACTAGTAGGAGAAGAGAAATAATTAAAATCAGAGAAGAAATCAACAGAATTGAATCCAAAAAAATAACAAATGATCAGCCAAATGAAGAGCTGGTTTTTCAAAAAAATAAACAAAATTGACACCTCATTGGTCCAACTAACTAAAAAAAAAAAAAGAAGAGAAAAGACCCAAATCAATAAAATCAAAGATGAAAAAGGAAATGTAAAAACAGACCTCACAGAAATAAAAAGAATCATCAGAAATTACTACAAGGACTTGTATGCCAGCAAACAGGGAAATCTATTAGAAATGCATAGATTCCTGAACAAATGCAACCTACCTAAATTGAACCATGAAGACATAGAAAACCTAAACAGACCCATAACTGAAACAGAAATTGAAACAGAAATAAAGGCCCTCCCAACAAAGAAAAGCCCAGGACCAGATGGGTCCATTCCTGAATTGTACCAGACATTTAAAGAATAACTAACTTCAATTCTTCTCAAACTATTCAGAACAATCGAAAAAGAGGGAATCCTCCCAAATTGTTTCTATGATGCCAAAATCACCTTAATTCCTAAGCCGGAAAAAGATGCAGCATTGAAAGAAAATTACAGACCAATATCCCTGATGAACATAGATGCAAAAATCCTCAATAAAATTCTGGCTAATAGAATGCAACAACAAATCAGAAAAATCATCCACCTAGACCAAGTGGGATTTATCCCTGGAATGCAGGGATGGTTCAATGTTCACAAATCAATCAATGTGATACACCACATTAACAGACTGCAGAAGAAAAACCATATGATTATCTCAATAGTTGCAGAGAAAGCATTTGATAAAATACAACTCCCTTTTATGATGAAAACCCTTAAGTAAACTGGGTATAGAAGGAACATTCCTCAATACAATCAAAGCAATTTATGAAAAACCCATGGCCAGCATCCTACTGAATTGGAAAAGTTGGAAGCATTTCCACTGAGATCTGGTATCAGACAGGGATGTCCACTCTCTCCACTGTTATTCAGAAATCTACCAACAACAGATGCTGGTGAGGATATGGGGAAAAAGGGACACTAACCCACTGTTGGTGGGAATGTAAACTGGTAAAGCCACTATGGAAGTCAGTCTGGAGATTCCTCAGAAACCTGAATACAACCCTACCATACAACCCAGCCATCCCACTCCTGGGAATTTACTCAAAGGAAATTAAATTGGCAAACAAAATAGTGGTCTGCACCTTAATGTTTATTGCAGCTCAATTCACAATAGCTAAGACCTGGAATCAATCTAAATGCCCATCAACAGTAGACTGGATAAAGAAATTATGGGATATGTACTCTAAAGAATACTATACAACAGTGAAAAAAAATGAAATCCAGTCATTTGCAACAAAATGGAGGAATCTGGAAAACATTATGCTGAGTGAAATAAGCCAGTCCCAAAGGGACAAATATTGTATGTTCTCCCTGATTGGTGACAAGGAACCAAGCACCAAAAAGGAAACCTGTTGAAGTGAAATGGACACTATGAAAAACAGTGACTTGGTCAGCCCTTGTCCTAATTGTGGATGAACAACTTAATATTTTATCCCTTTTAGTGTTTTTTTTTTCTATTTAATAATATTTGTTGAACTCTTTAATTAACACACATTTATTCTTAAGTGTTGAAACTTAACTGAAAAGTGATCCCTGTTAAATATAAGAGTGGGAATAAGAGAGGGAGAGAGGGAGGAGATGTACAGTTTGGGACATGCTCAAGCTGACTTTCTCCAAATGGTAGAGATAGAAATGTGACAGGGGATTCCAATTCAATCTCATCAAGGTGACATGTGCCAATGCCATCTCACTAATCAGAGTGATCAGTTTCAGTTCACAATTGATCATAATGATGGGTTTAAGAGTCAAAGAGATCACACAAACAAGACTAGTGTCTGCTAATACTAACTGAAAGAATTAAATAGGAGAGAACGATCCAACATGGGAAGCAGGATACACAGGAGACTCATAGAATGGCAGATGTCCTAAACAGCACTCTGGCCTCAGAATCAGCCCTTATGACATTCAGATCTGGCTGAAGAGTCCATGAGAGTATTTTAGGCATGGAAAACTAAGACACTCTGGCAAAAAAAAAAAAAAAAAAAAAACTTAAATGAAAGATCTCTGCAAGTGAGATCCCAGTGGAAAGAACGGGCCATCAAAGAAGGGATGAGAGAACTGAAGGGAGGAGAGAACTTCCACTTTGACTATGACCCTGTCAGAATAAGATCGAAGTCGGCGAACCCTAAAGGCTTCCATAGCCTCGGCAACTCATGACCAGAGCCTAGGGAGATTACTGACGCCATAAACAAGAGTGTCAAATTGTTAAATCAACATCAGGAGTCACTGTGTACTTATGTCCCATGTGGGATCTGTCCTTAATGTGTTGTCCAATGTGAAGTAATGCTGTAACTAGTACTCAAACAGTACTTTACACTTTGTGTTTCTGTGTGGGTGCAAACTGTTGAAATCTTTGCTTAATATATACTAAGTTGATCTTCTGTATATAAAGATAATTGAAAATGAATCTTGATGTGAATGGAATGGGAGAGGGAGCATGAGATGTGAGGGTTGCAGGTGGGAGGGAAGTTATGTCAGGAGGGGGGGAAGCTGTTGTAATCCAAAAGCTGTACTTTGGAAATTTATATTTATTAAATAAAAGTTAAAAAAAAGAGTGAAAATGCCAGGGGATCTAATTTGACCCACTGAGACCTGAAAGAGAGAGAACTGGTTTTCACAATAATGTCTGTGACGTGAATTGTAGAAGTAAAGGGAGGAACTGAAGAGAGGAGTAAGAATTACAACAGAGCTCCCCCACCATCAACCTAAGAATTGCTAGTTGGTTTACGAGTTGTAAAAAAGAAGAGGAAATGGGACTGGTGTTTTGGCACAGCAGGCTAAGCTATTTCCTGCAATGCTGATTACTTGTATTGGAGCACTGGTTCATGTCCCTGCTACTCCGGTTGTAATCTATCTCCCTGCTAATGTGTCTGGGAAGATAGTGGAATATGGCCCACATACTAGGACTCCTGCCACCCATGTGGAAGACCCAGATGGAGCTCTGGTATCCAGGCTTCATCCTGAACCAACTACAGTTGTTGTGGCCATTTGGAAAATGAACTATCTCTCTCTCTCTCTCTGTCACTCTCTCTCTGTCTCTCTCCTGTCACTCTGCCTTTCAAATAAATACATATTAAAAAAAAGAAAATAGGAAAAATATCATGAACAAAGAATAATAGAAGGCTATAAACCAACTTTTTAAGCATTTTATTTTATCTTGAATACATAAATATACAATGAAGTACACAGAGGCACACTTCTCAGGATATATAGTCTGGGCATTCTGATCTGATTAGTCAGCCGCAGAGTTCCACATAGTCTTCTCTACATGAACCATATATATAATCATTCCTCAATTACTTGCAGATTTGATTTTTATTAAAGTAGAACAAGAATTTACACACTTGCAACAATGATCTTGGCACAGAATTCTTCAAGATTTGTATTATTCTTCCAAATCACTTATAATTGCCCTATCTACAACAATTCAATAGCACTTTTGAAGAAGTAGGAAGGGCTGCTTACTTCTATTCTCATTCTTTATAAGTCTTACCAAAGCACTAAATTAAATTTTTGTAGAAAATACAGCCTCGTTTTTCATTTTGACTAAAGTTTAGCATTTACTTTATTTGTGAATACAGGAAACAAAGCATGATGCTGTTGGAAGCACCTGAGCCTTTCTCACAATGGAAATCACAGATACACTCATATCATGTTGCAGTCATTGTAGACATCTTGGAATGTAATTTATACTCATCACTACTTTAAAATTATGGTTGTTATTAGACCAACTGCCATATGTTACCATTTAATGCATCAGAGAGTATATGTATTACCATAAACTACACAAATTGATTATATTAATTTAAAAAGTATTCTGATAATATAATTGATTCCATTTGTATTTTATATATTTCATTTTGTATATTTAAAAATATTAGTCTGAGAAGAGGCTTATAGCTCTCAACAGACTGCCAAAGAGGTCTATGGCACACCAAAGAATGAATCCTTGATCCATAACTATTCCAGAGAGCTCGGATGTTTTTACCGAACACTTCTCCAGTGACTATGAAGAATCATTTGCTTCTGATGCTCATGTTCTTTAATCTAATAATTTGATGAAGTCTTAATGAGTTCTTACTACATGTCAGATGCTAATCTAGGTCCTCAGGATACACCAGTGGACCAAACAAGTATCCACCTGGGGACAGCATTGTGGTGCAGTGGGTTAAGCTGCTGCCTGCAATATTGGCATCTCATATTAGAGTACTCGTTGAAGTCCCAGCTGCCCTGCTTCCAATCCAGCTTCCAGTTAATGTGCCTGGGAAGGCAGCAAAGGATGCCCTAATGAGCTTTGGAATGCCGGGAACGGCTTTGCTGCTCTATTAAATGGAGTGATCAAAGTAAGCCTGAACTACAGATTTGCAGAGATGAGCAAACTAGACAAGGCATCCACAGACAGAATTTTCCAGGCAGAGAAAACTATCATGAAAGCTCAAAGGAAAGCACATGTCTGCTACAATTCAAGAAACAGCAAGAAAGACAGCATGGCTGAAGCAGGGGAGGTTAGAGAACTAATGGAGGTGTTTGCCTGAGGGGCCGTGCAGGCAATTGCTTGGAGTTAGAACTTCACCCCAAGGGAGTTGAGCAACCTTTCCAGACCTTAGAAGACAAGTGCCATGATCTGATTCATGCTTCAAAAGATCATTTTTACTCCTTTGTGGAATATACAGTGTGAGGGGGCAAGGACAAAAACAGGAAACCAGCCACGAGACATGCTGCAACCCAGCAAACCTAGAGTAGAGTGGTAAGTAAGGGGGGTGGTAAGGAATGGCTGGAGTATGGACATGCATATTTTTAAATATTTATTTACCTAAGATATGAGAGAGAGAGAGAATATAAGAGCTCCAATATATTGATTCACTCTCCAAGTGCTTGCCTTGGCCAGGACAGGCTGGGCTGAAGTTGAGATGCTTATGCCCCATGTGGATGGCAGAGAGTCAAGTGTTTGAGCCACCACCTTCTACCTCCCAGGGTACATATCAGCAGGAAGTTGGATTTGGAAGTAGAGTAGACGGGGCTTGAACTCAGATTCTTCAATATGAGAGTCTGGTGTCCCAACCAGTGTCTTAATTGCTCAGCCAAGCACTTGCCCCTGGACATATCTTTTAAGGTAAACCCTGAACCCTAGAAAACTTCCTGTGGACTGGATATGCAGTGTGAGTGAAAAGGGAGGAATCAAGTATAACTTAAATATGTTTGCGTTAGACCTAAGCACTGGAAAGGTGACTTTTTCATCTACTATAAAGGAAAGCTGTGAGATGATTGGATTTTTGAGCTGGAGTTAGGAGTCACTCTTGAAGTACTTGAGTGATCTAAATGGAGTTGTTGAATACAAACTCAGAATTAAAGGAAGATGAGAAGTTGGGGCTTAATATGTCATTTGGGCAGCAATGGCTGTACAGATGGAAACTGGATGAGGTCTCTAAAGGAATGAGTATAGATGAAAAAAGGGATCTATAGTCCAAGGTTTTGGTCTGAAAAAGAATGAAATATCCATTGGCTGGAGACTGAGCAGCCACTGATTAGGAGGAAATCTGAACACAAGCCAAAAGGAGATAAAGGAAGAGTGTCATTTCTGTCAAATGGGTCTAGCAAGCAACCAAACTCGGGCCATGGTGTGTAGCAACGTAGAGTCATCTGTGACCTTAAAAACAGCAGTTTGGTTGAATGGTTAGAGAAGGTCCAATTGCAGTGGATTCAAAGGAAAAGGAGAGGAACTGAGGAGATTGCATATAGCAGGCCTTGCAGGTAGCTTGCAGCAAAGTTGGTGAAAGGGAGTTGTAGCTGGTGGGTCGATGAAGAGTCTGTTCATTTGATTGGTTTTTGTTTATATTTTGCTTTTTTAATATGAGAGAATTGATAGCATGTGTATGTACTGATGAGGATGATTCAATAAAAGGGAAGAGTTAGCAGCATAAGAGAGACAGAGGAGAATACAGCGTTGATGCCCTTGAACTGGGCACTGAGGCCTGGCATCCAGTGCACACATGAAGAGACTGACTCGAGGAAGACAGTAAGCGATTCAGCTTTTAAAATAGCCTGGAAGGCACAGGAAGTGGGAACACTGGTGCATGGGTGAGGAGCTGCTGTGATGGGAGTCTAGGGAAGTTTGAACGGCTTCACTTCTCTCAGGGAAGGAGGAAGAAAGAGCAGGAGCTGCGAGTGAAGATGAGGGAGAAGGTGTGAAAGAAACACCTGGGAGAGTGGATTGGGTGTGAGTTAGAACAGTGGCTCTCAAAGGTTTGTCCCCATATTGGCAGCGTCATCGTCAGTGGGGCCTTTCTACACACCTGGTGAATGAGGGGTGGTTCAGCAGTCTGTGTGTTGGCAAGCCTTCTGGAAGACTCAGCTGAACACCAAATCTTGTGTCACAGGAATGAATAATTTCCCTGTGATTGATTGCTGGGCCACCTCAGTTCACTACAGTGCCAAAAACATGCAGCAAAACCAGTCAGAGAGTTTATGGCATTTCTCTAGCCACAGGTACTTTCTTTTTTAAAAAATTTATTTGAAAGGGTTACAGAGAGAGGTAGAGCCAGAGAAAGAGAGACAGAGAGGTCTTCCATTCACTTGATTCACTTCCCAAATGATTGCAACGGCCAGAGGTGAGCTGATCCGAAGCTAGGAGCCAGGAGCTTTTTCCAGGGCTCCCACGCTGGTGCAGGGGCCCAAGGACTTGGGCCATCCTCCACTGCTTTCCCAGGCTAGGAAGTGGAGCAGGCAGGATTCGAACCAGCACCCATATGGGAATGCCTGTGCTGCAGACCGGGGTTTTTAACCCACTGTGCCACAGCTCTGGCCCTGCCACAGGAACTTTCCACATTGTAAATAGAGTCAGGCTTTCATGTTATGATTCCTGTTTTACAAAATATAAGATTATGGCTCTGTAAAAGTTAGAACAATCAAGATCATTATGGACTGTGTGTATTGCCCTTCCTCCTTCCCCTCATTTATGTCGAAATCCTAACCCTTAATGCTTCAGAATGTGACTGCACTGGAGCTAGGGCATTTAAAGAGGCAATTAAGGTTAAATGAGATCATCAGGACGCACCCTAATCTAATGTGAGTGGGTGTCCTTAAAAGAAGAGGAGGTGAGGACACAGACACCTAGGGCAAGAACACGTGAAGACAAAGGGAGAGATAGGCCAGAAGGAGCCTCCTGAGAACACCTCACCTGGATCTTGCCATCTCTGGCCTCCAGAACTGTGAGAAAATTAGTTTCTATTATTGAAGCCATGCCATCTGTGTGCTTTTTCAAAAGATTTATTTATTTAGTTAAGAGACAGAGTTATAGACACAAAGAGGGAGAGACAGAAAAGGAGGGTCTTCCATTCACTGGGTCACTCCCCAAATGCCCACAATGGCCAGAGCTAGACAGATGGAGAGCCAGGAGCCAGGAGCCTCTTCCAGGTTTACCACATGGCTGCAGGATCCTGGAGGACTTGGGCCCTCTTCCACTGCTTTCCCAGGCCATAAGCAGAGAGCTGGATCAGAAGAGGAGCAGCCAGGACACAAACCAGTGCCCATATGGGATACTGGTGCTGCAGGTGGAGGCTTAGCCCACCACACCACAATGCCAGCCCCTGTGTGCTTTGTTAATGCAACCTGAAGGAATTAAGACCAGGATACCAGAAAGAGATTTGGTTTTCTAAAACCGTAAGATACACAGTCCTGACTTCACTTTGGACATCAGTACCTTGACAAACTGAAGCAGCCTCTCTTCATCTCTTTATCGCCTTCTGTGAGGGGAACCCGAGAGCATCTTCCTCAATGGCTATTGTAGAGACTAAATGAGGTAACAGACTGCAGGCTTCAGCTCAGTTGTCACTCAGGACAGGCATTCAAAAATGTCAGTGTAGAGAAAAGGGCAATCACCCGGAAAGAGCATGTGTGCTTGGCCAGGTCAGGTTTCCCACATGAATCCACAGTGAGAGCCCAAACTGCCAAGGCCCCGGAGGATTCAGGCCCTGCCACTGGTGATTGGAGGCCTGTGTTCCGGAACCTCGAGGCACTGCCCTTTCTTTCTTCCCTGGGATTGATTTCTGAAGCAGCCCTAAAGGCCACAAAGCGGGGTTGGGACTCCTGGATTGATTTTCGATGTTGACACAGCGGGCCAGGTCCTGTCTGGCTTGTAAACGGATGCTATATTATTTCCAGGCCTCCTATGAAACAGAAGCGAGAACATCTTCCTCACAGGAGCATTGGGTTTTCCCTTGCGCTGTGTATTTGGGGGTCTGTGTGAGGGTTGGGGGGAACAGGGGCAGGCAGAGCAGGACAGCAATCCCTTTTCTCCTCCTAATTTTGTATTTAGCCATTTCAAAGCGTCATCACACTGAGAAAATACTGGTTAATTGGCAATATGACAGTTTCTTATATAAGATCCAATCTAGGCCTGGGATGCAATTTGCCGTGATTATCAGTTCCAAGTCTGATGCTTTGTTGTGTTTTTCTTCCACAAGCGGTTATTTGTTGGTAATGGATTTCTGTAAGCCAAATTGTATCCTCCCTGTAAGGACCATTTTGACTGTGTGTCTACAACACCCTCTTCAGAAAGGGCTAATTATTATTGACAGGGATGATAGCGAGATGGATTCTTCCTGTTCTGAGCAATTGAATAACCTCTTGTCCCGGTTCACTTCGTGCAGATCTGTCGTTGAACCAGCATCCTCTGTTTGTGTTTAAACTACAATCAAAACAAACGTGGGAAGTCTCCACTTATGCAAAGGCCAGGCCTCATATGATTTCAGAGCCTTTTCAGAATTCTGTGAGTGTATATTTGTCAATTCCACACACTCCATTCATAGGTCACTCAGTATAAAGAAACCATCTGCAAGTGTCTTCTTGTTCCATTAAGCCAGAAAAATCAAACTGCTGCTTTACAGTTGATTCAGTCTTACATATTTAAGGGCTTGGACATCAACTCAAATTTTAGGGATTTTCTTTGGGTTAGATGTGAATTTGGTTTAATAAAGATCTCAATCCAAGATCTTTTATATTTGTTCAACAAATTTCCAAGGTGGAATTGGATTACAAATGTTAGTGATGTGGGGCAGGCGCCATGGCTCACTTGGTTAATTCTCTGCCTGCAGTGCCGGCATCCCATACGGGTGCTGGGTTCCAGTCCTGGTTGCTCCTCTTCCAGTCCAGCTCTCTGCTATGGTCTGGGAGGACAGTGGAAGATGGGCCAAGTGCTTGGGCCCTGCACCCGCATGGGAGACCTAGAAGAAGCACCTGGCTCCTGGCTTTGGATTGGCCCAGCACACAGGCCATGGTGGCCATTTGGGGGGTGAACCAACAGAAGGAAGACCTTTCTCTCTGTATCTCTCTCTGTAACTCTACCTGTCAAATAAAAAAAAATGTTATTGATGCTGTTTTCAATGACTAGTATTTCTTTCTTTCTTTCTTTCTTTCTTTCTTTCTTTCTTTCTTTCTTTCTTTCTTTCTTTCTTTCTTTCTTTCTTTCTTTCTTTTTTTTAACAGGCAGAGTTAGACAGTGAGAGAGTCAGAGAGAAAGGTCTTCCTTCTGTTGGTTCACCCCCCAAATGGCCGCTATGGCAGGAGCTATGCCGATCCAAAGCCAGGAGCCAGGTGCTTCCTCCTGGTCTCCCATGCAGGTGCAGGGCCCAAGCACTTGGGCCATCCTGCACTGCCCTCCCAGGCCATAGCAGAGAGCTGGACTGGAAGAGGAGCAACCGGGACAGAATCTGGTGCCCCAACCGGGACTAGAACCTGGGGTACTAGCGCTGCAGACAGAGGATTAGCCAAGAGAGCCACAGCACCGGAATGGCTAGTATTTCTTTATCCATAGTCTATTGATGTTTGTCTCTTTGATGTAAGGTGAATAATTGCTTTATTTCAAAGTCTCCTTCTAATGGCTACATAATTATTTCCACACATTGATCTGAAAGATCTTTGCTATGGAGTACTTTCTTGTGTATTCTAATAGTTTATATCAAATATCTGACTAGGTTGGTGATGTGTAGGTCTACCCATTTGTCAGTGCATTCTGTTCAATAATGTTGGAAAATAAAGCATATTCTAGTTTGAGTTACATCTTTTTATGCCTAGTAAATAAGTGCTCATTATGCTTTTTAAGTATTCTATACTCTTAGTTTCCAGGAAAGAAACATCAAAATGCTATAGAATGGGGGCTGGTGCTGTGGCATAGTAGGTTAAGCCTCAGCCTGCTGCACTGGCATTCCACGTGGGTGCTGGTTCATGTCCCAGCTGCTCCTCTTCCTATCCAGCTCTCTGCTTATGGTCTGGGAAAGCAGTTGAAGATGACCCAAGAGGTTGGGTTCCTGCTCCCATTATGGATACCTGGAGGAAGTTCCTGGCTCCTGGCTTCAGATTTGATCAGCTCCAGCTGTTGCAGCCATTTGGAGAGTGAACCAGTGAATATTAGACCTCTCTCACTGTCTCTCAATCTCTCTGTCTTCAACTCTGCCTCTCAAATAAATAAATAAATAAATCTTTTAAAAGTGCTATGTTACACAATATTAAAAAACAATTGAAAGGACAATGTTCTTTTTATGTGCTGACAAGAAAAATCCTCAAGATAAGCATTAAAATAAAGTTTTGGAGTGCCTCTTATAAGTCTGTACTCAAACATTACTCTCTTGTTGGAGGTTTCTTGACCACCTATTTAAAATTACAACACTTCTTACTATACATACACAGATTTCTCACTCCCTTGTCGTGGTCTAGCTTTCTATGGCAATAAAAGAAAAAAATGTAGTCAAAATGTTCTCTTAATGGACATTCTAAAACTTTTACTTATACCATGGCTGATTCTCTCAACTATGGGAATGTAACCGGAAAACTAAGAAACAAAAATGTAGCTTTACTAGTGTTGAAACTAATTGACCAGTCACATCTCTGACCACCTACAAAACAGGAGGAAGGTAGACCTAATCAATGAAGAGGAATCAGAAGTGGAGAAAGATGTAGGAAGATAATGTCAGACTTCAGAACTCAGGGCACTTCAGCAAAGTTCCTTCCTGGTTTTTGAGGGGTGTCCTGTTGTACAAGCAACTTTTCTCTCTCTCTCTTCCTTTCCTTTCCTTTCCTTTCCTTTCCTTTCCTTTCCTTTCCTTTCCTTTCCTTTCCTTTCCCTCTTTCCCTCTTTCCCTCTTTCCCTCTTTCCCTCTTTCCCTCTTTCCCTCTTTCCCTCTTTCCCTCCCTCCCTCCCTTCCTTCCTTCTTTCTTTTTTATAAATGGCAAAATAACCACCCATATATTAAGAATTAGTTAGCCAGACTCAGTTTAGACGATTCCATATTTGTTGGCAACATTCAAAGCATCGTAATCAAGACCTAGTAGAACATCTGCCTTCTTCTCTCCATGAGGCCTGTCAGATTTTAACTTTGTCCACATCGATGTCATAGAATTTCCTCATAGCCTGTTTGATCTGGTGCTTGTTGGCCTTGGCATCACAATGACCAACACACGTGTGTTGTTGTTTCCTGTCTTCTTCATGGTAGACTCAGTGGTCAGGGGGACATAACGGCAGAGTGGCCAAGCTTGTTTGTCATGGGACTGCTCTTCTGAGGCTGTCTGGGCTGCTGCCAGAGGCACTGTGTTTTGGATCGCTGGATCACATGTGGCATTTGGATCTTCGTTTTTATTTCTGAATATGGATGCCTTTCGGCGCTTTGGCTTCAGCTTTGAGACAGGCAGGAGCTTCCTTCTTGGCACCACAATAGGACCAGAATTAAGGGGTTCTCAGGAAATTTCCATGGCTCTGTCTAAGTAGAAGTAGAGGAGGAAGGCTGCATGGACAATGTAAAGAGACCAGCTTCATTGGGAGGTAGCAGGGTTCCAGGGAGGCAGACAGAAGACATGACAAACTACACCTTGTGAGCAGCTCTGCTGAATTGATTTGGGAGACAGGGGGAAACTTGAGGTTGAAATAGAAATACAATTCGGTCTTTCCAGGCTGGCACAGGAGTCTGCTGCCTTTCTACAGACTCTGAAGAGAGCTTATCGTGGCTTTTTAATGAAATAAAAAAGGTTGAGTTCTAAAAGAACAAGCAGCAGATTATTTATTTTATATTAAGAAGAAAGAAATCAGGAACATAAATGGCAGCTCCAGAATACTCTATGGAAAACAAACTTTTTAGCAGAATGGTGAAAGTTTCTATACATATTGATGAGATTAAAATAGGACTACAAGCAATTGCTTCCATAAAACAAAAGTTCAAAGAAGATATATCAGCATTCAGGAAAGATATGGGAAGACTAGGAAGAAATATGCGCTGACAGAGTTCAGAAAAGAGGTAGATTGAAATCTGCTTGAAAATATAATTCAAGATAACTTTCTTAAATTAAATTTGAATTTACACATATAAAGGGCATATTCTATTAAAGTTACTGGACTTTAATGATAGTGAAAGATTCCTCAACCAGGCAAAAAGTTGAAGTCTCTTCTGGGAGAAAAAATTAGAGTAGGCTTATTAGTTCCATAGTAACAGAAAATGCCAGAGTTGGTTGAAGAAGCGACTATAATCCCTAAAGAAAATGAAATGTCATCACTAAATTTTCCTCCCAGAAAAACTATCAGTCAAGTGCAAAAATCAGTTAAAATTACAGACATATCACTTTTGCTTATGATATTGGCATAGATGAACAAGTTTTATGAAACATTATGCTGGCAAGAATCTAGGGACACAGTGCTCTTTAAATTTTTTGTTAATGTAAAAAGAACAGATTTCATATATTTTATAGGTACAGTTCTAAGAAGATAACCATACTTTTTTCCCTCCACCAGCAGGTAGAATAACCCACTGGTATCCCTTCTAGGAGAGCAATATAGTAAGATCTGTTATATAAACAGTACCCTTTGACTCAGTAATTCTACTTCTAGGAGTTTTTTCTTCAGAAATGCTTTCACAAAAATGCAAGAATATAAGCACAATTATTTTCATGTAATGTTTTGTATAGAAACTGATAGGAGACAAACTATACAACCATCAACAAGATGATATTTAAGACATCATTAACATTTTAATACATAAAATGGTAAATACATTTCTTTTGTAAATACCCCATGAAAATATTTTTGATCAAGGAACGGGACATTTGGATCCTAACTATTCTGAAAAATTTTTATAAAACACTTCTTGATAATTTAGGCATAAAGCTACAAAAAATTCTTTAAAAAAAGATTTGACTAATATATTTGAGAAGTAAAGTTACGGAC
This sequence comes from Sylvilagus floridanus, assembly GCA_949820135.1. NCBI lineage: Eukaryota > Metazoa > Chordata > Mammalia > Lagomorpha > Leporidae > Sylvilagus > Sylvilagus floridanus. The sequence continues at coordinate 74,647,781 of OX463225.1, read as the reverse complement.
AGAGAGAGGAAGAGACAGAGATAGGGATCTTCCATCCACTGGTTCACACTCAAATGGACGCAATGGCTGGAGCTGAGCCAATCTGAAGCCAGGAGTCAGGAGCTTATGCCAGGTCTCCTATGTGGATGCAGGGGCCCAAGGACTTGGGTCATCTGCTGCTGCTTTCCCAGGCAGTGGCAGAGAGCTGGATCAGAAGAGGAACGGCAGGGACTTGAACCGGTGCCCATATGAGATGCTGGCGCTGCAAGAGGAGGTTTATCCCACTACTCCACAGCACAGGTCCCAAAAACCTCTTTTTTTTTTTTTATCGTGGATGCCTTCCTTCACCCATGCCTCCATCCTATTTTCTCCAATCACCAATCTATCAAAACTCCATCTTCACAAAGCCTTATAAATTCATTGTCTCAATGTATTAATGTATTTTAAGGCTTAATTTTCAAATCTGAGATTATTTGCTATTCAAGGAAGATAACACACAAGCTAAAAGAATAAATATTTAATTGTAGAGTCTGAGAATCCGCTTGCCTGCTGATGAGTTGCTTTGTGGGTGCTAGGGTAGGGGTGGGGATGTAACTTTTCCAGTGTTTCCCAGATCTTACACTCTGCCTACTGAACAATCCTTTCCTTCCTCAGAAAAATACAAATTTTCATACAATGGAAGAGAAAAAATTTTCTTACTTTTTTTTTTTTGAAATTCTGTGAAGTTGTTCTTTTCCCATGGGTATTTGTGTAGAGAGTTTGCTTGCTTGTTTTATTCCTTTCTACCACATTAGTGTGCCATACTGCAAATGGCTTGGGAATTCAATATAACTTTTTTTTCAAATGCAATATTTTATGTGCAAATCATGTCTAAGCAGTCTCATGAGCATTGTGAAGAACGCTGGAGATTTTGTCTTAGTTCTTCCCTCAGTCAAGATTTACTGGTGCCCTTCCCACCACACTCCCACAAAATCCTTCTCTCACTCTCTAGCAGTCTGTTTCTTAAAAGACCGGCTAATTGCCTCACTTCTCAAAACAACAATTTTTCATAACCTCCCCAAATACAGAGATCTCTTCCAGGAGAGAATGAACAAATGTAATCCTCTTTTGAAAGCTTAAATGTCACCCCCTTTTGAAAGATTTTAAGAAGTTATTTATTTTCATTTTATTTGGAGAGAGAGAGAAAAAGTGAGAGAGAGGGAGAGAATGTTCTCCCCAAATGCTGGCTGGGCCAGGCCAAACCAGGAGTCCAGTCAGTTTCCTGGGAGGACAACAGGGACTCAAGTATTTGAATCATCACCAGCTGCCTCCAGAGTATGCATTGGCAGGAGCATAGTAGCCAGGACTGGAACCAGGCATTCCAACATGGGAGGTAAGTGTCCCACACTGTGACTATAACTGCTTGTGCCAAGTACCCTTCCTCACCCCTCCTTCCAATATAATGTTTTTTGAATGGATCTGTAATGCTATACCCTAGCAGAATGTATCTGTGTGTGTTCTGTCTCTGTGAGCTTGCTGGCATGAAACCTCAGTGTTAACATTTTATGAATATGCTTCATTGATTACAATGCATTTTATTTAGGAATATTTATTTCTTTGAACTAAGTAGTATCTATTCTACACACATTTTATAAGTATCATTGACATAATATTATGTTGATACATAGTTCTTTTAAAACTGGCATAACTCAGTGCTTACAAATAGGAAGCTACACTGTCCGTCTTTCCCTCATTGGGAAATCACTGGCTTTGTTTACCAAGTCTTTCAAGATGGATCAAAAGGGGGAATCTCGTTTTGCTTTCTTGCCATGGAGAAAGCATCCCCGAGTCCCTTGATAGAATCTACTCCATTCCCTATTCTGTGTTGGATGCTCTCTTCCTCATCTCTGCTAAAGGTTGACCTCATTCACTCACTCTCAAAATTTGGAATGTGTTTTCAGTTTAGTTCTAGTTTATGCAATATGGAACAGATTATATACTTTGCTATTATTGTTACTATGTCTCCAGTTTTACCCTTCCCCAAATATGTTTCTCTCTGTGATTGCCCTGCCAGGTACAGTACCTCTTTCAGGTTTGTGTGTGACCCACAGACAACATTTCCAGTGGTAACATCTATAATGCCACTTACTAGTGACATCTTCAAGGCTTACTGTTGTGTGGTGGCTCCTCTACTAGATTTCAAGTTTTTCCATGGACCCAACACAGTTTTGTGTGTCTTGTCCCCCAGAGTCTAACCCAGAGTTGTTCAATCAGTAGCTTCGGCTATGGAGGGTGACACTGGGGGGGAGGGGGTCCATGGTTTTAGGCAGAGGTAGGCAGGAAGTACATATACTCTGCTGCAAGTAACACATGAATTTCTACCTTTTTCCTGTGCTCCACCATCTCAACAAATGACAAATGCTGGCAAGGATATGGGGAAAAACATACTCTAATTCACTGTTGTTGGGAATGTAAATTGGTGCAGTCCCTATGAAAACAATATGGTAATACTTCAGAATTCTGTATATAGACTTACCATCTGACCCAACCATACCCCTACTGGGAATTTACCCAAACCAAAAGAAATCAGCATCTGTTCACCCATGTTCATTGCAGTACAATTCACGCTAGCTTAGGTATGCAATCAACACAGATGTCCATATACTGTTGACTGCATAAAGAAATGATGGTATATATACACTATGGAGTACTACTGAGCTGTAAAAAAAAAATGAAATCCTGTCTTTTGCAACAAAATGAACACAATTAGAAGCCACTATACTTAGTGAAATAATCCAGTCCCAAAAAGATACCATATGCATTTTCTCTGATCCCAGGTAACTGAGTACCTAAAATGTAATGTATTGGAATGAAATAGACATTTGAGATGATGATTGTCTACAGCTCTTGCCTCTTCTGTTGCTTCATACTATTTGTTGAACTCTTGTACTTACTGTAGGATTAACCTCATAATCATGAAATAAACAAAGTAGATCTTTGTAAAAAGTAAGAATGGGAAAGAGAGAGGGAGAAGGAAGAAGGATTGGAGAGTGGGCAGGAAGGGCGGTAGGATGGGGAGTATCACTACATTCCTAAACGTATATATATGGACTACATGAAAGTTGTATAACTTAAGTACATTTTTAAAAAAGTAAATCAGAAAAATAAAACAGAAACAAAAGAAAAATATAAAAATATAAAAATATTAAAATATAAGTACATCAATATTTGATAAAAAGAAATGTACAGAAATAGCATTTTGGAAGTCGGCACTGTGGTGTAATAAGCTGAGCCTCCACTTGCTGTGACAGCATCCCATATGGGAGATGGTTCATGTCCCAGCTGCTCCTCTTCTGATGGACCTCTCTGCTTGTGGCCTGGGAAAGCAGTGAAAGATGGCTCAAGTGCTTGGACCCCTGTATCTGCTGGGAGACCAGAAAGAAGCTCCTGGCTCCGGACTTTGTATCAGCTTGGCTCTGGCTGTGTAGCCATCTGGGGAGTGAGCCAGCACATGGTAAACCTTTCTCTCTGTCTCTTCCTCTGTAACTCTACCTCTCAAATAAATAGATAAAATCTTTAAAAAGAAAGAAGTCTTTAAGATGAAATGTTCAAAAGAAAGAAATAGCATTTTAGGGGAAATGCATTTTAAAATAATTGTTTCATTGGATAGATGACCAGAAAGTTCATAGTAAATTAATAACTATATTGCAACAACACCCATATAGTTTCACAAAAAATATAAGTAAAAATATTTTGGGGCCATTAGCTGGTTTGCAGAAGACATAGTACTTTCCACATAGGTTCTGTGGAATAAAACTTTCCTTGCTTTTGGATGATCTCCCACGAAACTCAATTTAGCTTTCTAATTTGCGGGGAAAGTAGAAATCTCATTGGACATGAAATTTATGGACACTTCTTTTTCAGTTCATGGGAAATTCAGTAAAATTAGATTAAACTAAGAGACATAGGAGTGAATTCTGTGCAGAGTCCAGGAGCTTGTTTAACACTCACATAAACAGCTCTTGTTGCTAAAGAGAGCTTGGAAATGTAAGAGAAGTCAGACCTCTAAGCCTGTCCTTAAAGAAGACACTACTCTCACCTTCAAATTACACCCTCCTGGGAGATTATTTGTCAAAAAAATTATAGAAGTTGACAATTTAGTTTCTGAGAAAGAACTTTTCTTATGTTTTTTATTTACAGTAAAAGTAGTCTGCATAAAAGGTCTCTGTTGACCTAGATTTGCTGTTTTCTTGTATGCCAATAATTCAAAGAACTCAAATTTATGCATCTGACACTATCTCATCATAAATAACAATATCCCTGAATAGGGAGTACAGCACTCTTCAGGAGTGCAAATCACTCCACACACATTTCCTCATTAATCCTCCCATACTATTATCCTCAAATTTCAGGGCTATGGAATTTGAGATTGAAAGAGGAGGAGGTGCTTCCCCACTGTGCTGTGCCAGGTAATGCCCTTCAGAATGAATTTCAAGTGCTCTTGTTCTAGATGGCAGACCCATTCTTCCACATAGCACCTTTTGAGTGTATTCCTGCACAGAGCACCAGCTATTCTAAATAACAATGGATATCTACTTAGGTCAATTAAACACCTATCTAATTTATTTACAATAACCACAATGTCTCATTGGGAAGATCAATACTTCACCAATACTGAGCCATGGAACATAATTCCTTTGGATAGAAGAAAGCTGTTTCCCTACTACATTATGGAATGTGTTCTTCAGCATTGTGGTCCAGCCATCATTCCCATTGGCTTGGGCTTTGACAATTTATTTTGCCAAGGGCAGGATTTATATGCGTGAACCACTTTTATTCCAATAGTGAATGCATTATTTTCCCTCAAGTGTACAATAAAAAATTGCTATGAAGTCATTATTCTGGCTCAGGCAATGGAGGCAAAGATGAGGAAATAGTCCTTACAAGATTAAAACAATGCTAAACTGCCTTGAATATCTTATTCTTCCTTGGCTGTGGGAGTTATACATGCAAATTATTCTAAGGGGAAGCCATACTTCATCTTTTAAGAGAAAACCTTACCAAGCTCTGTTTGACCCTTATCTTTGCAGAGGTTAAAACATTTACTTCACTGACTCCTTTGCAGCTAGATTCTGTCACTGGATGTACTTATATGCAATTCAGAAATCAGAAGTGCGGCAGAAGCCATTTTATTTTTCTACTGTGGGTTCTGAAAGTTGAGCTCTGACCTTTGTAAGAGTTCATAGTGCTTCACCATGACATCTAAAGAAATATCACCAGTGTCACTGGTATGAGGATGCTGTTGTGACTACAGTTGTAGGAATTGACAACAGTTGTTACTACCTCACTTTTGTATCTCATGTGCAGTGGTGTTATCTTGAAACTAAACAATCAAGGGCAATCCATTGACATCCATGCATCTAGATTTTCCAAAGATGTTTTTGAAAACAAATATATTTATTTATTTGAAAGTCAGATTTACAGAGAGAGAGAGAGGGAGAGACCTTCTATCTTCTGGTTCACTACCAGATGGCTGCAATGGCCAGGGCTGCACCAGGCCAAAGTAAAACCAGGAGTCAGGAGCTTCATCCGGATCTCCATGTGGGTGGCAGAGGCCCAAGCATTCGTCTCATCTGTTGCTGGTTTCCCAGGTCTCTAGGAGGGAGCTGGATCAGAAGTGGAGCTGCTGGGACTTGAACTGTTGTTCACATGGGATGCTGGCATTGCAGGTGGCAGCTTTCCCCACTGAGCTACATACAATGTTGGCCACCCCCCTCTCTGGTTTTTTAATTAAATGTGAAATAACTTTCTAGTTGATATGAGCATATTTTTGGAAGTTAACTAAAGCAACAGTTATTCTTTCACCTTTAATGGCTAAGGAAAAAATAATTGAGGCTTGCTTCATTGTAGCATAGATGGGCAGACATACTTGGGTTCAGATACTTGCCTTGACAGTAATTCTCAATGTTTGAATCTATTTTCTCATTTTATGAATGAATTACTTATGTGAACTGTACAATATGTTGTGAATATTATAAGTAATAATGTGTGTGAATTCCTGAATCAATTAGGTTAGCTTGGTTTTAGTAATAGCTTTTAAGAAAACCAAAACTGGTTTAAATAATAAGGGGACTTATCATTTCAAGTAATTAGGAGTTAATATACAGGATAAACTCCAGAAATGATATAATCTGGGGTCTAATGAGGTCAAATGGTTCAATGGTTTAAACAGCTCCATGATTGTTTTGAAAACAAAATTTTCTTGAATTCTAGCCCACCTTCTGGTGTCTTTTGCATTATAACAGCTGAGTTGAATAGTTGCCATGGGAACCATGGACCTTCAGATTGGCTAAGCTAAAGTATTTATTATCTGACCCTGTGCGGGGAGTTTGTTGACCCCTGTTATAAATAGTGATACTACTATGCTCAGTAGGAATTTCATCCTAAGAGTGGTTCCTTCATGACCACAAAATGGCTGTCATCCACAAACAGGGCTATGCTTATATTGAGGAGATGGGGAGGGGAGAGAGAGAGAGACAATACACCAAGTGTGGCATATGTCTGTCTCTTCAGCTGGAATTAGATAGACCACTTCTGGACCAGGGTTATAGATTTTCTGCAGATCTGCTAAACATGAGTTGACTTAGACTAAACAACTTCCCACTCTGAAGCTAGTGATAGGCTGCTTGCCTTAAAAAATGTCTGAGCTCTGTAAGGAATAAAGTAAGAAGAAAGAGTTATTGGATTGGCAACACACAATGTCTACCACCAACACCTATAATGGAGCCTAAAACATAATAGGTACTCAATAATTATTTCTTCCTGTGCCCAGAAATGCCTCTATTAGAATTGCTGGAGTACTGGATAAGTAGTTGAGAGACCTTGCTTTTCATGCTGACTCAACCTTACACGAGCTTGTGATCTTGGAAAAGAAAATTACTAAAACTTAATAGCTTCTTTGTTATATAAAGGGCTCTGAAGTAGATAATATTTAAGGTCCATTCTGGTAATTAAACAAAAATATTTATTATGAAATCTATATTTGTGTGACTCATTAGAGTTTTCAAGTTGCTTTGATTTGTATTTTTTAATTTTTATTTATTTTTTTTTTGACAGGCAGAGTGGACAGTGAGAGAGAGAGACAGAGAGAAAGGTCTTCCTTTGCCATTGGTTCACCCTCCAATGGCCGCCGCGGCCAGCGCACCGCACTGGTCCGAAGCCAGGAGCCAGGTGCTTCTCCTGGTCTCCCATGGGGTGCAGGGCCCAACCACTTGGGCCATCCTCCACTGCACTCCCTGGCCACAGCAGAGAGCTGGCCTGGAAGAGGGGTAACCAGGACAGAATCCGGCGCCCTGACTGGGTCTAGAACCCTGTGTGCCAGCGCCGCTAGGCAGAGGATTAGCCTAGTGAGCCGCGCCAGCCTTGCATATGCATATGTATTAATAGAAAACTTGTCCTAGCAGTCCAAAGAAGGCTACTCCAGGTTGTAGGATTAAAATGTCTATTCACTTCACAAGAGATGTGCATGCTTGCTGGGGTTCAGTGTTAATCAGAGCTAGAAGGTGGATGCTGCCATAGATCATCTCATTCACTCATTCATTCATCACATATTATTCAATGTACACGGTGTGCCTGACACCCAGTAAAAAGAAGAGGGGCTCTTTTAGCACAATGTCTTTTAAAAATGGTAAAGGGGGAAAGGTCAGTAAACCATGTCAACTAGCAAGTCAGTTTCAGATAGTGACAAAGTGCTGTGGAGACAATAAAGCAGGTGGCTAAGGTAAGCGTTGTGTCGGGGGTCAGGGCAGACCTCTGTGAGGGGATCTTTCATCTGTTAAGATGTGAATGTGCAAATCTAGAAGAACAGCATCCCTTTGTTTTTCACGTATTTTGACTGATTTTTGGCTTTCATTTGTACGGCTATAATTTTCCATTTCTCTCCTAAGAGTTTTTTTTTGTTTGTTTTTTTCCTGTTGGGCTTTTACTTTTATGAGACTTTCTGGGTAAAATGTAATGTGTTGGAAGAAGGAAGGCTAGTGTAGGAGAAATTCTAAAACAGTTTTTGAGTTATTTCAGAATTACAGAGCTATGTCTTCCAGGGTTGTACACTCTTCTTCAGCCATTATAGAAGTTAAACTCATGTTTTCTAATTTCGGAGACATATTTTAGGCAGTAGAAACTGAAGTACCCAGAGATCTACAGCAATATCGTTATATGCCAATCAAATTGCATGAAGAGGCACAGAACCAGCACCCCATGACTTCTCAAGCTTCAGAGGAAAGGAACAAAGTACTTCAAGAGGCAGCGGGAGTATTTCCCTGCCTGGAGTTTAAACTAAAGTGGATTCCCCATCGCACAGAGTTGTAATACTTCCTGTCACCTCCGCCCCTAGGCCCAACCTAGCTCATGATGTTACCACTCTATTAATCCTCTGGCTCTATACTAAGTGTTTTAGGCTACATGTTCTGAATACGTGCATCCCTAAAGCCTTGTTTCTACCTTTGAATGCTTTTCAAAGCGGCTTTTAAACATTTAGACATATGAATATGTTGTTAATGTGACACTTGCAAAGAAATTGGGTTAATCTGGGAAATACAAAAGTACTGTGAGAAAGAATAATCATGCCTCCAGGCAAAATTGACCCAGTTAATGTTTGTGATGATGGGTTTGCAGGGATTTTGTAAAAGTCAGTTTGCATCATCTGTGGCTGGTCTGCTTGGTGGAGAGGTAAATGATTAACTCAGTTACTTTGGTGACTCCTACCTCTGCCCCAGAAAAAAGAGTCAACCTGTTCTATATCACTGCTTCAATGGCAAAACTCTGAAAATCATTTATTTTAGTGTGTAAATGATTAAAACTTTTTGGAGATCATCAATGCCAAAAATTTTGAAGATAAAAATACAAAAGATGGAATCAATTGTGAAATAATAGAGATATATGAATAATAGAAACAACAATAATCCTAAAAATGTTTTGCATGCTTATCATAAATCATGCTGCACTGAGCAAAGTGTCAGTCATGTAGATAAATTCTTCTGAAATTCTAAATTCAGACCCTAAACTGTGCCTTTACCTCTTGGTGACTGCAACAGTATTTATCCTGACTGGGGAGAAAAGGGACAAAGTTCTTGAGCAGATATACCTGTAAACAATGATTATCCCCATTTTAGAAATCAGGAACCAGGAGGTTTAAGGAGATTCTAACTCCCCCAAAGCCACTTATTCATTAAAGTTGGGTTTAAGCTCAATCTTCCTAGCACCAAGCTCTCTCCAAGATGGAAGTGCCCTTGTCTACTATATTTTTGAATCTCTCATTAGCTCTAGAATAGTTTTGTCATTGTTATTTTCTGACAGAATGAAATAATTCCAATACAAATGACAATCGCATGGGATTACTGAATTATCCTCCCAACATCTAATTCTTATATTTTTTTCACTCTAAGAGTTTTGTGCTAGATTAACTCAGTTTTTTGATTATTTTAAAGTGACAGTGAATATTTTAAGCTTTGCAGGCCATGTAGCTTCCATTACAACTGCTCAGCCCTGCCCACGCAGTGCAACAGCAACCACAGATGGCAGTAAACTGTGGACATGGCATGTGCCAATAAAACTTCATTTACAAAAACAGGGCCAGCCTATGGGCTTACTTTGAAGATTTCTGATGCACATATCAAAACTATCCCTCTTTCTGTTAATAACGAGTACCTTCTCTAGGGTATGGATCTTGTCACTTACAGAACTTATTCTTGTGTCTGTGTAGGTTTGAATTACTTTCTATATACCTGTCCTCGTATTCGTGACTGTTCCTCTCATGGCCTCTTAGCTGAAATTATGGGAAATGATTACAGATTACAAACTGCAAAGGTTTTCATTTTGCTCTTTCAACTGTTTACTTTGGATGACTTTTTTTTTTTAACAAAGCACCTATTTGTGTGAGTCCCTCCTCTCACTTTAAAATACTGTCCTTTTATTAAAATGCTAATTTTCCAAGTAATTCCAATCTGATGAAATGCCCAGTTAAGCATTAACCAGTGAAGTGTCACCCAGATAACCAGTGCACTCCAGTTACCTTCCTTTGTGCCCTGAGCCTATCCTCAGAAGAAAAGATGGACACTACACAGCCTCACTGGAAATTTCAGAAAGGCAAACATTTGGTGAGTGTCTTCAGACAGCTTTAAACACAGTTGAGGATAAGAAAAAAATATGAGGGGCTGGTGTCGTGGTATAGTGGGTTAAGCTACCACCTGTGATGTGGACATCCCACATGAGCACAGGTTGGATTCCTGGCTGCTCCACTTCTCATCCAGCTCCCTGCTAATGAGCCTGTGAAAGTAGTAGAAGATGGTGCAAGCGCTTGGATCCCTGACACCCATGTGGGAGACCCTGATGGAATTTTTGGCTCCTGGCTTTGGTCTTGCCATTTTGGTCATCTGGGGAGTGAACCAGAGGATGGAAGATCTCTCTTTCTGTCTGTATCTCCCTCTTTGTAACTCTGCCTTTCCAATAAATAAATCTCCAAAAAAGGGGGTGGGGGAGCATACAATATGAATATGAGTGAGAAGGGGAAGGTAACATATTGGTTGGGATATCTGTGCTTGACAGCATTTTTGTAGTTCGTAAAGAATTTTTTAAGCATGTCATTTGATTTTTCCTATACAACTCTGAAGCTTGAAATACTTTGATATTCTCAAAACATAAAGACTCAGAAAAGGAATGCTGCATGTTAGCATGCTTGGTAGCCAGGACTCCTTTCAAATGACATGTTGGAGCCAGGACTCCTTTCAAATAAAAATGCCTGGTGTTTTCTACATTTTCCCCTGGGAGAATTTTATCTCAAGCTAAAATATTTAACTTGAAATCATCACACAATCTACTAACAAAATTAAGTATGGTAACTCCATGTGAATAAATACCACTTAGATATCATTTTCATGCAGTCTTATTTCCATAGGAAAGTGACTTTTTTGCTCTAACTCTAGGCACTAAGTGTATTGTGTTATGTCAGTGGCGGTAGCACCTTCCCTGATGACACTGGGACAGAGTTTTCACAGGGCAATGAATGGGGTGGTGTGTAGGCAGTGTAACACAGAAATGCAGAGAGAAGAATCTCTGCACTTCCAACAGCGCCAACCAACAACCCTCAGTCAGTGATAATAAGTGAATGGCATACATGTTTCCTTGTCCCTGCAGGGATTACACCTGCTACCTGCTATCAACAGAGGAGATGGTTCCAAGTAAGTGCCATTTCCTTGCTATTAAAAATCTTAATCCCAAGAAGTCCTGGGTCAGCTGTTTACTGAGTGTACAGGTGGCATTCTTTGTGCTTCATCATACAGGTAACCTCAGCATGCTCAGCACAACACACTGGGCCTCCAAAGACAGTGAATAAGGCTTCTCACTACAGTTGTAACCTGTGTTTTAACCCTTTTGCATAGGTTCTGAATTGAGTACCATGAGACAATAATCTTATTATTAACATGGGTTCTGGAAGTGACTCATTTTTCAACACATGAGGAGCATTAGTTAGGGGTCTATCTTTCATAGTGAAAATTTTGTGACACAGAGATGACATGCAATTTATATTAACTATGACTTACACAAGGGGCTATCGTTAATTTGTGCAGATTGCATTTGGTCATCTGCTTTTTATATTTGACTTCAGTTCTTTTGATTAGAATGAAATAAAAATAACAGTGAAGTTCAATCTAATTCAATTTTTCTAGATATGGCATCTAGACACAAAGCAAGGCTAAAATTTTTCCATTAAAATCTTATTCTTGGCTCTTTCCAAGTCCTTTATTTTTCACAACTGATAATTTCATAGTATTTCTGTGACAATATATTTCTACATTTATTTTCAAATTTTAAGGCATTTCTCAGAACTATTTTCTATTCACTACTTGTTTCATGCTTGTGTTTCAAGTTTTGCTTTTGCTTTTAGATGTATTCTATTTTAATACAGTAATCAGAGGTAACAAATGCACAAAGTAGCTTAGAAGCAGTATGAAATGTTTTTAATTCTGAAGTCAAATTTTTTAAAGACTAATTTAAGATTGGTGACTTACAATTGTCAAATCAACAAACAGGAGTCACTGTGCACTTGCTCCACATGTAGTCCTTAATGAGTTGTACTATGAAAATTAACAGTAAAAAAAAAAAAGATTGGTGACTTAATACAGTCATATAATAAATTCCATTCTTAGAAATCAGTTATTTTCTAAAAAAAAAAAAACCTCTGTAAATTAGTAGTTTGAACATTGTAGTTAGATCGTAAAACAATTCCAAAGTCTAGTTAGCACACACATAAAAATAGATTTTAAGGGTTTATATGTGTGTGCTATGGGAAAAATCTGCAATTCTTATGGTCTGAATGTCTATGTCCCCTGAATACTCGTCTGTTGAAATGAGATATGGGCTTTGGGAGGTAATTTGGTCATGAAGGTGAAGTTCTCATGGGTGAGATTAGTGCTCATATAAAAGAGATCTGAGAGGGACCTTCTTCTCTTCCACCATATGAGGACACAATGTGAAGTCACCATCTATGAACCAGGCAGGGGATCTCCTCCAAACACCAAATCTGATGACATGTTGATCTTAGACTTCCTGGCCTTCGGAACTGTGAGGAACAGATTTCGTTGTGTATGAGATACCCAGTCTAAATGGACTGAGATCAATGGTATGGCAACATAAATAATAATTGGGTAATGTAGTATTTTATTTATTGTTAATATGTATGGCATAGCAAAAAGCTTATTCACGTAAAGAAAAGGAAGAGATGGTTGAGATATTTTACAAAATTTCTGCAATGGAATTTAGAATATTGCTAGGATCATTTGAGCTTGAAGGAATTCTTTCTACTTGAATTTATTACAATTGAAAACATGACTATATTTATCAGCATAAATCTTATATTTTAATCTCAAGTTAGACCATTCTCTGGAATATATAGAAAAATGGAAGATACATCTTTGGTAACAAAAGAAGGAATGAAAGAGAGAACATTGGAAAGATTAAATTTACCTATGAGTTTGCATCAGGTACAATTTTACATACTGAACATCAGAGAAGAAAGCAGAGAATCTTGTATGCCTACATCCTCAATTGGATGGATAAGGGGATGTTGAGGGAAAGATACTGGATTACAGTTCACATGTCATAAGTGAGTAAAAAAGATGGTATAAAGCATGATAGTAATGACCCTGTATTAATTGTTTCCATGTAAATGAGACCTGGTGGGCAAGTTTTCACAACCCGCTAAGCATCTAAATTTCTTTTTTAAAAAGGGAATAAATGAGTTAGCACTTCTGTGCATTTATGGAAGAATTGGGGAACGAATCATCACATTCCTAGTAAAGCCTTACAGCAGGTAGTTTTCTGTCACTTGGAAAAATTCATTTAGACAGAAAACACATTTCCATGCTAGGTTGATTTACTGCAATGTTCTCTGAGTCAGTATCTTGGAAAACTGTAACTTGACCAGTTTCCTTGGTGATGACCACCACTGTTGAAAGCTTTCGTTTTTTTTCCTCCAGACTGAAAAATCTGGTTTTGTTCATGAGTTTATTATTCTTGGTTTAATGAAAATTTACCAAGGTGCCCGTGGCTTGGCCCTGTGTTTCTGGAGAGCACCAGACTGGTTTCTCCTGAGGGGCTGCTTACACCTATCCCTGTACTGGGATCATTCTCCATCAATTTGTACTGGCTCTTGGGAGTGATTTAAGAACAATCTGATAATTCAGGTAAATATGTTATTAAACTACAAATAGGTTATATTCATTTTCCTTCATACAGTATATTTCATGAAAAAGAGAGATATTAGTTAGGCGCAAGAGATTTTAGAAAAGACAGTATTATTATCTGGGTTAATTTTATAAGGAATCTATACATTATGTCTGGGTACTTATGGCATTTATTATAATATTTTCCTCTTTGTTAGAGTAAAGAAATGGATAAACTGATTTTGTTCAAGCCTAATTATTTTGAGTCTGTTTTCTGGCTGTGAAGGTTCAACAGTGAAATGGTCTTGACATGCAGAACACAGCTTCAGTATTATATTTTATTTAAAGAATTTCTGATTAGTCAAGAACACCCAGGTCTTGAGACAGATTATTTCTTTCACATTTTCCAAGTGAAGCTCCCTTGAAAAAAATGGCAGATACAGCTATACCAAAATAAATTTAGAGCAATTATCTTTACCTTCTCAATTAAAGCTTCTGGGGTAGGTGTTGGTCTAGTGGTTAAGAAGCTGCTGGGACACCCATATCCCATATGGGAGTTCTTGGGTACAGTTCCTGGCTCTGCTGTTGATTCCAACTTCCTGCATATATGCAACCTAGGAGTCAGTGGTGATGGCTCAAATTGTTGGCTTCCTACTACTTACAGGGGAGAGCTGTATTGAGTTCCTGCTCCTGCTTCAGACAGGCCCAATCCATCAATTGTGAGCATTTGGGGGAGTGAACCAGTGGATGGAAGTACTTTCTACTCCCCTCCTTCACCCCACTCTCATTCTCTGTCTCTTCACATCTATGTATCATCTATATCTCTATCTTGTCTGTGTGTATCTGTATCTCTGCCTCTGTCCCTACTTTGCATCTCAAATACTTTTCAAAAGTTGCTGACACAAAGACATAATGTTATTTTTAGTATCTTGTAAATAAATATTCTAAAATGTTATAGTAAAGGGTAAATTTACTATGTATAGTTAGAAGACATAGGATTTGTTTATATTATGCTAATAAAATAAATATTATTGAATGTAGGTAGATTATGTACAAACCTAAATATGGTTGACAAAATTATTAAATAAATATGTAAGAGTTGAAGAGATGCTGATGCTTTCAGAATTCCTGGGGATAGGCAGGAGGGTTGTGTGCTGACTATGTGCCTCAGGCTTGTGTCTGAGCCAGTTATGGAATTCTCTCTGGATAATGCTTGGGTGAGACTTGTAGAAGGATGATGAAGCCAGTTTGAAGAAGAGGAACCCCCGAATGCTGCAGCTTATCCCAAAGGCAGGTAGGACCATTGGTGGTCAAGGTTTAGCCAGCTTTCTCAAGATTCTTCCAGCTAGAGTTAGACCTATTCTTGAACTGCTGAACAGATCAACTATTGAAGATTCTGGAGAGTGCCCTCCTTATTTACTTTATGAATGAAAAGAAGTACATCCTGCAGAAATACCTGCTAGAGTTTGATTTAACAGCTGTCAAAGGGTAGTAATTTATTTAACAAACAAGATAGTGTTTATTGTTTCTCTTATTCCATGCTTTACTTAGTAACCCAAAGAACCATGGTATGGTCTTGGGGAATAATTCTAAAGCCCCACGATGTGTATGGAATATCCTAGACATCATTATAATGCTCTGGAGCCAGCAAACCTTCTCAGTGGCAATGTGAATGCCACTGAACTTGGAATGTAAGCCTTTGGAATAGATTAGCAATTCATAATATGATCTGAAAGATTCTATAATTCTGTGTTTTCCTAAATCCTGTTCTCAAAGGTAACTTCATAAAAAATTATGCTGTTAAATATCTTCAGTTGAAAACTTTGTGGCCAGCGCCGCGGCTCAATAGGTTAATCCTCTGCCTGCGGTACCAGCACACAGGGTTCTAGTCTCGATCGGGGCACAGGATTCTGTCCCGGTTGCCCCTCTTCCAGGCCAGCTCTCTGCTATGGCCCGGGAGTGCAGTGCAGTGGAGGATGGCCCAAGTGCTTGGGCCCTGCACCCGCATGGGAGACCAGGAGAATCACCTGACTCCTGTCTTCAGATCAGCGTGGTGCGCCGGCCACAGCGCACTGGCCGAAGCAACCATTGGGAGGTGAATCAACGGTAAAGGAAGACCTTCCTCTATGTCTTTCTCTCTCTCACTGTCCACTCTGACTGTCAAAAAAAAAAAAAAAAAGAAAACTTTGTTTTTCTATAAAAAGTTCCTCGTCCCTCTTCTTCATTTGGAGATAATTATTTCTATTAATTATATATAATTATTTTTTTGCAGAACTAATAATAATAAGAAAAAAATCTTAGTATAACTTGTTGAATGCTTGTTCTGTGTCTTTTTATTTATTTATTTATTTTAATTTTTTTCCAGGCAGAGTTAGACAGTGAGAGAGAGAGACAGAGAGAGAATTATAGTCAGTGAGAGAGAGACAGAGAGAAAGGTCTTTCTTTAGTTGGTTCACTCCCCCAGTGGCCATTACGGCCGGCGCTGCGCCGATCTGAAGCCAGGAGCCAGGTGCTTCCTCCCACTCTCCCATGTGGGTGCAGGGTCCCAAACACTTGGGCCAACGTCCACTGTACTCCCGGGCCACAGCAGAGAGCTGGACTGCAAGAGGAGCAACCGGGTCTAGAACCCGGGGTGCCAGCGCTGCAG
The DNA here is from genome assembly GCA_949820135.1 of Sylvilagus floridanus. Lineage (NCBI taxonomy): Eukaryota > Metazoa > Chordata > Mammalia > Lagomorpha > Leporidae > Sylvilagus > Sylvilagus floridanus. The sequence goes on along the minus strand of OX463225.1, from coordinate 74,631,458 downwards.
GTGGAGGATTAGCCTAGTGAGCCACGGCACCAGCCCTGTGTGTTTTTCTTAATGGAAATGAATAATTTTTAAAAAGTGACAATTTACAATAATTTATTTTTCATATTGATTTCTTAGATGTGTAATTTTCAATTGTTAAGTGGAGTAAACCCAAAATCTGAGTCCCAGTAGCCTTTTAATAGAGAGTTGTTGAATAAATAAATGAACAAAAGGAAGAACCAAAGGAAATTTCAGGAATAGGAAAAGAACATGATATTGTGGGTGACCACACAGTATTCCTATTAGCAATTGCAGCTTCAATTCAGTCACACACTTGTGCTATTTTAGTGAAAAGCAAATAAGTATGCAAATAAGCTAATGAGGTAAATATGGCATGATTATATTTTTCAGCTGAGACAACAAGCTCAGAGAGGTTGAAAAGCTAGTATATTTCAAGACTGATTCTAAATCCTGTACATTTAACCACCATACTATACAACTCGCAAACTATTAATAGAAATGAACATATGAATGAATGTGCAACTATTTGTTAAGCTTACAGAGGGAGAAGCTGAACAAAAGGCTTAACATTTATTATTTATTTAATTATTTTTTTTTAAAAAAGATGTTATTTATTTATTTTACAGGTAGAGTTACAGACAGAGAGAGGGAGAGACAGAGAGAAAGGTCTTCCATCAGCGGGTTCACTCTCCTAATGACCACAACGTCTGGAGCTTAGCTGATCTGAAGCCGGGAGCCAGAAGTTTCTTCTGGGTCTTCCACACGGGTGCAGAGGCCCAGGCCCTTGGGCCATCTTCTACTGCTTTCCTGTGATATAAGCAGAGAGCTGAATCAGAAGATGAACACCTGGGACATTAACCGGCACCCAATATGGGATGCTGATGCCACAGGCGGAGGCTTAGTCTACTATGCCACAGTGCTGGCCCCATTATTCATTTAATTTTTAACAAAAGTTATGAGAACCATGCAGTTTGCATGGAGAATGGATTCTTGATTGCTATTAACTTTTTTCTTTTTAAAAAGAGTAACTTATTTACGAATTTTGTTTTGGCTGCTTTGTCACTGTCTTTACTCCTGTTTGATTCATCTGCCTCTTGGCTGTATCTGGTGACTTCAGGCACAGCCCAGTGTGACATGGGCAGTCCACTCACCTTTGATGTTGATGGTGGTGCTGGTACGAGGCTGAAGGCTGCAGCAGCTACTGGAATAGTCAGCGGACCTATTACTTGGATTAGAGGCTCTTTGTTATGCTCACATAGACGGGGTCTTTCACCAGGTTTTCTTTAAATAAGCTATTAAATGACCGTAAACCTTGAGATTTAAAAAGGTTGGAAAGGCTACCCAATAATGACCTTGGATTTGGTGGTTGCATAGAGTATATGAATACATGCAAAGAGCTGCTAATTATGAAGTTATTCAAAAGTACCAATTGGGCCATTTTCCCTGAAAGGAAGCTTCAAATAAATGTCAAAAAGTCATCAATTATTGAATGCAAATTCCATGAGTTCTTCTCTGTGGGTGGTATTCTTTAAGGAATAAAATTCAAAAGAGAAACTCACCTTAGATACAGAGGGCTTTGAAGGTCTCCTTTTACTTTCTTTTCAATTTCCGGAGACCGTGAATCTTTTGGGTTCATTCCCAAGTTCCCTTTGCTACAGTTTTCTTTGTAGCATTATTATCAATTCATCTTCTCCACCCCCAACCCAGACTGCAGAAGAGGTCTGTGTTTACAAAGTACTAATGCCTTCATCCCGGCTGGCTCTCAGTCTTTCTTTCTGACCTTCATACCTGCTTTTATAGAAAAAGCCCAGCTCTTTAAACAATGGAGTCCTAGATAAACAGCTGTGTCCCCTCAGCAACGTTTCTGTACCGGTCAGATAGCCAGGAAACCATTATACATGGAATCCAGGTAGCTTCCCTGCACAAAGGGAGAAGCCAGCTTCTTCAGTCTGTGGTCTGTTCACATTCCCAAAAGAGGATTGCCCTTTGAGGAGAGGCTAGAGCATCCTGAAAGTTTAAGGAATTGTAGCTATGGATGAATAACAGACTAATCAACAAGTAAATGTTGACTTTTTCAAAGGCTATAAGCAATCATTATTAGATATGACATTAAAAAAAGACAAATACATTCATCTGTCTGCCTGTTAAAATCACTGCTCTTATCCAGATGGATTTTAAAACATTAAATATATCTCCCAAAAACGTAAATAACGTATCCCAGTTCCGACCTTTCGGAGGGTCTATATGAAGCAGAAGAAATGCTCATTAATGTTTCTGGTCCTCATCTAGATGTGACAAAAGAAAAGTTGGCTTATTTGTGTAAACAAAATCCAAGGAACTTGCCTTTCTGAGATTCGACACTCCTTCCATGAATCATTCTGCGCTGTCTGTTATATTTTCTAAATTTAGGATGCAATTCATTATCTACATCCTCGTATGTTTCAAGACTTTTGCCCTTTGTTCTACAATGTGTAAAAATAAGAAGTCCTTAAATCCACAGCACAATGTAACACAATCAAACAAACCTCTTTGTTTTAGAAAATTACATGTCAGGACTGGGTAATCTATGGTACCAATTAACCAACAATGATAATTATAAGTTTTTAAAAGCTAGCAAATTTGTTGCTATATCTCAGAGATGATTTTGATTTTTTTCTTTAAATTCTTTTGAGGTATTTTTTTTTCCTCCTTACCTCATTTTATAAAGCCCACTTTTCCAAGAGCACAAAACTATCTGTAACAATTGATGTTTTAGGAATTGGCAAACTGTGAAATCCTAGATGGAATGGCAGAATAGCCCCTCAAGGAAGGAATGGACTTTATTTATTCTTCCTGAGTTCCAAATGCACAAAAATAAAGGGCTTGCCAGTTGCCAGTGGGAAGTGAACATAATTATGACTTCACAGCTGCTTCTCCTAAAGAAAAAGGGGGGGGGGGAGGAAGAGTCATGCTTTTTTTTTTTTTGTACTGCATCTAAAAAGAATATGCACAAAGGGAATATATTTATGGCAGATATAAGAAGCCACAGTCAAAGTAATACTGTACTACCAAACCCATGCCAAGAAATTCAGAAATCTTGACTTGGCAGACTGTAAATCAAAGATATACATCTACAGTACTCTAGAAATTAGAGCAAAGTATGGAAAATCAAGGTCTTCAACCATGTTCTCACTAGCTTATTTCCCTGATATACGTAGAGTGGCCTTTCAGCAAAATTGTCATCATCTGCTTTAGTGGTTTAACATTTGCAAAGCAACTCTGCTGAGAGAAGAATTCAGAACTTGATAGGTCTGTCTCTAAAATGTGTGGCTTCGAGGAAAGGCCTTTGGAAAGTTTTGCTTGGAACCTTGAACATTAAGCTATGTAAGTACTTTGAGAGAGTCAAGGTTACTATTCACACCTGCCAGGGCTGATATATTGTTTAATCCACAACAGTTGTTGGCAACTTTTTCTGTAAATGGCTGGATTGCAAATATTTTAGACTTTAAAAGCCAAACAATCTCTGTCTCAACTACTCAGCTCTGCCATTGTAGCATGGAAGCAACCATGGACAATGTGTAAATGAATGAATGAGACTGTATTCTAATAAGATTTTATTTACAAAATCAAGCAGCTGTTGTATTTAATCTTAGGCCATAGTTTTTAGATCCCAGATCCAGATCTAGTCTTAAAGCTGGAATTGCAATAGCCAAATTAATATGTCAATCCTTGAAAATTTATGTATGTGTTTTAGTGGGAGGGATGAAGGGAGAGAGCAGGAGAGAGAGGGAGAGGAGTGGAGAGGCAGAGAGGGAAAGGGGGTAAGGGGGAGAGAGGGAGAAGGAAGGGGAGAGAAAGAAGGAGAAAGAAGAGGGAGAGGGAGAGGGAGAGGAAAAGGGAGGTAGTGAGGGAGGGAGGGAGGAGGGAGAGAGAGCTCACAAACACCAGTTCAATCTTTCAATGCCTGTTAACACCCCTATCCTCCCACTTCACTCCAAGAAGCTGGAGCAAGGAATTCAATCCAGTTCACATGGGTGGTGGGAACCCAGTAACTTGAGCCATCGCTGTTGCCTTCCATGGTCTGCATTGTCAGGAAACTGGAATCAGAAGTGGAGCTGGTAATCTAACTCAGGTACTCTGAAAGGATGAGGGTGTCTTAACCACTAGGCCAAGTGCCTGCCCTTAGTTATATCAAACTTTATCAACAGTGGTATATATTTAGTGCCATTAGGACTTTTAAAAATAATTTAAAAATATGAATACTTTCCTCAAGATTATATTTGTCAATTAGAAGTAGTGAGATTTGCACCACTAAAGAACAATCTTTTATCAAAAACCTTGCAGAAATCCCTCAATTTTCGCTTCCCTGTAAAATCATGTCATCTTCCTATGGGAACTTATATTCAACCCAAACCTATTTTTTAAAACATTTGTTTATTATTTGAAAGGCAGAGTTACAGAGACAGAGGGAGAGACATAGAGATAGAGATAGCTTCCATTTGGTAGTTCACTCCCCAGAAGGCCTTAATAGCCTGGGCTGGACCAGGCTGGAGCCAGGAGCCAGGAGCCAGGAGCTTCTTTTGGGTCTCTTATATGTGTAGCGGAGGCCAACAAAGCACTTGGGCCATCTTCTGTGGCTTTTCTCAGGCCATGAGCACAGAGATAGATCAGAAGCGGAGTAGCCAGGACATGAATTGGCATCCAAATGGGATGCCAGCATCATAGGAAGCAACTTAACTGCTACACCACAGCGCCAGCCTCCCCAAAACTATTTTTTTAACTTTATTGGTTCCTAGCAGATGTAACAAATAAGAAAAAGACTCAATCTGATCTAAATATAGAAATTTGGGGGGCAGGGAGAAAGGAAATGCCATTTTAATCAGAGTTACTTGTGATTCTGAGGACCAGCTTTGTGGCACAGTGGGTTAAGCCACTGCCTGCAAATTGGGCATCCCATAGGAATGTGGTTGGAGTCCCCATATCCAATGTAGTGATATCTGTTTCTCCTGTCACTGTAACTCTACCATTCAAATAAATAAAAATGAATCTTTTTTAAGTGAATTCTGCTTGAGAATTTCTTCAGTCTGGCACCTACATTCAGAGTATCTCAACCATTGGAAGAAAATTAACTCAGCAATCACTATAGGTGAGTCCAGGGTGATATTTTGTCCCAGTTCTTCCAGTAATCTGCATTGATCTCTACATGCCACTTAACTTCTGTTTGCTCTGTTCTCCAATTTATAAAATAAAGAAGAATAAAGAGATGTCTGTAAAATGGTTTAAAGGCCTCAGTGAAAGCTTTCTGAAACACAGGATGGCTAAATTTCAGTCAGGAGGACACTGGCTGTTGAGAATAGGTTTTGAATCACGTAAGTGGAAACAATTGTATTCTTGAGAATGCCATAATACTCAGAAGTATTCCAGAGGGTTAAATAATTAGGAGGACATGAGATTTTAATATGGAGCCAAACTTTGTAATTAAAATAGGTACCAAAAAGATCCATAGAAGGAATGTTTTGAATTAAAAGTTATTATTTTGTGATGTCAACATAGATACATAGACAAATACTCACCTAGACAGTTGTTCTCAGGCTCTTTTACACATTAGCAAAATGTTCCACTTTGTACTTTTATTTATTTATTTGAAAGTCAGAGTTACACAGAGAGAGGAAGAGAGAGAGAGAGAGAGAGAGAGAGAGAGAGAGAGAGAGAGAGTATTCCATCTGATGGTTCACTCCCCAGTTGGCCACAATGGCCGGAGCTGTGCTGATCCGAAGCCAGGAGCCAGGAGCTTTTTCTGGGTCTCCCACAGGACTTGGGGGATCTTCTACTGCTTTCCCAGGCCATAGCAGAGAGCTGGATTGCAAGTGGAGCAGCTGGGTCTTGAACCGGCGCCCATATGAGAAGCCGGCGCTGCAGGCCAGGGTGTTAACCTGCTGTGCCACAGTGCCAGTCCCACACTTTGTACTTTCTAATGTCTTAGTTACCTTTTTCCATACTCACCTTTACAATGTTCTCTTTCTATTGTTACAGTACCTAACATTGAGCATTGTTAGTAATGCTTAAAGTGCTACAAAATGAAAAGCATAGAAACAGTCCAAAGTGGGAGCATTGCGCTGTACTCAGTTTCAGTATGAATATCATTTGCTTCCGCTGGCCTTTACTTTCTCCATAAGTATGGAGAGAAAATACAAAAAGAACAATTCTTTCAGCAGACTAAATAAGATACTGAGTGAGAAAGTACCTAACAGTTATAGGTACACAGTAGACAACATTATAATTTGAGTTTGAATGAAGGATGAGTGCTGATTGAGATACTCACACTTTGGTAGATCACTCTCTAGTAGGAGAGAAAGAAAATACAAATAATTTTAGTTTTGTCAATCAATGAAGTTTTGGCATGGCAACATTCCTTATGTGTTAATGTTGTCATTGCACATTTAACATTCCTTGTTCCCATCTAAGAAATGCCAGTAGTACCTTGCTATGATCATGATGAAGGTAAGGCAACCCTTGCATCTTTTTAAATGCCTCCCAAGGAATTCATAGCAAATCTCTCTCTCTCTTTTTTTTTTTTTGACAGGAAGAGTTAGAAAGAGAGAGAGACAGAGAGAAAGGTCTTCCTTCTGTTGGTTCACCCCCCAAATGGCCGCTACAGCCGGCGCGCTGCACCAATCTGAAGCAAGGAGCCAGGTGCTTCCTCCTGGTCTCCCGTATGGGTACAGGGCCCAAGCACTCGGGCCATCCTCCACTGCCCTCCTGGGCCACAGCAGAGAGCTGGACTGGAAGAGGAGCAGCTGGGACAGAATCTGGCGCCATGAGTGGGATTAGAACCCCATGTGCCGGCGCCGCAGGAGGAGGATTAGCCCAGTGAGCTTGGTGCCGGCCTCATAGCAAATCTTGATAATAATTTAAAGCTCCAGCTGTCTGTACTAACAGTGCCCATTCACTGTGGTCTTATTGTGTGCACCTTTACTTCCCAAAGAATTTTATAGACTTAGGTTCTTTACTGTTCATGATAAATCTGTACTGTTGATATTATCATTGTATCCATTTTCAGATGGAGATATAGAACTTGGAAAGTTTAATACCTTTCTTGAATTCTTATGGTCAATAAGAGAAAGAATCTGGGATAAGAGCCAAGGCTTCATTCTCAGGACTTCTTCTTGGCTATTGGGAGTGTGAGTGTAGGGGTGAGGAATGGCAAAACCTGTGAGAACATAGGGGAGCATTCCAAGTGAGGTCAAATGACCCACATAGTACTCCTTGAATGCTGAATGCAGTCTTGGGAATCTCAAAGTTCCTAGAATGTGCAGGTCCTCAGACCCAGTATATATCTACCTATTGTAGTTAGACCCTTCATTCTCCATAAAAGGAATGAGAATCTGTGAATGTACCATCCAAAATGAGAAAATGAAATGAGCAGATGAGAAGAATTTCTGCATGACCCTTTAAATAATCTATACCCCCCACCCTACTTTGTCATACTCTACCTACAACAGGAGATTTTCAAAGCAAGGACTGAATGTGTACCAGTGGCCATAAATTTCCCATTGACTCACAGATAAAAGAAATTTGACTCCTGGTCACCAGAAAACAGGAAGTCTCCCCTGTGGTCCTTTGAAATTTTGTTGCTCTGAGGAGGCGCACATATCATTCCTTTGCCACTTCAGGCCATTAAACCCATGTTGCTCCTTTATATATCTGCTAAACATAGACAGCAAAATGAAGAAATACAGCCTAAATAAAGACACCGGTAACAGCTTGCAGCAAGTATTAAGAACTGTTCTGCAGAAGATTAGGAGCCCGTGACTTTTCCACTGTGAGCTTTAAAGGTGCTGTCTTTGATTAGACACACGGTCACTTTACTACAGGTACAAAATTAGAAATTTGGAGGACTACTGAGCACTGAATTTCTGCAGTGAGTCAGCTAAAGGCTATTAAGCATGGAAAATGCCAGCGTCATAATAAATTGATGAGACAGGTGCCTCAGTGAGCCGAACAGCAGCGGCTGCTTATGTCATCTCTAACTCTTAGTTCTATGGGTTGTGCCTGAGGTACCAAGAAGAGAACTGAAAAGAAAAGAACTAGGTGGTTGATTGTGCAAAGCTGACCAAACAGACCAGGCCCACAACATAGGGAGTTACTCTCCAGAGGCAGGTGGTGATGGACCTTAACTCTTTGTCAAATTATTCAACAATCTGGACTTCATGGAGGCAGGATCGCATGGAGGTTAAGACCAGATGTTTGAGAGAGAATAGACCTGACGTAGATTCTTCTCCATGCATTTGTATTGCCACTGGAAAATAACTTTATCTACCTAAGGCACAGTTTCCTAGCACAGTTTCCAAGCAAGGGCTGAATGTGTACCAGTGGCCATAAATTTCCCGTTGACTCACAGATAAAAGAAATTTGACTAATGGTCAAAAGAAAAGAGGAAGCGTGTAGACTGAAATTGATAGTAATTCCTACCTAGGGTTGTCATGAGGATTAAACACTTATTGCAATGTATGGCCCCTATTGAGTACTTCATTCATGCAGACTATAGTGATTGAGCACTCACTAGGAATCCAGGGAAATGCAAATCAAAACCACAATGAGGTTTCACCTCACCCCAGTTAGAATGGCTCACATTCAGAAATCTAACAACAACAGATGCTGGCAAGGATGTGGGGGAAAAGGGACACTAATCCACTGTTGGTGGGAATGCAAACTGGTAAAGCCACTATGGAAGTCAGTCTGGAGATTCCTCAGAAACCTGAATATAACCCTACCATTCAACCCAGCCATCCCACTCCTTGGAATTTACCCAAAGGAAATTAAATTGGCAAACAAAAAAGCTGTCTGCACATTAATGTTTATTGCAGCTCAATTTACAATAGCTAAGACCTAGAATCAACCTAAATGTCCATCAACAGTAGACTAGATAAAGAAATTATTGGATATGTACTCTATAGAATACTATACAACAGTAAAAAAAACAATGAAATCTGGTCATTTGCAACAAAATGGAGAAATCTGGAAAACATCATGCTGAGTGAATTAAGCCAGTCCCAAAGGGACAAATATCATATATTCTCCTTGATCGGTGACAACTAACTGAGCACCAAAAAGGAAACCTGTTGAAGTGAAATGGACACTATGAGAAACAGTGAGTTGATCAGCCCTTACCCTGACTGTTGATGAACAACTTAATACTTTATCCCTCCTAGTATTTTTTTTTGTTGTTGTTCTACTTAGTACTATTGATTGAATTCTGTAATTAATACACAGCTATTCTTAAGTGTTGAAACTTAAGATCACTGAAAAGTGATCCCTGTGGAACAGTAGGTTAAGCTACCAACTGTGATGCAAGCATCCCACATGAGCCCCAGGTACAGTCCCAGCTGCTCCATTTCTGGTCTAGCTCACTGTTGTAGCACATAGGAATACAGTGGAAGATGGCCCAGATGCTTGGGACCCTGTCACTCACACAGGAGACCTGGATGGAGTTCCAAGCTCCTGGCATCAGACTAATTCAGTTTCAGTTGTTGTGGCCATTTTGGAGAGTAAATCGGCAGCTAGAAGATGGCTTGCTCTCTCTAGCTTGCTCTCTCTCTCCCTTCTCCCTTTTTCCTCTCTTTGTACCTCTATCTTTCAAACAGAAATAAACCTTTGAGAAAAAAAAGTATATATGAGTGGGAATAAGAGAGGGAAGAGATGTACAATTTGGGACATGCTCAAGCTGACCTGCCCCAAACGGTAGAGTTAGAAACATACCAGGGGATTCCAATTCAATCTCATCAAGGTGGCATGTACCAATGCCATATCACTAGTCCAAGTGATCAATTTCTGTTCACAATTGATCATAATGATAGGAATAAGAGTCAAAGGGATCACATAAACAAGACTAGTGTCTGAAAATACTAACTGATAGAATAAAAATGGGAGAGAAAGATCCAACAAGGGAAGAGGGATACTCAGCAGACTCACAGAATGGTGGATGTCCTAAACAGCACTCTGGCCTCAGAATCAGCCCTTCAGGCATTCGGATCTGGCTGAAGAGCCCATGAGAGTATTTCAGGCATGGAAAGCCAAGACACTCTGGCAAAAAAAAATGACCTAAATGAAAGATCTCTATGAGTGAGATCCCAGTGGAAAGAACAGGTCATCAAAGAAGGAGGTACCTTTCTCTGAAGGGAGGAGAGAACTTCCACTTTGACGACGACCTTATCTAAATATGACAAGAGTCGGTGAACTCAAGAGGCTTCCATAGCCTTGGCAACTCATGACAAGAGCCTTGGGTGATTACTGACGCCATAAACAAGAGTGTGAATTTGTTAAGTCAACAACAGGAGTCACTGTGCACTTCCTCCTCATGTAGGATCTCTGTCTTTAATGTGCTGTACATTGTGATTTAATGCTCTAACTAGTACTCAAACAGTATTTTCACTTTGTGTTTCTGTCTGGGTGCAAATTGTTGAAATCTTTACTTAATATATACTAAACTGATCTTCTGTATATAAAGAGAGTTGAAAATAAATCTTGATGTGAATGGAAGGGGAGAAGGAGCAGGAAAGGGGAGGATTGCGGGTGGGAGGGAAGTTATGGGAGGAAAAGCCATTGTAATCCATAAGCTGTACTTTGGAAATTTATATTCATTACATAAAAGTTAAAAAAAAAACCAAAGCATGGGGTAAATACAGAATAAAAGGAACACAGTTTTCTCCTGGGATATATACATTATAGTTGAACTGATTAGAAAAGGACATAGATCTTCAAAAAGTTTATGAAAATGCACATTATAAAAAATGCATGGATTTTTAAAATTTTTGCACCGTAACAAACTGATCTTTCAAATTCCCCTTTTCCATGAACTCTTTGTAGTGTCCTCATACATAAGCAGAACAATATAAAGGAACATACAACGAAATGTTAATTGTGCAGAATGAATGATGTTTTATTCAATTAGTCATTCATTCTTTAATAAAATACACACTAAATGTTTCCTATGGTGCAGCATTGTGCAAAGCTCAGGGATGGCACCAGAGTTTACTCTTCATATCTACCATTACTTGCAAAGTACTACTGTTTTCTGTGCTTTTACCTAGAGTAGAACTGAAGTATGGACACAGAATGGAATATACTCAAGGTCTCACAAATAGTAAGTGCCAAAGCTAAGATTTGTACCCAGGCCTGCTTAACTTCAGCATTCATTATCTTGTACAGCAGTTATTAAGACTATAGAATTTAAAGATGGAGAGACTGGGTTCAAATCTGATTGTGCTAATAATTAGTTATGTGATCTTGAGCAAGTTATAAACTTCTTAATTTCTCTTAACCAGAGTTTCTTCTGTAAAGTGATGATAAAATATGAATGCCCAGTTCATATGTGTTTTATGAAGATTAAACAACTTAACATATTTAAAACTTATCTCAGTGTCTGTCACAATATAAACACTGTAAATATAAGCTCCATTATTATCATTATATGCACTATAATTATTATTATCTCAACAGATTAATGGTACACAAAATTGTGTAGTATACTGCTTGGTATATATCAACCACTCCAATGTTAGATATAATAACAATAAATGTCTAATAGGTTACACTAAACCTGAATATTTTGCTGATATCTATTAAAATTTCATCCTACAACTAAATTTCCAAATTCCTTTTCTTCTGTCAATGGTATCAGTAGGCTTCATTTGGAACATTAGTGACTTGTTAATTTCAGTAGATAACACAGACATTTTAATCCAAAATCTTGATGCTATAATGAAAAGTAATGTATGATTACATGTAAATGCAGGATATTGTAAATATTTAATATATGTCACTATTTGGAGGATGAGTGCATCTACTTTCTTTTAATCTGTCACACTCTGTAATAAGTACTATCGTTTTGTCTTTAAAACATTTTTCTCTCTACAAACCTTCTAGCTGCAGTCCTTGGGTTCAAGGTGTTCCCTGGGTCGGGTGAGTGTTTAGAGTAGTGATTAGGATGCCATTTGGCTTGTTCACATCCCATGTTGGAGTTCTGGGCTCAAGTTCTGTGTCTGCTTCCAAATCCAAGTTCTCACTGATGTGCACCCTGGGAGACCAAAGGTGATGGCTCAAGTATTTGAGTTTCCACCACCCACATAAAAGGCCTAAACTGAGTTCTGGGCTCCTAACTTCAGTTTTGCCCAGCTCTGGCTCTTGTTGGCGTTTGAGAATTGGCATGCAATATTTCTCTCTCTCTTTTATTTTCTGCCTTTCAAATTAAATTCATATATATATATATATATATAGTAATATAGTAATATATATAGTAATCAATGGCTTCTTATTTCCTTCTACTGCCTAAAATGGCCAGGTCTATTTTATCTGACTTCCTTTATTTTTCTTGGAGCCTCCACTCTGGTCAATGTAGTGTTCTTATTGTCTACAATAACTCCTGTCTTCTATTTACTTTGGATTACATTTATGTCCTTCCTATTTCTCACCTGAGAGCTCTCTTTATCACCTCTGCTGACTCAAATCTGCCTATTCTTTAAGGGCAAGATCATGTGCCACCTCTCACCAAAAGCTTGCTATGACTTTTCCAATTCTTTTCAGCTCTTTCATTCTCTGAAGTCCTACAATCTATTTTAGCCTAAGTCTGGTGCAGTATATGATGCAAGGGAATATTAAACAGAGGTTAAGAACCTGGCCTCTTGAATTATAATCCTCTGGTTCCAAACTTGGCCTTGCTCCCAGTTATGGAAATTTGAATCTCAGTTTCTTTGCAAAGTTCATACAACAAGAGTATCTATCTCATAGTATTTCTGAGACTTAAATAATATTCTATGCAAACACTTAACACGGGAATTGATGTACAATGCTTATTTTGTGTTAGTTATAATGATATGGTTATTATGGTAAGCACTCACTATATGTTTCTTAAATTAATTAATTAAACTGTCTACATCTACTCAGCAAGACAAAATAAGTTTTACAGAAAATTATATTTGGTAATCTAAAAAGGACAATGTTTATGTTTTCCCTTAGTGTTTTGTCAGCATTTTCAATGTCACAATGTACACAAATGGCTTAAATGCTCTCTTAATCTTATTTTGGGTTCCTCCTTCCCTACTGATCTTTGTTCCTGACTACCCCAGTATCAATCAGATTTTCATTATTGCAATGAAATACTGAACACAAGTTACTTATGAAAGAAGGAATTTTATTTTCATTGGTGGGTTTGGAGATTCACAGTTCAAAATTTGACAAGCTCATTGATATGAAGTCTCATGAAGGCAGTGGATGGTGGAATGCATGCAGAGAAGGATCACATGGCAAGACAGGAAACAGAGAAAGGAAAGGTACTCTTCTAGATCTACTTGGTTTCCTTATAAAGCCACCAATATTTGATAATGGGTTTCCACCCCAGGAACAAAATCCAATCTGATTACTTCCTGAAGTCTCCACCTTCAGACCCCTTAATTCATTAACCATTAACATTAATCCATGAATCACTAACATGAGACTTTTTTTGGGGACCAAGTCTTTAACACATGGGTCTTTGGGGATATCCAAACTAACATTAAGACCGTAATAGTCACTTACTCATAATTAGAGAAAGAAAGAAGAAAGATATGAGATTTTTTTTAGACAGTGAGAGAGAGACAGAGAGAAAGGTCTTCCTTCCACTGGTTTACCCCCCAAATGGCTGCTACGGCCAGCGCTGAGCCGATCTGAAGCCAGGAGCCAGGTGCTTCCTCCCGGTCTCCCATGTGGGTGCAGGATCCAAGCACTTGGGCCATCCTCCACTGCCTTCCTGGGCCACAGCAGAGATCTAGACTGGAAGAGGAGCAACAGGGACAGAATCCGGTGCCCTTAACTGGATCCAGAACCCGGGGTGCCGGCACCACAGGCAGGCACCACTTTAGCTCATTTGCTAAAGATTAGTTAATTGGTGATGCATGGATTAGTTTTTGGAGTCTATTCTGTTCCATTGGGTTCCATGTCTATTTTTGTGACAGTATCAGGGTGTTTTGATTATAACTGTCTTGTATAATGTCTTAAAATATGGTATTGTGATGCTTCCAGCCCCAGCCGGGACTAGAACCCGGGGTGCTGGAGCTGCAGGTGGAGGATTAGCCTAGTGAGCTGTGGTGCTGGCCTAGATATGAGATTTTAAATCAATGTAAATAAAATGCGCAATGACAAACGCGATGTTTCCCATATTAAATTGAATATAGAGAATTTGGGGGATCTCTAAAATGGTCAAAATGACTTTCCCTTGGGAAATCATAAGGAAGGCGGTGATTTATCATTTGGAAGAACAATAGACAGAAGATTGTCCACCTACCTGTGAAAGTAGTGACTGTCTTGCAAAGTCCTCTAATGTAGTCAGAGCTTCAAAGAAGCAGCTTTTTCTCCCTAACTATCTGCTATGCTGTATTCTACTGGCAATTTTGCTCTTCTCTGATTCTTTTTAGCTTAAAAAATTATTTTCCCAGCCATTCTCATTTCTCCTCTCCAATCCTCTCTTTATATCTTTTTACCTTTAGTAGTATGGCTTTGTTGCTGACCCCAGTGTACCCTCTCAAGGGCACTTAGCACAGCTGTTGTCTCAGGCTCGGAATTTCTCTCCATCCTCTGACCGGTAATAGAACAGAGGACAGAGGGTCATCTCTCCAAGTAACAATATCTCTTTATTGAAGCTCTGTTCTGCAGCTTAGGGCCTTTTCTCTCTTATTCACTGGCCTTACATTTGAGTGACTTTCTCTTTTCTCTCCTTTCTATGACCCTACAACTTCTAGAATGAGTAGGTTAGACTTATTGTTTCTGGTTGCTCACTTGTAGAAAACTCTTTGACACACTTTACTAGAATTTGGGGGCAATATGAGGTGACAAAACTGAACCCATGACCAGACCACCTGCTCTAGCCTAATGGCCCCAGAATCCTAGTCCAATATCTTTTATCCTAAACCACTTCCAGATTGGCCTCCAGGATTGTTAGGACTAAACTTACTGATGGAGGGGCTAATGTTCCCAGGGTCTTTCTTCTAAAGAGCTTTCCCCCATGGGCCCTTAAGGGCTTTGGAAGCAGTTCTGAAAGACTTTGGAAAGAGACCCATCAACATGTAAGCTGGCACCCTATCCCACTGAGCAGATTTTGTGACCATCATTGTGTTTCTACTTCTCTGCTTCATCTGTCCTACAGAAAATGAACTCTGGCCTACCACACACTTCTTCCTCTGCATTTTTACTGCCTTACCTTAATTCAAGACTATTTCTAGACTGAAATATTCTGCTACTATTACTTGCACTAATTTCCTAGAGATGACATTTTTTTTTTTTGCTTTTTTTTTTTTTTTTGGCAGGCAGAGTGGATAGTGAGAGAGAGAGACAGAGAGAAAGGTCTTCCTTTGCCCTTGGTTCACCCTCCAATGGCCGGCGCACCATGTTGATCCGATGGCAGTAGCCAGGTGCTTCTCCTGGTCTCCCATGGGGTGCAGAGCCCAACCACTTGGGCCATCCTCCACTGCACTCCCTGGCCACAGCAGAGAGCTGGCCTGGAAGAGGGGCAACCGGGACAGAATCCGGTACCCTGACCAGGACTAGAACCCGGTGTGCCAGCGCCACAAGGCGGAGGATTACCCTTTTGAGCCGTGGCGCCGGCCTAGAGATGACCTTTTTAAAAAGTAGCACAAATGGAGTGCTTTCAAGCATTAGAACTTTATTCTTTCAAAGTTCTAGAGGCTGAAAAGCAGAAAGCAAGGAGGTGACAGAATCATATTACCCATAAAGGCCCTAGGGAACAGTCTGCTATGTGCCTTTTTCCTAGCTTTTCTGGCAATCTATGGCATTCCTTGGTTTGTAGAGGTACGGCTCCAATTTCTTCCTGTCTTGTCATATGATGTTCTCCCTTGTTCTGTCCTGTCTTAGAAGTCATACAGCATTAGGATCCACTGTAACGACACCATTTTAAACTACATTGCATAAGCAAAAACCAGATTTCTGATCATATTCACAGTATTAAAAGTTAAGGCTTGAAAATATTTTATGGGGGTAGGCAAATTAAACTGTAACAATGGATCTCCCTGCCACTGGCATATCCTTTCTCTAATTCACCCACTTTGTGTGAGCCAGTTTGCTTTCTAAAGTACCTATAGATCATTCATACTTTAATTTAAAAGTGTTAGTATCCATTTTCCATTTCTTTAACACAACAATCCTTAAAATTGCATTTCAGGCCCTCCTCATTCCAGATACTCCCCACATTCCTTGTTCCTTTCCACCAAGTTGTGCCATCCTCATGCTCATGGACCTTGCAGACTGTGACTTGCTGACTCTGCTAGAACAGTCAAAACCTTAAATGTTTTCTTGCTTTTTTTCTTAAAACTCAAGTTCCACTCTGTCTTTAAAATGAATCAATCAATCCTAGAATTTTCCATAATCCTGTATTTATATTGCTACTATAGGATTTAACACTTTGTGCCAATAGCTATTTTGTTAAATTTTTAAATGAACAATTATTGCACATATTTATGGACTACAGTGTGATATTTGAATTCATGTACAAAATGTGCACTGATCAAATAAAGATAATCAACCTTTCTCCTTCTTTGATATTATTTTATGATTGGAGCCTTGGAACTCTTCTCTTCTATCTGCTCATAAAATATATAATAGGTTGTTGTGAACTATAGTCACCCCACTATGCTATGTAATACAAAGAACTGATTCCTTCAATCTAAGTCTAATTTGGAGAGTTATCCAAACTCCCTCTATGTTATTTATCCTCAATTTCCCAATGCTTGAAACCTATTATCTGCAAATAAATTATTTTGAATAAATGATTCCAGAGAGGAGCCAACTATTTAGTAATTCATGTTGCAAAGACTTTTTCTCTTGTGCTCCTTACAAGTTTTTGAATCTTGATAGTCTCTTGTCAATATAAATCTTGTGTTTAGATATTCATAGCATAGTAGCTAAGGAGGCAGGTTTTAGATCAGTTCTTTATATAACCCCTCCTGTGGTTCAATGTCTTTCTCTCTTTGACAAGAATGTGAATGTTCACCCTATAGAGTTATTCTGGAAATAAATGTAGAAAAATCTGAGCAAGAACTGATACTATTGTGGGGTGGATGGATCCATGTTCTTGCCTCTGATTCAAGAAGTTCAAGGATGAGAGGTGGTTCAAGGTCAGCAGAGAAACAAGATTTATTTGCATGTAGAGTAAAAATACACACTCAAGAAGGAGTGCATGCATGCTCAAGAAAGATCTGCACTCAACAAGGATTGAGACCATCACTTTACATGAACTGGGGGCTTAGGAGATTGTGTCCAGGGTGGGGCTTGATTGAATACTCATAAGGGGCAGAATTTGGGCTAAGATCTGACTGCCATTCTTTTCTGTGCCCCTTTTTGGAAAACTCAGAAGAGTCATGGCATCAGTTGCATGATGGGGGTAAGTGTGTCAGCCATGGTAATTTCATTATAATGGCCTTATAATGAGATAAAGGTCATCACAAGGACAAAGCCACAGCTGGCAGCCATGTTTGTTAATTGTTACCTGCACTGGGTTCTGAGTAGCAAAACCATGGAAACTGCTGTTTTCCGCTGTATGGGAAGAGGAAGTGGTTGGGCAATGTATGTGGAACTGCAGCACAGGCAGACTGGAGAGAGGGACTGGCAGCCTCAGCTCATTCTTACTAACTCTCTCTCTAACTACATATACAAATTACTTGGTTGGTATTTATTTGCTATTATGTTTAAGCTGCTATTACTATTTTTAGAGATTAATTTTCATATTGTTTGTTTAAAAGGCAGAGAGACAGATTGACAGAAGGAGAAAATAGAGCAGAGATCTCCTATCTATTGGTTCACTTACCAAATGCAAGCACCACCTAAGTGTAAGCCAGAATAAATCCAGGAACAAGGAACTCAATCCCAGTTTTAAGCCATCACTTGCTGCCTCCAAGAGTATGTATTATCAAAAAGCTAGAACTGGGAGTGGGGCATGATATGAACTGAGACATCTGATGCAGGTGTCACAAATGACATCTTAATCGCTGCACCTAATATCTACCCTATGCTATTAATATTAGTAGTAGTTACGTGAGGAACCATTATATTATGATGTGTATATCTGGAGTCTGTGATTTGTTTTCCTACCAGAGATTGAAATCAGAAATATACAGGTATGAATTGACAACAGTTAAACCTTACCTTTATTTCTGACACATTATTGAAAAACATGGCTTAGGTGTTTGGCACTAAAGGACTTCCCAACATTGTATTTAGGAACCGAGCCCATCTACGCAGTCTCAGAAAATGGATCTGTTTTCCAACATCTATTTATGAAGTAAGAGAATCACAAATGCTCCATTCCTTTCAACCTCCCGAATCAGATATGTCACTTCCCTCCCTCTACCACTTTTCAGAGAGTGTGTGAGAATCAAGAGAGAGGTCCAGAGGCCATTCCACATGGAAATAAGAGAAGTAGGGAGAAGGCATAAACACTACCCCAAACACACACTTATTATCTACAATCCTTCAAAGAAATCTGCGACATTTGTACAATTATCACTCTTATTCTAAAATTGGAGAATCTGAGGCTCTGAAAAGTGAACCAGAGGCATATGTTCTGCTGTCAAAGTCCTCTAGGATAATATGTCATTCCCTTGCCCCTTGCCACCACCAATGTAAAACTCCCTAAAAATAATAAATCGTATTTCTATCTACTTGTGAAGAGATTTTATTTCTTTTATTTTAAGATTTTCATCTTTCTTTATAATGACAGTATAATGGTTTTCTCAAAAATGATTACTCCTTCATCCTGTGTAGCATCTTTAGTGGGTGCATGGAAATGCATAGATAGATACAGGACAGACCCCAGGTAATATATGATATGATACTTCTAGCTTGCATCTCATCACAGTAAATTTAAAAAAAAAATCTTGGCTCTTTGTGGCTAAGGGACATGTTTCTCTCCTGAATCCTCTTTCATCATCCTGTTTTGTATTATTTATTTGTCCTTGCTGTGTTTCATAATATTCTTGATTCCATAGCAGTTCCTTGCAGAAAAATCTCCAGCTGGGTCATTTCCTCAGCTGCTATTTAAGAAAAAGTTTTCATTTCTCTGTTTCTGGTCCTAGTTGTTCCTTTTCTAGAATCTAGCTCTTCTGGAATCTATTAGCTACAGCTATCCTGGGCCCTATTACTTTTGTTCTCATTCCCCTGTGTCTTCTATACGTGTTCTCTCCCAGATGAACTGTAAGTTACACAGAGGTTAGAGTTTATCTGTAGTGTTCACTGATCTATTTGTTGTGCCTAAGCCAAGTGCCTGGAATAAATCATTTCTCAATAAATGTGTTGAATTGGAGAAAGATGATGTAGGTGGTAATGGTGATGATGATGATGATGAAATTATTAATCCACTTTTTGGTAAGATTAGTTCAATTTTCTGTCTGGGAAAAAAATCTTGTTGTTGGAACTCTTAAATAATTCTCATTTTGTTCCACATAATAAAAAATTTTCTCAGCTTTAGCAGCCAAGAGTTTTTGTCTTCAAACATTTTGCTAGTTAATTCTCTACCAGCAAATACATTTTGTATCATCATCCTCTATTAAAATTGGGAACATAGAATGCCATCTCTCTGACCACTCTAAAACTAAATTATTGAATTTTTTTTTTTTACAAACCAGGTGCATTCTGTGAGACAGCATTAAAGATGCCTTTGATGTATGGGATTGGATTTAGGAACAATAGCAGTAACTTCCTCTTTTTTAACAATGCTGTTTGGTGGCTATTCTTTTTGGATGGCAAATTAATGATAGCTACCCACATTACATTGTCACCTGTCACTCTAAAAGACACTATATATAAACCAATAGAACACAGTCTTAGCATATATTCCTATGGAACGACCAACCATCATTGATGGTTCCACTGAAATGCTTAGCATAGAGTGGATTCCCACAAATGATAAATCTCTGTAACAATAATAGTTTTTAAAACAATTGTCTAACAATAATGATAATGGATGATGTTGACTATACTCCTAAATAAGCACATGTGCCTCCTGAGGCTCTGAATACAAATTTAAAAAAATCTATGGATGGACACATAAGAAGAATTTTATGTAACTGTATGTGCAGCATTAAATATTGGATTATTAGAGGGAAAAAAGCTGCATTCACATAGAAAAATCAGATTCAGTGTTGAATTGCATCAGCATTTAATATGGAGCTCATTTTGGTTTTCCCAAAGGAAAAAGAGGCAGGGACTAAAAATTTGGTCTTACACAGTCCTTCTCCTTTGATGTACATTAGTTCCCATGGAAACTACATTGGGATGTCTTGAGAGTGACATCTACAAATGTAGTGTAAGGTCATTTTTATCTAATGCTTTGAAATTTAAACCATGATTTGTGATATACAGTGAGACCCCCTTAACATATTCTGAAGGACTAGGAAAAGACAATATTCTGAATGCAGATACAAGACACATGACTGCATTATGCCAGGTCTCAGAAAGTTCAGCTCTGTTGTCTGCACAGAAAAATGGCAAGAGCCTCATTTCCCCTGCTTGCTTCCAGCAGAGGTCTGGTAATACACTCAGTTAGTCTCCTTAACATGGAGGGGAGAAAGACCCCTCCTTCATCTCTGTCCTTGTGGCTTGCGGCCAACAAGGCCACCACGTAAGTAACTAGTGCAGAAGGCTTTCAATGCTGCAATAAGTAACTGCATGTGGGCCGTGATAAAGCTGCAGGGGGTTTCTGGCTTCCACCAGTTTCTACCACCACCCCTGGCCTGCCCTTCTCAGGCACTAATGTGATTTCCCTTATTAATTTTCCTGCGCGTCATCTATAAATTCCAGGGGCATTTAAAGGGAAATGTGTTTCTAAACAGAGAGACTGGAGTTGTGGAATAAAAATGATGTGACGTTTAATGGAATATGATCAGCTCAGGCTGCAAAGGTATTCTTGAGAGAGAAAAAAAAGTCCAGATGCTCAATGAGGAGTTCTGGATTCAAATCTTGACCCATTTCCTTCCTAGCTAAATGCCTTGAGTGATTCAGAACATTTTTGTACCTGAGTATACTGATCTGCAGAATGCTGTAAAATCTGAAGTGGGTGAATATGTGAAAAGGGGGATGAAGTCTTAGAAGATACTAACTATAGGATAAGAACTCAATACCTTTAATTTGCATAAATGAAGTGGTTATTCCAGAAATTTTTGCTTTCCTTATGGTCCTTTATATAGAAAGTTGTGCTAATGTCTGTCTCTTGTCCCATGTTGTAGTCAAATGTGAGTCAAATAACTGTTTCTGTTTTAAAGTTACAACGTCTTGATCACATGGCCTGAAAGGTCACTTTAGACATCAAGACAAAGGCTGGAAGAGGCATGAGGGTTCCTAGTGGCTCACATCAGAAGTGGCACGCAGCATTGCCACTCTGGCTATGTTGGCTGACCCAACTGCAACGTTAGGCTGGGAGATGACAGTGAGTGTGTTAATGGCTGCAGCACACAATCTCTCTCCATTACACTTTAGAAATGTTTAATAAATCTCACCTTTTAAAGCTGATTACTATGATAAATAAAAATAATATAGCAAGCACATTAAAAAAAATAAAAGGGCAGATACTGTGTTCCTGATGACATTCTTGTGTGATCTGCTGTTCCAGCCCTGCTAATTTTATCTACATGAAGAAAAAGAACAAGACATTCTTCATTGATATAGTCAGTCACATTGCTTCACTTTTCCTGCACACAGACTTAAACTTTAAGAGGCATATAAATAAGCAACTTAGCATATGTGACCCCTGACCGTGAAGTGTTAAATTCCAGGAACTATATTACTCCACCACTTTTATTTGTCTGTGGGAAATCAGTTGATTTATGCCTGATCCCAGGATACAATAAAAATGTGTAGGTATGCCAAACTAGAACTATTGAAACCTGTCAAATAAAAATTTTAGTTGCTCTTAAAATCTACAAATAAAAGTAACATTTGATTAAGGATAATACAGTTTATATCATACTTTTATCAGTATTTAGCCACAAAACATATCCAAACAATTTAATTTCAGTATTGTACCCTGCATCATGGCCCTTGGGGAAAATGATCCCCTTGCTGATGAAATGGAGAGTTTCTTCTTGGTAAAGGAGTTATAGCTGAATGGTTGTTCTGGCCAGAAGGAGCTAAACCAGCATGGACAATATGGATTAACAGAAATATTCAGCCAAGTAGAGTCTAAGTTTCTCAATTTGGCTTATTTACATTGACCATTTATTCTTGTTTTATGGGATTTAGAGCTTCAGATGAGGTTCAGCTAGGATTATAAACCAAAGTGCCAAAATAATCCACAGGATGATTGGAAAATAATTCCCTGCTCAGTTTTCAGATTCTAGAGTTTGGGATCATTCCAAAAGGATTCTCAGCTCTTAGATACTTTAGGCAGGTCTACACTGCTGCAGGGCAAAACTCTCAAAAGCAACCTGGAGAATTTCTATCTCATTAGCACTTCATTTATAGCATACCCTGTCAAGCCTCGGTCCTGGAGTTCTGGTGTTAAGCAAGGGGAAATTAGCCTTGCCCCAGTCAGTGCTGGGCTGAGGACAGATTCCATGTTGAGTAGTCATGGTTAGGGTGTGCTCACATCACCTTTTCCCTCAGATCACTTGCAGTGCTCTTCAAGGATGAAATCGATCTTTTAAGCTTTGTGTGCATTTATTTCTTTAGCATTTAGTGTTGCATATTTTTATTCTGGATTTATAAACTATATTAAAAATTATTTGAGAGGATGAGAGAGAGAGAGAGAATGAGGAAGACTCCTCATAAACCAGCTTATTCCTCAAATACCTGAAATGACTGGGGCAAGGTCATACCAGAACCAGGAACACAATACAGGGCTCCCATGTGAGTGGCAGGGACCCAATTTGTTGAGCCATCACCACTGCCTCTCAGGGTCTGCATTGACAGGAAACTGGAGTCAGGAACCCTGGCTGTTGTGAACGTTTGGGGAATGAGCCAGCAGATGGAAGATATCTCTATCTATGTCACTCTTCTTTCAAATAAATACATAGACACATAAATAACTGAATATTTAAAAAGATGCAAATTTTCCATGGACCTTTTAAAACCTACTCATATATATATATAATGATATTTGGTGAATAGGAAATAGTGTTATTACACACATATACCAACATATAATAGTCATAACCATATATACATGTAATAATTTCTATACATTATATATTATATAAAATATAATGTATTCAATTACATTTATACCTAAAATATGTGTATACATATACATATGTATACATATACATATACATATGCATAAATATACATACATATACATATGGAATATATATGAAGTTATGTACATATAAGAATGCTGTTATATGAATATATGTATATGTGTGTCTTTTGCTTTATGATTATATAATTCCCTTATTCACCCATATTATTGAACATTTACTCTAACTAGGTATTCTACTGACATTTAGGGTATAAAATGTCAATCCATCCCAGTCATTGCCTTCAATGATATTATATATTGTGGTGGAGAAAACAGACTCCTAAATCCATAAATACAGTTTAACAGTGATGAATGCCTATACATCTTGCGGGGCTTAAAGAAGACAATATTCCAAATATATACAAATTGCTTCTACTTATCACGTGATAATCTTTCCTCTTTTTTACTATTTCTATTGTCTTCCAAGTAATGAATTTGTAGATAATATTTGCCTAAAGAAAACCTGCAAATACTTGCGTATTTGGGTAGGAATTTAATGTGTGCCTCTACAAGTTGTATAACATTGTACGTTCTCCCAACAGTACATGGACATTTGTTGCTTAAACTTTGGACAGGATTCTGGCCGGCGCCATGGCTCAACAGGCTAATCCTCCGCCTTGTGGCGCCGGCACACCGGGTTCTAGTCCCGGTTGGGGTGCCGGATTCTGTCCCGGTTGCCCCTCTTCCAGGCCAGCCCTCTGCTGTGGCCCGGGAGTGCAGTGGAGGATGGCCCAAGTGCTTGGGCCCTGCACCCCATGGGAGACCAGGAAAAGCACCTGTCACCTGGCTCCTGCCATTGGATGAGCGCGGTGCGCCGGCCGCAGCGTGCCATCCGCGGCGGCCATTGGAGGGTGAACCAACGGCAAAGGAAGACCTTTCTCTCTGTCTCTCTCTCTCACTGTCCACTCTGCCTGTCAAAAAATAAAAAATAAATAAACTTTGGACAGGATTCTTCTATTTTGATGGTGCAGTAGTGGTTCACCTCTTACTAACATTCAGAGAGCATATGCAACCCTGTAAATACCTTGGAAGTAAACCACACACACATACCTTTGTTTGCATGTTCAGGCTTATGAAAAATAGTGCTGCTGTCTTTATTGCAGTCTCTGAGTGGTGGTACGAGCACTCTGCCTCAGGATTTTCATCTGTAAAACAGGGGTAATGATAACCTCCCATACTGCTACAGAGGATTGTCATGTATTTCCAATAAGATAATATGAGAAAGTGGTTTATGAGGTAAAATAGACTGAACAAATGTATGTCTGGCCAAGGTGTGACAGGCATCTGGCTGCATGTCAGATTCACTGGATCCTGAACTACCAGGATGGCTTCTACAGGTGACTTCAAAGGTATATTTTACTTTCATAATTCTTTTCCGAACCACTTTCTACCACTTTTAAAACTATTTTTTCCTCCTTGCTGTCCTTGTTGTATGCACTCTAGCTTTTCTCTTTGCTTCTGTCTTTGAATTTGTTATTCTCTGGTAATAATATTGCAATCATGGCAATGATTAAACTGGGTAGTTTAAGCGGCTTCTCCACCATTTCTCTCAATTCAATACACAATTCTTCCACACTGAAGCCATCCTGTCTTTTCAGGCACTAGTGTCCATGGTCACATGTTATCATACTTGCCTGGGCATTTCTATTTGTCAGTAGACAGTAGAAATTTTTATAGTTATTAAACCCTAGTTACCCTTGGAAAAAGTGCAGAATCTTGCTTTCCAAAATGGCTCAAGCCTCTGAGAAGAGCAAGGATTTTCTAAGTAATCTCAACTAAAAATCAATAATTGGTCATCAATCAATCAAGAGTCAGGATAGGACATTTGGTGCATCATTGAATATCATTGCTTACAGGAGAAGATGAAATAAAAAGAAAGTAGAGTCTGACTAGAATTAATTAGACATGAAAAATCAAACAGGATGCATTATGGCATCATGCTTAAGAAAATACGTTCTTATTTTAGAACAACATCTAAGTTTTAACTTTTGTCCATAGAATTTAATACATTCATGATATAGGTTAAATTTCTTAGACTCCCCAAATCTCATTTATCTCATAGAAAATGGTCTTACTTGGATACCTTTTTGCTAAGAATGGTGAAAGCTGCAACACTATGCATTCTTACCATACTAACCAAAAAATCTACAAAAGTATTTTTTTAAGAACATTGGTGAGAGGACTGTTCTGATCACATGAACAGATTTTCAGAGACTGAGGACTCCCCTCTAAAAGATGAGACAAATAAATTGTTTCACCTTTGTGGGATTAGGAAAAAAGGAGGTAGCTACCAAGGTAGCATGTAAAAAGGAAACAGGCAAAACTTCAATACGTTTTTCAAGAGTAACTATGTGTTAACATAGCAGAATTTCTAGGAGCTCAGATATGAGTGAATTCTTCTCTTTCCCAAATTGTTTGCTTTGTTGTATTTTTTAACAGGGGCCACTTAAACTCATGGAATTATTCAGGGGAGGGGAAAAAAACTAAGTGATTATAACTCACTGGTGCATATTCTGATTGCTCTGTAATGAAATAAAAATCATAAGTGTTTGGAAGTAGAGCAAGTGAGCTCTTCTCTCTTAGCACCAGGGTAAAGAACCACTGCCCCTCAGACAAGGTACAAACAAAGAGTTTGTTTCTTTAAGAGGTGTGAAAAATCACACCTACCTCGAGTCAGGAAAATGAAAGAAGGAAAGTATAGAAGCAAAACTGTTCCTATCAAAAGGTTTGTATTGAGCAAGAAGAAACAGCAGTACATTTCTACAAAGTTTCAGGAACAACCCTGCCAACAAGAATAGGCAGGGGGTTAATGGCAACTGAAGGAGGAATGGAAACAAAACTCATATATCTTGGGGATAGTTTTGTCATGCTGTGGGTCAAGAGATTTGAAAACAACACACTCTTCCTATCATGAATCATTTATAAAAATCAATTAAGGAAGAGACTCTAGTGTGGAGAGATACTCCTTCAGTGGATTAAGTATATAAAGACTATTTTTCGCTGAAGGTGGAGCAAGAACACTAAGAAAAATCCTCCTGCACCAAAATCCATATGAAGCACACAGTATCAGCAGTGAACTGCTTAAAGGAATTTGAAGTAATTTTTGTAATGAAGGTAACTGCAGTAATAACAAAACAAATCAAACTCAATAACTAATTAAATTGACTAAACCTCCCCAACATCACACACATGAATAGCATGAAAGAAGAAGAAGCATGCCCATTTTTCTGGGGTTAACATCATTTACCTCAAATTCAAATTGTTCAAAACACGATGTTCAGCAATCAACCCCAAATTAAAAGACACACACACACACACACACACACACACACACAGGCACAGACATAGACACATACACACACAGATAGAGGAAGAGAGAGAACAACCCATTCTGAGGTATACCGCAATCAGAAGAGCCAGATTTAAAGATGACCTAGATGTTTAGATTTTTAGATAGAAATTTTATAGTAGTTAGATTAATATATTAAAGGGCTTAGTGAAATTGGTGTTCAATATGAATAAACAGATAGGCAATTTTGGCAGAGATGAAAACTATTTTAAAAAGCATCAAACATAAATGGTAGAAATTTTAAAAAGGTCTGTAACATCATAAGTGAGATATTCCCTTAGTGGCCATATGAACAGACTGAACACAATAGAGAATAGACTCAGTTAACTTGAGACAGATAAATAGAAACATTAAGATAATAAAACAGAATAGAGCATCCAAGAGCTGTGGGAAAATTGAAATGGTCTAATGCATGTATGATTAGAGTTCTAGAAAAGAAGAAAAAATTTTTCAGAAGAAAATTTCAAGATAATGGATGAGAATTTTCTAAAATAATGAAAGTCAACAAATCTTTGATATCAGAAGCTCAAGTGTTTCCAGGAAGGAAAAGTCTGGTTGAATGATAATGATGGAGAGAGAGAGAGAGACAGAGAGCGAGAGAGAGAGAGAGAGCGAGAGCAAGAGCGAGAGAGAGAGAGAGAGAGAAACAGATCATAGAGATCATAGAGATAAAATACACCTAGTCACATCATATTTGAACTACTGACAACCAAAGTGAAGAGAAAAATCTTATAACAGTCAAAGGAAAAAAAAAACAAAACACATTATATATAGGTTAATAAAACTCATAATAGCTAGTATTACATCAAAAATTATGCAAACTAAAATACAATAGAGCCACAGCTTTGAAGCTCTTAACAGGAAAATCTGTCAATCTGGAACTCAATATCCTGTATAAATATTTTTAGAAAAACAAAGATAGAAAATAAAGATTTTCCAAAACATAAATATGAGCAGACTCACTGCCAGTAGATCTTTTTTACAAACTGTAAAGATAATCTCTTTAGGCAAGACAATTACATTACATGAAACTTTCAAAATACTTAAGCCTTGAAGCGTTCTAGAATTTGTAGGGAAAAAAAAGGTAAATTCTAAAAATACTTATTTTAATTTTGAATCATTTAAAAAAGTGGTAATAGTACTTTGAGATTCATAACATATAAGGGTACTTCAAAAATACATGAGGAATGGAATTAAATGATCAATTTACTTTGGCGCAAAAATAATGTTGAAATCTATGCATACCTTTTATATAATGCACAATTTTAAAAATGCTTTGAAGATCTCTTATATATAGATATTAAATGCATTACAACAATTTCATAAAGGATGGCCTGTATAAAATGGAACTGTACTAAGACTTTGATTTGTGTATTGGTGAAATATCATTGGAAGATAGATTGGATTGACTAAAGGTCAAATTAAACTCTCTAGTAATCACTAAAACTGAGGAAAGAATGTCTAAGTAATAAAGAAATAGTGGGGTTAAATGGTGCCTTAGAAAACATTTAGCCCAGAGGTGGGTATTGTGGCTGAGCAGGTTAAGCTGCCACTTGGGATACCCATATTCCATATCAGAGTTCCAAGTTCAGTCTCAGCTCCTTCCTTTCTGATCCAGCTTCCTGCTGATGTGAATCAGAAGTAGAGAATGATGGCCCGAGTACTTGGGTTCCTGAAGGAGTCCTGGCTTCTGGTTTTGTCCTGACCCAGAACTGGCTGTTGCATGCATTTGGGGGATGAACCAGCAAATTAAATTTCTCTCTCTGTTGTTCTGCCTTTCAAATAAATAACTGAATGAATAAATAGATAAATAATTCTTTTAAAAATGTTAAGAAAGAGCAGATTGCACAAAAAAGAAGAAAACCAAATGGTAACATAGCAAAGAGCCTAACACTCCAATACTCCAATGTTAAAAACCAATGGTTTTTCCTTCAACTACTTGTTAAATTCTTTACTTAGAGAAGGGTTAATCTTAAGATTATAAAATAAATTGAAAGTATGTTGTTGTAGAGATTAAAAGAAAGAATAAGAAAAGAAGGGAGAGGGAGTATAAGAGTGTGGGCAGGAGGGAGGGTAGGGTGGGATGTATCACTATGGTCCTAAATCTGTGTATAGGAAATACATGAAATTTGTTCACCTTACATAAATCTCTTTAAAAAATAGGTCTTAAGACCTAAAGAAAAAGCAAGAGTATTTTTGTTTGCAAAACAAAGGGAAGCAGAAGTGGGCTTTTACACAAGTGGTTATGGTGTCCGCAATGCCCCCATCAGAGAACCTGGGTTTGATTTCAATCTTTGGATATTGACTCCAATTTCCTGCTAATGCAGACCCTGGGAGGCAGTGGTGATGGCTCAACTAATTGTGCTGCTGTTACTCACATGAGAAGCCTGGATTGGTTTCCCAGCTCTCAGCTTCAGCTCCCCACAGCTATGGCTATTTCCAACTTTTGAGGAATGAAATCAGTGGTGGGATGTCTTCCTCTCTCTGTATTCATTTATTTCTTTGTCTTTCTGCCTCTCAAATAAGTAATAAAATTTAAAAAAAACCTTAAACTAGAAGAACATAAATAGGTAAAAATAAAAGGATAGGAAGGATTGACAGTATAAACAAAAATAAAAAAATAATTCATCCAGGGATAAAGCAGGACCATGTATGACATAAAGAGGTGAATTTAAGAAGAAGAAATAGAAATTGTAAATTTGTATGCAATTGCTAAACTGTAAATAAAAATTTATATACGAAAGGGGCCAGTGCTGAAGCATAGTTAGTAAAGCCTCTGACTGCAGTGCCAGCATCCCATATGGACACCGGTTCGAGTCCCAGCTGCTCCACTTCTGAACCAAATCTCTGCTATGGCCTGAAAAGCAGTAAAGGATGGCTCAAGTCCTTGGGCTCCTGCATCCATGTGGGAGATCTGGAAGAAGCTCCTGGCTCCTGGCTTCAGATTGACACAGCTCTGGCCGTTGTGGCCATCTGGGGGTGATGGAAGACCTCTCTCTCTCTCTGCCTCTGTCTCTCTGCAACTCTGAATTTCAAATAAGTAAAAAAAATATATAAATATATATAGGCAAAACATGTAAAGTGCTGATAAAACACAAAAATGAAATGCTTACCCACAAATGCATTTTGATATTTCAATGTTTTTATCTAATTGATAGAAACTGCAGACATAACTTTAGTAAGAATACAGAAGACCTGCCTAATACTATGTAATAACAGTAACCTACTTGATAACACTCATCTAATTGACATTTATAAAGCACTCCAAACATCAATGCCAAAAAACAAACAAATATTTCATTTTTTAAACACAGATTTTTTTTTTTTTGACAGGCAGAGTTAGACAGTGAGAGAGAGAGACAGAGAGAAAGGTCTTCCTTCCATTGGTTCACCTCCCAAATGGCCACTACGGCCAGCACACTGCCAGATCCAAAGCAAGGAGCTGGGTACTTCTTCCCAGTCTCCCATGTGGGTACAGGGCCCAAGCACTTGGGCCATCCTTCACTGCCTTCCCGGGCCACAGCAGAGAGCCGGATTGGAAGAGAAGCAACCGGGACAGAATCTGACGCCCCAAATGGGACTGGAACCCTGGGGTGCTGGTGTCGCAGACAGAGGATTACCCAAGTGAGCCACAGCACTGGCCAAGACTCCCTGTTTTTAAGATATAAATTATTCCCAAATTCATTTGTGTATTCAATGCATTCACAACAAAAATCTCAGAAAACCTTTTAGAAGAACTTGTCAAGATGATGTGAAGTTTTATATGGAATAGTCAAAAGCCAAGACAAGCTAAAGACATTTGAAAAGAATTACAAAGTGATCAGATTCACACAATGTGACTTCAAAGCATGCCATAAAAAGGATACACAAATCACAGCTTAAAAATAAATCTGGCTTTAAAGATGGATGTAATAATGTACTTACCTCAAAGCATTGTTGCATAAATTAAATGAGGTACTAGTACCAGCCTAGGTAAATGCTCAATACATGGTAGTTGTTGCCATCGATATTTGTTTGTGTTATAGAATCATGAAGGAAAAATTCCTGCTTACTTCCTGAGGCCTCTCCCACTCTGCTTTTGTCATCCCCACTAGCAAATGTTCAGGATTAAAATGAGTCATTTTATGTTGAACTTTAAGAGCTCTTCTTTTATTCTGAGGGCTCTCTACAGACCCAAATCTTCAATAGGTCTTGTACTCTGATACATCAGCCTCAAAAGGGGGCATCCCTTGTTTTACCTGTGGAGTTCAGCTGTGAAGGCTTAACTGGAGAGAGAGGCATGGCAGCACCCCAAGTTAGCAAGAGGGCTCTTATTAACAAGTAGGCAATTTCAGAGTTGAAACTAATTTCCTATAGAGAAGGCCAAGCTTCAGGTTCCCTTGTTTCATTGGCCTCTTTCAAAGTCTCTGGAAGGAACCCTCACAATGTGCTCACTTGACAACAGATAACGATAGAATTTATCAAAGTAAAATATAACCACAATTGTGTGAGACCACTGTCTCTTTCCACTTTGCCTTCTCTTTTATACTTCTCTTCCTTTCAGGTTAGGATTAGAGCAGCAACAGAATTTTCTTTTACTTTGTTATTTTTTTTTTTAAATTTATTTGTTTCCACATTTCTCCAAGAAAGAGTTGAATTGGAAACGCAATTCAGCTACTGCTAATCTGAGTCTGCCTGCCTTCCAGAGACATTCCTTTTTTTTTTAAAGATTTGTTTATTTTTCACTTGAGAGTCAGAGTTACAGAGAGAGAGAGGTTTTCCATCCGATGGTTCACCCCCCAACTGGCTGCAACAGCCGAAACCGCGATAATTCGAAGCCAGGAGTCAGGAGCCAGTAGCTTCCTCCGGGTCTCCCATGTGGGTTCAGGACCCCAAGGACTTGAGCCATCTTCTACTGCTATCCCAGGCCATGGCAAACAGCTGGATTGGAAGTGGAGCAGCCGGGACTAGAACCGGCTCCCCTATGGGATGCTGGCGCTTCAGGCCAGGATGTTAATCGGCTGTGACACAGCGCCAGCCCCTCCAGGGACATTCCTAACACCCACATTGTTCAATTATTTGGCAGCATCTTTGAAGGTGCTGGAATGGAGGTCATGTGACCTCTAGAGAGCCCAGCAATAAAAATTTGCATAGAGGCAGAGAAAGTTTGAAATATCTGGAGTTAGATGCTAGTCCATGATTCTTGTAAATATTAGGCATGTTAAATTCAAGGAGTAGAGGTGGAAAGGAGACTGTGTAGGTACCTACTCAAAGTGGAGGATCCATCCTATTGTGATATACTTGAAGTCTATATAGTTATAGCTCTCACCATTTAATTTTTAAAAAGACCTGGGTAAAATAGAATTTATTAGAATCCCTGTGTTTCTAGGCACACACCTGGAGCAGTATTGCAAAGAGTGGGTACACCTGTGGGTGATGTACATCCCAATCGTATTGAGTATATCTGGCATTTCTTATCCTGAGGAAGCCTGGCAGCTCCTGAAAGAACTGTGCGCAAAATTGCTGCAGAGATGAGTAAACAGCCCGAAGAAACAGGAATCCCAATGACAAAGCATTTATACATACTCATCAATGAGTCAATGCAGGCAGTATTTTATAGCATTCAGTCACATAGTTATCCAGCTTAATTTAATCTAGATGTTTTATTTTTTAAATTTTAAAAAACGATTTATTTATTTATTTGAAAGAGTTACACAGAGAGAAGAGAAGCAGAGAGAGAGAGAGAGAGAGAGAGAGAGAGAGAGAGAGATCTTTCCATCCAATGTTTCACTCCCCAGATGGCTGCAATAGCCGGAGCTGTGCTGATCCGAAACCAGGATCCAGGAGCTTAATCCCGGTCTCCCATGTGGGTGCAGGGCCCCAAGGACTTGGGCTGTCTTCTACTGCTTTCTCAGGCCATAGCAGAGAGCTGGACAGGAAGTGGAGTAGCCGGGTCTCGAACTGGCGCCCATATGGGATGCCAGCATTTCAGGCCAGGGCGTTAACCCACTGCACCACAGTGCCGGCCCCAATATAGAAGTTTTAAAATGCATACAAATTTCTCCTGTGTATGCCATAATTTCAATCAATTATATATTTATATTTTTCAGAATTAGTACCTTTATTATGAATTAATGCAAAGAGTAAAGATAATGTATGTCACTGTCACATTGTCATAGGCATATCAATCCTTCACAAAAAGCAACTACTAATTATTTCAATGCTGTGAATTTGGTGAAGTAAGTCACTTACAAGTAACAACTATTTATTATTTTAAAAATATTTATTTATTTATTTGTAAGGCAGGCTGATGAATGGGTTGGGGAGAGAGAGAGAGAGAGAGAGAGAGAGAGAGAATCTTCCATCCACTGAATCCACTGATACACTCCCCAAATGGTGGCAATGGCTGGGGCTGGTCCAAGACTATGCCAGGAGCCTGGAATTCCATCTGGGTCTCCCATGTGTGCATCAGGGGCCCAAGTATTTGAATCATCTTCCTCTGCCTTCTCAGGCACATTAGCATGGAGCTGCACAGGAAGTAGAGCAGCCAAAACTTGAATAATTGCACTGATATGGGCTGTTGGCATCACAGGCAGTGAGCTAACCCATTGTGCCACGATGCTGAATCCACACCTATTTATCCATAATAGTGTTGTCTAGTTGCCTTCTAATGATTTTGGGGCGGGCTTTCCTATGGGAGACAACGTGCACTCATTGGGCCTTTGATGGGCAGACATTTGTATGGAAAAATTCTTCCTATATCCATGGCAGTATCCTTGCTCTCAGACTTGCCTTGCCCTAAGTTTAGACCATGAACAGCCACTCATCTCTTATCACTGTAACCCAGGTTAACCAACTTGCTCTTGCCACATACATAAAAGAATTTATAAATGCATAGATAACTGCAGAAGTAGTTCCTCTTATTTTTTTGGAATGTAGGAAATATTCCAGGTGCCACTGTTATCAGAGGAAACCAAAATAAGAACATTGTTTCTCTCCCTGTTCTTCTTTTCTGGGAAGACCCTGGGTCAGCAAAGGAATGATATTTAATTGCTAATTCTTAGAATTCCAGATATTTGAGCATGGCAACATAATATAATGACCATGGAAAATAAATAGCTGCTGGGGGAGTAATAAAAAGAATGAGGGACATATTGTATATAACTATATTCCCTACGGTTTGGCTTTGAAGTATCTCAAAAGGATTTTTCATCCTCTACACACCATCTTCTATAAATAAATACAGTGCTTCAATAAGCAAAATATAGGTGGCAATGAATGTATTTTACTTCTGTTTTGTGACATAGTCATTCTGAAACTGGCTACATGTAGCTTTATAACCAAACAGAAAACTAAAAATAACTTAAATTGATCAAGTGTTATTGCTCCACTCTGGCCTTATAAGGTGTCCACTCAACTATCCTAAATCTGTAGCTTCATTCTTCCAGCTATCTCAGGATCACAAGATGGCTGCTTCGCTTCCAACATTACATTCCCTTTTCAGCAAGAATGAAGGGAATAATGAAGGGAAATATGAAATTCAAGTCAAATCTGTTATTGTGTGAAACATTGTTAAAATTTGTTTTAAAGATCTAATCTGCTTACCCATAGTCAGCCATCACTACGCTACATGTGGTATACTTGCCAGCTCATTAGCTTCAAGGGAGAGGGGAGTTGTAGTGTTTAGAAACATAGGTGAATATGCATGTATATGTTTTTAAGACCATAATGTTGCCATAAACAAAATCTGGCATTTTCTAAACAGAAGAGGACACAGGATCTTTAGAAACCAGTAGGGTCTGCCAGAATGGCAGTCTTCATGAAAGTCTTATTGAATAGGTGTTATTTCTAGGAATCACACACTCCACAGGAGCAGTTCAGTATTTCTTCAAATAACTTCTGAAAATTAAGTTTGCACCCAATAAGTCATATTTGAAGGGCAATTACTAGACAGCATGTCATCAACATGCTTCAGAGAAATACAGAGGAGGTATAAGCACCCTGCACAGGCTGAGATTTCTTTGTGCTTTACAATTTTCTTTCCATCCTACTAGGCACTCTCAGCCCCTCTAAATATCCCTTGTGGACTTCGCCCTTATTTCCTCTATTTCAAACATCTTTTTATCTAGTGTTTAAGCTGACCAGCTTATTTTCATTCAGATCTCAGCTCAAATGCCACATGCCTAGAAAGACCTTCCAGGGCTTCCTTGTCTTGGTATTGCCCATCCCTGAGTCATTTGCTACCATGTTCTCCCAGACTTTTTTTTTTTTCTGAAGAACTTTTACTATGCATTTTTATCTTACTTGTGTATTTACTTATCTGTCTTTGTGTCCATCAAAATGTAAGTTCCTTAGAAGAACTGATTTTTTTTTTCTTTTGTGTCCACTGACCTATGATCGTTATCATCTTTGCTGCATGGTATGTAGTAAACTCTGAATACCTGGTTATTTAATTTCTGAGAAATTATACTTCAGGGGCTGGCGCTGTAGCATAACAGATAAGGCCGCCGCCTGCAGTTGCAGCATCCCATGTGGGCGTCGACTGGAGTCCTGGCTGCTCCAAATCTGATCCAGCTCTCTGCTATGGCCTGGGAAAGCAGTAGAAGGTGGTTCAAGTCCTGGGGCCCCTGCACCCACGTGGGAGACCTGGAAGAAGCTCCTGGCTTCTGGCTTCATAAGATGCAGCTCCAGCCATTGCTGCCATTTGAGAGTGAACCAGCGGATGGAGGATCTCTCTCTGTCTCTCTCTCTTCTGCCTCTGCTTCTCTGTAGCTATGCTTTCAAATGGATAAATAAATCTTTAAAAAGAAAAGAAAAGGAAAAGAAAGTCTACTTGAGGAGACTGGGAACTTGTGGTAGTAAAGAGTGAGAGATGAGGTGCCATGCATGTTTCTTCTGGGCTCTGGTCAGTATCTACCCTCCTGTATGAAGTATGTGAGCTGGTAAGGGCTGGATTTGTGCTCCAGATAGTTGGGTCTACCAAACACAATAAAGGCAGGGAGTGAGTGCGAACAATCAACAGACTGAAGTCAAGCCACAGGGCCTTTGGCATAAGAGGGGTCTGGTTATTAATGTGTTTACATGGAATGGTGGGAAGAGAAAGCACAGAAAGCTTTGTGTCTCTTTGAAGTTTCAAGGCACTTATTGCA
Source organism: Sylvilagus floridanus (assembly GCA_949820135.1). Classification (NCBI taxonomy): domain Eukaryota; kingdom Metazoa; phylum Chordata; class Mammalia; order Lagomorpha; family Leporidae; genus Sylvilagus; species Sylvilagus floridanus. The sequence goes on along the minus strand of OX463225.1, from coordinate 74,595,730 downwards.
TAGACATCCGGCATGTCTGGAAAAAACGCATAGCTGAGCAGGAGGCACCAGTTCTTAAGACATGTGGGTGACATGAAGTATAGTTCTGAGAAAAGCTTAATTCAATCCAGAAAGCTCAGGAATGAGCCCTTCAGAAATATTTAATTCCATGGTTATGAGCATTTACTTGAGTTGAATCACAACTAAAATGTTTTCCCCTTGCATAAAGAGAAAAAGGACCTTGTGTTCTGATGCAACATTTTCTTGCCAAGCAATGAATTGTGACCCAGCATGTTATATTTTGCCTCCAGATGCTATGAGGTACAGCAGAAACTAGTGGCACTTCTGTAACAACACAAAAGGTGAAACATTTGACTTAAAAATCACACTTTCATTTACCTCAAATTTTGGACCCAAGTACTGCAAAAAAACTGTCCCTGTGTTCCTAATGTGGAGAATTATTTCAGTGATTATTGCATCGTCCTGTAGTAACACTTTTTTTTTTTAAGGTGAAACCACGTCCAATATTTTGTATGGAGACTTCCCTCTGGGTTGTGTGGACTATAATCTGAAGGTAATCCTTTGAAATAAAAACCTATAGAAAATGTTGTGATAGGACAAAGAGATAACGTGTGGCAGGAGAAATGAATTGAAAATGTTTATTTTTCTGATAAAATGGGAGTGCCTCTTCTTTCCCAGTGGTGGCATAGTGACTCACTTCAGTGAACTACATAATTCTCTCTGGAGCTTAATTAGGAACCTTGTAAACAGAGTGCAAGAGGCCAGAATGCATGTTGGATGATCACAGAAACGGCTTCCTATGCAAACAGGAACCCCCTCTGCATTCCCTTAGCATGGGAGTCTAGTGACTTTGTGCATGTTTTGCCCCACAGGGTTCAGAAAAGGCGACCTTCTGTTTCTGCAGAAGTATGATGAGGAATGTGGGCCTCATATAATTATAACAAAAGCATTCTTTCTTTACTCCCCAGATTTCAGAGACATAACAAACATGGATCCCTACTTTCCTACTAGCTGACCCGTAGACAGTGAATGACACGCTGCAATGACTGGTAGCCTAATCGGCTCAAAGGGTTAATGCAAGCTTCTCCCAGGATGGAGAACGACCTTGGTTCAATAAAGAAAGAGAACTAATAGGACATCAAGACAGAATCAAATCACCTGTTTCTTTGAAGAAAGGCATCTGTAAGCCCTCGGGCGGAGGGGGACAATGAAAAGTCTGGGGACCATGTTCAAGGGGTCATTGGATTTCATAGCTCTTGAGAAGATGAATCATTTTAAATGCTTACTTCACTGTGGGTCCCTTCTAGAAATATCTCCTTCAATTTTCTTTTTCCTTCCTTGGAACGTGCTTCTCTGCTGTCTACTAGGCCTCTGCTTCAGTTTTGGATCTGTCTTATCATGATGTGAATGTTTGCTGTGTTTATTTTTGTTGATAAATTCCCATTTGGGGAGATTTAGATTTAATGGAGGCTTATCTTCATTTTGAAACTGAGTTTGATTCACTTAAAAATCTGTTTTTTGGGGGTGTCTGCTTTGATCAATCACCAAGCTTGGAAATAAATGTGAACTGTTGAATAAGACAGTTTTATTCTTTGCCCTGCAGCTTACAGTCCAGTGGTTTCTTCAGTGGCATTGAAGGCAGAAATTATTGTTCTATAATATAGAAGATCTTAGCTCTCATGATAAGAAATCATTCCATAAAATAGAAGTGCATTTTGATAGTCAAGTAACAAGAAAAAATACAGTAAAAATACTTTAAGAGTCCAACTTTCTCATCAGATATGTCCACTTACATACTAATATTTATGTTCAATTAGATAGCTTGAATAATAGTACTTCAGTGAATGTAACCACACATAGAGTTGTTAGTTAAATTCTTTCAGTAAGCTCATCTTTTCAACTCACCACATCTACCATAACCTGAAATATTTCAGGAGATGTGTATTATATTTCAATATGAGAATGTTTTTTTGTTTTTTGAAATTTTTAAATTATCACATGAGGTAATGGAAATAACTGTGTTTTTCAATACTGGTTTGGGTTCTTCTCATTTCCTTAGTTCTTTAATTTTGTTTTTCTTCATGCAATTAATGAAGCTTGAGGAGGAAGAGGAAGGTTTTTAATGCCCTGTTACAATTACAACATATATATGATAATTTCATATTCTATTTCTCTCTCTATATATATATGTTATATATATATACATATATATATATATATATGTATATATATATATATATACATTTCCCATAATCACTCAAGGTGGAGGAAGGTTTTGTATCCCAAATAAGCTGCCCACATTTCTCATCATACTTCTGCAGAAACAGAAGGTCGCCTTTTCTGAACTCCATGGGGCAAAACATGTACAAAGTCACTAGACTCCCATGCTAAGGGAATGCAGAGGGGTTCCTGTTTGCATAGGAAGCCGTTTCTGTGATCATCCAACATGCATTCTGGCCTCTTGCACTCTGTTTACAAAAGGTTCCTAAGGTTCTCTGTTTACAAAAGGTTCCTAAGGTTCTGTTTACAAAAGGTTCCTTTCCTATGCCAAAGAAGACATAATGAAACAGCATATTTTAAATAGGTAGCACAGAAACCTCTAAAATGGGTGCATTCAGTGTAGGGTGGGTCCTTTCTCTTGACCATCACTGTGGGAAATGTTGCATCTAGTTGGAAGAATAAGCAAGGCCCTTAAGCATAAGATGGAATTTTGGTTAGGACAGTGTATATACATATATAGAATAGAAAGCAATCTAACTAGACTTCAAAGTAGCCTAAGCAGAGGATAAAATGATTTTTGAAAAAGTGAGCTAAAGTCTGATGGACAGGTCCTTACTTGTTGGCCAGGGGAAGCTTAGATTTGAACTTAACTTCATTGATGATAGGAAGTTTTTGAAGGTATCTAAAGTGAAATATGCTATAACCTGTGTTTTAGACAGCTGTTCTGTAAGCTGTGTGAAGAAGGAATCAGAGAAACAGTAGGGCAATGGTTTGAGTGTGCCTTCTAAGTAAGCATGTGTTGGAAACTGAATCCTCAGAGCCACAGTGTTAGCAGGTAGGGCCTAATGAGAGGAATTAGACCATTAAGCCTCCACTTGCAGGAAGGATTAATGTCACTCTTGCTTTTGTTATTGATAGGGTGTTTTCAGTTGGTTAAATATAAGTGAGTTTGATTATTTTTCTCCTCTTTCTCTGTCATCCCTCCACCCTTTTCTGCGTGGATGGATACAGAAAGAAGGGCGCTTGTCAGAATTTGGCAAATTAATATTGTATTCCCAAGCCTCCAGAATTGAGAGACATAAATTTCTTATTTCATGAATTACACCATCTCTGGTATGCTGTTATAACATTATAAAGCAGATTAAGACACACAGAAGGATAAGTTTAGGAGGTTAGTTGCATAAACACAATAACAATCATCATTTCTACCACCACTGAATAATATATTGGGTCAGAATTTTAATATACTGTTTTTTAAAATCTTCTTAACCATCTTAAAAGATAGATAGCGCCATCTCATTGGTTAAGAATATGGAGCTCAGTGACTTACTCATGACATATCCAGGTAGAATTTGCCTTGACTTACACAAGGTAAAGCTACTAAATATTCTATCCAGTGTTTGAGGGCACATTTATCTTGACTCTACAATTCATGGTAGAAAGCAGGACTGGGCTGCCCCTAAGGAAATGTGTGACCTTGAATATCTCTCTAAATTTGCTCAGTATTCAGTATCTCCATGTAATGAGATAAATCAAACTTCAATTCTACAATCTATATCCAAACATTTAATTTTAATTTCAGTCAGTGGCATGCATCCATTCTAAATGGCCAAGAATCAAATAGAGACCTATATAGAATTTCATCAAGACTTATTTTCTAACTGAACTAACTCTTTAAGCTGAGGTGAAATGAATTTGAGTAACTTTTAATAATATAATTCTTATAACTAAAATAATATTATGGGAACTGAACATTTATAAGTCATAAATTCTGTAGGAGTAAGATTATATTAAATCATAATTTGATAAGGGTTACATTTAAACGATCTAATCAATGCTATTTCACTTCCAGATATTTTAAGTTAAAAAGAAAAAAGTTTGAGGAAAAAATACAAAGGCCCTAAACCCCTTATTACTTCAGTTCAACAAGGAATCAAGAGTAGAGTTCATCAAAGAAATAATTGAAGACACCCTGGGAAGAGGGAACTGGGGTTTTCAAGTTTATCATAAATCATTCACTGCCTTTAGCAAAGCCTTGGTGGAACTTATGATATTATAATGAATATCATAATGTAATTTAACTTTTCACAAAGGACTTAATTTTGATTCTGATGGGAATTTTACCCAAGAAAGGACTGCATGACTGAGTCCTGAGAGACAGAGTCTGTTGATCATGGTATTGTTTTGCCTCTAGCCAAAAGGTGAGCTGCTGCTTTTGAACCCAAATGAGAAGAGTTTTTGAAAATCACCCCATCTGTTCGGTTCCTTTTATACCAAGCAGGGGTAAACCAAGTAGAGGACATGAAATCTATGCCTCTTCTGGAAAAAGGATAAATGGTAGATGGTACCTTTATTTGTATAGGGCTGAACTTAGAAATCACCCCTGAAATCTCTATCAAGTGTTTCTAAATGGTATAGGCGTGTGCATCAGTGATGGCTCAGTAGATCTAAACCTGTCTGAAAATCAGAGAAATTGGAAGATGTTTGTGCTCACTCACCTCCCGACAAAGGAAACAGTAACTAACACAGTGGGAGGCTACAGCTATCTTCTGACACATTATGTTTTCAGCCCCAAAATGTCACCTGAAACCGGAGGAATGGAGATGAATGAAAACCAGCAGTGGTCCTGAAACACGCAAACGAAGCAAAAGCCCCAGCTACAAAAAAACAGCCAGGTCCTTCAAAGCCCAACAAGCTGTTGACTCAAACCTTTGCAAAGTAGAAAGTGTGTATTCTTTAGTGAGGCCAAGGGTCTTCTAATTGACCAGGCAGGGCAACTCAAATCTCTAATTTGAGATGTAACTGCAATATGTGAATTCTTTGCCAGAAGCCCTTAGAGAGAAAAGCTACTGTAAACCTTAGAATGATTTTCCCTTTCTCCATCGTTTGAAAATGTAAAGACTCCGAAGTGTATAATGTTTGAAGAAAAGGAGACCCAGGAGCTTCCGGAATTCAAACTAATTCTGCCAGGGCTGATCCTACAAATTTTACATTGAGTGCCCTGTGGCACTAACAAAGTTATCCTTTAGAACTTGTGCAGGTTGAAGGCAGCTGATGAGTGAAGATGAATTATTAACTTTATAGTAATACCTTTCTCAGAATTTTTCTATGTCACTGTTTTTGGAGTCAACATGAACTTTTTAAGGCACAGATCTATGCTGTAATGAGTGAAATTAGAATTGAATGTTCATTAGAAACTAACAGTGGAAATGAGAGAAAGGAAGTGATCTTTCGTAACTTTTAACAACTCTTGTGTTATTTGAATCAACAGCATACTTTGAGACTTTCCCGAGAAAAGCTGCTATGACAATGAAAACAATATAACTGAGTTTAATGTGTGAGCCATATAGCAGAATTTCTCCATTTCTTATTCATTTCATATTTGCATTGATTATTTGCTTTGAATTGGCCTGGACTAAACACTTGGCAATCTTCTGGACAGGTACATTGAGTAACAATAGCCTCTGGCAAAATCTGAGAAAGATTGATCTTTGCCATTTTCATAATGTTAGTGTGGCTTTGAGTTAATAAAATCACCAAGTTTGTTTTGCGAAGTGAAAAAGGAGATACTAATGCCTTAAATGATTGCTTTATAATTGTCATTACTATTGTTTAAAATTCTTATTGTCTTTTCAGTAATAACTATTATGTTAGTTAACTTTTCATCACAATAGCAAATACCTGAATGGAACTGCTTAGGAATGAAGATTTATTTTAGCTATTGGTTTTGGAGGTTCCCTGTCCAAGATGAGCTGCTCCCTTAGTCTGGTATCTGATGTGAGCAGCCCACAGCTGAACAAATGCAGAGGAAGGGTCACATGGCCAGAGATGGAGATAGACAAGAAGCACACTTATTCTCATTCTTTCCTAATAATGTTACCATGATTGGATCACAAGGACCTCACCCTCACAACCTAAATTAATCTGATCACTTTCCAAGGCTCCACCTTTGGCCACTACATTTGGATTAAGCTCTGTCTTTAATCCATTAATATAACACTCTGCAGATCAAGCCCTTAACACTTGGGCCTTTAGGAAACACCCAAACTATTATTCAAAAACATACTCACAGGCACTCAATCAAACTGAATTCACATTTTGAAAATTATATAGATAACTTGCTTAATTAGGGAGGCAGCACTTGAAGTCAGATGACTGGTTTCAAAGGAGAGGGGTAGTAGGGACTTTTCATGAACTATTTGTTGGGTTGCCCATGCTCTCATTTAAAAGTGAGTACTACATTTAGAGCTTAGAGTACGTAGAAGCAACATTTTAGGAATTTCTTATATTTATAAAATGTATATTTACGGATAGGCCATTTTTGTCTTTTAGCATAAATTCTTAGATCTTTCTCTTCCAAAGATCTGAGATTTCATTTAAAAACATTTCAGCTCTGTGGTGGAATTTGGATGCTGGTGAAATATATGCTGACAGCAATATATGCTGACATTTTAGCTCACATGAAGCATTAGCATTGGACTAAATAGATTCCATTGCTCCTCATCACTAACTTACAGTTCATAATTGAACAAAAAAAAATGGACCTTCTCTGATTTTTTTTTTTAGCACTTAGAGCTGTCAGAACTCAATAACTGTCCCTTGATTAATAATAAAATGATTCCCCTCAAAAATGAAATTATCTGACTTTATTTTCCCAAATACTTGAAATCCTTCCGGCAGGAAACCCAACATGATACATAAAGCACTAAACTGAAATGCATACAAAACATTACACATTTGCAACTTCCCTTTAAACACTACAAACGGTGTTTTAGTCCTGTAGGCATTATTTCCTGATATTTTAGCAGTGGTAGCCAAAATATATTATTGGAGAAATGTGCTGGAAAAGGAAAGAGAACAAGATTTTGGGCTATTAAGTTATATTAACAGCTTTCTCTAGCTTTATTTAAAAAAATTGATGCAATAAATGTCATTTTAAATATTTTATCATACATTTAATCTGGTAGAGTAGGGTTTGACAATTTATTCTTAGCATAATGTTTCTTAATGAGGTTTTTCATACATGAAATTCATTAGTGCTTAGTCCAAAGAAAAATAAGGGAATTTAAACCCTCAGTGCTGAGTTTATGACTTTTTGGTATTCTAAAGTAAATAACTATGGTTTTTCACACAAATAGATTCTGTATGTATTGGGAAAATGTAAACTGTTTAATTTTCCTAATTTTAATTTGCAACATTATTCGTGCTAATTACATTTATATGTAAAAGATCATTCTTCAAATTTTAATCATGTAAATTACGGGTTTATGATAAATTTCAGCCCCTTTATTTTGTAATTTCAAATGTTTGAAGGTAATTTAAAATGACTAATAGCTTGATTGATGGATTGATACATTCACTCAGAGATGTTCATTGCATGCCTAATTTTTGCCAAGCACTAATAAATATGCTGGTTATACAATGGTGAAAAGCACAATTCTTGCCCACTAGCAGTGTGGCTGTCTTGCAGAATGATGGAAGGGCATATTAAAGGCTGGGTTAAGGTATGAGTTTAGGGATTACATGATGTAGGGTCAGAGTTCTCTTCTTCTCAACATATAGGAGAAACAAATTAATTGTCAATACTTGGTATTATTACCCTCAAATCCATAATACATGGGTTAGGGCCAAGAAGTAGAAGGTTTGGTCCCTCTGTTATCACTCAGGCTGATACACCTGTGCAGGTTGGGCTGCTTCTCCCTGCAATTTAGGTTCTATCGGATCTGGAGTTCATTTCTGCCAGGGTAAGAAGACACTTCGCTAAAGGGCACAGCAATTATTTTCCAACTTTTTATTGTTATTGAGAATTTGTTTATTATTATAAAAAGAGTCTATTTTCCAACCTTAAAACTATGATTGTTGCTTTGTTGTTTTGGGCTTCTCTCACGAGTGGCCCCAAAGGCAGAGAGGGAAATTATCCTGCTGATGGGGCTAAGTGACCCTGATTGCTATGATGGTCTGTGGTTCCTACAGCAAAGTGATGCCATGGAAGATGAGATTTAGAACCCAGGCACTCCCCTTGGAGATGAATGTCTGGGTCATCTCTCTAGACAAATGAATTTAGACCTACTGGAGTAGTGAATAAGAGTGGGGGAAACATAGATTGAGGGTGGGTGGAATAAAAAGATGCTTAAAATCAGTTATGACCTGAAGACACGTTGCAGCAGCTTGGATTCCAGCTTTTCCCACTTTTCTACATTGAATTTATTGTAGAAAGTGCTGCTGGCCACTACTTTGAAGTCGCAGTAACTCAACAGGTGGATTCTATTAGAAAACACTTATGTCTTTCCTCACATGCTGTTAGTTGATCTTTATAGTTTAGCCATCGATACTGCAAGTATCTGGTTGCAAAACTAATAATGTAGCACTTTTTAAAATACAACTTTTTAATGTAATTACTTATATTTATTAATTAATTTATTTTTATTTTCTTGGAGAGAGAGAGAGAGAGAGAGAGAGAAACATTTCATCTACTGGCTCACTCCCTAAACACCCACAATAGTCAGAGCTGGGCCAGGCCACAGATCCTGAACTCTCAACCCACAGGTCCAGAACTCAGTCCGACTCTTTCACTTGAGTGACAAGGTCCAAGTGCTTGAGCCATCATTTATTGCTCCAGAGAGTAAGCATCAGCAGGAATGTTGAATCAGAAGTGAAGCCAGGACTTGAATCCATGCACACTGATATGGTGTATAGATGTAAGTGGTGTCTTAACTGCAGCATGAAAGCTCATCCTCCAACTAGCACTTTGCCCTAACTTTTTCCCTAAGATTACTTTGAGTAGAACACTTGTGAGAACCTACCCAGTCAATCTGAATCTACTAATCACATCCATGGATTAAATATTAAAGAATGAGAGACAGGAGACTATGATACCAGTGGACAATTCTGATATGTATTATACAAAGCTCCTTAGGAGGTCCCTAAATACACTGGACCCTAACTATCAACATTGGCCACCACTTTTATAATACAGTTAGATCAGTTTTTCTTTTTCTCTCTTTTCACTATTTCCAATCTTTCACTTTTGTTCCTTTACTTATATAAAGAACTACCTACATCTAAACTGTTGTATCAAGCTCCTTTTTTTGCAGGGGGTAGGTATTAGAAGAAGTGGAACAAGGAGACAATGTAGGAGACAATAGAGAAATCGTTTAAGTAGAACTAAAGTGGAGAATGGGGTTATAGGAATATCAAGAAGGAGAGGAAATCAGTGACATATGAGTAGAGATCTAAGGAAACAGAATGAACTATGTGGATATCCAGTGGAAGAACATTGCAGAAAAATGGAACCATAAGGCTATAGATCTTGTGGAAGTTTGCCTGGAACATTTGAGGAGCAATAGGGCATCCATTGTGGCTGAATGAATGGGGAAGAGAGTAGGAAGTTAAGCTTATAGAGGCAATTGGGGCTAATGGAATGGTGGCTTTTAATGTCTGTGTCAGGAAGTTTCACATCTCTGGGCTCTGATTTGTAAGTGGAGCTAATAATGATGGCCTTACATGGTATCAGAAAGTGTTCCTAGGCTTAATAAGCCTTCTTATCTATTTTTTCTATCTATCATCATGTTGGACCTCTCAGTTGCAGAGATGCCCACTTGCTCGGGAGGACGCCCAAAGATCCAGACTCCAGACGAGTTGATGCAAAAAGCACGAGGTTTTTATTGAATGTTTGCGCAAACGGGCCCCCACCTCAGGCGGTGAAGAGCCCTGAGCGGCAGTTTCACACAGCTTATATAGGCAACAGATTAGTATATTTCTAGGCGGGGAATGCTGAGTTGTTACATGATTGGTCAGTTCAGAGGGACCATTAGCTTATGGGAGAGTGCTGATGAAGAATGCTGAGGGAGAGTACTAAGGGAGAGTGCTGAGGTGGCACGGGATTGGCCGGTCGCAGTGACATCATAAGAGCGCGCCCAGAAACTCTCTAAAGGGAGGGGCAGCTTTGCTCTGGGTTCACCTAGAGTTCACCCAGAGAAGGGAGGGGCAGCTCCGCTCTGGGCATGCTCAGAGGCTTCCCGAAGGGGAGGGGCGGCTCCGCTCTGGGCGCAGTCCCTCCGCACCGGCGCCTGTGGCCTTGCGGGGTGCCCTGATGAGAGGCCCGACCTGCTCCGGCGCCTGAGGAGACCCAACAATCACCCGCGGCTGGGGCATCCCGAGGACGACTCGGGGGCGGGGAGACCCCTCGGCTGCCGGCCAAGGGCGAGGAGTCTGGTCCGGGGTGGCTGGGCCCGTGCAGACTCCATGATCACGCGGGGCCGGAGCATTCCCACGGCAACCCGCGGCCGCGGAGCCCCGACGACAACCCGGGGCTGAGGTGGCCCCACCACTCCAGAGCGGCCCTGCCACACAGGGTCAGTGTGGGCCGGGATGATGCTGCCACTGCCCACGGGCCACTAGACAAGGGGGGGAGGGGCCCGGGGCACCTCTCCCAGTAAGGGTCCTTCAATCATCTGTCAAATCTATATTTCTTAATTTTCTATTTCTCTTCTATCTCCTCTTCCAGCACAACATTTGGTAAAACAGGTGGCTGTGACCTTTGGCACATGGGCAGCAATGTAAAGAAACTGGAGAGCTGAGAGCCTCCGCATGATGGAGCTCATAGCTGTGTATATACCACATTACATCCTTTGCCCCTTTTCCACATCCTGTGTCTGTCTCTGCAGCAATGTCAGCCTTGGCCTGAAATCATTGTGCTGCAAGGGAAACTTACATCCTAATTGCTCAGAGGACATACCTTTAATGATGAACTTTGTCCAAGAGGCTGTAAACCAGGGGGCACCTTAACGGCTTGTATTATTAGTAGAGGAAGGCTCTTAGTTTGTTGAATCTTGTCTTATGTTATTTTCATTTAGTTTTTCATGAAGAATATGAGTTACTGCAAATGGAAAATATAAGGTAACCATGAGTAACTCAACTCTTCAGAATCTGTATGAATTACATGACACGTGGAACAACTGATTTTATAATCCGTTATGAACTATTTCCTATTCCATATTTTCTGTCACTCAAAATTCTGATCATTTTGTGTCTGGTGACTTCACTTCTGCATGATACCAAAAATTCAGTTCATATAAGTTCATATAAGTCTGTCTCTATGAAATCCATTCATTAATTTATTTTCCAGGTAATGTTTAATTTTATAGGGTTATAAATATGTTACAGTTGTGATTTGGAATATATTAACACCATGTCTCCCTTCTCCACAATTTTTTTCCTTACATTTTCCCTAAGGTACTTTGGGCCTCTTATTCTTTATTTCAACAAGTATCTAAGTATGCCTGGTATAGTGTCATCCTGGACATACAATAGCATACGAGATTTGCATTTTCTTGAAAGTGAAAGTCTTGGGAGAAAACATGGTTGTGAGCATTGTCTCTGGCAAAGGGAACACACAGGGATGCAAGGAGCTGATAACAGAAGACCCAGCAGGGCATGGAGAGTTCTGTGAGTCTCTGTGTTCTATTCCTCATTTGTCACTTACCTTGTCGTTTAGAGTCTGCTACAGATAATTGGACAAAGTTAAAAATTCAGACCTGAAGAAAACATACCTTATCTGCTGAAACAAGGACACATGCCCGTGGCAGTACCTGGGGATAAGGTTCCATAGACTGCTCTATTGGAGGCCCAATTATGCAGTTGGGTTCAATTGGGAAATAAGCTAATAGATAATTTCCAAATAATTCCTTTGTGTTATCCTTCTATTCCCCTCTATATCCCAACCCCAAACAAAACCAAACGAAAGAAATTATGGGACATGTACTCTATAGAATTCTATACAGCAGTCAAAAACAATGAAATCCGGTCATTTGCAACAAGATGGAGGAATCTGGAAAACATCATTCTGAGTGAATTAAGCCAGTCCCAAAGGGACAAATATCATATGTTCCCCCTGATTAGCGACAACTAACTGAGCACCAAAAGGGAAACCTGTTGAAGTGAAAGGGACACTATGAGAAACAGTGACTTGATCAGCTCTTGTGCTGACTGTTGTTGTACAATGTAATACTTTATCCATTTTAGTATTTTTTTATTCTAGTACTAGTGGTTGAACTCTGTAATTAACACACAATTATTCTTAGGTGTCTAAATTTTAACTGAAAAGTGATCCCTGTGAAATATAAGAGTGGAAATAAGGGGGGGGGTGTACAATTTGGGACATGCTCAGTCGGACTTGTTCCAAATGATGGAGTTAGAATCATGCCAGGGGATTCCAATACAATCCCATCAAGATGGCATGTACCAATGCCATCTCACTAGTCCAAGTGATCAATTTCAGTTCACAATTGATCACACTGATAGGTCTAAGAGTCAAAGGGATCACACAAACAAGACTAGTGTCTGCTAATACTAACTAATAGAATCAAAAAGGGAGAGAATGATCCAACATGGGAAGCCAGGTACACAGCAGACTCATAGAATGGCAGATGTCCTAAATAGCACTCTGTCCTCAGAATCAGCCCTTAAGGCATTCGGATCTGGCTCAAGATCCCATGAGAGTATTTTAGGCATGGAAAGCCAAGACACTCTGGACAAAACAGAAAACCTAAATGAAAGATCTCTGCAAGTGAGATCCCAGAAAGAACGGGGCCATCAAAGAAGGAGGTACCTTTCTCTGAAGGGAGGAGAGAACTTCCACTTTGTCTATGACCCTGTCGGAATAAGATCGAAGTCAACAAACCCTAAAGGCTTCCATAGCCTTGGCAACTCATGACTAGAGCCTAGGGAGATTACTGACGACATAAACAAGAGTGTCAAGTTGTTAAATCAACATCAGGAGTCACTGTGTACTTACGTCTCATGAGGGATCTGTCCTTAATGTGAAGTAATGCTATAACTAGTACTGAAACAGTATTTTTACACTTTGTGTTTCTGTGTGGGTGCTAACTGATGAAATCTTGACTTAGTATATACTGAATCGATCTTCTGTAAATAAAGATAATTGAAAATGATTAAAAAACTTGGTGTTAAATTGGAAATTGCATAGATAATTAATCAATTTAAAAAATATATCATGTGGGATCTCTGTCCTTAATGTGCTATACATTGTGAATTAATACTATAACTAGTGCTCCAATAGTATTTTTCACTTTGTGTTGCTATGTGAGGGCAAACTGTTGAAATCTTTACGTAATATGTACTAAACTGATCTTCTGTATATAAAGAGAATTGAAAAGGAATCTCGATGTGAATGGAAGGGGAGAGGGAGCGGGAAAGGGGAGGGTTGCGGGTGGGAGGGAAGTTATGGGTGGAGAGCCATTGTAATCCATCAGCTGTACTTTGGAAATTTATATTCTTTAAATAAAAGCTTAAAAAAAAACAAACGAAATAAACAGCTTCTTAAAGAAATTAGTCTCCTATTTCGTGACACCTCAAGAGGTTTGTCTGCTGACAGAACTCCAATATTGTGCATAAAATTACAAGCAGAAAATGAAGCCCAAGTTACAAAATAGTTATGATAGTATAAATATTTCAAATATCAGACTCACACGAACCATGCCAAGACCAGAAGTTCCAAAGATGAGATCTGCAGCATACGAGAATCTAACCTAAGGACAAACACAAAACAGGTCCTTAAAAGAAACTCTGAAGTTAGAGAATGTTTAGAGTTTCAAGTATAAATTTATTCTGTATACCAAAGAAAGCAAAAATATGTTCTTATATTTGACTGATGTTACATATTTATGATGCTATAAAAAGACCAAAAGAATTTGAAAATGACTTTTTGAATCTCAACAGAATTGGATCAAATTTTATACATTCAAGACCTTTAAAAATAAATTAAGGGAAGTGAAGATTTGACTACCATTTTTCTAATTTGTAAATTAATCATTGTACTTATCAGATAATTTAGATTCCAAAGTAGAATTTTTTTAAAAAAATGAATTTAAATATATTCACTAGAATAGTATATTCCATGGTTTTGGAGGATGAATGAATTATTTATTTGTTTAAAAATAAATATATCCGGGCTGGCGTTGTGGTGTAGCGCGTGGGGCCGTTGCCTGCAATGCAGGAATCTCATATAGGCACTGGTTTGATTTCTGGCTGCTCCACTTCCAACCAGCTCCCTGCTATGGACTGGGAAAGCAGTAGAAGATGGCCAAATCCTTGGGCCTCTGGAAGAATCTCCTGGCTCCTGGCTTCGTATCAGCCCAGCTCCAGCGGTTGTGGCCATCTGGAGAGTGAACCAGTAGATGGAAGATCTCTCTTTCTCTCTCTCTCTGTCTCTGCCTCTCTGTAACTCAGCCTTTCAAATAAATAAATAAATACATCCCCTGTACCATTTCTCTTCTCTTCTTTAATACCATTAATTCTTTTCTTCACTTGATTTCTAGGACACAATACTTTCCTAGATTCTCTTCTTCCTTGCTTATCATTTCTACTTAGTCTCTTTTGTTAGGGTCTCTTTGTTTCTCTGAACTACAAAAAATGAGTGCCCAAGAAGTGAGTCTTTGGAGTTCTGTATTTGCACTCACAATTTCAAAATTCCAATACTAAAGATGACTCTGGTGAAGAATTCCTTAACCTACTGATTCCCATATCAATTTCATAATCAAGCTCTCCTCCTGTGTGGGTAGTGTTCCAATCTCCTGATCTGTCTGCCTCCATAAAATCTGCTGTTTCCAAAGTTTCCACTTAATAAAGGCAACTCTGTTCTTACATTTACTCAGATTAAAAACTAAAAAAACAAACAAACAAAACTGTACCATTGTTTGTTTATTTTCATTCTGTTTAAAATGCAGAGAGACAAATAGAGAGATGTTTCATCTGCTATTCCAATTCTCAAATGCCCACAACAGCCAGAGCTGTGCCAGGTGATCTGAGTGAGGAGGACTAAAGCACTTAATCCTTAACCTGCTGCTTCCCAGGGGGTGGTACATTAGCAAGAAGCTGAATCAGAACTGGAGGGACCAAGCTGAATCCAGCACTCTAAATTGTGAGCATCCCAAGTGTCATCTCAACTGCTGCACTAAATGCTTGTCACCATTCTTAACAGAATTACACAGAAATCTTTCACATTTTTAAAAAATCCAATTTGTTGTCAAATCTGGTTTCCTCCAATTTATAAATATAAGGGATCTTTCAAAGTTCATGGAGAATGCTTATTATGAAAATACTATGCACAAATTTCAATTTTTTTCACCCAAAGTAAACACATTTAATTACATTTTCCATGAATTTTTATAAGTACCCTCATATATACAGAATCTCATCCCTTCCATACTGCCTTCACTGATAATATGACTTTCCATCATCTCTCATGTGGATTATGTGACTGGTTTCTTATCTAGTCTCTGCTTTCATTTTTTCTCCTGATAGTCTATCCTCTAGGTAGCTGGAATCCTCCCTTCTAAGCCATAAATTAGATATGATCACCCTCTGCTTAGAATCTTTTGGTGGCTGCCTGTTTGACTCAAGGTAAAAGCCATTCAGTAGATCCCCACTTCATCTACTTAGACCTCATCATCAATGACCATTGCCACTCTATGACCTCTTCAACTTCTAATTTGCTATCCTGGTTCACACTCCCTCAGGCACATCCCCCCCCCAACATAACACAATGTTTTTCTATCGCTCCAGGGAGGCTCTTCTCCAGCATATTCTGTACTTGCTTTGGCCTCCACCTGGGACATCCTCTCCAGCCCCCAACTGTTGCGGTTGTTCCTTTACTTCCTTCAGGGACTTTTGCCCAAATGTGAACTTTTTAGAGAGGCTCTCCTTAGTCATTCTCTTCTTTTATATTTTTCCCCATCACAGTTATACTCAGTTTGAAGGGAGCTCATGGAAGATGAAATGAAAGATAAATTTATTTTGAAGCAAAAGATTTTTTGAAATCCAAACATAATTTTTCCATAATATTTATTTTCCATGAACTAGTTGAAGTACTCTTGTATGTGTACAAAATCTGTATCTCCATACTTCATGTAAACTCCATTGGACAGATATTTTTAGTGGTTTCATTCATTGTTGTTTTCTATAGTCCTAATTATGGTTTCTTTTTTTAACTTTTATTTAGTAAATATAAATTTCCAAAGTAGAGTTTATGGATTACAATGGCTCCCCCCCATAACTTCCCTCCCACGTGCACCCCTCCCATCTCCCACTCCCTCTCCCATTCCATTCACATCAAGGTTCATCTTCAATCATCTTTATATACAGAAGATCAATTTAGTATATATTAAGTAAAGATTTCATCAGTTTGCAACCACACAGAAACACAAAGTGTAAAATACTGTTTCATTACTAGTTATAGCATTAGGGGGCCGGTGCTGTGGCATAGTGGGTAAAGTTGCCACCTGCAGTGCTGGCATCCATAAGGGTACTGGTTTGAGTCCTGGCTGCTCCACTTCCAATCCAGCTCTCTGCTATCGCCTGGGAAAGCAGTAGAAGTTGGTCCTAGTCCTTGAGACCCTGCACCCACGAAAAAAGCTTTTGGCTCCTGGCTTTGGATCAGCCCAGCCCTGGCCATTGTAGCCAACTGGGGAGTGAACCAGCTAATTATGGTTTCTAATTACAAAGAACAGTGACAAATATGCACACTCTGAGAAGTACACACATTACACACTCAATAACTGGGTGAATTGTGTGACAAGGTGCACATTTCATGTGGACTCGGCTTTGGAACAGATCATGGACAGTTATGGTTCATAACTGATGATGACTTTTACTTACCTGAAGTTGTTGAAGAGTTTAAAGTTGTAACATTTAACCAATCAGGAAAAAATATGAAAATTATTTCTTTGGAAATATTGAGGCTTAACATACTTGCTACATATGTTAACATGTGACTATCAATAGTTTTTGATGTGTTATAAACCATCACACACACACAAAACAAAAAAAAACTTGAGAAAATGGAAGCAACTTGTCTTAATCAGAGTTGGTAGCTGACTATCACTGAAGACAATTTTATAATGCACAATAAAACATGAGTTCTCATGACCATTAAATATCCTTCTGATTCCTAGGGTATGACAAATAGAATCAGACCAGATATCATGGCATCCATGCAAAATTCATTAAAGGTGTCTTTGGAGGAGGACTGGTGGTTCTTTTAAATTCAAGTTTGCAAAACAAAAAATAAAAATGGAATCTTAATATTACATTTAACTGGCTGACATTCCTTTTTTTAATAAAATATGATTTCAAGTGTCACAATACGATATTCATTGTCAAATACAACAGTGGTTTGTATACAGGAAATAAGTAGAGATGTACACACTGTACATCCATGTCCAAATCAATCTTGTGGAT
The DNA here is from genome assembly GCA_949820135.1 of Sylvilagus floridanus. Lineage (NCBI taxonomy): Eukaryota > Metazoa > Chordata > Mammalia > Lagomorpha > Leporidae > Sylvilagus > Sylvilagus floridanus. The sequence goes on along the minus strand of OX463225.1, from coordinate 74,578,252 downwards.
TTGTGCATATATACAAATGCTCATGACTTTGAACTTTGCCTTCCTGGTAATAATATTCTTTGGAATTTAGGAGTGTTTGTTTATGATTTAGGAATATAGTGTTCATTTTTTCCTGAAACGAATGGGACTTATTAGTAATGGCATCGTCTTATTGTGAACACACACATTTCTCAATAAATTCACAGCTTGGTGCTTTGGATAAAAGGAAATGCCATTGAAAGGACAGAGCCTGCAAATATGATGCAGAGAAACAGCAGTGAGGAAATTATTGAAAATGAAATTCATCCCACCGCTAGTTGAACAGCATTATCGATTGCATTCTGGGGGCTAATTTCACCTGCTAGTGAGGATGTCCCTAAAAACTACTAAAGTTTTAAACTCAGATTTTATGTTTCCCAAATTTAAATGATAGAGATTTGACTGCTCTTACCCACATTTTTCTGCATGCTTAACTTATGTAAAATCTTTGTTAGGCTGGTTGCAGCCTGAAGCCCTCCAATGCTAGATAAAGTTAAACTGCCATGGAGTGATAATTGCTTTGAAATTGAACAATAGGCCACTCTGTCCATACAGTGTATCATCAGAAAAATCTTTCAAAGGGAATACTGAAACTAAGAGAAGCACAGATGATCTTGGCTGTGGAAATCTTAGGATATCAACTTCAATCAAAGGGAATAGGACCTGCTCAAAAACAGTCATCTCCACACACACGCTGCAGCCTGAAGTTAGACCTGCATAATCACAGGCGGTCCCTGTCAAGTCAATGGAAGGCTCCCCTTAAAGCAGGAATGCACACGTGGCTCCCGAGGCGGTGCACTTGGATGATTTGTGGCATAGGATGAGAAATCGCTTGAACTTGTTTGAAAGGAAAGAGCAAGATACTTTAGAAAAAGAACACAAAATCCCATGTGATCTTGATTCTTGGAAACACCTATTTTCTTAGTCAATGTAAAGCATGGAGGAGTGCATCTTGTATTATTTATTCCCGGCTGGGAGTGTATGTCAGGGTGGAAGGGCTTTTTTTTGTGCTGGCATAACGGATTGGAATGAGACAAACAGAGCAACACAAACATTCCTTTGTTTGCCTCTGTAGGCAGAGGGACTGGAGACAAAAGCACTAGAATGCTGGAGAAGCATTTTTTACAGAAACACTGGTGAGAACTACCAAATGCTACCCTTCCCTTTCCCCAGCTTTTCCCCCATGCTCTCTCCCATTTATTTGGAACTGATACATAGGTAAATCTAAAGTACAAAAAATAATAGAAAGGTGATGTGCCAACCCAGAAGAACATTCTTACCACATTTTCAAAATGAGAACCTACTCGGATCCCCCTTCATCACCATGCCTACACCCTCAATTAAAACAATGCCCCTGATAGTAGGCAGTATAATCTGCATTTTATTTCACTCATGAGCAAAATAACAAGTTACTCAGGCCTGAGGCACTCATGAGTGATATGGGGCGTGTAATATCCTTTCCATTGAGTTTCCTATTATTAAGCTTGAAATAAGGAGTTCAGAATTAACTGTGACAATGATTTTATCTAGTGTTGGCATCACCATTAGCTTTTGTAGTTTACTGCTAATAAAACTTTAAATTTGCTATTACTTCTAATAACCTTCTTGCCACCTTAGCTGTAGAAATTAGACAAAGAACCCTGCTGACATGTGGCTAGTGACATTTTCTGGAAGTGTAGAAAACTCCGATGACAACAGTGACTGTTATTTACCAAACTATAATAAAGCCAGGCCTTGCTGGCCTTGGGCAGCCTAATTTAAAGCACCTGTTTCTGAGGCTTGACGGGGCTTGTAAAAGAACAAAGCATAAAATTTTGGTTTCTGTTTTTGTTGTTCCAAGCACCAGAGCTTTATTTCACTGCAGTCTAGTAAATTCTAAATTGGGAAAAATAATTTGTGATGAGGCCTACATGAGTGAAATGAAATATGCAAGCAAGTCATTGTTTGGTTATCCAGGAACTCAATGTTTTTATTTGCTGCATTAAAAGAACAGCCAATGATAGATACATCTGTGGGCTTGATCACTTTGTATTGAATCTCTGGTTTCATTCAATCCCTCCTCTAGGATGCTGAATATTTCCCTTCCCCAATTCACAGCCCTAATTGTAGAGTTATGAATGCTCTCATTTTCCCATACTGTTAGCAGAATTAATGTACATCTGGACGTTATGACTTCTGATCAAAGCTCAGGTCTATCTGGTAACCTTGTCACAACTCAAAATAACAAATAAGGGACCTAAGGGACCTAAGTCTACAGAGAGAGATAACAATGATCTAGAAAATATTTCTAATGCATTGCTATTTTTTATGTTGAAAATAATGGGTCAGTCTCAGGACTTTTATTCGTGAATCTGTGTGTTACATCCAGTTAGGATTCTATCTGGTTTATAAAGCTTTTTTCTCACAAATTTTCATCCCTGTGACATTTCAAGGTTTGTAATTTACTTTTACTGAGTAATATGGTTATTTGCTGAAAGTCTGAATTCCAGATAATTGGGGGATCAAAGTGAAGATGGTCAGTTTCTCAAATATGTCTTCAGCAATGATTTTTTTTTTATTCTGACTTTTTAGACATCCCTCCTCTCATTTACGTAATTGAATTTTATTAAGAAATGTGCAGCAAAGAGGGAGAGATTTTCCCTCAAGACACTAAGTGAAGCACGTTTTCTTAGCTGGAAAGTGTGCAGTTTTGGCAAAACTCTGAACAAGGCTGGCTGTAAGTGGCCTCATAGAAGTAAAAAAGCTCTGGAGAATTCCTAAGCTGTGAACGAGTTGTTTAGAATTGGAGAAATGAGCTCAGAGCTTTCTCAGCCTTTACAGAGTGGATTATGGCAGCATCCTATGGTGGCACTTTCTTTCTCAAGTAACTTCAGGCTTATTGTCCACCCCTGGAGCACCGTAATCGCTTCCTTAGTGATTGTCACTTTCTCTTTCCTCTTCATCCTCATTCTCTCTCAGCTCAGCACTCCCTGAAGACCTTGAGTTTTTGCTACTGCTGTTTCTGGGCCAGCCTTCTTGAACCAGATAAGGGGGTATATGGTTGCCAACACCGGGCCTAATAGTCTGGAAAATGGGGGTGGGAAATGACTTGGAGGCCAAGTGCTAAAGGAAGCTTTGGGAACTGTGCAAGATATCAAATGGTATTACTGTTATGACTTTCTTGGTGACCCAGGAAGTATTCCTTCTGGCTTTCGTTAAATTTCCAGTTCGCTCTCAAGTCTAGGAAATGTTATCTTGGCATTGTGAGCCAGAAAAGAATGGTATCTTTCCTTTAATGAGCCAGGACTTCATTCCCTGTGAATGTGAACTATTCTTCTCACATCTGGGATTCATCTGTTCAACCACAAAATGTCGGCTAAGAAAGAATTTAGTAGAGAAAGTGATATTCAAGGCCAGCTCATTTTGAGTTGGCTGGGAACTTGATTATAAAAGAGAAAATGACTGAAAATCAGGTGAAAATTACTGATGGCCACATAATGAAAAAGAAAGCCCAGAGCTGCTGACCTACAAGGCTTAGCCTCCCACTAACACAATTGATTTCTCCTCATTTCAGGGCTCTGCCCCAAGCCCCTGCCTTCAGTCCAAGCACCATTTTTATCCTCTAAGTTATGGACATGAGATTTGGGAAAGAATAGGGTCTTCTGCTTTAACATTCGAAGAGCCTTGCTCCAAGATGAGATTCCAGATTCCCAGGTGACCCTTGCTTGAAAATGTTAGACTCCAGAACTAGCTACACTGTAGAACTAGCAAAAGTTTGGGCCGGTACTGTGGCACAGTGGGTTAAAGTCCTGGCCTAAAGCACCGGCATCCCATAGGGGCACTAGTTTTAGCCCCAGCTGCTCCTTTTCCAATCCAGCCCTTCTATGGCCTGGGAAAGCAGTAGAAGATGGCTCAAGTCCTGGGGCCCCTGCACCCACAGGGGAGACCTGGAAGAAGCTCCTGGATCCTGGCTTTGGATTGGCGCAGCTTCGGCCATTGCAGCTATCTGGGGAGTGAACCAGCAGATGGAAGACCTCTCTCTCTCTCTCTCTCTCTGTCTCTACCTCTCTCTGTAACTCTGTCTTTCAAATAAATAAAATAAATCTTAAAAAAAATAATTAGAAAAAGTTGTCACAAAATATGACATTCCTATGAAATTCTGAAATATCAAAATAACTCATTTCAACAGGGCTTTAGAAAATATGATTATAAGTTATTTTTGTAAAATATGCTGTTGTATTAATTTCCTTTGGATAACTATGAATAATGCATTTATGTTGATATTTTATTTCTTTCTTATTACTGAATTGATAAAAACATTTTAAAACTTTTATCTGTCTTTCAAAACTACTAATATTGTGTTCTTGCTCCCAGGCTGCCTTCTACTCTGGTAGCAACTATCCACTTGGACTATTCATCTCAGTTGATGAACCACAACAAAAAGGGAAAGGTATCTATTGTGATATACAAACAGCTTTCAATCTGCTAATTAGGGCTAATTAGAGGGCAATTGAACTTTACTCTTCCTGTGTTGTTTCTCAACTATAAACTGATAGCATTTTGCAGACTAATAGAATGATCAGCCTCTCTAAGCCTCACTTTTTTTTTCATTATATGAATGCTCTGCTCTTTTTATCAGTGTGGATATATAGAAATGATAAAAGTGCAACTGTTCTTAATATGCGTGCTGAGGAGATTAATTAAAAGCAGCTAGAGAAATCTTGGCTGGTTCTAAAGCGAACCTGCAATATAGGAAGGGGGAGACATGGCCCCATAATCCCTTAGGATTCACTTACTCTCTGTGTTAGAGATTTTTTTTCTTAAAACTAAATGTGTGAGACTTTTCTGTTACTCTGCTCCATATCATTCACTAACATGATTTTTTTTTTCCTTTTGTCAACCATGTGGGGAAGATAGTTTTCATAGCTCCATTTCTTGGAGAAACAGAGGCTAGGAATTTTCCTGGAGAGAAAAAGTATGGTCTTTGGATTTGGACAGCTTAGGGATCAATTTCTACTCCACCCACTGTATCGTTGACTTTGGCAGTTTGTTGAGAAGCTTGGAGTTTTATTTGTCTTTATTTGTTTGTAGAATGACAGCACCTAATATTTTGGAGAGGCTGGGAGTTAAGAGTTAAATTGAGTGAGATCCAGATTCATTCATCCAAGAAACTCTCATTGAGATTCTTCTACAGGCCACAAAGAGTGAAGTACTGAAAATACAAAGATGAACAAGATACTGCCCATGTTCCCCATGGCATTTTGATACAGTGGAGAAGACAGATAAAGTAATATAAGACAATAGAATCTAAGTGTTATGTGTGGTGAACATAGGAGGACAGATATGAGAGGCTTGGGGAGTTTCAAAGGATCCTGGAGAAATAAAAATACAGCTGAAACTTGAAAGAAGGGAAAAGTTAACAAAATCAAATGATGAGCAGGTTAGCACCACAATAATCAGGAAGCAAATGAGTCATGGCAAGTAGCCACAAGGAAAATACAGAGGATGGCAGATACTTGTGTGTAAGTTATAGATGAGATCGCAGAGTTCAGAGAAGTAGTTGGGGTTGGTGGGGGGAGGGGTAAGAAGTGGGGCAGGTTTAAGAACACTTTAAAAAGTGGTATCAGATTTGAATGATGATTTCTGGATTTCAAAGCTTATTTTTCATCACTGCCATGTCCCAGCTCAGCATGTGTGTGTGTGTGTGTGTGTGTGTGTGTGTGTATTTAATAGTCATATGTTGCAATGTGTCTTTTACATACATATTTACCACTCTGCAGCTAGAACTTTTCTTTACAGCCAATATGTGGATACAAACTATAATCCTGATCTAATGGAATTGAAATGTCAACATACTTTGAAAGAAGTCTTTAGCTGTATTTTTGCCTACATTGTGTATCCTTTAAAAAAAGAACAATTCAAACCATAGAAACTGTTTGTTAAATAGTCAAGCTTTAAAAAGTTATGATAAATGAAATAGTGTACAATCAGAGAAAGCCAAGCAAACTTGAGCAGTGCAGTTATCCTTTTATCTAAAGTGAGAACCAACCATTCTAATGGACTTAAAAGACTGTAAATATTTCTAGGGATAGGCAATTTGCAGAGAATTCTGCAAATAGGTTCCTTTTTGTATTTGGTTTATCCTAGATTTAGATTCATAGATAGGTGGATAATGGATAGGTAGATAATTTATGTATAGCAATAGTTGTTCCTTTTTCTTTTAAAACACAACCGTGATTTATAACATAAGCCATGAATTTGTTGTAGAATGTAAATTTTGTGGCCAAAGACATCACTTTTCTAATGAGAATAGACAAATTTGTATATTTTAATTGAGATCTTGTGGTATTCCAATCCTCAAACCCTGAGTGCAGAAGTCAGAATGAGAACATTATGAGTGAAAGAAACACATAAAAAACAAAAATAATCTTGCCATATCTGATACCTATCAGATTTAAATACTTAGGATAAATGAGCTCCTTATGAGGGTGTAATTTAGAAAAAAAAAGTCTGGAGTTCATACACATTTTGACCCGATTCTGCCAAACATATGACATTGATAGTTTTCTCTTTATGGATGAAATGCATTATTTTAAAATACAGTTTACGATCAAATGTCTTTTAAGTAAATCCCAGTTTCCCATTGTTTTTCTTATAAACTTGGGGATATATTTCCAGGCTTTTATTGGGGGAGGTGAGGAAGAGGTTAGTTATTTTCATAGCTCCTGGGAGTATTTTCAGGGTATTTGTACTTGCTGTAATGTTGTATTTGCTAAGAAGAAGAAGGCAGAGGTTAACAGATGCCCGTTTTCTTTTATACTGCTTTAATTTTGCTTAACTTCTATTTCTTAAGATCTTGACAGTTTATATTACGCTTATAGAAGATCTTACTACTTCCTAAATGCACATATCCCTCTTAATTCATTTGGGGTATGACACCTTGACAGAAAAAGGCACATTTTGTACAATTTATGAACCAAAATTGTATATGTAAATATCTATATATATCCACATCCTTAAATCAGAGGGTTCTATTTTCTATGTCCCCATCCACATCGTTCTGAGGCTTTCCTTGCCCCATGTCCCAAGAGACTGATTGAAGGGGCTGGGAAACTAGGTTTCTCTCTCTCTCTCTCTCTCTTTTTTTCTGGCTTTCATTGGGGTCCAGTTATGTGAGAGCTTGATAGGAAACTGGAGAACATGAGGAAGGAAATGTTCAAGTATTTGTTCCCTTGGCCTCTTCCTACTGGTTCATGGGTAGGCAGTGTTTCAGTTTCTCTTCCACCTGCCCAGTTCCTATTGGGCAGCCCTCCCTTCAGACTCAAGCATCTTGGACTGTAATCATTGCTTCCTCTTCTGCTTCAGACTTGGTGGTGGTTGGGCGCCTCAGTAATGGTTGCTCTCCCTGTATTGGTTGACTTCCTTTAACTGCCCACCCTTTGAGCTTTTGTTAAAATACTCTTTAATCACTTCTGAGTGTGTGTACTTTTTCTTGCCAGAACTCTGACTGCTACAACTTCCTAAAACCAACGATGTTGAAAACAGTGGGAATACATTTCAACCGTGGGCATTGAATAAGTTATTTGTTTTCTTGCATCTTGATATACTGTTTAAAGCAAATTTATGTGAATATAAAGTGCATGATGTCTGAAAAAAAGAAGTCTACTTAGGAATAGTAAATTACTAGTATTGCACCATGGTTAACATTTACTAAACATCAGTTATACGCAAGTGGTACCAATTTGCACTGGGAAGTAAATTGTTTTTCTTCTGTAAAGTCAACTTCTTTTTAGTATGACTAATTTTGTGTATGTGTGTGTGTGTGTGTGTGTGTGTGTGTGTGTGTATTAAAGGGCATACAAAAGAATTTCAGAAACCAAATAGAAATGAATTCAAAGCCACCATATAGAGAGTTCTATAGGTTGTTCAATCTCTCTTTCAGAGCACTTTGATCATAGTAAAATCCTACCTACCTAACAATGGGCCTGTGCTTAAAAGGCAAATTTTATCATGTAATGACAAACCAACTCTACTAATGCAATTTTTGGGGTTTTGTTTATTTCATTTTGTGGCTCATTTCTTGATCCACACTTCTTTAGACTCCAGTGCTGCTTTCCCACATAAGTTAGAAATGAATTTTTAAAAATAAGCACTTGTACTTTGAACCATAAAACAAAATCTGAAGCTGAAATCAAAGGAAGAAGGTAAATTACTTTTAGTGCTCTGCAAAGAAACTTTCACTTGGCTATTTCCTGTTGTTCTGAAACTCTGAAAATCAATACAGAAACATATCATCTTCTGAAGGCAGGTCAGCTGTGCACTAGGTGTTTTTAACAGTTGGCTTTGAAGGGGATACTTATGCCCCCTTGACATGAATCTACAGTTCTTTGCACTAAGTGTCCCCATGAAACTACATTTTTGCTTGGGCTATCCATCTCAATGGTTATTACTTTTCAGTTCCAGGCTCCCATCTTCTATTATAGATTCACTGATAGATCAATATGACAGAGGCAAGATAAAAGTCAGTTAGCTGTACATGTCTATTATGAGCCTGAAAATTCAGACACACATTTCTCCTGACAGAAGCCAGGCACGTAACAGAGCCGTTATGTGTCTGGGTGGTTTTCTCGTCCTTTCTGTACAAACTCACATTTCTAGACATCTTTCTTAATTTTGAGGTCCTCATGACTTGTCAGGGAGTTAGGAGTGAGTGGTTCCCTAGGGGAGAAAGTGATTTTAAAATACAATCTTCACTTTTGAAAGGAAAGAACAAAACACATTTGCTACTACACTGAGGCAGTAAAAAGAAATGCTGACATGCTCAGTTTCAAAACCACAGGCAAGCGGACTGTAAAACCAAATAGTGGTTCAAAGTCAAGGGAAAACTCTCTGCAGTCCTCTGGTGGGTAATGGGAATGAGGAAACTGGCTTTGGGTTGGTTGAAAACCTCAGGCTCCCTCTGGGGTTGATTACTTCAGCTATTAATCAACAACCATTTTGAGAAAGAGGTAGAAGTCTGCCAAAAATTTAAGCTATGTCCACTAGATGGGCTGTAATATCTACCACCAGTAGGAAGAGAGTGTTTGAGAGACACTGGGAGAGGAAAAAACAATGGGTAGTAAGAGGGATGGATATTTGAATGGACTCATATTTTAAAATTTTTGCTCTATTGCAAGCTTTCATCGTTAGATTATTGATAAGAGATATGGGACTTCAAATGTCACCAAAGGTCATTAGAAATTCAACTAAAACTTCATCCTTTCAACCTGTTGATTAATTGTCTAATGCATGGATTTAATAAACATTTCCTGAGCTCTTACTGTGTACAAAACACTGGGCAAATTACAGATACATAGGATGACCAAGTATGCAAGTCTATGTATAACATGAGGACTATAGGTAATAATTTGGTACTGAATTTGGGATCAATTCTAATTGAATAGAGTTTCACTGCTCATGCCCAAAAGCCAAAAATAAAATGGGTAATGATGTGAGATGAGGAGTGTGTTAATTTGTTTCACTATAGTAACATCTTTTTTCTCTATGTATCCTATAACATCATGTCATATTTCTTAAATATACACAATAAAGCTTTTTTTAAAAGGATATTATACAGCAGATTCTATATACCAGAGCAGGAAGTGACAGGAAGAAATGAGGATGTAGGAATGAATGAATTCTAGTAAAAACCAAAAGGCAATGTGTTGACTGGCCATAATGAGCTAAGGACTAAGATTTTGAAAAATAATGAGACAAAAGCTAGAAAAGTAATGACATGTGGTGTGTATGCTGGCAACACAGAGAGTGCTTGGTTCAGATGAGTTTAGGAAAAGTAGTTTCTAATCCAGTAGTATCTGATCCCATACATAAAATATGAACCCATTCAAATGTCAGGTTTGGAGAGGTCTCCTGGCCTTCAGAGTGTTTCTGGAGGATGACAGGGGCTTATTTAAGAATATTTGTGTGTTGGGTACAATATTTAACCACACATACAATGCTATTCAGCAGATCTCTAGAGCTGTCTCATCTTGAATGACTGAAGCTGTACCCATTGGAAAACAATTTGCTAGGTGTCCCTTGCCTCAGTATGTCCAAACTATTTTTAAATTTTCATTCTCTGTCACCCACATAGACAAAGGAGCACTCAATTAAAGGGATAAGGGAGAATACCAAATCATTTATTGTGTCAAAGGGAAGAAGGTGGCAACTTTTCACATGGATGCCAGATCGTAAGTACATTGTGAATTAATACTATAACTAGTACTCCAACAGTATTTTCATTTTGTGTCTCTATGTGAGGGCAAACTGTTGAAATCTTTACGTAATATGTACTAAACTGATCTTCTGTGTATAAGGAGATTTGAAAATGAATCTTGATGTGAACAGAAGGGGAGAGGGAGCGGGAAAGGGGAGGGTAGCGGAAGGAAGTTGTGTGTGTGTGGGGGGAGCCATTGTAGTCCATAAGCTGTACTTTGGAAACTTATATTCTTTAAATAAAAGCTTTATAAAAAAAAAGCTATTGTAAATCACACTACAGAATTTTGATTTCTATCTGACTAGGAGGCCAATGGAATTTCTGTGTGTAAGAGCATGAAATGGTCAGGATACCCATTTCACAAGTATTCATTCTGGGGGCAATTAGAAGAGTGAGTCGGAGGGAGAAAAAACAGAAGCAAATGAATCAGTCCAGAACATGTGGTCATTTAGACAAAGATAATGAGGGTCCCAAAGAAAGCTGGGGAAGCAGTAGGGGACAGGAACACCAGAGGAGGCAGGGCAGGAGACAGCACTGTGGGCAGAGATTCACATGACAAGGCCAAGTTCAACCTCAAACCTGTCACGTGAGGAGAGGCAGTGAACTCCAAATCAGGAACAGCCCCACGTGTGCCTGGTATAGCTGCAGCTTGCACACAGAAGCTGGCCTCGATGCGCAGGCCCTGAGAAATGACAAGTGGTTCCTTTCTTTTTCACAGATCAGTCTTAAGAGTCAGCAGGGCATGGGTATCACAGCAAACACAATAAGGAAAGACAGAGCTGGAACTCTGTGAAAATCAGCGTCTCCTGCAGAATGTCAAAAGTTCTCCATTATTTCACTTTTTAAATGTGTCAAATACAGTAAATAAGTATGCCATTCTATAGAAATGATACGAAGAATTTTGTTTTGCTTTGCTCGACTACAAAGCTCTTTCAATCAATACCTACGTTTCTGTGACATAAAGACTAGTCAAGGTCAAAAAATTTGAGAGAGGTAGAAAAAGGTGAGGCTAAAACAAAACCAGGGATGCTTTGGTCAGGAGAAGGGACTTCAGTGTCTGCATATTTTTTAACAGTTTTCTTGAGGTATAATTTGTAGAGCATAACAGTCACTCTTTTAAATTTGACAATTAAATGCATTTTAATGTATTCATGGTTGTGCAGCCACCACCACAATTGGTTTTTATACTTTTTTGTTTTTATTATTTTATTTTGTTTAAGGAATGCAACTTCATGCATTTAATATATACAGATTTGGGAATATGATGATTCTTCCCCTCCCACCCATACTCTTGCCTTTCTTCCTCCTCCCTCTTCCTTTCCCACTCTTATCTTTTACAGAGATCAAATTTTTAGTTAATTTTATACTCATTTTTTTCTTCTTTTGGTCATTAATAACATGGGATTTATTGCACTGAGGTGGCAACCGGAGCCTGGCCGGGGCAGCGCCAGCCCTCACAGATTGTTGAGCTCCAACAGGATCTGGTCCAGGGTATGGTGAATCTCCACATTCCCCTACTTGGTACTGGACAAAGTTTCTATCAGATCGTCAATGGTTTTCTCCAGCTGGGCCACAGCTGGTACAGTGGTCCTCGGCCTGCTCGGCACGGTCAAAGGTTTTGTTGCCCAGCTTCAGCATCTGCATCTTCTTGATGGCGTCCATGGCTGAGGTGGGGAGTGGGCCTGCCAGCTGACTGTAGATATTTGGTGGACAGGGCTGACTGTGCAGAGCCAGGTCATGGGTGCCAGGCAAGGCGTACCAAGTGGGACTGGGCAGTTTTTATATTTTTATTACCCAAATTAAAAGCCCTGGTAATCATTAGTAGTTACTTCTCATTCCTTCTACTCTTGCTCCGACTCTAGATGACAATCAGCCTCAATCTATTATCTTTCTCTATTGATTTGATTATTTTGGACATTTTGTACAAGCGGAATTCTACAGTTTGAGGTTTTTCAGTGACTGACTTTTTTCACTTAGTATAATGTTTTCAATACTCGTATATAGTCATATATTCTTTTTTGTTGCTGAGTAATATTCCATTGTATGGATATACCAAATTTTGTTTATTCATTTAATAATTTATTGGCCTTTGAGTTGTATCACAGTTTTGGCCATTTGTGTCATGCCTTAATGAACATTTGTGTGTTAGTCTGTGCATGGACCTAGGTCTTTATTTCCATTGAGCATGTGCACAAAAATAAAATTACCATGTTTAGTACTTTGAGGGACTGCTAAAACAGTCACCCAGCAGGGCTTCACCATTTGACATTCCTCCAGTTCCTCCACTGCCTTGCTAATATGTATTATCATCTGTCTTTTTTTTTTCAAATATTTATTTTATTTATTTGAAATTCAGAGTTACAGAGAGAGGTAGAGACAGAGAGAAGTCTTCCATCTGCTGGTTCACTTTCCAGATGGCTGCAATAGCTGGAGCTGTGCTGATCCAAAGCCAGGAGCCAGGAGCTTTTTCCGGATCTCCCACGTAGGTGCAGGGGCCCAAGGACCTGGGCCATCTTCTGCTGATTTCCCAGGCCATAGCAGAGAGCTGGATCAGAAGAGGAGCAGCCAGGACTAGAACCAGTGCCCATATGGGATGCCGGTGCTTCAGGCCAGCTTTAACCCACTGTGCCACAGCGCTGGCCCCTATCATCTGTCTTTGATTATAGTTATCCTAGTGGATGTGAAGCAATATCTCACTGAGGTTTGATTTGCATGTTACTATATGTTTATTTTAAGTATAATAACCCAGTGAATAATCTCCATTCATCTACTAGTACAATGTTTTTTAACAAGCAATACTAGACACAGAGCTTAAAACATTTAGTATATGTCCATTCCTGAAGCTGTAGGTGGGTGATTTAAACTGGGCTCAAGTAGATGGTTCTGACCTGGGTCCACTCAGTTGTCTGAAGTTTGGCTGGCCATTGAGTGATCTAGGTTGGTTTTGACAGGACAACTCAGCTCTCTTCCTCCATTTCCCGCCTGCCATCAGATGAGGCCAGGCATGTTCTGCCAGCAATGGCCAAGTAGCATAAGCAGAGATAAGAATGTGCACATGCTTCTCTACATTGCTGCTTCAGGCACAGAAGCTCACAATGCATTGCTCAAGTCACATGGCTGAACTCAGATCCAAGGGGCTAGGGATACACTCACTTCCTGACGGAAATTTCAGTAAAGGCAAAATGTGTGGGTGCTAGAGGGGATGAAGAACAGGAGGCATTCTTTCTATTAGTTCACCATGCATGCTATACTGTCAGTCACAAAAGATGGATGGAAATAGTGGAGGTCATTGCTACACTGACCTCAAACACTAGGCAGGGCCACATTTGCTGTTAAGTTTGTGTGAAAAACACATCCATTAGCTGCTGTCTAGGGTTAACTATTCTCCTGGTAACAGCTATTCTATTTTTAAAATATAGGGAAGATACTTATGTGGCAAATGAACATCTATTGTTTGAAAACATCTCAGTGCAATAATGAGAACTCAGGACAAACCTAGATCAAACAGCAGCAGGTACTCTGAAATATTCTGGGAAGTGTTTAAGCCTGGGATATGTGACATTATTTAACTATTTATAAATGTCATATCCTCTGTTTTAGGAAAAGCTAATAGAATGTCTCACAGACATTTCAGGTCCAAAAAAATTTGCTCTGTAATCTATTTCTATAGAATTGGCAAATGTGGAAGCAGACATATTCTGGGTCAATACCAATGAAAGGACACTGCACAGACATAGGATTCACAGTCCATTAAGCTTCAGGTCTGCCCTGATGTGGATTCTTCTGATGTATTACTATTATATCCTATTTTTGTTGACTCAGTTACTATGTCAGCAAAACCAAACATCTTGGCTTGTGGCCCAGCCTCTAGCTGTCTATGGAGGATATGTTTTTGCCTTTACCGCCATGACAGTAATGAGCAACTGGCATTAGTTTGATTTGCATAATTGTGTGCTTCCAACTTAGACTCTGTGTCAGTAGGAGACAACTTATTGTGATGATACCCACAGCATATTATCTGTTTTGTGCTATCAGCATTTATTTATGTAAATTCCATCATTACAAGGGGTCATTTTCCAACCTTCTACCATGAAATCACATTCTCTGCCAATACGCTGGAAGAAAACACACTAGGAGAAGAATTGGGCGTGTATTGTCATTCACAGTTATTGGTCAAGCAGTTGGAAAGGGTACTTTCCGGGACTGTTTATTTGTTTTGCTAGGTGAGTTTGCTTTAAGGACTGACAGGTAGGACGGCAATATCATAGTCTGTCTATGATCATTAGAACTAATGCCATCAAACAGAAACATTTTCTTTCTCTCCCACAAACACATACATTCACCATAAAGAGTGCCCAACTTATCTAAGATTTTCTTTAAGAATAATTTATGGCCTGAAAAAAATATTTTGTGTTCCCTAGATGATGTGTGAATGTTTTCTTTGATAAGAAGCAAGACTCTGTAATTTATTCATACAAGAGATAAAAAGATAGAATAGCTAAGTACCATATCCCACTTGCAAAATACCTGAAAAAACAATCAGGGACCAGTGGTACCTGAGAGTCTGCAAACCAAACTTCACAATGTTGTTCACAGGATTATAGCCCAGGCCAATTATCTTTCTTTTCATTATACGGAGATGAGTCTAAGCATCAGTGGGTTGTAATTCACACAATTCTTTGATAGTTATCTCTAGTTAAGCACCAAGGGATTTTAAAACTACTTCAAGGAATGACAGTGTAGAAAAAAAGGGGGAAAAAAGAACCCAGCAGCCAATCATTTAAATCTACTTGACCCTTGTCTAAAAGATCTCTACTAAGAGGAGGACAATTAGGACATAATTCTCAGCTTGGTCCATATTATTCTCAAAGAAGAAAAAGAAGGGAAAAATAATAAAAATGAAAAAGAAAAACCCAGCTATGGCTAAAAATCACATTTTCTTTCTTTTTTAACTTTTATTTAGTAAATATAATTTTCCAAAGTACAGTTTATGGATTACAATGGCCTTTCCCGCAAAAAATACTTCCCTCCCACCCACACCCATCCCATCTCCCACTCCCTCTCCCATTCCATTCACATCAAGATTCATTTTCAATTATCTTTATATACAGAAGATCGATTTAGTATATATTAAGAAAGATCTCATCAGTTTGCACCCACACAGAACATAAAGTGTAAAATACTGTTTGAGTACTATTTATAGCATTAATTCACATTGGACAACACATTAAGGACAGAGATCCCACATAAGGAGTAAGTTCACAGTGATTCTTGTTGTTGACTTAACAATTTGACACTCTTGTTTATGGCATCATAAATCTCCCTAGGCTCTAGTCATGAGTTGCCAAGTAATGGAAGCCTCTTGAGTTCTCTGACTTCGATCTTATTTAGACAAGGTCATAGTCAAAGTGGAAGTTCTCTCCTCCCTTCAGAGAAAGGTACTTCCTCCTTTGATGTCCCATTTTTTCTACTGGGATCTCACTCACAGAGATTTTTCATTTAGGTTTTTTTTTTTTTTTTGCCAGAGTGTGTCTTGGCTTTCCATGCCTAAAATACTCTCATGGGCTCTTCCGTCTTAAGGGCTGAATCTGAAGCCAGAGTGCTGTTTAGGACATCCCCCATTCTACGAGTCTGTTATGTACCTGGCTTCCCATGTTAGATCATTCTCTCCCTTTTTGGTTCTATTAGTTAGTATTAGCAGACACTAGTCTTGTTTGTGTGATCCCTTTGATTCTTAGGCCTATCAGTGTGAACAATTGTGAACTGAAATTCATGACTTGGACTAGTGAGATGGCCTTGGTACATGCCACCTTGATGGGATTGAATTGGAGTACCCTGGTATGTTTCTAATTCTACCATTTGGGGCAAGTCAGCTTGAGCATGTCCCAAATTGTACATCTCCTCCCTCTCTTATTCCCACTCTTATATTTAACAGGGATCACTTTTCAGTTAAATTTCAACACTTAAGAATAAATGTATGTCAATTACAGAGTTCAACCAATAGTATTAATTAGAACAAAAAATACTAAAAGGGATAAAGTATTAAATTGTACATCAACAATCAGGACAAGGGCTGATCAAGTCACTGTTTCTCATAGTGTCCCTTTCACTTCAGCAGGTTTTCTTTATTTGTGGTTGGTTAGTTGTCACTGATCAGGGAGAACATATGATATTTGTCTCTTTGGGACTGGCTTAATTCACTCAGAATGATGTGTTCCAGATTCCTCCATTGTGTTGCAAATGACCAGATTTCATTGTTTTTGACTGCTGTATAGTATTCTATAGAGTACATGTCTCATAATTTCTTTATCCAGTTTACTGTTGTTGGGTATTTGGGTTGATTCCAGGTCTCATATTTAAGGATCTGTCTTGTAGAGACTATTAATGTTGACCCTGCTCCTTATATGGCATAAAAAGAACTTGGAAATTATATTGTAACAGTTACAATGTGAAACACACATTTGGGAAAGTTTGGAAGAAGAGTATATGGGCTTTCTTCTCCAAGCTTTATCAAGACACCTTTCCAAGACTCACTGCTAACTTGAAATACATCAGAAAAGTATTCCTTCAACTCCAGGTTTATCAGTAGATTAATCCTCTGTCGGAGCACCTTGGTAGGTAAGCGTGCAAGTTTTTCATGTTTATTATATATATATATACACACATATATGTGTATATATACATGTATATATATACACATATATGTGTATATATATACATATATATATATATATATATATATATTCCCACTTACCCTGTTTTAAGGTTGATTTATTAGAAAGGCAGACTAGGAGGGAGGGAGAGATCTTTCATTTGCTCTTGCATTCTCCATGTGCCTACAAAAGCCAAGGCTGGGCCAAGTTGGGTCAGACTGAAGCCAGGACTTATGATCATCATCTTGATCTCTCATATGGGTGGCAGGGTCACAAGTACTCGAGCCATCATCTGCTGCCTCCCAGGCTGAGCATAGCAGTGAACTGGATGGGAGGTAGTGGCAGGATCATTCTGCTGGGGAATTCAGGGTATCCCAAGCAGTGACTTTACTTCCTGCACCACAATTCCTGTAGTTTCACTCAACTATTGACACATTGACATGTAAGACTACACTGAGTCATATGTACTAAATGAACAAGTAGCTGAGACATTCTTTCCACTTGTGAAAGACTAGATCTTCAGCTTATGTCTATGATATGTTTCTCATGACTTTTTTTCTCAATGTCTCTATCTCTATTGCCTTCTGCCATAATATTATCCTTTGTTTTGTATTTCATGAATGGATTATCTCTGTATAAAGCAAGCAGACTCTGGGACTGCTCTGCCATCCATTTAGACCACTTAATGACAAGAGAAACTGGGTCAGGAGCACAGTGATCAAATGAGAGGCAGCATGATGGACTCTGCAAAACCTGATTAGTTTTTATTAGACTGGATTTAATTCTCAGCCATTTCCCACTGTTTATGTGCCAGTTACAAGTCTTTTCATATGTTGGGTCCTCAGTTTCCTCATTTGTAAAATGCGATCGAGAACTGTAAAGCTCTTATTAATGTGGTCTTTGAAAAAGCACTATGATTTATGTTATCATTTGCTTTACTGCTTGCATTTGGAATAGAACTAGGAATAGAAAAGTTAGATCTACTAACGTTATCTTATGCAGGAGAAGTTTTCAAAGGGAGAGAAGAAGGTGCTCAAAGAAACACAAAGGCAGCCAAACAGAGCACACATTCCCTTAGGAATCCCCATTAACAAAGAGTTCAAATGAGTGTCTGAGGAGAAAGGAAACGCTGACTATGGAAGAAAAGCTGAGTGAAGCAAAGGTCTGGCCACTGCTTCATCTACAGTGGGGAGTTGCACCACACATATATGTCAAAGGGAAAAAGCAACATTTCTAAAGAGCCCACTGTGTATTTAAAGAAGTGGAAGGTTGAAAGCCAATGTGAAATGTTACCTAAAAGCCAGAAGGGCAGACCAGTGACACTGGGAGAAATAATGCCAACCCCAAAATGGGGGTATGACCATTGAAGGCTGCAGTTTAAGGAGCTGAAGGAGACCCCTGTGAGGCAGTTGATCAGGAAGGACTGAGGAAAATGACAGTAGCAGTCAGGAAAAAGTTAACATGTGTGGCCACAGGGACTGGCAGAGGCATCTGGAAACAATGAAAAGCAGAACGCTTTTTCAAGGTTTTCTTTGAAAATAATTCTCCAGTGAAACAAAAACCATAATAACAGTATCTTCACCATTTCGCTTTTTATGTTTTAAGAACTGATCTCAGAAACAACACACAATTTTGACTTTGTTAATTAAGTAGAATTTTAATTTACAAAATACTCCTTTGTAGCGTTTCTGATTTCATGAAGTCTCACCCCACTTAGAGGGAGCCTGGGGCATGAGAAGACAGCTTCATGAACCGTTTCTTCTTGTTGCTCCCTGTAGCCACTCTTTTCTCTGCTCACTCTCTTCTGGACATATGGAAACATGATGCAAGGAATGAACAAAAGACTCAATGATGTCTTTTCTAGGCTAATGACAAATGGAAAAAAAAAACCCAATCTGATCATTTATAAAATGTAATGTACTCACATCAAAGATAACATAATCAGAAGTGAGTGGGTTACATACTACCCAATTGACTCAGCAGGTATCACCAAAATATTTGCAGGTTGCTTGGTAACCCAATTAAAAGTCTCTATTTAAATCCCAGATCATTAGTGACTGAAAATCACTATCATTTGATGGCTCATCTCAGTCCAGTTCTTAGGGGAGATTTTTCTACATCAAAAAACCACCAACATATTTGGCACTAATTGGCTCCCTTGGTGGCAATCTCAGCCTATAGGCCAAGAATTGAGTGGACCTACGAGGATAAACTATTCCCCAAACCTGAGAGCTGGTGCTTCTCAGCACAGGCTGAAGGACATTGGTGGGTTCACAGAAGACTTTTACATGGATATTACCTGTCTTTGGATAAATTGAGATGTTCTATTTTGTAAAATATTATATTGGTGGCAAGTGTTTTAAAATTATGTTCTATTTAGGCTATTTTTATTAAAACATTTCTCTTTTCATTTGCCCTCTCCCTTCTCCTCTAAACCTAAATTGATTAACAGGAACAATATTAAAGTTTTCCATCTTAAAATTAGAAACTTGAACTATAGACATTGATGTGATCTGAAAGACAGGCCCACAGTAAAAGGGAAGTCGTTTCTTCATTGAAATTAACTGATTGATACCTTTGTTATTTTGGTGAATATGAGAATAGCTTCTGTAGATACAAAGAGATTTATACAGAATTCCTAGAAATATATACAGGCCTTAGTGTTATTTGAATAATTGTTTATTGAAAATTGCCCTGAAAATGACCTGTTGAGACAATGAATTTTTCCATTTATCACTAAAGCAGTAGACAAATCCAAAGTCATGAGTTGAGAGACATAAATATACAGAACATATAGTTACAGAGCTCCAGATATGCTGTTAGAAATGATAGGTGTATCTTGGTATTGACATTTGATTATAGAGTGACATAGATTATTGCAAAATAAACTCATCATGCTTATGATATAGTATTTCATACACACATACACATTTAATGAAGAGTATAGATTATAGAACAAGGTTGGGAAAATAAAATCTAACACAAGAGGACTGGGACAAGACTCACAGTCACACCACTGCTACTTTCTGGATTGTTTTTACTTGATTAGCTGGAAATAAGGCTATGAAGAGGTTTTAAGCTCAGAAATTGTGATTCCTTAAGATTGTCTAAGCATTCTTTTCCCAATTATGTCTACTTTTGGAGTACTGGTGATATAAAGAGCCAGTTCTAGTTTCAAAGTTGTAAACAAAAGTTCTAAACTGACAAAACATGTTGATTTTATTGGACTGCAGAATTTTCTAAAATGAACCTCAGAAGATCTGCTTCAAGAAATATTTAACCATACAAGGATAATTTTGTTTGCATTTGGCCACAGTGCCAGCAAGAGGAAGGCAGATTAGATGAGTATTCCAAGAAATAATGCAGAAGAATTTTATTACTTTTGTGGCAATTACCTTCTTGGACACAGAAATGAGGATGATAAATATTCAGTGCCTAAGTTGAAAAAGTACTGAGAGCATTTGTATACCAGAAAGATAGAGATTTTTTTCCCTGAGTTATTTACAAAATGTAGCATATCACAATGTTATCTTATTGCCCATCTCTATTGTTAATGCTTTTTATTGGACTTGGTAGTATACTTTCATAATTTATTTTGTGCAGATGGTCTTTCATCAGGTATCTGTGCTTTCAAGACACAAAATTTTAAGTTCTCCAAACGGTTTCTATGAGAATGTGTGTAGTTCAGGTAAGTCCCATAGCCATTCAAATATACATGCTCATTTTGTTCAGTGACTGCACATGTTCAGTTTACTATAGCAAAGATGATCCAGTCCTGGGAAATTTTAGAATATGTCCTAAAATCATGGAAGAAATTGCAGTGGTTATCTCAAATCATTATCTGGTGCATAAAGCACAGTGGTTTACTGAGTAAAATTTGTACTATACCAGTCTCAAGAGTATCTCAATAAAAAAAAAGCAAACAATTTTGTGTTCAATAGAAACCTGCTATTCCTGTTCATTAGAGAATGACAGAATGTCATAAATTCTCTGAGAATTCGTGCATTCGAGGAAAGAAATGTTTATTTGCATAATCTGAAGTTTTCTAATGAAATTTTAGCATAAATCCACTTTTCCTTTTTATTCCTATTTATTTGTATTTGAAAGAATAAAGTTTCTAATAAAGTAGTTAGGGACACTCTGTATGAACACTCAGGGATTTTTCCAGAAATTCTATGTTTATTAAATTCTTCCTAATTACTAATCTCTTATTAAATAAATGTATTTAACTGGGATGCTTCCTTGTTGGCTATTTACTGCTACTATGTACCTGAAAGACACAATGAATATTGACCTTGTTGCAACACTTAATTTATTTTAAGTCAAGAAAAGAATTAATTTCATCCCTGTGACTCCTCTCCTGAGCATGAAACTTGCTGATTCTTTATACCTTCCTTCTGTGAAACACTTTCAAGAATATTCCCTGCCTCTAGATATGGTCCAATCCATTCTGACCCTGTAAGGTCAGCTCTAGAGAGAAATACAATAGCCTAAGGTTCTAGTACACAGCAGATCAGAGGGGCTTCATGTCCCATAAGGAGAAGTCGGTACTCTCCCATGCTGTCCAATAGCCTTTTCACTCTCTTGCTGCAGAAGAACTTGCACTGATGTCCACTGTGGTAGGCAGAATTCTAATGTGGCACTGGAGACTGCTTGCCCCTTTGTATTCTTTCCCTGCACAGTCTTTGGGGCTATGAATATAAAGGATCCTATTCCCATGATTACATTAAATTCTAGCACAGCTGACCTTAAGAGAGGTTGGAGCCAATGTAGTTATACAAGCCCTTTGAAAGCTGGATTTTCTCCATCTCCTCAATGACAAGTTAGTAAAGGATTAATAAACAGAAAACACTGCCAGATTTCTAATCTACAAAACTATCCAAATAGATGGGTATTTTTTTTTCCGAAGCCCAAGATGTTCTGGCAATTACTTACACAGCAAAAGAAAACTAATAAATTCAGTAATCAAAGCTCACTCTCTTTAACATGTTTCCTCTTATATGTACTCTGTACATGTGTGAGTAACACATTTTCCATTTTGTCTGACTTAACAGCTTTAAATATCTCGCAGAAGTATTAACTGTTTGCCTTCTTTTCTTTGAGCACAAGAAGATGTGGCCATCTTGCAGACATTCTCTGATTCATGGATTTTCCCCTAAAATTTATCTATCATGGACACACAGTATATCTCACTTTCTGTACTTTCTGTTAAGTACTTCCATATTTTCCACTAATATATGCCTTCCAATTCTGGATTCTCAACTTGAGACACATGATATAGCTAATGAAATATTCATAATGATTATTCAATTTTTCTACTAAGATTACAGGCTTGCTCTGTTGATTACTTCAATCCTAGAATTACTACACTGATTGACCTCAAGCATTAATTATGATCTTTTCTTTATTTGTTTTTTCTTATGAATTGCCAGACATGTTCACCATCATCTTTCTGACTCGTTATTTTCATTTTTTTATATTTATTTCAGAGGCACAGAGACACACACACAGAGACAGAGAGACAAAGATAAATCTCCCATCTTCTGGATCAATTTCCAAAAGGCCAAAATAGCTAGAGCTCGACCAGTCCAAAGCTAAGAGCCTGGGACCCAGTCTGGGTCTCCCAGGTGGGAGGTAGGGAACCAAGTACTTGAGCCATTATGTGCTGCCTCCCAGGATATGCACTAGCAAGAAGCTGGATTGAAAGCTCAGTAGCCAAGAATCAAACCAGGTTCTCCAATATGGATGCCAGCATCCCAAGTGGTGACTTCAGACACTGTGCCAAATGCTCACCCCTTTGACCTTTAAAATTACTGTATAAAAGTTACCTTCCATTTCTTCTGCTTCATTTTATTTTCATCATGAACAGATTATTCTTTGACTAACCACCTTAATCCATCATCACAATACCTTAAGTTAAAATCTAAGACACATTTAGCTGTTCTATGGTACTCTTCACTATGCACAAGCTCATTTGTCTTCCAGAATTCCAATCTTAAAGTAAATAAAAAGGACATAATCCAAACAGAGAGAGAGAGAGAGAGAGAGAGAGAGAGAGAGAGAATCTTTCATCCACTAACTCAATCCCTAAATGCCCGTGACAGCTGGGGCTGGGCCAGATTGAAGTCAAGAGCCAATAACTCATACCAGTCCCCCACCTGAGTGGCAGGGGCCCAAGAACTCAGGCCATTATCTGTAGCCTCTCAGACATATTAGCAGGAAGCTGGATAGGAGGCAGAAGTGGGATTCCATTCCAGGCACTCTGATATGAGATGCAGGCATAATAAGTGATGATTTAACTCACTGTTAGTCAATGCTTATTTGCTTAAAAATAACATGATGTGGTTTGGGGTGCATGTTATGCAGCAGGTTAATCTTCTACTTGTGATGCTGGTATGTCATGTTGGAGGGCCAGTTCAAGTCCTGGCTGCTCTGCTTCCAATCCAGCTCTTAAGTAATGTGGCTGTGAAGCAGCAGTTGATGGCCCAAGTACTTGGGTCCCTGCCAGCCACATTGGTAATCTGAATGGAGTTCCTAGCTCTTGGCTTCAGCCTTGCTCAGACCTGGCTTTTGTAGCCATTTGGGCAGTGAGCCTGTGGGTGGAAAAAATTCTGTCTCTCCCTCTGTCACTCTGCCTTTTGAATAATAAATAATCTTTAACAAAATAATAGTGGTAAATTCTATTGTATACTTAAACCTGAGTAAATACAGTACAGTGACAAATCGTAGTTAAGTTATGAACTCATTAATTGAGAGGAAATTCAAATATATATATGTATATATGTTTATGCCATTGAAAATCTCTCAGAGAAAGATCATGTTGAACAGTAGAAAAATCAATAATTTTCTTCAGCATTAGAATAGATTATCATTTCCCTGGTTAACCTTCAGATAAAGGAGTTGGCATGAATTTGGGTGCAATACTGTACTGAAAGTAAACATCGTTAAATGATAAAATTGTGCTCCACTCAGTGATAAGCAATGACTGAAAGGAAAGCCGAGCCATGTCCATCTCTTGCTCACTATGGGATTCATACTCAATTATTGGAATGATAGGAAGACTCTTTTGTGCTTATTAAATTGTTCTTTCTCTTTTTCATTGGCTTACTTCGTTTGAAAGACAGCTGAATTTACTTAATTTTAATGTGTGTGTCAAGTGACTATGCTATATTGAATGATGGATTGGTATAATAGCTGTTCATTTTCTAGTTGACTAATCTTAGAATGATGGGACAAAATATTTTCATTTTATTTACTCTTATGATGCAGTTTAAACTTTTTAGTTTTATTTTTTCTGTTTGTAAATGAGGAAAGGAACATAAGAAGGGGACAGGGAAAAGAATTTATTGAACCTATATTCTATATCAATAATTCTGCATGCATTATATAATAAAAACCTTAAAAATTTCATAAAATGCATTATTTTATCCATTTTATGGTCAAGAAAACAAACTCAAGGTAAAATAATTTTTTGAAGGCAGTATATATCCAGAATGCACAAATGCTGCTCTGCTAGGAAAGACAGAAGTAATAATCAAAGCCCAAGTTCTCTCTAGAAAGCCACACACCTTCCTGTCACCTGTCCTTATTCATATAATGACACAAAGAGGTTACCTGGACTTTGCTAGTGGTTCCCAAAATCTAAGCACAGCGACTTTACCTATTTGCAACAAACAAGAAATTTATTCCTGGTAGTTCTGATTCCTTGTGCTCTATTCTCAAAGAGGTCAATTGTTTTATGAAGAAATATTTGAACTGCAAACCAAATGACTTTATTTAAAAGTTTTGAAATATAATGTTGTTGTTATAAATAAAACAAAAGTGTCTCCTACCATCAGATTAAAAACAAAACTTATATTCATGCTTATACTCAAAATAATGTGCTGTAAACTTGGCAAGGCATGTTTTCTATTGTTTAGACGTTTGATTGCCTGAAATTAGCATCATAAATACAAAAGTGTGCTCTTTTTCCCATCTTCAGGCTTATCAGATGTGTGTGTGTGTGTGCGTGTGTGTGTGTGTATGCACACATGTATGTTTTCTGGAGCTCCCATTTTCTCTCTCTCTCTCTCTCTTTTTTTTTTTTTTTTTGTTTTTACAGGCAGAGTGGACAGTGAGAGAGAGAGAGACAGAGAGAAAGGTTTTCCTTTTTGCCATTGGTTCACCCTCCAATGGCCGCCATGGCTGGCGCGCTGCTGCGGGTGCACCGCACTGATCTGATGGCAGGAGTCAGGTGCTTCTCTTAGTCTCCCATGGAGTGCAGGGCCCAAGCACTTGGGCCATCCTCCACTGCACTCCCTGGCCACAGCAGAGAGCTGGCCTGGAAGAGGGGAAACCGGGACAGAATCTGGCGCCCCGACCGGGGCTAGAACCGGTGTGCTGGCGCCGCAAGGCAGAGGATTAGCCTAGTGAGCTGCGGCGCCGGCTCCCATTTTCTCTTGAACATGCAGCATTAGAGCGTTTCCTTTTGAAATAAACATACAGATACTTGTAGGTATTTTCTCCTATGCAAATCACATTGAACAGAATTAAGGTGAAGTTGAGTACACAGTCATAATGATTTCCCACACAGTGATGTTAGTTAAATTGTAGGATGTCTGGTAGTACAGAAACATTAAAAATCAACTCCCTCATTTCCTTAAAAAATAGTTGAGATTGTGAAGAAACAAGTATTGGTTGGAACTGGGTGAACTGAACAAATAAATCTCACTCTATAAAGATCTACTTCCTAATGTCACAAGTCAATTTAGGAATTATGCACAAGATAAATCTTTTTCTTCTCATTGCAGCAATGCATTTAGCTTAATCATGAGCATCACTGGAGACAGAGATTGAAAAATAAATTGTTCACTGTCTCCAAGACAAACCCCAAATAGGAAACTTGATATTCTGCATAAACTGTATCTCTGAAATATGCTTTTGAAAAAGAATGGTGTAATTATATGTAGCATTATAGAGATTCTTGTGTTTATAAATATTTTCAAAAGCCTTTGAAATTGTTTGTAAATCCAAAGTTTATAAATGACTTATGAAATCCACAAATTTGCTAAATATGTTTCTGCATTTTTTGTATTATGCTCTGTGATTTTCTTTCTATGTGGTGTAAGTCAAAGAAAATGATATACAATATGGCTAGATGGGACTAAAATTTCCAAACAAAAGAAGCATCTGTTTTTCTAATTTAGTTTTTGAATTTATGTTGGTTTCACAATTGGTTACACTGCAAACAATATGGTTCAAATGACAATGACATTGATTACAATTCTACTTTACACTAAAAGTACTTTTTATAGGAGGTTGTCAACTCCCCTAACTAACAATAACTAAGTCTTTCAGTACCTCTGTACCTTGGGTATTGTTTTACCCTTTGTGAAGTAGATTGAATGGTAACTTTTCAGGAAGCTGACACATGAAGCCAGAGATAGCTGGAATTTTCAACCTCCAGTTCGGAATAGCTTATCTTTTGATATACACTCTACAATTGCAAAGCAAGATACTTATGAGTATGATTTCTTCAGTACACTCATTTTACCAGTACTTTGAAATGATTCCAACCTTAGAGACCAGGCATTGGGTGAATTTTGTCTCACTGTTAATTGGGGACAAGAACAGGATGTTGTAATAGGATGTTAAATGGGGATAATTTTTTAACAGTGAAACTAGACCAAGGTTAATATGTTTTATTAAATGATATTTTATAGTAAAGAGGAATTTCCAGCTAAAATGCTTTATTAATACCTCACTAAGAGAACCCAAAATGTCCTAGTACCTGTTTCCTTTTCATGAAATATTTGACATTAAACAGACCTGAAAACTTTCCTTGAGTGTCCTCATAATCCAGAATTACTAACCTGGTTCCTTCATCTGGCAAACTTGGGCATAATATTGGCTTTAGCTGAACACAAATGGTGGATTCAAAGGGAAGGAATTTTGTAATACATAAAATTCAGGTTTGTCACCTGTGAAATGGAGTAATAAAAATAATTTCATGAATGAATATATAGGAATCCTGAAAAAGAGTTTAGTAGCCAGTAACCACTGTACTAATGTTAGGTAATTATACTGATACTGGGTTTCAAGTAAATTGAATATAGCTACATTTACCAGAGAAGATAATCAAACCATGTAAGTTCACAGATAAATTCGTAAGTTATTGTTAATTGGTCATGAAGCAACTACTTCTCCACAGTTTTGCCTTTTCCAGAGTGTCATGTGATTGAAATAATACAAGTTACTGCCTTTTCAGATTGTATTCTTTTATGTCATTTTTGTTACATTCTTTTAATGTCCATGGTGTCTTTTCTTTTATTTCTGATATTAGTAAGGTGTGTTCTCTCTTTTTTCTTATTTGGACTAGAGACTCATTATTTCCATTGACATTTTCCAGAAACAAGATTTTGGTTTCATTGGTTTTCTCTATCGATTTCTTGTTTTCAATTCAAAGATTTAGGCTTTAAAGCTCATCATCTGTTTTCTGCTTACTTTGGGTTAATTTGTTTTTCATTTTCTAGCTTTTAAGATGGAAACTTAGAGATTGACTTTAGACCTTCTTTCTTTCCTAAAATATGCAATCATGTTGTAAATTTCCCTCTAAGCACTGCCTTTATTGGATATCAAACATTTCAGCAAGTGTGTTTTCATGCTCTTTAATCCAAAATATTTTAATTTCTCTTGAAATTTCTTCATTGACCCACATTTTATTTTAGAAGTGTGTTATTCAATTTCCATGTATTTTGGGATTTTCCAGTTATCATTCTGTTAATGATATTTGTTTAATTCCATTGTGTCCCTGCAGCAAAAATAGTATCAGTTCTATTCTTTTGCCTTTAAAGGTGTGCTTTTTGGTCCCAAATATGGTCTATTTTGGTGAATACATTATGTGAGCTCCAGAAGAATGTGTATTCTACTGTTGTTGGATGAAGTAGTCTATAGATGTCAATTAGATCTAGTTAATTATTGGTTTGGTTTATTTCAGCTATTTCCTTAATGATTTTCTGTCTGTCTTATCTGTCACTTCCTGACAGAAGGGTGTTGAATTCTCAAGATATGTCATAGATGGATCTATTTCCTCTCAAAGTTCTGCCATATAGTTTCACATTGTTATAAGGAACACAAAACAAGGATTTTTATTTCTCCTTGGAGAACTGAGCCCTTTGTCATTACATATTATCTGCCTTTATCTCTGATAGCTTTTCCTTACTTTAATGTCTTCTCTGTATGAAATTAATATAGCTACTCCTGCTTTCATTGTGTTAGTGTATTTTATAATTTTTCCATCCATTTACTTTCAATCTAAATGTTCCTGTCTCCTTTCTTCTTTCTTTCTCTTTCTTTCTTTCTTTCTTTCTTTCTTTCTTTCTTTCTTTCTTTCTTTCTTTCTTTCTTTCTTTCTTTCTTTCTTTCTTTCTTTCTTTCTTTCCTTCCTTCCTTCCTTCCTTCCTTCCTTCCTTCCTTCCTTCCTCCCTCCCTCCCTTCCTTCCTTATTTCTTTCTCTATTTCTTTCTCTCTAAAATTTATTTATTGTTTGAAATCAGAGTAACAGAGAGAGAAGAAAAGACACAGAGAGACAGAGAGCGAGCGAACAAGCTTCTACACACTGGTTCATTCCCTACTAACAACCAGAAAGCTGAAACAGCCAGGGTGGACCAAGCTGAAGTCAGGAATCAGGAGCTTCCTTTGGGTCTCTCACATGTGTGGCAGGGACCCAAACACTTGGGCCATCTTCCACTGCTTTTTCCAGGCCTGATCAGACTCATGGAGATAAAAATAACAGCACTGGGAGGGCCTTCTTATGACTGGGTTTCCCTGGAAGTTCTGAGTCAGACCTCTCCATACAGAGCCTCCAGAGTTCATCAGTTAGGTTTAGTTTTTATTTACAATGGTTTGCACTTGTGAATCTGCTTAGGGAAGACATGACTCCCTTAGGCCACCTGTGTGCCTTTCCAAACATGGAACAAGTGGTTTTTCTTGTGTATTCGCCTCTCTGATAGATCCAAGAGAAGCTGTTGAATTTTCAGACTGTTCAGCTTTTTACTTGTTAGAATGTAGGAGAAATTTCCAAGCTCCTTTGGGCTTAAAACTGGAGGTCTGGAGTACTTATTGTGTCATAAGGGAAAGGCACAAAGAATCACACTGTTACAGAATAATATAATTGTCAGTGCAAGGACTTTCATCTTATAGTTGAAGAAATCAAAGCTTTGTAGGATCATAAGTGGTTACAATACAACAAGTAATGTGAGGAACATGTTGGATTCAAACTCAAATCATCCTATCCTTTTACCATTTTCAGTGAATCATATCTATAATCATTATCATTGATGGAGTTCAGCAACTTAGAGACATAATATTTTGAGTAGCTACTTTTTGACTAGATGTGGTTCTAGACTCATTGGCTCCTGCCTGAGGAATTATTTCATGCATGCCATGGGTACACATTGTGGTGGATACTCTTTCTTTCCTTACTGGATCCTCCCTAACTCAATAAGTAAATTATTATTACTTAAAAGAATCAAAACAAGCCTATTCTCTTTGACAACTGACATTTGATTCTGTCACACAGTGCTGAGACTAGACATCTATCAGGAGTCATTTGTATAAAGTCCATTAAAGAGAAACCCAGGAGAAGGGCTCCATTTTATGCATGTCTGCATTTTGTAATCAACTCGGGTTCATAAAAAGCAAAGCAGTTCACTAAGTGTGATAGGCCATAAAGTCTTAGAAAATTTACATCATTGGTGACGTCAATATGGCACTGAATTATCCAGTTCTCAAACCACTCTATCTCCAGACTTATTAATACACAAAATAACAAATTTTATTTTTAGCCCCAGTAGCTTTGTATTGGATTTTCTGATTCTTGTAGGAAAGAGATGCAAAAATATATTCTAGTTGGATTCTCACATAAAATCTTCAAAAATGTCTGTGTTTTCCATTTTTGATTTTTTATGCCCCCCCTTCTAGCACTGCAAAATAGTGACATATGCATCTAACATTCTTATTGAAAGGTCTATGGTGAAGCCTAAATTAAACATCATACCTTGATTCATGAAAAAGGCTATACTTACTGGACATACATAAGGAATTCAGACTTATGGATTAATTGGCCTTAAAGACAATTTATCCAGAGACACATCTAGTTGTCTAAAACTATGGAGAAGAGCAGAGAAGAGTCAATGACAACAAAGTCAATTGCATATACAGATTTTGATTAAAATAAGAAAGACTTTATTTTGTTCAATTAGAATTTTTCTTTTCATTTTCATTTTATTTGAAATGTGGAGAGAGATGGGGGGGAGAGAGAGTTGGACAGATAGACATAGAGAGAGGAAAAGATGGATCTTCTGTCTGTTGATTCACTCCCCAAATGCTTGCAACAGCCAGGGCTGAACCAGGCAAAATCCAGAAAACCAGAGCACAATCTAGTTGTCTTACATGGGTGGCAGGGATTCACATATTCAAGCCATCGTCTGTTGACTCCAAGGGTGAGCTTCAGCAGGAAGCTGGACTGGAAACTGTGTAGTCAAGACCCAAACCCAAATGGCATGTCAATATCCCAAATGGTGACTTAGTCTGCTGCACCAAACACCTGACTCAGTTTTTTGTTTTTTTTTTTGCTCAATTTTTGTCAGAACAGAAGGCAAACACAAAGAGGATAAAACAGAAACATCTAACAGAAATAATAGACTAGTTGGCTATGTAGATGTGCTAAACTGCATTATCCTGATATTTAATCACAATTTATCAGTATTGTAAGAGAGGTTGTAGAAAACAGATACATGTTTTGCTGTTATTTTGTGTGTGGTACTGTAATAAATGCTGAATTTATCAAAACAGGAATATGACTTAATTTTTGCAGGGGTGCCTAGCACCTGGAAATAGCACTTGGTGAAGTAACTGAATAGTTATAAAGTATGGCTGTAAATGCTAAATAGAGATATGCCAGACAGTGGTACTTCATGGGATGTGTAACTGTCTGAGAATTGATGGTAGTAGATTATGAGTGGTTTAGAGAAAGGAAATTTTACAGAGAAGGATGTACTTGAACCAAATCTTGAAGAAAGCACTCAAAGACTGTAAACAGCTTAGGGTAGCTAGAATGCAGTCTCTAAGTAGAAGAATGCCAGAGATTAAGTTGGAAAGGTAGATAGAAGCCAGATCATCAACAGGGGGAAAATGACCACATTAATATAGTGGGAATGAGAAGTGGGATTTGCTAATTAATAGGATGTCAATTTAACTCATTAAATGCATTATTCAAACTGGAATCATTTTAGATTGAAAGAGTGTATAATTAATCATTATATTGGTAACAGGTGTGAATGAGGACCCTTTTGGGTGAACTAGGATGCACAACCACTCTAGTTAAATTGAAACACATTCAAGAGTGCTTTATTTGATAGAATGAGTAGTACACCGTGTCTGATCTCTTCTGTGGGTGGTGAGTGAGGATAAAGAACATAAAATCATTCTCAGGCTGATGTAGACAAGGATGATAGTGGTTATTTTCATTAAAATGATAAGCATGGGAGAAAGAACAGGATTTCAGGGATAGAAAATGAATTATGTGTTAGGTATGTTGAGTGTGACATGCATGCAAGAAATGTAAGTAGTGATGACCATAGAAATTTGAAATGTACATTATGAAATCAAGGGTGAGGTGTTCAGTATTGAAATAAAAATGTAGATATATTAAAATAAGTAGAGAATTGAAGCTGTAAGGAGGGTTATATTTGCCTTCTTTCTAGGAGAATAACCAGAAAAAAATTTTCATAAATAATAATGAAAAATATGTATTATGTAAAAGAAGAGAAGCTCAAGGAAGAAGTTGAAAAGAGGTATTCAAACACACAATAAAAAAGAAACAAAAAAGAATATAATGAGTGAAATGAGTTATTTCAGGAAGGATGCTGGATGGACATTTTGAGTTTGGACTGTGGATACCTATCCCCTTTAAATGGTATTTGAGGTCCTTTACCTGTGAGCACACATTTCTCTGTTCTGTCTTAGTTTCCAACACATACTCAGACCTAGGTTAAGATAAAATATGACAAATAAGCAATCATAACCTAGAACCACTATATATCCCAAGTCACTAGGGGTATTCTTGGTTTATGACTGTGTTTGAAATAAAATTATTAATATTCTCCTCTCACTTTCAAGTGTATTTTGCTAGACTGATAAATTACATGGTCACCTTACTTAAAGGATCTTCGTGACTGATCTTTTCTTGGCTATACAGCCTTGATTTTCCACAGTTCTATCCTGAACCTGTATCTTGCACTCTTGACAACACAATTTTCTGACATTTCCTCAGATACATCACAATCTCTTTTGCATCTGTACCTTTGTAGATTTTACTCCCTCCATAGAGTTGTTTTTAATCTTTATCTTCCAAGACAATCCTGTGCATTCTTCAAACCCCAGCATATGAATGAGCTTTCCAGAGCCAACCCTTCCAACACTAACCCCGTACCTGGATCTGCTGCCCCATGTCTGGTCTCCTGCTGCAGCCAGTGCATTCTACTTCTTCATAACTCTTTGATGGCTACATGGTCCTTCTCTCTATCATGAAACTATGCATTGCTTGAGGCCACAGTAGCTTGCATATGTCATTGTTTCCTCAGAAGTTAGACTAAATCTACCTTCAAAATTATACATATTGCTAGGTGATCAACAAATGGTGTTTGAATGAATGAAAGAATCAATCAGTACAGACAGTTTACTCAAGAAAATTTGCTTTGAATAGAGTGAGTGTGGATTGAGGCCAAAATAATTGAAGTTAGTATTAATTAAACTCTGTCCCAGGTACATTTTTATGAGCTTTATATTTCGTTCAATCATTAAATGTTCAAAGCAATGATCAAATGTAGCTACCATTATTATCCCATTTATTGAAGAAGAAACAGAGGTGTTAAATGAATTTCCCTAAAATATATATAATTAATAACTACCAGAAAGGTATTTAGTTGTAGGAATTCTAGCTTCTTACCTGAATCTGTTAACCATTTTTTATTTATTTATTTATTTTATTTGTCAGAAAGAACTTTTACTACGTTTATAACAGCCTGCCATGCTTTCTTGACAGATGCCTTTGGAGCAGGTGCTTTCTGGGCTGGAGTTTTCTGGCCCTTCTAAGCTTTAGGAGGAGACACTGCCACTGGCCTGTGACTTTCTGGGTGGAGCCTTCTGGGCTGCAGCCTTCTTGCCCACGGTGGTCTGTTTTTGCTGGAAACTTAGCAGCAGCTGCAGCTACCCTTAGCAACAGGTGCTTTTCTGGTAGATGCTTTCAACAGAGCTACTGTCTGATCCTTCTAAACCTCATTCTTGGTGATTCTGTTTCTCATTTTCCTTGCCTTCAGGACTTTAAAATGGTCAAAATCTGCCATCCTAGCTTTCCTTTCTCTGGCGTCGATTTTCTTGGCCCATCTTGTGGCTGCCCATTATGTATTGATGTCTGCCTTCTCCCAAGCTTTTTGGATGTATTTCTGGCAGGCACTGTGCAGAAACTTGAGAATGAAGTTAGTCAGCAGTATGCATTGGAAGGCGTGACCTGACTCCTTACCTGGGTGCAGGGTCCATCAACCAATGCCCTGTTCTGATCAGTGACATCCACATAATCAACTAGCTTCTTCCCAGCATGAGGCCTAAAGGAGACATATGCCACCTGCCCAACCTCCATGCATCATGTGAACATGTGAACACCATGTCAGCGGTGCTCCATGAGGAGGAAGGCCAGGCCTCCACCATGCATGTGTAGAAATCACCACTTTTTATAGCCTTCTTTGAACATGAGGACAATACATGCAACATCTATTTAACTTGTTTTATTTAAATGTTTATATAGTTTAGAGAAAAAAACTTCAACAGTTTGCTAGATATTTTTTTTCCAACTAGTTTCTTGGTGCCATCTAGATAGCTTATGTATCCTTTAGTGAACTTAAATGTTAAGTTGTTGATTATACTTTATAAAACCAAAAGTACACTTCATATCCTAATTTTTTTAAAGATTTATTTTTTTATTTGAAAGGCAAAGTTACAGAGAGGCAGAGGCAGAAAAAGAGAGAGAGCGAAAGGTCTTCCATCCACTGGTTCACTTCCTAGATGGCTGCTGTGCTGATCTGAAGCCAGAAGCCAGGAACTTATTCAGGTCTCCCACATGGGTGCAGGGGCCCAAGGACCTGGGCTATCTTCTCCTGCTTTCCCAGGCCACAGCAGAGAGCTGGACAGGAAGTGGAGCAGCCAGAACTTGAATCAATGCCTATATGATATGCTGCAGGGGTGGCTTTATCCACTATGCCACAGTGCCTGCCCCAGCATATTCTGTTTAACATGTAAGAAAATGCTGGAATCAGATTCTGCACCAAGTAAACATTCTATACACACTGTTTAAAGTTAGTTATTTTTAAATATGTCATGAAAACACTTTCTACAGTGATTATCTAGGTGCTTTTCATGATTGTAGTACTGGTGGTTTTTCAGACTCAAGTAAACTTGTTTGCACTAATGTGACTATTGGTCCTCTAAACTAAACTTTTATTAAGTCACCATCAGCATTAACATCTAAATGTCTATGTTATATTTTTAATGTTTGTGTTCCCTCAAATTTATATATATATATATATATATATATATATATATAAGCATATATGTGTATATTAAAATTTTATTGATTTGAAGTCAGAGCTACAGAGAGAAAATCTTCTTTCTGGTGGTTCACTTCCTAAATGGCTGAAATGGCCAGGGGTGCACCAGGCAGAAGCGAGGAGCTGAGAAATTGAGAAATTCATCCCCTTATGGATGGCAGGGGACCAAGCACTTGGATGATCTGCTGCTGCTTTTCTCAGGCCATTAGCAGGGAACTGGTTTGGAAGTGGAGGTCCCACTGACATGCATATGGGATGACAGTTTCGGGGATGGTAGCTTAACCTGCTATGCCACAACATTGTTTCATGCCCCCCAAATTTGTGTTAACAAACCTAACAATGGCACATCAGTGCAGGCCACTTTTCGCCATGCAAGAATCCCATGTTGGAGTGCCTGTTCTAGTCCAGGCTATTTTCCTTCTTCTTTTTTTTTTTTTCTTTTTCTTGGGCTGGCTAATCCTCCGCCTTGCGGCGCCGGCACACCGGGTTCTAGTCCTGGTCGGGGCACTGGATTCTGTCCCGGTTGCCCCTCTTCCAGGCCAGCCCTCTGCTGTGGCCCAGGAGTGCAGTGTAGGATGGCCCAGGTGCTTGGGCCCTGCACCCCATGGGAGACCAAGAAAAAGCACCTAGCACCTGGCTCCTGCCATCGGATGAGCGCAGTGCGCCGGCCGCAGCGTGCCGACTGTGGCAGCCATTGGAGGGTGAACCAACGGCAAAGGAAGACCTTTCTCTCTGTCTCTCTCTCTCACTGTCCACTCTGCCTGTCAAAAAATAAATAAATAAACGAAAAGGGGGAAATGTTGTGGAATGAGAAGGCCGTGCCAAGATGGCCACTGGCAAGTGAGTGTCAGTTACTCAGGAATGGCTTCAGAACCCACCTGGCAAAGGAACCTGCCTGGCAACAGGCAGTGATTGGTTATGGCATAAACCACCCCTTGACCGGATAGGCTGCCTCACCTATATAAGCTGTTGTAGCAACTGAAATAAACGAGTCTGCGGGCTGCTCACCTCTAGCTTGCATTCACCTGACTCCCGGTGTGTGGTGACTCCGTGCCTCTTGCCCCCATCATGTTCCTCCTCTCAGCATGAATCCACAGCAACACTAGATGTACAGATTTCAAAGGTTTGTTGACAAACATTTTAAATTTGCTTTAAAGAAAGATTGTACTAAATTGCCATCTGACCAGAAGGCTATGAGAATGTCATTTGGATACCCTTGTACAAATAAGTATTATGATACGATTTGCTAATTTAGAGAGTAAAAATTTGTTATGCTTATATTTCAATTTGCATTTCTTTGTGATTTTTTCAATTTTTCACTAGTTCCATTTTTCCTATTAGGTATTTTTGTTCATACTGTTTGTGATATGGTTTTTACATTGATTTAGGTATATTATTTAAGGCTATTAATGTTTATTCACTATTTTTGTGACTACTATTTTTATATAATTATTTTATTCCCAAGTTTATAATTTGCTTTATTTTAATCCTCTCATGCCAAAGGTTTGAATCGTGTGATATTTAATAAAATCAGCTTGTGAATTATGTTACTGAAATTGTACATATTATATAGTTAGTATCCTTTAAAGTTTGGCAAATCACTGGCTCATGGAGTGAAATTCTCATTTTTTTTTTAATTTCTAATGCCAGTATCTAAGCCTCTGCTTTAATATTTAAATGTAATTGTATAGACTGAGTAAAGTACTATTTAATGTTAAAGATTGTATTTTTCTTATCTATACTCACCTTATCATAGGAAAACATAATACAACTTGTTATCCTACTTAAATTTCAGTTTCAGTTGACCAGTCTTTTCTCATCCCCTCCTCTTTCCTGCCTCCCCTAAGACTATGGTAACTGCTGTTCTACAGAGACAAATAGAAAGACAGTGAGAGAGATCTTCCATCTGCTGATTCATTCCCTGCAAGTGCCTGCACTAACCAGGTTGGGCCAGGCTGAAGACAAGAGCTCAGAACTCAACCCAGGTTTCTCTGTGGGTAGAAGGGACTGGTACAGTGCCTCATGTTTTGCACATAGGCAGGAAGCTGGATTGGAAGTGGAGGAGCCAGGACTTGAATCTACATTTTGATATGGATTGTGGGCATCCTAAGTCTCATCTTAAGCCCTTTGGCAAGTGTTCACTCGTCTTTATCTCTCTCTTCCTTCATAGTTAAGTGATTTTTCTCTAATAGAATATTTTGATTCCTTGGTAATTACTTATTACTCTGTTACATATTTTTGCTTGTAGTTACCATGAGATCTATAGCCTTTGCTGTCCCAAAGGTCGCATAAGCTTTCTTCATCATTCATTCTTTTCTCTCTTTTGGTGGTTTATTTTCAAATAGCCTGTCTTCAAGCTCACTGATTCTTTTTGGTGTTTGATCTGGTCTATCATATTTTTCATTTTATTTAGTTTACTACTCAGCTTCAGGATTTCTGCTTGATTTTTTTAAACTTTTATTTAGTAAATATAATTTTCCAAAGTACATTTTATGGATAACAATGGCTTCCCTCCCATTATTTTCCCTCCCACCTGCACCCCTCCCATCTCCTGCTCCCTCTCCCATTCCATTCACATCGTATCATTTTCAATTATCTTTATATACAGAAGATCAATTTAGTATATATTAAGTAAAGATTTCATCAGTTTGCACCCAGACAGAAATACAAAGTGTAAAATACTGTTTGAGTACTAGTTATAGTATTAATTCACATTGGACAACACATTAAGGACAGAGATCCCACATAAGGAGTGAGTACACAGTGACTCCTGTTGTTGACTTAACAATTTGACACTATTGTTTATGGCATCAGAAATCTCCCTACGCTCTAGTGATGAGTTGCCAAGTAATGGAAGCCTCTTGAGTTCACTGACTTTGATCTTATTTAGACAAGGTCATAGTCAAAGTGGAAGTTCTCTCCTCTCTTCAGAGAAAGGTACCTCCTTCTTTGATGGCCCCATTCTTTTCACTGGGATCTCACTCACAGAGATCTTTCATTTAGGTCTTTTTTTTGCCAGAGTGTCTTAGCTTTCCATGCCTAAAATACTCTCATGGGCTCTTCAGCCAGATCTGAATGCCTTAAGGGCTGATTCTGAGGCCAGAGTGCTGTTTAGGACATCAGCCATTCTATGAGTTTTCTGTGTATCCTGCTTCCCATGATGGATCATTCTCTCCTTTTTTATTCTATTAGTTACTATTAGCAGACACTAGTCTTGTTTGTGTGATCCCTTTGACTCTTAGACCTATCAGTGTGATCAATTGTGAACTGAAATTGATCACTTGGACTAGTGAAATGGCATTGGTACATGCCACCTTGAAGGGATTGTATTGGAATCCCCTGGCACATTTCCAATTCCACCATTCGGGTCAAGTCAGCTTGAGCATGTCCCAAATTGTACATCTCCTCCCTCTCTTATTCCCACTCTTATGTTTAACAGGGATCACTTTTCAGTTAAATTTCAACACATAAGAGTAATTGTGTGTTGATTACAGAGTTCAACCAATAGTATTAACTAGAACAAAAAAAATACTAAAAGGGATAAAGTATTAAATTGTACATCAACAATCAGGACAAGGGCTGATCAAGTCACTGTTTCTCATAGTGTCCCTTTCACTTCAGCAGGTTTCCTTTTTTGTGGCTGGTTAGTTGTCACTAATCAGGGAGAACATATGATATTTTTCCCTTTGGTACTGGCTTATTTCACTCAGCATGATGTGTTCCAGATTCCTCCATTTTGTTGCAAAAGACTGGGTTTCATTGTTTCTGCTTGATTTTTAAAAGTTACTTCATTGTTTTAAGAATTATTATGAACTATTTCTATGTTTTCTATGGTTTCTTTAAATTCACTGAGTTTTCTTAAAACTTTTATTGAAATTTCTGTGTCTCAGTTTATGCATTCCATTGCTT
Source organism: Sylvilagus floridanus (assembly GCA_949820135.1). Taxonomy (NCBI): domain Eukaryota; kingdom Metazoa; phylum Chordata; class Mammalia; order Lagomorpha; family Leporidae; genus Sylvilagus; species Sylvilagus floridanus. Next base: position 74,539,796 of record OX463225.1, on the reverse strand, counting down.
TATAGTCAGTTTCTGATGACTTCTGTTTTCTGCTATGTGAAGTTATGGTTTTGTGATAGTTCTTGATGCTTGTTGATATGTGATAATGTCTGTGCATTGAAGGGTTAGATATTTATTCTAGTTCTTATAATTTGGTTCCCTTTATTCCTGTCCTTCCAGAAATTCTAAGCAGGGTAGTTATCTTCACTGAGTCTGAGGCCTCTGCCACTATTTCAGCACAAGGTGGTGCCCTATATCTATAGCTGTGAATCCTCAGTTGGTGCATTGCTACTATTTCAACACTAAAAGGTGTCTGTCCCAAGCTTAACTTTGTTAGAAAACCACAGTTGGTGTATTGTTCTAGAAGGACTGTGGTAATACCATAAAAAGGAAAGTTCATCACCATAAACCTCCAATTGAGGCTGGGGAGGTCCCCAAAACATCACCCATAATAATCAGCTTGTGGTCAGACAATGCAAGGGAATCTACCAGGTTCTAAATTTCAGCCTGGTGGGACTGGTACTAGGTTCCAAGTCTGAGGTCTCTATTTTTTCCCTGTTATTCTCCCAAGCAGGAGGCATTTCTTCATGCTGTGCTTCTTGGAGTTAGGGAAAGGAATGACAAAAATCAGTGTTGCCTTCCTACTTTCTTTAATAGGTCTTTATCATTATTATCCTAAATCCAGAGACTATGATCTCTCAATTGATTTCTTCAGCTTCTGTGAAGGAGGTTTTGTGTGTGCAAGGCTGTTCAAATTTCTGTTTCTCTGGTGAGATGATGTAGGACAGTTTTCATCTGTCTCCATCATACTGTACCTCCTGAGATTTTTAAAAATATTTATTTATTTTATTTGAAAGGCAGCTTTGGGGAAGAAAGGGTGGAGAGAGAGAGAAAGGGGGGCAGAAAGAAGGGGATGAGCAGGAGAGAGAGAGGAGAGAGAGAGAGAGAGAGAGAGAGATCTACCATATGCTGGTTTACTTCTCAAGTAACTGCAATGGCTGGGTCAGTCCAAAGCCAGGAACCAGGAGCTTCATGTGAGTCTCCCATGTGAGAGACAGGGGCTCAAGGGACATGGGCCATCCTCCACTGCTTTCCTAATTCAGTTAAAGCATTTTTTCCTTTTAAAAAGTACTCCAACAGTGTTTTCCACTTTGTGTCCCTATGTGAGGGCAAACTGTTGAAATCTTTACGTAATATGTACTAAACTGATCTTCTGTATATAAAGAGAATGGAAAATGAATCTTGATGTGAATGAAAGGGGAGAGGGAGAGGGAAAGGGGAGGGTTGTGGGTGGGAGGGAAGTTATGGGGGGGAATCCATTGTAATACATATACTGTACTTTGGAAATTTATATTCTTTAAATAAAAGCTTTATAAAAATAAAAAAAAATTTGTTAATATTAAGTGAAGAGATTAAATTTACATTATGGATATAATTGTAGGAAGATAACCCCACTTTCTCTTCCCTTCCTCCCTCCTTTCCTCAATCCCCCTTCCTTCCTTCATTTCTTTTTCTCCTTTAATTTTTTGTAATAACATAACTTGAATTTATTTTATAACCACAATTTTAATACACCATTAACCATAATGTTCTATAAATAAAAAGTAGAAAGACTATTGTTTCATTCTTACATATTTTTGTTTTTGTATTCTAGATTAACTACCACGTATCAAGAAAAACATATTTGTCTTTTGGGACTGGCTTATTTCACTAAGTATAATGGTTTTCAATGCATCCAGCTTGTTGCAAAAGACAGCATTTCATTCTTTAATACATGTTGGTAGTATATTTTGTATATGTATCATATTTTCTTTATCCAATCATCAGATGATGGACATCTAGGTAGATTTTAAATCTTAGCTATTGTGAAGGAGCTGCAATAAACATGAGGGTGCAGGAAACTCTTTCATATGCTGATTTCATGTCATTTGGGTAAATTCCCAGGAGTGGGATGCCTGGTCATGTGGTAGATCTATTTTCAGATTTCTGAGGAATTTCCATATTATGTTCTATAATGATGGTACTAGTTTACATTCCCAACTTTTCACAATAGCATCATTAGCCATTAGCATTGTGTGTGTGTGTGTGTCTTTTGATGATAGCCATTCTGAATGGCATGAGGTGAAATCTCATTCTTTTTTATTTCCCAGCTAGTGATCCCAAGCATTTTTTCTTGTGTGTGTTGGCCATATGTATATCATCCTTTGAAGAACCTCTGTTTGTGTCCTTTGCCCATTCTTTACTAGATTGTTTGGTTTCTTGCTGTTGTATTTCTTGAACTCTTCATAGATTCTAGATATTAATGCTTTATCAGTTGAAAGCTTTTCAAATATTTTCTCAAATTTCATCAGTTGCTGCTTCACTTTGTTTTGTGTGCCCCTTTCAGTGAAGATGCTTTTTAGATTTATGTAATCCTATTTGTCTGTTTTTTCTTTTATTGCCTGTGCTTCTAGGCTCTTTTCCAATAAGTCTGTGCCTATGCCAATATTTTGCAGAGTTTCTCCAATGTTTTGCTCTGGTGATTTGATGGTAACAGGCCATAGATTTAGGTCCTCAATCCATTTAGAGATAATTTTTGTATAAGGTTTAAGACAGAGATCTTGTTTTGTACTTCTGCATGCAAATCCACTTTTTATTGACAGAGTTAGACAGTGAGAGAGAGAGACAGAGAGAAAGGTCTTCCTTCCATTTGTTCACCTCCCAAATGGGAACTATGGCTGGTGCGCTATGCCGATCTGAAGCCAGGAGCCAGGTGCTTCCTCCTGGTCTCCCATGTGGGTGCAGGGCCCAAGGACTTGGGCCATCCTCCACTGCCTTCCTGGGCCACAGCAGAGAGCTGGACTGGAAGAGGAGCAACCAGGGACAGAACCCGGTGCCCTTAACTGGATCCAGAACCCGGGGTGCCGGCACCACAGGCAGAGGATTAGCCTAGTGAGCTACAGCGCCGGCGCAAATCCAATTTTCATAGCAACATTTCTTGAAGAGACTATCCTTTTCCAGTAGTTTATTTTAGCTCATTTCCTGAAGATTAGTTGATTGGAGATGCATGGATTAGTTTTTGGAGTCTATTCTGTTCCATTGGGTTCCATGTCTACTTTTGTGACAGTACCAGGGTGTTTTGATTATAACTGTCTTGTATAATGTCTTAAAATATGGTGTTGTGATGCTTCCAGCTTTTTATTGTTTAAGATTGCTTTAGCTATTGGGATTCTCTTGTGTTTCCATATGAATTTTAACATTGTGTTTCCATGTGAATTTTAACATTCTAGATGTGAGGAGAATGCCATTCATATTTTGATTGTGATCATACTGAATTTTTAAATTTCTTTGTGGAGTATAGACATTTTGATGATAGTAATTCTTCCAATCCAGGAACATGTAAGATGTTTCCAATTATTTTGTGTGTGGGTCTTCTACTATTACTTTCTTTAATATTTTGTAATTTTTATCACAGAGATCCTTCACACCCTTAGTTAAGTTTATTCAAAATATTTAAATTTCTGTAGCTATTGTGAATGAGAGTGATCTTACAATTTCTTTCTCAACCATAGAAATTTCTGTATATACAAAAATTATTGAATTATGTTGTTGGTTTTATATCTTGCAACAATTTCAAACTTTATTATGCGTTCAGTATTCTCTTAGCAGAGTCTTTTTGTATCCCTATATGTAGAATCATGCCATCTACAAGCAGAATTAATTTTATGACCTCTTTTCCAATTTGTGTCCCATTGATTTATTTTTCTTGTCTAATGGATTGGCCTAAATTTCTGGAACTTTATTGAATAGCAATGATGAGAGTGGGCATATTTGGTTGCAGATCTTAGTTGAAATTCTTATAGTTTTTCCCTATTCAATGTGATACTGGCTTTGGGTTTGCCTAGGTTGTATTAAGGAATATCCCTTCTATACTGAATTTACTTAAGGATTTATCATGAAATGATATTATATTTTGTCTAATGCTTTCTCTGCATTTTTTGAGATATTGTATGGTTCTCATTCTAGAACCTGGCTCCCCAACAGGGACTAGAATGTGGGGTGCTGGCGCTGCAGGTGGAGGATTAGCCAAATGAGCTGTGGTGCCTGCCAGAATGGTACATTTTTAAAGGCTTTTAGATATAGCTATGACTTATGAGACATAAGAACATCATCTGCTTAATATACTAAAAGGAAATCATTGTTTAAGAACAAATTTTATTATTAAGTCTCAAAATAGAACTCATTGGGGACAGAAGTCCTGCATGGAAAATTAGTACACAGTGACTCTTTTTGTTTAACAATTAACACTTTTATGCATGATGTCTGTGATCACCCAAGGCTCTTGTCTTGCACTGTCTATGCTATGGAGACTTATTGGATCCAACATGCTGCAAGACCATAAGTAAAATGGAAGATCTCTCATCCCTTCAGAGCAAAGTGCATCCTGCTTTGGTGGCCGCTTTTTTCACTGGAGTCTCACTCACAGAGATCATTCATGTAGAACTTTTTTTTATCCACAGTGTCACAGCTTTGCAAACCTGAAAAGCTCCCCTGGGCTTTTCAGCCAGACCAGAATGCCTAAGGGGCTGATTCTGAGGTCAGAGTGCTACTTAATGTGATTGTCATTCTATGAATCTGTTGTATGGACTGCTTCCCATGTTAGAGCATTCACTCCTTTTAAATTCTGTCTATTATTATTACTAAACACTTAATTCTATTTATATGATCAGTTTAACACTTGATCCTATCTATATGATCACTTTAATACTTAATTCTATACATATGATCTATTTAACACATGAAATGCTATTTTTACTTTCCAGATTAAGGGGCTTATTGGTCCAATGGCAAGTTTTTAAACTGTATCCATAGAAGTAAGTCCATAGGAATGTGTGCAGAACTATACTGCTTTACAGTTATAGACTTTATAAATTTCCAATTACAACTTTAGGATCATGATAATTCTTCCCACTGTGCTTGTCTTTCTACCCATACTCCCACTCCCCTTTCTCTTCCCTTTCTTATTCTTACCCTTATTTTTTACTAAGATCTTTCTTTCAATTAACTTTATACACATATGGCTAACTCTATGTTAAGTAAGTAGATCTAGGATTAGTATCAAAGAATAACAGATGAGTAAAATATTGATAATTAAAAGAAATGGAAAACAATAAAGGAAATGAAACAAAACAGAAAACAACAACCAAAAAAACTGTTCCTCAATTGTCAAGAGAAGGGCTGTTCAAAGTCATTGCTTCTCAAAGTGACAATTTAGCTTTTATAGGTTGCCTTTTAGGTGCTCTGTTTATAACATGTCAGGAAGAACATACAGAATTTGACCCTTTGGGACCACTCTATTTCACTAAGTATGACTTTTTTTTATATCTGAGAAGAATGTCTTTGATATTTTTATTGGTATAATATTGAATTGGTAAATTTTGGAAGAATGAATATTTTGATGATAGATTCTTCCAATCCATGGACATGGAAGATTTTTTTCCCATTTTTGGAAATTGATCCCTTAATAATCATTACGTAGTGCCTTTCTTTGTCTCTAAACAGCTTTTGTGTTAAAAATCCATTTTTATGATATTTGGATTGCTACACCAGCTCTTTTTTGGTTTTTGTTGCCATGGAATATCCTTTCACTTTCAGTCTACAGTGTATCTTTTTGGTGAGATGTGGGTCTTTTAGGCAGTAAATAAATGGGTACTGTTTTTCAATCCATTCAGGTAGTCAGTGTCTTTTACCTGGAGAGTTTAGGCCATTTACATTCAGAGTGACTATTGTTAAATAACAAATTTGCCCTGCCATTTTTTTTAAACTTTTATTTAATAAATATGAGTTTCCAAAGTACAATTTAAGGATTACAATAGCTTTTCCCCCTATAGCTTCCCTCCCACCTGCAACCCTCCCATCTCCCACTCCCTCTCCCCTTCCATTCGCAACAAGATTCATTTTCAATTATCTTTATATACAGAAAATCAATTTAGTATATATTAGTAAAGATTTCAAGTTTACACCCACACAGAAACACAAAGTGTAAAATACTGTTTGAGTACTAGTTATAGCATTAATTCACGTTGTACTACACATTAAGGACAGAGATCCTACATGAGGAGGAAATCCACAGTGACTCCTGTTGTTGACTTAACAAAGTGACACTCTTGTTTATGGCGTCAGTAATCACCCTAGGCTCTTGTCATGAGTTGCCCAGGCTATGGAAGCCTCTTGAGTTTGCCAACTCTGATCTTTTTTAGACAAGGTCATAGTCAAAGTGGAAGTACTCTCCTCCCTTCAGAGAAAGGTACCTCCTTCTTTGATGGCCCCATTCGTTCCACTGGGATCTAACAGAGATCTTTCATTTAGTTTTTTTTTTCCAGAGTGTCTTGGCTTTCCATATCTGAAATAATACTCTCATGAGCTCTTCAGCCAGATCTGAATGCGTTAATGGCTAATCTGAAGCCAGAGTGCTGTTTAGGACATCAGCCATTCTGAGTCTGCTGTGTATCCTGCTTCCCATGATGGATTATTGTCTCCCTTTTTGATTCTATCAGTTAGTATTAGCAGACACTAGTCTTGTTTATGTTATCTCTTTGACTCTTAGACCTATCATATGGTCAATTGTGAAATGAAACTAATCACTTTGACTAGTGAGATGGCATTGGTACATGCCACCTTGATGGGATTGAATTGGAATCCCCTGGCATATTTCTAACTCTACTGTTTGGGGCAAGTCAGCTTGAGCACGTCCCAAATTGTACATCTCCTCCCTTAGTTCCACTCTTATATTTAACAGAGATCACTTTTCAGTTAAATTTCAACATGTAAGAGTAATTGTGTGTTAATTAGAGTTCAACCAATAGTATGAAGTAGGACAAAAAACATACTAAAAGGGATAAAGTATTAAGTTGTTCATCAACTGTCAGGACAAGGGCTGATCAACTCACTGTTTAAATTCTTATTTTCCACTTTGGATTTCCTTTGTACTTTTACTTGAGATTTTATGCCTTAACCTTTTATAGTGTTGTCCCTGTTTCTGTGTTTTGTGCATAGCACATCCTTGAGCATCTTGTGTAGGACTGGACAAGTAACTCCTCTTCCCCTCCCATTGCTAGGCTACTGCCACTGTGCAACTTTTGTGGAGAGGGAATTCCTCTGAAATTTTGTGGCTCTCACTGTTTGGCTGAGGGGAGACCCCTGTCATTGCAAGACATGCACATGATAGGCCGAGGCCTCTGTCCAAAAAATAAAATTAAAAAAATTCTGTGAGTTTTCCTCTGGCTGTTGGCAGGTCTCTGATGTAGCAGGGAGGAGTCGGGAGAAAGAGAAGGAGAAATGCTCACCTTTTTTCTCACATCCTCTGCTATCTTAGGGGCCCACTTGGAACTTTACAAGCAGTTAACCAAGGTCTGCTTTCCACTGTATCAGCAGCACCACGGGTCCATAGATTCTCCTTTCACCTGGTTTGCCAGGGCAGGTATCTTCCTCCCTTTGTCCAAGCTTTTTGTTTTACTTATCATTCTTATCATTTTTTGTTTCAATTGTGTTTATTTCTTCTCAATTTTAATTATTTCCTTTCTCCTACTAATTTTAAGTTTGGTTTGTCCTTGTTTTTCCAGGTCTTTGGGGTGTATTGTAAGATCATTTATCTGATGCTTTCCAAATTTTTTGTAGTAGGCCCTAGTAGCTATAGACTTCCCTCTTAACACTGCTTTTGCTGTATTCCATGTTTTGATTCATTGTGTTGTCATCTTCTTTCATTCCAGAATTCTTTTTATTTTTGTTTTGTTATTGTCTATGACTCACCGTTCACTCAGGAGTGTTTATTCAGTCTCCATTTGTTTGCATACTTTCTAGAATCTCTTAAATTGTTAATTTCTAGCTTTATTCCATTTTAGTCAGAAAAGACATGGTATGATTTCAAATTTTAAATTTGTTGAGACTTGCTTTATGGCCTAGTGTATGGTCTATCCTAGAAAAAGTTCCATGCACTGATGAAAAGAATGTGTATTCTGCAGCTGAGAGATGAAATGCTTTGTAGATATCAATTAAATCCATTTGATCCATAATGTAGATCAGCTCTGTTGTTTCTTTGCTAATTTTTTGTTAGTTGTTTTTTTCATTGATGAAAGTAGGATGTTAAATAGCCCCATTTTTACTTTATTGGAGTATATGTCTTCCTTTAGATGTACTAACACTTGTTTTAAATGGTGAGGTGCTCTGGCACTGTGTGCACATACATTCACTGTGAACATATTTTCATGTTTAAATGATCCTTTAAAATTATATAACACTCTTTTTGTCTCTTAATATTTTTTGTGTTAAAGTCTATTTTCAGATATCAGGATTCACACTCCTGCTCTAATTTGCTTTCCATTAGCATGGAATATCTTTTTCCATCCTTTTACTTGCAGTTCAAAAATGCATCTTTGTGAAGTGTATTTCTTGCAGGGAGCAAATAGATTGGTCTGTATTTTACTACATTCAGCTTGTCTGTACCTTTTTAATGGGTGAATTTAGGCTATTAATTTTCAGTATTATTATTGGTAAGTAATTACATGATTTTGCAATTTTTCCATAAATATTATGATTGTTTTCTTTGGATTTCCTTTTAATGGGAGAGTTTTTGCCTTCACATTCTTTCAGATTGATTAGTATCTTTCTCTGTTTCTGTGTGTAGCACATCCTTAAGTATCATTTGTACGACTGGACAAGTGATGATAAATGTTTTCAAGTTTTGTTTGAGAAGGTCTTCATTTCACCTTCATCCATAAATGAGAGTTTTCCTTGGTGCAGTATTCTGGGTTGACAGTTTTGTTTTTCTTTTAGGACTTGCACAATGTCTCCATTTTCTCCTAGCTTGTAGAGTTTCTGATGAGAAATCAGCTGTCAGTCTAATTGGAGATTCTCTGAAGATAATCTGGCATTTCTCTCATGGATATTTTAGAATTGTTTCTTTATGTTTTACTGTTGAAATCTTGACTATTATGTGTCGTGGTGAAGATCTTTTCTGATCATATCTATCAGGAATTCCAATTGCTTCACATCTTGGATATACCTTTTTTAGTCCAAGGGGAAATCCTCTGTTATTATTTCACTGAAAAGGCATTTTATTCTCATTGCACTCATTCAGACACTCTTAAGACCCATATGCTAGTTCATTTGATAGTTTCCTATAAATATAGAACACTATTTTTATTTTTCCTGATTTTTGTCTTCTTTTTTAGTTTTGTTCTGATTGGGATATTCCCAAAGGTTTGTCTTCTGTGTCAATATTCTTTCTTCTGCCTCATCAATTCTCTTAAGGCTTTCCACTTCATTTTTCATTTGACATATTGGAGTCTTCATTTCTAATATTTCAAGTTGATTTCTCTTCAATATATCTATCTCTTGACAAAATTTTTCATTTATGTTATGCATGGATTTCTTTAACTCATTAATTTTCTTATTGTTTTTGAATAATCTTATGATCATTCTTTTGAATTCTTTTTCAGACATTTCATAAATCTCTTCATCTTCACATTCTAATAGTCATGTGTTGTTGTATTCTTTTGTGGGAGTCATATTGTCTTGCTTGTTCATGTTTCTTATATTTCTACATTTATTTTTAGGCAATTGTGGAACCACCTGTTGGTTTCCTGCTCTGATATTTTTTATCTTTGAGCTATGCCTCTGTGGTTTAGTAGAGTGTCTGTTTCTTCAGTGGATATTCAGAGGTATATGCTGGGGAAAGGGATGTGCAAGGGAGCTCCAGTCAGTGCTCAGGCTGGTTCAGGGTGTCCAGGGTGACACCCAAGTTGGCAATGTTAGATACATTCTATTGTCAGCAGTGGGGAGGGTATGATCACAGAGACTGGTGTGGTTACTACTTCCCCCTCCTCTCTGCCAACATGATCAATGCCCAGTGTGAGTCCACAGTGGCTACACACCCCAAGCATACAGGCACATGAACCACACAAGGGATCTTTGCTTTCCTAAGTGTGAGAACAGAACTCTTTGCAATGACCTACCCCAAGAACACAGGGAACTCTTAGCCTCTGAAGCTAGACACAATGATTGGCCAGAGACCCAGCTGTCCCCCACATGCTATTGTGCAGTCACAGAATCCCCATAGTCATGGTGCACAGAGTATCCACACTCACAAGGATCAGGAAATCCACTCAGGGTTATGTGAGTCTGCTTTGCCCCCAGAGAGAGTCAGGGCATTACCAGTGCCTGATGCCTATCGATGTTTTGTCTTGACAATTTGAGTATGGTTGCCTGTGATAGAGGGAGTGGAGGGAAGCACCTCACAGGCTTAAACGGGTGCCTCCCCCCAAGCCCTCCAGGCCAGACTCAAAGTCAGAAAAGGCCATGGATTTCTCTCTCACATAAAATCCCCTACTCCTACAAGCATGAGCCACAGCTGCCTGTAAGCACCTTATCAAGATGGCCCATCTATCCTGCTAGATGTAGGGAGCCTTTGTGTGTGGGGGGTGGGAAGAGCAGGCAGTATTATCTTCCTTCACGGGGTTAGGTGGGCACTTTGCCCTCTACTAGCACTCCAGACAAGACTCAATGTCAGTGTGGACCACAAGATTCTCCCTCAGGCAATATGAGCAGTTCCTGCAGACTACTCTCTCTTCTAAGGAGATGTTACACTCTTCTGATGATGATTCTGTTGGTGGTAGGAGCAGAACAGAGGGGACTGACTTTTCACTGCTGAGTGTGGCACTCTGTGGGAGTGTGTGAGGGGAAAAAAGCAAGGCAACTTTCCTGCTCTAAGCCTACAGTTGCTCAGAAACCAGATAGCTCCCCAGGCTGAAGTAAAAGTCAGTGGATGACTGTGGAATTCCTACCCAGAGAAACCTCAGCAATGGGGTGCAAACAATTTCTTCCTACCTTGATGTGGTAAGATAGTGGCTCATAGGCACCAGCTGGCAGAGCTGTGTGGCTGGCTGCAGCAGTATCTCTGTCTTATCTAACTCCACCATTTGGGGCAAGATATCAACAATTGATCACACTGATTATAAATATATTTAAGAAAAACATAAGATCAACATGTATTTGGCAAAGCTATGTAATTAGATCATAATATATTTTGTTGTTGAGTAATAAAACCATAAAATATATATTATGAAATAGAGCTCTATATGTTATAGCAAATAAGTGAATAAATTTTATGGTTTTTAAAAAGTACTTCTGAGGGCTGGCACCATGGCTCACTAGGCTAATCCTCTGCCTGCAGTGCCAGCATCCCAGGTTCTAGTCCCGGTCGGGGTGCGGGATTCTGTCCCAGTTACTCCTCTTCCAGTGCAGCTCTCTGCTGTGACCCGGGAAGGCAGTGGAGGATGGCCCCAGTTCTTGGGCCCTGCACCCACATAGGCGACCAGGAGAGGCACCTGGCTCCTGGCTTTGGATCAGCACAGTGTGCTGGCTGCAGTGTGCCAGCCGCAGCATGCCAGCCGCAGCGGTCACTGGGGGGTGAACCAACAGAAAAAGGAAGACCTTTCTCTCTGTCTCTCTCTCTCTCACTGTCCACTCTTCCTGTCAAAAAAATAGAAAAATAAAAAAAAGAAGTACTTCTGAGGGCTTCCAAGATGACTGGATAAGTTATAGCAACACTAATATCTGCTGCTCTGGGATGTGAAAAGAACAAAAGAAGGATTATGCTTCCAGAGGTTTGATTGATAGAAATTTTAGCAAATAAGTGGAAAACAAAATAGACTCTGTGGAACAAGAAGATAGATATACATACATACATACATACATATATATATATATATATATATATATTTGCAAAATAGTGTGATACATCACATTAACAAACTGAAGAGCAAAAACTATTTCATTATCTCAATAGGTGCAGAGAAAGCGTTTGATAAAATACAACACCCTTTCATGATGAAAATTCTAAGCAAATTGTATATAGAAGGAACATTCCTCTACACAATCAAGACATTTTATAACAAAAACATGGCCAGGGTCCTATTGAAAGGAGAAAAGTTGGAATCATTCCCACTGAGATCTGGCATTAGACAAAGATGCCCATTCTCACCATTTCTATTCAATATGATCCTGGAAGTTTTAGCCAGAGCTGTTAGGCAGGAAAAAGAAATCAAAGGGACACAAATTAAAAGGAGGATGTCAAACAGTTCCTATTTTCAGATGACAGGAATCTATATAGAGGGAATACAAAAGACTCCACTAAGAGACTAATAGAGCTGGCAAGGATGTGGTAAAAGAAAAAAAGATGTACTAATCCACTGTTTGTGGAAATGTAAACTGGTAAATCTTCTATGGAAGACAATATAGAGATACTTCAGAAATCAGAAAATAGACCTACCATTTGACCCAGCCATCCCACTCCTGGGAATTTATCCCAGGGAAATGAACTCTGCTATGAAAGAGTTATCTGTACCCTATGTTTGTTGCAAGTCAGTTCACAATAGCTAAGACATGGAATAAACCCAAATGCCAATCTGACTGATAAAGAAATTATAGAATATGGAATACTACACAGTGATCAAAAAAAAAAAAACCATGAAATCTGGTCATTTGCAATGTCATGCATAAAATTGGAAAAATTTATACTTAGTGGAATAAACTAGTCCCTAAGGGACAAATAACATATGTTCTCCCCGGCATGTGATAACTAATAGAACACCTAAAAGGCCATCTGTAGATGTGTTATAAACATTTTGAACAGCAATGATTTTGAACATCCCTTGTCTTGACTGTTAAGGAATAGTTTTTTTATACCATTATTTGTTGAACACTTTACTTAATGAAGAGTTAATCATATGTGTATAAAGTTAATTGAAAATAGTTCTTAGTTAAAAATAAGAGTAGGCGGCTTTTTTTTTTTTTTTTTTTTTTTTTTTTTTTTACAGGCAGAGAGGACAGTGAGAGAGAGAGACAGAGAGAAAGGTCTTCCTTTGCCGTTGGTTCACCCTCCAATGGCTGCCGCAGATGGCGCACTGCGGCCGGCGCGCCGTGCTCATCCGATGGCAGGAGCCAGGTGCTAGGTGCTTTTCCCTGGTCTCCCATGGGGTGCAGGGCCCAAGCACTTGGGCCATCCTCCACTGCACTCCCGGGCCACAGCAGAGGGCTGGCCAGGAAGAGGGTCAACCGGGACAGAATCCGGTGCCCCGACTGGGACTAGAACCAGGTGTGCCGGCGCCGCAAGGCGGAGGATTAGCCTGTGATCTTCTGTATATAAAGATAATTGCAAATGATTAAAAAATCTTGGTGTTAAATTGGAAATTGCATAGAAAATTAATCAATTTAAAAATATATATATCATGTAGGATCTCTGTCCTTAACGTGCTATACATTGTGAATTAATACTATAACAGGTACTCCAACACTATTTTTCAATTTGTGTTGCTATGTGAGGGCAAACTGTTGAAATCTTTACTTAATATATACTAAACTGACCTTCTGTATATAAAGAGAATTGAAAATGAATCTTGATGTGAACGGAAGGGGAGAGGGAGTTGGAAAGGGGAGGGTTGCGGGTGGGAGGGAAGTTATGGGGGGGGAAGCCATTGTAATCTATAAGCTGTATTTTGGAAATTTATATTCTTTAAATAAAAGCGTTATTAAAAAAAATAAGAGTAGGAATAACAGAGAGAAAAGGAAGCGGGTGGGGAGTCTGAATGGGAGTGCAAGCATGGTGGGAAGGATCACCATGTTCCTAAAGTTGTAATTATGAGTTGTATGAAGTTTGTATCTGTAAAGTTGTATAGTTCTGCATATATTTCTATGGACGTACTTCTAAAGGCACAGTTTAAAAACTCGCCAAGGGATCCTAAATCACCTTAAGCTGGGTGGTAAAAATAGCATTTTAAAGTTAAAACGATCATTTAAGTAGGAGTTCCATCGGATTGGCGTAGCTCTGGCCGTTAGGGCCATCTGGGGAGTAACCCAATGGATGGAAGGCCTCTCTCTCTGTCTCTACCTCTCTCTGTAACTCTGTCTTTCAAATAAATAAAATCTTTTAAAAAAAGATGTGACATTTTTGGGTTCTTCTTTGAAGATAATTAAGTTTCTAAAAAAGAGAAAGCTTAAAAAAACAGGAAGTGAAATCAGCTTTGAAATACAATGACTCAACAACCCTTGTCTCTACTGGAGTAACAATGTTTATTTTAATACAGTTTGTTGAACTCTTCACTTAGTATAGAGCTAATCTTCTGTATATAATGTGAATTGAAAAATAGTTTTTAGTAAAAAATAAGACTGGGAATAGGAGAGAGAGGAGGAAGAAGAGTGGGAAGATGATTGGTTGGGTGGCAGATGTGGTGGGAAGAATTACTATTTTCCTGAAGTTGTTTTTATGAAATGCATGAAGTTTGTATACCTTAAACAAAAAGTTTCTTTAAAAAAGGATTTATTTCTTTATTTCAAATTTATAGTTACAGACAGAGAGAGGGAAAGACAGAGAGAAAGGTCTTCCATCTGCTAGTTTACTGCCCAAATGGCTACAACAGCTGGAGCTGGGCTAATCCAGAGCCAGGAGCCAGGAACTTCTTCCTGGTCTTGCACATGGTTGCAGGGGTACAAGCACCTTCTACTGCTTTCACAGGTCATAGCAGAGAGCTGGATGCGATGAGGAGCTGCCAGGACACAAATTGGAGCCCATATGAGGTACTGGCGCTGTAGGCAGAAGAAATGCCTACCGTACCACAGTGCTGTCCCCAACCTAGTCTTCTGTAAGTAGCTGATATTTCTTGCTAACTGATCATTCTAGTTTTATAAGTTATTTGACCCCCCCCCCCCCCAAATATCATACTAGTTTTGTTCCTATCATCTCATCTTTCATTTAAATTCATAACAACCCAGTGTGACTGTCTGGAAGGAAGCTTTGGGATGAGCTGTTAATAAGGCTTATGAATGTTGTCAAATAGTTTTGCCTTGAAATATTAATTTACATTATCCTAACAATGATAATGTTCTGTGAAATATGAGCTTTCATCCACACAATGTAACACTTCATGTGCTAACAACACAACTAATATAATTTTAACAAGTATAATTTATAAATATATTATGTTATGTACTTATCATGCTATAATGATATTCTTGCTGTTATTTTTAGAATCAATCAAACATAATCTCTAAAGTAGGAAGAATGCCCAATAGCATGTATAGTACTGTACCCAGCATGTCATGTAATTGGTGAATAGATAAAAAAATGGGGGAATACCACATGTGTTTTTGGAAAATATGGGGATATGTTTGTTAATATCTGCTACTTCAGGTGTGAGGACAGTAAGGTTAAACACCCAAAACCTTTTTCTTTAGAAAATTTGTTTGGCTAGACAGGTACCTACTTTGTCCTCCACGCTCCATGAGTAACTTTTTTGTTTTTTAAACATTTTATTTATTTGGCCAGCACCACAGCTCAATAGGCTAATCCTCCGCCTGCGGCACCGGCACACCAGGTTCTAGTCCAGGTCGGGGCACCAGATTCTGTCCCGGTTGCCCCTCTTCCAAGCAAGCTCTCTGTTGTGGCCCAGGAGTGGAGCAGAGGATGGCCCAAGTCCTTGGGCCCTGCACCCGCATGGGAGACCAGGAGAAGCACCTGGCTCCAATGGCAAAAAGGAAGACCTTTCTCTCTGTCTCTCTCTCTCACTATCCACTCTGCCTGCCAAAAAAAAAAAAAAAAAAAAAAGATTTTATTTATTTATTTTGGGACGGAGAGGTGTGGCGCAGCGGGTTAATGCCATGGCCTGAAGCTCCAGCATCCCATATGGGTAGTGGTTCGAGAACTGGCTACTCCACTTCAGATCCAGCTCTCTGCTATGGCCTGGGTAAGGAGGTGGAGGATGGCTCAAGTCCTTGGGCCCCTGCACCCACATGGGAGACCAGGAATAAACTCCTGGCTCCTAGCTTCGAGTCGGCGCAGCTCAAGCTGTTGAGGCTAATTGGGGAGTGAACCATTGGATGGAAGACCTCTCTCTCTCTCTCCCTGCTATTCCTCTCCCTGTGTAACTCTGACTTGCAAATGAATAAATACATCTTTAAAAAGATTTTATTCATTTATTTTAAAAATAGAGTTACAGACAGTGAGAGGAAGAGACACAGAGAGATATGTCTTCCTTCTGCTGGTTCACTCCCCAAATGGCTGCAATGGCCAGAGCTGCACCGAGCCAAAGCCAGGAGCCAGGAGCTTCCTCCCAGTCCCCCATGTGAGTGCAGGGGCCCAAGGATTTGAGCCATCTTCTACTGCTTTCCCAGGCCATAGCAAAGAGCTGTATTAGAAAAGCAGCAGCCGGGACTAGAACCCCTGCCCATATGGGATGCTGGCACCGCTGGTGGAGGATTAACCCACTGCTCCATGGTGCTGGTCATCCATGAATCACTTTTGTAAAGCTGCAAATTTACAGAACCAAATTACCTCTCTCATTTAGTAGCATTGTTCTTCCTACAATTACGAGCACTGGTCCAGGACAGAATCTTAGTAGCTCTCAACTGCTCATTACAACAGCTTTCCACATAATCTCATTATCTTGCTTCATTTTTAATGGCCACCAGATCGGTCTATTTAAAGCACAAATCCAGTCAAATCATGCCCTTTCTTAAAACTTTTCAAGAGACACTGAAACTCTCATACATTGTTGATGGGAATGTAAAATGGCATTATTGTTTGGCAAAAAGTGTGGCAATCTCTTAAACACTTAAACCTAAATTTAACTTATGACTCAAGAATTCTAACCCCATTTTTCCATCCAGGAGAAATGAAAACATATATTTCTGTGATTACTTGTATGTGAATGCTTGTAGAAACTTTATTCATAATTAGCCAAACATGGAAATGATCCAAATTCTATCAATTGGTGAACAGGTGGACAAATAATGATATATCATACTATGGGATATTTTTGGACAATATGAAGGAACAAACTGTACCACAGCATACCACAGCATGGGTGTACCTCAAAAATCTTATGTTAATTGAAAGAAGACAGTTTTACACTGCTACACAGCATGTGATTCCATTTCTATGAAATCTCCAGGAATGGCAAAATCTACAGATTCTGTACAGATTCAGAAAGCAAATGAATGTTCAACTGTGTCTGGGAATGGGAGTGAGGGGAACTGTAAAGGGGTATGAAGAATATTTTGAACTGATGGAAATGTTCTGAAAACTAGATTGTGTTGATCATTGCACATTTTTGTAAGTTTAATAATAATCACTGAATTTACACTTAAGACAATGTTAAGATAGGCAAGCTATACATCAATAAAGCTATTTTAAAAACAAACAAAATCCAATAATAATAACAGCAAACTCCTCAGCAATTCTTGATGGTAGGAGCCGCTCTAAGCTTCTACGTTTTGTTCACAAGATGTTCCCCATTCTTGCCTGGGCCTACTTTCCACTTGAATCTAGTTGGCCTGAGTATGACTACATTAAACTCTAGGAAAATTCACTGTTAGTTCCTGACAAACTGTAAACTCTTAGTTCTATGCCTTTGCTCATTCCCCTATATAGAAACCCACTCCTATATCCTTCATGCACCACCTTTACCAAACATAGGAGGGTACTTCAAAAAGTTAGTGGGAAATGGTGCAAATTATTTCTGAAATTCATACATGTGAGGAGTGTTCAAATAGTTTATAAAAGGCATATTATGAAAAAACTCTGAAGGAATTTCATTTTTACACCAAAATAAACATCTCATAATTTTATTTGTCCACAAAATTTTGAAATTCTTTTATATTTCCTATTCATCTTTTACTCATTCCATGCCGCATCTCCTTGCATAGGTCTCCACGTTGTTCTATCCACTCTCTCCCTAAAGCTCTCATGATATCACCAAAGAGAGCAAGACATGATTTTATAGCTGTGTATTGATAAGTCTTCTTCCTTCTTTGGTATCTGAATTTGTCATTATTACATTATTAACTTTGGTATCTTTAGGATGTTACACAGTGTTTGACCCAGAATATGTGCCCAAAAATTTATATAATAATGAATTAATATATTGTGGCTGTTAGAGGCTCTGGATTTTTATTTATGGGGCATTGTTAAGTAATATGACATGAACTCTCTCCTTAAACTTATTTCTGACAGCTGGATTCCAGAGAGATGACATAATGACAGCCACATGAGATCAACAGTTAAAATATTTCATTTATGGACACATATCAGTTCTTGAATTCCAGAATGTGAAACGGAAGGTTTTTGACCAAATCCATCACTTTTTTCATAGAATGGATCAAGTGTGTGTGTGTGTGTGTGTGTGTGTGTGTGTGTGTGTGTGTTGTGACTGGTGGCTCCTTGCAATGACAATAGATCACACTGTCTAACAGCCTGTCATTTCTAGACATGATTTACAGTTCACAGTAGACACTGTAGGGTAAGATGGACGGTCACTTGGGGACTACCTGTTACAGGTGAGGGATGCAGTGTCATTTTCAGCTGCGGTGAAATCACCTCATCAATCAGATTTGGAAGCTAGTCAATAGGCAGTGGGCAAACGAATATGCCAAGCAAACTAAACATCAACAAATACAGTTTCAGTGCGGGAACTCATCTTTCACATTGCTTCTTTTAGTATTTCTAGAACTGAGTAGGAGATTGTGGTATTACCAAATTCTGCTATACACTGAGATGAAGCCACAAAAACAGGCACTACTTCCTAGGGCAGTAATACCAAGCAGAAACCATTCTCTTCAATCTGAGCAATTAGTTTATTTCAAGGCTCTGAGGATTATGATTGAAAAAAAATGCATAGCAAATGCTCTAAATGCAAGTAATGAACAGAAAGATGGTATTTTTCATAACCATACAAGAAAACAGAAGAGTTAAAAACTTTGAGAAAATTGAAATTTTGGTTTTAACTCATAGATGTTTGAGCAGAATTCATTGTACTCCTTTAGTGCTATCTCAGGTTTGTGGAAAGGGCAATAATGTCCTAAAATTGCCTGAAACTTCCTAAAAAATGCAGAGACTGGCTACACAAGGAACTAGAACATCTACTGATTGCTGCTTGGAAGTCTAATTGTTCTTTCTCTGGTTTTAATTTTAAAATTTATTAAAAAGTACAGAAACCAATTAAAGATGGCATTGCAAAGACATTTCTGCCTCATTCTTTGAAGCCAACTTAAAACCAAAGTACAGAACAAAAAAGCAGAAATGAAAACTTAGAGGACAGCCACAGGATTGTGACATTTGTATCTGATTCAGATGTGGAAAACAGCAGGAAGTGTGTGTCTCCATGGTCATAAGGAGCATGAAGAATTAACCAAAGGTAGCTTCACTTTCTGAAATGTCAAGTCTGTAACCTACCTCTTCATTGGGGCACCAATAATTCAGTTACTTTGTGGGATGTTGAAGCATCACTAACTTTGTTGGCCACAATAGAATGATAAGGAAGATGGAGTCAAGTTAACTGCCTGAATATCATTGTTGCAAAACCAACCAACAAAAACAGCAGAAAAAAGAAAAGAAAGAAAGAAAACAGAGAAATCTAGTTAGCTTAGCTGGATGGAAGGGAACATGTTGTTGGCAAACAGTTTTTCAAATTATTATTATTTGATAGAAAAATAATATAAACTTCTGGGACTGGCGTTGGGAGGCAGTGGCTTCAGCCACTGCTTGGGATGTGCACATACCATATCATGGCGCTGGTTTGAGTCCAGAACCTCTGCTTTCTACCTAGCTCCCAGCTCATGTACCAGGGAGGCAATGAGTGGCAACCCAAGAACCTGAACTCCTGCATCTGTTGGGAGACCCAGATTTTGTTCCTGGCCCCTGGCTTCAGTCTGCCCTAACCTTGGTTGTTGTTGGCTTTTAAGGATTTACCAGTAGAAAGATCTCTCTGTATCTTCCCCTCTTTCGCTGTCACTATTGACTTTGAAATAAATAAATCTTTTAAAAAAAGTAATGTAACCTCAAGTCATGGTTCAGACTCTCATGGCATTCATCACTGCTTCATGGTGAGTTAAAGAAAGTTTATACTAAACCACAGAAGAGTTAAAATTCTAGGACAGCCTTTTGTTGGGAATACTTCAAAGTAACACATTTGAATTTAAGCTACATGAATATCCAACACACTCTATCGATGCCTTTTTAACATTATTTTCCAATGAATGGTTGGCCTGAGAAAAACAACAACAATGAAAAAAGATAAACACAGAGAAAGCACATGAGCAATACATAAAAAATTCTTCAAAAGAATAGAGAAATGGTAAAAACACATACAAATATTTTGTTATAAAAGACTTAAAATTATTAAAAACTTTTCTCTGAGAATTCAAAGATAATTCTTAAAATACAGTCTTCTAAGAAATATACATCCAAGGTAACTATCAGAAAATATAGAAATTGGATGCTTTCCAGCTTACAAGAGTAAAATATAAGACATGCATTCAGAAGAAACCAAAAACACTTGTATATCAAAGTATAAATAAATAACATTAAACTAATGAAAGTATACCATGCAAATAAAATGCCAGATCTAATTGTCATATCAATAGATAAAAATTGGATAAAATCACCTGGACTAGTGAGATGGCATTGGTACATGCAATCTTGATGGGATTGTATTTGAATACCCTGGCACATTTCTAACTCCACCATTTGGGGCAAGTCCGATTGAGCATATCCCAAATTGTATATCTCCTCCCTCTCTTACTCCCACTCATATTTAACAGGGATCACTTTTCAGTTAAATTTCAACACCTAAGAATAAATTTGTGTTCATTACAGAGTTCAACCAATAGTATTAACTAGAACAAAAAATACTAAAAGGAATAAAGTATTAAACTGTACATCAACAGTCAGGATCTCAATAGTTCAGGTGATCAATTTCAGTTCACAATTGATCACGCTGATAGGCCTAAGAGTCAAAGGGATCACACAAACAAGACTAGTGTCTGCTAATAGTAACTAATAGAATAAAAAAGGGAGAGAACCATCCAAAATGGGAAGTGGAATACACAGCAGACTCATAGAATGGCAGATGTCCTCAACAGCACTCTGGCCTCGGAATCAGCCCTTAAGACATTTGGATCTGGCTGAAGAGCCCATGAGAGTATTTTAGGCATGGAAAGCTAAGACACTCTGGCAAAACAAAACAAACAAACAAACAAACACCTAAATGAAAGATCTCTGCGAGTGAGATTCCAGTGGAAAGAATGGGCCATCAAAGAAGGAGGTACCTTTCTCTGAAGAGAGGAGAGAATTTCCACTTTGACTATGACCTTGTCTAAATAAGATCGAAGTCGCGAACTCAAAAGGCTTCCATAGCCTTGGCAACTCATGACTAGAGCCTAGGGAGATTACTGACACCATGAACAAGAGTGTCAAATTGTTAAGTCAACAACAGGAGTCACTGTGTACTTACTCCTCATGTGGGATCTCTGTCCATAATGTGTTGTACTATGTGAATTAATGCTATGACTAGTACTCAGACAGTATTTTACACTTTATGTTCTGTGTGGGTGCAAACTGATGAACTCTTTACTTAATATATACTAAATTGACCTTCTGTATATAAAGATAATTGAAAATGAATCTTGATGTGAATGGAATGGGAGAGGGAGCTGGAGATGGGAGGGGTGCAGGTGGGAGGGAAGTTATGGGGGGGAAGCCATTGTAATCCATAAGCTGTACTTTGGAAATTTATATTTACTAAATAAAAGTTTAAAAAATATAAAGCAGAAGGAGTTTAAATTAAAAAACTGGATAAAATCATTTAATGTAAAAAACCCTCATTTTGGATCATAAAGTACCCTGGATATGATATATAATATTCACCTAAAATTAAAGAATAGCTAGAAGTAAGTGATGACTAGGCAATTTCAAACTCAAATTCAAGAAAGGGCCATTTTGCTAAAATTCTACAAGACCAAGCTACCACGTGAAAAAAACTTACTAATAAAAAGATTTAAATCTGCAATTAAGGTTTATTTATAAAGCTTCATAAATTATCATAGCATTAAAATTAAAGAGAACCTCCACTTTGACTATGACCCTGTCAGAACAAGATCCAAGTCGGCGAACCCTAAAGGCTTCCATAGCCTCAGCAACTCATGACTATAGCCTAGGGAGATTACTGACGCCATAAACAAGAGTGGCAAATTGTTAAATCAACAACAGTAGTCACTGTGTACTTACGGCCCATGTATGATCTGTCCTTAATGTGTAGTCCAATGTGAAGTAATGCAATAACTATTACTGAAACAGTATTTTTACACCTTGTGTCTCTGCGCGGGTGCAAACTGACAAAATCTTTGCTTAGTATATACTGAATCGATCTTCTGTATATAAAGATAATTGGAAATGATTAAAAAAATTGGAAGTTACATAAAAATCAATCAATTTAAAAAAATAATATCATGTAGGATCTCTGTCCTTAATGTGCTGTACAATGTGATTTAATGCTATAACTAGTACTCAAAGAGTATATTTCACTCTATGATGCTATGTGAGGGCAAATGGTTTAAAATCTTTTCTTAACACATACTAAACTGAGCTCCTGTATACAAAGAGAATTGAAAATGAATCTGGATGTGAATGAAAGGGGAGAGGGAGTGGGTAAGGGGGGAGGGTAGCAGGGGGGAGGGGAGGTATGGGTGGGGAAGCCATTGCAATCTACAAGTTGTACCTTGGAAATTTATATTCTAAATAAAAATCAAAAAAAAAAATTAAAAATTTTTGCAAACATAAACAGTAGGCAAAAACACAATAACAGGAGTAGACATAAACCTTTTTAGTTCTTGACCAATATACTAGAAATATTAAATAAAACAGAGTAAATCATTAAAATTATTTTTGATAAAAACTTTACACTTAACAATTAGAATGTAGTCTTTTTCCTTGTCATTGAAAATTATAGACTGACCATAGTTTATGCCCCACCAAGTTGATATTTTATATACCACAATCTCAAACTAAAATCAAACAGAATCATAAAATAATAATAATTGTAAAAACCAAACTTAAATCATGTATAAATTAAAATACAAGAAAGTAGCCATTTTGTTCAGCTTTGTTAAACTGCTGCTTGAGACCTCAACTCAGAGTGCGTGGTTTAAGTCCTGATTTCTCTGCCTCTGACCCAGTTCCCAGCTAATGCACATGCTGGGAGACAGTTCATAATGCCTGAAGTTGTTGGGTACCTGTTACCTGCGTGGGAGAACATGCTCTGAGCTTTTGCCTAGCCCAGTCCTGGTTATTTCAGGTACTTGTGGAGTAAACCAGTAGACAGCAGTTCTCTCTGTATCTCTCTGTCTCTCTCTGTCTCTTATCTCTGTGTCTTCTATCTGTCAATTAAAATGAAAAAAATGAAATACAAATTAAAAATAAAATTAAAAAGCATATATAAAAAACAACTTGAGTTAGCAAAATAAAAAATTATGTCGCAAAAATATAACTAGAAATAGTCATTATAAAACACTATATCAGATCTTATACAAATAATTGTGGCTCTGATACTCAAGGAAAAACATATATCACTAAATTTTCATGTTACTGAAGCAGTAAACAAATGATTTAAAAGTTTAGTATAATAGATAAAGTCCAATGCTAGCTTTAAATAAAGGAGAATTCGTATGTGGAAGTATAATTTAAAGCAATAAGATAGAACAGTATGAATATTTACTATAGAAATAAAATATTCATAAAATAAGAAAAGAGAATGTCTCTAAATACTATATAAATAATTTGGAAAGTTCCAAATGAAATACATGAGCTTCTGAGAAAACACAAATTGCAAACTCAGATGCCAGACAATTTAGAAACTCTAAAATCCTGATCAGAATAAAGGAGATGAGAGTTGTTATAGCATGCCTCCCTATAATAGCAGCAAGCTGGGCAGCTTCACAGATAAACTCTCTGAAAGCATCAAGGCAGAAGCAAAGCTTTTAGAAGGGAGAGGGAGTGCGGACAGGAGCAAGAGTAAAAGCTAGGGGAAGACTGAGGAGTTTCCAGTTTCCTTCTGTGAAACTACCATAACCTTGATCTAAGACCTGACAAACAGCACTGATACACACATGCTACCAACAAATAGCACAGATGACTAATGCTGCAAAAGTAGCAAAAACTACATTGGGAAATGGAGTCCAAAAGCAGTTTAGAGGAATCATATATCATGTCCCAGGAATGATTTTCTCTAGGAATGCAAGAATGGCTTAATAATGGGGAATCTTGAAATCTAATTTTGGGTTAAAAAAAAAAAACAATCCAGATTATGCCCATGGATCCTGAAAAATACATGTAATAAAGCTTATTATTCTATCTAAATAGAAATATCTTATTGTTTCTACTATAATTTTTCAAAAAATTTACAAAATTTTATTTTTATAAAAATCTATAAAATATGAGCAGATACATGGAAATTTTCTTACATACACACACAAACATAAGCGAACATCAGTTTTATGGATGAAACACAAGAAAAATTCCCATTAAATTCAATAAAAAACACAAAATTTTGAATCAAAAGACCAGGTTAATAAATTTTAGTTCAATTTTTGCAGCAAAAACATTTGACAAAATCCCACAATTGTTCATGATTAAAGCACTCAACAAGATTAGAGGTGAACTGCCTCAATATGACAAGGAACATCGTCAAAATCCTTACAGCTAATATAATTAGTGCTAAGAAATGGGAATGCTTTTCCTCGATTATGATTAAGATAAAAATATCCACACTCATTTACCAATGTTGTCTAACATAGCACTAGAAGTTCTTACCAGTGCAATGAAGAAAACAAAAGTTATATGGATAGGAAAGGAAAAAATAAAACTGTCCTTCTTTGCATGAATATCTATATGGAATATCACAAGGAATACACAATCAAAAGCCTGGATAAATTATCTGTTAATTCCACAAGGTTTCAGGATACCAGATCAACACAGAAAAGTCAATTTCATTTTTCATACTAGCAATGAGCAGGTGGGAAAAAATCAACACAATACTATATACAATCATTCCAAAGAAAATGACAGGCTTAGGAATAAACTTAAGAAATATGTACAAGATTTATATGCTGAAAAGAATAAAATGTTGATGAAAGCAATCAGAGAAGGCCAAAATAAATGGAGAAACACACAGTTTCTAAGCCAGGAAAAACTCAACATAGTCAAGATATAAGTTCTCAATTTGGCAATGGATTTAATATGATTTCTATAAAAATCTGAGCAAAGTGTTTGTAGTTATAGATATATATTTTTAAGATTTACTTGGAAAGATAAGGTAACTAAAAATATTTTGTAACATTGGAGAAATCAGGTTATTACATAGCTATGTTATTTAAGTTGATGTCCTATTGACAGAAGACAAATAAACAAATCAGAGAAACAAGAGAGAACCCAGAATGGATCCATACAAATATGATCAACTGATTTTGAATGAAGTTGCAAAATCATCTGCATCAGGTAGCCTCTCAGTAGAGCTTTTAGTAGAGTTTGACCTCCGTACAAAAAAAAAATCTTCAACTACACATAAACATAAAACTTCTTCTTTTTTTAGATTTATTTATTTATTTGAAAGTCAGAGTTACAGAGAGAGAGAGAGAGAGAGAGAGAGATCTTCTATCCGATGGTTCACTCCCCAAATGGCTGCAACGGCTGGAGCTGTGCTGATCTGAAGCCAGGAGCCAGGAGCTTCCTCCAGGTCTCCCAAGTGGGTGCAGGGTCCCAAGGACTTGGGCCATCCTCCACTGCTATCCTAGGCCATAGCAGAGAGTGGGATTGGAAGTGGAGCAGCTGGGTCTCAAACTGGTGCCCATATGGGATGCTGATGCTTCAGGCCAGGGCTTTAACCAGCTGTGCCACAGCGCTAGCCCCAAAAGACTTATTTTTCTTATACAACTTCATTTCAAAATTAGTAACAAACATAAATATAAAACATAAAGTGAATGAAATCTTCAGAAAATGTAGAGAAAGAATCTTCAGAATCCATAGAGTTGACATTAAAGACATTAAGTATAACAGTTAAGTTAATACATTAGTTCATCAAAATTGAGATTTTTTGCTATGGGAAATACCCTGTGAAGGGAATGAAAAGATTATCTACAGATCATAAGAAAGCATTTGTGAGGTATTGTGGCATGTTATTTCATTGTGATTTTGAATTGCATTTGATTTGCATTATGGATTTGATTAGCAAAGTTGAGCATTCTTTTTTTTTTTTATGTACCAACTGGATAGTTGTATGTCTTCTTTTGAGAAATGTCTATTAAGGTCCTTTCTCTGTTCTTAAAGTTTATTTGTTTTCTTGCTATTGATTTCCTTATGTATTTTTATATTAACTCCTTATCAGATATATGATTTATAAGTGTTTCCTTCTATTCCTTAGATTGTCTCTTTATTTCTGCTATTTTCTTTGCATGCAGAAGATGTTTGGTTTGATTCAGTCCCTAAAGGAGATGAAATCAATATCTCAAATATATATCTGCACTCATTTTAGCATATGAAAGCATATATTTATTATGTCATTATTCACAATAAACAATATATGGAGTCAGCTTAAGTATAGTCTAGCTCAAATAAATGCAATATATATATATATACACACACAAATGGAATATTTTTCAGTCTTAAGAAGGAAAAAGAGAAGATAACCCTCTCAATTGTAAAAACATGGAAGAACTTAAAAAACTATAGGGTAAATGAAATAAGCCAGGAACAGAAAGTCAAATATTGCATGCTGCCACTATTATATGGAATATTTAAAAGTTTATATGGAATATTTAAAAGTAGGGGATACAATAGTTTCTATAATTTGGTAATGGGAGTAATAGAGAGATTTGAATAAAAGGGTACAAACTTTAAGTTGTGCAGGTGAATAAGTTTTGGACATCTAATATTCAGCATGGTGACTGTAGTTCATACATGATACTGTATGTTATACTTGAAATTTTCTAAGAGAGTAGATCTTAAAAATTTTCACCACAAAATAACAGTAATTGTTAGTAATGTCTATACTAATTAGTTTGCTAATGTTAATCTTCTTGCAATGTACATATACGTCAAAGCATCACACGTACCTTAAATACATACAATTTTTATTGGTCAATCATATCTCAATAACAAAAGGCAAGCATTCATAATATATAAAAAGAATGCTCAAAGCACAAAAATGAATAAGGGAAATTCAAAGTAATAACAAAATGATGAAAACTATGAGGATAATTTTGCTGAAGAGGATATAGAAATGACATAAATACATAAAAAGATGTCAAACAGCATTAACTCTAAAGGAAATGAAAATTGCTTCAGACCTACCAGAATGGCTAAAATAAGGATAGTGATCGGAGTTGGTGCTATGGCATAGTAGGTAAAGCCATTGCCTGCAGTGCTGGTATCCCAAATGGGAGCTGTTTCAAGTCCCGGCTGCTTCTCTTCCAATCCAGCTCTCTGCGATGGTCTGGGAAATCAGTAGAAGATCCTTGGCCCTTACACCCATGAGGGAGACCAGGAGGAAGCTCCTGGCTACTGGCTTTGGATCGGTACAGTTCCTGGAGTTGTGGCCATCTGGGGAGTGAACCAGCAGATCGAAGACCTCACTCTCTCTGCATCTGCCTCTCTGTAATTCTGCCTTTCAAATAAATAAATAAATCTTTGAAAGAAAGATAGTGATAATGACAAATGCTGGTGTGAGATGGGTCACTCACACATTGCAGGTGGCATGCAAAATGATATAGCTATTTTGTGATCATAGATAACAGTTTCCTACACAACTGGATGTGTGCTCACCATATGACTCAATATTTTTCATTTGAAAATTCACTCCTAGAATTGTGCTCATGCAAAGCCTTAGATTCAATTGCTCACATCAGCTTAACTTCTCCAGATTGGAAACAAGTCACATGCCCTCCAGTATGTGAATGAATAAATAAATACCCATACAACAGAATACTACTGGCAATACAAAGGCACAAGCTATTGACACAAATGAGAATTTAGAAAAATCTCAAGGGAATTACTCTGAGAAGAAAAAAGATGGAAAACTGTATGGCCCCATTAGATTAACATTTCTGAAATGAAAAAGTTTTCCAGAGAAGCAGAAAGGGAGAGGCTGTAAACACAAAAAGTTGACAGAGGTATCCTTGTGATGAAATTATTCTGTCTCTCAACTGCAGTGGTGCTCACAGGAGTCCTTACATGATATAAATCACATTGGTAAGAGTATTAAAACCGGTTACATCTGAATAGGGGGGACAAATTTCACTGTGACAGTTTCTGAATTGTGATATTATATTTTAGTTACACAAAATGCTACCAGTGAGAGAATCTGAGTGAAAAATATAGGGAATCTCTTTGTATTTCTTACTACATGTGAATGCACAAAAAGCTCAAAATTAAAAAAAATATGAATTTCAAATTGATTTTAAAAAACCATAAAAATTGAAAGAAAACCATAAAAATTAAGGTTATAAAGACAGGCTTATTGCACTAATTTTTTAAAATGAGACAATATTATAGACAAATAATCCATAGAAAGGGAAACACAAAAAATTTTAAATACATGAAAACATACTTATATTTGCTTATAATTAACCATAATCAAACCACATTGAGACAGCTTTTTTAGCTATCATATTTGTAAGGATCAAAAGGTTTGACAATGCAGGCAGGTGCTGTGGTGCAGCTGGTTAAGCTGCTACATGGCATGCCCTCACGCTGCATTAGAGTGCATGTTTTGATTCCTAGATGCCCTGCACTTCAGATCCATCTGCCTGGAAGACTGTAGATGATGCGCCAAGTTATCTGGGTTCCTGTCATCCACATGGGAGACCCAGATGGAGTTCCTGGTTCCTGATTTTGGCCTGAACCAATCTCAGCTGCTGCTGGCATTTGGGGAGGAAACCAGGGGATGAAAGATAGCTCTCTATCTCTCCTTCTCTCTGTGTCTTTCAAATCAATGTATTTAAGAAAGGTTTGATAATAAATGGCATTAGCTGAGGGTGAGGAAAAAAGTGTTTTTGTGTACTCTTGCTGGGAATAGAAATGTATGAATCTCCTTGAAGGCTGTTTGGCAATATTAACAAATTTAGAAACTCATATGTCAATTGACATGAGTTTGCTTCTAGCAATTTGTTTAACAGTTTTACCAGCTCATACATAAAGTATATTATGTATAATAATTGTGTAGAACAAGAAAGGACTGGAAACTGCATAAATCCTTAATAAAGTAGAGTGATTCAATACACTTTGGCCCAAAATGCACTAAAATATACTATTAGGAAAAATGAATAGCTCCTGATTTTCTGATCTGGAGTAATCTACAAATTGTAGTGTTAAGGGAATTTCGCAAAATGATGAATCATGTGTATAACACATCCTCAATGATATAAAATTAAAAGATGTGTACATACACATATATACATATGTACAAACAAACACACATGTACTTGCAAGCACACATTTCTTGAGAATGCCTAAGAATGTGTAATAGTGTCAGTGAGGGTCTCATTTGGAAAAGCTGCCTCTATTCTCTTTAAAATCAGTTGAGTTGTCCTACTTAAAATGGCTAATATTGGGACAAGGAGGTTTAAGTGGATACTTTTGATGCTGGCATATCATATCAGAGTGTGATTCAAGTCCTAGAATCCCATTTCCTATGCAGTTTACTGCTAATGTGTCTAAAAAGCACTAGATGATGGTCCAAACACTTGGGACCCTTAGATGGAGTTCCACATTCATGGGTTCTGATCAACCCAATGCTGGCTGTGTGGGTAATTGGGGAATGACCTGCAGATGGAAAATCTCTTTCTCTCTGTTTCTGCCTTTCTCTATGTCACTCTGTATTTCAAGTAAAAATAAATATTTTTAAAATGGTTCATATTACATTTGCCTTCATTAGTTATGTGTCCCCCTCCAAGCCTAACATTTGCTTAGCACATTGCAATAGCTAAATAAATACATCTTCAGATGAATTGAACAATATTTTTGTGATATACATGCTCAAGAAATAGCTTTTAGCATGGCAGTAATTAATTAGTTATATGTATAGGAAACTACTAATAAACCTTTTCTAGTACATGACTGATTTGAGATGCAAATGTTTTTCAAGTTATAAAGTATTTGTAATTTTTATAAAGATCAATATTTCAAGTACATGTTGCAACCAAGTCACTTGTGCCTACAACAGTTGTACTCCTTACATAAACTTCATGTTCAGACATTTTGTTACATTCTCCCATTTGGTTTCCCATTGTCATTTATTATGTCTTCCACCTTCTGTCTAGTTTTTCCTTGCCTCTTACATATTAATGGACTCCCATACACTTTATTAGCATATTTATAATTTGTTCTTTTTCTTTCTGCTTCGTTTTTACCAAAAACTAACTTAAAAATATGCTTAAGCTAGCTTGCTTTGTGTCCTTTGAATATTCCTTTGAAATCTATTTAGAAAATGAATGTTACAGATCTTCCCTTCCCACCCCCACTCCCATCCACCTTTTTATAGAGCAACAATTCCTTTCCCAGCCCAAGAATTATTCGCTCAGACCAGCAGTTTGTCATAAAATATTCTACATGACATCCATGCTTTGTCCTAGCTCTTCTATTTCCTGCAGACTCTTAAAGATCTTTTTTTAATATCCTTATTCTCAAATCCATCAATTTCCGTGTTATAAGGAGAGAAGGCCTTTGCAATTACTCTATGTAATACTTTCCTGACTTCTTTTTTAAGGTTCTCATCCTGTATTCTTCATTGCATGTATTCTTTTGAAAAGTTAGCCTTTTTCGCTCAGCCTGTTTCGTAGTGTTATTTATACTTCTGTTTCCATTTTTTTAACCTTTTACCTTTTCCTTTAATTCTTTAAAAACTTGAGTAGATTGCTCAAAACCATGATAATGTTATGTCCAGAGAGATTATTTTTTCCTGCTTTTGATCAATTGTTTATGGTCTATTAATTACTTTGTTCATTTATCTATTTGATTTCTTACTTTGGTAATAGTCCCATTAAAATGTCTCTAATCATTTGCAGATTTCTTTAAGTGTGATCTGGATCTATCTCCATTTTTGTCTTTTCAGCTCAATGCTTCAGTCTTCCTGAGTACTCTAGGAGACTTCTGGAATTTTTTTGATCCTTCTTTTCTTTTTGATTTTTGTTCTTTGGGTTTTCAGGAATTTATTTAACATTTTCTCATTGTGTATTTTCTATTGCTTTAGAAATCACCTGTTCAGAGGTGATCTCTCATATTTCTATATTGTACTGTAGCTGATTGATAGGTCTGGCTGATTCGTTGGCCATGATACTAGATAATCAATAACCTTAATATGCATTGGTTTACAAAAAGCGTTTATGTTATCAGTCGTGTGCCTATATATCAGAGGAGATACTTCTGGTGGGGGTTTCACACTGGCTAACTCTGGCCTTAGCCATTAAAATTGGCTTTGGGTATCCTTGTTCTCCTTGTGTTAACAGTTAGCTGGTGTGTTATGATAGTGAGTCACAGAAGAACATATAGGCATGTTGAAAGCCTCTGTTGTAGGCCCTCTAGTTTTTCATTGCTAAAGCAAGTCACTCTGTTTCTTTTCCTCCACTCCATGAGGCAGAGTGAAAAAACTAAGAACACATTGCAATCTACCACAGCTCTATATGCAGGCCCTTTCAGATCACCTATGTGTAAGAACCCACTTCTTCCTCTTCAGTTAAGTCTCAGTTTGGTTTTCCATGGCTTGATTACTTAGGTGCTTTTATTAATGTAAAAACGTGAAAAATATTTCTGGTTTCGAGAAGTCATGAACTCTTACTGAGCAGAAGTGGTGAGTGTTCCTTGCTCAGAGACAGAGTTAGTTCGTTGTCTATCTGGAATATGAAGCTCTACTTTTTTAACAAGAGCTCTAATCCATTTTCCTTCTTGGCCCTTGCTTTACCCTTTGGGAGGATCTTCCTTTCCTGTTGTCCTCTGTGGCTCCATCTGTGGTGCACATTGAGGAATATGTCTTCCCTAAGAATCTCACATATGTAACAAACCACTTCCTGTTAGCATGGGTTTATGATCTAGTGGATTATTTTTAGAAAGTACATTATCCCCCAAAATGTGGTAGGCTTTCAACATAATTGCTTTTTGGTCATTTCCAAATGTGAGTAAACACAGCCAAAGAGGTTGGGTAAATGGAATTTCTAAGCTTGAGAACTCTGATCTTTTATTTACAGATCTCGGTGCTCTGCCCATCCAAATAAATTTCAGCTTTCTGTCTGCTGCAGTAAGAACATCTGAAATCATGCCCTGTCTTTGCCAGCAAGCTATCAACTTCTGTGTGGTATAGCACCCATCATAGTTATTGAAAAGACTGGAATTTGCAGACACTTCTTTTAACTGTTTCAATTTGGGGACTAAACACTTGATCTTTCCAACCCTGAAAGTTTTAAGATTGTCAGATTCTCAATTCAACTTAGATTGCATTATATAAGTACAGTGCCTCCCATTAGCAAAGATGCATGCCTTTGCATGTCCATTTTCAGACTAGCTGGACAGTTCTACCTTCAATTCATCCTTCTTTTAGGATTTTGTTGACAGTTACTACCAATATTCCTCATACATTTTATATCTTCTCCTAATACCACATGTATTATTTGTCAGCATACGGTTGGCTTCCCAACGTATTCAGCTGACACGTTGACTAAATATTTTTATGCATATAATAAGGATCATGAGATTGTCAGCTTTAGTAGTTGAGTCATTATTTTGTACCACCTTACTTCTGCCTCCAACTCAGTGCCACATTTTAGTTTCTGTTACTTGAAGAACTTCATTTTCAGGAATTAAGTCAGTTGATTCAAGCTTTAAATGCATATAACCATGAAAAGAAATGTAGTCAGAATGACAATAGCTTAGTCAAGACATTTTATTTCCTTTTCATGTCACTGTGAGAATTGAAGATAAGCCATTCAGGGCTGCTCTGGTGGTATCAGGATGTTACAAGTGACCCTGTCTATTTTCCTTCTGCTACTCCAGTTTTTAACATGCTTTGTCCTTATTTCAGTTACCCTGTAGTGTAAAGTGGCTACTGTAGTTCCATTCTCCACTTCTGTGATAGACAAGGTGGGGAAGAATAAGTGTATACCCCCATTTTGAGTTAGTTAGATCCTTTTAAACAGCCTTCCCAGAAGACTGTCATATAACAGTATGTTTATAGCTCACTGGCCTGGATGTAGACACATAATCTCATCTTGCTACAAAACATGATGGAAAGTACAGTATTTGCTTCGTAGAATAAGTACAATTGAGATTTGGTTAATAAAGAAAGAGATCATAGATTTTGGGATTCTACAGTTAATAGTTCTACCACAGAAGTGAATTTATTCTTTTCCTTGTGACTTTTATTTTCATTTTTTAAAACATTTTCAGTTACACTTTGACATCTTGAAAGGACAGAAAATATTTCTCCTTCTTTATCATCCTCATATCATAATTTAAGTCATCCTCACTATAACAGCAATTTACTCATTCTCTATATACATATGCCACATTTCCAACCTTTGTGAAAATTAATTTCAGTCATTATTCTCATCCTATTAAAAAAGACAGAATCTTTCTTTTTATATAGTACAACAATAATTCTTCCACATAGATCTTGTCAACCTGACTGGTCCATTTCCTTTTCTTTTAAGCACACTGCAGCCTGGCATTCTGTTTATCTAAATAGATTTTAAAACAAAAGGAAATGACCGTAGAGATCATCTAATTTAATCCTCTTATTTTTCAGATGAGGATGCTGAGGCCTGGAGAGAGTATCCTAAGCCACTCATGTCACACAGCAAGAAATTAATAAACATCTTTATGTCTGTGCTGTTAGATTTGTTTGCAATTAAGTGTATTACTTTTTATTCCCTTTTTCCCGAAATTCCTTTCTACCTGTTTTAGCTATTCAATTAAAATCCCTTTCCAATCTTTCTTCTATGTTCCACATCAGTCATGACCCCCTCCCCAAATATTTCCTTTTCAAATCTCTCTTACAGATGAGAATAGAGTATATAATATAAATAAACCTTATTTCACTCACTAAGGAAATCACACATATTATTATATGTCTTCCATATCAAATCTCATATATCTTTCAACATTTACATTTATGAAATTGGCAGCCCTCTTCCCTTTATGAATTTATTTTCCTCCATTTTGTCAGGTAATAAAAAGCCCTGAACCAAGTTATCACCCATGCAAAAGTAAATTCATCTCTTGTTCCTTCTTCTAAAATGAATCCTATTGCCCCTCTGGGCATCTTTTCATCCTACTCCATTCATTCTGTTTGCTGATCAAGTTAATAGCATTTACAGAGTACCCTTGACATTCAAGGTAGCAAGAAATCTGTCTATGTCTTAAAGTAGGAGCATGCAACCCAAATAACATGAAAACATATACATTGCTTGACCCTGGGAGGCTCCCTTTTATCTCCCAGATCTCTTTTTCTCCTGTGATTTTCCTCCTGCTGCTCCTCTTTATCACCAGAATGCAGCAAGGCTTCAGCAACCATCAAATGATCTTTGCATTGTGATGAATGTCCAACTCTTCACTGCTTTCTTCTCTATCAGTGTTTCATTTGCAGTGGATAAACAACTCGTGTTGATTGCTTGCTTGGGAGAACTTTGGATTTGTTGGGCACAGACGGGGTGCATTCAACACTTGGCACATTTATACTTAAGGCATTTAACTGGCAATGCGGTAATTGCAGTTTTCTTATTGTTTTTCGTATGGCCAACTGCAGTTAACTCTTTCTAAATTGCACTATTGCTTTCCATAACAGAGATAATAATGAATTCAGGGGCTAATATCATTGTTAGCACCCAAAAAATCAATGTCATTCTTATCTTTACCTAATGACCTTCGCCATACTTCTGCTTCGTGGGTGTGCCTAGCATGAACTAAGTTAACCAAACTGCAGATACTGATATGACTACTTAACTACCATACAGTGAATTACTACTAAAGCAATTAAAATAAATGGAAGTAAATTCTCTTTGATGATGTACAAACAAGGGAACTCTTGCACACTCCTAGTGGGAATATAAATTAGAACCATCATTGTGGAAAACAGTATGGAGGCCCCTCAAAAAAATAAAATTAGATCGACCATATAACCTAGCAATCCCACTACTGTGTGGGTATATATCCAATGGAAATGAAATCAGTCAGTTGAATAGACATCTGCACCCCTGTGTTTATTGCGGTACCATTCACAAGAGCCAGGAAATAGAAATATCGTAAGTGCCCATCCATTGATGGATGAATGAAAAAAAATAGTATATGTACACTATGGAATACCACACAGACATTAAAGAGATAACAAATGGGCACAAGGTTATAGCTAGTTGGAATAACAAATTCTGGGGTTCTGTTAAAAAGTGGGGTGATGATAGATAATGTTATTGTGGTATAGATTTCTCTAGTAAAAAACAGTACTTTATACTTTGTGTGTCTGTGTGGGTGCAAACTGTTGAAATCTTCACTCAGTATAGAGTTGATCTTCTGTATATAAAGATAATTAAAAATGAATCTAGGAAACCTGTTGAAGTGAAAGGGACACTATGAGAAACAGTGACTTGTTCAGCCCTTGTCCTGACTGTTGATGTACAATTTAATACTTTATCCCTTTTAGTATTTTTTTGTTCTAGTTAATACTATTGGTTGATCTCTGTAATTAATACACAATTATTCTTAAGTGTTGAAACTTAACTGAAAAATGATCCCTGTTAAATATAAGAGTGGGAATAAGAGAAGCAGATGTACAATTGGGGACATGCTCAATCGGACTTGCCCCAAGTGGTAGAATTAGAAACATACCAGGGGATTCCAATTCAATCCCTTCAAGGTGGCATGTACCAATGCCATCTCACTAGTCCAAGTGATCAATTTCAGTTCACAATTGATCACACTGATAGGCCTTAAGAATAAAGGGATCACACAAACAAGACTAGTGTCTTAAAATACTAACCTATAGAACAAAAAAGGGAGAGAAAGATCCAACATGGGAAGCAGGATACACAGCAGACTCATAGAATGGCAGATGTCCTAAACAGCACTCTGGCCTCAGAATCAGCCCTTAAGGCATTTGCCCATGAGTGTATTTTAGGCATGGAAAGCCAAGAGACTCTGGCAAAAAAAAAAAAAATTTAAACACCTAAGAATAATTGTGTGTTAATTACAGAGTTCAACCACTAGTACTAGGATAAAGAAAAAAAATACTACCATGGATAAAGTATTACATTGTACAATGTAATACTTTAACTGAAAAGTGATCTCTGTGAAATATAAGAGTGGGAATAAGAGAGGGAGGAGATGTAAAACTTGGGACATGCTCAATCGGAACGGCCCCAAATGATGGAGTTAGAATTGTGCCAGGGGTTTCCAATACAATCCCATCAAGGTGGCATGTACCAAGGCCATCTCATTAGTCCAAGTGATCAATTTCAGCTCACAATTGATCACACTGATAGGTCTAAGAGTCAAAGGGATCACACAAACAAGACTAGTGTCTGCTAATACTAACTGATAGAATGAAAAAGGGAGAGAATGATCCAACATGGGAAGCAGGATACACAGCAGACTCATAGAATGGCAGATGTCCTAAATAGCACTCTGGCCTCAGAATCAGCCCTTAAGGCATTTGGATCTGGCTCAAGAGCCCATGAGAATATTTTAGGCATGGAAAGCTAAGACACTCTGGAAAAAACAGAAGACCTAAATGAAAGATCTCTGCGAGTGAGATCCCAGTGGAAAGAACGGGGCTATCAAAGAAGGAGGTACCTTTCTCTGAAGGGAGGAGAGAACTTCCACTTTGACTATGGCCCTGTGGGAATAAGATCGAAGTCGGCTAACCCTAAAGGCTTCCATAGCCTCGGCAACTCATGACCAGAGCCTAGGGAGATTACTGACGCCATAAACAAGAGTGTCAAATTGTTAAATCAACATCAGGAGTCACTGTGTACTTACGTCTCATGAGGGATCTGTCCTTAATGTGTTATCCAATGTGAAGTGATGCTATTACTAGTACTGAAACAGTATTTTTACACTTTGTGTTTCTGAGTGGGTGCAAACTGATGAAATCCTTACATAGTATATATTGAATCGATCTTCTTTATATAAAGATAATTGCAAATGATTAAAAAATCTTGGTGTTAAACTGGAAATTGCATAGACAATTAATCAATTTTTAAAAAAAAAAATCATGTAGGATCTCTGTCCTTAATGTGCTGTACATTGTGAATTAATACTATAACTAGTACTCCAACAGTATTATCATTTTGTGTCTCTATGCGAGGGCAAACCGTTGAAATCTTTACGTAATATGTACTAAATTGATCTTCTGTGTATAAAGAGAATTGAAAATGAATCTTGATGTGAACAGAAGGGGAGAGGGAGCGGGAAAGGTGAGGGTGGGGGGGAGGGAGGGAGGTTGTGGGGGGGGGGGAGCCATTGTGGTCCATGAGCTGTTCTTTGGAAATTTATATTCTTTAAATAAAAGCTTTATATATATATATATAAAAAAAGAAAGATCTCTGCGGGTGAGATCCCAGTAGAAAGAAAGGGCATCAAAGAAGGAGGTAACTTTCTATGAAGGGAGGAGAGAACTTCTACTCTGACTATGACCTTGTCTAAATAAGATCGAAGTCGACAAACTCAAAAGGCTTCCATAGCCTTGGCAACTCATGATTAGAGCCTAGGGAGATTTCTGATGCCATAACCAAGAGTGTCAAATTGTTAAGTCCTCAACAGGAGTCACTGTGTACTTACTCCTCATGAAGGATCTCTGTCCTTAATATGTTGTCCAATGTGAATTAATACTATAACTAGTATTCAAACAGTATTATACACTTTATGTTCTGTGTGGGTGCAAACTGATGAAATCTTTACTTAATATATACTAAATTGATCTTCTGTATATAAAGATAATTGAAAATGTATCTTGATGTGAATGGAATGGGAGAGGGAGCTGGAGATTGGAGGGGTGTGGGAGGGAAGTTATGGGGGGAAAGCCATTGTAAACCATAAACTGTACTTTGCAAATTTATATTTACTAAATAAAAGTTTAAAAAAATAAATACTTTTTAAAAATTAAAAAAAGTTTATTTTATTTATTTTTGAAAGACAGAGTTACAGAGAGAGGTAGAGACAGAGAGAGAGGCCTTCCATCCCTGGTTCACTCCCTAGATGGCTGCAATGGCCTGGCTGTGCCGATCCAAGGCCAGGAGCCAGGAGTTTCTTCTGGGTCTCTCACGTGGGTGCAGGGCCCCAAGCACTTGGGCCATCTTCTACTGCTTTCCCAGGCCATAGCAGAGAGCTGGATCAAATGAGGAGCAGCCAGGACAAGAACGAGTACCCATTTGGGATGCCAGCACTTCAGGGCAGGGCTTTAACCCACTGGACCACAGTGCCGGGCACAATTAAAAATGAATCTTAATGAAGAACAAAGATGGGAGAGGGAGTAGGAGATGGGATGGTTTGTGGGTGGGAGGGTGGTTATGAGGGGAAGAACTGCTAAAATAGAAAAGTTGTACTTTTTTTTTTTGACAGGCAGAGTTAGACAGTGAGAGAGAGAGAGAGACAGAGAGAAAGGTCTTCCTTCCTTTGGTTCACCTCCTAAATTGCCGCTATGGCAGGCACACTGTGCCGATCCGAAGCCAGGAGCCAGGTGCTTCCTCCTGGTCTCCCATGCGGGTGCAGAAGCCCAAAGACTTGGGCCATCCTCCACTGCCTTCCCGGGCCACAGCAGAGAACTGGACTGGAAGAGGAGCAACTGGGACAGTACTGGTGCCGCAACTGGGACTAGAACTTGGAGTACTGGCACCACAGGCGGAGGATTAGCCAAGTGAGTTGCGGCGCCGGCCCCCAAAAGTTGTACTTTTGAAATTTATATTTATTAAATAAAAGTTTTCTATTAAAAATACTTAGTTTTCTTTTTCTTTTTTTTTTAGAATTTGTGTGTGTGTGTCTTTTTTGTAACTTTAATTTAATAAATATAAATTTCCAAAGTACAGCTTTTGGATCACAGTGGCTCCCCCCCATAGCTTCCCTCCCACCTGCACCCCTCCCATCTCCCGCTCCCTCTCCCATTCCATTCATATCAAGAATCATTTTCAATTATCTTTATATACAGAAGATCAGTTTAGTATATATTAAATAAAGATTTCAACAGCTTGCACTCACACAGAACATAAAGTGTAAAATACTGTTCGAGTATTAGTTATAGCATTAATTCACATAGTACAACACATTAAGGACAGAGATCCCACATGAGGAGTAAGTCCACAGTGACTCCTGTTGTTGACTTAACAATTGACACTTTTGTTCATGGCGTCAGTAATCACCCTAGGCTCTAATCATGAGTTGCCAAGGCTATGGAAGCCTTTTGAATTCGCCAACTCCGATCTTATTTAGACAAAGTCATAGTCTAAGTGGAAACTGTTTACCTAGTATATACTAAGTTGATTTTCTGTATATAAAGATAATTGAAAATGAATCATGATGAAGAATCTTTACTTAGTATATTCTAAGTTGATCTTCTGCTTAGAAAGATATTTGAAAACAAATCATGATGGGGGCTGGCACTGTGTCTCACTTGGTTAATCCTCTGCCTGCGGCACCTGCATCCCATATGGGCGCTGGGTTCTAGTCCCAGTTGCTCCTCTTCCATTCCAGCTCTCTGCTGTGGCCCGGGAAGATATTGGAGGATGGCCCAAGTGCTTGGGTCTCTGCATGCGCATGGGAGACCAGGAAGAAGCACCTGGCTCCTGGCTTCAGATTGGCACAGCGCCGGCTGTAGCAGCCATTTGGGGGATGAACCAACGGAAGGAAGACCTTTCTCTCTGTCTCTCTCTCTCTCACTGTCTAACTCTGTCAAAT